>OX393549.1:65786195-67147445 GCA_947650365.1 Chamaelirium japonicum | reverse complement strand
TGAATTAGAATGGATCGTACGAATGAATTAGAATGGATCGTACGTGTGGGGGAAAATCTTCGTGCCGACCCGAAGACTCTCGCAGCACCAGTCAATTGGAGTTGAAGTTGACGTTGAAGATCGTTGGTCGATCTGTTGATTGCAGTTGAAGCCTTTTGATATGTGAATAAAGATATGCAATCAGAGAGAGTTTGACACAAGAGATTGATCTCGGAGTTCAGCCGAAGCCTACGTCTCCGTGCTATAGGGAGCAACCCGAATTTACTAACACTTATGCTGGAGTGATCTCGACAGGCCGAGTATCACTGTAAACACTGATCTCTTCGAGAGAGAAAGAAGATCAAAGAGAGGTGGAAGATGGGAAGTTGGAAATCCCAGAGCTCTGGTTTTAGAACCGAGAATTCGATCTGAGATTCGATCCTTTTACATTCGAAGGCTCTGCTATTTATAAGCTTCTCTGGGAGGAATTCCGGGGTAAATGGCGGTTTCTGCTGTCGTATTTGGGGATTCTTCAGGTAAAGCTGGCGGGCCCCGCTATCGTCTTCTGGGGGATTCCACAGACTCGTAGACCTATCGGACAGGGCCGATGGGTCCCGCGGTGGTCCTTGTGGACCCACCAGGCAGGGCTGGTGGGTCCCGTGGTAGTCTTCGTGGTCCCACCAGGCAGGGCCGGTGGGTCCCGTGGTAGTCTTCGTGGTCCCACCAGGCAGAGCTGGTGGGTCCCGTGGTAGTCTTCGTGGTCCCACCAGGCAGGGCCGGTGGGTCACGTGGTAGTCTTCGTGGTCCCACCAGGCAGGGCCGGTGGGTCCCGCGGTAGTTGGTAAACTTCTGCCAAACTTTGCACCCACAGTTACCCCCTCCAAGTTAGCTAGAGTTCATCTGGCTGGCTTGGATTTGGTGCAAAAAACAGCAACCCCCTGTCTAAAAAAAAGTACAAAGAGGCTTGTCGAAATATTAGTATAAAAAAGGCTGATCGGTCAATTTTGACTGATCGGCCAATTTTGATCGATCGGTCAAATTTTGACCGATCGGTCAATTTTGACCGATCGGTCAAAATTCAACCGGTCAAGAATAGGGTGATCGGTCAAAAAACATGGTTTTTTGACCGATCCAGTAGAAATTTAACCGATCAAATTATTTTTGCTGATCGGTCAAGTTTGGCCGATCGGTAAAAAAAAAAATTATCCGGTCAAGGTTCGTGTGATCGGCAAAAAACCTTGGTTTTTTGCCACATCTAGTAGAATTTTGACCGATCGAATGATTTTAGCCGATCGGTCATGTTTGACCGATCAGTTAAAAAATATCCGGTCAAGGTTCGGGTGATCGGCAAAAAACCTTGGTTTTTTGCCAGATCCAGTAGAATTTTGACCGATTGAATGATTTTAGCCGATCGGTCAAGTTTGACCGATCGGTTAAAAAATATCCGGTCAAGGTTCGAGTGATCGGCAAAAAACCTTGGTTTTTTGCCAGATCCAGTAGAAATTTGACCGATCGAATGATTTTAGCCGATCGGTCAAGTTTGACCGATCGGTTAAAAAATATCCGGTCAAGGTTCGAGTGATCGGCAAAAAACCTTGGTTTTTTGCCAGATCCAGTAAAAATTTGACCGATCGAATGATTTTAGCCGATCGGTCAAGTTTGACCGATCGGTTAAAAAATATCCGGTCAAGGTTCGAGTGATCGGCAAAAAACCTTAGTTTTTTGCCAGATCTAGTAGAAATTTGACCGATCGAATGATTTTAGCCGATCGGTCAAGTTTGACCGATCGGTTAAAAAATATCCGGTCAAGGTTCGAGTGATCGGCAAAAAACCTTGGTTTTTTACCAGATCCAGTAGAAATTTGACCGATCGAATGATTTTAGCCGATCGGTCAAGTTTGACCGATCGGTTAAAAAATATCCGGTCAAGGTTCGAGTGATCGACAGAAAACCTTGGTTTTTTGCCAGATCCAGTAGAAATTTGACCGATCGAATGATTTTAGCCGATCCGTCAAGTTTGACCGATCGGTTAAAAAATATCCGGTCAAGGTTCGAGTGATCGGCAAAAAACCTTGGTTTTTTGCCAGATCCAGTAGAAATTTGACCGATCGAATGATTTTAGCCGATCGGTCAAGTTTGACCGATTGGTTAAAAAATATCCGGTCAAGGTTCGAGTGATCGGCAAAAAACCTTGGTTTTTTGCCAGATCCAGTAGAAATTTGACCGATCGAATGATTTTAGCCGATCGGTCAAGTTTGACCGATCGGTTAGAAAATATCCGGTCAAGGTTCGAGTGATCGGCAGAAAACCTTGGTTTTTTGCCAGATCCAGTAGAAATTTGACCGATCGAATGATTTTAGCCGATCGGTCAAGTTTGACCGATCGGTTAAAAAATATCCGGTCAAGGTTCGAGTGATCGACAAAAAACCTTGGTTTTTTGCCAGATCCAGTAGAAATTTGACCGATCGAATAATTTTAGCCGATCGGTCAAGTTTGACCGATCGGGTAAAAAATATCCGGTCAAGGTTCGAGTGATCGGCAAAAAACCTTGGTTTTTTGCCAGATCCAGTAGAAATTTGACCGATCGAATGATTTTAGCCGATCGGTCAAGTTTGACCGATCGGTTAAAAAATATCTGGTCAAGGTTCGAGTGATCGGCAAAAAACCTTGGTTTTTTGCCAGATCCTGTAGAAATTTGACAGATTAGTTGAAAGTTTTGAACCTGTCCTGACAGGGTTTCGTGACTGTTCCGTTCTTCGATCTTCTGGCAGAGTTTTGATCATTGATGGAGTTTGATCTTTCCTGTTTTGAATCTTTGGTTGGTTTGAATGAGGCTTTTGACCGGCGGTCCGGTTTACTCAGACCGGTGGCTCGCTTGGACCGTTTGGTTCACGTGGACCGGTGGTCCGACGTTTCGTCTGGTCCGACGGTTCGCCTGATTTTGCGCCTGCTACGGATGGATGCCACGTGTTCCTACAAAAACACGTGATTTGATATGGTGAAGACACGTGTCTTCTCGATTTGCGTACCTATTTTACCCTGGGTATATGAGTTTTACTGGCTGTCATTTTTGCCTCACGCTTCCAAAATTTTTCGAAGTCCAGACTTTTTGCTCCCGATTTCTGCTTTTGCTCGATCGATCAGATGGCGTCTTCTGGAAGTTCGAAGAAGTCAGGCGGTGTCCCTTCGAAGAGAAAAGGGAAGGAGATTGTTGAGGTTCCATCCCCTCCGAAGGGTCGAGGCAAGGGCAAGGCCGTGCTTGCCGAACTTGGGCAGCTGGGAAAAAGGCATCAACGGGTTGGGTTTGCTTCAGCGCCATCGAGGCCAGAGCATATCCCTAAAGTAAAGTTTGCTCTGGGCCCGCTCATGTCTCTGTCGGAGGAAACTGAGTACGTGTATAATACTGGCGGCGAGTTCACAGATTCAAAAAGGAAGAAGTGGCAGACATTGCTCTCTTTCTTCACCGAAGGGAGGGTGCAACCTTCGCTCCCCAGCATTCAAACTGCATTCGGCATCGACAAGAAGACCGTCTTCACCAGCTTTGCTAGTAACGAAAAGGTTATGGGAACCATTGTGACTATCGGCCAACTCAACTGCGGCCTGCGTCTTCCGTTGCCACCCTTTGCGGCAAGATTACTGAACACTTCTGGCCTCTGCCCAGGGCAGGTCACGGGGAACGCCTGGCGAATTATCTATGCATTCTGCCGCGTGGAGTCGGATTTCCAGGAAGACTTGAAGGCGTGCTACTCCAGCATCCCAGAATGTGAAGATGCTCGGATCGAGCTTGGATATTTTTTCTTCCACTATCGATGGGCTTACAGAAGGGACAGCCCGTTCTACAACTTGACCGGTGTATCTCCACTGCACCCATTAACTGATACAGTCCCTTCGGACAAATTATACACTGATTGGCCCATCTCTGTTACCGGCGCATGGACACCCGTCTCAGTGCCTGATACTCCTCGAGGCGAAGTGCATGACGCAGTGAAGATGTACTGCGAGGGGGGCATCTTCGCCTGGACCTCCGAGAGGGCTGGAGCTATTGATAATTTATTTCTCGAGTTGACCTGCGGGACTAGGTCATGGAAACAGTTCTCCAACTGCCCCGTGAGATATGGCAAGGCCAATCTCCTCCATCGATCAAAAGATAGATACGAGGACAATGAAGTCCTATACTCTAACTATGAGGAGGACCCCCATTCGGGTAAGATTATCCGGAAGGTTCGGGCCGAGAAGAAAATCTATACTGCAAGGCGCCGATTGCCTACCGTGGATGAGAAGCTGGTGATCCAAAGAGGCCCAGCGAAGAAGAAGAGAAAAACCCTCATCAAGCAAAAGGAAGATGAGGACCAAGGGAAAAAAAATGAAGATGAAGAAGAAGAAAAGAAGGGGAGCGCCGAGGAAGACGAAGAAACAGAGAATGTCAGCCACGACAACAGTGGTAATGACGAAGACGAGGATGGGAACGGCGAGAATGATCTGTCTTCCACCCCTTCTGGTGGAGATGGTGAGAACGGGGGTGGTGAGGAAGAAATTCCTCCCACCCCCACTGGTGGTGCAACAGGGGAAGACTCAATTCCTATTTCCATTGACGAGGTTAAAGCCCGTCAAATGGAGGAAATTCTCGACATAGAAGGTGATGGCCCAAAGGTGGTTCCCACCTACAAGTTTGATGAATTGAAGAAGCCGCTGTGCTTCAAAATAAAATTGTCGAGGAGTGGTGGGGTTGGAAGCAACCCCACACCCTTCGATCAAATTCCACCTGAAGTACCCCGACTCGAAGGAGCGACAACAAGCGGGGGTATAGAGGTTGAGCAACCCCCACCCCCCTCTTGGTCTCTGGCTGAGGAGGTGGCTGCTATGGTGGCGGGACTCGTCCAGCCAGGCGGGCCACAGGAAGATTGAGTCTCACCTCCCCGGGATGCTCCCTCCCCTATCCATTTGGAGAGGGAAAGTCGCGTGGGCGATGGAGCTACTCAACCTCAGCCAACGCCGGCCCCTATTCAGGAGAAATCAACCCCTCAGGGTGGTTCCGATCGCCGAAAGGGTAAGGAACCAAGGGTTGAAGCCTCAGGTAATTGTACTAACTTGCCTCGATTTTCTTGCCTCTGAAGATTGGAAATAATCCAACACTTTGACCTTTTGTGTTGATTGCAGGTGCACCTGTTGGCTCGACCTCGAAGATGAAGAGTTTGGGTGATGTTGATATCAACCACCCCACATCCGTGATCCGGAAACTCTGCAATCTTCCAGGGGCTACTCTGGATGAAGCTTTCGACAGGCTAGAACTGGTGGTAAGTGCATCTTGCTCAACCGATCATCTGAATTGCATCTTTAGAATAATTCTAACTCTTTTGTTCTTTTTGCAGAATTCAGCAGTTTTGAATGTCGCGACCAAGCTCTCCATGAAGGCGGGAGCCAAAGAAGCTTCAGCTGAAGTCTCCCGCTTATCTGCCACACTGGAGGTCGTAAGCGAGGAGAGGGATAAGCTGAGGGAGGCTCTATCCTCAAAGAAAGAGGCATTGAAGGCCAAGACCGAGGCCCTTCGCAAGGAAAAGTTGGAGAGCAAGGGCTGGCAGAATGGATACGGGGCCCGGGGTCACGAGCTTGAAGATTTGAAGAAGCGATTCTTCAGGATCGAGAACTTGGGCTTCGATCGTGCTGCTCGAATAAAGGAGCTGGAGGCTCAACTTGCTGCTTCAGCAGAGACTCATAAGAAGGAGCTGGAGCATATGCGGAGTGAGTGCCAGAGCTACAGGGAAACAGCTAAAAAGGTAGCAGAAGCACTCAGGGTCCATGTTGCCAGTGTCCGATCCTCCAAGGCATCAGTGGCGAGCAAAGCTCGTGCTGGATCTGAGGGGGAGAAGTCGCGTGCGCAGAGTGTGGCCAAGCCTTGAGACTTTTTCTTCCTTTTAATTATTGTGCTTGTAAACTCTTGATATGTAGTAGCTTGCTCCTGTACTTGTCACATTTTTGATAATAATAGAAATTTCTTTGGTGTTCAAAAATTGGATGTCTCTTGAGTTGAATGTCTTTGAATCTTATGTTCTGGATAGCATTAGCATAGATATAATCTTTTGAATGTAAGGGATCGAGTCGCAACTTGATTACCCAAACTTGTTTAACTTGAAATTTGAATTTGAATCCATGCAACACTTGTATGTAAGGGGTTGAGTCGCAACTCAAGCACCCAAACTTATTGCAACTTGAAAATTGAAACTTGAATTCGTGTAACACTTGAATGTGAGGGGTTGAGTCGCAACTCAAGCACCCAAACTTGTTAGACGATATCGAAATTGATTGAAATTGAACATTGAAACTTGAAGGTCAGTTTAACATTTGCTAGTAATGGGTTGAGTCGCAACTCTAACACCCAAACTTGTTAAAAGACTTGGTAACTTGAATATGGTCAGTTTTTAACATTTGCTAGTAAGGGGTTGAGTCACAACTCTAACACCCAAACTTGTTAAAAGACCTGGTAACTTGAATTTGAAGCTGCTTTAGAACTTGAATTGAAAAGCTGAACACTTGCACATTTGAACATTTGAAAGAGAACTTTATTCATCACAGAATTTACATCATGGGTAGAACATCTTGAGGTGTCTGGAATTCCAAGCTCGAGGCAATCTATCTCCTTCTGGTGTGACCAGTCTGTAAGAACCTTTGCCTCCTATTGATTCAACGATATATGGACCATCCCAGTTGGGAGCAAGCTTCCCACTGCTGTGTTCTTTGGTGTTGTAGAAAACTGCTCTGAGAACTAGGCTGCCCACTGGGAACTGTCTCTTGTAGATTTTCTTGTCGTAGGCTCTTTTGATCTTCTGTTGGTACTTGGCCACACGAAGTGATGCTTGATCTCGTAATTCTTCGGAGAAGTCTAGATCATTGATCCGAAGTTCTTCATTGATTCCTTCTTCAACTGCTTTGGTCTTCAAAGTACTTGATATATTTTCTGTTGGGAGTACTGCTTCCGATCCATATGTTAGACGAAAGGGTGAGAACCCTGTTGATCTTCTCGGAGTTGTGCGATACCCCCAAAGAACTTCAGGTAGGACTTGCTCCCACAATCCTTTCTTGTCGTTGAGTTTCTTCTTGAGTATACCAAGTATGGCTCTATTTGAGGCTTCAGCTTGGCCATTGCATTGAGGATATCTTGGAGTTGAATAGAATAGCTTGATACCGTTGTTGAGACAGAACTCTCGAAACTTGTCGGAATCAAACTGAGCTCCATTGTCAGCAATAAGAATTTGAGGTGTACCAAACCTTGAGAAGATGTTGCGCCGAATGAATTTGATCACTTCGTCGTTAGTCTCTCGGAAGAGGGGCACAGCTTCAACCCATTTGGTGAAATAATCCGTGGCCAGCAATAGATACTTCTTCTTGCTCGGAGTTGGAGGGAAAGGACCCAGGAAATCTAACCCCCATTGATGGAAAGGCCAGGGGCTTGACAATTGATGAAGTTCATCTGCAGGGAGATGGATAGCCCGAGCATGTCGTTGGCAAGGTTCGCACCTTTGAACAACTTGTTGAGTATCCCTTGCCATTGTTGGCCAGTAGTACCCTTGTAGCTTCGTCTTGGATTCAAGAGATCTTCCTCTTGAATGATTTCCACAAGCTCCAGAGTGGATATCAATCAGGATTGCCAGTGCTTGCTCGGGACTAAGGCACTTGAGCAACATCCCGTTGTGAGATTTGAAATATAGATCTTCTCCTTGTAGAATGTAGCATGGGAGCTTCCTTTGAACTCTTCGGGCTTGATTTGGATCTTCCGGCATTTTGCCATGCTTGAAGAAGTCGAAAATTGATCGTCTCCAGTCTTCAAGCTGATCTCCACCCCCAGATTCTTTTGTAGTAGTAAAGATCTATTGATCGGGGGTGGTCTTGGGTACCTCTTGATAATCGATCTATATTTGCCTTCCTCCGAGTGAGTCTCCAAGAACTGAGGCAGCATTGGCTAAGGCATCTGCTTCTCGGTTCTCTGCTCTGGGGATTTGAATGAATTCAGCAGCAATAAAACGTTGTTGAAGATGTCGTACTAAGGCCAAGTAGAGTTGCATTCTTTCTTCGCGAGCTGTGTACTCTCCATTGATTTGCCTTATAATCAATTGGGAGTCGTTGTAGACGATGATTCGATCTACCCCCAGGGATTTCGCCATCTCGAGTCCGGAAATGAGTGCTTCGTACTCGGCTTCGTTGTTGGTGGCAGTGAATCCGAGGAGAGTGGCCTTCTGGAGATGATCCAGTTCGGGGGATATCAATACTATCCCAGTTCCCGAACCAATCAAACTTGAAGCTCCATCAGTATAAAGTTTCCATGGAGGAGTTGCAGCAGGAGCTTCGAGACTTGGATCAATTTTTGTTGCAAGATTGATCGGAGTATTGTCCTCATCTTCTAAGCGCATGTCGACATCTTCTTCCCAAGTAATAGAGTCTTCAACTGGGAAGTCAGCTAGAAAATCAGCAACTGCTTGACCTTTGATAGAAGTGCGAGATTCGAATTGAATCCCCAGAGCACTCATTTCGATCACCCATTTGGTCATTCGACCAGCTCGACCAGCTTTGTCAATGATATCTTTGAGTGAGTGTTCTGAAATGACAGTGATCTGGTGGGAGACGAAGTACGGTTGGAGACGTCGCGATGCGGTGAGCAAGGCTAGGATGACCTTCTCCGTTTTTGAATAGCGAGTTTCAGCTGGAAGAAGAGTGTGACTGATATAATAGACTGGATGCTCGAAGCCTTCTCTTCTACTGACTAAGACTGCACTGATTGCTTGATCAGTTACGGCGAGATAGAGCCATAAGTCTTCTTTTGGAAGTGGAGCCGTCAAGATAGGAGATTGCACCAGATATTTCTTGATGCTTTGAAATGCTTCTTCACAAATCGGACTCCACCCTGAAGTATCCGCCTTTCGTAATTTATCGAAGAGAGGTTTACATTTGTCAGAAGACTTTGAGATGAAGCGATTGAGGGCAGCAAGTCTTCCAGTGAGTCGCTGCACCTCCTTTCGATTGGTAGGTGATGGCATGTCGAGAATAGCTCGAATTTGATCGGGATTGGCTTCAATACCCCTCCTGGTCACAAGATGACCAGGAATTTGCCAGATTGAACTCCGAAAGCGCACTTGGCTGGATTGAGCTTCATACGATATTTTCGAAGAATTTGAAAGGTTTCCGCTAGATCGGAAAGATGCTCGCTCCGAACGGAACTCTTGGTAAGGAGATCATCGACATATACTTCGACGTTGCGACCGATCTGATTTTCGAACATCTTGGTGACTAGCCTTTGATAGGTAGATCCAGCATTTTTGAGGCCGAACGGCATTACATTGTAGCAGTAGAGACCTCGGCTAGTCACGAAGCAAGTCTTCTCTTGATCGTCTGGATGAAGTGGAATTTGATTGTATCCAGAATACCCATCCATGAAAGATAATAGCTCGTGGCCAGCAGTGGCATCGACGAGTCTATCGATCCTTGGCATGGGAAATGGGTCTTTGGGGCAAGCCTTGTTGAGGTTGGTGAAGTCGATGCAGACTCGGACTTTCCCATTCTTCTTCGGAACAGCAACAATATTAGAGATCCAAGTAGGATACTCTACTTCACGTATGAAGCCTGCTGCGAGTAGCTTGGTGATTTCTTCTTGAACAGCAACTTGCAGCTCTGGTCGGATAGTGCGTGGCTTTTGCTTGACAGGCTTCACCTCTTCTTTGATCGCAAGTCGATGGCAAGCGTCATCTGGATTAATACCAGGCATGTCTTCGAAACACCAAGCGAAGACGTCGATATTGGACTGGAGGAAGGATACCATGTCTTGCGCTTCTGCGTCGCTAAGACCGGTACCAATGAAAGTTTGTCGAGGGAGATCTCCGCTGCCTATGTTGATCGGGATGATTTCTTCTATTGAAGGTGATGCTTCCCATTCGATTGGTGGAGGTTCGGTCAGCGGAATCTCCTTTGATTGCTATTTGGAAGAGGAACCAGCTTCTTCTTGTGGCCGCTTTGGAGGAGCAATGTTGATCTTTCGATCTGTCTTAGCCGCAGCAGCCTCACAAGACCTTCCAGCTTGCTGATCTCCTCGAATGCAGACAATGCCTTCCCCAGTTGCAAACTTGAGTAGTTGATGATAAGAAGAGGAGATGGCATTGATCTGGTGGAGGAATGGTCGCCCGAGGATAGCGTTGTAGCTGGATACTCCTTCGATAATTGCAAACCTCACCGAGACTCGAGTCTCTCGGCTGAGGTCGATGGTAAATCTGGACTCGCCCACCGTGATGCTTTGTTCGCCGTTGAAGCCAGTGATCACGGTCGGGACGACGTCGAGGCTTTGATACTTATGTCCCAGACGTTTGAAGCAGTCTGAGAACATAATGTCGATGGAGCTTCCGGTGTCGATGATGATCCTGTTGACAGTGCTTCCGTCGATGAGGAGTTTCAAGACAAGGGGGTCTCGATGGGGAGTGTGAACTCCTTGAAGATCTGCGTCATTGAAGACGATAGAGGGCCAAGCCAAACCCTCGATGGGCTTCTCGATCCAAGTGTCTTCCTTGTTTGTTGCAGCGCGAACATGGAAGATGCGTCGAACTTGTCGATCCACTTCTTTTCCGGTTATTGATTGATTGTGCAATGATCCGTGAATGCCAAAGACATTGGCTTTCACAGAGATTGGTTGCCGGTTGGAGGAGATTTGATGTACCCAACACACTTCTTTCCCCTTTGCAGAGGCTCGGCGTTGATTGTGTTCGCCTTTGACGAACTCTTGAAGATGACCTTCTCGCAATAGGTCTTCAAGATGGAACTTCAGCCGAAAACACCGATCGGTGGAGTGGCCGTGACTTCGGTGGAAGTCGCAATACACTGTTTTATCAGCTGTAAATTTCGAGTTCGGCTGAAGAGGATTGGGCCTCCGAACGAACTCTTCATGTTGAATGCGGTCGAGTATCTGTTCGACCGGCATATTCCACTCGGTGAAAGTGGTCTTCGTTGGAGATCGACGCCCATCATTTTTTGATCGTTTGTTGGCTGGAGGAGTTGCTGCCTCAGCGTTATGAGCCTTGGTGGCATACTTGAGAGCTTCTCTCTCCGCAGGCCTTCGTTTTGTTTCTCGCCCTTTACGAGCGACTTGATCGTCTTCGACCTCGATCTCTCTCTGGATTCGATCGAACATAGCACCCAGAGAAGGAGGGGGATTGCGGATGAAGTCGTTGTAGATGTGCAGATTGAAACGGAGAGCGTTCTGCAAAGCCAACATAATGGCTTCATCATCCAGATGTCTTCCAGAGAGGGCAGCATGCTCGTTGCGAAACCTCCTAGTGAAACTTCGGAGAGTCTTGTCAGTACCCATCATTAGCCGATATAGAGAGTCGAGCTTCTTCTCGGGCTTTAGATTGAGCTGATAATGCTGCACGAAGTGTTTAGCTAAAACATCGAACTGGGTAATGGACCCAGCTCGGAGATTGTGATACCAGTCGAGCGACGGTTCATCGAGACTTCCTGCGAAGGTGCGGCAAAGCACATTGTTTTCTTCTTCATGCGGCGTTAAGGCTTGCTTGAAGGCAAGGATGTGGAGAGTAGGATCTCCTCTGATGCAGTTGAATTTGGGGAGGATTGGAGTTCTCCATCCCCTTGGAAATGTTGTCTCAAAGAGACTTCGATGTAGAGGTCCGGCAGAAGAATAGCCATCCCTGCGACCATGTCCTCGACCTAGAGGTGGGTCAAGAGGCAAGATCGCAAGGTCTTGCTTAGGCATTGAAGTATTTGCCGGTTGAAGTCGATGTCGGAGGTCCGATCCAAGCCCACGCTGAAGAGGGATGGAAGGGGAAACTCGACTTTTTGAAGGAGCGCCTTTCATCTGATGCCTCCTTGGTATGTTGAGCTTCGAAGGTATTCTCTTGTCGCAGTTGCGGCCAGAAGAAGATTGGGATGACTCATCTTCGAGGCGATCCCAAACACTCTGCTTCCAGGGGGCAGCAGAGGGGGTTGGGTCGCGTCGTACTCTTTCGAGGGCAGCAGTGCCCATTGATCTCCGTTGCTCAGAGTGAATTGAATGTCGTGGAAGATCGACCCTCTCGCTTGCAGAGGGAATAGGTAGAGCGATCCCAGCCTCGGAAGCTGCTTTCTTCAGAGCATCCCTCTCAGCAGTGAGGGTGGCGTTCTGCTTCGCCAATTGGAGCAATTGGAAATCGACTGCAGAAATTTGGTAGGTCGACGGAGGGTCTTCAGCAGGAGCGGGTGTTGTTTGCCCAATTGATTGTCGCGCGGGGTGGGCGAAAGGTCGATCAACAGATCTCCCACTCCCTGAGCGAATCCCCATCTTAGGAACAGCAAGGGGCTGTCCGAAGTTGAGCCTTTGACTCATTGAACGAGTCTCAGGACGAGCTTGTTGTTGAGTGTTACTTCCTTCTGGTTGACCTTGATGTTTCATCCTCGCCATTCAGAGAGCGAAAGGTACAACGAGATTACCGTTCAGTTGTCTGATCAACCGAGAGGGCGAGGAAGTTTGACTATCAAGATCGGTTGTAGGTTCAACCGATCAAGTAGTAGCGGAGAGTTGGTCTTTTTGATCGGATCCCACAGACGACGCCAAACTGTGGGGGAAAATCTTCGTGCCGACCCGAAGACTCTCGCAGCACCAGTCAATTGGAGTTGAAGTTGACGTTGAAGATCGTTGGTCGATCTGTTGATTAAAGTTGAAGCCTTTTGATATGTGAATAAAGATATGCAATCAGAGAGAGTTTGACACAAGAGATTGATCTCGGAGTTCAGCCGAAGCCTACGTCTCCGTGCTATAGGAAGCAACCCGAATTTACTAACACTTATGCTGGAGTGATCTCGACAGGCCGAGTATCACTGTAAACACTGATCTCTTCGAGAGAGAAAGAAGATCAAAGAGAGGTGGAAGATGGGAAGTTGGAAATCCCAGAGCTCTGGTTTTAGAACCGAGAATTCGATCTGAGATTCGATCCTTTTACATTCGAAGGCTCTGCTATTTATAAGCTTCTCTGGGAGGAATTCCGGGGTAAATGGCGGTTTCTGCTGTCGTATTTGGGGATTCTTCAGGTAAAGCTGGCGGGCCCCGCTACCGTCTTCTGGGGGATTCCACAGACTCGTAGACCAATCGGACAGGGCCGATGGGTCCCGCGGTGGTCCTCGTGGACCCACCAGGCAGGGCTGGTGGGTACCGTGGTAGTCTTCGTGGTCCCACCAGGCAGGGCCGGTGGGTCCCGTGGTAGTCTTCGTGGTCCCACCAGGCAGGGCCGGTGGGTCCCGTGGTAGTCTTCGTGGTCCCACCAGGCAGGGCCGGTGGGTCTCGTGGTAGTCTTCGTGGTCCCACCAGGCAGGGCCGGTGGGTCCCACGGTAGTTGGTAAACTTCTGCCAAAATTTGCACCCACAGTACGAATGAATTAGAATGGATCGTGCGAATGAATTAGATTCGATCATATGAATGAATTAGAATGGATACATTCGTGTGAATGAATTAGAATGGATCGTATGAATGAATTTGAATGGAGACATTCATGCGAATGAATTAGAATGGATCGTACGAATAAATTAGAATGGATCATACGAATGAATTAGAATGGATCGTGTGAATAAATTAGAATGGTTTGTACGAATGAATTAAAATGTATACATTAGTGAGAATAAATTAGAATAGATCGTACGAATGAATTAGAATGGATCGTACGAATGAATTATAATTGATCATGCGAATGAATTAGAATGGATCGTACGAATGAATTAGAATGGATACATTCGTGCGAATGAATTAGAATGGATCATACAAATCAATTAGAATAGATCGTACGAATGAATTAGAATGAATCGTGCGAATGAATTAGAATGGATCGTACGAATGAATTAGAATTGATACATTCGTACGAATGAATTAGAATGAATTAGAATCGATTGTACGAATGAATTAGAATAGATCGTGTGAATGAATTAGAATGGATTGTACGAATAAATTAGAATGGATACATTCGTGCGAATGAATTTGAATGGATCGTACGAATGAATTAGGATGGATCGTACGAATGAATTAGAATGGATCGTGCAAATAAATTGGAATTGATCGTATAAATGAATTAGAATGGATACATTCGTGCGAATGAATTATAATGGATAGTATGAATGAATTAGAAAGGATCGTACGAATGAATTAGAATGGATCGTACAAATGAATTAGAATGGATCGTACGAATGAATTAGAATCGATACATTCGTGCGAATGAATTAGAATGGATCGTACGAATTAATTAGAATCGATCATACAAATAAATTAAAATGGACCGTGCGAATGAATTAGAATGGATCATATAAATGAATTAGAATAGATACATTTGTGCGAATGAATTAGAATGGATCGTACGAATGAATTAGAATGGATACATTCGTTCGAATGAATTAGAATGGATCGTACGAATGAATTAGAATGGATCGTGCAAATGAATTAGAATGGATCATAGAATGAATTAGAATGGATACATTAGTGCGAATGAATTAGAATGGATCATACGAATGAATTAGAATGGATCGTACGAATGAATTAGAATGGATCGTGCAAATGAATTAGAATGGATTGTACGAATGAATTAGAATGGATTCATTCATGCGAATGAATTAGAATGGATCCTACGAATGAATTAGAATGGAACATTCAAACGTATTAGAATGGATCGTGCGATAGAATTAGAATGGATCATACGAATGAATTAGAATGGATACATTCGTGCGAATGAATTAGATTGGATCGTACAAATGAATTAGAATGGATCGTACGAATGAATTAGAATGGATCGTACGAATGAATTAGAATGGATTGTACGAATGAATTAGAATTGATACATTAGTGCGAATGAATTAGAATGGATTGTATGAATGAATTAGATTTGATCGTACGAATGAATTAGAATGGATCGTACGAATGAATTAGAATGGATCGTACAAATGAATAAGAATGGATCGTACGAATGAATTAGAATGGATCGTGGAATGAATTAGAGTGGATCATACAAATGAATTAGAATGTATACATTCGTGCGAATGAATTAGAATGGATCGTACGAATGAATTAGAATGGATCATGCGAATGAATTAGAATGGATCGTACGAATGAATTAGAAGGGATACATTCGTGTGAATGAATTGTGGGGGAAAAATCTTCGTGCCGACCCGTAGTCTTCGCCTCACCAGTCAATTGAAGTTGAAGTTGAAGATCGTTGGTCGACCTGTTGATTGGAAGATAGGTTTGAAGGTTGACGTCTCGATGGCTTAGAGTTAGTGCTTTAACACGAAGACTTCGCAGCACCAGTCAATTGAAGGTTTGAGTCGAAGAGATCGTTGTTCGATCTGTTGATTGAAGTCGTTGCTTTCGATATGTCAATAGAAAGAGATATGCAATCAGAGAGTTGACGCGAGAGATGTGATCTCGGAGTTCAGCCGAGGCCTACGTCTCCGTGCTATAGGGAGCAACCCGAATTTACTAACACTTGTATTGAAGTGATCTCGACAGGCCGAGTATCACTGAAGTCACCCTTCAACCTCTTCAAAGACAAGAAGAAGATCGAAGGGAGTTGGAGGATATGAGAAGATAGAAATTCCAGAGCTCTGGTTTCTGGATTTTGAACTGGATCTGAGATTCGATCAAACCTCCCCCCCTCCTCCATTTACATTCGAAGGCTCTGCTATTTATAGACTTCCCGGGGAGGAATTCCGGGGCAAATGGCGGTTTCTGCTGCCGTATCTGGGGATTCTCCAGGCAGGGCCGGTGGGTCCCTCGAAAGCCTTCGGGGGCCCACCAGGCAGGGCCGGTGGGTCCCGCTGCGGTCTCCGGGGGCCCACCAGGCAGGGCCGGTGGGTCCCGTGGTAGTCTTCGTGGGCCCACCAGGCAGGGCCGGTGGGTCCCGCTGTGGTCTCCGGGGGCCCACCAGGCAGGGCCGGTGGGTCCCGCTGTGGTCTCCGGGGGCCCACCAGGCAGGGCCGGTGGGTCCCGCTGTGGTCTCCAGGGGCCCACCAGGCAGGGCCGGTGGGTCCCGCTGTTGGCAACCTTCTTACCAAAATTTGCACCCACAGTTACCCCCTCCAAGTTAGCTAGAGGCTACTTTAGCTGGCTTGGATTCTTGGTGCAAAATTAACGACCCCCTGTCACACATACAGAGGAGCTTGCAAAATGTTAGCATAAAAATAAACCGATCGGTCAAAATTGATGGCGAGCTCCGGAGCGGGCTACAGGCGAGCTCCTGAGTGAACTTGGACGAGCTTGGGCGAGCTCCTGAATAAGCTTAGGCGAGCTCCTGAACGAGCTTGGACGAGCTCTTTGAGCGAGCTTTGGCGAGCTCCTGAACGAGCTTGAACGAGCTCTTGAACGAGCTTGGACGAGCTCTTTGAGCGAGCTTGGACGAGCTCTTTGAGCGAGCTTGGACGAGCTCTTGAGCGAGCTTTGGTGAGCTCTTGAGCGAGCTTGGACGAGCTCTTTGAGCGAGCTTGGACGAGCTCTTGAGCGAGCTTTGGCGAGCTCCTGAATGAGCTTGGACGAGCCCTTTGAGCGAGCTTGGACGAGCTCTTTGAGCGAGCTTGGACGAGCTCTTGAACGAGCTTGGACGAGCTCTTGAGCGAGCTTTGGCGAGCTCCTGAACGAGCTTTTGAGCGGTCAAAAAGTGATCGGTCAAAAGTGATCGGTCAAATTCAGCCGGTCAAGGTCGAAGTGATCGGCAAAAAACCTTAGTTTTTTGCCAGATCCAGTAGAAAATCGACCGATCGGTTGATTTTGGCCGATCGGTCAAGTTTGACCGATCGGCTAAAATCAGCCGGTCACGGTTTGGGTGATCGGCAAAAAACCTTAGTTTTTTGGCTGATCCAGTATGAATTCGACCGATCGGTCAAAAGTGATGTCGAGCTCCGGAGCGGGCTACTAGCGAGCTCCTGAGTGAACTTGGGCGAGCTTGGGCGAGCTCCTGAGCGAGCTTTGGCGAGCTCCTGAACGAGCTTGGACGAGCTCTTTGAGCGAGCTTGGACGAGCTCTTTGAGCGAGCTTGGACGAGCTCTTGAGCGAGCTTTGGTGAGCTCTTGAGCGAGCTTGGTCGAGCTCTTTGAGCGAGCTTGGACGAGCTCTTGAGCGAGCTTTGGCGAGCTCCTGAACGAGCTTGGACGAGCTCTTTGAGCGAGCTTGGACGAGCTCTTTGAGCGAGCTTGGACGAGCTCTTGAACGAGCTTGGACGAGCTCTTGAGCGAGCTTTGGCGAGCTCCTGAACGAGCTTTTGAGTGGTCAAAAAGTGATCGGTCAAAAGTGATCGGTCAAATTCAGCCGGTCAAGGTCGAAGTAATCGGCAAAAAACCTTAGTTTTTTGCCAGATCCAGTAGAAAATCGACCGATCGGTTGATTTTGGCCGATCGGTCAAGTTTGACCGATCGGCTAAAATCAGCCGGTCACGGTTTGGGTGATCGGCAAAAAACCTTAGTTTTTTGGCCGATCCAGTATGAATTCGACCGATCGGTCAAAAGTGATGTCGAGCTCCGGAGCGGGCTACTGGCGAGCTCCTGAGTGAACTTGGGCGAGCTTGGGCGAGCTCCTGAGCGAGCTTTGGCGAGCTCTTGAACGAGCTTGGACGAGCTCTTGAGCGAGCTTTGGCGAGCTCTTGAGCGAGCTTGGGCGAGCTCTTGAACGAGCTTGGACGAGCTCTTGAGCGAGCTTGGACGAGCTCTTGAGCGAGCTTAGGCGAGCTCCTGAGCGAGCTTAGGCGAGCTCCTGAACGAGCTTGGACGAGCTTTTTGAGCGAGCTTTGGCGAGCTCCTGAACGAGCTTGGACGAGCTCTTTGAGCGAGCTTTGGCGAGCTCCTGAACGAGCTTGGACGAGCTCTTTGAGCGAGCTTGGACGAGCTCTTGAGCGAGCTTGGACGAGCTCTTGAGCGAGCTTTGGCGAGCTTTTGAACGAGCTTGGACGAGCTCTTGAGCGAGCTTGGGCGAGCTCCTGAGCGAGCTTTGGCGAGCTCCTGGTAGCTTGAAATTGAGAGTTGTGCTGTTTCACAACCCGAAATCGTTTAACATTTGCACGTAAAGGGTCGTGTCGCAACACGAGGCCCTAAACTTTGTTAAACGACCTGATAGCTTGAAATTGAGAGTTGTGCTGTTTCACAACCCGAAACCGTTTAACATTTGCACGTAAAGGGTCGTGTCGCAACACGAGGCCCTAAACTTGTTAAATGACCTGGTAGCTTGAAATTGAGAGTTGTGCTGTTTCACAACCCGAAACCGTTTAACATTTGCACGTAAAGGGTCGTGTCGCAACACGAGGCCCTAAACTTGTTAAACGACCTGGTAGCTTGAAGGTTGAGCTGGCTCCACTTGAATTTACTTGAAGGTTTGAGACTGAATGTTGCGCTGTCTCATAACTCAGAATTTGAACGAGCAAGTAGACGTTTGAGAGCAATCTTTATTCAGCATAGAAATTACATCAGAGACGGAAATCTATCTCTTTTTGGCGAGATCAGTCGATAAGATCCTTTGCTTGCGATAGATTCGACGGTGTAGGTTTCTTCCCAGTTGGGAGTTAGTTTGCATTCGAGTGCCAAGGCTGTCTCCTTGGGATTCGCCAAATGCCGAGGCAGCGAGTGCACCTCGAACTTTGCATTCGAGTGCCAAGGCTGTCTCCTTGGGCTTCACCAAATGCCGAGGCAGCGAGTGCACCTCGAACTTTGCATTCGAGTGCCAAGGCTGTCTCCTTGGGCTTCACCAAATGCCGAGGCAGCCGTGCACCTCGGACTTTTGCCTATCACCTCGTTGTAGTCTTCAAGTGAGCCCTTTCGTTTCGAACCTCACCCCCAATGTAGGGATTGGAGGAGGGTCAGACTTGAAAGGCTTAGGATATCGATGGGAGATATCGATGATGGATTGTCTAGAAAGAGCGAGTTGTTGGATTGAAGTTCAGCCACCGACTCATTGAGCGAGTCTCGACTGATGTCATTCTGAGTAACTTCCCTCTGGATGATCCTGATAGAGTCTTCGCCATTCAGTGAAAGCGGAGGAAGCAACCAGATCGCTCGTGTCTAATAGGTTGTCCGCTCAACCGAGGGAGCTGAGAAGTTTGACTTTGAAGATCAGTTGTCTGTTCAACCGATCCGATGTTGTCGTCGAGCACATTGAGCTTTTTGAACGGATTCCACAGACGGCGCCAAACTGTGGGGGAAAAATCTTCGTGCCGACCCGAAGTCTTCGCCTCACTAGTCAATTGAAGTTGAAGTTGAAGATCGTTGGTCGACCTGTTGATTGGAAGATAGGTTTGAAGGTTGACGTCTCGATGGCTTAGAGTTAGTGCTTTAACACGAAGACTTCGCAGCACCAGTCAATTGAAGGTTTGAGTCGAAGAGATCGTTGTTCAATCTGTTGATTGAAGTCGTTGCTTTCGATATGTCAATAGAAAGAGATATGCAATCAGAGAGTTGACGCGAGAGATGTGATCTCGGAGTTCAGCCGAGGCCTACGTCTCCATGCTATAGGGAGCAACCCGAATTTACTAACACTTGTATTGAAGTGATCTTTACAGGCCGAGTATCACTAAAGTCACCCTTCAACCTCTTCAAAGACAAGAAGAAGATCGAAGGGAGTTGGAGGATATGAGAAGATAGAAATTCCAGAGCTCTGGTTTCTGGATTTTGAACTGGATCTGAGATTCGATCAAACCCCCCCCCCCCTCCTCCATTTACATTCGAAGCCTCTGCTATTTATAGACTTCCCGGGGAGGAATTCCGGGGCAAATGGCGGTTTCTGCTGCCGTATCTGGGGATTCTCCAGGCAGGGCCAGTGGGTCCCTCGAAAGCCTTCGGGGGCCCACCAGGCAGGGCCGGTGGGTCCCGCTGCGGTCTCCGGGGGCCCACCAGGCAGGGCCGGTGGGTCCCGTGGTAGTCTTCGTGGGCCCACCAGGCAGGGCCGGTGGGTCCCGCTGTGGTCTCCGGGGGCCCACCAGGCAGGGCTGGTGGGTCCCGCTGTGGTCTCCGGGGGCCCACCAGGCAGAGCCGGTGGGTCCCGCTGTGGTCTCCGGGGGCCCACCAGGCAAGGCCGGTGGGTCCCGCTGTTGGCAACCTTCTTACCAAAATTTGCACCCACATGAATTATAATGGATCGTACGAATGAATTAGAATGGATAGTATGAATGAATTAGAATGGATCATGCGAATTAATTTGAATGAATCGTACGAATAAATTAGAATGGATACATTCGTGCGAATGATTTAGAATGGATCGTACGAATGAATTAGAATGGATCGTACGAATGAATTAGAATGGATCGTGCGAATGAATTAGAATGGATCGTACGAATGTATTAGAATGGATCGTGCGAATGAATTAGAATGGATAGTACGCATGAATTCGAATGGATACACTCGTGTGAATGATTAGAATGCATCGTACGAATGAATTCGAATGGATACACTCGAGCGAATGAATTAGAGTGGATCGTACGAATGAATTAGAATGGATCGTATGAATGAATTATAATGGATCGTGCGAATGAATTAGAATGGATCGTACAAATGAATTAGAATGGATACATTCGTGCGAATAAATTATAATGGATCGTACGAATGAATTAGAATGGATTATACTAATGAATTAGAATGGATCTTGTGAATGAATTAGAATGGATCGTACGAATGATTTAGAATGGATTATACTAATGAATTAGAATGGATTGTGCGAACGAATTAATATGGATCATACGAATGAATTAGAATGGATACACTCGTGCGAATGAATTAGAATGGATCGTAAGAATGAATTAGAATGGATACATTCGTGCGATTGAATTAGAATGGATCGTAAGAATGAATTAGAATGGATTATGCGAATGAACTAGAATGGATCGTACGAATGAATTAGAATGGATACATCGTGCGAATGAATTAGAATGGATCGTACGAATGAATTAGAATGGATCGTACGAATGAATTGGAATGGATCGTGCGAATCAATTAGAATGGATTGTACGAATGAATTAGAATGGATTATACTAATGAATTAGAATTGATCGTGCGAACGAATTTGAATGGATAATACGAATTAATTACAATAGATACATTCATGCGAATGAATTAGAATGGATCGTACGAATGAATTAGAATGGATCGTACGAATGAATTCGAATAGATACATTCGTGCAAATAAATTAGAATGGATCGTACGAATAAATTAGAATGGATCGTGCGAATGAATTAGAATGGATATATTAGTGTGAATGAATTAGAATGGATTGGACGAATGAATTAAAATGGATATATTTGTGCGAATGAATTAGAATGGATTGTACGAATGAATTAGGATGGATTGTACGAATGAATTAGAATGGATCGTGCGAATGAATTAGAATGGATCATACAAATGAATTAGAATGGAAACATTCGTGCGAATGAATTAGAATGGATCATACGAATGAATTAGAATAGATACATTTGTGCGAATGAATTAGAATGGCTCATACGAATAAATTAGATTGGATCGTACGAATGAATTAGAATGCATCGTACGATTGAATTAGAAAAGATCATATGAATGAATTAGAATCGATCGTGCGAATAAATTAGAATGGATCGTACGAATTAATTAGAATGGATACATTCGTGCGAATGAATTAGAATGGATCGTATGAATGAATTAGAATGGATTATATGAAAGAATTACAATAGATCGTGCGAATGAATTAGAATGGATCGTACGAATGAATTAGAATGGATACATTCGTGCGAATGAATTAGAATAGATCGTACGAATGAATTAGAATGGATCATACGAATGAATTAGAATGGATCGTATGAATGAATTTCAATGGATCGTGCGAATGAATTAGAATGGATACATTCGTGCGAATGAATTTTAATGGATCGTATGAATGAATTAGAATGGATCATATGAATGAACTAGAATAGATCGTATGAATGAATTAGAATGGATCGTGCGAATGAATTAGAATGGATCATTGGAATGAATTAGAATGGATCCATTCGTGCAAATGAATTAGAATGGATCGAACGAATGAATTAGAATAGATCGTACGGATGAATTAGAATAGATCGTACAAATGATTTAGAATGGATCATACAAATGAATTAGAATGGATACATTCGTTCGAATGAATTAGAATAGATCGTAGGAACAAATTAGAATGGTTCGTACGAATGAATTAGAATGGATCGTACGAATCAATTAGAATGGATCGTGCAAATGAATTAGATTGGATCGTACGAATGAATTTGAATGGATACATTCGTGCGAATGAATTAAAATGGATCTATGAATGAATTAGAATGGATCGTACGAATGAATTAGAATGGATCGTGCGAATGAATTAGAATGGATACATTCATGCGAATGAATTTGAATGGATCATACGAATGAATTAGAATGTATCATGTGAATGAATTAGAATGGATCGTACGAATGAAGAATGGATACATTCATGCGAATGAATTAAAATGGATCGTGCGAATGAATTAGAATGGATCGTGCGAATGATTTAGAATGGATAGTGCGAATAAATTAGAATGCATTGTACGAATGAATTATAATGGATCGTACAAATGAACAAGAATAGATACATTCGTGCGAATGAATTAGAATGGATCGTACGAATGAATTAGAATGGATTGCACGAATAAATTAGAATGGATCGTACGAATGAATTAGAATGGGTCGTGCGAATGAATTAGAATGGATCGTACGAATGAATTAGAATGGATACATTAGTGCGAATGAATTAGAACGGGTTGTACGAATGAATTAGATAGGATCGTACGAATGAATTTGAATGGATCGTACGAATGAATTAGAATGGATCGTGAGAATGAATTAGAATGGATCATACAAATGAATTAGAATGTATGCATTCGTGCGAATGAATTAGAATAGATCGTATGAATGAATTAGAATGGATCGTGCGAATGAATTAGAATGGATCGAACGAATGAAATAGAATGGATACATTCATGCAAATAAATTAGAATGGATCGGACGAATGAATTAGAATGGATCGTACGAATGAATTAGAATGGTTCGTACGAATCAATTAGAATGGATCGTGCGAATGAATTAGAATGGATCGTATGAATGAAATAGAATGGTCACATTCATGTGAATGAATTAGAATGGTTCATACGAATGAATTAGAATGGATCGTACGAATGAATTAGAATGGATCGTGCGAATGAATTAGAATAGATCGTACGAATGAATTAGAATGGATACATTTGTGCGAATGAATAGAATGGATCGTGCGAATGAATTAGAATAGATCGTATGAATAAATTAGAATGGATCATACGAATGAATTAGAATGGATTATGCGAATGAATTAGAATGGATACATTCGTACGAATGAATTATAATGAATCATAATAATGAATTAGAATGGACACATCCGTGCGAATGAATTAGAATGGATCGTACGAATGAATTAGAATGGTTCGTACGAATGAATTAGAATGGATACATTCATGCAAATGAATTAGAATGGATCGTACGAATGAATTAGAATAGATCGTATGAATGAATTAGAATAGATCGTACAATTGAATTAGAATGGATCGTGCGAATGAATTAGAATGGATCGTACGAATGAATTATAATTGATCCATTGGTGCAAATGAATTAGAATAGATCGTACGAATGAATTAGAATAGATCGTACGAATGAATTAGAATGGATACATTTATGCGAATGAATTAGAAAGGATCGTACGAATAAATTAGAATGGATCGTACGAACGAATTAGAATGGATCGAACGAATGAATTAGAATGGATTGTGCGAATGAATTAGAATGGATGATACGAATGAATTTGAATGGTTACATTCGTGCGATTGATTTAGAATGGATCGTATGAATGAATTAGAATGGATCGTACGAATAATAAAATGGATCGTATGAATGAATTAGAGTGGATCGTGCTAATAAATCCGAATAGATCGTATGAATGAATTAGAATGGATACATTCGTGCGAATGACTTTGAATGGATCGTACGAATGAATTAGAATGAGTCGTACGAATAAATTTGAATGGATCATGCGAATGAATTAGAATGGATTGTACGAGTGAATTAGAATGGATACATTCGTGCGAATGAATTAGAATGGATCATACGAATGCATTAGAATAGATCGTACGAATGAATTAGACTGTATCTTTCGAATGAATTAGAATGGATTGTACGAATGAATTATAATGGATCGTATGAATGAACTAGAATGGATACATTTGTGCAAATGAATTTGAATGGATCGTACAAATGAATTAGAATGGATCATACGAATGAATTAGAATGGATCATATGAATGAATTAGAATGGATCGTGCGAATGAATTAGAATGGATCGTATGAATGAATTATAATGGACACATTCGTGCGAATGAATTAGAATGGATCATATGAATGAATTAGAATGGATCATGCAAATGAATAAGAATAGATCGTGCGAATGAATTAGAATGGATTATACAAATGAATTAGAATGGATCATACGAATGAACTTGAATGGATACATTCGTGCGAATGAATTAGAATGGATCATACGAATGAATTTGATTGGATCGTATGTATGAATTAGAATGGATCGTGCGAATGAATTAGAATGGATCGTATGCATAAAAGAGAATGGTTACATTCATGCGAATGAATCAGAATGGATCGTACGAATGAATTAGAATGGATCATACGAATGAATTAGAATGGATCGTGCGAATGAATTAGAATGGTTCGTAGGAATGAATTCGAATGGATACATTCGTGCGAATGAATTAGAATGGAACGTACGAATGAATTAGAATGGATCATATGAAAGAATTTGACTCGATCGTACGAATGAATTAGAATGGATCGTGCGAATGAATTAGAATGGATCGTGCGAATAAATTAGAATGGATCGTATGAGTGAATTAGAATGGATACATTCGTACGAATGAATTAGAATGGATCGTACGAATGAATTAGAATGGATCGTACGAATGAATTAGAATGGATCATACGAATAAATTAGAATGGATACATTCGTACGAATGAATTTGAATGGATCATACGAATAAATTAGAATAGATCGTACGAATGAATTAGAATGGATCGTGCGAATAATTCAGAATGGATCGTATGAATGAATTAGAATGGATATATTCATGCAAATGAAATAGAATGGATCGTTCAAATGAATTATAATAGATCGTACGAATGAATTAGAATGGATCGTACAAATGAATTAGAATGGATCGTGCGAATGAATTAGAATGGATCGTACGAATGAATTAGAATGGAAACATTCGTGTGAATGTGTTAGAATGGATCATACGAATGAATTGGAATGGATCGAATGAATGAATTAGAATGGATCATACGAATGAATTTCAGTGGATCGTGCGAATGAATAAGAAAGGATCGTATGAATGAATTAGAATGGATACATTCTTGTGAATGAATTAGAATGGATCATACAAATGAATTAGAATGAATCGTATGAATGAATTAGAATAGATCATATGAATGAATTAAAATAGATCGTGCGAATGAATTAGAATGGATCGTACGAATGAATTAGAATGGATCCATTTGTGCGAATGAATTAGAATAAATCGTACGAATGAATTAGAATAGATCGTACGAATGAATTAGAATGGATCATACGAATGAATTAAAATGGATACATTCGTGCGAATGAATTAGAATGGATCGTACAAACGAATTAGAATGGATCGTACAAACGAATTAGAATGGATCGTACGAATGAATTAGAATCGATAGTACGAATGAATTAGAATAGATCATACGAATGAATTAGAATAGATCGTACGAATAATTAGAATGGATCATGCGAATGAATTAGAAGGGATCGTACGAATGATGTAGAATAGTTACATTCGTGCGAATGAATTAGAGTGGATTGTATGAATGAATTAGAACGGATCGTACGAATGAATTAGAATGGATCGTGCGAATGAATTAGAATGGATCGTACGCATGAATTTGAATGGATACATTCGTGCAAAAGAATTATAATGGATCGTACGAATGAATTAGAATGGATCGTGGGAATGAATTAGAATAGATTATACGAATAAATTAGAATGGATCTTACGAATGAACTTGAATGGATACATTTGTGCGAATGAATTAGAATGGATCGTACGAATGAATTAGAATGGATCATACGAATGAATTAGAAAAGATCGCACGTATGAATTAGAACGTTTACATTCATGTGAATGAATTAGAATGGATCGTACGAATGAATTAGAATGGATCATACGAATGAACTTGAATGGATACATTCGTGGAATGGATCGTACGAATAAATTAGAATGGATCGTACGAATGAATTAGAATGGTTATATTCCTACGAATGAATTTGAATGGATTGTACGAATGAATTAGAATTGATCGTGCGAATGAATTAGAATGGATACATTCGTGCGAAATGAGTTAGAATGGATCGTACGAATGAATTAGAATGGATCGTACGAATGAATTAGAATGGATCATGCGAATGAATTAGAATGGATCGTACGAATGAATTTGAATGGATACATTCGTGCAAATGAATTAGAATGGATCGTTAGAATGAATTAGAATGGATCGTACGAATAATTAGAATGGATCGTATGAATGAATTAGAATGGATTGTGCGAATGAATTAGAATGGATCGTACGAATGAATTAGAATGGATACATTCATGCGATTCAATTAGAATGGATCGTACGAATGAATTAGAATGAATCGTACGAATGAATTAGAATGGATCGTACGAATGAATTAGAATGGATCGTAAGAATGAATTATAATGGATGCATTCGTGCGAATGAATTAGAATGGATCGTATGAATGAATTCGAATGGATCGAACGAATGAATTAGAATGGATCGTACGAATGAATTTTAATGGATCGTGTGAATGAATTAAAATGGATCGTACGAATGAATTAGAATGGATACATTCATGCAAATGAATTAGAATGGATCGTATGAATGAATTAGAATGGATTATACAAATGAATTAGAATGAATCGTGCGATTGAATTAGAATGGATCATACGAATGAATTAGAATGGATGATTCGTGCGAATGAATTAGAATGGATCATACGAATGAATTAGAATAGATTGTATGAATGAATTTGAATGGATCGTACAAATGTATTAGAATGGATTGTACGAATGAATTAGAATGGATAGTACAAATGAACTAGAATGGATACATTCGTGTGAATGAATTAGAATGGATCGCACGAATGAATTAGAATGGATTGTATGAATGAATTAGAATGGATCGTACGAATGAATTAGAATGGATACATTCATGCGAATGAATTAGAAGGGATCGTACGAATGAATTAGAATGGATCGTATGAATGAATTAGATTGGATGGTACGAATGAATTAGAATAGATTGTACAAACGAATTAGAATGGCTCGTGCGAATGAGCTAGAATGGATATACATTCGTGCGATTGAATTAACATGGATCGTACGAATGAATTAGAATGAATCATACGAATGAATTAGAATAGATCGTGCGAATGAATTTGAATGGATCGAATGAATGAAATAGAATGGTTACATTCGTGCGAATGAATTAGAATGGATCGTACGAATGAATTAAAATAGATCGTACGAATGAATTAGAATGAATCATGCGAATGAATTAGAATGGATTGAAAGAATCAATTAGAATGGATATATTCATGCGAATGAAATAGAATGGATCGTACGAATGAACTGGAATGAATCGTACGAATGAATTAGAATGGATACATCCGTGCGAATGAATTAGAATGGATCGTACGAATGAATTAGAATGGATCGTGCGAATTAATTAGATTGGATCGTGCGAATGAATTAGAATGGATCATACGAATGAATTAGAATGTATCATATGAAGAAATTAGAATGGATCGTGCGAATGAATTAGAATGGAGCATACAAATGAATTAGAAGGGATACATTTGTGTGAATGAATTAGAATGGACCGTACGAAGGAATTAGAATGGATACATTCATGCGAATGAATTAGAATGGATCATATGAATGAATTAGAATGGATCGTACGAATGAATGAGAATGGATCGTGTGAATGAATTAGAATGGATCATATGAATGAATTAGAATAGATACATTAGTGTGAATGAATTAGAATGGATCGTACGAATGAGTTAGAATGGATACATTCGTGCGAATGCAGTAGATTGGATTGTACGAATGAATTAGAATGGATCGTACGAATGAATTAGAATGGATCATACGAATGAATTAGAATGGATACACTCATGCGAATGAATTAGAATGGATCGGACGAATGAATTAGAATGGATCGTACGAATGAATTAGAATGGATCGTACGAATGAATTAGAATGAATCATACGAATGAATTAGAATGGATCGTGCGAATGAATTAGAATGGATCGTACGAATGAATTAGAATGAATACATTCTTGAGAATGAATTAGAATGGGTCGTACGAATAAATTAGAATGGATCGTTCGAATGAATTAGAATGGATTGCACGAATGAATTTGAATAAATCGTGCAAATGACTTAGAATGGATCGTATGAATGAATTAGAATTGATATATTCGTGCGAATGAATTAGAATGAATCGTACGAAGGAATTAGAATGGATACATTCGTGCGAATGAATTAGTATGGATCGTACGAATGAATTAGAATGCATCAAAGGAAAGAATTAGATTGGATACATTCGTGCCAATGAATTAGAATGGATCCTACGAACGAATTAGAATGGATCGTAGGAATGATCGGAATGGATCATATGAATAAATTAGACTGGATCGTACGAATGAATTAGACTTTATCGTGCGAATGAATTTGAATGGATTGTACGATTGAATTAGAAAGGATGCATTCGTGCGAATAAATTAGAATGGATCGTATGAATGAATTAGAATAGATCGTACGAATACATTAGAATGGATCGGGCGAATGAATTAGAATGGATCGTAAGAATGAATTTGAATGGATACATTCGTGCGAATGAATTAGAATGGATCATACGAATGAATTAGAATGGATCGTACGAAGGAATTTGAATGGATCCTATGAATGAATTAGAATGGATTGTACGAATGAATTATAATGGATCGTACGAATGAACTAGAACGGACACATTCATGCGAATGAATTAGAATGGATCGTACAAATGAATTAGAATGGATCGTACGAATGAATTAGAATGGATCGTACGAATGAATTAGAATGGATACATTCGTACGAATGAATTAGAATGGATCATACAAATGAATTAGAATGGATCATGCGAATGAATTCGAATGGATCGTACAAATTAATAAGAATGGATACATTAATGTGAATGAATTAGAATGGATCGTACGAATGAATTAGAATGGATCGTGCGAATGAATTTGAATGGATCATACAAATGAATTAGAATGGATACATTCGTGCAAATGAATTAGAATGGATCGTACGAATGAATTAGAATGGATCATGTGAATGAATTAGATTTGATCATACGAATGGATTAGAACGGATACATTCATGCGAATGAATTAGAATAGATCGTCCGAATGAATTATAATGGATCGTACGAATGAATTAGAATGGATCGTGCGCATGAAGTAGAATGGGTCGTACGAATTAATTAGAATGGATACAATCGTGCGAATGAATTAGAATGGATCGTACGAATGAATTAGAATGGTTTGTACGAATAAATTAGAATGGATCGTGTGAATGAATTAGAATGGATCGTACGAATGAATTAGAATAGATCATGTGAATGAATTAGAATGGTTCGTACGAATGAATTAGAATGGATCATACGAATGAATTAGAATGGACACATTCGTGCGAATGAATTAGAATGTAATGTACGAATGACTTATAATGGATCGTACGAATGAATTAGAATGGATTGTGCGAATGGATTAGAATGGATCGTACGAATGAATTAGAATGGAAACATTAGTGCAAATGAATTAGAATGGATCGTACGAATGAATTAGAATGGATCCTACGAATGAATTAAAATGGATCGTGGGAATGAATTAGAATGGATCATACGAATGAAGTAGAGTGGATACATTAGTGCGAATGAATTAGAATGGATCACAAAAATGAATTAGAATAGATTGTACGAATGAATTAGAATGGATCGTGCGAATGAATTAGAATGGATCGTACCAATGAATTAGAATGGATACATTTATGCGAATGAATTAGAATCGATCGTACGAATTAATTAGAATAGATCATAGGAATGAATTAGAATGTATCGTGCGAATGAATTAGAATGGATCGTGCGAATGAATTAGAATGGATACATTCGTCCGAATGAATTAGACTGGATCGAACGAATGAATTAGAATGGATCATATGAATGAATTAGAATTGATACATTCATACGAATGAATTAGAATGAATCGTTCGAACGAATTAGAATGAATCATACGAATGAATTAGAATGGAAACATTCGTGCGAATGAATCAGAATGGATCGTAAGAATGAATTGGAATGGATAGTGCGAATGAATTACTACGGATCATACAAATGAATTAGAATATATACATTCGTGAGAAAGAAATAGAATAGATCGTACGAATGAATTAGAATGGATCGTACGAATGAATTAGAATGGATCGTGCGAATGAATTAGAATAGATCTTATGAATGAATTAGAATGGTTATATTCATCCGAATGAATTAGAATAGATCGTACGAATAAAATTAGAATGGTTCGTGCGAATGAATTAGAATGGATACATTCATGCGAATGAATTAGAATGGATCGCATGAATGAATTAGAATGGATCGTATAAATGAATTAGAATGGGTCATACGAATAAATTAAAATGGATCGTAGGAATGAATTAAAAGGGATACTTCGTGTGAATGAATTAGAATGGATCGTACAAATGAATTAGAATGGATTGTATGAATGAATTAGAATGGATCTACGAATGAATTAGAATGGATACATTCGTGCAAAATGAATTAGAATGGATTGTACGAATGAATTAGAATGGATACATTCGTGCGAATGAATTAGAATGGATCGTACAAATGAATTACAATGGATCGTACGAATGAATTAGAATGGATCGTGCTAATGAATTAGAATAGATCGTACGAATGAATTAGAATGGATGCATTCAAACGAATGAATTAGAATGGATCGTACGAATGAATTAGAATGGATCGTACGAATGAATTAGAATCGATCGTGCGAATGAATTAGAATAGATGATACGAATGAATTAGAATAGATACAGTCGTGCGAATGAATTAGAATGGATCATACGAATAAATTAGAATGGATCGTATGAATGAATTAGAATGGATCGTACGAATGAATTAGAAAAAGATCGTATGAATGAATTAGAATCGATCGTGCCAATGAATTAGAATGGATCGTACGGCTGAATTAGAATGGATACATTCATGCGAATGAATTAGAATGGATTGTTCGAATGAATTAGAATGGATCGTACGAATAAATTAGAATTGATTGTAAATGAATTACATTGGATCGTGCGAATGAATTACAATGGACCATACGAATGAATTAGAATGGATACATTCGTGCGAATGAATTAGAATAGATCGTACGAATTAATTAGAATGGATCGCACAAATGAATTTCAATGGATTATGCGAATGAATTAGAATAGATTGTAGGAATGAATTAGAATGGATACATTCGTGCGAATGAATTAAAATGGATCGTATGAATGAATTAGAATGGATCATATGAATAAATTAGAATAGATCGTACGAATGAATTAGAATAGATCGTGCGAATGAATTAGATTGGATCGTACGAATGAATTAGAATGGATGCATTCGTGCGAATGAATTAGAATGGATAGTACGTATGAATTAGAATAGTTCGTACGAATGAATTAGAATGGATCGTACAAATGAATTAGAATGGATCATATGAATGAATTAGAATGGATACATTCATGCGAATGAATTAGAATAGATCATACGAACGAATTAGAATAGATGTACGAATGAATTAGAATGGATCGTGCGAATGAATTAGAATGGATCGTACGAATGAATTTAAATGGATACATTCGTGCGAATTAATTAGAATGGATCGTACGAATGAATTAGAATGGATCGTACGAATGAATTAGAATGGATCGTGCGAATGAATTAGAATGGATCGTACGAATGAATTAGAATGGATACATTCGTGCGAATGAATTTGAATGGATCGTATGAATGAATTAGAATGGATCGTACGAATGAATTAGAATGGATCTTGCGAATGAATTAGAATGGGTCGTATGAATGAATTTGAATGGATACATTCGTGTGAATGAATTAGAATGGATCTTACGAATGATTTCGAATGGATCGTGCGAATGAATTACAATGGATCGTGCGAATGAATTAGAATGGATGGTATGAATGAATTATATTGGATCGTACAAATGAACTAGAATGGATATATTCGTGTGAATAAATTAGAATGGATCGTACGAATGAATTAGAATGGATCGTACGAATTAATTAAAAGGGATCATACGAATGAATAAATTAGAATGGTTCATGCGAATGAATTAGAATGGTTCATGCGAATGAATTAGAATGGATTGTATGAATGAATTATAATGGATACATTCGTGCGAATGAATTAGAATGGATCGTGCGAATGAAGTAGAATGGATCACGCGAATGAATTAGAATGGATCGTACGAATGAATTAGAATGGATCGTACGAATGAACTAGAATGGATACATTCGTGCGAATGAATTAGAATGGATCGTACGAATGAATTAGAATGGGTCGTACGAATGAATTAGAATGGTTCGTACGAATGAATTAGAATAGATCGTGCGAATGAATTAGAATGGATCGTACGAACGAAATAGAATGGTTACATTCGTGTGAATGACTTAGAACGGATCGTACGAAAGAATTAGAATGGATCGTACTAATGAATTAGTATGGATCGTGCGAATGAATTATAATGGATCATACGAATGAATTAGAATGGATACATTCATGCGAATGAATTAGAATGGATCGTATGAATGAATTAGAATGGATCGTATGAATGAATTAGACTGGATCGTACGAATGAATTAGAATTGATCGTGCGATTGAAATAGAATGGATCGTACGAATGAATTAGAATGGATAGATTCGTGCGAATGAATTATAATGGATCGTACGAATGAATTAGAATGGATCGTATAAATGAATTAGAATAGATCGTGCGAATGAATTCGAATGGATCGTACGAATGAATTAGAATGGATACATTCGTGCGAATGAATTAGAATGGATCGTACGAATGAATTAGAATGGATCATGCAAATGAATTAGAATGGATCATACGAATGAACTAGAATGGATACATTCGTGCGAATGAATTAGAATGAATCATACGAATGAATTAGAACGGATGCATTCGTGCAAATGAATTAGAATGGATCGTACGAATGAATTTGAATGGATCTTACGAATGAATTATATTGGATCGTGCGAATGAATTAGAATGGATCGTACGAATGACTTAGAATGGATCGTGCTAATGAATTAGAATGGATCATACGAATGAATTAGAATGCAAACATTCGTACGAATGAATTAGAATGGATCATACGAATAAATTAGAATGGATCGTACGAATGAATTAGAATGGATCATACGAATAAATTAGAATGGATCGTACGAATGAATTAGAATGGATCGTACGAATGAATTAGAATGGATCGTGCGAATGAATTAGAATGGATCATATGAATGAATTAGAATGCATACATTCGTGCGAATGAAATAGAATGGATTGTTCAAATAAATTAAAATGGATCGTACAAAAGAATTAGAATGGATTGTACGAATGATTTACAATGGATTGTGCGAATGAATTAGAATGGATCATATGAATGAATTAGAATGGATACATTCGTGCGAATGAGTTAGAATGGATCATACGAATGAATTAGAATGGATCGTATGAATGAATTAGAATGGATCGTACGAATAAATTTCAATAGATCGTGCAAATGAATTAGAAAGGATCGTACGAAAGAATTAGAATTGATAAATTCATATGAATGAATTAGAATGGATCGTACGAATGAGTTAGAATGGATCGTATGAATGAATTAGAATATATCATACGAATGAATTAGAATAGATTATACGAATGAATTAGAATGGATCGTGCGAATGAATTAGAATGGATCGTACAAATGAATTAGAATGGATCCATTCGTGCGAATGAATTAGAATGGATCGTACGAATGAATTAGAATAGATCGTACGAATGAATTAGAATGGATCGTACGAATGAATTAAAATGGATACATTCATACGAATGAATTAGAATTGATCGTACGAACGAATTAGAATGGATCATAGGAATGAATTAGAATGGATCGTACGAATGAATTAGAATGGATACATTCGTGCAAATGAATTATAATGGATCGTACGAATGAATTAGAATGGATCATACGAATAATTAGAATGGATCGTGCGAATGAATTAGAATGGATCATACGAATGAATAAGAAAAGATACATACGTACGTATGAATTAGAATGGATCGTATGAATGAATTAGAATGGATCATAGGAATGAATTAGAATGGATCGTGCGAATGAATTAGAACGGATCTTACGAATAAATTAGAATGGATTCTGCGAATCAATTAGAATGGATTATACGAATGAATTAGAATGGATCATACGAATGAACTAGAATAGATACATTCGTGTGAATTAATTAGAATCGATCATACGAATGAATTAGAATGGATCATACGAATGAATTAGAATGGATCGTCTGAATAAATTAGAACGTTTACATTCGTATGAATGAATTAGAATGGATTATACGAATGAACTAGAATGGATATATTCGTGCGATTGAATTAGAATGGATCGTACGAATAAATTAGAATGGATCGTACGAATGAATTAGAATGGATCATGCGAATGAATTAGAATGGATCGTACAAATGAATTTGAATGGTTACATTCATGCGAATGAATTAGAATGGATCATATGAATGAATTAGAATAGATCGTGCGAATGAATTAGAATGGATACATTCGTGCGAATGAGGTAGAATGGATCGTACGAATGAATTAGAATGGATCATACGTATGAATTAGAATAGATCGTGCGAATGAATTAGAATGGATCGTACGAATGAATTAGAATGGATACAATCGTGCGAATGAATTAGAATGGATCGAATGAATGAATTAGAATGGTTCGTACGAATAAATTGGAATGGATCGTGCGAATGAATTAGAATGGATCGTACGAATGAATTAGAATGGATACATTCGTGCGAATGAATTAGAATGGATCGTACGAACGAATTTGAATGGATAGTACTAATGAATTAGAATAGATCGTATGAATAAATTAGAATCGATCGTACGAATGAATTTGAATGGATACATTCATGTGAATGAACTAGAATAGATCGTACAAATGAATTAGAAAGGATACATTTGTCCGAATGAATTAGAATGTATCGTACAATAGAATTAGAAAGGATTATACAAATGAATTTGAATGGATCGTATGAATGTATTAGAATGGACAGTACGAATGAATTAGAATGGATCGTACGAATGAACTAGAATGGATACATTCGTGCGAATGAATTGGAATGGATTATACGAATGAATTAGAATGGATCGTATGAATGAATTAGAATGGATCGAACAAATGAATTAGAATAGATAGTACGATTGAATTAGAATGGATAAATTCGTACGAATGAATTAGAATCGATAAATTCGTACGAATGAATTAGAATGGCTCGTACGAATGAACTAGAATGGATAAATTCGGGTGATTGAATTAGAATGAATCGTATGAATGAATTAGAATGGATCGTACGAACGAATTAGAATGGATCGTGCGAATGAATTTGGATGGATCGAACAAATGAATTAGAATGGTTACATTCGTGCGAATGAATTAAAATGGATCTTACGAATGAATTAGAATGGATCGTGCGAATGAATTAGAATGGATCAAACAAATGAATTAGAATGCATACATTCGTGCGAATGAATTAGAATGGATCGTACGAATGAATTAGTATGAATGAATTAGAATGGATACATTCGTGTGAATAAATTATAATGGATCGTACGAATGAATTAGAATAGATCGTGCGAATGAATTAGAAGGGATACCTTCGTGTGAATGAATTATAATGGATCGTATGAATAATTAGAATGGATCGTACAAAAAAATTAGAATGGATCGTGCGAATGATTTAGAATGGATCGTGCGAATGAATTAGAATGGATCATACGAATGAATTAGAAGGGATAGATTCGTGTGAATGACCTAGAATGGATCGTGTGAATGAATTAGAATGGATCATACGAATGAATTAGAAGGGATACATTCGTGTGAATGAATTAGAATGGATTGTACGAATGATTTAGAATGGATCGTACGAATGAATTAGAATAGATACATTCTTGCGAATGAATTAGAATAGATCCTACAAATGAACTAGAATGGATCGTACGAATGAATAGAATAGATCGTGTGAATGAATTATAATAGATCGTACGAATGAATTAGAATGGATACATTAGTGTGAATGAATTAGAATGGATTGTACGAATGAATTAAAATGGATACATTCGTGCGAATGAATTAGAATGGATTATACGAATGAATTAGGATGGATCGTACGAATGAATTTGAATGGATCGTGCGAATGAATTAGAATGGATCATACGAATGAATTAGAATGGATACATTCGTGCGAATGAATTAGAATGGATCATACGAATGAATTTGAATGGATCGTACGAACTAAATTATAATGGATCGTATGAATGAATTAGAATGGATCGTGCAAATGAATTAGAATGGATCGTACGAATGAATTAGAATGGATACATTCGTGCGAATGAATTAGAATGGATTGTACGAATGAATTAGAATGGATTGTGTAAATGAATTAGAATGGATAGTACGAATGAATTAGAATAAATACATTCTTGCGAATGAATTAGAATGGATCGTACGAATGAATTAGAATGGACCGTATGAATGAATTAGAATGGATATATTCGTGCAAATGAATTAGAATGGACCATACGAAAGAATTAGAATGGATACTTTCATGCGAATGAATTAGAATTGATCATACAAATGAATTAGGATAGATCGTACGAATGAATTAGAATGGATCGTACGAATGAATTAGAATGGATCATGCGAATGAATTAGAATGGATTATACAAATGAATTAGAATGGATCCATTCGTGCGAATGAATTAGAATGGATCGTACGAATGAATTAGAATGGATCGTACGAATGAATTACAATGGATACATTCATGCGAATGACTGAGAATGGATCGTACAAATGAATTAGAATGGATCGTCCAAATGAAATAGAATGGATCGTACGAATGAATTAGAATGCATTCATTCGTGCGATTTAATTAGAATGGATTAGACAAATAAATTAGAATGGAGCTTACGAATGAATTATAATGGATCATGCGATTGAATTAGAATGGATCACACGAATGAATTAGAATAGATACATTCGTGCTAATGAATTAGATTGGATCGTACGAATGAATTTGAATGGGTCATACGAATGAATTAGAATGGATCGTACGAATGAATTAGAATGGATCTTGCGAATGAATTAGAATGGATCGTACGAATGAATTAGAATGGTTACATTCGTGCGATTGTATAAGAATGGATCGTATGAATCATTTAGAATGGATCGTATGAATCAATTAGAATGGATCGTGCGAATGAATTAGAATGGATCGTACGAATGAATTAGAATGGATCGTACGAATGAATTAGAATGGATACATTCGTGCGAATGAATTAGAATGGATCGTACAAATGAATTAGAATGGATCTTACCAATGATTTAGAATGGATCGTACGAATGAATTAGAATAGATCATGCGAATGAATTAGAATGGATCGTACGAATGAATTAGAATGGATACATTAGTACGAATAAATTAGAATGTATCGTTCGAATGAATTAGAATGGATGATACGAATGAATTAGAATGGATCGTACGAATGAATTAGAATGGATACATTAGTGCAAATGAATTAGAACGGATTGTACGAATGAATTAGATAGGATCGTACGAATGAATTAGAATGGATCGTACAAATGAATTAGAATGGATCGTATGAATGAATTAGAATGGATCGTGAGAATGAATTAGAATGGATCATACAAATGAATTAGAATGTATACATTCGTGCGAATGAATTAGAATGGATCGTAGTAACGAATTAGAATGGATCATGCGAATGAATTAGAATGGATCGTGCGAATGAATTAGAATAGATACGTTCGTGCGAATAAATTACAAGGGATCGTACGAATGAATAAGAATGGATCGTACGAATGAATTAGAATGGATCATGCGAATAAATTAGAAAGGATCGTACGAATGAATTAGTATGGATAAACTCATGCGATTAAATTAGAATGGATTGTACGAATGAATTAGAATGGATCGTATGAATAAATTAGAATGGATCATATGAATGAATTAGAATGGATCGTGCGAATGAGTTAGAATTGATCGTATGAATGAATTAGAATGGATACATTCGTGTGAATGAATTAGAATGGATCGTACGAATAAATTAGAATGGATCGTACGAATGAATTATAATAGATCATGCCAATGAATTAGAATGGATCGTATGAATGAATTAGAATGGTCACATTCGTGCAAATGAATTAGAATGAATCGTACGAATGAATTACAATGGACACATTCGTGCGAATGAATTAGAATGGATCGTATGAATAAATTCGAATTGATCGTACGAATGAATTAGAAAGTATCGTGCGAATGAATTAGAAAAGATCGTACGAAAGAATTAGAATGGATAAATTAGTGCGAATGAATTAGAATGGATCGTACGAATGAATTAGAATGGATCGTGCGAATGAATTAGAATGGATAGTACGAATGAATTAGAATGGATGCATTCGTGCGAATGAATTAGAATGGATCGTACGAATGAATTAGGATGGATCGTATGAATGAATTAGATTGGACCGTACGAATGAATTAGAATGGATCGTGCGAATAAATTGAATGGATCGTACGAATGAATTAGAGTGGATACATTCATGCAACTGAATTAGAATGGATCATACAAAAAAATTAGAATGGATCGTACGAATGAATTAGAATGGATCGTACGAATGAATTAGAATGGATCGTACAAATGAATTAGGATGGATACATTCATCCGAATGAAGTAGAATAGACTGTATGACGGAATTAAAACGGATCATACGAATGAATTAGAATGGATCGTGCGAATGAATTAGAATAGATCGTACGAATGAATTAGAATGGTTACATTCGTGCGAATGAATTAGAATGGATCGTACGAATGAATTGGAATGGATACATTCGTGCGAATGAATTAGAATGGATCGTATCAAAGAATTAGAATGGAGATATTCATGCGAATGAAGTAGAATGGATCGTGCGAATGAATTAGAATGGATCGTACGAGTGAATTAGAATGGATCGTGCAAATGAATTAGAATGGATTGTATGAATGAATTAGAATGTATACATTAGTGCGAATGAATTAGAATAGATCGTACGAATGAATTAGAATGGATCGTACGAATGAATTATAATTGATCATGTGAATGAATTAGAATGGATCGTATGAAAGAATTAGAATGGATACATTCGTGCGAATGAATTAGAATGGATCGTACGAATTAATTAGAATGGATCGTATGAATGAATTAGAATGGATCGTACGAATGAATTAGAATTGATCGTACGAATGAATTAGAATGGATACATTCATGCGAATGAATTAGAATGGATCGTACGAATGAATTAGAATGGATACATTCGTGCGAATGAATTAGAGTGGATCGTACGAATAAATTAGAACAGATCGTACGAATGAATTAGAATGGATCGTGCGAATTAATTAGATTGAATCGTACGAATGAATTAGAATGAATCATATAAATGAATTAGAATAGGTCATACGAATGAATTAGAATGGATCGTGTGAATGAATTAGAATGGATCGTACGAATGAATTAGAATGGATACATTCGTGCGAATGAATTAGAATGGATCGTACTAATGGATTAGAATGGATCGTACGAATGATTTAGAATGGATCATGCGAATGAATTAGAATGGATCGTACGAATGAATTAGAATGGATCGTACGAATGAATTAGAATGAATACATTCGTGTGACTGAATTCGAATAGATCGTACAAATGAATTAGAAAGGATTGTACGAATGAATTAGAATGGATCGTGCGAAAGAATTAGAATGGATCGTACGAATAAATTAGAATGGATATATTCGTGCGAATGAATTGGAAAGGATCATACGAATGAATTAGAAAGGATCGTACGAATGAATTAGAATCGATCGTACTAATGAATTAGAATGGATCGTGCGAATGAATTAGAATGGATTATATGAATGAATTAGAATGGATACTTTCGTGCGAATGCATTAGAATGGATCGTACGAATGAATTAGAATGGATCATACGAATGAATTAGAATGGATCGTGCGAATGAATTAGAATGGATCGTAGAATGAATTAGAATGGATACATTAGTGCGAATGAATTAGAATGGATCGTACGAATGAATTAGAATGGATCGTACTAATGAATTAGAATGGATCGTGCGAATGAATTAGAATGGATCATACGAATGAATTAGAATGGATACATTCGTGCGAATGAATTAGAATAAATCGTACGACTAAATTAGAATGGATCATACGAATGAATTCGAATAGATACATTTATGCGAATGAATTAGAATGGATCGTACGAATGAATTAGAATGGATCGTGCGAATTAATTAGAATGGATCGTAGACCGAATAAGAATGGATACATTCGTGCGAATGAATTAGAATGGATCGTACGAATAAATTAGAATGGATCATATGAATGAATTAGAATGGATACATTCGTGCGAATAAATTAGAATGGATCGTACGAATGAATTAGAATGGATCGTACGAATGAATTAGAATGGATACATTTGTGCGAATGAATTAGAATGGATCGTAAAAATAAATTAAAATGGATCGTGCGAATGAATTAGAATGTATCGTAGAATGAATTAGAATGGATACATTATTGCGAATGAATTAGATGGGATCGTACGAAGGAATTATAATGGATCGTGCAAATGAATTAGAATGGATCGTACGAATGAATTAGAATGGATACATTCGTGCGAATGAATTAGAATGGATCATACAAATGAATTAGAACGGATCGTATGAATGAATTAGAATAGATCGTACGAATGAATTAGAATGGGCGTCCGAATGAATTAGAATGGATCGTACGAATGAATTAGAATGGGTCGTGAGAATGAATTAGAATGGATCGTACGAAAGAATTAGAATGGATACATTCAAGCGAATGAATTAGAATGTATCGTAAAAATGAATTAGAATGGATCTTACCAATGAATTAGAATGGATCGTAAGAATGAATTAGAATGGATCGTGCGAATGAATTAGAATGGATCCTATGAATGAATTAGAATGGATTGTACGAATGAATTAGAATGGATCGTGTGAATGAGTTAGAATGGATCGTACGAATGAACTAGAATGGATACATTCGTGCGAATGAATTAGAATGGATCGTACGAATGAATTAGAATGGATCGTACGAATGAATTATAATGGATCATGCGAATGAATTAGAATGGATTGTACGAATGAATTAGAATGGATACATTCGTGCGAATGAATTAGAATAAATCGTACGAATGAATTAGAATGGATACATTCGTGCGAATGAATTAGAATGGATCGTATGAATGAATTAGAATGGATCGTACGAATGAATTGGAATAGATCGTGCGAATGAATTGGAACAGATCGTACGAATGAATTAGAATAGATACATTAGTGCGAATGAATTAGAATGGATCGTACGAATGAATTAGAATGGATCGTGCGAATGAATTAGAATGGATCGTACGAATGAATTAGTATGGATACATTCATGCTAAAGTAGAATAGACTGGATGAACGAATTAGAATGGATTGTACGAATGAATTAGAATGGATCGTGCGAATGAATTAGAATAGATCGTACGAATGAATTAGAATGGATACATTCGTGCGAAAGAATTAGAATGGATCGTACGAATGAACTAGAATGGATCGTATGAGTGAATTAGAATGGATCGTGCGAATGAATTAGAATGGATCATATGAATGAATTAGAATGGATACATTCTTGCGAATGAATTTGAATGGATCGTATGAATGAATTAGAATAGAGACATTCATGCGAATGAAGTAGAATGGATCGTACGAATAAATTAGAATGGATCGTACGAGTGAATTAGAATGGATCGTGCGAATGAATTAGAATGGATTATACGATTGAATTAGAATATATATATTAGTGCGAATGAATTAGAATAGATCGTACGAATGAATTAGAATGGATCGTACGAATGAATTAGAATTGATCATGTGAATGAATTAGAATGGATCGTATGAATAAATTAGAATGGATCGTATGAATGAATTAGAATAGATCGTGCGAATGAATTAGAATGTATCATACGAATGAATTAGAATGGATCGTACGAATGAATTAGAATGAATACATTCGTGTGAATGAATTAGAATGGATCGTACGAATGAATTAGAATGGATCGTGCGAAAGAATTAGAATGGATCGTACGAATAAATTAGAATGGATATATTCATGTGAATGAATTAGAAAGGATCATACGAATGAATTAGAAAGGATCGTACGAATGAATTAGAATGGATAGTACTAATGAATTAGAATGGATCGTGCGAATGAATTAGAATGGATTATACAAATGAATTAATTAGTATAGATCGTGTGAATGAATTAGAATAGATCGTATGAATGAATTAGAATGGATACATTAGTGTGAATGAAATGGATTGTACGAATGAATTAAAATGGATACATTCGTGCGAATGAATTGGAATGGATTATACGAATGAATTAGGATGGATCGTACGAATGAATTTGAATGGATCGTGCGAATGAATTAGAATGGATCATACGAATGAATTAGAATGGATACATTCGTGCGAATGAATTAGAATGGATCATACGAATGAATTTGAATGGATCATACGAACGAAATTATAATGGATCGTATGAATGAATTAGAATGGATCGTGCAAATGAATTAGAATGGATTGTACGAATGAATTAGAATGGATACATTCGTGCGAATGAATTAGAGTGGATTGTACGAATGAATTAGAATGGATTGTGCAAATGAGTTAGAATGGATAGTACGAATGAATTATAATGAATATATTCTTGCGAATGAATTAGAATGGATCGTACGAATGAATTAGAATGGACCGTATGAATGAATTAGAATGGATATATTCGTGCAAATGAATTAGAATGGACCATACGAAGGAATTAGAATGGATACTTTAATGCGAATGAATTAGAATGGATCATACAAATGAATTAGAATAGATCGCACGAATGAATTAGAATGGATCGTGCAAATGAATTAGAATGGATCGTGCGAATGAATTAGAATGGATCATACGAATGAATTAGAATGGATCCATTCGTGCGAATGAATTAGAATGGATCGTACGAATGAATTAGAATGGATCGTATGAATGAATTACAATGGATACATTCGTGTGAATGACTTAGAATGGATCATACAAATGAATTAGAATGGATCTTGCAAATGAATTAGATTGGATCGTACAAATGAATTAGAATGCATTCATTCATGCGAATTAATTAGAATGGATCATACAAATAAATTAGAATGGAGCTTACGAATGAACTATAATGGATCGTGCGATTGAATTAGAATGGATCACACGAATGAATTAGAATGGATACATTCGTGCGAATGAATTAGATTGGATCGTACGAATGAATTTGAATGGGTCGTACGAATGAATTAGAATGGATCGTACGAATAAATTAGAATGGATCATGCGAATGAATTAGAATGGATCGTACGAATGAATTAGAATGGATACATTCGTGCGATTGCATAAGAATGGATCGTATGAATCATTTAAAATGGATCGTATGAATCAATTAGAATGGATCGTGCGAATAAATTAGAATGGATCGTACGAATGAATTAGAATGGATACATTCATGCGAATGAATTAGAATGGATCGTACAAATGAATTAACATGGATCTTACCTATGATTTAGAATGGATCGTACGAATGAATTAGAATAGATCATGCGAATGAATTAGAATGGATCGTACGAATAAATTAGAATGGATACATTAGTATGAATGAATTAGAATGGATCGTACGAATGAATTAGAATGGATCATGCGAATAAATTAGAATGGATCGTACGAATGAATTAGAATGGATACATTAGTGAGAATGAATTAGGACGGATTGTACGAATGAATTAGATAGGATCGTATGAATGAATTAGATTGGATCGTACAAATGAATTAGAATGGATCGTACGAATGAATTAGAATGGATCGTGAGAATGAATTAGAATGGATCATACAAATTAATTAGAATGTATACATTCGTGCGAATGAATTAGAATGGATCGTGCGAATGAATTAGAATAGATACATTCGTGCGAATGAATTACAATGGATCGTACGAATGAATAAGAATGGATCGTACGAAGGAATTAGAACGGATCATGCGAATGAATTAGAATGGATCGTACGAATGAATTAGTATGGATAAACTCGTGCGATTAAATTAGAATGGATCGTACGAATGAATTAGAATGGATCATATGAATGAATTAGAATGGATCGTATGAATGAATTAGAATGGATCATGCGAATGAGTTAGAATGGATCGTATGAATGAATTAGAATGGATACATTCTTGTGAATGAATTAGAATGGATCGTACGAATAAATTGGAATGGATCGTACGAATGAATTATAATGGATCATGCGAATGAAATAGAATGGATCGTACGAATGAATTAGAATGGTTACATTCGTGCGAATGAATTAGAATTAATCGTATGAATGAATTAGAATGGACACATTCGTGCGAATGAATTAGAATGGATCAGATGAATGAATTAGAATTGATCGTACGAATGAATTAGAAAGGATCGTGCGAATGAATTAGAATAGATCGTATGAAAGAATTAGAATGGATACATTAGTGCGAATGTAATAGAATGGATCGTACGAATGAATTAGGATGGATCGTGCGAATAAATTAGAATGGATCGTACCAATGAATTAGAATGGATGCATTTGTGCGAATGAATTAGAATGGATCGTACGAATGAATTAGGATGGATCGTATGAATGAATTAGATTGGACCGTACGAATGAATTAGAATGGATCATGCGAATAAATTTGAATGGATCGTACGAATGAATTAGAATGGATACATTCATGCAACTGAATTAGAATAGATCATACAAATAAATTAGAATGGATCGTACGAATGAATTACAATGGATCGTACGAATGAATTAGAATGGATCGTACGAATGAATTAGAATGGATCGTACAAATGAATTAGGATGGATACATTCATGCAAATGAAGTAGAATATACTGTATGACCGAATTAAAATGGATCGTACGAATGAATTAGAATGGATCGTCCGAATGAATTAGAATAGATCCTACGAACGAATTAGAATGGATACATTCGTGCGAATGAATAAGAATGGATCGTACGAATGAATTAGAATGGATCATATGAGTGAATCAGAATGGAATGTGCGAATGAATTAGAATGGATCATATGAATGTATTAGAATGGATACATTCGTGCGAATGAATTAGAATGGATCGTATCATTGAATTAAAATGGAGACATTCATGCGAATGAACTAGAATGGATCGTACAAATGAATTAGAATGGATCGTACGAGTGAATTAGAATGGATCGTGCGAATGAATTAGAATGGATTGTATGAATGAATTAGAATGTATACATTAGTGCGAATGAATTAGAATAGATCGTACGAATGAATTAGAATGGATCGTACGAATGAATTAGAATTGATCATGTGAATGAATTAGAATGGATCGTATGAATGAATTAGAATGGATACATTCGTGCGAATGAATTAGAATGGATCGTACGAATAAATTAGAATGGATCGTATGAATGAATTAGAATGGATCGTACGAATGAATTAGAATTGATCGTACGAATGAATTAGAATGGATATATTCGTGCGAATGAATTAGAATGGATTGTACGAATGAATTAGAATAGATCATAAGAAAGAATTAGAATGGATCGTGTGAATGAATTAGAATGGATCGTACGAATGAATTAGAATTGATTGTACGAATGAATTTGAATGGATCGTACGAATGAATTAGAATTGATCATGCGAATGAATTATAATGGATCGTACGAATGAATTAGAATGGATACATTCGTGCGAATGAATTAGAATGGATCGTACGAATAAATTAGAATAGATTGTACGAATGAATTAGAATGGATCATACGAATGAATTAGAATGAATCGTACGACTGAATTAGAATGAATCATACGAATGAATTAGAATAAATCATATGAATGAATTAGAATGGATCGTGTGAATGAATTAGAATGGATCGTACGAATGAATTAGAATGGATACATTCGTGCGAATGAATTAGAATGGATCGTACTAATGGATTAGAATGGATCGTACGAATGAATTAGAATGGATCATACGAATAAATTAGAATGAATACATTCGTGTGAATGAATTAGAATGGATCGTACAAATGAATTAGAAAGGATTGTACGAATGAATTAGAATGGATCGTGCGAAAGAATTAGAATGGATCGTACGAATAAATTAGAATGGATATATTTGTGCGAATGAATTAGAAAGGACCATACGAATGAATTAAAAAGGATCGTACGAATGAATTAGAATGGATCATACTAATGAATTAGAATGGATCGTGCGAATGAATTAGAATGGATCATACGAATGAATTAGAATGGATACATTCGTGCGAATGAATTAGAATGGATCGTACGAATGAATTAGAATGGATCTTACGAATGAATTAGAATGGATCGTGCGAATGAATTAGAATGGATCGTAGAATGAATTAGAATGGATACATTAGTGCGAATAAAATAGAATGGATCGTACTAAGAATTAGAATGGATCGTACTAATGAATTAGAATGGATCGTGCGAATGAATTAGAATGGATCATACGAATGAATTAGAATAGATACATTCGTGCGAATGAATTAGAATAGATCATACGACGGAATTAGAATGGATCATACGAATGAATTCGAATAGATACATTTGTGCGAATGAATTAGAATGGATCGTACGAATGAATTAGAATGAATCGTGCGAATTAATTAGAATGGATCATAGACCGAATAAGAATGGATACATTCGTGCGAATGAATTAGAATGGATCGTACGAATAGATTAGAATGGATCATACGAATGAATTAGAATGGATACATTCGTGCGAATAAATTAGAATGGATCGTACGAATGAATTAGAATGGATCGTATGAATGAATTAGAATGGATACATTTGTGCGAATGAATTAGAATGGATCGTACAAATAAATTAGAATGGATCGTGCGAATGAATTAGAATGTATCGTAGAATGAATTTGAATGGATACATTAATGCGAATGAATTAGAATGGATCGTACGAAGGAATTAGAATGGATCGTGCAAATGAATTAGAATGGATCGTACGAATGAGTTAGAATGGATATATTCATGCGAATGAATTAGAATGGATCATACAAATGAATTAGAACGGATCGTATGAATGAATTAGAATAGATCGTACGAATGAATTAGAATGGATCGTCCGAATGAATTAGAATGGATCGTACGAACGAATTAGAATGGGTCATTAGAATGAATTAGAATGGATCGTACGAAAAAATTAGATTGGATATATTCGTGCGAATGAATTAGAATAGATCGTAAAAATGAATTAGAATGGATCTTACCAATGAATTAGAATGGATCATACGAATGAATTAGAATGGATCGTGCGAATGAATTAGAATGGATCGTATGAATGAATTAGAATGGATTGTACGAATGAATTAGAATGGATCGTGCGAATGAGTTAGAATGGATTGTACGAATGAATTAGAATGGATACATTCGTGCGAATGAATTAGAATGGATCGTACGAATGAATTAGAATCGATCATACGAATGAATTATAATGGATCATGCGAATGAATTAGAATAGATCGTACGAATGAATTAGAATGGATACATTCGTGCGAATGAATTAGAATGAATCGTACGAATGAATTATAATGGATACATTCGTGCGAATAAATTAGAATGGATCGTATGAATGAATTAGAATGGATCGTACGAATGAATTAGAATGGATCGTGCGAATGAATTAGAATAGATCGTACGAATGAATTTGAATAGATACATTAGTGCGAATGAATTAGAACGGATCGTACGAATGAATTAGAATGGATCGTGCGAATGAATTAGAATGGATCGTACGAATGAATTAGAATGGTTGCATTCGTGCGAATGAGTTAGAATGAATCGTACGAATGAATTAGGATGGATCGTATGAATGAATTAGATTGGATTGTACGAATGAATTAGAATGGATCGTGTGAATAAATTTGAATGGATCGTACGAATGAATTAGAATGGATACATTTATACGATTGAATTAGAATGGATCATACGAAAAAATTAGAATGGGTCGTACGAATGAATTAGAATGGATCGTACGAATGAATTAGAATGGATCGTACGAATGAATTAGGATGGATACAATCATGCGAATGATGTAGAATAGACTGGATGAACGAATTAGAATGGATCGTACGAATGAATTAGAATGGATCGTGCGAATGAATTAGAATAGATCGTACGAATGAATTAGAATGGATACATTCGTGCGAATGAATTAGAATTGATTGTACGAATGAATTAGAATGGATCGTACGAGTGAATTAGAATGGATCGTGCGAATGAATTAGAATGGATCATAAGAATGAATTAGAATGGATACATTCTTGCGAATGAATTTGAATGGATCGTATGAATGAATTAGAATAGAGACATTCATGCGAATGAAGTAGAATGGATCATACGAATGAATTAGAATGGATCGTACGAGTGAATTAGAATGGATCGTGCGAATGAATTAGAATGGATTGTACGATTGAATTAGAATGTATACATTAGTGCGAATGAATTAGAATAGATCATACGAATGAATTAGAATGGATCGTACGAATGAATTAGAATTGATCATGTGAATGAATTAGAATGGATCGTATGAATGAATTAGAATGGATACATTCATGCAAATGAATTAGAATGCATCGTATGAATAAATTAGAATGGATCGTATGAATGAATTAGAATGGATCGTGCGAATGAATTAGAATGGATCGTACGAATGAATTAGAATGAATACATCCATGTGAATGAATTAGAATGGATCGTACGAATGAATTAGAATGAATACATTCATGTGAATGAATTAGAATGGATCGTACGAATGAATTAGAATTGATTGTACGAATTAATTAGAATGGATCGTGCGAAAGAATTAGAATGGATTGTACGAATAAATTAGAATGGATATATTCATGCGAATGAATTAGAAAGGTTCATCCGAATGAATTAGAAAGGATCGTACGAATGAATTAGAATGGATAGTACTAATGAATAAGAATGGATCGTGCGAATGAATTAGAATGGATCATACGAATGAATTAGAATGGATACATTCGTACAAATGAATTAGAATGGATCAAACGAATGAATTAGAATGGATAGTACGAATGAATTAGAATGGATCGTGCGAATGAATTAGAATGGATCGTAGAATGAATTAGAATGGATACATTAGTGCGAATGAATTAGAATGGATCATACGAATGAATTAGAATGGATGGTACTAATGAATTAGAATGGATCGTGCGAATGAATTAGAATGGATCATACGAATGAATTAGAATGGATACATTCGTGCGAATGAATTAGAATAGATCGTACGAATGAATTAGAATGGATCGTACGAATGAATTATAATGGATACATTTGTGCGAATGAATTAGAATGGATCTTACGAATGAATTAGAATGGATCGTGCGAATTAATTAGAATGGATCGTAGAACGAATAAGAATGGATACATTCGTGCGATTGAATTAGAATGGATCGTACGAATAAATTAGAATGGATCATACTAATGAATTAGAATGGATCGTACAAATAAATTAGTATGGATCGTGCGAATAAATTAGAATGTATCGTAGAATGAATTAGAATGGATACATTAATGCGAATGAATTAGAATGGATCGTACGAAGGAATTAGAATGGATCGTGCAAATGAATTAGAATGGATCGTACGAATGAATTAGAATGGATACATTCGTGCGAATGAATTAGAATGGATCATACAAATGAATTAGAACGGATCGTATGAATGAATTAGAATAGATCGTACGAATGAATTAGAATGGATCGTCCGAATCAATTAGAATGGATCGTACGAATGAATTAGAATGGATCGTGAGAATGAATTAGAATGGATCGTACGAAAGAATTAGAATGGATACATTCGTGCGAATGAATTAGAATAGATCGTAAAAATGAATTAGAATGGATCTTACCAATGAATTAGAATGGATCGTACGAATGAATTAGAATGGATCGTGCGAATAAATTAGAATGGATCGTATGAATGAATTAGAATGGATCGTACGAATGAATTAGAATGGATCATGCGAATGAGTTAGAATGGATCGTACGAATGAATTAGAATGGATACATTCGTGCGAATGAATTAGAATGCATCGTACGAATGAATCAGAATTGATAGTACGAATGAATTATAATGGATAATGCGAATGAATTAGAATGGATTGTACAAATGAACTAGAATGGATACATTACTGCGAATGAATTAAAATGAATTGTACGAATCAATTAGAATGGATACATTCGTGCCAATGAATTTGAATGGATCGTATGAATGAATTAGAACAGATCGTACGAATGAATTAGAATGGATCGTGCGAATGAATTTGAATAGATCGTACGAATGAATTAGAATGGATACATTAGTTCGAATGAATTAGAATGGATCGTACGAATGAATTAGAATGGATTGTGCGAATGAATTAGAATGGATCGTACAAATGAATTAGAATGGCTACATTCATGCGAAGGAATTAGAATGGATCGTACGAATAAATTAGGATGGATCGTACGAATGAATTAGATTGGATCGTACGAATGAATTAGAATGGATCGTGCAAAAATATTTGAATGGATCGTACGAATTAATTAGAATGGATATATTCATACGATCGAATTAGAATAGATCGTGCGAATGAATTAGAATGGCTCATATGAATAAATTAGAATGGATCGTACGAATGAATTAGAATGGATCGTACGAATGAATTAGAAAAGATCATATGAATGAATTAGAATCGATCGGGCGAATGAATTAGAATGGATCGTACGAATTAATTAGAATAGATACATTTGTGCGAATGAATTAGAATGGATCATTCGAATTAATTAGAATGGATCGTAGAACAAATAAGAATGGATACATTCGTGCGAATGAATTAGAATGGATACATTCGTGCGAATGAATTAGAATGGATCATGCGAATTAATTAGAATGGATCGTAGAACTAATAAGAATGGATACATTCGTGCGAATGAATTAGAATGGATCGCACGAATAAATTAGAATGGATCATACGAATGAATTTGAATGGATACATTTGTGCGAATAAATTACAATGGATCGTACGAATGAATTAGAATGGATCGTACGAATGAATTAGAATGGATACATTTGTGCGAATGAATTAGAATGGATCGTACAAATAAATTAGAATGGATCGTGCGAATAAATTAGAATGTATCCTAGAATGAATTAGAATGGATACATTAATGCGAATGAATTAGAATGGATCGTACGAAGGAATTAGAATGGATCGTGCAAATGAATTAGAATGGATCGTACGAATGAATTAGAATGGATACATTCGTGCGAATGAATTAGAATGGATCATACAAATGAATTAGAATGGATCGTATGAATGAATTAGAATAGATCGTACGAATGAATTAGAATGGATCGTCCGAATCAATTAGAATGGATCGTACGAATGAATTAGAATGGATCGTGAGAATGAATTAGAATGGATCGTACGAAAGAATTAGAATGGATACATTCGTGCGAATGAAATAAAATAGATCGTAAAAATGAATTAGAATGGATCTTACCAATGAATTAGAATGGATCGTACGAATGAATTAGAATGGATCGTACGAATAAATTAGAATGGATCGTATGAATGAATTAGAATGGATCGTACGAATGAATTAGAATGGATCGTGCGAATGAGTTAGAATGGATCGTACGAATGAATTAGAATGGATACATTCATGCGAATGAATTAGAATGAATCGTACGAATGAATTAGAATGGATAGTACGAATGAATTATAATGGATCATGCGAATGAATTAGAATGGATTGTACAAATGAATTGGAATGGATACATTGGTGCGAATGAATTAGAATGAATCGTACGAATGAATTAGATTGGATACATTCGTGCCAATGAATTAGAATGGATCGTATGAATGAATTAGAAAGAATCGTACGAATGAATTAGAATGGATCGTGCGAATAAATTAGAATAGATCGTACGAATGAATTAGAATGGATACATTAGTGCGAATGAATTAGAATGGATCGTACGAATGAATTAGAATGGATTGTGCGAATGAATTAGAATGGATCGTACGAATGAATTAGAATGGCTACATTCATGCGAAGGAATTAGAAAGGATCGTACGAATAAATTAAGATGGATCGTATGAATGAATTAGATTGGATCGTACAAATGAATTAGAATGGATCGTGCAAAAATATTTGAATGGATCGTACGAATGAATTAGAATGGATACATTCATACGATCGAATTAGAATGGATCGTGTGAATTAATTAGAATGGCTCATATGAATAAATTAGAATGGATCGTACGAATGAATTAGAATGGATCGTACGAATGAATTAGAAAAGATCATATGAATGAATTAGAATCGATCGGGCGAATGAATTAGAATGGATCGTACGAATTAATTAGAATGGATACATTCGTGCGAATGAATTAGAATGGATCGTGCGAATTAATTAGAATGGATCGTAGAGCGAATAAGAATGGATACATTCGTGCGAATGAATTAGAATGGATCGTACGAATAAATTAGAATGGATCATACGAATGAATTAGAATGGATACATTTGTGCGAATAAATTACAATGGATCGTACGAATGAATTAGAATGGATCGTACGAATGAATTAGAATGGATACATTTGTGCGAATGAATTAGAATGGATCGTACAAATAAATTAGAATGGATCGTGCGAATAAATTAGAATGTATTGTAGAATGAATTAGAATGGATACATTAATGCGAATGAATTAGAATGGATCGTACGAAGGAATTAGAATGGATCGTGCAAATGAATTAGAATGGATCGTACGAATGAATTACAATGGATACATTCGTGCGAATGAATTAGAATGGATCATACAAATGAATTAGAACGGATCGTATGAATGAATTAGAATAGATCGTACGAATGAATTAGAATGGATCGTCCGAATCAATTAGAATGGATCGTACGAATGAATTAGAATGGATCGTGAGAATGAATTAGAATGGATCTTACGAAAGAATTAGAATGGATACATTCGTGCGAATGAATTAGAATAGATCGTAAAAATGAATTAGAATGGATCTTACCAATGAATTAGAATGGATCGTACGAATGAATTAGAATGGATCGTGCGAATAAATTAGAATGGATCATATGAATGAATTAGAATGGATCGTACGAATGAATTAGAATGGATCGTGCGAATGAGTTAGAATGGATCGTACGAATGAATTAGAATGGATACATTCGTGCGAATGAATTAGAATGGATCGTACGAATGAATTAGAATGGATCGTACGAATGAATTACAATGGATAGTACGAATGAATTATAATGGATCATGCGAATGAATTAGAATGGATTGTACAAATGAATTAGAATGGATACATTCGTGCGAATGAATTAGAATGAATCGTACGAATGAATTAGAATGGATACATTCGTGCCAATGAATTAGAATGGATCGTATGAATTTATTAGAATGGATCGTACGAATGAATTAGAATGGATCGTGCGAATGAATTAGAATGGATCGTACGAATGAATTAGAATGGATTGTGCAAATGAATTAGAATGGATCGTATGAATGAATTAGAATGGCTACATTCATGCAAAGGAATTAGAATGGATCGTACGAATAAATTAGGATGGATCGTACGAATGAATTAGATCAGATCGTACGAATGAATTAGAATGGATCGTGCAAAAATATTTGAATGGATCGTACGAATGAATTAGAATGGATACATTCATACGATCGAATTAGAATGGATCGTGCGAATGAATTAGAATGGCTCATATGAATAAATTAGAATAGATCGTACGAATGAATTAGAATGGATCGTACGAATGAATTAGAAAAGATCATATGAATGAATTAGAATCGATCGGGCGAATGAATTAGAATGGATCGTACAAATTAATTAGAATGGATACATTCGTGCGAATGAATTAGAATGGATCGTGCGAATTAATTAGAATGGATCGTAGAACGAATAAGAATGGATACATTCGTGCGAATGAATTAGAATGGATCGTACGAATAAATTAGAATGGATCATACGAATGAATTAGAATAGATACATTTGTGCGAATAAATTACAATGGATCGTACGAATGAATTAGAATGGATCGTACAAATAAATTAGAATGGATCGTGCGAATAAATTAGAATGTATCGTAGAATGAATTAGAATGGATACATTAATGCGAATGAATTAGAATGGATCGTACGAAGGAATTAGAATGGATCGTGCAAATGAATTAGAATAGATCGTACGAATGAATTAGAATGGATACATTCGTGCGAATGAATTAGAATGGATCATACAAATGAATTAGAACGGATCGTATGAATGAATTATAATAGATCGTACGAATGAATTAGAATGGATCGTGAGAATGAATTAGAATGGATCGTACGAAAGAATTAGAATGGATACATTCGTGCGAATGAATTAGAATAGATCATAAAAATGAATTAGAATGGATCTTACCAATGAATAAGAATGGATCGTACGAATGAATTAGAATGGATCGTGCGAATAAATTAGAATGGATCGTATGAATGAATTAGAATGGATCGTACGAATGAATTAGAATGGATCGTGCGAATGAGTTAGAATGGATCGTACGAATGAATTAGAATGGATACATTCGTGCGAATGAATTAGAATGGATCGTACGAATGAATTAGAATGGATAGTACGAATGAATTATAATGGATAATGCGAATGAATTAGAATGGATTGTACAAATGAATTAGAATGGATACATTACTGCGAATGAATTAGAATGAATCGTACGAATCAATTAGAATGGATAAATTCGTGCCAATGAATTTGAATGGATCGTATGAATGAATTAGAACGGATCGTACGAATGAATTTGAATGGATCGTGCGAATGAATTTGAATAGATCGTACGAATGAATTAGAATGGATACATTAGTGCGAATGAATTAGAATGGATCATACAAATGAATTAGAATGGATTGTGCGAATGAATTAGAATGGATCGTACGAATGAATTAGAATGGCTACATTGATGCGAAGGAATTAGAATGGATCGTACGAATAAATTAGGATGGATCGTACGAATGAATTAGATTGGATCGTACGAATGAATTAGAATGGATCGTGCGAAAATATTTGAATGGATCGTACGAATTAATTAGAATGGATACATTCATACGATCGAATTAGAATAGATCGTGCGAATGAATTAGAATGGCTCATATGAATAAATTAGAATGGATCGTACGAATGAATTAGAATGGATCGTACGAATGAATTAGAAAAGATCATATGAATGAATTAGAATCGATCGGGCGAATGAATTAGAATGGATCGTACGAATTAATTAGAATGGATACATTCGTGCGAATGAATTAGAATGGATCATTCGAATTAATTAGAATGGATCGTAGAACGAATAAGAATGGATACATTCGTGCGAATGAATTAGAATGGATACATTCGTGCGAATGAATTAGAATGGATCATGCGAATTAATTAGAATGGATCGTAGAACAAATAAGAATGGATACATTCGTGCGAATGAATTAGAATGGATCACACGAATAAATTAGAGTGGATCATACGAATGAATTAGAATGGATACATTTGTGCGAATAAATTACAATGGATCGTACGAATGAATTAGAATGGATCGTACGAATGAATTAGAATGGATACATTTGTGCGAATGAATTAGAATGGATCGTAAAAATAAATTAAAATGGATCGTGCGAATGAATTAGAATGTATCGTAGAATGAATTAGAATGGATACATTATTGCGAATGAATTAGATGGGATCGTACGAAGGAATTATAATGGATCGTGCAAATGAATTAGAATGGATCGTACGAATGAATTAGAATGGATCGTGCGAATAAATTAGAATGGATCGTACGAATGAATTAGAATGGATCGTGCTAATGAATTAGAATTGATCGAACGAATGAATTAGCATGGATCGTGCATTCGTACGATCCATTCTAATTCATTCGTAAGATCCATTCTAATTCATTCGTACGATCCATTCTAATTCATTCGTACGTTCCATTCTAATTCATTCGCACGAATGTATCCATTATAGTTCATTCGTACGATCCATTCTAATTCATTCGTACGATCCATTCTAATTCATTCGCACAATCCATTGTATTTCATTCGTACGATCCATTCTTACTCATTCGTATGATCCATTCTAATTCATTCGCACGAATGTATCCATAATGGATCATACGAATGAGTAAGAATGGATCGTACGAATGAAATAGAATGGATCATTCGAATTAATTAGAATGGATAGTAGAACAAATAAGAATGGATACATTCGTGCGAATGAATTAGAATGGATACATTCGTGCGAATGAATTAGAATGGATCGTGCGAATGAATTAGAATGGATCGTGCGAATGAATTAGAATGGATCGAACGAATGAAATAGAATGGATACATTCATGCGAATGAATTAGAATGAATCGTACGAATGAATTAGAATGGATCGTACGAATGAATTAGACTGGATCTTTCGAATGAATTAGAATGGATTGTACGAATGAATTATAATGGATCGTATGAATGAACTAGAATGGATACATTTGTGCGAATGAATTAGAATGGTTCGTACAAATGAATTCGAATGGATCTTACGAATGAATTAGAATTAATCATACGAATGAATTAGAATGGGTAGTGCGAATGAATTAGAATGGATCGTATGAATGAATTATAATAGATACATTCGTGCGAATGAATTATAATGGATCGTACGAATGAATTAGAATGGATCATACAAATGAATAAGAATAGATTGTGCGAATGAATTAGAATGGATTATACAAATGAATTGGAATGGATCGTACGAATGAACTTGAATGGATACATTCGTGCGAATGAATTAGAATGGATCATACGAATGAATTAGAATGTTTCGTATGAATGAATTAGAATGGATCGTGCGAATGAATTAGAATGGATCGTACGAATAAAAGAGAATGGTTACATTCATGCGAATGAATTAAAATGGATCGTACGAATTAAATAGAATAGATCATACGAATGAATTAGAATGGATCGTGTGAATGAAATTGAATGGTTCGTACGAATGAATTCGAATGGATACATTCGTGCGAATGAATTAGGATGGAACGTACGAATGAATTAGAATGGATCATATGAAAGAATTAGACTGGATCGTACGAATGAATTAGAAGGGATCGTGCGAATGAATTAGAATGGATCGTGCGAATGAATTAGAATGGATCGTATGAGTTAATTAGAATGGATACATTCGTACGAATGAATTAGAATGGATCGTACGAATGAATTAGAATGGATCGTACGAATGAACTAGAATGGATCATACGAATAAATTAGATTGGATACATTCGTACAAATGAATTAAAATGGATCATACGAATAAATTAGAATATATCGTACGGATGAATTAGAATGGATTGTGCGAATAATTTAGAATGGATCGTACGAATGAATTAGAATGGATACATTCGTGCAAATGAAATAGAATGGATCGTTCAAATGAATTACAATAGAGCGTACGAATGAATTAGAATGGATCGTACGAATGAATTAGAATGGATCGTGCGAATGAATTAGAATGGATCATACGAATGAATTAGAATGGATACATTCATGTGAATGAGTTAGAATGGATCGTACGAATGAATTAGAATTGATCATGTGAATGAATTCGAATGGATCGTATGAAAGAATTAGAATGGATCATAGGATTGAATTTCAATGGATCGTGCGAATGAATAAAAAAGGATTGTATGAATGAATTAGGTTGGATACATTTTTGTGAATGAATTACAATGGATCATACGAATGAATTAGACTGAATCGTATGAATGAATTAGAATAGATCATACGAATGAATTAAAATAGATCGTGCGAATGAATTAGAATGGATCATACGAATGAATTAGAATGGATCCATTTGTGCGAATGAATTAGAATGAATCGTACGAATGAATTAGAATAGATCGTACGAATGAATTAGAATGGATCATACGAATGAATTAAAATGTATACATTCGTGTGAATGAATTAGAATGGATCGTACGAACGAATTAGAATGGATCGTACAAATGAATTAGAATGGATCGTACGAATGAATTAGAATGGATAGTACGAATGAATTAGAATGGATCGTACGAATGAATTAGAATAGATTGTATCAATAATTAGAATGGATCGTGCGAATGAATTAGAAGGGATCGTACGAATGAATTAGAATGAATTAGAATGGATCATACAAATGAATTAGAATGGATCATGCGAATGAATTAGAATGGATCGTACGAATGATTTTGAATGGATACATTTGTGCGAATGAATTTGAATGGATCGTTAGAATGAATTAGAATGGATCGTTCGAATAATTAGAATGGATCGTACAAATGAATTAGAATGGATTGTGCGAATGAATTAGAATGGATCGTACGAATAAATTAGAATGGATACATTCATGCGATTGAATTAGAATGGATCGTACGAATGAATTAGAATGAATCGTACGAATGAATTAGAATGGATCGTGTGAATGAATTAGAATGGATCGTAAGAATGAATTATAATGGATACATTCGTGCGAATGAATTAGAATGGACCTTACGAATGAATTCGAATGGATCATACGAAAGAATTAGAATGGATCGTACGAATGAATTTTATTGGATCATGAGAATGAATTAGAATGGATCGTACGAATGAATTAGAATGGATACATTCGTGCAAATGAATTAGAATGGATCGTATGAATGAATTAGAATGGATCATGCGAATGAATTAGAATGGATCGTACGAATGAATTAGAATGGATCATTCGTGTGAATGAATTAGAATGGATCGTACGAATGAATTAGAATGGATTGTATGAATGAATTTGAATGGATCGTACGAATGTATTAGAATGGATTGTACGAATGAATTAGAACGGATAGTACAAATGAACTACAATGGATACATTCGTGCGAATGAATTAGAATGGATCGTACGAATGAATTAGAATGGATTGTATGAATGAATTAGAATGGATCGTACGAATGAATTAGAATGGATACATTCATGCGAATGAATAAGAAGGGATCGTACGAATGAATTAGAATGGATCGTACGAATGAATTAGAAAGGATGGTACGAATGATTTAGAATAGATTGTACAAATGAATTAGAATGGCTCGTGCGAATAAACTAGAATGGATATACATTCATGAGATTGAATTAACATGGATCGTACGAATGAATTAGAATGAATCATATGAATGAATTAGAATGGATCGTGCGAATGAATTCGAATGGATCGAACGAATGAATTGGAATGGTTACATTCGTGCGAATGAATTAGAATGGATCGTACGAATTTATTAAAATAGATCGTACAAATGAATTAGAATGGATCATGCGAATGAATTAGAACGGATTGAAAGAATCAATTAGAATGGATACATTCATGCGAATGAATTAGAATGGATCGTACGAATGAACTAGAATGAATCATACGAATGAATTATAATGGATACATCCGTGCGAGTGAATTAGAATGGATCTCACGAATGAATTAGAATGGATCGTGCGAATGAATTAGAATGGATCATACGAAGAAATTAGAATGGATCGTGTGAATGAATTAGAATGGATCATACGAATCAATTAGAAGTGATACATTCGTGTGAATGAATTAGAATGGACCATACGAAGGAATTAGAATAGATACATTTGTGCGACTGAATTAGAATGGATCGTATGAATGAATTAGAATGGATCATACGAATGAATTAGAATGGATCGTGTGAATGAATTAGAATGGATCGTATGAATGAATTAGAATAGATACATTAGTGTGAATGAATTAGAATGGATCGTACGAATGAATTAGAATGGATACATTCGTGCGAATGAATTAGAATGGATTGTATGAATGAATTAGAATGGATCGTATGAATGAATTAGAATGGATCGTACGAATGAATTAGAATGAATTAGAATGGATCATACGAATGAATTAGAATGGATACACACCCATGCGAATGAATTAGAATGGATCATACGAATGAATTTGAATGGATCGTACGAATGAATTAGAATGGATCGTACGAATGAATTAGAATGGATCGTGCAAATGAATTAGAATGGATCATACGAATGAATTAGATTGGATCGTGCGAATGAATTAGAATGGATCGTATGAATGAATTAGAATGAATACATTCTTGCGAATGAATTAGAATAGGTCGTACGAATGAATTAGAATGGATCGTACGAATGAATTAGAATGGATCGCACGAATGAATTTGAATGAATCGTGCGAATGACTTACAATGGATCGTATGAATGAATTAGAATTGATACATTCGTGCAAATGAATTAAAATGGATCGTACGAAGGAATTAGAATGGATACATTCGTGCGAATGAATTAGAATGGATCGTACGAATGAATTAGAATGCATCATAGGAAAGAATTATATTGGATACATTCGTGCGAATGAATTAAAATGGATCCTACGAACGAATTAGAACGGATCGTTGGAATGATCAGAATGGATCGTATGAATGAATTAGATTAGATCGTACGAATGAATTAGAATGGATCGTGCGAATGAATTAGAATGGATTGTACGATTGAATTAGAAAGGATACATTCGTGCGAATAAATTAGAATGGATCGTATGAATGAATTAGAATAGATCGTACGAATACATTAGAATGGATCAGGCGAATGAATTAGAATGGATCATAAGAATGAATTTGAATGGATACATTCGTGCGAATGAATTAGAATGGATCATACGAATGAATTAAAATGGATCGTACGAAGGAATTCGAATGGATCGTATGAATGAATTAGAATAGATTATACGAATGAATTATAATGGATCGTACGAATGAATTAGAATGGACACATTCATGTGAATGAATTAGAATGGATCGTACAAATGAATTAGAATGGATCGTGCAAATGAATTAGAATGGATATGTTCGTGCGAATGAATTAGAATGGATCATACGAATGAATTAGAATGGATCATGCGAATGAATTCGAATGGATCGTACGAATCAATTAGAATGGATACATTAGTGTGAATGAATTAGAATGAATCGTATGAATGAATTAGAATGGATCGTGCGAATGAATTTGAATGGATCATACAAATGAATTAGAAGGGATACATTCATGCAAATGAATTAGAATGGATCGTACAAATGAATTAGAATGGATCGTGTGAATGAATTAGAATTGATCAAACGAATGGATTAGAACGGATACATTCATACGATTGAATTAAAATGGATCGTATGAATGAATTAGAATGGATCGTATAAATGAATTAGAATTGATCGTGCGAATGAAGTAGAATGGATCGTACGAATGAATTAGAATGGATACAATCGTGCGAATGAATTAGAATGGATCATACGAATGAATTAGAATGGTTCGTACGAATGAATTAGAATGGATTGTGTGAATGAATTAGAATGGATCGTACGAATGAATTAGAATGGATCATGTGAATGAATTGGAATGGTTCGTATGAATGAATTAGAATGGATCGTACGAATGAATTAGAATGGGCACATTTATGCGAATGAATTAGAATGGAATGTACGAATGAATTATAATGGATCGTACGATTGAATTAGAATGGATTGTGCGAATAAATTAGAATGGATCGTACGAATGAATTAGAATGGAAACATTAGTGCAAATGAATTAGAATGGATCGTACGAATGAATTAGAATGGATCCTACGAATGAATTAAAATGGATGGTGGGAATAAATTAGAATGGATCATACGAATGAAGTAGAGTGGATACATTAGTGCGAAGGAATTAGAATGGATCATACAAATGAATTAGAATAGATCGTACGAATGAATTAGAATGGATCGTGCGAATAAATTAGAATGGATCATACGAATGAATAAGAATGGATACATTCATGCGAATGAATTAGAATCGATCGTACGAATTAATTAGAAGAGATCATAGGAATGAATTAGAATGTATCGTGCGAAAGAATTTGAATGGATCGTGCGAATGAATTAGAATGGATACATTCGTCCGAATGAATTAGAATGGATCGGACGAATGAATTAGAATGGATCATATGAATGAATTAGAATTGATACATTCGTACGAATGAATTAGAATGGATCGTGCGAACGAATTAGAATGGATCGTACGAATGAATTAGAATGGAAACATTCATGCGAATGAATTAGAATAGATCGTACGACTGAATTAGAATGGATCGTGCGAATGAATTAGAATGGATTGTGCGAATGAATTAGAATGGATCGTATAAATGAATCAGAATGGATCGTACGAATGAATTAGAATGGATAGTGCGAATGAATTACTATGGATCATACAAAAGAATTAGAATATATACATTCGTGCGAATGAATTAGAATAGATCGTACGAATGAATTAGAATGGATCGTACGAATGAATTAGAATAGAACGTGCGAATGAATTAGAATGGATCTTTTGAATGAATTAGAATGGATTCATTCGTGCGAATGAATTAGAATGGATCGTATGAATGAATTTGAATGGATCGTGCGAATGAATTAGAATGAATACATTCATGCGAATGAATTAGAATGGATAGTATGAATAAATTAGAATGGATCATATAAATGAATTAGAATGGATCATGCGAATGAATTAAATGGATCGTACGAATGAATTAAAATGGATACTTCATGCGAATGAATTAGAATGGATCGTACAAATGAATTAGAATGGATCGTATGAATGAATTAGAATGGATCGTACGAATGAATTAGAATGGATACATCCGTGCGAATGAATTAGAATGGATCGTACGAATCAATTAGAATGGATTGTACTAATGAATTAGAATGGATTGTGCGAACGAATTAGAATGGATCTACGAATGAATTAGAATGGATACATTCGTGCAAATGAATTAGAATGGATTGTACGAATGAATTAGAATGGATACATTGATGCGAATGAATTAGAATGGATCGTACAAATGAATTACAATGGATCGTACGAATGAATTAGAATGGATCGTGCGAATGAATTAGAATAGATCGTACGAATGAATTAGAATGGGTGCATTCAAACGAATGAATTAGAATGGATCGTACGAATGAATTAGAATGGATCGTACGAATGAATTAGAATGAATCGTACGAATGAATTAGAATGGATCGTGCGAATGAATTAGAATAGATGATACGAATGAATTAGAATGGATACATTCGTGCGAATAAATTAGAATGGATCATACAAATAAATTAGAATGGATCGTATGAATGAATTAGAATGGATCGTACGAATGAATTAGAAAAAGATCATATGAATGAATTAGAATCAATCATGCCAATGATGTATAATGGATCGTACGACTAAATTAGAATGGATACATTCATGCGAATGAATTAGAATGGATCGTTCGAATGAATTAGAATGGATCGTACGAATAAATTAGAATTCATTGTAAATGAATTACAATAGATCGTGCGAATGAAATAGAATGGATCATACGAATGATTTAGATTGGATACATTCGTGCGAATGAATTAGAATGGATCGTACGAATTAATTAGAATGGATCGTACAAATGAATTTTAATGGATCGTACGAATGAATTAGAATAGATTGTAGGAATGAATTAGAATAGATACATTCGTGCGAATGAATTAAAATGGATCGTACGAATGAATTAGAATGGATCATATGAATGAATTAGAATAGATTGTACAAATGAATTAGAATAGATCGTGCGAATGAATTATATTGGATCGTACGAATGAATTAGAATGGATCCATTTGTGCGAATGAATTAGAATGGATCGTACGAATGAATTAGAATAGATCATACGAATGAATTAGAATGGATCGTACAATTGAATTAGAATGGATCATACGAATGAATTAGAATGGATACATTCGTGCGAATGAATTAGAATGGATCATACGAACGAATTAGTATGGATGTACAAATGAATTAGAATGGATCCTGCGAATGAATTAGAATGGATCGTACGAATGAATTTAAATGGATACATTCGTGCGAATGAATTAGAATGGATCGTACGAATAAATTAGAATGGATCATACGAATAAATTAGAATGGATCGTATGAATGAATTAGAATGGATCATGCGAATGAATTAGAATGGATCGTACGAATGAATTAGAATGGATACATTCGTGCGAATGAATTTGAATGGATCGTATGAATGAATTAGAATGGATCGTACGAATGAATTAGAATGGATCATGCGAATGAATTAGAATGGGTCGTATGAATGAATTTGATTGGATACATTCGCACGAATGAATTAGAATGGATCTTACGAATGATTTCGAATGGATTGTGCGAATGAATTACAATGGATCGTGCGAATGAATTAGAATGGATGGTATGAATGAATTATAATGGATCGTACGAATGAACTAGAATGGATATATTTGTGTGAATGAATTAGAATGGATCGTACGAATGAATTAAAAGGGATCATACGAATGAATAAATTAGAAAGATTCGTGCGAATGAATTAGAATGGATCGTATGAATGAATTATAAGGGATACATTCGTGCGAATGAATTAGAATGGATCGGGCGAATTAATTAGAATGGATCGTGCGAATGAATTAGAATGGATCGTACGAATGAACTAGAATGGATACATTCGTGCGAATGAATTAGAATGGATCGTACGAATGAATTAGAATGGGTCGTACGAATGAATTAGAATGGTTCATACGAATGAATTAGAATGGATCGTGCGAATGAATTAGAATGGATCGTACGAATGAAATAGAATGGTTACATTCGTGTGAATGACTTAGAATGGATCGTATGAATGAATTAGAACGGATCGTATGAATGAATTAGATTGGATCGTACGAATGAATTAGAATGGATCGTACGAAAGAATTAGAATGGATCGTACTAATGAATTAGAATGGATCGTGCGAATGAATTAGAATGGATCGTACGAATGAATTAAAATGGATACATTCATGCGAATGAATTAGAATGGATCGTATGAATGAATTAGAACGGATCGTATGAAAGAATTAGACTGGATCGTACGAATGAATTAGAATGGATCGTGCGATTGAATTAGAATGGATTGTACGAATGAATTAGAATGGATACATTCGTGCGAATGAATTATAATGGATCGTACGAATGAATTAGAATGGATCGTACAAATGAATTAGAATAGATTGTGCGAATGAATTAGAATGGATCGTACGAAAGAATTAGAATGGATACATTCGTGCGAATGAATTAGAATGGTTCGTACGAATGAATTAGAATGGATCATGCGAATGAATTAGAATGGATGATACGAATGAACTAGAATGGATACATTCGTGCAAATGAATTAGAATGAATCATATGAATGAATTAGAACGGATATATTCATGCAAATGAATTAGAATGGATCATACGAATGAATTAGAATGGATCTTACGAATGAATTAAATTGGATCGTGCAAATGAATTGGAATGGATCGTACGAATGACTTAGAATGGATCGTACGAATGAATTAGAATGCATACATTCGTACGAATGAATTAGAATGGATCTTACGAATAAATTAGAATGGATCGTACGAATGAATTAGAATGGATCGTACGAATGAATTAGAATGGATCGTGCGAATGAATTAGAATGGATCATATGAATGAATTAGAATGCATACATTCGTGCGAATGAAATAGAATGGATCGTTCAAATAAATTAAAATGGATTGTACAAAAGAATTTGAATGGATAGTACGAATGAATTACAATGGATCGCGTGAATGAATTAGAATGGATCATATGAATGAATTAGAATGGATACATTCGTGCGAATGAGTTAGAATGGATCGTACGAATGAATTAGAATGGATCGTATGAATGAATTAGAATGGATCGTACGAATAAATTTCAATAGATCGTGCAAATGAATTAGAAAGGATCGTACGAATGAATTAGAATTGATACATTCGTATGAATGAATTAGAATGGATCGTACGAATTAATAAGAATGGATCAAATGAAAGAATTAGAATAGATCATATGAATGAATTAGAATAGATCATATGAATGAATTAGAATGGATCATGCGAATGAATTAGAATGGATTGTACAAATGAATTAGAATGGATACATTCGTGCGAATGAATTAGAATGGATCGTACGAATGAATTAGAATAGATCGTACGAATGAATCAAAATTGATCGTACGAATGAATTAAAGTGGATACATTCGTGCGAATGAATTAGAATTGATCGTACGAATGAATTAGAATGGATCGTACGAATGAATTAGATTGGATCGTACGAATGAATTAGAATGGATACATTCGTGCAAATGAATTATAATGGATCGTACGAATGAATTAGAATGGATCGTACGAATAATTAGAATGGATCGTCCGAAAGAATTAGAATGGATCGTGCGAATGAATTAGAATGGATCGTACGAATGAATAAGAAAAGACACATACGTGCGTATGAATTAGAATGGATCGTATGAATGAATTAGAATGGATCATAGGAATGAATTAGAATGGATCGTGCGAATGAATTAGAATTTATCGTATGAATGAATTTGAGTGCGTGCATTCGTGCGAATGAATTAGAACGGATCTTACGAATGAATTAGAAAGGATTGTGCGAATCAATTAGAATGGATTATACGAATGAATTAGAATGGATCATACCAATGAACTAGAATAGATACATTCGTGCGAACGAATTAGAATGGATCATATGAATGAATTAGAATGGATCATACGAATGAATTTGAACGTTTACATTCGTACGAGTGAATTAGAATGGATTATACGAATGAACTAGAATGGATATATTCGTGCGATTGAATTAGAATGGATCATACGAATAAATTAGAATGGATCGTACGAATGAATTAGAATGGATTGTACGAATGAATTTGAATGGTTATAGTCATGCGAATGAATTAGAATAGATCATATGAATGAATTAGAATGGACCGTGCGAATAAATTAGAGTGGATACATTCGTGCGAATAAGGTAGAATGGATCGTACGAATGAATTAGAATGGATCATACGAATGAATTAGAATGGATCATGCGAATGAATTAGAATGGATCGTACGAGTTAATTAGAATAGATACAATCGTGCGAATGAATTAGAATGGATCGTATGAATCAATTAGAATGGTTCATACGAATAAGTTAGAATGGATCGTGCGAATGAATTAGAATGGATCGTACGAATGAATTAGAATGGATACATTCGTGCGAATGAATTAGAATGGATCGTACGAACGAATTTGAATGGATAGTACTAATGAATTAGAATAGATCGTATGAATGAATTAGAATGGATCATATGAATGAATTTGAATGGATACATTCATCCAAATGAACTAGAACAGATCATACGAATGAATTAGAAAGGATACATTTGTGCGAATGAATTAGAATGTATCGTACGAATGAATTAGAAAGGATTATACAAATGAATTTGAATGGATCGTATGAATGTATTAGAATGGATAGTACGAATGAATTAGAATGGATCGTTCGAATGAACTAGAATGGATATATTCGTGCGAAGGAATTGGAATGGATTATACGAATGAATTAGAATGGATCGTATGAATGAATTAGAATTGATCGTGCGAATGAATTAGAATAGATAGTACGATTGAATTAGAATGGATAAATTCATACGAATGAATTAGAATGGATAAATTCGTACAAATGAATTAGAATGGCTTGTACGAATGAACTAGAGTGGATAAATTCGGGCGATTGAATTAGAATGGATCGTATGAATGAATTAGAATGGATCGTACGAATGAATTAGAATGGATCGTGAGAATGAATTTGGAAGGATCGAACGAATGAATTAGAATGGTTACATTCGTGCGAATGAATTAGAATGGATCGTACGAAAGAATTAGAATGGATCGTACGAATGAATTAGAATGGATTGTGCGAATGAATTAGAATGGATCAAACGAATAAATTAGAATGGATATATTCGTGTGAATGAATTAGATTGGATCATACGAATTAATTAGTATGAATGAATTAGAATAGATACATTCGTGCAAATAAATTAGAATGGATCGTACGAATGAATTAGAATAGATCGTGCGAATGAATTAGAAGGGATACCTTCGTGTGAATGAATTAGAATGGATCGTACGAATGAATTAGAATGGATCGTACGAAAAACTTAGAATGGATCGTACGAATAATTTAGAATGGATCGTGCGAATGAATTAGAATGGATCATACAAATGAATTAGAAGGGATACATTCGTGTGAATGAATTAGAATGGATCGTACGGATGATTTAGAATGGATCGTACGAATGAATTAGAATGGATACATTCTTGCGAATGAATTAGAATGGATCGTACGAATGAACTAGAATGGATTGTACGAATGAATAGAATAGATCGTGTGAATGAATTAGAATAGATCGTATGAATGAATTAGAATGGATACATTAGTGTGAATGAATTAGAATGGATTGTACGAATGAATTAAAATGGATACATTCGTGAGAATGAATTAGAATGGATTGTATGAATGAATTAGGATGGGTCGTACGAATGAATTAGAATGGATCGTGCGAATGAATTAGAATGGATCATACGAATGAATTAGAATGGATACATTCGTGCGAATGAATTAGAATGGATCATACGAATGAATTTGAATGGATCGTACGAACAAAATTATAATGGATCGTATGAATGAATTAGAATGGATCGTGCAAATGAATTGGAATGGATCGTACGAATGAATTAGAAAGGATACATTCGTGCGAATGAATTAGAATGGATTGTACGAATGAATTAGAATGGGTTGTGCAAACGAATTAGAATGGATAGTACGAATGAATTAGAATGAATACATTCTTGCGAATGAATTAGAATGGATCGTACGAATGAATTAGAATGGATCGTATGAATGAATTAGAATCGATATATTCGTGCAAATGAATTTGAATGGATCGTACGAAGGAATTAGAATGGATACTTTCATGCGAATGAATAAGAATGGATCATACAAATGAATTAGAATAGATCGCACGAATGAATTAGAATGGATCGTACGAATGAATTAGAATGGATCGTGCGAATGAATTAGAATCGATCATACGAATGAATTAGAATGGATTCATTCATGCGAATGAATTAGAATGGATTCATTCGTGCGAATGAATTAGAATGGATCTTACGAATGAATTAAAATGGATCGTACGAATGAATTACAATGGATACATTCGTGCGAATGACTTAGAATGGATCGTATGAATGAATTAGAATGGATCGTACAAATGAATTAGAATGGATCGTGCAAATGAATTAGAATGGAGCTTACGAATGAATTATAACGGATCATGCGATTGAATTAGAATGGATCACACGAATGAATTAAAATGAATACATTCGTGCGAATGAATTAGATTGGATCGTACGAATGAATTTGAATGGGTCGTACGAATGAATTAGAATGGATTGTACTAATGAATTAGAATGGATCGTGCGAATGAATTAGAATAGATCGTACGAATGAATTAGAATTGATACATTCGTTTGAATGTATTAGAATGGACCGTATGAATGAATTAGAATGGATCGTATGAATGAATTTGAATGGATCGTGCGAATGAATTAGAATGGATCGTACGAATGAATTAGAATGGATCGTACGAATGAATTAGAATGGATACATTCGTGCGAATGAATTAGAATGGATCGTACAAATGAATTAGAATGGATCTTACCAATGATTTAGAATGGATCGTATGAATGAATTAGAATATATCATGCGAATGAATTAGAATGGATCGTACGAAGGAATTAGAAGGGATACCTTCGTGTGAAGGAATTAGAATGGATCGTACGAATGAATTAGAATGGATCGTACGAAAAAATTAGAATGGATCGTACGAATGATTTAGAATGGATCGTGCGAATGAATTAGAATGGATCTTACGAATGAATTAGAAGGGATACATTCGTGTGAATGAATTAGAATGGATCGTACGAATGATTTAGAATGGATCGTACGAATGAATTAGAATGGATACATTCTTGTGAATGAATTAGAATGGATCGTACGAATGAACTAGAATGGATTGTACGAATGAATAGAATAGATCGTGTGAATGAATTAGAATAGATTGTACGAATGAATTAAAATGGATACATTCGTGAGAATGAATTAGAATGGATTGTATGAATGAATTAGGATGGATCGTACGAATGAATTAGAATGGATCGTGCGAATGAATTAGAATGGATCATACAAATGAATTAGAATGGATACATTCATGCGAATGAATTAGAATGGATCATACGAATGAATTTGAATGGATCGTACGAACGAAATTATAATGGATCGTATGAATGAATTAGAATGGATCGTGCAAATGAATTAGAATGGATCGTACGAATGAATTAGAAAGGATACATTCGTGCGAATGAATTAGAATGGATTGTACGAATGAATTAGAATAGATTGTGCAAACGAATTAGAATGGATAGTACGAATGAATTAGAATGAATACATTCTTGCGAAGGAATTAGAATGGATCGTACGAATGAATTAGAATGGGTCGTATGAATGAATTAGAATCGATATATCCGTGCAAATGAATTTGAATGGATCGTACGAAGGAATTAGAATGGATACTTTCATGCGAATGAATTAGAATGGATCATATGAATGATTTAGAATAGATCACACGAATGAATTAGAATGAATCATACGAATGAATTAGAATGGATCGTGCGAATGAATTAGAATGGATCATACGAATGAATTAGAATGGATTCATTCGTGCGAATGAATTAGAATGGATCGTACGAATGAATTAAAATGGATCGTACGAATGAATTACAATGGATACATTCGTGCGAATGCCTTAGAATGGATCGTATGAATGAATTAGAATGGATCGTACAAATGAATTAGAATGGATCATGCAAATGAATTAGAATGGAGCTTACGAATGAATTATAATGGATCATGCGATTGAATTGGAATGGATCACACGAATGAAATAGAATGAATACATTCGTGCGAATGAATTAGATTGGATCGTACGAATGAATTTGAATGGGTCGTACGAATGAATTAGAATGGATCGTACGAATGAATTAGAATGGATCATGCGAATGAATTAGAATAGATCGTACGAATGAATTAGAATTGATACATTCTTTCGAATGTATTAGAATGGATCGTATGAATGAATTAGAATGGATCGTATGAATGAATTAGAATGGATCGTGCGAATGAATTAGAATGGATCGTACGAATGAATTAGAATGGATCGTACGAATGAATTAGAATGGATACATTCGTGCGAATGAATTAGAATGGATCGTACAAATGAATTAGAATGGATCTTACCAATGATTTAGAATGGATCGTACGAATGAATTAGAATATATCATGCGAATGAATTAGAATGGATCGTACGAATGAATTAGAATGGATACATTAGTATAAATGAATTAGAATGGATCGTGCGAATAAATTAGAATGGATCCTACGAATGAATTAGAATGGATACATTAGTGCGAATGAATTAGAACGGGTTGTACGAATGAATTAGATTGGATCGTACGAATGAATTAGAATGGATCGTACAAATGAATTAGAATGGATCGTACGAATGAATTAGAATGGATCGTGAGAATGAATTAGATTGGATCATACAAATGAATTAGAATGTATACATTCGTGCGAATGAATTAGAATGGATCATAGTAATGAATTAGAAAGGATCATGCAAATGAATTAGAATCGATACATTCATGCGAATGAATTTGAAGGGATCGAACGAATGAATAAGAATTGATCGTACGAATGAATTAGAATGGATCATGCGAATGAATTAGAATGGATCGTACGAATGAATTAGTATGGATAAACTCGTGCGAATGAATTAAAATCGATCGTAAGAATGAATTATAATGGATATATTCGTGCGAATGAATTAGAATGGATCGTACGAATGAATTCTAATGGATCGTACGATTGAATTAGAATGGATTGTACGAATGAATTTCAATGGATCATGTGAATGAATTCGAATCGATCGCACGAATGAATTAGAATGGATACATTCGTGCTAATGAATTAGAATGGATTGTACGATTGAATTAGAATGGATCGTATGAATGAATTAGAATGGATCCTACGAATGAATTCGAATGGATCGTATGAATGAATTAGAATGAATCATTCGTGCGAATGAATTAGAATGGATCGTACGAATGAATTAGAATAGATTGTGCGAATGAAATTGAATGGATCGTATAAATGTATTAGAATGAATGGTACGAATGAATTAGAATGGATTGTACGAATGAACTAGGATGGATACATTCGTGCGAATGAATTAGAATGGATCGTACGAATGAATTAGAATGGATCGTATGAATGAATTATAATGGATCATACGAATGAATTAGAATGGATACATTCATGTGAATGAATTAGAAGGGATCATATGAATGAATTAGAATGGATCGTACGAATGAATTAGAATGGATGGTACGAATGAATTAGAATAGATTGTATGAATGAATTAGAATGGCTCGTATGAATGAACTAGAATGGATACGTTCGTGCGATTGAATTAGAATGGATCGTACAAATAAATTAGAATGAATCATACGAATGAATTAGAATGGTTCGTGCGAATGAATTCGAATGGATCGAACGAATGAACTAGAATGGTTATTGTCGTGTGAATGAATTAGAATGGATCGTATGGATAAATTAGAATAAATCATACGAGTGAATTAGAATGGATCATGCGAATGAATTAGAATGGATCGAACGAATGAATTAGAATGGATACATTCGTGTGAATGAATTAGAATGGATCGTACGAATAAATTAGAATTAATCGTACGAATGAATTAGAATGGATACATCTGTGCGAATGAATTAGAATGGATCGTACTAATGAACTTGAATGGATCGTGCGAATGAATTAGATTGGATCGTGTGAATGAATTAGAATGGATCGTACGAATGAATTAGAATGAATCGTACGAATAAATTAGAATGGATCATGCGAATGAATTAGAATGGATCATACGAATGAACTAGAAGGGATACATTCATGTGAATAAATTTGAATGGATCGTACGAATGAATTAGAATGGATCGTACGAATGAATTAGAATGGATCGTACGAATGAATTAGAATGGATACATTAGTGTGAATGAATTAAAATGGATCGTACGAATGAATTAGAATGGATACATTCGTGCGAATGAATTAGAATAGTTTGTACGAATGAATTATAATGGATCGTACGAATGAATTAGAATGGATCATACGAATGAATTAGAATGGATACACTCATGCGAATGAATTAGAATGGATCATACGAATGAATTTGAATGGATCGTACGAATAAATTAGAATAGATCATTCGAATGAATTAGAATGGATCGTGCAAATGAATTAGAATGGATCATACAAATGAATTAGAATGGATCGTACGAATGAATTAGAATAAATCGTACGAATGAATTAGAATGAATACATTCTTGCGAATGAATTAGAATGGGTCGTTAGAATGAATTAGAATGGATCGTACGAATGAATTAGAATGGATCGCATGAACGAATTTGAATGAATCGTGCGAATGAATTAGAATGGATCATATGAATGAATTAGAATTGATACATTTGTGCGAATGAATTAGAATGGATCGTACGAAGGAATTAGAATGGATATATTCGTGCGAATGAATTAGAATAGATCGTACGAATGAATTAGAATAGATCGCACGAATGAATTAGAATGGATCGTATGCATGAATTAGAATGAATCGTCCGAATGAATTAGAGTAGATCGTACAAATGAATTAGAATGGTTCCATTCGTGCGAATGAATTAGAATGGATCGTACGAATTAATTAGAATGGATCGTACGAATAAATGAGAATGCATCATGGGAAAGAATTAGATTGGATACATTCGTGTGAATGAATTAAATGGATCGTTCGAACGAATTAGAATGGATCGTAGGAATGATCTTAATGGATCGTACGAATGAATTAGAATCGATCGTACAAATGAATTAGAATGGATTGTACAAATGAATTAGAATGGATACATTCGTGCGAATGAATTAGAATGGATCGTATGAATAAATTAGAATAGATCATACGAATACATTAGAATGGATCGAGCGAATGAATTAGAATGGATCGTAAGAATGAATTTGAATGGATACATTCGTGCGAATGAATTAGAATGGATTGTACGAATGAATTAGAATAGATCGTACGAATGAATTAGAATAGATTGTATGAATGAATTAGATTGGATCGTGTGAATGAATTAGAATGGATTGTACGAATGAATTATAATAGATCGTACGAATGAACTAGAATGGACACATTCATGCGAATGAATTAGAATGGATCGTACGAATGAATTAAAATAGATACATTCATGCGAATGAATTAGAATGGATCGTGCGAATGAATTCGAATGGATCGTACGAATGAATTAGAATGGATACATTAGTGTGAATGAATTAGAATGGATCGTACGAATGAATTAGAATAGATCGTGCGAATGAATTAAAATGGATCGTACAAATGATTTAGAATCGATACATTCGTGCGAATGAATTAGAATGGATCATACGAATGAATAAGAATGGTTCGTGCGAATGAATTAGAGTAGATCATACGAATGGATTAAAACGAATACATTCGTGCGAATGAATTAGAATGGATCGTACGAATGAATTAGAATATATCATACGAATGAATTAGAATGGATCGTACGAATGAATTTGAATGGATACAATCGTGCGAATAAATTAGACTAGATCGTACGAATGAATTAGAATAGTTCGTACGAATAAATTTGAATGGATCGTGTGAATGAATTAGAATGTATCGTACGAATGAATTAGAATGGACACATTTGTGCGAATGAATTAGAATGGAATGTACGATTGAATTACAATGGATCGTACGAATGAATTAGAATCAATCATACAAATGAATTAGAATTAAACATACGAATGAATTAGAATGGATACATTAGTACAAATGAATAAGAATGGATCGTACGAAAGAATTAGAATGGATCCTACGAATGAATTAAAATGGATTGTGGGAATGAATTAGAATGGATCCTACGAATGAAGTAGAGTGGATACATTAGTGCGAATGAATTAGAATGGATCATACAAATGAATTAGAATGGATTGTACGAATAAATTAGAATGGATTGTGCGAATGAATTAGAATGGATCATACGAATGAATTAGAATGGATACATTCATACGAATGAATTAGAATGGATCAGACGAATGAATTAGAATGGATCATATGAATGAATTAGAATGGATACATTCGTACAAATGAATTAGAATGGATAGTGCAAACGAATTAGAATGGATCGTAGGAATGAATTAGAACGGAAACTTTCGTGTGAATGAATTAGAATGGATCGTACGACTGAATTAGAATGGATCGTGCGAATGAATTAGAATGGATTGTGCGAATGAATTAGAATGGATCATACGAATGAATTAGAATGGATCGTATAAATGAATCAGAATGGATCGTGTGAATGAATTAGAATGGATCATGCGAATTAATTACTATGTATCATACAAATAAATTAGAATATATACATTCGTGCGAATAAATTAGAATAGATTGTACGAATGAATTAGAATGGATCGTACGAATGAATTAGAATGGATCGTGCGAATGAATTAGAATGGATCTTATGAATGAATTAGAATGGATACATTTGTACAAATGAATTAAAATGGATCGTACGAATGAATTAGAATGGATCGTACGAATGAATTAGAATGGATCGTGCGAATGAATTAGAATGGATACATTCATACGAATGAATTAGAATGGGCCGTATGAACGAATTAGAATGGATCGTATGAATGAATTAGAATGGATCATGCGAATGAATTAGAATGGATAGTATGAAGGAATTAAAATGGATACTTCATGCGAATGAATTAGAATGGATCGTATGAATGAATTAGAATGAATCGTAAGAATTAATTTGAATGAATCGTACGAATGAATTAGAATGGATACATTCGTGCGAATGAATTATAATGGATCGTACGAATGAATTAGAATGGATTGTACTAATGAAATAGAATGGATCGTGCGAACGAATTAGAATGGATCTACGAATAAATTAGCATGGATACATTTGTGCAAATGAATTAGAATGGATTGTACGAATGAATTAGAATGGATACATTCGTGCAAATGAATTAGAAGGGATCATACAAATGAATTGCAATGGTTCATACGAATGAATTAGAATGGATCATGCGAATGAATTAGAATAGATAATACGAATGAATTAGAATGGATACATTCGTGCAAATGAATTAGAATGGATCATACGAATAAATTAGAATTGATCGTATGAATGAATTAGAATGGATCGTATGAATGAATTAGAAAAGATCGTATGAATGAATTAGAATCGATAGTGCCAATTAATTAAAATTGATCGTACGACTGAATTAGAATGGATACATTCATACGAATGAATTAAAATGGATCATTCGAATGAATTAGAATAGATCGTATGAATGAATTAGAATTGGTTGTAAATGAATTACTATGGATCGTGCAAATGAATTAGAATGGATCATACGAATGAATTAGAATGGATACATTCATGCGAATGAATTAGCATGGATTGTATGAATGAATTAGAATGGATCGTACAAATGAATTTCAATGGATCGTGCGAATGAATTAGAACGAATCGTATGAATGAATTTAAATGGATACATTCGTGCGAATGAATTAGAATGGATCGTACGAATGAATTAGAATGGATCGATTGAATGAATTAGAATGGATCGTGCGAATGAATTAGAATGGATCGTACAAATAAATTAGAATGGATACATTCGTGCGAATGAATTTGAACGGATCGTACGAATGAATTAGAATAGATCGTATGATTGAATTTGAATGGATCATGCGAATGAATTTGAGTGGATCGTACGAATGAATTTGAATGGATACATTCGTGCAAATGAATTAGAATGGATCTTACGAATGAATTCGAATGGATCATGCGAATGATTTATAATGGATCGTGTGAATGAATTAGAGTGGATTGTATGAATGAATTATAATGGATCCTACAAATGAACTAGAATGGATACATTCGTGCGAATGAATTAGAATGGATCATACGAATGAATTAGAATGGATCGTACGAATGAATTAGAATGGATCTTACGAATGAATTAGAATGGATCGTACGAATGAATTAGAATGGATCGTATGAATGAATTAGAATGGTTATATTCGTGCGAATGAATTAGAATGGATCGGACGAATGAATTAGAATGGATCGTACGAATGAATTAGAATGGATCAAATGAATGAATTAGAATGGTTACATTCATGCGAATGAATTAGAATGGATCGTACGAATGGATTAGAATGGATACATTCGAGTGAATGAATTAGAATGGATCGTACGAATGAATTAGAATGGATCGTACGAATGGATTAGAATGGATCCTACGAATGGATTAGAATGGATACCTTTGTGCATATGAATTAGAATGGATCGTACAAATGAATTAGAATGGATCATATTAATGAATTAGAATGGATCGTACGAATGAATTAGAATGGATACATTCGTGCGAATGAATTAGAATGGATCGTGCAAATCAATTAGACTGGATCGTGCGAATGAATAAGAATAGATCATACGAATGAATTAGAATGGATCATACGAATTAATTAGAATGGATACATTCGTGCGAATGAATTAGAATGGATTGTATGAATGAATTAGAATGGATCGTACGTATGAATTAGAATGGATCATACGAATTAATTAGAATGGATCCTACGAATGAATTAGAATGGATCGTACGAATGAATTAGAATGGATCGTACGAATGAATTAGAATGGATACATTCGTGTGAATGAATTAGAATGGATTGTGCGAATGAATAAGAACAGATCGTGCTAATGAATTAGAATGGATCGTACGAATGAATTAGAATGGATCGTGCGAATGAATTAGAATGGATCGTTTGAATAAATTAGAATGGATCCATTTGTGCGAATGAATTAGAATGGATTATGTGGGTGCAAATTTTGGCAAGAAGTCTGCAAACAGCGGAACCCACCGGCCCTGCCTGGTGGGCTCCCGAGTACCACAGCGGGACCCACCAGCCCTGCCTGGTGGGCCCCCCCGAAGACCACAGCAGGACCCACCGGCCCTGCCTGGTGGGCCCCCGAAGACCGCAGCGGGACCCACCGGCCCTGCGTGGTGGGCCCCCGAAGACTACAGCGGGACCCACCGGCCCTGCCTAGTGGGACCAAGAACCTGTGGAATCCCCCAGAAGACGATAGCGAGGCCCGCCAGCTTTACCTGGAGGATCCCCAAATGCTGCAGCAGAAATCGCCTTTTACCACCAGAAAATTCTATAAATAGCAGAGCCTTCGAATGTAAAAGGATCGAATCTAAGGATTCGAAATCCATTTTCCACTCTGAGATCTGATTTTCAGAACCGGAGCTCTGGAATTTCTATCTTCTCACCCTTCACCTCTACTTGATCATCTTCTTGTCTGTGAAGAGATCAAGAAGGCTTCAGTAGCACTCGGCCTGTCGAGGTTACTTTGAGAAAAGTGTTAGTGAATTCGGGTTGCACCCTATAGCACGGAGACGTAGGCTTCGGCTGAACTCCGAGATCACTTCTCGTGTCAAACTCTCTCTCTGATTGCATCTCTCTGTTTACATATCAAAAACTTCAACTTCGATCAACAGATCGACCAACGATCTTCGACGTCAACTTCAACTCCAATTGACTGGTGAGGCGAGGTCTTCGGGTCGGCACGAAGATTTTCCCCCACAGTTTGGCGCCGTCTGTGGGATTTGAGCAAAAAGTCCAGCTCTCCGCTACTACTCGATCGGTTGAGCATACAACCAATCTTGATAGCCAAACTTTCTCGCCTCCTCGGTTGATCAGACAACTGATCGAACGTCAGCACTCTCGTTGCACCCTTCGCTCTCTGAATGGCGAGGACAAAACACCAGGGTCAACCAGAAGGAAGTAACACTCAACAACAACCTCGTCCCGAGACTCGTTCAATAAGTCAAAGGCTCAACTTCGGACAGCCCCTTGCTGTCCCTGAGATGGGGGTTCATTCAGGGAGTGGGAGATCTGTCGATCGACCGATCGCTCACCCTGCACGACAGTCAATTGGGCAAACAACCCCCTCTCCTACTGAAGACCCTCCATCGACCTACCAAATTTCTGCAGTCGACTTTCAACTGCTCCAATTGGCGAAGCAAAATGCCACCCTCACCGCTGAGAGGGATGCTCTGAAAAAAGCAGCTTCCGAGGCTGGGATCGCTCTACCTATTCCCTCTACAAGTGAGAGGGTCGATCTTCCTCGACATTCAATTCACTCCGAGCAACGGAGGTCAATGGGCACTACTGCCCTCGAGAGGATCCGACGCGACCCAACTCCCTCTGCTGCCCCATAGAAGCAGAGTGTTTGGGACCGTCTCAACGACGAATCTTCCCAATCTTCTTCCGGCCGCAACTGCGACAAGAACGCGCCTTCAAAGCTCAACATACTAAGGAAGCACCACATGAAAGGTGCTCCTTCAAAGAGTAGAGTCTCCCCTTCCATTCCACTTCAACGTGGGCTTGGATCGGACCTCCGACATAGACTTCAACCGGCCAATACTTCAATGCCTGAGCAAGACCTTGCGATCTTGCCTCTTGACCCCCCTCTAGGTCGAGGACATGGTCGTAGGGATGGCTATTCCTCTACCGGGCCTCTACATCGAGGTCTCTTCGAGGCAACATTTCCAAGGGGATGGAGAACTCCTATCCTCCCCAAATTCAACTGCATACGAGGAGACCCTACTCTCCATATCCTCACATTCAAGCAAGCTCTAACACCACACGAAGAAGAAAACAATGTGCTCTGCTGCACCTTCGCAAGAAGTCTCGATGAACCGTCGCTCGACTGGTATCACAATCTCCGAGCTGGGTCCATCACCCAGTTTGATATTTTGGCTAAACTCTTTGTGCAGCATTATCAGCTCAATCTGAAGCCCGAGAAGAAGCTCGACTCTCTCTATCGGTTAAGGATGGGTGCTGATGAGACTCTCCGAAGTTTCACTAGGAGGTTTCGCAACGAGCATGCTGCCCTCTCTGGAAGACATCTGGATGATGAAGCCATCATGTTGGCTTTCCAGAACGCTCTCCGCTTTGATCTACACATCTACAACGACTTCATCCGCAATCCTCCTCCTTCTCTGGGGGCTATGTTCGATCGAATCCAGAGAGAGATCGAGGTCGAAGATGACCAAGTCGCTCGGAAAGGGCGAGAAACAAAACGAAGACCTGCGGAGAGAGAAGCTCCCCAGTATGCTGCCAAGGCCCACAATGCTGAGGCAACAGCCCCTACAGCCAACAAACGATCAAAGAATGACGGGCGTCGATCTCCAACGAAGACCACTTTCACCGAGTGGAATATGCCGGTCGAACAGATACTCGATCGCATTCAACACGAGGAATTCCTTCGAAGGCCCAATCCACTTCAGCCGAACACAAAGTTCACGGCTGATAAAACTGTTTATTGTGATTTCCATCGAAGCCATGGCCATTCCACCGATCGATGTTATCGGTTAAAGTTTCATCTCGAAGACTTGTTGAGAGAAGGCCATCTTCATGAATTCACCAGAGAAGGACAAGATCAACGTCGATCCTCTGCAAAGGGGAAAGAGGCTTGCTGGATCCATCAGATCTCTTCCAACCCATCACCTCTCACCATGAATGCCAATGTCTTTGGCATTCATGGATCATTGCACAATCAATCAGTGACCGGGAAGGAAGTTGATCGGCAGATTCGGCGCATCTTCCATGTTCGATCTACTACAAACAAAGAAGATACCTGGATCGAGAAGCCCATCAAAGGTCTTGCTTGGCCGTCCATCGTCTTCAACGACACTGATCTTCAAGGAGTTCATACTCCCCATCGAGACCCTCTGGTCTTAAAACTCATCATCGACGGAAGCACCGTCAATCGGATCCTCATCGACACCGGGAGCTCCATCGATATTATGTTCTCAGACTGCTTCAAATGTCTGGGACATAAGTATCAAAGCCTCGACATCGTCCCGACCGTGATCACTGGTTTCAACGGCGAACAAAGCATCACGGTGGGTGAATCGAGATTCACTCTCGACCTCAGCCGAGAGACTCGAGTCTCGGTCAGGTTTGCAATTGTCGAAGGAGTATCCAGTTACAACGCCATCCTCGGGCGACCATTCCTCCATCAGATCAATGCCATCTCCTCTTCTTATCATCAACTACTCAAGTTTGCAACTGGAGAAGGCATCGTCTGCATTCGAGGTGATCAGCAAGCTGGAAGGTTTTGTGAGGCTGCTGCGGCTAAGACAGATCGAAAGATCAACATTGCTCCTCCAAAGCAGCCACGAGATGAAGCTGGTCCCTCTTCTAAATAGCAATCAAAGGAGATTCCACTGATCGATCCCCCACCAATCGAATGGGAAGCCTCACCTTCAATTGAAGAAATCATCCCTATCAATATCGGCAGTGGAGATCTCCCTCGACAGACTTTCATTGGTACCGGTCTTAGCGACGCAGAAGCGCAAGACATGGTAACCTTCCTCAAGTCCAATATCGACGTCTTCGCTTGGAGTTTCGAAGACATGCCTGGGATCAATCCAGATGATGCTTGTTACCGACTTGCTATCAAAGAAGAAGTGAAGCCTGTCAAGCAGAAGCCACGCACCATCCGACCAGAGCTACAATTTGCTGTTCAAGAAGAAATCACCAAGCTACTCGCAGCAGGCTTCATCCGTGAAGTAGAGTATCCTACTTGGATCTCTAATATTGTTGCTGTTCCTAAGAAGAATGGGAAGGTCAGAGTCTGTATCGACTTCACCAATCTCAACAAGGCTTGCCCCAAAGACCCGTTCCCCATGCCAAGGATTGATAGACTCGTCGATGCCACTGCTGGCCACGAGCTATTGTCTTTCATGGATGGGTACTCTGGATATAATCAAATTCCTCTTCACGCAGATGATCAAGAGAAGACATGTTTTGTGACTAGCCGAGGTCTCTACTGCTACAATGTCATGCCATTCGGCCTCAAGAATGCTGGTTCCACCTATCAAAGGTTAGTCACAAAGATGTTCGAAGATCAGATCGGTCGCAACGTCGAAGTCTATGTCGATGATCTCCTCACCAAGAGCTCCGTGCGAAGCAAGTATCTTTCTGATCTGGCGGAAACCTTTCAAGTTCTTTGAAAATATCGTATGAAGCTCAATCCAGCCAAGTACGCTTTCGGAGTTCAATCTGGCAAATTCCTGGGTCATCTTGTGACCAGGAGAGGTATTGAAGCCAATCCCGATCAAATTCGAGCTATCCTCGACATGCCATCACCTACCAATCGAAAGGAAGTGCAGTGCCTCACTGGAAGACTTGCTGCCCTCAATCGGTTCATCTCAAAGTCTTCCGACAAGTGTAAGCCTCTCTTCGACAAACTACGAAAGGCAGACACCTCCGGCTGGAGTCTGATCTGTGAAGAAGCATTTCAAAGCATCAAGAAATATCTGGAGCAAGCTCCAATCTTGACGGCTCCACTTCCAAAAGAAGACTTGTGGCTTTATCTCGTCGTGACCAATCAAGCAATCAGCGCGGTCCTAGTCAGTAGAAGAGAAGGCATCGAGCATCCAGTCTACTACATCAGCCATACTCTCTGTTGAGCAGCCAATTCGTGCTAATTATTCCTTAATTCACTATTACATTATCATCGATTGACTACGTAAAACTTCCATATTACGCACAAAGTGTATCATTTTCTTTGCACCACTGCATAGTAGATTTTCATACGGACAAAACGGTGTATTAGTTCGCTTTTATACACATCATGCATGAAAGATATACATCCCGATCATTTGATAAATGTCGTATGTTTAATTATTTTGCAGGAAATGGAGTCCATTTTCGATGCATGAAGCTATAGCGGAAGAACTAGTATGGAAGAAGCTGCAAATTATAGGAGCTCACAAAGAATGTCTTGGCAAGACCGACATGCACATAGATCGGGAGTGAACTCAAGCACTAAAAGAAGAAGACTCAAGCACAATAAGTTGGCTTTGAACGTTGATAAGTGGTGCACCCCACCCCGATTGGCCACCTTTTCTATCTCCTCCCTTCTCTCTTCTTTTTCTTTTGTTTCTCTTATTCTTTCCATCTTAGCCGTTCGTTTCTAGCCCATTCAAGATTTCTTAACAATCCAAACCCCTTCTGACTACCCCAACTCGCCGAAACTCGTTATCTAAAGCACCCTACCCAAGAAATGCATGGGAACCCATTCATTCCCATAATACACCCAATATTAATTCCAGCACCTCATCAAACTCTTTCATTCGAACTCACGTTCAGCTGTATCATGAGATCCCTTGCAGATCCTCTCAATCACGATCCCTTCCATGTATATATTTCTCTCTTTATTTGCCTCAATTAAATTCTCATAAATAACCCATGCATGGAAACCCAGAGCTGATTCCATGAACCAATCACAACCATCCCTTTTATCTTCCATGCACAATCAAAGTCGTCCGAGACCCCGACCCAGCTGTAATCGAGCCTCCCATTCCTGATTTCTCTCTCTAACCCCATGATTCTCTCAACCGACCATCACAGCTGTCCTTCACAAACACCGGCCCTCTCTTCCTATCTTCATGATTTATTCCCCAGTTAATGCCTTATTTACTCTTCTTAATTGTCATGCAAATCCCTTATCCCCCATATCTCCTTCCGATCGCTCAACTCTCTCTCTCTACCATATGTAAAACTCCATCACAGCCCTCCATTGCATCAAGCCCTGCATGCGATCTTCTCCTCATCAAATTTTCTCTCTCTCTTTCATACCCGAGATCCCTTGTACCCGGCTCTCTCTCTCTCTCTCTCTAGTTCGACCCTAGCTCTCTCTCTCATTCTCCCTCAAAACATTCCCCTTTTATTTTTCCTTTATTTCATACCAACCCAAGACATTTTTACCAAAACTAAAACCTTGGGGTGCAAGCTTGAAGACACTATAAAGAGGGGGAAGAGAGGGAGAACCGACCCACCCCCTCCCGCCAGGGAGGGGCATGCAGTTTTTTTAAGAGCATTTTTACCTTAATTCCTTTCTATTGAGTGTGTGTCTGTAGTGTTGTAATTCTTGAAGTATTGTTCTAAAGTAGTCGGATGTAATCGTATTTCTTTTTAATTCAATAAAAGTTGTTTTGACATCTTTTCATTATGCACTTTATTTTCTTCGCAATGTTTTACTTTAATATTTTTTCCGTTCTTGCATCATGCCCGGCTAAATTCCCTCCCGCTAGGTAGAGGGATCCGATGCCATGATAAATAGTTAGCTTCACTTGTAAATTACTCTTTATTGCGCTAAATGGTAATGCCTCTATATTAATCGATTTTAATTATGGAGAGCTAGTTCTCCCGTGTTTCCATTCAATTGGGATTCGGGTGATACTTCACACTCCAATAGTTAATCATTGGTTAAGTAGGCAAACGATTAAATTTATTCTTATCTAATTTTCGTTATATAAATTCTCACAATTGAATTAGTTTTACTTCTTCACTATAAGAAGAATTCTATTCATAATATTGTGAGAATATTATATAATAAAAGTAGATAAAGTGGGCTTTAACTCTAAATCTTCCGCTTGAGACGGTAAAACTTCTGTTCTCAAGTGTGGATAAATGAGAGTGACATTGCAAGAGAAGTGACTCTATACTATGGTTTACAAATCCCTCTCCTAGGTGGATTTATTTCTAGTATAGTTTAATTTTAATTATTAGTTTTCTGCTTTTAATTCCTAAAATAAATTATTTTCAGAAATAATAAAAAAATCCAAACTCCCTTCAAGTCAATCTAGCTTCACTTGTGATCTTTTCAAGGCATCAAATTACGTGTGGTTCGATCCTTACTTGCCCTATACTTTCAAAATTCTCTGAGTTATAATTGCAGGTATTGAAAATTTTTGATAAATAGCTTTTACAACAACGACACATAGCAAAAAGCTTTCTATCAAATGGCGCCGTTGCCAACGTAAAAGGCCTAAAGTGGATTCACATTTGAGCTAGACTAAAACCATGAAGGCAAAGCAGTAGCAACATTGAGCAATGCAGCTTAACAACCAGCTAAGTACTTTAATTTCTCTGAATTTATTTTCAATAGTTGCTACTCTGAAATTACATATTGCAAATCATTAATGTGCAAATTCTAACCCCCTAGAAAAGAACAAAAATTGCATTCAACCTTGCAAAGTTGTCGCCGACTCGGCACATATGACTCTTAAAGTTGTATGTGTGTCTTAAGCGTGGGGTGTACACTCAACTTTGCATTGATAATAACCTATTTCTAGGGTGGCACAGGGCATGCATTGAATATATAGCTTTACAATTTTGCATATCTATGCAAACTCAAGCCCTTTCCTGATTAACCTCTATACCTGCTAGAGGTTTTGTTCATATATATATCTCTATAAAAAAAAAAAAAAATTCATTCAAATGTCTGCACTTATTATTCATGAACATCCCACATTCCTTATACTTATGCATCATTGAGGACAATGGTTATTTCAAGTTTGGGGGTGTGGTGTACATTCCTGTCTTTATTTAATTTTCATAAAATTTATCAGTTTTAGTTTATTTTAAAAAAAAAAAAAAATTAAAAAATAAAAAATAAAAAAAAAAAATTTTGCATCAACTTACGCTGTAGTGGGAAAGCTCGGCACATACGTCTCGGCGTATGTGTGTCCAGTCTGTAGTCCCCTACCAAAACTACAGCGTTCGTATAGAAATCTATAGGAATTCGTGTTTGCATGTTTTCATTTTCTTTTTCATGTATTAGTGTTTTCCGTAGTCTTTTTATCATCTTGTCTTATCTATTCCAAAAAAAAAAAAAAAAGTTTTACCTTTATTTTAGGTTTTATAGTTTAATTTTATCGTACTCGAATAGGACTATAAGGCACTTGGTAATCAAGGTAAAACGTTCAAGGATTAGCTAGAAAAAGTATGTCTAATATGGTTTTGACCCTTGGTAACTTTTTAGAGATTGTCAAAACAAACTAGACTTGATATTTCACTTCACATTTGGGTTACACATCTAGGGTTTAGATTCAAAGCTTTCATATCACCTAATAGCCACTTGGAGTCCTGATGAATTATGCGGATCTGGTTCACTTGGTTTGAGAAAATCGACCAGTGAATTTTAAGGTATAGCGGAAAGGGCTACCTATTAGCATGGTCTAGGACCTAATTATGTAAAAGTCCTAACTTGTATACCCTAGTATTGGTAAAGCTTGGTGTATAGGGTTATGAGAATGATCCTATGTACTCGAGTGAATCGAATATAAAGGTAACATGAGGATGGCTACCTAACTCATGAGAGCGTTGGCAGCGTGTCATGGGCATAGAGTGCAGCTGACATGGTACAAGTTAGGAAGGGATATATAATTAGATTCAAAAAAAAAAAAGACCGAAAAAAAAAGAAAAAAAAAGAAAAAAAGAAAAAAAAAATAAAATAGTGTGAAAGCCGTCGTTATAAATAACGTGGGGAAACTGGAATATCACATATAAAGCCCATAGGGTATTAAGGTGAATATCCACAACTCTCACTAGCCTGTCTAGATTAGCTGGTTTTGACTCAGGTTCTGAGGTCGACTTTGACCATTCTAGGAGACTATTAGAATGATATGCGGGTAGAGAACCAAACCCCCAGTTGTGTTTAGCCCAGACAGCACCGTGCACTCGAGCATAGTTGACCTTGATCTTTTCTAACGGGAAACTAATAGTTAGAACCTAAAGTGCTTACTTTGAAAGTTGAAGCTTGGACTAGATACCTTGTGAGTCCTGTGCCATAGAAATCATATTTTTGAGTACTTTTTAATTATTCTATGAAACTGACTTTTCTTATTTCTTATTTATATTTTCAAAAAAAAAAAATTTGAATTTTGTGGGTATATTCACTGCAAACCCTCACGAGACAAAACTCGTCCACTGGGGTAACCCAGGGGTTTAACGGCTTGTTGCACGTGCTAAGTGCAATCGCGATTCCTGCGAAAGTGAGTTAGGAGTTTTTATTTTGTCATTTGTTTTGTTCATTTTTCTTTTCTTACTCGAGGGCGAGCAAGATTGAGGTTTGGGGGTGTGTTGAGCAGCCAATTCGTGCTAATTATTCCTTAATTCACTATTACATTATCATCGATTGACTACGTAAAACTTCCATATTACGCACAAAGTGTATCATTTTCTTTGCACCACTGCATAGTAGATTTTCATACGGACAAAACGGTGTATTAGTTCGCTTTTATACACATCATGCATGAAAGATATACATCCCGATCATTTGATAAATGTCGTATGTTTAATTATTTTGCAGGAAATGGAGTCCATTTTCGATGCATGAAGCTATAGCGGAAGAACTAGTATGGAAGAAGCTGCAAATTATAGGAGCTCACAAAGAATGTCTTGGCAAGACCGACATGCACATAGATCGGGAGTGAACTCAAGCACTAAAAGAAGAAGACTCAAGCACAATAAGTTGGCTTTGAACGTTGATAAGTGGTGCACCCCACCCCGATTGGCCACCTTTTCTATCTCCTCCCTTCTCTCTTCTTTTTCTTTTGTTTCTCTTATTCTTTCCATCTTAGCCGTTCGTTTCTAGCCCATTCAAGATTTCTTAACAATCCAAACCCCTTCTGACTACCCCAACTCGCCGAAACTCGTTATCTAAAGCACCCTACCCAAGAAATGCATGGGAACCCATTCATTCCCATAATACACCCAATATTAATTCCAGCACCTCATCAAACTCTTTCATTCGAACTCACGTTCAGCTGTATCATGAGATCCCTTGCAGATCCTCTCAATCACGATCCCTTCCATGTATATATTTCTCTCTTTATTTGCCTCAATTAAATTCTCATAAATAACCCATGCATGGAAACCCAGAGCTGATTCCATGAACCAATCACAACCATCCCTTTTATCTTCCATGCACAATCAAAGTCGTCCGAGACCCCGACCCAGCTGTAATCGAGCCTCCCATTCCTGATTTCTCTCTCTAACCCCATGATTCTCTCAACCGACCATCACAGCTGTCCTTCACAAACACCGGCCCTCTCTTCCTATCTTCATGATTTATTCCCCAGTTAATGCCTTATTTACTCTTCTTAATTGTCATGCAAATCCCTTATCCCCCATATCTCCTTCCGATCGCTCAACTCTCTCTCTCTACCATATGTAAAACTCCATCACAGCCCTCCATTGCATCAAGCCCTGCATGCGATCTTCTCCTCATCAAATTTTCTCTCTCTCTTTCATACCCGAGATCCCTTGTACCCGGCTCTCTCTCTCTCTCTCTCTAGTTCGACCCTAGCTCTCTCTCTCATTCTCCCTCAAAACATTCCCCTTTTATTTTTCCTTTATTTCATACCAACCCAAGACATTTTTACCAAAACTAAAACCTTGGGGTGCAAGCTTGAAGACACTATAAAGAGGGGGAAGAGAGGGAGAACCGACCCACCCCCTCCCGCCAGGGAGGGGCATGCAGTTTTTTTAAGAGCATTTTTACCTTAATTCCTTTCTATTGAGTGTGTGTCTGTAGTGTTGTAATTCTTGAAGTATTGTTCTAAAGTAGTCGGATGTAATCGTATTTCTTTTTTAATTCAATAAAAGTTGTTTTGACATCTTTTCATTATGCACTTTATTTTCTTCGCAATGTTTTACTTTAATATTTTTTCCGTTCTTGCATCATGCCCGGCTAAATTCCCTCCCGCTAGGTAGAGGGATCCGATGCCATGATAAATAGTTAGCTTCACTTGTAAATTACTCTTTATTGCGCTAAATGGTAATGCCTCTATATTAATCGATTTTAATTATGGAGAGCTAGTTCTCCCGTGTTTCCATTCAATTGGGATTCGGGTGATACTTCACACTCCAATAGTTAATCATTGGTTAAGTAGGCAAACGATTAAATTTATTCTTATCTAATTTTCGTTATATAAATTCTCACAATTGAATTAGTTTTACTTCTTCACTATAAGAAGAATTCTATTCATAATATTGTGAGAATATTATATAATAAAAGTAGATAAAGTGGGCTTTAACTCTAAATCTTCCGCTTGAGACGGTAAAACTTCTGTTCTCAAGTGTGGATAAATGAGAGTGACATTGCAAGAGAAGTGACTCTATACTATGGTTTACAAATCCCTCTCCTAGGTGGATTTATTTCTAGTATAGTTTAATTTTAATTATTAGTTTTCTGCTTTTAATTCCTAAAATAAATTATTTTCAGAAATAATAAAAAAATCCAAACTCCCTTCAAGTCAATCTAGCTTCACTTGTGATCTTTTCAAGGCATCAAATTACGTGTGGTTCGATCCTTACTTGCCCTATACTTTCAAAATTCTCTGAGTTATAATTGCAGGTATTGAAAATTTTTGATAAATAGCTTTTACAACAACGACACATAGCAAAAAGCTTTCTATCACTCTCCTTCCAGCTGAAACTCGTTACTCAAAAACTGAGGTCATCCTGGCGTTGCTCACTGCATCGCGTCGTCTTCAACCTTACTTCGTCTCCCACCAGATCCCTATCATTTCAGAACACCCACTCAAAGATATCATTGATAAAGCTGGTAGAGCTGGTCGAATGACCAAGTGGGTGATCGAAATGAGTGCTCTGGGGATTCAGTTCGAATCTCGCACTTCTATTAAAGGTCAAGCTGTTGCTGATTTTCTAGCAGACTTTCCAGTTGAAGACCCCATCACTTGGGAAGTAGATATCGACATGCGCTTAGAAGATGAGGATAATACTCCGATCAACCTGGCAACAAAAATTAATCCAAGTCTCGAAGCTACTGCTGCAACCCCTCCATGGAAGCTTTATACTGATGGAGCTTCAAGTTCGATCGGTTCGGGAACTGGGATAGTCTTAGTATCCCCCGAACTTGATCATTTACAGAAGGCCACTCTCCCAGGGTTCAACGCCACCAATAACAAAGCCGAATACGAAGCACTCATTTCGGGACTTGAAATGGCAAAATCCCTGGGGGTAGACCGAATCATCGTCTATAGCGACTCCCAGTTGATCATAAGACAAATCAATGGAGAGTACACAGCTCGTGAAGAAAGAATGCAACTCTATTTAGCCTTAGTACGACATCTTCAACAACGCTTCACAAATACTGAATTTGTTCAAATTCCAAGGGCAGAGAATCGTGAAGCAGATGCTTTAGCTAATGCTGCCTCCGTCCTCGGAGACTCGCTCAGAGGAAGGCAAATACAAATCGATTATCAGGAAGTGCCCAAGTCCATCCCCGATCAACAGATCCTTGCTACTACAGCTACTGCAAAAGGATCTGGGGGTGGAGATCAACTGAGATCCAACCTCACTACTACAAGTGAGCTTGAAGACTGGAGACGATCAATTTTCGACTTCTTCAAGTATGGCAAAATGCCGGATGATCCATGTCAAGCCCGAAGACTTCAAAGGAAGCTCCCATGCTACATTCTACAAGGAGAAGACCTATACTTCAAATCGCACAACGGGATGATGCTCAAGTGTATTGGTCCAGAACAAGCACAGGCAATCCTGATTGATATTCATTCTGGAGCTTGTGGGAATCATTCAGGAGGAAGATCTCTTGAAGCCAATTCAAAGCTACAAGGTTATTACTGGCCTACAATGGTAAAAGATGCTCGACAAGTTGTTCAAAGATGCGAGCCATGCCAACGGCACGCTCGAGCTATCCATCTCCCTGTAGATGAGCTTCATCAACTATCAAGTCCATGGCCTTTCCATCAGTGGGGGCTGGACTTCTTGGGTCCTTTCCCCCCGACTCCAAGCAAGAAGAAATATCTGTTGCTAGCCACGGATTACTTCACCAAATGGGTTGAAGCTGTGCCCCTCTTCCGAGAGACTGACGACGAAGTGATCAAATTCATTTGGCATAACATCTTCTCAAGGTTCGGTACACCTCAAGTTCTTGTTGCTGACAATGGAGCTCAGTTTGACTCTGACAAGTTTCGAGAGTTCTGTCTGAACAACGGTATCAAGCTATTTTATTCAACTCCAAGATATCCTCAATGCAATGGTCAAGCTGAAGCCTCGAATAGAGCTATACTTGGTATACTCAAGAAGAAACTCAACGACAAGAAGGGATTGTGGGAACAGGTCCAACCTGAAGTTCTTTGGGGGTATCGCACAACTCCAAGAAGATCAACTGGGTTCTCGCCTTTTCGCCTAACATATGGATCAGAAGCAGTACTCCCAACAGAAAACATATCAAGTACTCTGAAGACCAGGGCAGTTGAAGAAGGAATCAATGAAGAACTTCGGATCAATGATCTAGACTTCTCTGAAGAACTACGAGACCAAGCTTCCCTTCGTGTGGCCAAATATTAGCAGAAGATCAAACGAGCATATGATGAGAAAGTCTACAAGAGACAGTTCCCAGTGGGCAGTCTAGTTCTCAGTACAGTTTTCTACAACACCAAAGAACACAGCAGTGGAAATCTTGCTCCCAACTGGGAAGGTCCATATATCATTGAATCAGTGGGAGGCAAAGGTTCTTACAGACTGATCTCACCAGAAGGAAGGAGATTGCCTCGAGCTTGGAATTCTAGACATCTCAAGTTGTTCTATCCATGATGTAAATACCATGATGAATAAAGTTCTCTTTCAAATGTTCAAATATGCAAGTGTTCAGCTTTTCAATTCAAGTTCTGAAGCAGTTTCAAATTATCCATATCCAAGTTACCAAGTCTTTTAACAAGTTTGGGTGTTAGAGTTACGACTCAACCCCTTACTGGCAAATGTTAAACTGACCTTCAAATTTCAATATTCAAATTCAATCAATTTCGATATCGTCTAACAGGTTTGGGTGCTTGAGTTGCGACTCAACCCCTCACATTCAAATATTACACGAATTCAAGTTCAATTTTCAAGTTACAATAAGTTTGGGCAATCGAATTGCGACTCGACCCCTTACATTTCAAAGATTGTATCTATTTTAATGCCATCCAGAACACAGCATTCAAAGAGTTCAAACACAAGACATTCAACTCAAGAGACATTCAATTTTCAAATATCAAAAAGATATCGTCTATTATCAAAAATTGGTCAAGTACAATGTCGAGCTGTTACATATCAAAAGTTTACAAGTGTAAACAACAAAGAAAAAGGCAAAAACACATCAGGGCTTGGCTACGCTTGGAGCGCGCGACTTCTCCCCTTCAGATTCGCCACGAGCCTTGCTCGCAACCGAAGCTTTAGAAGATCGGACACTGCTGACATGTGCCCTGAGTGCCTCTGCCGCTTTCTCAGCTGTCTCCTTGTAAATCTTGCATTCAGACAGCGCATGCTCCAACGCCTTCTTGGAAGTCTCCTCTTCGGTAGTAAAAGCAGCGTGTTGAGCAGCAAGTTGTTCTTTCAGCTCCTTGATCTCGTTAGAGCGACCACAGGACACGTCCTCAACCTTGACGATCCGATTCTTCAAGGATTCGAGTTCGTGACTCTGCGCCTCGCAACGGTCCTGCAGCCCCTTGATGTCCAGCTTCCCCTTGCGAAGATCCTCGATCTTGGCCTTGAGAGAGGTTTTCTTCGAAGTCAGGAGCTCCCTCAGCCTATCTCTCTCCTCGCTCACAGTCTTCAGTTCGGCTATCAAACGAGATACCTCAGATGCGGCCTCCCGTTCTCCTACCTTCCTAGAGAGAGCGCTTGTGATTCTCAAAACTGCTGAGCTCTGCAGATGGATAGGAAGTTAGAATTATTCCAAAGACAACTCAAATATTCAATCAAGAAGATACACATACCACTACATCTAGCCTATCGAAGGCTTCTTCAAAAGTAGCTTCCGGAAGATTGCAAAGCTTCCGAATCACGCTAGTAGGGCGATTGATGTCAACATCACCCAAGCTCTTCATCTTTGGAGTCGAGCCAGCAAGCGTACCTGCAATCGACACAAGAATTCAAAGGGTTAGAATATTTTCGAGCTTCAACGACAAGACAATCAAAGCAAGTTAGTGCAAATACCTGAAACCTCAACCTGAGGAGCCTTTCCCTTCCCACGGTCGGAGCTCTTACCCTTGGGGGTCGACTTCTCCTTGATGGGGGTTGGCTCTGACAAGGGTTGGGGGGTAGCCTCTGTGGGTGCAAATTTTGGCATAAGTTTACCTACTACCACGGGACCCACCGGCCCTGCCTGGTGGGCCCACGAGGACTACCACAGAACCCACCGGCCCTGCCTGGTGGGCCCACGAGGACTACCACGGGACCCACCGGCCCTGCCTGGTGGGCCCACGAGGACTACCACAGAACCCACCGGCCCTGCCTGGTGGGCCCACGAGGACTACCACGGGACCCACCGGCCCTGCCTGGTGAGCCCACGAAGACTACCACGGGACCCACCGACCCTGCCTGGATGATCCCCAGATACGGCAGCAGAAACCGCCATTTACCCCGGAATTCCCCACCAGAGAAGCCTATAAATAGCGGAGCCTTCGAATGTAAAAAGATCGATTCTGAGAAGAGATCGAATTCTCAGTTCTAAGAAACCAGAGCTCTGGGATTTCTAACTTCCGATCTACCATCTCTCTTTGATCTTCTTTTCTCTTTCGAAGAGATCAGAGAGCTTTCAGTGACACTCGGCCTGTCGAGGTCACTTCAACTGAAGTGTTAGTGAATTCGGGTTGCTCCCTATAGCACGGAGACGTAGGCTTCGGCTGAACTCCGAGATCACATCTCGTGTCACAATTTCTCTGATTGCATTCCTCTATTTGCATATCAAAAGGATTCGACTTCAATCAACAGATCGATCAACGATCTTCGACATCAACTTCGACTCCAATTGACTGGTGCTGCGAGAGTCTTTGGGTCGGCACGAAGATTTTCCCCCACAGCCTCACCCACCCGGCTTCCTCTCTTCAAATGAGCAGGAGAGGGAACATCCCGAGGAGGTGAAGCACCCCCTTCATCTTCTCGCCCGCTCGAATTATCGAGCCCTGCCACCATGGCAGCTACCTCCTCAGCTAGAGATCGTGAGGGGGGTGGGGGTTGTTCAACCTCCACACCCCCATTTCTAGTTGCCCCTTCGAGACGGGGAACCTCGGGAGGTACCTGATCGAGGGGTGTAGGGTTGCTTCCAACCCCACCACTCCCCGATATCTTGATCTTGAAGTGAAGCGGGTTCTTTTGCAACTCCCCGAAGTCATAGGTAGGAATCACCTTAGGGCCATCGCCCATTGCGTCCATTACCCCCTCCATTTTACGAGCCTTTGCCTCGTCTATGAGGATCGGCTGCGAATCCTCATTGGCACCACCAGTAGGGGTGGGAGGAATTTCTTCCTCGCCACCCCCATGTCCTTGACCACCATCAGTGGGGGTGGGAGGAATCTCTTCCTCACCACCCCCATCCTCATCATCATCATCTTCTCCATTTCCTTCCCCGTCGCTGCCTGTGCCCTCGTACGATCCATCTCCGCCTTCCTCCTCCCTCTCTACCTCCTCTTCTTCATCTTCCTCCTTCTTTTTCTCCTCATCCTCCTCCTGTTTGATGGGGATTTTTCTTTTTTTCTTCGCCGGGCCCCTCTGAAGCACCAATTTCTCCTCTGTGGGAAGTGCGCGCCTGGCTCCATAAGCCTTCTTCTCGAATCGAAGCCTTCTAATAATTTTTCCAGACTGAGGGTCCTCCTCGTAATCTGAGTAGATTACCTCATTATCTTCGTAGCGAAGCTTCGATCGATGGAGAAGGTTGGCATTGCCGTGTCGAACCGGGCAATTCGAGAATTGCTTCCAAGATCGAGTCCCGCATGTCAACTCCAAGAAGAGGTTGTCAAGGGCCCCTACTCGCTCTGGAGGCCAAGAGAGAGCTCCTCTTGTGTAGTACATGTCGATCTCTTCATGCACCTTGTATCGGGGAACCTCCGGAACAGACATTGGAGTCCAGGCACCAGACACTGACAGCGGCCAGTCAGTATAGAGTTTGTCGGAGCCAATGGTGTCAGCAATCGGGCGAAGGGCAGTGACACCTGTCAAGTAGTAGAACGGGCTATCCTTCCTCCAAGCCCATCGATAATGGTAAAAGAAATACCCCAGCTCGATTCGGGCTTCTTCATTCTCAGGGAGGCTGGAGTAGCATTCCCTAAGTTGCTTCTGGAAGTCCGACTCTACGCGACAAAAAGCGTAGATGATCCTCCAGGAGTTCCCGGTAACCTGCCCGGGACAGAGACCGGAGGTGTTCAACAACCTCGCGGCGAAAGGCGGCAGCGGGAGACGCAGTCAACAGTTGAGCTGGCCGATCGTAACTATGGTTCCCATCACTTGCTCTTTGCTCGCCCACGAGACAAAGATTGTCCGCCTATCAACGCCAAAAGCAGTTAGAACTCTAGGGAGCGCTGGTCGAGCCTTTCCCTCTGTGAAACATGCCAGCAACTCCTGCAGCTTCTCCCTCTTTACATCTGTAAGTTTACTGCCAATGTTGTACCCAAACTCCATCTCCGCCTCCAAAGGTAGCTGCGGGCAGAGGACAAACTTTGCCTTGGGAATCTGCACTGGCCTTGACGGTGCAGAAGCAAATCCCACTCCTTGGTGCCTCTTGCCCAGTTGGCCAAGCTCGATCAATTCTGCCCTGCCTTTGCCTCGGCCCTTCGGAACAGAAGAGACCTCGACAACTTCCTTGCCCTTCCTCTTGGAAGGAACACTCTTCTTCGAATTGCCCGAAGACGCCATTTGACTGATCGAAAGGAGACAAAGAACAAGAGAGAGGAAGCAAAGAGTCTGGACTTCGAAAAATTCTAAAAGCGTGAGGCGAAAATGACAGCGAGAAAGAATTATATACCCAGGGTAAAACGGTACGCAAATCGAGAAGACACGTGTCTTCACCATATCAAATCGCGTGTTTTTGCAGGTACACGTGGCATCCATCCATAGCAGGCGGAAAATCAGGCGAACCGTCGGACCAGACGAAACGTCAGAACCAACGGTCCACGTAAACCAACGGTCTAAGTAAACCGGACCGCCGGTTCAAAGCCGCATTCAGGCGAACCGAAGATTCAAAGTAGAAAAAATCAAACTCCCACGATATTCAAGATTGCCAAAGATCAAAGGAGAAGAACAAGCTATACCACTTCCTCAAAAGTACAGGTTCAGGACTTTAACCTTGACGGGCTGATTTTAGCCGTTCGGTCAAACTTGACCGTTTGGTTAAAATCAACCGATCGGTCGATTTTCTACTAGATCTGGTAAAAAATAGAGGTTTTTTGCCGATCACCCAAACCTTGACCGGCTGATTTTAGCCGTTCGGTCAAAATCAACCGATCGGTCGATTTTCTACTAGATCTGGCAAAAAACTGAGGTTTTTTGCCGATCACCCAAACCTTGACCGGCTGATTTTAGCCGTTCGGTCAAACTTGACCGTTCGGTCAAAATCAACCGATCGGTCGATTTTTTACTAGATCTGACAAAAAACTGAGGTTTTTTGCCGATCACCCAAACCTTGACCGGCTGATTTTAGCCGTTCGGTCAAACTTGACCGTTCGGTCAAAATCAACCGATCAGTCGATTTTCTACTAGATCTGGCAAAAAACTGAGGTTTTTTGTCGATCACCCAAACCTTGACCGACTGATTTTAGCCGTTCGGTCAAACTTGACCGTTCGATCAAAATCAACCGATCGGTCGATTTTCTAATAGATTTGACAAAAAACGGAGGTTTTTTACCGATCACCCAAACCTTGACCGGCTGATTTTAGCCGTTCGGTCAAACTTGACCGTTCGGTCAAAATCAACCGATCGGTCGATTTTCTACTAGATCTAGCAAAAAACTGAGGTTTTTTGCCGATCACCCAAACCTTGACCGGCTGATTTTAGTCGTTCGGTCAAACTTGACCGTTCGGTCAAAATCAACCGATCGGTCGATTTTCTACTAGATCTGGCAAAAAACTGAGGTTTTTTGCCGATCACCCAAACCTTGACCGGGTGATTTTAGCCGTTCGGTCAAACTTGACCGTTCGGTCAAAATCAACCGATCGGTCGATTTTTTACTAGATCTGGCAAAAAACTGAGGTTTTTTGCCGATCACCCAAACCTTGACCGGCTGATTTTAGCCATTCGGTCAAACTTGACCGTTCGGTCAAAATCAACCGATCGGTCGATTTTCTACTAGATCTGACAAAAAACTGAGGTTTTTTGCCGATCACCCAAACCTTGACCGGCTGATTTTAGCCGTTCGGTCAAACTTGACCGTTCGGTCAAAATCAACCGATCGGTCGATTTTCTACTAGATCTGGCAAAAAACTGAGGTTTTTTGCCGATCACCCAAATCTTGACCGGCTGATTTTAGCCGTTCGGTCAAACTTGACCGTTCGGTCAAAATCAACCGATCGGTCGATTTTCTACTAGATCTGGCAAAAAACTGAGGTTTTTTGCCGATCACCCAAACCTTGACCGGCTGATTTTAACCGTTCGGTCAAAATTGACCGAACGGTTAAAATTGACCGATCGGTTAAACTTGACCGATCGGTCAAAATTGACCGATCGGTCAAAATCAACCGATCGGTCGATTTTCTATTGGATCGGTCAAAAAACCAAGTTTTTTGACCGATCACCCAATCCTTGACCGGTTGAAATTGACCGTTCGGTCAAACTTAACCGATCGGTCAAAATTGACCGAACGGTCAAATTTGATCGAACGGTCAAATGTGACCGATCGGTAAAATTTGACCGAACGGTCAAATTTGACCGATCGGTCAAAATTGACCGATCAATCCTTTTTTATGCTAACACTCGGCAAGCTTCTTTGTGCCTTCTTCGACAGGGGGTTCATATTTTTTGCACCAAATCCAAGCCAGCCAGAACGAACTCTAGCTAACTTGGAGGGGGTAACTGTGGGTCCAAATTTTGGCAAGAAGTCTGCAAACAGCGGAACCCACCGGCCCTGCCTGGTGGGCTCCCAAGTACCATAGCGGGACCCACCAGCCCTGCCTGGTGGGCCCCCCCGAAGACCACAGCAGGACCCATCGGCCCTGCCTGGTGGGCCCCCGAAGACCGCAGCGGGACCCATCGGCCCTGCCTGGTGGGCCCCCGAATACTACAGCGGGACCCACCGGCCCTGCCTGGTGGGACCAAGAACCTGTGGAATCCCCCATAAGACGGTAGCGAGGCCCGCCAGCTTTACCTGGAGGATCCCCAGATGCTGCAGCAGAAATCGCCTTTTACCACCAGAAAATTCTATAAATAGCAGAGCCTTCGAATGTAAAAGGATCGAATCTAAGGATCCGAAATCCATTTTCCACTCTGAGATCTGATTTTCAGAACCGGAGCTCTGGAATTTCTATCTTCTCACCCTTCACCTCTACTTGATCATCTTCTTGTCTGTGAAGAGATCAAGAAGGCTTCAGTAGCACTCGGCCTGTCGAGGTTACTTTGAGAAAAGTGTTAGTGAGTTCGGGTTGCACCCTATAGCACGGAGACGTAGGCTTCGGCTGAACTCCGAGATCAAAAACTTCAACTTCGATCAATAGATCGACCAACGATCTTCGACGTCAACTTCAACTCAAATTGACTGGTGAGGCGAGGTCTTCGGGTCGGCACGAAGATTTTCCCCCACAGATTGTACGAATGAATTAGAATGGATCGTATGAATGAATTAGAATGGATCGTACGAATGAATTAGAATGGATCGTGCGAATGAATTAGAATGGATCGTACGAATGAATTAGAATGGATCGTACGAATGAACTAGAATGGATACATTCGTGCGAATGAATTAGAATGGATCGTACGAATGAATTAGAATGGATCGTACGAATGAATTAGAATGGATCTTACGAATGAATTAGAATGGATCGTACGAATGAATTAGAATGGATCGTACGAATGAATTAGAATGGATACATTCGTGCGAATGAATTAGAATGGATCGGACGAATGAATTAGAATGGATCGTACGAATGAATTAGAATGGATCGTACGAATGAATTAGAATGGATCGTACGAATAAATTAGAATGGATACATTCGTCTGAATGAATTAGAATGGATCATACGAATGAGTAAGAATGGATCGTACGAATGAAATTGAATAGATTGTACGAATGAATTAGAATGGATCCTACGAATGAATTAGAATGGATCGTGTGAAAGAATTAGAATGGATTGTATGAATGAATTAGAATGGATCGTATGAATGAATTAGAATGGATCGTGCTAATTCATTCATACAATCCATTCTAATTAGAATGGATCGTGCTAATTAGAATGGATCGTGCGAATGGATCGTGCTAATTCATTCATACAATCCATTCTAATTCTTTCACACGATCCATTCTAATTCAATCGTACGTTCCATTCTAATTCATTAGCACGATCCATGCTAATTCATTTGTTCGATCAATTCTAATTCATTAGCACGATCCATTCTAATTCATTCGTACGATCCATTCTAATTCATTCGCACGATCCATTCTAATTCATTCATAGGATCCATTCTAATTCATTCATACGATCTATTCTAATTCTTTCGTACGAATGTATCCATTCTAATTCATTCGCACGAATGTATCCATTCTAATTCATTCGTACGATCCATTCTAATTCATTCGTACGATCCATTCTAATTCATTCGTACGATCCATTCTAATTCATTCGTACGATCCATTCTAATTCTTTCACACGATCCATTCTAATTCATTCGTACGATCCATTCTAATTCATTCGCACAATCCATTCTATTTCATTCGTACGATCCATTCTTACTCATTAGTATGATCCATTCTAATTCATTCGCACGAATGTATCCATTCTAATTCATTCATACGAATCCATTCTAATTCATTTGTACAATTTATTCTATTTCATTCGTACGATCCATTCTTACTCATTCGTATGATCCATTCTAATTCATTCGCACGAATGTATCCATTCTAAATCATTCGTATGATCCATTCTAATTCATTCGTACGATCCATTCTAAATCATTCGTACAATCCATTCTATTTCATTCGTACGATCAATTCTAATTCATTAGCACGATCCATTCTAATTCATTCGTACGATCCATTCAAATTCATTCGCACGATCCATTCTAATTCATTCGTACAATCCATTCTATTTCATTCGTACGATCCATTCTTACTCATTCGTACGATCCATTCTAGATACATTCGTCCGAATGAATAAGAATGGATCATACGAATGAGTAAGAATGGATCGTACGAATGAAATAGAATAGATTGTACGAATGAATTAGAATGGATCCTACGAATGAATTAGAATAGATCGTGTGAAAGAATTAGAATGGATTGTATGAATGAATTAGAATGAATTCGTACGATCCATTCGAATTCATTCGCACGATCCATTCTAATTCATTCATACGATCCATTCTAATTCATTCATACAATCCATTCTAATTCTTTCACATGATCCATTCTAATTCATTCGTAGGATACATTCTAATTCATTCGTACAATCTATTCTATTTCATTCGTATGATCCATTCTTACTCATTCGTATGATCCATTCTAATTCATTCGGATGAATGTATCCATTCTAATTGATTCGTACGATCCATTCTAATTCATTCATACGATCCATTCTAATTCATTCGTCCGATCCATTCTAATTCATTCGCACGAATGTATCCATTCTAATTCATTCGTACGATCCATTCTAATTCATTCGTACAATCCATTCTAATTCATTCGTAAGATCCATTCTAATTCATTCATACGATCCATTCTAATTCATTCGTACGATCCATTCTAATTCATTCGCACGAATGTATCCATTCTAGTTCATTCGTACGATCCATTCTAATTCATTCGTACGATCCATTCTAATTCATTCGCACGATCCATTCTAATTCATTCGTACGATCCATTCTAATTCATTCATATGATCCATTCTAATTCATTCGTACGATTCATTCTAATTCATTCGCACAAAAGTATCCATTCTAATTCATTCGTACGATCCATTCTAATTCATTCGCACGATCCATTCTAATTCATTCGTACGATCCATTCTAATTCTTTCACACGATCCATTCTAATTCATTCGTACGATCCATTCTAATTCATTCGCACGATCCATTCTAATTCATTCGTACGATCTATTCTAATCCATTCATACGATCCATTCTAATTCATTCGTACGATCCATTCTAATTCATTTGCACGATCCATTCTAATTCATTCATACGATCCATTCTAATTCATTCGTACGATCCATTCTAATTATTTCGTATGATCCATTCTAATTAATTCGTATGATCCACTCTAATTCATTCGTACGATCCATTCTAATTCATTCATACAATCCATTCTAATTCATTCGCACGAATGTATCCATTCTAATTAATTCATACGATCCATTCTAATTCATTCGTATGATCTATTCTTATTCATTCGCAGGATCCAGTCTAATTGATTTGCACGATCCATTCTAATTCATTCGCACGAATGTATCCATTCTAATTCATTCGTACGATCCATTCTAATTCATTAATATGATCCATTCTAATTCATTCGTATGATCCATTCTAATTCATATGCACAAAGGTATCCATTCTAATTCATTCGCACGAAAGAATTAGAATGGATTGTATGAAAAAATAGATCGTATGAATGAATTAGAATGGATCGTACGGAATGAATTAGAATGGATTGTATGAATGAATTAGAATGGATCGTACGAATGAGTAAGAATGGATCGTACGAATGAATTAGAATGGATCATACGAATGAATTAGAATGGATCGTACGAATTAATTAGAATGGATCATACGAATGAAATAGAATGGATCGTACGAAGGAATTTGAATGGATCGTACGAAGGAATTAGAATGGATCGTACGAAGGAATTAGAATGGATCGTACGAATGAATTAGAATGGATATATTCGTGCAAATGAATTAGAATGGATCATATGAATGAATTGGAATGGATCGTATGAGTGAATTAGAACGGATAGTACGAATGAAGTAGAATGGATCGTATGAATGAATTAGAATGGATACATTCGTGCGAATGAATTAGAATGGATCGTATGAATGAATTAGAATGGATCGTACGAATGAATTAGAATGGATCGTGCGAATGAATTAGAATGGATCATACGAATGAATTAGAATGGATCGTACGAATGAACTAGAATGGATACATTCGTGCGAATGAATTAGAATGGATCGTACGAATGAATTAGAATGGATCTTACGAATGAATTAGAATGGATCGTACGAATGAATTAGAATGGATCGTACGAATGAATTAGAATGGATATATTCGTGTGAATGAATTAGAAAGGATCGGACGAATGAATTAGAATGGATCGTACGAATGAATTAGAATGGATCAAATGAATGAATTAGAATGGATAGTACGAATAAATTAGAATGGATACATTCGTCCGAATGAATTTGAATGGATCGTACGAATGAATTAGAATGGATCGTGCGAATGAATTAGAATGGATACATTCGTACGAATGAATTAGAATGGATCGTACGAATGAACTAGAATGGATCGTACGGAATGAATTAGAATGGATATATTTGAACGAATAAATTAGAATGGATCATACGAATGAATTAGAATGGATCGTACGAATGAATTAGAATGGATAGTGCGAATGAATTAGAATCGATCGTACGAATGAATTAGAATGGATCGTACTAATGAATTAGAATGGATCATACGAATGAGTAAGAATGGATCGTACAAATGAATTAGAATGGATCGTACGAATGAATTAGAATGGATCGTACGAATAAATTAGAATGGATCGTACGAATGAATTAGAATGGATCGTACGAATGAATTAGAATGGATACATTCGTGCGAATGAATTATAATGGATCGGACGAATGAATTTGAATGGATCGTACGAATGAATTAGAATGGATCAAATGAATGAATTAGAATGGATCGTACGAATAAATTAGAATGGATACATTCTTCCGAATGAATTAGAATGGATCGTACGAATGAATTTGAATGGATCATACGAATGAATTAGAATGGATCGTATGAATGAATTAGAATGGATACATTCGTACGAATGAATTAGAATGGATCGTACGAATGAATTAGAATGGATCGTACGGAATGAATTAGAATGGTTATATTTGAAAGAATATATTAGAATGGATCATACGAATGAATTAGAATGGATCGTACGAATGAATTAGAATGGATAGTGCGAATGAATTAGAATCGATCGTACGAATGAATTAGAATGGATCGTACGAATGAATTAGAATGGATCATACGAATGAGTAAGAATGGATCGTACAAATGAAATAGAATGGATTGTACGAATGAATTAGAATGGATCGTACGAATGAATTAGAATGGATCATGTGAAAGAATTAGAATGGATTGTATGAATGAATTAGAATGGATCGTATGAATGAATTAGAATGGATCGTACGAATGGATTAGAATGGATCGTACGAATGAATTAGAATGGATCGTACGAATGAACTAGAATGGATACATTCGTGCGAATGAATTAGAATGGATCGTACGAATGAATTAGAATGGATCGTACGAATGAATTAGAATGGATCTTACGAATGAATTAGAATGGATCGTACGAATGAATTAGAATGGATCGTACGAATGAATTAGAATAGATCGTACGAATGAATTAGAATGGATCGTACGAAGGAATTAGAATGGATCGTACGAATGAATTAGAATGGATCGTATGAATGAATTAGAATGGATACATTCGTGCGAATGAATTAGAATGGATTGTACGAATGAATTAGAATGGATCGTACGAATGAATTAGAATGGATCTTGTGAAAGAATTAGAATGGATTGTATGAATGAATTAGAATGGATCATATGAATGAATTAGAATAGATACATTCGTGCGAATGAATTAGAATGGATCGTACGAATGAATTAGAATGGATCGTACGAATGAATTAGAATGGATCGTACGAATGAATTAGAATGGATCGTATGAATGAATTAGAATGGTTACATTCATGCGAATGAATTAGAATGGATCATACGAATGGATTGGAATGGATCGTACGAATGGATTAGAATGGATACATTCGAGCGAATGAATTAGAATGGATCGTTCGAATGAATTAGAATGGATCGTACGAATGGATTAGAATGGATCCTACTAATGGATTAGAATGGATACCTTTGTGCATATGAATTAGAATGGATCGTACGAATGAATTAGAATGGATCATATGAATGAATTAGAATGGATCGTGTGAAAGAATTAGAATGGATTGTATGAATGAATTAGAATAGATCGTATGAATGAATTAGAATGGATCGTACAAATGAATTAGAATGGATCGTACGAATGAATTAGAATGGATACATTCGTGCGAAAGAATTAGAATGGATACATTCGTGCGAAAGAATTAGAATAGATCGTATGAATGAATTAGAATAGATCCTATGAATGAATTAGAATGGATCGTGCGAATGAATTAGAATGGATCGTACGAATGAATTAGAATGGATCATGCAAATGAATTAGAATTGATCGAACGAATGAATTAGCATGGATCGTGCTAATGAATTAGAATGGATCGTGCGAATGAATTAGAATGGATCGTACGAATGAATTAGAATGGATCGTACGAATGAACTAGAATGGATACATTCGTGCGAATGAATTAGAATGGATCGTACGAATGAATTAGAATGGATCGTACGAATGAATTAGAATGGATCGTACGAATGAACTAGAATGGATACATTCGTGCGAATGAATTAGAATGGATCGTACGAATGAATTAGAATGGATCGTATGAATGAATTAGAATGGATACATTCGTATGAATGAATTAGAATGGATTCGTACGAATGAATTAGAATGGATACATTCGTGCGAATGAATTAGAATGGATCGTACCAATGAGTAAGATTGGATCGTACGAATGAAATAGAATGGATCGTAAGAATGAATTGTATGAATTAGAATGGATCGTACGAATGGATTAGAATGGATCGTACGAATGGATTAGAATGGATACATTCGAGCGAATGAATTAGAATGGATCATACGGAATGAATTAGAATGGATTGTATGAATGAATTAGAATGGATCGTACGAATTAATTAGAATGGATACATTCGTGCGAATGAATTAGAATGGATTGTATGAATGAATTAGAATGGATCGTACGAATGAATTAGAATGGATCATACGAATTAATTAGAATGGATCATACGAATGAATTAGAATGGATCGTACGAATGAATTAGAATGGATCGTACGAATGAATTAGAATGGATCGTACGAATAAATTAGAATGGATACATTCGTCTGAATGAATTAGAATGGATCATACGAATGAGTAAGAATGGATCGTACGAATGAAATAGAATGGATTGTACGAATGATTTAGAATGGATCGTACGAATGAATTAGAATGGATCGTACGAATGATTTAGAATGGATACATTCGTGCGAATGAATTAGAATGGATCATACGAATGAGTAAGAATGGATCGTACGAATGAAATAGAATGGATTGTACGAATGATATAGAATGGATTCATACGAATGAATTAGAATGGATACATTCGTGCGAATGAATTAGAATGGATCGTACCAATGAGTAAGAATGGATCGTACGAATGAAATAGAATGGATTGTGCGAATGAATTAGAATGGATCGTACGAATGAATTAGAATGGATCATACGAATTAATTAGAATGGATCATACGAATGAATTAGAATGGATCGTACGAATGAATTAGAATGGATTGTACGAATGAATTAGAATGGATCGTACGAATGAATTAGAATGGATCATACGAATTAATTAGAATGGATCGTACGAATGAATTAGAATGGATCGTACGAATGAATTAGAATGGATCGTACGAATGAATTAGAATGGATACATTTGTGCGAATGAATTAGAATGGATCGTACGAATGGATTAGAATGGATCGTACGAATGGATTAGAATGGATACATTCGTGCGAATGAATTAGAATGGATTGTATGAATGAATTAGAATGGATCGTACGATCCATTCGAATTCATTCGCACGATCCATTCTAATTCATTCGTACGATCCATTCTAATTCATTCATACGATCCATTCTAATTCATTCGTACGATCCATTCTAATTCATTCGTATATTCGATTCTAAGATCCTACGAATGAATTAGAATGGATCGTACGAATGAATTAGAATGGATCGTACGAATGAATTAGAATGGATCGTGCGAATGAGTTAGAATGGATACATTCGTGCGAATGAATTAGAATGGATCGGACGAATGAATTAGAATGGATCGTACGAATGAATTAGAATGGATCAAATGAATGAATTAGAATGGTTACATTCATGCGAATGAATTAGAATGGATCGTACGAATTGATTAGAATGGATCGTACGAATGAACTAGAATGGATATATTTGTGCGAATGAATTAGAATGGATCGTACGAATGAATTAGAATGGATCGTACGAATGAATTAGAATGGATCTTACGAATGAATTAGAATGGATCGTACGAATGAATTAGAATGGATCGTACGAATGAATTAGAATGGATACATTCGTGTGAATGAATTAGAATGGATCAGACGAATGAATTAGAATGGATCGTACGAATGAATTAGAATGCATCAAATGAATGAATTAGAATGGTTACATTCATGCGAATGAATTAGAATGGATCGTACGAATGGATTAGAATGGATCGTACGAATGGATTAGAATGGATACATTCGAGCGAATGAATTAGAATGGATCATACGAATGAATTAGAATGGATCGTTCGAATGGATTAGAATGGATCCTACGAATGGATTAGAATGGATACCTTTGTGCAGAATGGATCGTACGAATGAATTAGAATGGATACATTCGTGCACGATCCATTCTAATTCATTCGCACGAATGTATCCATTCTAATTCATTCGTACGATCCATTCTAATTCATTAATATGATCCATTCTAATTCATTCGTACGATCCATTCTAATTCATTCGTATGATCCATTCTAATTCATTCGGATGAATGTATCTATTCTAATTTATTCGTACGATCCATTCTAATTCATTCGTACGATCCATTCTAATTCATTCGTACGATCCATTCTAATTCATTCGTCCGATCCATTCTAATTCTTTCGCACGAATGTATCCATTCTAATTCATTCGAACGATCCATTCTAATTCATTCGTACGATCCATTCTAATTCATTCGTAAGATCCATTCTAATTCATTCGTACGATCCATTCTAATTCATTCGTACGATCCATTCTAATTCATTCGCACGAATGTATCCATTCTAGTTCATTCGTACGATCCATTCTATTTCATTCGTACGATCCATTCTTACTCATTCGTATGATCCATTCTAATTCATTCGGACGAATGTATCCATTCTAATTTATTCGTACGATCCATTCTAATTCATTCGTACGATCCATTCTAATTCATTCGTACGATCCATTCTAATTCTTTCGTCCGATCCATTCTGATTCATTCGCATTAATGTATCCATTCTAATTCATTCGTACGATCCATTCTAATTCATTCGTACGATCCATTCTAATTCATTCGTAAGATCCATTCTAATTCATTCGTACGATCCATTCTACTTCATTCGTACGATCCATTCTAATTCATTCGCACAAATGTATCCATTCTAGTTCATTCGTATGATCCATTCTATTTCATTCGTACGATCCATTCTAATTGATTCGCACGATCCATTCTAATTCATTCATACGATCAATTCTAATTCATTCGCACGAATGTATCCATTCTAATTCATTCGTACGATCCATTCTAATTCATTCGTACGATCCATTCTAATTCATTCGTACAATCCATTCTAATTCTTTCACATGATCCATTCTAATTCATTCGTAGGATCCATTCTAATTCATTCGTACAATCTATTCTATTTCATTCGTACGATCCATTCTTACTCATTCGTATGATCCATTGTAATTCATTCGCACGAATGTATCCATTCTAATTCATTCGTACGAATCCATTCTAATTCATTCGTACAATCCATTCTATTTCATTCGTACGATCCATTCTTACTCATTCGTACGATCCATTCTATTGCATTCGTAAGATCCATTCTAATTTATTCGTACGATCCATTCTAATTCATTCGTACGATCCATTCTAATTCATTCGCACGAATGTATCAATTCTAGTTCATTCGTACGATCCATTCTAATTCATTCATACGATCCATTCTAATTCATTCGCACGATCCATTCTAATTCATTCGTACGATCAATTCTAATTCATTCGCACGAATGTATCCATTCTAATTCATTCATACGATCCATTCTAATTCATTCGTACGATCCATTCTAATTCACTCATACGATCCATTCTAATACATTCATACGATCCATTCTAATTCATTTGCACGAATATATCCATTCTAATTCATTCGTACGATCCATTCTAATTCCTTCGTACGATCCTTTCTAATTCATTCGTACGATCTATTAATTCTAATTCATTCGTACGATCCATTCTTATTCATTCGTACGATCCATTCTAATTCCTTCGTACTATCCATTCTAATTCATTAATATGATCCATTCTAATTCATTCGTACGATCCATTCTAAGGAATTAGAATTGATCGTACGAATGAAATAGAATGGATTGCACGAATGATTTAGAATGGATCGTACGAATGAATTAGAATGGATCGTGTGAAATAATTAGAATGGATTGTATGAATGAATTAGAATGGATCGTACGAATGAATTAGAATGGATCGTACGAAGGAATTAGAATGGATCGTACGAATGAATTAGAATGGATCGTACGAATGAATTAGAATAGATCGTACGAATGAATTAGAATGGATCGAACGAAGGAATTAGAATGGATCGTACGAATGAATTAGAATGGATATATTCGTGCAAATGAATTAGAATGGATCGTATGAATGAATTAGAATGAATCGTATGAGTGAATTAGAATGGATAGTACGAATGAAGTAGAATGGATCGTATGAATGAATTAGAATGGATACATTCATACGAATGAATTAGAATGGATCGTATGAATGAATTAGAATAGATTTTGTGAATGAATTAGAATGGATCGTACGAATGAATTAGAATGGATACATTCGTGCGAATGAATTAGAATGGAATGTATGAATGAATTAGAATGGATCGTACGAATGAACTAGAATGGATACATTCGTGCGAATGAATTAGAATGGATCGTACGAATGAATTAGAATGGATCGTACGAATGAATTAGAATAGATTTCGCGAATGAATTAGAATGGATCGTGCGAATGAAATAGAATGGATACAAATGAATTAGAATGGATCATACGAATGAATTAGAATGACGATCCATTCTTACTCATTCGTATGATCCATTCTAATTTATTCGCACGAATGTATCCATTCTAATTCATTCGTACGTCTAATTCATTCATACGATCCATTCTAATTCATTTGCACGAATATATCCATTCTAATTCATTCGTACGATCCATTCTAATTCCTTCGTACGATCCATTCTAATTTATTCGTACGATCTATTCTAATTCATTCATACGATCCATTCTAATTCATTCGTATGATCCATTCTAATTCCTTCGTACGATCCATTCTAATTCATTCGTACGATCCATTCTAATTCATTCATACAATCCATTCTAATTCTATCACACGATCCATTCTAATTCATTCATACGATCCATTCTAATCCATTCGTAAGATCCATTCTAATTCATTCGTACGATCCATTCTAATTCATTCGTACGATCCATTCTAATTCAATAATATGATCCATTCTAATTCATTCGTACGATCCATTCTAATGAATTAGAATTGATCGTACGAATGAAATAGAATGGACTGCACGAATGATTTAGAATGGATCGTACGAATGAATTAGAATGGATCATGTGAAAGAATTAGAATGGATTGTATGAATGAATTAGAATGGATCGTACGAATGAATTAGAATGGATCGTACGAAGGAATTAGAATGGATCGTACGAATGAATTAGAATGGATCGTACGAATGAATTAGAAAAGATCGTACGAATGAATTAGAATGGATCGTACGAAGGAATTAGAATGGATCGTACGAATGAATTAGAATGGATATATTCGTGACCATTATAATTCATTCATACGATCCATTCTAATTCATTCATACAATCCATTCTAATTCTTTCACACGATCCATTCTAATTCATTCGTAGGATCCATTCTAATTCATTCGTCCGATCCATTCTAATTCATTCGCACAAATGTATCCATTCTAATTCATTCGTACGATCCATTCTAGTTCATTCGTACAATCCATTCTAATTCATTCGTAAGATCCATTCTAATTCATTCATACAATCCATTCTAATTCATTCGTACGATCCATTCTAATTCATTCGCACGAATGTATCCATTCTAGTTCATTCGTACGATCCATTCTAATTCATTCGTACGATCCATTCTAATTCATTTGCACGATCCATTCTAATTCATTCGTACGATCCATTCTAATTCATTCATACGATCCATTCTAATTCATTCGTACGATCCATTCTAATTCATTCGCACAAATGTATCCATTCTAATTCATTCATACGATCCATTCTAATTCATTCGCACAATCCATTCTAATTCATTCGTACGATCCATTCTAATTCATTCGCACGATCTGTTCTTATTCATTCGCACAATCCATTCTAATTCATTCGTACGATCCATTCTAATTCATTCACACGAATGTATCCATTCTAGTTCATTCGTATGATCCATTCTAATTCATTCGTACGATCCATTCTAATTCTTTCGCACGATCCATTCTAATTCATTCGTACGATCCATTCTAATTCATTCATACGATCCATTCTAATTCATTCGTACGATCCATTCTAATTCATTCGTCCGATCCATTCTAATTCATTCGCACGATCCATTCTTACTCATTGGTATGATCCATTCTAATCCATTCGTATGATCCATTCATACGATCCATTCTAATTCATTCTAATTAGAATGGATACATTCATGCGAATAAATTAGAATGGATCATACGAATGAGTAAGAATGGATCGTCATTCTAATTCATTCGTATGATCCATTCGAATTCATTTGTATCCATTCTATTTCATTCGCACGATCCATTCTAATTCATTCGCTCAATCTATTCTAATTCATTCGTACGATCCATTCTAATTCATTCGTACGATCCATTCTAATTCATTCGTAAGATCCATTCTAATTCATTCGCACGAATGTATCCATTCTAGTTCATTCGTACGATCCATTCTAATTCATTCATACAATCCATTCTAATTCATTCGCACGAATGTATCCATTCTAATTCATTCGTACAATCCATTCTAATTCATTCACAAAATCTATTCTAATTCATTCATACGATCCATTCTAATTCATTCGCACGAATGTATCCATTCTAATTCATTCATACGATCCATTCTACTTCATTCGTACTATCCGTTCTAATTCACTCATACAATCCATTCTAATTCATTCATACGATCCATTCTAATTCATTTGCACGAATATATCCATTCTAATTCCTTCGTACGATCCATTCTAATTCCTTCGTACGATCCATTCTAATTCCTTCGTACGATCCATTCTAATTCCTTCGTATGATCCATTCTAATTCCTTCGTACGATACATTCTAATTCCTTCGTATCCATTCTAATTCATTCATACAATCCATTCTAATTTATTCGCACGAATGTATCCATTCTAATTCATTTGCACGATCCATTCTAATTCATTCCTATGATCTATTCTAATTCATTCGTACGATCCATTCTAATTCATTCTAATTCATTCGTACGATCCATTCTACGATCCATTCTAATTCATTCGTATATTCCATTCTAATTCATTAGCACGATCCATGCTAATGAATTAGAATGGATCGTACGATCCAATCTAATTCATTCATACGATCCATATTACTCATTCGTATGATCCATTCTAATTCAATCATACGATCCATTCTAATTCATTCGTACGATCCATTCTAATTCCTTCGTACGATCCATTCAAATTCATTCGTGCAATCCATTCTATTTCATTCGTACGGTCTATTCTAATTCATTAAAATGGATCGTACGAATGAATTAGAATGGATCATATTAATGAATTAGAATGGATCGTACGAATGAATTAGAATGGATCGTACGAATGAATTAGAATGGATCTTACGAATGAATTAGAATAGATCGTACGAATGAATTAGAATGGATCATACGAATGAGTAAGAATGGATCGTACGAATGAATTAGAATGGATTTGAATGGATTAGAATGGACCGTACGAATAAAATAGAATAGATTGTACGAATGAATTAGAATGGATTCGTACGAATGAATTAGAATGGATACATTTGTGCGAATGAATTAGAATGGATCGTACCAATGAGTAAGAATGGATCGTACGAATGAAATAGAATGGATTGTGCGAATGAATTAGAATGGATCGTACGAATGAATTAGAATGGATCGTGAGGAAGAATTAGAATGGATTGTATGAATGAATTAGAATAGATTGTATGAATGAATTAGAATGGATCGTACGAATGAATTAGAATGGATCGTGCGAATGAATTAGAATGGATCGTACGAATGAATTAGAATGGATACATTCGTGCGAATGAATTAGAATGGATCGGACGAATGAATTAGAATGGATCGTACGAATGAATTAGAATGGATCAAATGAATGAATTAGAATGGATCGTACGAATGAATTAGAATGCATCGTACGAAAGAATTAGAATGGATATATTCGTGCTAATGAATTAGAATTGATCGAACGAATGAATTAGCATGGATTGTATGAATGAATTAGAAAGGATCGTATGAATGAATTAGAATGGATCGTACAAATGAGTAAGAATGGATCGTACGAATGAAATAGAATAGATCGTACGAATGAATTAGAATGGATCGTACGAAGGAATTAGAATGGATCGTACGAATGAATTAGAATGGATATATTCGTGCAAATGAATTAGAATGGATCGTTTGAATGTATTCGAATGGATCGTATGAGTGAATTAGAATGGATCGTACGAATGAATTAGAATGGATCGTATGAATGAATTAGAATGGATACATTCGTGTGAATGAATTAGAATGGATCGTATGAATGAATTAGAACAGATTTTGTGAATGAATTAGAACTGATCGTACGAATGAATTAGAATGGATACATTCGTGCGAATGAATTAGAATGGATCGTACGAATGAATTAGAATGGATACATTCGTGCGAATGAATTAGAATTGATCGTACGAATGAATTAGAATGGATCGTGCGAATGAATTAGAATGGATCGTACGAATGAATTAGAATGGATACATTCGTGCGAATGAATTAGAATGGATACATTCGTGCAAAAGAATTAGAATAGATCGTATGAATGAATTAGAATGGATCCTATGAATGAATTAGAATGGATCGTGCGAATGAATTAGAATGGATCGTACGAATGAATTAGAATGGATCGTGCTAATGAATTAGAATTGATCGAACGAATGAATTAGCATGGATCGTGCTAATGAGTTAGAATGGAACGTACGAATGAATTAGAATGGATCGTGTGAAAGAATTAGAATGGATTGTATGAATGAATTAGAATGAATTCGTACGATCCATTCGAATTCATTCGCACGATCCATTCTAATTCATTCATACGATCCATTCTAATTCATTCATACAATCCATTCTAATTCTTTCACACGATCCATTATAATTCATTCGTAGGATCCATTCTAATTCATTCGTATAATCTATTTTATTTCATTCGTACGATCCATTCTTACACATTCGTATGATCCATTCTAATTCATTCGGATGAATGTATCCATTCTAATTTGTTCGTACGATCCATTCTAATTCATTCGTACGATCCATTCTAATTCATTCGTACGATCCATTCTTACTCATTCGTATGATCCATTCTAATTCATTCGTACAATCCATTCTAATTCATTCTTATGATCCATTCTAATTCATTCGCACAATCTATTCTAATTCATTCGTACGATCCATTCTAATTCATTCGTACGATCCATTCTAATTCATTCACACGAATGTATCTATTCTAGTTCATTCGTACGATCCATTTTAATTCATTCGTACGATCCATTCTAATTCATTCGCACGATCTATTCTAATTCATTCGTACGATCCATTCTAATTCTTTCACACGATCCATTCTAATTCATTCGTACATTCCATTCTAATTCATAAGCACGATCCATGCTAATTCATTCGTTCGATCAATTCTAATTCATTAGCACGATCCATTATAATTCACTCGTACGATCCATTCTAATACATTCATAGGATCCATTCTAATTCATTCATACGATCTATTCTAATTCTTTCGCACGAATGTATCCATTCTAATTCATTCGCATGAATGTATCCATTCTAATTCATTCGTACGATCCATTCTAATTCATTCGTACGATCCATTCTAATTCGAATTAGAATGGATACATTCGTTCGAAAGAATTAGAATAGATCGTATGAATGAATTAGAATGGGTCCTATGAATAAATTAGAATGGATCGTGCGAATGAATTAGAATGGATCGTACGAATGAATTAGAATGGATCGTGCTAATGAATTAGAATTGATCGAACGAATGAATTAGAATGGAAACATTCGTGCGAATGAATTAGAATGGATCGAACGAATGAATTAGAATGGATCGTACGAATGAATTAGAATGGTTCTTACGAATGAATTAGAATGGATCGTACGAATGAATTAGAATGGATCGTACGAATGAATTACAATGGATACATTCGTGCGAATGAATTAGAATGGATCGGACGAATGAATTAGAATGGATCGTACGAATGAATTAGAATGGATCAAATGAATGAATTAGAATGGATCATACGAATAAATTAGAATGGATACATTCGTCCGAATGAATTAGAATGGATCGTACGAATGAATTAGAATGGATCGTACGAATGAATTAGAATGGATCGTACGAATGAATTAGAATGGATACATTCGTACGAAGGAATTAGAATGGATCGTACGAATGAATTAGAATTGATCGTACGGAATGAATTAGAATGGATATATTTGAACGAATAAATTAGAATGGATCATACGAATGAATTAGAATAGATCGTACGAATGAATTAGAATGGATAGTGCGAATGAATTAGAATCGATCGTACGAATGAATTAGAATGGATCGTACGAATGAATTAGAATGGATCATACGAATGAGTAAGAATAGATCGTACGAATGAATTAGAATAGATCATACGAATGAATTAGAATGGATCGTACGAATAAATTAGAATGGATACATTCGTCCGAATGAATTAGAATGGATCATACGAATGAGTAAGAATGGATCGTACGAATGAAATAGAATAGATTGTACGAATGAATTAGAATGGATCCTACGAATGAATTAGAATGGATCGTGTGAAAGAATTAGAATGGATTGTATGAATGAATTAGAATGGATCGTATGAATGAATTAGAATGGATCGTACGAATGGATTAGAATGGATCGTACGAATGAATTAGAATGGATCGTACGAATGAACTAGAATGGATACATTCGTGCGAATGAATTAGAATGGATCGTACGAATGAATTACAATGGATCGTACGAATGAATTAGAATGGATCTTACGAAAGAATTAGAATGGATCGTACGTATGAATTAGAATGGATCGTACGAATGAATTAGAATAGATCGTACGAATGAATTTGAATAGATCGTACGAAGGAATTAGAATGGATCGTACGAATGAATTAGAATGGATCGTATGAATGAATTAGAATGGATACATTCGTGCGAATGAATTAGAATGGATTGTACGAATGAATTAGAATGGATCGTACGAATGAATTAGAATGGATCGTGTGAAAGAATTAGAATGGATTGTATGAACGAATTAGAATGGATCATATGAATGAATTAGAATGGATACATTCGTGCGAAAGAATTAGAATGGATCGTACGAATGAAGTAGAATGGATCGTACGAATGAATTTGAATGGATCGTACGAATGAATTAGAATGGATCGTATGAATGAATTAGAATGGTTACATTCATGCGAATGAATTAGAATGGATCGTACGAATGGATTAGAATGGATCGTACGAATGGATTAGAATGGATACATTCGAGCGAATGAATTAGAATGGATCGTACGAATGAATTAAATTGGATCGTACGAATGGATTAGAATGGATCCTACGAATGGATTAGAATGGATACCTTTGTGCATATGAATTAGAATGGATCGTACGAATGAATTAGAATGGATCATATGAATGAATTAGAATGGATCGTGTGAAAGAATTAGAATGGATCGTACGAATGAATTAGAATGGATCGTGTGAAAGAATTAGAATGGATTGTATGAATGAATTAGAATAGATCGTATGAATGAATTAGAATGGATCGTACGAATGAATTAGAATGGATCGTACGAATGAATTAGAATGGATCGTACGAATGAATTAGAATGGATACATTCGTGCGAATGAATTAGAATGGATACATTCGTGCGAAAGAATTAGAATAGATCATATGAATGAATTAGAATGGATCCTATGAATGAATTAGAATGGATCGTGCGAATGAATTAGAATGGATCGTACGAATGAATTAGAATGGATCGTGCTAATGAATTAGAATTGATCGAACGAATGAAATAGCATGGATCGTGCAAATGAATTAGAATGGAACGTACGAATGAATTAGAATGGATCGTGTGAAAGAATTAGAATGGATCGTACGAATGAATTAGAATGGATCGTGCGAATGAATTAGAATGGATCGTACGAATGAATTAGAATGGATCATACGAATGAACTAGAATGGATACATTCGTGTGAATGAATTAGAATGGATCGTACGAATGAATTAGAATGGATCGTACGAATGAATTAGAATGGATCTTACGAATGAATTAGAATGGATCGTACGAATGAATTAGAATGGATCGTAAGAATGAATTAGAATGGATACATTCGTGCGAATGAATTAGAATGGATCGGACGAATGAATTAGAATGGTTCGTACGAATGAATTAGAATGGATCGTACGAATGAATTAGAATGGATCATACGAATAAATTAGAATGGATAGATTCGTTCGAATGAATTAGAATGGATCATACGAATGAGTAAGAATGGATCGTACGAATGAAATAGAATAGATTGTACGAATGAATTAGAATGGTCCTACGAATGAATTAGAATGGGTCGTGTGAAAGAATTAGAATGGATTGTATGAATGAATTAGAATGGATCGTATGAATGAATTAGAATGGATCGTGCGAATGAATTCGAATGGATCGTACGAATTCATTCTAATTCATTCATACAATCGATTCTAATTCTTTGACACGATCTATTCTAATTCATTTGTACGTTCCATTCTAATTCATTAGCACGATCCATGCTAATTCATTCGTTCGATCAATTCTAATTCATTAGCACGATCCATTCTAATTCATTCGTACGATCCATTCTAATTTATTTGCACGATCCATTCTAATTCATTCTAATTCATTCATAGGATCCATTCTATTCTAATTCTTTCGCACGAATGTATCCATTCTAATTCATTCACACGAATGTATCCATTCTAATTCATTCGTACGATCCATTTTAATTCATTCGTACGATCCATTCTAATTCATTCGTACGATCCATTCTAATTCATTCATACGATCTGTTCTAATTCATTCATACAATCCATTCTAATTCTTTTACACGATCCATTCTAATTCATTCGTACGATCCATTCTAATTCATTCGCACAATCCATTCTATTTCATTCGTACGATCCATTCTTACTCATTCGTATGATCCATTCTAATTCATTCGCATGAATGTATCCATAATGGATCATACGAATGAGTAAGAATGGATCGTACGAATGAAATAGAATGGATTGTGCGAATGAATTAGAATGGACCGTACGAATGAATTAGACGTACGAATGAATTAGAATGGATACATTCGTGCGAATAAATTAGAATGGATCATACGAATGAGTAAGAATGGATCGTCATTCTAATTCATTCGTATGATCCATTCTAATTCATTTGTATCCATTCTATTTCATTTGCACTATCCATTCTAATTCATTCGGGCAATCTATTCTAATTCATTCGTACGATCCATTCTAATTCATTCGTACGATCCATTTTAATTCATTCATACAATCCATTCTAACTTATTCGCACGAATGTATCCATTCTAATTCATTCATACGATCCATTCTAATTCATTCGCACAATCTATTCTAATCCATTCATACGATCCATTCTAATTCATTCGCACGAATGTATCCATTCTAATTCATTCATACGATCCATTCTACTTCATTCGTACTATCCGTTCTAATTCACTCATACGATCCATTCTAATTCATTCATACGATCCATTCTAATTCACTCATACGATCCATTCTAATTCTAATTCATACGATCCATTCTAATTCATTCGTACGATCCATTCTAATTCCTTCGTACGATCCATTCTAATTCCTTCGTACGATCCATTCTATTTCATTCGTATGATCCATTCTAATTCCTTCGTACGATCCATTCTATTTCCTTCGTATCCATTCTAATTCACTTATACGATCCATTCTAATTCATTCGTACGATCCATTCTAATTCATTCATACAATCCATTCTAATTCATTCGCACGAATGTATCCATTCTAATCCATTCGTACGATCCATTCTAATCCATTCGTACGATCGATTCTAATTCATTCACATGAATATAACCATTCTAATTCAATCATTTGATCCATTCTAATTCATTCGTACGATCCATTCTAATTCATTCGTCCGATCCATTCTAATTCATTCGCACGAATGTATCCATTCTAATTCATTCGTACGATCCATTCTAATTCATTCGTACGATCCATTCTAATTCATTCGTAAGATCCATTCTAATTCATTCGTACGATCCATTCTAATTCATTCGTACGATCCATTCTAATTCATTCGTACGATCCATTCTAATTCATTCGCACGAATGTATCCATTCTAGTTCATTCGTACGATCCATTCTAGTTCATTCGTACGATCCATTCTAATTCATTCGTACGATCCATTCTAATTCATTCGTATGATCCATTCTAATTAATTCGTATGATCCATTCTAATTCATTCGCACAATCCATTCTATTTCATTGCGAATCAACTAGACTGGATCGTGCGAATGAATAAGATTAGATCATACGAATGAATTAGAATGGATCGTACGAATTAATTAGAATGGATACATTCGTGCGAATGAATTAGAATGGATTGTATGAATGAATTAGAATGGATCGTACGAATGAATTAGAATGGATCATACGAATTAATTAGAATGGATCATACGAATGAATTAGAATGGATCGTACGAATGAATTAGAATGGATCGTACGAATGAATTAGAATGGATCGTGCGAATGAATTAGAATGGATCGTACGAATGAATTAGAATGGATACATTTGTGCGAATGAATTAGAATGGATCGTACGAAAGAATTAGAATGGATCGTATGAATGAATTAGAATGGATCGTACGAATGAATTAGAATGGATACATTCGAGCGAATGAATTAGAATGGATCGTGCGAATGAATTAGAATGGATCGTACGAAGGAATTAGAATGGATATATTTGAACGAATAAATTAGAATGGATCATACGAATGAATTAGAATGGATCGTACGAATGAATTAGAATGGATAGTGCGAATGAATTAGAATCGATCGTACGAATGAAGTAGAATGGATCGTACAAATGAATTAGAATGGATCATACGAATGAGTAAGAATGGATCGTACGAATGAATTAGAATGGATCGTACGAATGAATTAGAATGGATCGTACGAATAAATTAGAATGGATATATTCGTCCGAATGAATTAGAATGGATCATACGAATGAGTAAGAATGGATCGTACGAATGAAGTAGAATAGATTGTACGAATGAATTAGAATGGATCCTACGAATGAATTAGAATGGATCGTGTGAAAGAATTAGAATGGATTGTATGAATGAATTAGAATGGATCGTGCGAATGAATTCGAATGGATCGTACGAATTCATTCTAATTCATTCAAACAATCCATTCTAATTCTTTCACACGATCCATTCTAATTCATTCGTACGTTCCATTCTAATTCATTAGCACGATCCATGCCAATTCATTCGTTCGATCAATTCTAATTCATTAGCACGATCCATTCTAATTCATTCGTACGATCCATTCTAATTCATTCGCATGATCTATTCTAATTCATTCATAGGATCCATTCTAATTCATTAATACGATCTATTCTAATTCTTTTGCACGAATGTATCCATTGTTGTGGGGGAAAATCTTCGTGCCGACCCGAAGATTCTCGCAGCACCAGTCAATTGAAGTCGAAGTTGATGTCGAAGATCGTTGATCGATCTGTTGATTGAAGTCGAAGCCTTTTGATATGCAAACAGAGGATTGCAATCAGAGAAATTGTGACACGAGATGTGATCTCGGAGTTCAGCCGAAGCCTACGTCTCCGTGCTATAGGGAGCAACTTGAATTCACTAACACTTCTGTTGAAGTGACCTCGACAGGCCGAGTGTCACTGGAGATCTTCTGATCCCTTCGAAAGAGAAAAGAAGATCAACGAGAGATGGTAGATCGGAGTTAGAAAATCCCAGAGCTCTGGTTCTGAAAGTCAGATCTCAGAGTGGAAATCAGAATTCAGGATTTTAGATTTTCGATCCTTTTACATTCGAAGGCACTGCTATTTATAGGATTCTCTGTTGGGGAATTCCGAGGTAAATGGCGGTTTCTGCTGCCGTATCTGGGGATCCTCCAGGCAGGACCGGTGGGTTCTGTGGTAGTCCTCGTGGGCCCACCAGGCAGGGCCGGTGGGTCCCGTGGTAGTCCTCGTGGGCCCACCAGGCAGGGCCGGTGGGTCCCGTGGTAGTCCTCGTGGGCCCACCAGGCAGGGCCGGTGGGTCCCGTGGTAGTCCTCGTGGGCCCACCAGGCAGGGCCGGTAGGTCCCGTGGTAGTCCTCGTGGGCCCACCAGGCAGGGCAGGTGGGTCCCGTGGTGGATACATGCCAAAATTTTCACCCACAGTTACCCCCTCCAAGTTAGCTAGAGTGCATTCTGGCTGGCTTGGACTTGGTGCAAAAAATAGCAACTTCCTGTTTTGAAAAACGGACACGAAGAAACTTATCGCATGTTAGAGAAAAAAGGGACTGATCGGTCAATTTGGACTGATCGGTCAAATTTGACCGATCGGTCAAATTTTGACCGATCGGTCAAATTTTGACCGATCGGTCAAAATTCAACCGGTCAAGAATCGGGTGATCGGTCAAAAAACAGGGTTTTTTGACCGATCCAGTAGTAAATTTGACCGATCAGCTGAAATTTGACCGATCGGTTAAATTTTGACCGATCGGTCATTTTTGACCGATCGGTCAAATTTTGACCGATCGGGCAAAATTCAACCGGTCAAGAATCGGGTGATCGGTCAAAAAACACGGTTTTTTGACCGATCCAGTAGAAATTTGACCGATCAGATAACTTTCGCCGATCGGACATGTTTGTCCGATCGGTGAAAAAATATCCGGTCAAGGTTCGAGTGATCGGCAAAAAACCTTGGTTTTTTGCCAGATCCAGTAGAAATTTGACCGATCAAATAATTTTCGCCGATCGGACATGTTTGTCCGATCGGTGAAAAAATATCCGGTCAAGGTTCGAGTGATCGGCAAAAAACCTTGGTTTTTTGCCAGATCCAGTAGAAATTTGACCGATCAAATAACTTTCGCCGATCGGACATGTTTGTCCGATCGGTGAAAAAATTCAGGTCAAGGTTCGAGTGATCGGCAAAAAACCTTGGTTTTTTGCCAGATCCAGTAGAAATTTGACCGATCAAATAACTTTCGCCGATCGGACATGTTTGTCCGATTGGTGAAAAAATATCCGGTCAAGGTTCGAGTGATCGGCAAAAAACCTTGGTTTTTTGCCAGATCCAGTAGAAATTTGACCGATCAAATAACTTTCGCCGATCGGACATGTTTGTCCGATCGGTGAAAAAATATCCGGTCAAGGTTCGAGTGATCAGCAAAAAACCTTGGTTTTTTGCCAGATCCAGTAGAAATTTGACCGATCAAATAACTTTCGCCGATCGGACATGTTTGTCCGATCGGTGAAAAAATATCCGGTCAAGGTTCGAGCGATCGGCAAAAAACCTTGGTTTTTTGCCAGATCCAGTAGAAATTTGACCGATCAAATAACTTTCGCCGATCGGACATGTTTGTCCGATCGGTGAAAAAATATCCGGTCAAGGTTCGAGTGATCGGCAAAAAACCTTGGTTTTTTGCCAGATCCAGTAGAAATTTGACCGATCAAATAACTTTCGCCGATCGGACATGTTTGTCCGATCGGTGAAAAAATATCCGGTCAAGGTTCGAGTGATCAGCAAAAAACCTTGGTTTTTTGCCAGATCCAGTAGAAATTTGACCGATCAAATAACTTTCGCCGATCGGACATGTTTGTCCGATCGGTGAAAAAATATCCGGTCAAGGTTCGAGCGATCGGCAAAAAACCTTGGTTTTTTGCCAGATCCAGTAGAAATTTGACCGATCAAATAACTTTCGCCGATCGAACATGTTTGTCCGATCGGTGAAAAAATATCCGGTCAAGGTTCGAGCGATCGGCAAAAACCCTTGGTTTTTTGCCAGATCCAGTAGAAATTTGACCGATCAAATAACTTTCGCCGATCGGACATGTTTGTCCGATCGATGAAAAAATATCCGGTCAAGGTTCGAGCGATCGGCAAAAAACCTTGGTTTTTTGCCAGATCCAGTAGAAATTTGAACGATCAAATAACTTTCGCCGATCGGACATGTTTGTCCGATCGGTGAAAAAATATCCGGTCAAGGTTCGAGTGACCGATCAAAGTAAAGTTTTGAACCTGCCCTTCAGAGAAGGTTTACTGCTTTGTTCTCCGATATTTTGGCAGAGTTTTGAACATTGATGGAGCTTGATTCTTCTTGTTTTGAATCCTTGGTTGGCTTGATGGTTGCTTTGAACCGGCGGTCCGGTTTACCCAGACCGGTGGCTTGCTTGGACCGTTGGTTCATGTGGACCGGTAGGTCCGACGTTTCGCCTGGTCGCGACTGTTCGCCTGGTTTTGCGCTTGCTACGGATGGATGCCACGTGTACCTACAAAAACACGCGATTTGATATGGTGAAGACACGTGTCTTCTCGATTTGCGCACCTGTTTTACCCTGGGTACAAAAGTTTTCACCGGCTGTCATTTCGCCTCACGCTTCCAAAATTTTTCGAAGTCCAGACCCTTGTTCTCCTGATTTCTGCTCTTGTTCTTGTTCTCGTTCGATCGGTCCAATGGCTTCATCTGGCAGTTCGAAGAAGTCTGGTACTGCTCCCTCGAAGAGAAAGGGGAAGGAAATTGTCGAGGTTCAATCTCCTCCGAGGGGCCGTGGCAAAGGCAAGGCTGCTCTCGCTGAACTTGGCCAACTGGGCAAGAGGCACCAAGGGGTAGGGTTTGCTTCGGCGCCATCAAGGCCAGAGTTCATCCCTAAGGTCAAGTTTGTTCTGGGCCCTCTCATGCCCCTGACAGAGGAGACGGAGTACATGTACAATGTAGGTGGTGAGTTCACGGATACGAAGAGACAGAAATGGCAAGCACTGCTCTCTTTCTTCACAGAAGGGAAGGGGGCACAGCCTTCACTCCCTAGCATCCAGACGGCTTTCGGCATCGACAAGAAGACCGTCTTCACCAGCTATGCCAGCAACGAGAAGGTCATGGGAACCATCGTGACCATCGGCCAAATGAACTGCGGTCTGCGTTTACCGCTGCCACCCTTTGCGGCAAGGTTGCTGAATACATCTGGCCTTTGCCCGGGGCAGGTCACAGGAAACGCCTGGCGAATAATCTACGCATTCTGCCGCGTGGAGTCAGATTTCCAGGAAGATTTGAGGGCATGCTACTCCAGTATCCCGGAAGGAGAAGTTGCCAGGATTGAACTTGGATACTTCTTCTTCCACTACAGATGGGCCTACAGAAGGGACAGCCCGTTCTACAATTTGACTGGAGTATCTCCGCTGCGCCCACTTACCGATACAGTCCCTTCGGACAAGTTGTATACGGATTGGCCAATCTCTGTATCTGGCACCTGGACATCCATGTCAGTGCCCGACACCCCCCGAGACAGCGTGCACGATGCCGTGAAGATGTACAGTGAGGGAGGCATCTTCGCCTGGAATTCTGAGAGGGCTGGAGCCATAGACAACTTATTCCTCGAGCTGACTTGTGGAACGAGGTCGTGGAAGCAGTTCTCCAACTGCCCAGTGAGATATGGCAAGGCCAATCTCCTCCACCGATCGAAAGATAGATATGAGGACAACGAAGTCCTATACTCTGACTATGAAGAGGATCCCCACTCGGGCAAGGTCATTCGAAAGATTCGGGCCGAGAAGAAGATCTACACTGCTAGGCGCCGATTGCCCACTTTTGACGAGAAACTGGTGCTCCAAAGAGGCCCAGTGAAGAAGAAACGAAAAACCCTTATCAAGCAACAGGAGGGTGAAGACCAAGGGAAGAAGAACGAAGAGGAAGAAGAAGGGAAGAAGAATGAAGAAGAAGAGACTGAGAATGCCAGCCACGACAACAGTGGCAATGGCGAAGATGAGGACGCCGACGACGAGGATGATCTGTCATCGACTCCTTCTGGTGAAGATATCGAGAATGGGGGTGGTGAGGAAGAAATTCCTCCCACCCCCACTGTTGGTGCAACAGGAGAAGATTCAATTCCTGTTCCCATTGACGAGGCTAAGGCCCGTCAGATGGAAGGAGTTATGGACGTGGAAGGCGATGGCCAAAGAGTGGTTCCCGCCTATAAATTTGATGAATTGAAGAGGCCGACGCGCCTGATAATAAAGCTGTCGAGGAGTGGTGGGGTTGGAAGCAACCCCACACCCCTCGATCAGATTCCCCCCGACGTTCCTCGTATTGAAGGAGCAACAACGAGCGGGGGTGTAGAAGTCGAGCAACCCCCACCCCCCTCTCGCTCTCTACTTGAGGAAGTGGAAGCAATGGTGGCAGGGCTCAAGCCTGGCGGATCACAAGAGGAAGAGAGAGTCTCTCCTCTGAGGAATGCTTCCCCCCCTACTCATTTGGAGAGGGGAAGTCGAGTGGGTGATGGGGCTCCTCCACCTCAACCAGCGCCAACCCCGATTCAGGAGAAGTCGACCCCTCAGGGTGGCTCTGATCGCAGGAAGGGCAAAGAGCCGAAGGTCGAAACCTCAGGTAATTGAACTAATTCGCCTCGAATGCCTTGTCTCTGAAGTTCGAAAATAATCTAACACTTTGATCTCTTGTTGATTGTAGGTGCACCTGCTGGATTGACTCCGACAATAAGAAGCTTGGGTGATGTTGATATCAACCGCCCCACAGCTGCGATCAGGAAACTCATCAACCTCCCAGGGGCTACTCTGGATGAAGCTTTTGAAAGAATTGATCTGTTGGTAGGTGCATCTGCTCGATCAATCATCTGAGTTGTATCTTTATAATAATTCTAACTCTTTTGTTCTTTTGCAGAACTCAGCAGTTATGAATGTCGCAACCAAACTCTCCATGAGGGCGGGAGCAAAAGAAGCTGTAGCTGAAATAAATCACTTGACCGCGGAGAGAGATGAGCTGAGAGAGCTCCTGACTTCGAAGAAAGCCTCTCTCAAAACCAAGATTGAGGAACTTCGCAAGGGGAAGCTGGAGATCAAGGGGCTGCAGGATCGATGTGAGGCACAGAGTCACGAGCTCGAATCCTTGAAGACTCGACTCTCCAAGGTTGAGGACGTGTCCTGTGGTCGCACCATCGAGATCCAAGAGCTGAAGCAATAACTTGCTACCCAGCACGCTGTCTTCACTGCCAGAGAAGAGACTTCGAAGAAGGCACTGGAGCACGCGTTGTCTGAGTGCAAGGTTTACAAGGAGACAGCAGAGAAGGCGGCAGAAGCGCTCAGGGCCCATGTTTCCAGTGTCCGATCCTCCAAGGCATCAGTGGCGAGTAAATCTCGTCCTGGATCTGAAGGGGAGAAGTCGCATGCGAAGAGCGTGGCCAAGCCCTGAGACTTTTCTTCTTCTTCGTTGTTGTACTTGTAAATTTTTGAAATGTAACAGCTCCTTGTATCTGACATATTTTGATAATAAAAGATCTTCTTGGTGTTTGAAAATTGAATGTCTCTTGAATTGAATGCCTCTGACTATTATGATCTCAATAGCATTAGAATAGGTACAATCTTTTGAATGTAACTTTGAAAATTGGACTGGAATTCGTATAACATTTGAATGTGAGGGGTTGAGTCGCAACTCAAGCACCCAAACCTGTTAAACGATGTAGAAATTGATTGAAATTGAATATTGAAATTTGAAAGTCAGTTTAACATTTACCAGTAAGGGGTTGAGTCGCAACTCTAACACCCAAACTTGTTAAGACTTGATAACTTGAATGCGGTCAGTTTTTAACATTTGCTAGTAAGGGGTTGAGTCGCAACTCTAACTCTCAAACTTGTTAAAAGACCTGGTAACTTGAATATGGATAACTTGAAACTGCTTCAGAACTTGAATTGACAAATTGAACAGTTGCATATTTGAACACTTTGAAAGAGAACTTTATTCATCACAAAAATTTACATCATGGGTAGAACATCTTAAGGTGTCTAGAATTCCAAGCTCGAGGCAATCTATCTCCTTCTGGTGTGATCAGTCTGTAAGAACCTTTGCTTCCTACTGCTTCAATGATATCTGGACCTTCCCAGTTGGGAGCAAGCTTTCCACTGCTGTGCTCTTTGGTATTGTAGAAAACTGCTCTGAGAACTAAACTACCCACTGGGAACTGTCTCTTGTGGACTTTCTTGTCATAGGCTCTTTTGATCTTCTGTTGATACTTGGCTATACGAAGAGAAGCTTGATCTCGTAGTTCTTCAGAGAAGTCTAGATCATTGATCCGAAGTTCTTCATTGACTCCTTCTTCAACAGCTTTGGTCTTCAAAGTACTTGATATATTTTCTGTTGGGAGTATTGCTTCCGATCCATATGTTAGACGAAAGGGTGAGAACCCTGTGGATCTTCTCGGAGTTGTGCGATACCCCCAAAGAACTTCAGGTAGGACTTGCTCCCACAATCCTTTCTTGTCGTTGAGTTTCTTCTTGAGTATATCAAGTATAGCTCTGTTTGAGGCTTCAGCTTGACCATTGCATTGAGGATATCTTGGAGTTGAATAGAATAGCTTGATACCGTTGTTCAGACAGAACTCTCGGAATTTGTCTGAGTCAAATTGAGCTCCATTGTCAGCAACAAGAACTTGAGGTGTGCCAAACCTTGAGAAGATGTTGTGCCGAATGAATTTGATCACTTCGTCGTCAGTCTCTCGAAAGAGGGGCACAGCTTCAACCCATTTGGTGAAGTAATCAGTAGCCAGCAGTAGATATTTCTTCTTGCTTGGAGTTGGAGGGAAAGGACCCAAGAAATCTAACCCCCATTGATGGAAAGGCCAGGGGCTTGATAATTGATGAAGTTCATCTGCAGGGAGATTGATAGCTCGAGCGTGTCGTTGGCAAGGCTCGCATCTTTGAACGACTTGTTGAGCATCCCTTGCCATTGTTGGCCAGTAGTACCCTTGTAGCTTCGTCTTGGCTTCAAGAGATCTTCCCCCTGAATGATTTCCACAAGCTCCAGAGTGGATATCAATCAGGATTGACTGTGCTTGCTCTGGACCAAGGCACTTGAGCAACATCCCGTTGTGAGATTTGAAGTACAGATCTTCTCCTTGAATAGTGTAGCATGGGAGCTTCCTTTGAAGTCTTCGGGCTTGATTTGGATCTTCTGGCATTTTGCCATGTTTGAAGAAGTCAAGAATTGGTCGTCTCCAATCTTCAAGCTGATCTCCACCCCCAGATCCTTTTGTAGTAGTAAGGATCTGTTGATCGGGGATGGTCTTGGGCATTTCTTGATAATTGATCTGTACTTGCCTTCCTCCAAGCGAGTCTCCCAGAACTGAGGCAGCATTAGCTAAGGCATCTGCTTCTCGGTTTTCTGCTCTTGGAATTTGAACGAACTCAATTGTAGTAAAACGTTGTTGAAGACGTCGTACTAAAGCTAAGTAGAGTTGCATTCTTTCTTCACGAGCTGTGTACTCTCCATTGATTTGCCTTATGATCAACTGGGAGTCGCTATAGATGATGATTCGATCTACCCCCAGGGATTCTGCCATTTCGAGTCCGGAAATGAGTGCTTCGTATTCAGCTTCGTTGTTGGTGGCACTAAATCCAAGGAGAGTGGCCTTCTGGAGATGATCAAGTTCGGGGGATATTAAAACTATCCCAGTTCCCGAACCGATCGAACTTGATGCTCCATCAGTATAAAGCTTCCAAGGAGGAGTTGCAGCAATAACTTCAAGACTTGGATCAATTTTTGTTGCAGGATTGATCGGAGGATTATCCTCATCTTCCAAGCGCATGTCGACATCTTCTTCCCAAATGATGGGGTCTTCAACTGGAAAGTCTGCTAGAAAATCAGCAATTGCTTGACCTTTGATAGAAGTGCGAGATTCGAATTGAATCCCCAGAGCACTCATTTCGATCACCCATTTGGTCATTCGACCAGCTCGACCAGCTTTGTCAATGATATCTTTGAGCGAGTGTTCCGAAATGACAGTGATCTGGTGAGAGATGAAATATGGTTGGAGACGACGCGATGCAGTGAGCAAGGCCAGGATGACTTTCTCAGTTTTCGAATAGCGAGTTTCAGCCGGAAGAAGAGTGTGGCTGATGTAGTAGACTGGATGTTCGACGCCTTCTCTTCTACTGACTAAGACCGCGCTGATTGCTTGATCGGTCACGGCCAGATAGAGCCACAAGTCTTCTTTTGGCAATGGAGCACTCAGGATGGGAGCTTGCATCAGATATTTCTTGATGCTTTGAAATGCCTCTTTACATATTGGACTCCAGCCGGATGTATCCGCCTTTCGTAGTTTGTCGAAGAGGGGTTTGCATTTGTCGGAAGATTTTGAAATGAATCGATTGAGTGCTGCTAACCTTCCAGTGAGGCGTTGAACTTCTTTTCGATTTATAAGTGAAGGCATATCGATGATGGCTCGAATTTGATCAGGATTGGCTTCAATACCCCTCCTGGTCACAAGATGACCCAGGAATTTGCCAGATTGAACTCCGAAAGCGCACTTGGCTGGATTGAGCTTCATTCGATACTTTCGAAGGACTTGGAAGGTTTCAGCCAGATCAGATAGATGTTTACTCCGAACGGAACTCTTGGTGAGGAGATCATCGACATATACTTCGACGTTGCGACCAATCTGATCTTCGAACATTTTGGTGACTAGCCTTTGATAGGTGGAACCAGCATTTTTGAGGCCGAATGGCATGACATTGTAGCAATAAAGGCCTCGGCTAGTCACAAAACATGTCTTCTCTTGATCATCAGCGTGGAGCGGAATTTGATTATATCCGGAATACCCATCCATGAAAGACAATAGCTCGTGGCCAGCAGTGGCGTCGACGAGTCTATCTATCCTTGGCATGGGAAAAGGATCTTTGGGGCAAGCCTTATTGAGATTAGTAAAGTCGATGCAGACTCTGACTTTCCCATTCTTCTTTGGAACAGCCACTATATTAGAGATCCAAGTCGGATACTCTACTTCTCGGATGAATCCGGCTGCGAGTAGCTTGGTAATTTCTTCTTGAACAGCAACTTGCAGCTCTGGTCGAATGGTGCGAGGCTTTTGCTTGACAGGCTTCACCTCTTCTTTGATCGCAAGTCGGTGACAAGCGTCATCTGGATTGATACCAGGCATGTCTTCGAAACACCAAGCAAAGACGTCGATATTGGACTGGAGGAAGGATACCATGTCTTGCGCTTCTGCGTCGCTAAGACCGGTACCAATAAATGTTTGTCGAGGGAGATCTCCGCTGCCTATGTTGATCGGGATGATTTCTTCAATTGAAGGTGATGCTTCCCATTCGATTGGTGGAGGTTCGGTCAGCGGAATCTCCTTTGATTGCTATTTGGAAGAGGGACCAGCTTCATCTCGTGGCCGCTTTGGAGGAGCAATGTTAATCTTTCGATCTGTCTTTGCCGCAGCAGCTTCACAAGACCTTCCAGCTTGCTGATCGCCTCGAATGCAGACAATGCCTTCTCCAGTTGCAAACTTGAGTAGTTGATGGTAAGAGGAGGAGATGGCATTGATCTGATGGAGGAATGGTCGCCCAAGAATGGCGTTGTAGCTAGACATTCCTTCGACGATTGCAAACCTCACCGAGACTCGAGTCTCTCGGCTGAGGTCGATGGTAAATCTGGATTCGCCCACTGTGATGCTTTGTTCACCATTGAAGCCGGTGATCACAGTCGGGACGACGTCGAGGCTTTGATACTTATGTCCCAGACGTTTGAAACAGTCTGAGAACATGATGTCGATAGAGCTTCCGGTGTCGATGAGGATCCGGTTGACAGTGCTGCCGTCGATGATGAGTTTCAAGACCAGGGGGTCTCGATGTGGAGTATGAACTCCTTGAAGATCAGTGTCGTTGAAGACTATGGATGGCCAAGCAAGACCTTCGATGGGCTTCTCGATCCAGGTATCCTCTTTGCTCGTAGTAGAACGAACGTGGAAGATGCGTCGAACTTGGCGATCCACTTCTTTCCCAGTCAGACTTTGATTGTGCAATGTTCCATGAATACCAAAAACATTGGCATTCACAGAGATAGTTTGCCGGTTAGAGGAGATTTGATGTATCCAACACACTTCTTTCCCCTTTGCAGAGGTTCGATGTTGATTGTGTCCGCCTCTAACAAAATCTTGAAGATGACCTTCTCGCAATAGGTCTTCAAGATGGAATTTCAGCCGAAAACACCGATCGGTGGAATGGCCGTGACTTCGATGGAAGTCGTAGTAGACTATTTTGTCTGCTGTGAATTTGGAATTCGGCTGAAGAGGATTAGGCCTCCGAACGAACTCTTCATGTTGAATGCGGTCGAGTATCTGTTCGACCGACATATTCCACTCGGTGAAAGTGGTCTTCGTTGGAGATCGACGTCCATCATTCTTTGATCTTTTGTTGGCCGGAGGGGCTGCTGCTTCAGCGTTGTGAGCCTTTGCAGCATACTTAGGAGCTTCTCTTTCAGCAGGCCTTCTCTTAGTTTCTCGCCCTTTCCGAGCGACTTGATCGTCTTCCACCTCAATCTCCCTCTGGATTCGGTCAAACATTGCACCCAGAGAAGGAGGGGGATTGCGGATGAAGTCGTTGTAGATGTGTAGATCGAAGCGGAGAGCATTCTGGAAAGCCAACATGATGGCTTCATCATCCAGATGTCTTCCAGAGAGAGCAGCATGCTCGTTGCGAAACCTCCTCGTGAAGCTGCGGAGAGTCTCGTCTGCACCCATCCTCAGTCGGTAGAGAGAGTCGAGCTTCTTCTCTGGCTTTAGATTGAGTTGATAGTGCTGCACAAAGAGGTTAGCCAAAACACCGAACTGGGTGATGGACCCAGCTCGGAGATTGTGATACCAGTCGAGCGAAGGTTCATCGAGACTTCCCGCGAAGGTGCGGCAGAGCACGTTGTTTTCCTCTTCGTGTGGTGTTAGAGCTTGCTTGAAAGCAAGTATATGGAGGCTTGGATCTCCTCTAATACAGTTGAATTTGGGGAGGATAGGGGTTCTCCATCCTGTTGGAAAGGTGGTCTCGAAGAGACTTCGATGTAGTGGCCCGGCAGAGGAGTAACCGTCCCTACGACCATGTCCTCGACCTAGAGGTGGGTCAAGAGGCAAGATCGCAAGGTCTTGCTCTGGCATTGAAGTGTTTGCCGGTCGAAGTCGGTGTCGAAGGTCCGATCCAAGTCCACGTTGGAGTGGAATGGAAGGGGAGACTCTACTCTTTGAAGGAGCGCCTTTCATTTGGTGCTTCCTTGGCATGTTGAGCTTCGATGGTGCTCTTTTGTCGCAGTTACGACCAGATGAGGATTGGGAGGACTCGTCTTCAAGACGATCCCAGACACTCTGCTTCCAAGGAGCAGTAGAGGGAGTTGGGTCGCGTCGAATCCTCTCGAGAGCATCAGTGCCCATTGACCTCCGTTGTTCAGAGTGAATTGAATGTCGAGGAGGATCAACCCTCTCACTTGCGGAGGGGATCGGAATAGCAATTCCAGCTTCGGAAGCCGCCTTCTTCAGAGCATCCCTCTCAGCAGTGAGGGTGGCGTTTTGCTTCGCCAATTGGAGTAGTTGGAAATCGATTGCAGAGATCTGGTAAGTCGATGGAGGATCTTCAGCAGGAGCAGGGACAGTCTGCCCAATTGATTGATGAGGATGAGGGGCGATCGGTCGATCGACTGATCTCCCGCTTCCTGAATGAACCCCCATCTCGGGGACAGCAAGGGGCTGCCCGAAATTGAGCCTTTGACTCATTGAACGAGTCTCAGGACGAGGTTGATGTTGAGTGTTACTTCCTTCTGGTTGACCCTGGTATTTGGTTCTCGCCATTCAGAGTGCGAAGGGTACAACGAGATTGCTGACGTCCGATCAGTTGTCTGATCAACCGAGGGGGCGAGGAAGTTTGGCTATTGATCTGGTAGTCGAAGTAGAGAGGACACGGCTTCTCGCTCGAATCCCACAGACGGCGCCAAACTGTGGGGGAAAATCTTCGTGCCGACCCGAAGATTCTCGCAGCACCAGTCAATTGAAGTCGAAGTTGATGTCGAAGATCGTTGATCGATCTGTTGATTGAAGTCGAAGCCTTTTGATATGCAAACAGAGGATTGCAATCAGAGAAATTGTGACACGAGATGTGATCTCAGAGTTCAGCCGAAGCCTACGTCTCCGTGCTATAGGGAGCAACCCGAATTCACTAACACTTCTGTTGAAGTGACCTCGACAGGCCGAGTGTCACTGGAGATCTTCTGATCCCTTCGAAAGAGAAAAGAAGATCAACGAGAGATGGTAGATCGGAGTTAGAAAATCCCAGAGCTCTGGTTCTGAAAGTCAGATCTCAGAGTGGAAATCAGAATTCAGGATTTTAGATTTTCGATCCTTTTACATTCGAAGGCACTGCTATTTATAGGATTCTCTGTTGGGGAATTCCGAGGTAAATGGCGGTTTCTGCTGCCGTATCTGGGGATCCTCCAGGCAGGACCGGTGGGTCCTGTGGTAGTCCTCGTGGGCCCACCAGGCAGGGCCGGTGGGTCCCGTGGTAGTCCTCGTGGGCCCACCAGGCAGGGCCGGTGGGTCCCGTGGTAGTCCTCGTGGGCCCACCAGGCAGGGCCGGTGGGTCCCGTGGTAGTCCTCGTGGGCCCACCAGGCAGGGCCGGTAGGTTCCGTGGTAGTCCTCGTGGGCCCACCAGGCAGGGCAGGTGGGTCCCGTGGTGGATACATGCCAAAATTTGCACCCACAATTGTGCGAATGAATTTGAATGGATCGTACGAATGAATTAGAATGGATCGTACGAATGAACTAGAATGGATACATTCGTGCGAATGAATTAGAATGGATCGTACGAATGAATTAGAATGGATCGTACGAATGAATTAGAATGGATCTTACGAATGAATTAGAATGGATCGTACGAATGAATTAGAATGGATTGTACGAATGAATTAGAATGGATACATTCGTGCGAATGAATTAGAATGGATCGGACGAATGAATTAGAATGGATCGTACGAATGAATTAGAATGGATCGTACGAATGAATTAGAATGGACACATTCGTCCGAATGAATTAGAATGGATCATACGAATGAGTAAGAATGGATCGTACGAATGAAATAGAATAGATTATACGAATGAATTAGAATGGATCCTACGAATGAATTAGAATGAATCGTGTGAAAGAATTAGAATGGATTGTATGAATGAATTAGAATGGATCGTATGAATGAATTAGAATGGATCGTGCGAATGAATTCGAATGGATCGTACGAATTCATTCTAATTCATTCATACAATCCATTCTAATTCTTTCACACGATCCATTCTAATTCATTCGTACGTTCCATTCTAATTCATTAGCACGATCCATGCTAATTCATTCGTTCGATCAATTCTAATTCATTAGCACGATCCATTCTAATTCATTCGTACGATCCATTCTAATTCATTCGCACGATCCATTCTAATTCATTCATAGGATCCATTCTAATTCATTCATACAATCCATTCTAATTCATTCGCACGAATGTATCCATTCTAATTCATTCGTACGATCAGTTCTAATTCATTCACAAAATCTATTCTAATTCATTCATACGATCCATTCTAATTCATTCACACGAATGTATCCATTCTAATTCATTCATACGATCCATTCTAATTCATTCGTACGATCCATTCTAATTCACTCATACGATCCATTCTAATACATTCATACGATCCATTCTAATTCATTTGCACGAATATATCAATTCTAATTCATTCGTACGATCCATTCTAATTCCTTCGTACGATCCATTCTAATTCATTCGTATGATCTATTCTATTTCATTCGTACGATCCATTCTTACTCATTCGTACGATCCATTCTAATTAATTCGTCCGTTCCATTCTAATTCATTCGCACGAATGTATCCATTCTAATTCATTCGTTCGATCAATTCTAATTCATTAGCACGATCCATTCTAATTCATTCGTACGATCCATTCTAATTCATTCGCATGATCCATTCTAATTCATTCATAGGATCCATTCTAATTCATTCATACGATCTATTCTAATTCTTTCGCACGAATGTATCCATTCTAATTCATTCGCACGAATGTATCCATTCTAATTCATTCGTACGATCCATTCTAATTCATTCGTACGATACATTCTAATTCATTCGTACGATCCATTCTAATTCATTCATACGATCTATTCTATTTCATTCATACAATCCATTCTAATTCTTTCACACGATCCATTCTAATTCATTCGTACGATCCATTCTAATTCATTCGCACAATTCATTCTATTTCATTCGTACGATCCATTCTTACTGATTCGTATGATCCATTCTAATTCATTCGCACGAATGTATCCATAATGGATCATACGAATGAGTAAGAATGGATCGTATGAATGAAATAGAATGGACTGTGCGAATGAATTAGAATGGATCCTATGAATGAATTAGAATGGATCGTACGAATGAATTAGAATACATCGTACAAATGAATTAGAATGGATCTTACGAATGAAATAGAATAGATTGTACGAATGAATTAGAATGGATTCGTACGAATGAATTAGAATGGATACATTCGTGCGAATGAATTAGAATGGATCGTACCAATGAGTAAGAATGGATCGTACGAATGAAATAGAATGGATTGTGCGAATGAATTAGAATGGATCGCACGAATGTATCCATTCTAATTCATTCGTACGATCCATTCTAATTCATTCATACAATCCATTCTAATTCATTCGTACGATCCATTCTAATTCACTCATACGATCCATTCTAATACATTCATACGATCCATTCTAATTCATTTGCACGAATATATCCATTCTAATTCATTCGTACGATCCATTCTAATTCCTTCGTACGATCCATTCTAATTCATTCGTACGATCTATTCTAATTCATTCGTACGATCTATTCTAATTCATTCCTACGATCCATTCTAATTCCTTCGTACGATCCATTCTAATTCATTCGTACGATCCATTCTAATTCATTCGTACGAATGGATACATTCGTGTGAATGAATTAGAATGGATCGTACGAATGAGTAAGAATGGATCATACGAATGAAATAGAATGGATTGCACGAATGAATTAGAATGGATTGTACGAATGAATTAGAATGGATCGTACGAAGGAATTAGAATGGATCGTACGAATGAATTAGAATGGATCGTACAAATGAATTAGAATAGATCGTACGAATGAATTAGAATGGATCGTACGAAGGAATTAGAATGGATCGTACGAATGAATTAGAATGGATCGTGCTAATGAATTAGAATTGATCGAACGAATGAATTAGCATGGATATTGCTAATGAATTAGAATGGAACGTACGAATGAATTAGAATGGATCGTGTGAAAGAATTAGAATGGATTGTATGAATGAATTAGAATGAATTCGTACGATCCATTCGAATTCATTCGCACGATCCATTCTAATTAATTCATACGATCCATTCTAATTCATTCATACAATCCATTCTAATTCTTTCACACGAACCATTCTAATTCATTCGTAGGATCCATTCTAATTCATTCGTACAATCTATTCTATTTCATTCATACGATCCATTCTTACTCATTCGTATGATCCATTCTAATTCATTCGGACGAATGTATCCATTCTAATTTATTCGTACGATCCATTCTAATTCATTCGTACGATCCATTCTAATTCATTCGTACAATCTATTCTAATTCATTCGTACGATCCATTCTAATTTCATTTGTACGATCCATTCTAATTCATTCGCTCGAATGTATCCATTCTAATCAATTCGTATGATCCATTCTAATCCATTCGTACGATCCATTCTAATTCATTCGCATGAATGTAACCATTCTAATACATTCATTTGATCCATTCTAATTCATTCGTACGATCCATTCTAATTCATTCGTCCGATCCATTCTAATTCATTCGCACGAATGTATCCATTCTAATTCATTCGTACGATCCATTCTAATTCATTCGTAAGATCCATTCTAATTCATTCGTACGATCCATTCTAATTCATTCATACGATCCATTCTAATTCATTTGCACGAATGTATCCATTCTAGTTCATTCGTACGATCCATTCTAATTCATTCGTACGATCCATTCTAATTCATTCGCACGATCCATTCTAATTCATTCGTACGATCAATTCTAATTCATTCGCACGAATGTATCCATTCTAATTCATTCGTACGATCCTGAATTAGAATGGATCGTACGAATGAATTAGAATGGATACCTTTGTGCATATGAATTAGAATGGATCGTACGAATGATATAGAAGGGATCATACTAGTGAATTAGAATGGATCGTACGAATGAATTAGAATGGATCGTACGAATGAATTAGAATGGATCTTACGAATGGATTAGAATGGATACATTCGTGCGAATTAATTAGAATGGATCGGACGAATGAATTAGAATGGATCGTTCGAATGAATTAGAATGGATCAAATGAATGAATTAGAATGGTTACATTCTTGCAAATGAATTAGAATGGATCGTACGAATGGATTAGAATGGATAGTACGAATGGATTAGAATGGATACATTGAGCGAATGAATTAGAATGGATCGTACGAATGAAATTAGAATGGATCGTACGAATGAATTAGAACAGATCGTACGAATGAATTAGAATGGATCGTACGAATGAATTAGAATGGATCGTGTGAAAGAATTAGAATGGATCGTACGAATGAATTAGAATGGATCGTGCGAATGAATTAGAATGGATCGTACGAATGAATTAGAATGGATCATGCTAATGAATTAGAATTGATCGAACGAATGAATTAGCATAGATCGTGCATTCGTACGATCCATTCTAATTCATTCGTAAGATCCATTCTAATTCATTCGTACGAACCATTCTAATTCATTCGTACGATCCATTCTAATTCATTCGCATGAATGTATCCATTCTAGTTCATTCGTACGATCCATTTTAATTCATTCGTACGATCCATTCTAATTCATTCATACGATCTATTCTAATTCATTCATACAATCCATTCTAATTCTTTCACACGATCCATTCTAATTCATTCGTACGATCCATTCTAATTCATTCGCACAATCCATTCTATTTCATTCGTACGATACATTCTTACTCATTCGTATGATCCATTCTAATTCATTCGCACGAATGTATCCATAATGGATCATACGAATGAGTAAGAATGGATCATACGAATGAAATAGAATGGATTGTGCGAATGAATTAGAATGGACCGTATGAATGAATTAGAATGGATACATTCGTGCGAATGAATTAGAATGGATCGGACGAATGAATTAGAATGGATCATACGAATAAATTAGAATGGATACATTCGTCCGAATGAATTAGAATGGATCATACGAATGAGTAAGAATGGATCGTACGAATGAAATAGAATAGATTATACGAATGAATTAGAATGGATCGTGCGAATGAATTAGAATGGATCGTACGAATGAATTAGAATGGATCGTACGAATGAATTAGAATGGATCGTGCGAATGAATTAGAATGGATCATATTAATGAATTAGAATGGATCGTACGAATAAATTAGAATGGATACATTCGTGCGAATGAATTAGAATGGATCGTGCGAATCCATTAGACTGGATCGTGCGAATGAATAAGAATGGATCATACGAATGAATTAGAATGGATCGTACGAATTAATTTGAATGGATACATTCGTGCGAATGAATTAGAATGGATTGTATGAATGAATTAGAATGGATCGTACGAATGAATTACAATTAATCATACGAATTAATTAGAATGGATGATACAAATGAATTAGAGTGGATCGTACGAATGAATTAGAATGGATCGTACGAATGAACTAGAATGGATCGTACGAATGAACTACAATGGATACATTCGTGCAAATGAATCAGAATGGATCGTACGAATGAATTAGAATGGATCGTATGATTCATTCTAATTCATTCGTACGATCCATTCTAATACATTCGTACGATTCATGCTAATTCAATCGCACGATCCATTCTAATTCATTAGTACGATCCATTCTTATTCATTCATACGATCCATTCTAATTCATTCGCACAATCCATTCTAATTCATTCGTACAATCCATTCTAATTTATTCGTATGATCCATTCTAACTCATTCGGTGGATCCATTCTAATTCATTCGTACGATCCATTCTAATTCATTCCCACGATCCATTCTAATTTATTCGTACGATCCATTCTAATTCATTCCTACGATCTATTCTAATTCATTCGCACGAATGTAACCATTCTAATTCATTCATACGATTCATTCTAATTCATTCGTATAAGCTATTCTAATTCATTCATACGATCCATTCTAATTCATTCGTACGATCCATTGTAATTCATTCATACAATCCATTTAGATTCATTCGCACAAATGTATCCATTCAAATTCATTCGTACGATCTAATCTAATTCATTCGTACGATCCATTCTAATTCATTCGCACGAATATATCCATTCTAATTCTTTTGTACGATGCATTCTAATTCATTCGTACGATCCATTCTAATTCATTTGTACGATCCATTCTAATTCATTCGCACGAATGTATCCATTCTAATTCATTCGTACAATCCATTCTATTTCATTCGTACGATCCATTCTTACTCATTCGTATGATCCATTCTAATTCATTCGTGTGATCCATTCTAATTCATTTGTACGATCCATTCTAATTCATTCGCACGATCCATTCTAATTCATTCATACGATCCATTCTAATTCATTCATACGATCCATTCTAATTCACTCCTACAATCCATTCTAATTCATTCGCCCGATCCATTCTAATTCATTCATACGATCCATTCTATTCGAATGGATCATGCGATCCATTCGAATTCATTCGCACGATCCATTCTAATTCATTCATACGATCCATTCTAATTCCTTCGTACGATCCATTCTAATTCATTCGCACAAATGTATCCATTCTAATTCATTCGTACGATCCATTCTAATTCATTCGTACGATCCATTCTAATTCATTCGTACAATCCATTCTATTTCATTTGTACGATCCATTCTTACTCATTCGTATGATCCATTCTAATTCATTCGTACGATCCATTCTAATTCATTTGTACGATCGTACGAATGAATTAGAATGGATCGTGTGAAAGAATGAATTAGAATGGATCGTACGAATGAATTAGAATGGATCGTGCGAATGAATTAGAATGGATCGTACGAATGAATTAGAATGGATACATTTGTGCGAATGAATTAGAATGGATCGTACGAAGGAATTAGAATGGATCGTATGAATGAATTAGAATGGATCGTGCGAATGAATTCGAATGGATCGCATGATCCATTCGAATAGAATGGATCGTATGAATGAATTAGAATGGATCGGGCGAATGAATTAGAATGGATTGTAGGAGTGAATTAGAATGGATCGTATGAATGAATTAGAATGGATCGTATGAATGAATTAGAATGGATCGTGCGAATGAATTAGAATGGATCGTACAAATGAATTAGAATGGATCACACGAATGAATTAGAATGGATCATACGAATGAGTAAGAATGGATCGTACGAATGAATTAGAATGGATCGTGCGAATGAATTAGAATGGATCGTACGAATGAACTAGAATGGATACATTCGTGCGAATGAATTAGAATGGATCGTACGAATGAATTAGAATGGATCGTACGAATGAATTAGAATGGATCTTACGAATGAATTAGAATGGATCGTACGAATGAATTAGAATGGATCGTACGAATGAATTAGAATGGATCGTACGAATGAATTAGAATGGATCGTGCGAATGAATTAGAATGGATCGTACGAATGAATTAGAATGGATACATTTGTGCGAATGAATTAGAATGGATCGTACGAATGAATTAGAATGGATCGTATGAATGAATTAGAATGGATCGTACGAATGAATTAGAATGGATCGTGCGAATGAATTAGAATGGATCGTACGAATGAACTAGAATGGATACATTCGTGCGAATGAATTAGAATGGATCGTACGAATGAATTAGAATGGATCGTACGAATGAATTAGAATGGATCTTACGAATGAATTAGAATGGATCGTACGAATGAATTAGAATGGATCGTACGAATGAATTAGAATGGATCGTACGAATGAATTAGAATGGATCGTGCGAATGAATTAGAATGGATCGTACCAATGAGTAAGAATGGATCGTACGAATAAATAGAATGGATCGTATGAATGAATTAGAATGGATACATTCGTGTGAATGAATTAGAATGGATCGTATGAATGAATTAGAATAGATTTTGTGAAAGAATTAGAATGGATTAGAATGGATCGTACGAATGAATTAGAATGGATACATTCGTGCGAATGAATTAGAATGGATCGGACGAATGAATTAGAATGGATCGTACGAATGAATTAGAATGGATCGTACGAATGAATTAGAATAGATTGTACGAATGAATTAGAATGGATCAAATTAATGAATTAGAATGGTTACATTCATGCGAATGAATTAGAATGGATCGAACGAATGGATTAGAATGGATCGTACGAATGGATTAGAATGGATACATTCGTGCGAATGAATTAGAATGGATTGTACGAATGAATTAGAATGGATCGTACGAATGAATTAGAAGGGATCTTACGAATGAATTAGAATGGATCGTACGAATGAATTAGAATGGATCGTACGAATGAATTAGAATGGATACATTCGTGCGAATGAATTAGAATGGATCGGACGAATGAATTAGAATGGATAGTACGAATGAATTAGAATGGATCAAATGAATGAATTAGAATGGTTACATTCATGCGAATGAATTAGAATGGATCGTACGGAATGAATTAGAATGGATTGTATGAATGAATTAGAATGGATACATTCGTGCGAATGAATTAGAATGGATAATACGAATGAGTAAGAATGGATCGTACGAATGAAATAGAATGGATTGTACGAATGAATTAGAATGGATCGTACAAATGAATTAGAATGGATCGTACGAATGAATTAGAATGGATTGCACGAATGAATTAGAATGGATCGTACGAATGAATTAGAATGGATCGTGTGAAAGAATTAGAATGGATTGTATGAATGAATTAGAATGTATCGTACGAATGAATTGGAATGGATCGTACGAAGGAATTAGAATGGATACATTCGTGTGAATGAATTAGAATGGATACATTCGTGCGAAAGAATTAGAATAGATCGTATGAATGAATTAGAATGGATCCTATGAATGAATTAGAATGGATCGTGCGAATGAATTAGAATGGATCGTGCTAATGAATTAGAATTGACCGAACAAATGAATTAGCATGGATCGTGCTAATGAATTAGAATGGAACGTACGAATGAATTAGAATGGATCGTGTGAAAGAATTAGAATGGATTGTATGAATGAATTAGAATGGATCGTACGAAGGAATTAGAATGGATCGTACGAATGAATTAGAATGGATCGTACGAATGAATTAGAATAGATCGTACGAATGAATTAGAATGGATCGTACGAATGAATTAGAATGGATCGTGTGAAAGAATTAGAATGGATCGTACGAATGAATTAGAATGGATCGTGCGAATGAATTAGAATGGATCGTACGAATGAATTAGAATGGATCGTGCTAATGAATTAGAATGGATCATACGAATGAGTAAGAATGGATCGTACGAATGAAATAGAATGGATTGTACGAATGAATTAGAATGGATCGTACAAATGAATTAGAATGGATCGTACGAATGAAATAGAATGGATTGCACGAATGAATTAGAATGGATCGTACGAATGAATTAGAATGGATCGTACGAATGAATTAGAATAGATCGTATGAATGAATTAGAATGGATCGTACGAATGAATTAGAATGGATCGTGTGAAAGAATTAGAATGGATCGTACATATGAATTAGAATGGATTAGAATGGATCGTGCGAATGAATTAGAATGGATCGTACGAATTAATTAGAATAGATTGTATGAATGAATTAGAATGGATCTTACGAATGAATTAGAATGGATCGTACGAATGAATTAGATTGGATCCTACGAATGAATTAGAATGGATACATTCGTGCGAATGAATTAGAATGGATCGGACGAATGAATTTGAATGGATCGTACGAATGAATTAGAATGGATCATACGAATAAATAAGAATGGATACATTCGTCCGAATGAATTAGAATGGATCATACGAATGAGTAAGAATGGATCGTACGAATGAAATAGAATAGATTGTACGAATGAAATAGAATGGATCCAACGAATGAATTAGAATGGATCGTGTGAAAGAATTAGAATGGATTGTATGAATGAATTAGAATGGATCGTATGAATGAATTAGAATGGATCGTGCGAATGAATTCGAATGGATCGTACGAATTCATTCTAATTCATTCACACAATCCATTCTAATTCTTTCACACGATCTTTTCTAATTCATTCGTAGGATCCATTCTAATTCATTCGTACAATCTATTCTATTTCATTCGTACGATCCATTCTTACTCATTCGTATGATCCATTCTAATTCATTCGGACGAATGTATCCATTCTAATTTATTCGTACGATCCATTCTAATTCATTCGTACGATCCATTCTAGTTCATTCGTACGATCCATTCTAATTCATTCGTCCGATCCATTCTAATTCATTCGCACGAATGTATCCATTCTAATTCATTCGTACGGTCCATTCTAATTCATTCGCACAATCCATTCTATTTCATTCGTACGATCCATTCTTACTCATTCGTATGATCCATTATGGATACATTCGTGCGAATGAATTAGAATGGATCATACGAATGAGTAAGAATGGATCGTACGAATGAAATACAATGGATTGTGCGAATGAATTAGAATGGATCGTACGAATGAATTAGAATGGATCGTACGAATGAACTATAATGGATACATTCGTGCAAATGAATTAGAATGGATCGTACGAATGAATTAGAATGGATCGTACGAATGAATTAGAATGGATCTTACGAATGAATTAGAATGGATCGTACGAATGCACGATCCATGCTAATTCATTCGTTCGATCAATTCTAATTCATTAGCACGATCCATTCTAATTCATTCGTACGATCCATTCTAATTTATTCGCACGATCCATTCTAATTCATTCGTACGATCCATTCTAATTCATTCGCACGATCCATTCTAATTCATTCGTACGATCCATTTTAATCCTTTCACACGATCCATTCTAATTCATTCGTACGATCCATTCTAATTCATTCCTACGATCTATTCTAATTCATTCGTACGATCCATTCTAATTCATTCGTACAATCCATTCTAATTCCTTCGTACGATCCATTCTAATTCATTCATTCAATCCATTCTAATTCTTTCACACGATCCATTCTAATTGATTCATACGATCCATTCAAATTCATTCGTGCAATCCATTCTATTTCATTCGTACGATCCATTCTTACTCATTCGTACGATCCATTCTAATTCATTCACACGAATGTATCCATTCGTACGAATGAATTAGAATAGATTGTACGAATGAATTAGAATGGATCGTACGAATGAATTAGAATGGATCGTACGAATGAATTAGAATGGATCGTACGAATGAATTAGAATGGATCGTGCGAATGAATTAGAGTGGATCGTACGAATGAATTAGAATGGATCGTACGGATGAACTAGAATGGATACATTCGTGCAAATGAATTAGAATGGATCGTACGAATGAATTAGAATGGATCCTACGAATGAATTAGAATGGATCGTGTGAAAGAATTAGAATGGATTGTATGAATGAATTAGAATGGATCGTATGAATGAATAAGAATGGATCGTGCGAATGAATTTGAATGGATCGTACGAATTCATTCTAATTCATTCATACAATACATTCTAATTCTTTCACACGATCTATTCTAATTCATTCGTACGTTCCATTCTAATTCATTAGCACGATCCATGCTAATTCATTCGTTCGATCAATTCTAATTCATTCGCAGGATCCATTCTAATTCATTCATACGATCCATTCTAATTCATTCATACGATCCATTCTAATTCATTCATACAATCCATTCTAATTCTTTCACACGATCCATTCTAATTCATTCGTAGGATCCATTCTAATTCATTCATACGATCCATTCTAATTCATTCGTACGATCCATTCTTATTCATTCGTACGATACATTCTAATGGATACATTTGTGCGAATGAATCTAAATGGATTGTATGAATAAATTACAATGGATCGTACGAATGAATTAGAATGGATCGTACGAATGAATTAGAATAGCTCATACGAATGAATTAGAATGAATCGTATGAAAGAATTAGAATGGCTACATTCGTGCGAATGAATTAGAATAGATCGTACGAATGAATTAGAATGGATCGTACGAATAAATTAGAATGGATCGTGGGAATGAATTAGAATGGATCGTACGAATGAATTAGAATGGATCCACCGAATGAGTTAGAATGGATCATACGAATGAATTAGAATGGATTGTACGAATGAATTAGAATGGATTGTGCGAATGAATTAGAATGGATCGTATGAATGAATAAGAATGGATCGTACGAATGAATTAGAATGATTAGAATGGATCGTATGAGTGAATTAGAATGGATCATACGAATTAATTAGAATGGATCATACGAATGAATTAGAATGGATCGTTAGAATGAATTAGAATGGATACATTCGTGCGAATGAATTAGAATGGATTGTGCGAATGAATAAGAACAGATCGTGTGAATGAATTAGAATGGATCGTACGAATGAATTAGAATGGATCGTGCGAATGAATTAGAATGGATCGTACGAATGAATTAGAATGGATCGTGTGAAAGAATTAGAATGGATCGTACGAATGAATTAGAATGGATCGTGCGAATGAATTAGAATGGATCGTACGAATGAATTTTAATGGATACATACATTCGTGCGAATGAATTAGAATGGATCGTACGAATGAATTTGAATGGATCGTACGAATGAATTAGAATAGATCGTACGAATGAATTAGAATGGATCGTACGAAGGAATTAGAATGGATCGTACTAATGAATTAGAATGGATATATTCGTGCAAATGAATTAGAATGGATCATATGAATGTATTAGAATGGATCGTATGAGTGAATTAGAATGGATCGTACGAATGAATTAGAATGGATCGTATGAATGAATTAGAACTGATCGTACGAATGAATTAGAATGGATCGTACGAATGAATTAGAATGGATCGTATGAATGAATTAGAATGGATACATTCGTGCGAATGAATTAGAATGGATCGTGCGAATCCATTAGACTGGATCGTGCGAAGGAATAAGAATGGATCATACGAATGAATTAGAATGGATCGTACGAATTAATTAGAATGGATACATTCGTGCGAATGAATTAGAATGGATTGTATGAATGAATTAGAATGGATCGTACGAATGAATTAGAATGGATCATACGAATTAATTAGAATGGATCATACGAATGAATTAGAATGGATCGTACGAATGAATTAGAATGGATCGTACGAATGTACTAGAATGGATCGTACGAATGAACTAGAATGGATACATTCGAGCGAATGAATTAGAATGGATCGTACGAATGAATTAGAATGGATCGTACGATTCATTCTAATTCATTCGTACGATCCATTTCAATACATTCGTACGATTCATGCTAATTCATTCGCACGATCCATTCTAATTCATTCGTACGATCCATTCTTATTCATTCATACGATCCATTCTAATTCATTCGCACAATCCATTCTAATTCATTCGTACTATCCATTCTAATTCATTCGTATGATCCATTCTAACTCATTCGGTGGATCCATTCTAATTCATTCGTACGATTCATTCTAATTCATTCCCACGATCCATTCTAATTTATTTGTACGATCCATTCTAATTTTTTCGTACGATCTATTCTAATTCATTCGCACGAATGTAACAATTCTAATTCATTCATACGATTCATTCTAATTCATTCGTATGAGCAATTCTAATTCATTCGTACGATCCATTCTAATTCATTAATGGAACGTACGAATGAATTAGAATGGATCGTGTGAAAGAATTAAAATGGATTGTATTAATGAATTAGAATGAATTCGTACGATCCATTCTAATTCATTAGCACGATCCATTCTAATTCGTTCGTACGATCCATTCTAATTCATTCGCACGATCCATTCTAATTAATTCATACAATCCATTCTAATTCTTTCATAGGATCCATTCTAATTCATTCGTACAATCTATTCTATTTCATTCGTACGATCCATTCTTACTCATTCGTATGATCCATTCTAATTCATTCGGGCGAATGTATCCATTCTAATTTATTCGTACGATCCATTTTAATTCATTCGTACGATCCATTCTAATTCATTCGTATGATCCATTCTAATTCATTCGTCCGATTCATTCTAATTCATTCGCACGAATGCATCCATTCTAATTCATTCGTACGGTCCATTCTAATTCATTCGCACAATCCATTCTATTTCATTCGTACGATCCATTCTTACTCATTCGTATGATCCATTATGGATATATTCGTGCGAATGAATTAGAATGGATCATACGAATGAGTAAGAATGGATCGTACGAATGAAATAGAATGGATTGTGCGAATGAATTAGAATGGATCGTACGAATGAATTAGAATGGATCATGTGAAAGAATTAGAATGGATTGTATGAATGAATTAGAATAGATCATATGAATGAATTAGAATGAATCGTACGAATGAATTAGAATGGATCGTACGAATGAATTAGAATGGATCGTATGAATGAATTAGAATGGATCGTACGGATGAATTAGAATGGATCATACGAATGAATTAGAATGGATCGTACGAATGAATTAGAATGGATCGTACGAATAAATTAGAATGGATACATTCGTCCGAATGAATTAGAATGGATCATACGAATGAGTAAGAATGGATTGTACGAATGAAATAGAATTGATTATACGAATGAATTAGAATGGATCCTACGAATGAATTAGAATGGATCGTGTGAAAGAATTAGAATGGATTGTTTGAATGAATTAGAATGGATCGTGCGAATGAATTAGAATGGATCGTACGAATGAATTAGAATGGATCGTGACAATGAATTAGAATTGATCGAACGAATGAATTAGCATGGATCATGTTAATGAATTAGAATGGAACGTACGAATGAATTAGAATGGATCGTGTGAAAGAATTAGAATGGATTGTATGAATGAATTAGAATGAATTCGTATGATCCATTCGAATTCATTCGCACGATCCATTCTAATTCATTCATACGATCCATTCTAATTCATTCATACAATCCATTCTAATTCTTTCACACGATCCATTCTAATTCATTCGTAGGATCCATTCTAATTCATTCGTACAATCCATTCTAATCCATTCGTACGATCCAGTCTAATTCATTCGTACGATCCATTCTAATTCATTCGTGCGATCCATTCTAATTCATTCATACAATCCATTCTAATTCATCCGCACGAATGTATCCATTCTAATCCATTCGTACGATCCATTCTAATTCATTCGTAAGATCCATTTTAATTCATTCGTACGATCCATTCTAATTCATTCGTACGATCCATTCAAATTCATTCGTACGATCCATTCTAATTCATTCGCACGAATGTATCCATTCTAATTCATTCGTACAATCCATTCTATTTCATTCGTACGATCCATTCTTACTCATTCGTATGATCCATTCTAATTCATTCGTATGATCCATTCTAATTCATTCGTACGATCCATTCTAATTCATTCATACGATCCATTCTAATTCATTCGCACGATCCATTCTAATTCATTCATACTATCCATTCTAATTCATTCAAACGATCCATTCTAATTCATTCCTACAATCCATTCTAATTCATTCGCCCGATCCATTCTAATTCATTCATACGATCCATTCTATTAGAATGGATCATGTGATCCATTCGAATTCATTCGCACGATCCATTCTAATTCATTCATACGATCCATTCTAATTCATTCATACAATGCATTCTAATTCTTTCACACGATCCATTCTAATTCATTCGTACGATCCATTCTAATTCATTCGTACGATCCATTCTATTTCATTTGTACGATCCATTCTTACTCATTCGTATGATCCATTCTAATTCATTCGTACGATCCATTCTAATTCATTTGTACGATCCATTCTAATTCTTTCACACGATCCATTCTAATTCATTCGTAGGATCCATTCTAATTCATTCGTACAATCTATTCTATTTCATTTGTACGATCCATTCTTACTCATTCGTATGATCCATTCTAATTCATTCGGACGAATGTATCCATTCTAATTTATTTGTACGATCCATTCTAATTCATTCGTACGATCTATTCTAATTCATTCTTACGATCCATTCTTACTCATTTGTATGATCCATTCTAATTCATTCGTACGATCCATTCTAATTCATTTGCACAATCTATTCTAATTCATTCGTACGATCCATTCTAACTCATTCGTACGATCGTACGAATGAATTAGAATGGATCGTACGCAATGAATTAGAATGGATTGTATGAATGAATTAGAATGGATACATTCGTGCGAATGAATTAGAATGGATCATACGAATGAGTAAGAATGGATCATACGAATGAAATAGAATGGATTGTACGAATGAATTAGAATGGATCGAACAAATGAATTAGAATGGATCGTACGAATGAATTAGAATGGATCATACGAATGAGTAAGAATGGATCGTACAAATGAAATAGAATGGATTGTACAAATGAATTAGAATGGATCGTACGAATGAATTAGAATGGATCGTGTGAAAGAATTAGAATGCATTGTATGAATGAATTAGAATGGATCGTATGAATGAATTAGAATGGATCGTGCGAATGAATTAGAATGGATCGTACGAATGAATTAGAATGGATCGTGTGAAAGAATTAGAATGGATCGTACGAATGAATTAGAATGGATCGTGCGAATGAATTAGAATAGATCATACGAATGAATTAGAATGGATACATTTGTGCGAATGAATTAGATTGGATCGTACGAATGAATTAGAATGGATCGTATGAATGAATTAGAATGGATCGTACGAATGAATTAGAATGGATCGTGCGAATGAATTAGAATGGATCGTACGAATGAATTAGAATGGATCGTACGAATGAACTAGAATGGATACGTTTGTGCGAATGAATTAGAATGGATCATACGAATGAATTAGAATGGATCGTACGAATGAATTAGAATGGATCTTACGAATGAATTAGAATGGATCGTACGAATGAATTAGAATGGATCGTACGAATGAATTAGAATGGATCTTACGAATGAATTAGAATGGATCGTACGAATGAATTAGAATGGACCTTACGAATGAATTAGAATGGATCGTATGAATGAATTAGAATGGATCGTACGAATGAATTAGAATGGATACATTCGTGCGAATGAATTAGAATGGATCGGACTAATGAATTAGAATGGATTGTATGAATGAATTAGAATGGATCTTACGAATGAATTAGAATGGATTGTACGAATGAACTAGAATGGATCGTACGAATGAATTAGAATGGATACATTCGTGCGAATGAATTAGAATGGATCGGACGAATGAATTAGAATGGATCTTACGAATGAATTAGAATGGATCGTACGAATGAATTAGAATGGATCGTACGAATGAATTAGAATGGATCTTACGAATGAATTAGAATGGATCGTACGAATGAATTAGAATGGACCTTACGAATGAATTAGAATGGATCGTATGAATGAATTAGAATGGATCGTACGAATGAATTAGAATGGATACATTCGTGCGAATGAATTAGAATGGATCGGACGAATGAATTAGAATGGATCGTACGAATGAATTAGAATAGATCGTACGAATGAATTAGAATGGATCGTACGAATAAATTAGAATGGATACATTCGTCCGAATGAATTAGAATGGATCATACGAATGAGTAAGAATGGATCGTACGAATGAAATAGAATAGATTGTACGAATGAATTAGAATGGATCCTACGAATGAATTAGAATGGATCGTGTGAAGGAATTAGAATGGATTGTATGAATGAATTAGAATGGATCGTATGAATGAATTAGAATGGATCGTGCGAATGAATTCGAATAGATTGTACGAATTCATTCTAATTCATTCATACAATCCATTCTAATTCTTTCACACGATCTATTCTAATACATTCGTAGGATCCATTCTAATTCATTCGTACAATCTATTCTATTTCATTCGTACGATCCATTCTAATTCATTCGTACGATCCATTCTAATTCATTCGTACGATCCATTCTAATTCATTCATACGATCCATTCTAATTCATTCGTACGATCTATTCTAATTCACTCATACGATCCATTCTAAAACATTCATACGATCCATTCTAATTCATTCGCACAAATGTATCCATTCTAATTCATTCATATGATCCATTCTAATTAATTCGCACGATCCATTCTAATTCATTCGTACGATCCATTCTAATTCATTCGCACGATCTGTTCTTATTCATTCGCACAATCCATTCTAATTCATTCGCACGAATGTATCCATTCTAATTCATTCGTACGATCCGTTCTAATTCATTCGTACGATCCATTCTAATTCATTCGTATGATCCATTCTAATTAATTCGTATGATCCATTCTAATTCATTCCTACGATCCATTCTAATTCATTCATACAATCCATTCTAATTCATTCGCATGAATGTATCCATTCTAATTAATTCGTACGATCCATTCTAATTCATTCGTATGATCCATTCTAATTCATTCGCACAATCCATTCTATTTCATTCGTACGATCCATTCTTACTCATTGGTACGATCCATTCAAATTCATTCGCACGAATGTATCCATTCTAATTCATTCGTACGAATCTATTCTAATTCATTCGTACAATCTATTCTATTTCATTCATACGATCCATTCTTACTCATTCGTATGATCCATTCTAATTCATTCGGACGAATGTATCCATTCTAATTTATTCGTACGATCCATTCTAATTCATTCGTACGATCCATTCTAATTCATTCGTACGATCCATTCTAATTCATTCGTCCGATCCATTCTAATTCATTCGCACGAATGTATCTATTCTAATTCATTCGTACGATCCATTCTAATTCATTCGTACGATCCATTCTAATTCATTCGTAAGATCCATACTAATTCATTCGTACGATCCATTCTAATTCATTCGTACGATCCATTCTAATTCATTCGCACGAATGTATCCATTCTAGTTCATTCGTACGATCTATTCTAATTCACTCGCATGGATCGTGCATTCGTACGATCCATTCTAATTCATTCGTAAGATCCATTCTAATTCATTCGTACGATCCATTCTAATTCATTCGTACGATCCATTCTAATTCATTCATACGATCTATTCTAATTCATTCATACAATCCTTTCTAATTCTTTCACACAATCCATTCTAATTCATTCGTACGATCCATTCTAATTCATTCGCACAATCCATTCTATTTCATTCGTACGATCCATTCTTACTCATTCGTATGATCCATTCAAATTCATTCGCACGAATGTATCCATATTAGATCATACGAATGAGTAAGAATGGATCCTACGAATGAAATAGAATGGATTGTGCGAATGAATTAGAATGGACCGTACGAATGAATTAGAATGGATACATTCGTGCGAATGAATTAGAATAGATCGGACGAATGAATTAGAATGGATCGTACGAATGAATTAGAATGGATCGTATGAATGAATTAGAATGGATCGTACGAATAAATTAGAATGGATAGATTCGTCCGAATGAATTAGAATGGATCATACGAATGAGTAAGAATGGATCGTACGAATGAAATAGAATAGATTGTACGAATGAATTAGAATGGATCCTACGAATGAATTAGAATAGATCGTGTGAAAGAATTAGAATGGATTGTATAAATGAATTAGAATGAATTCGTATGATCCATTCGAATTCATTCGCACAATCCATTCTAATTCATTCATACGATCCATTCTAATTCATTCATACAATCCATTCTAATTCTTTCACACGATCCATTCTAATTCATTCGTAGGATCCATTCTAATTCATTCGTACAATCTATTCTATTTCATTCGTACGATCCATTCTTACTCATTCGTATGATCCATTCTAATTCATTCGGATGAATGTATCCATTCTAATTTATTCGTACGATCCATTCTAATTCATTCGTACGATCCATTCTAATTCATTCGTACGATCCATTCTAATTCATTCGTACGATCCATTCTAATTCATTCGTCCGATCCATTCTAATTCATTCGCACGAATGTATCCATTCTAATTCATTCGTACGATCCACTCTAATTCATTCGTACGATCCATTCTAATTCATTCGTAAGATCCATTCTAATTCATTCGTACGATCCATTCTAATTCATTCGTACGATCCATTCTAATTCATTCGCACGAATGTATCCATTCTAGTTCATTCGTACGATCCATTCTAATTCATTCGTAGGATCCATTCTAATTCATTCGCATGATCCATTCTAATTCATTCGTACGATCCATTCTAATTCATTCATACGATCCATTCTAATTCATTCGTACGATCCATTCTAATTCATTCGCACAAATGTATCCATTCTAATTCATTCGTACGATCCATTCTAATTCATTCGCACGATCCATTCTAATTCATTAGTACGATCCATTCTAATTAATTCGTACGATCCATTCTAATTCATTCATACAATCCATTCTAATTCATTCGCACGAATGTATACATTCTAGTTCATTCGTACGATCAGTTCTAATTCATTCACAAAATCTATTCTAATTCATTCATACGATCCATTCTAACTCATTCACACGAATGTATCCATTCTAATTCATTCATACGATCCATTCTAATTAATTCGTACGATCCATTCTAATTCACTCATACGATCCATTCTAATACATTCATACGATCCATTCTAATTCATTTGCACGAATATATCCATTCTAATTCATTCGTACGATCCATTCTAATTCCTTCGTACGATCCATTCTAATTCATTCGTACGATCTATTCTATTTCATTCGTACGATCCATTCTTACTCATTCGTACTTTCCACTCTAATTCATTCGTCCGATCCATTCTAATTCATTCGCACGAATGTATCTATTCTAATTCATTCGTTCGATCAATTCTAATTCATTAGCACGATCCATTCTAATTCATTCGTACGATCCATTCTAATTCATTCGCACGATCCATTCTAATTTATTCATAGGATCCATTCTAATTCATTCATATGATCTATTCTAATTCTTTCGCACGAATGTATTCATTCTAATTCATTCGGACGAATGTATCCATTCTAATTCATTCGTACGATCCATTCTAATTCATTCGTACGATCCATTCTAATTCATTCATACGATCCATTCTAATTCATTCGTACGATCCATTCTAATTCATTCGTACGAATGTATCCATTCTAGTTCATTCGTACGATCTATTCTAATTCATTCGCATGGATCGTGCATTCGTACGATCCATTCTAATTCATTCGTAAGATCCATTCTTATTCATTCGTACGATCAATTCTAATTCATTTGTACGATCCATTCTAATTCATTCGTACGAATGTATCCATTCTAGTTCATTCGTACGATCCATTCTAATTCATTCGTACGATCCATTCTAATTCATTCATACGATCTATTCTAATACATTCATACAATCCATTCTAATTCTTTCTCACGATCCATTCTAATTCATTCGTACGATCCATTCTAATTCATTCGCACAATCCATTCTATTTCATTCGTACGATCCATTCTTACTCATTTGTATGATCCATTCTAATTCATTCGCACGAATGTATCCATAATGGATCATACGAATGAGTAAGAATGGATCGTACGAATGAAATAGAATGGATTGTGCGAATGAATTAGAATGGACCAAACGAATTAATTAGAATGGATACATTCGTGTGAATGAATTAGAATGGATAGGACGAATGAATTAGAATGGATCGTACGAATGAATTAGAATGGATCGTACGAATGAATTAGAATGGATCGTACGAATAAATTAGAATGGATACATTCGTCCGAATGAATTAGAATGGATCATACGAATGAGTAAGAATGGATCGTACGAATGAAATAGAATAGATTGTACGAATGAATTAGAATGGATCCTACGAATGAATTAGAATAGATCGTGTGAAAGAATTCGAATGGATTGTATGAATGAATTAAAATGAATTCGTACGATCCATTCGAAATCATTCGTACGATCCATTCTAATTCATTCATACGATCCATTCTAATTCATTCATACAATCCATTCTAATTCTTTCACACGATCCATTCTAATTCATTCGTAGGATCCATTCTAATTCATTCGTACAATCTATTCTATTTCATTCGTACGATCCATTCTTACTCATTCGTATGATCCATTCTAATTCATTCGGACGAATGTATCCATTCTAATTTATTCGTACGATCTATTCTAATTCATTCGTATGATCCATTCTAATTCATTCGTCCGATCCATTCTAATTCATTCGCACGAATGTATCCATTCTAATTCATTCGTACGATCCATTCTAATTCATTCGTACGATCCATTCTAATTCATTCGTAAGATCCATTCATTCGTATGATCCATTCTAATGGATACATTTGTGCGAATGAATCTAAATGGATTGTATGAATGAATTACAATGGATCGTATGAATGAATTGGAATGGATCGTATGAATGAATTAGAATAGCTCATACGAATGAATTAGAATGAATCGTATGAATGAATTAGAATGGTTACATTCGTGCGAATGAATTAGAATAGATCGTACGAATGAATTAGAATGGATCGTACGAATAAATTAGAATGGTTCGTGGGAATGAATTAGAATGGATCGTACGAATGAATTAGAATGGATCGTACGAAGGAATTAGAATGGATCGTACGATCCATTCTAATTCATTCGCACGATCCATTCTAATCCATTCTAATTCATTTGTACGATCCATTCTAATTCTTTCACACGATCCATTCTAATTCATTCTAATCCATTCTAATTCATTCGTACAATCTATTCTATTTCATTCGTACAAATGAACTAGAATGGATACATTCGTACGAATGAATTAGAATGGATCATACGAATTAATTAGAATGGATCATACGAATGAATTAGAATAGATCGTACGAATGAATTAGAATGGATCGTACGAAGGAATTAGAATGGATCGTACGAATGAAGTAGAATGGATCGTAGGAATGAATTAGAATGGATCGTACGAATGAATTAGAATGGATCGTACGAATGAATTAGAATGGATCATACGAATTAATTATAATGGATCATACGAATGAATTAGAATGGATCGTACGAATGAATTAGAATGGATCGTACGAATGAATTAGAATGGATACATTCATGCGAATGAATTAGAATGGATTGTGCGAATGAATAAGAACAGATCGTTCGAATGAATTAGAATGGATCGTACGAATGAATTAGAATGGATCGTGCGAATGAATTAGAATGGATCGTACGAATGAATTAGAATGGATACATTTGTGCGAATGAATTAGAATGGATCGTACGAATGAATTAGAATGGATCGTATGAATAAATTAGAATGGATCGTATGAATGAATTAGAATGGATCGTGCGAATGAATTAGAATGGATCGTACGATCCATTCGAATTCATTCGCACGATCCATTCTAATTCATTCGTACGATCCATTCTAATTCATTCATACGAACCATTCTAATTCATTCGTACGATCCATTCTAATTCATTCCCAATCTATTCTAATTCATTCGTACGAATGGATACATTCGTGTGAATGAATTAGAATGGATCGTGTGAAAGAATTAGAATGGATCGTAAGAATGAATTAGAATGGATCGTACGAATGAATTAGAATGGTTACATTCATGCGAATGAATTAGAATAGATCGTGCGAATGAATTAGAATGGATTCGTACGAATGAATTAGAATGGATACATTCGTGCGAATGAATTAGAATGGATCGTACGAATGAATTAGAATGGATCGTACGAATGAATTAGAATGGATCGTACGAATGAATTAGAATGGATTGTACGAATGAATTAGAATGGATCGCACGAATGTATCTATTCTAATTCATTCGTACGATCCATTCTAATTCATTTGTACGATCCATTCTAATTCATTCGTATGATCCAGTCTAATTCATTCGTATGATCCATTCTAATTCATTCGTACGATCCATTCTAATTCATTCATACAATCCATTCTAATTCATTCGTACGATCCATTCTAATTCACTCATACGATCCATTCTAATACATTCATACGATCCATTCTAATTCATTTGCACGAATATATCCATTCTAATTCATTCGTACGATCCATTCTAATTCCTTCGTACGATCCATTCTAATTCATTCGTACGATCTATTCTAATTCATTCGTACGATCCATTCTAATTCATTCGTACGAATGAATTAGAATGGATACATTCGTGCAAATGAATTAGAATGGATACATTCGTGCGAAAGAATTAGAATAGATCGTATGAATGAATTAGAATGGATCCTATGAATGAATTAGAATGGATCGTGCGAATGAATTAGAATGGATCGTACGAATGAATTAGAATGGATCGTGCTAATGAATTAGAATTGATCGAACGAATGAATTAGCATGGATCGTGCTAATAAATTAGAATGGATCGTACGAATGAATTAGAATGGATCAAATGAATGAATTAGAATGGTTACATTCATGCGAATGAATTAGAATGGATCGTACGAATGGATTAGAATGGATCGTACGAATGGATTAGAATGGATACATTCGAGCGAATGAATTAGAATGGATCGTACGAATGAATTAGAATGGATCGTACGAATAAATTAGAATGGATACATTCGTCCGAATGAATTAGAATGGATCATACGAATGAGTAAGAATGGATCGTATGAATGAAATAGAATAGATTGTACGAATGAATTAGAATCGATTCGTATGAATGAATTAGAATGGATCGTACGAATGAATTAGAATGGATCATACGAATTAATTAGAATGGATCGTACGAATGAATTAGAATGGATCGTACGAATGAATTAGAATGGATACATTCGTGCGAATGAATTAGAATGGATCGGACGAATGAATTATAATAGATCGTACGAATGAATTAGAATGGATCGTACGAATGGATTAGAATGGATACATTCGTGCGAATGAATTAGAATGGATTGTATGAATGAATTAGAATGGATCGTACGAATGAATTAGAATGGATCGTACGTATGAATTAGAATGAATCGTACGAATGGATTAGAATGGATTGTATGAATGAATTAGAATGGATCCTACGAATGAATTAGAATGGATCGTGTGAAAGAATTAGAATGGATTGTACAAATAAATTAGAATGGATCGTATGAATGAATTACAATGGATCGTGCGAATGAATTAGAATTGATCAAACGAATGAATTAGCATGGATCGTGCTAATGAATTAGAATGGAACGTACGAATAAATTAGAATGGATCGTGTGAAAGAATTAGGATGGATTGTATGAATGAATTAGAATGAATTCGTACGATCCATTCGAATTCATTCGCACGATCCATTCTAATTCATTCATACGATCCATTCTAATTCATTCATACGATCCATTCTAATTCATTCATACAATCCATTCTAATTCTTTCACATGATCCATTCTAATTCATTCGTAGGATCCATTCTAATTCATTCGTACAATCCATTCTAATCCATTCGTACGATCCATTCTAATTCATTCGTACGATCCATTCTAATTCATTCGTACGATCCATTCTAATTCATTCATACAATCCATTCTAATTCATTCGCACGAATGTATCCATTCTAATCCATTCGTACGATCCATTCTTATTCATTCGTAAGATCCATTCTAATTCATTCGTACGATCCATTCTAATTCATTCATACGATCCATTCTAATTCATTCGTACGATCCATTCTAATTCATTCGCACGAATGTATCCATTCTAATTCATTCGTACAATCCATTCTATTTCATTTGTATGATCCATTCTTACTCATTCGTATGATCCATTCTAATTCATTCGTATGATCCATTCTAATTCATTCGTACGATCCATTCTAATTCATTCGTACGATCCATTCTAATTCGTTCGCACGATCCATTCTAATTCATTCATACGATATATTCTAATTCATTCATACGATCCATTCTAATTCATTCAAACAATCCATTCTAATTCATTCGCCCGATCCATTCTAATTCATTCATACGATCCATTCTATTCGAATGGATCATGCGATCCATTCGAATTCATTCGCACGATCCATTCTAATTCATTCATACGATCCATTCTAATTCATTCATACAATGCATTCTAATTCTTTCACACGATCCTTTCTAATTCATTTGTAGGATCCATTCTAATTCATTCATACAATCCATTCTATTTCATTTGTACGATCCATTCTTACTCATTAGTATGGTCCATTCTAATTCATTCGTACGATCCATTCTAATTCATTTGTACGATCCATTCTAATTCTTTCACACGATCCATTCTAATTCATTCGTAGGATCCATTCTAATTCATTCGTACAATCTATTCTAATTCATTCGTACGATCCATTCTAATTCATTCGTACGATCGTACGAATGAATTAGAATGGATCGTACGGAATGAGTAAGAATTGATCGTACGAATGAGATAGAATGGATTATACAAATGAATTAGAATGGATACATTCGTGCGAATGAATTAGAATGGATCGTACGAATGAATTAGAATGGATCGTGCGAATGAATTAGAATGGATCGTACGAATGAATTAGAATGGATCGTACGAATGAACTAGAATGGATACATTCGTGCGAATGAATTAGAATGGATCGTACAAATGAATTAGAATGGATCGTACGAATGAATTAGAATGGATTGTATGAATGAATTAGAATGGATCGTGTGAAAGAATTAGAATGGATTGTATGAATGAATTAGAATAGATCGTATGAATGAATTAGAATGGATCGTACGAATGAATTAGAATGGATCGTACGAATGAACTAGAATGGATACATTCGTGCGAATGAATTAGAATGGATCGTACGAATGAATTAGAATGGATCGTACGAATGAATTAGAATGGATCTTACGAATGAATTAGAATGGATCGTACGAATGCACGATCCATGCTAATTCATTCGTTCGATGAATTCTAATTCATTAGCACGATCTATTCTAATTCATTCATACGATCCATTCTAATTCATTCGCACGATCAATTCTAATTCATTCGTACGATCCATTCTAATTCTTTCACACAATCCATTCTAATTCATTCGTACGATCCATTCTAATTCATTCGTACGATCTATTCTAATTCATTCATATGATCCATTCTAATTCATTCGTACGATCCATTCTAATTCCTTCGTACGATCCATTCTAATTCATTCATACAATCTATTCTAATTCATTCATACAATCCATTCTAATTCTTTCACAAGATCCATTCTAATTCATTCGTACGATCCATTCTAATTCATTCATACAATCCATTCTAATTCGTTCACACGATCCATTCTAATTCATTCGTACGTTCCATTCTTATTCATTAGCACGAACCATGCTAATTCATTAGTTCGATCAATTCTAATTCATTAGCACGATCCATTCTAATTTATTCGTACGATCCATTCTAATTCATTCGCACGATCCATTCTAATTCATTCATAGGATCCATTCTAATTCATTCATACGATCTATTCTAATTCTTTCGCACGAATGTATCCATTCTAATTCATTCGCACGAATGTATCCATTCTAATTCATTCGTACGATCCATTCTAATTCATTCGTACGATCCATTCTAATTCATTCGTACGATCCATTCTAATTCATTCATACGATCTATTCTAATTCATTCATACAATCCATTCTAATTCTTTCACACGATCCATTCTAATTCATTCGTACGATCCATTCTAATTCATTCGCACAATCCATTCTATTTCATTCGTACGATCCATTCTTACTCATTGGTACGATCCATTCTAATTCATTCGCACGAATGTATCCATTCTAATTCATTCGTACGAATCCATTCTAATTCATTCGTACAATCCATTCTATTTCATTCGTACAATCCATTCTTACTCATTCGTATGATCCATTCTAATTCATTCGCACGAATGTATCCATTCTAAATCATTCGTATGATCCATTCTAATTCATTCGTACGATCCATTCTAAATCTTTCGTACAATCCATTCTATTTCATTCGTACGATCAATTCTAATTCATTAGCATGATCCATTCTAATTCATTTGTACGATCCATTCAAATTCATTCGCACGATCCATTCTAATTCATTCGTACAATCCATTCTATTTCATTCGTACGATCCATTCTTACTCATTCGTATGATCCATTCTAATTCATTCGTACGATCCATTCTAATTCATTCGTACGATCGTACGAATGAATTAGAATGGATCGTACGGAATGAATTAGAATGGATTGTATGAATGAATTAGAATGGATACATTCGTGCGAATGAATTAGAATGGATCATACGAATGAGTAAGAATGGATCGTACGAATGAGTAAGAATGGATCGTACGAATGAATTAGAATAGATCGTACGAATGAATTAGAATGGATACATTCGTGCGAATGAATGAGAATGGATCGGACGAATGAATTAGAATGGATCGTACGAATGAACTAGAATGGATACATTCGTGCGAATGAATTAGAATGGATCATACGAATGAATTAGAATGGATCGTACGAATGAATTAGAATGGATCTTACGAATGAATTAGAATGGATCGTACGAATGAATTAGAATGGATCGTACGAATGAATTAGAATGGATACATTCATGCGAATGAATTAGAATGGATCAGGCGAATAAATTAGAATGGATCGTACGAATGAATTAGAATGGATCAAATGAATGAATTAGAATGGTTACATTCATGTGAATGAATTAGAATGGATCGTACGAATGGATTAGAATGGATACATTCGAGCGAATAAATTAGAATGGATCGTACGAATGAATTAGAATGGATCGTACGAATGGATTCGAATGGATCCTACGAATGGATTAGAATGGATACCTTTGTGCATATGAATTAGAATGGATCGTACGAATGAATTAGAATAGATCATATTAATGAATTAGAATGGATCGTACGAATGAATTAGAATGGATACATTCGTGCGAATGAATTAGAATGGATCGTGCGAATCCATTAGACTGGATCGTGCGAATGAATAAGAATGGATCATACGAATGAATTAGAATGGATCATATGAATTAGAATGAATTAGAATGAATCGTATGAATTAGAATGGATCGTACGAATGAATTAGAATGGATCGTACGAATGAATTAGAATGGATCGTGCGAATGAATTAGAATGGATCGTACCAATGAGTAAGAATAGATCGTACGAATGAATAGAATGGATCGTATGAATGAATTAGAATGGATACATTCGTGTGAATGAATTAGAATGGATCGTATGAATGAATTAGAATAGATTTTGTGAAAGAATTAGAATGGATCGTACGAATGAATTAGAATGGATACATTCGTGCGAATGAATTAGAATGGATCGGACGAATGAATTAGAATGGATCGTACGAATGAATTAGAATGGATCGTACGAATGAATTAGAATAGATTGTACGAATGAATTAGAATGGATCAAATGAATGAATTAGAATGGTTACATTCATGCGAATGAATTAGAATGGATCGTACGAATGGATAAGAATGGATCAAACGAATGGATTAGAATGGATACATTCGTGCGAATGAATTAGAATGGATCGTACGAATGAATTAGAATGGATCGTACGAATGAATTAGAATGGATCTTATGAATGAATTAGAATGGATCGTACGAATGAATTAGAATGGATCGTACGAATGAATTAGAATGGATACATTCGTGCGAATGAATAAGAATGGATCGGACGAATGAATTAGAATGGATCGTACGAATGAATTAGAATTGATCAAAAGAATGAATTAGAATGGTTACATTCATGCGAATGAATTAGAATGGATCGTACGGAATGAATTAGAATGGATTGTATGAATGAATTAGAATGGATACATTCGTGCGAATCAATTAGAATGGATCATACGAATGATTAAGAATGGATCGTACGAATGAAATAGAATGGATTGTACGAATGAATTAGAATGGATCGTACAAATGTATCAGAATGGATCGTACGAATGAATTAGAATGGATCGTACGAATGAATTAGAATGGATCGTACAAATGAATTAGAATGGATCGTGCGAATGAATTAGAATGGATCGTATGAATGAATTAGAATAGATTTTGTGAAAGAATTAGAATGGATTAGAATGGATCGTACGAATGAATTAGAATGGATACATTCGTGCGAATGAATTAGAATGGATCGGACGAATGAATTAGAATGGATCGTACGAATGAATTAGAATGGATCATACGAATGAATTAGAATAGATTGTACGAATGAATTAGAATGGATCAAATGAATGAATTAGAATGGTTATATTTATGCGAATGAATTAGAATGGATCGTACGAATGGATTAGAATGGATCAAACGAATGGATTAGAATGGATACATTCGTGCAAATGAATTAGAATGGATCGTACGAATGAATTAGAATGGATCGTACGAATGAATTAGAATGGATCTTACGAATGAATTAGAATGGATCGTACGAATGAATTAGAATAGATCGTACGAATGAATTAGAATAGATACATTCGTGCGAATGAATAAGAATGGATCAGACGAATGAATTAGAATGGATCGTACGAATGAATTAGAATTGATCAAATGAATGAATTAGAATGGTTACATTCATGCGAATGAATTAGAATGGATCGTACGGAATGAATTAGAATGGATTGTATGAATGAATTAGAATGGATACATTCGTGCGAATCAATTAGAATGGATCATACGAATGATTAAGAATGGATCGTACGAATGAAATAGAATGGATTGTACGAATGAATTAGAATGGATCGTACAAATGTATCAGAATGGATCGTACGAATGAATTAGAATGGATCGTACGAATGAATTAGAATGGATCGTACAAATGAATTAGAATGGATCGTGCGAATGAATTAGAATGGATCGTACCAATGAGTAGGAATGGATCGTACGAATGAATAGAATGGATCGTATGAATGAATTAGAATGGATACATTCGTGTGAATGAATTAGAATGGATCGTATGAATGAATTAGAATAGATTTTCTGAAAGAATTAGAATGGATTAGAATGGACCGTACGAATGAATTAGAATGGATACATTCGTGCGAATGAATTAGAATGGATCGGACGAATGAATTAGAATGGATCGTACGAATGAATTAGAATAGATTGTGCGAATGAATTAGAATGGATCGTACGAATGAATTGGAATGGATCGTACGAATGAATTAGAATGGATCATACGAATGAGTTAGAATGGATCGTACGAATGAATTAGAATGGATCGTACGAATGAATTAGAATGGATCGTACGAATAAATTTGAATGGATACATTCGTCCGAATGAATTAGAATGGATCATACGAATGAGTAAGAATAGATTGTACGAATGAAATAGAATAGATTGTACGAATGAATTAGAATGGATCCTACGAATGAATTAGAATGGATCGTGTGAAATACGAATGATTAGAATGGATATATTCGTGCAAATGAATTAGAATGGATTGTAAGAATGTATTAGAATGGATCGTATGAGTGAATTAGAATGGATCGTGTGAATGAATTAGAATGGATTGTATGAATGAATTAGAATGGATCGTACGAATGAATTAGAATGGATCGTACGAATGAATTAGAATGGATCGTACGAATGAACTAGAATGGATACATTCGTGCGAATGAATTAGAATGGATCATACGAATGAATTAGAATGGATCGTGCGAATGAATTAGAATGGATCGTATGAATGAATTAGAATAGATCGTATGAATGAATTAGAATGGATTGTACGAATGAATTAGAATAGATCATACGAATGAATTAGAATGGATCGTACGAATGAATTAGAATGGATCATACGAATTAATTAGAATGGATCATACGAATGAATTAGAATGGATCGTATGAATGAATTAGAATAGATCGTACGAATGAATTAGAATGGATCGTACGAATGAATTAGAATATATCATGTGAAAGAATTAGAATGGATCGTACAAATGAATTAGAATGGATTAGAATGGATCATGCGAATGAATTAGAATGGATCGTACGAATGAATTAGAATGGATTGTATGAATGAATTAGAATGGATCTTACGAATGAATTAGAATGGATCATACGAATGAATTAGAATGGATCCTACGAATGAATTAGAATGGATACATTCGTGCGAATGAATTAGAATGGATCGGACGAATGAATTAGAATGGATCGTACGAATGAATTAGAATGGATCGTACGAATAAATTAGAATGGACACATTCGTCCGAATGAATTAGAATGGATCATACGAATGAGTAAGAATGGATCGTACGAATGAAATAGAATAGATTGTACGAATGAATTAGAATGGATCCTACGAATGATTTAGAATGGTTCGTGTGAAAGAATTAGAATGGATTATATGAATGAATTAGAATGGATCGGATGAATGAATTAGAATGGATCGTGCGAATGAATTCGAATGGATCGTACGAATTCATTCTAATTCATTCATACAATCCATTCTAATTCTTTCACACGATCTATTCTAATTCATTCGTAGGATCCATTCTAATTCATTCGTACAATCTATTCTATTTCATTCGTACGATCCATTCTTACTCATTCGTATGATCCATTCTAATTCATTCGGACGAATGTATCCATTCTAATTTATTCGTACGATCCATTCTAATTCATTCGTACGATCAATTCTAATTCATTCGTACGATCTATTCTCATTCATTCGTCCGATCCATTCTAATTCATTCGCATGAATGTATCCATTCTAATTCATTCGTACGGTCCATTCTAATTCATTCGCACAATCCAATCTATTTCATTCGTACGATCCATTCTTACTCATTCGTATGATCCATTATGGATACATTCGTGCGAATGAATTAGAATGGATCATACGAATGAGTAAGAATGGATCATACGAATGAAATAGAATAGATTGTGCGAATGAATTAGAATGGATCGTACGAATGAATTAGAAAAGATCGTGTGAAAGTATTAGAATGGATTGTATGAATGAATTAGAATAGATCGTATGAATGAATTAGAATGGATCATACGAATGAATTAGAATGGATCGTACGAATGAACTAGAATGGATACATTCGTGCGAATGAATTAGAATGGATCGTACGAATGAATTAGAATGGATCGTACGAATGAATTAGAATGGCTCTTACGAATGAATTAGAATAGATCGTACGAATGCACGATCCATGCTAATTCATTTGTTCGATCAATTCTAATTCATTAGCACGATCCATTCTAATTCATTCGTACGATCCATTCTAATTCATTCGCATGATCCATTCTAATTCATTCGTACGATCCATTCTAATTCTTTCACACGATCCATTCTAATTCATTCGTACGATCCATTCTAATTCATTTGTACGATCTATTCAAATTCATTCGTACGATCCATTCTAATTCATTCGTGCAATCCATTCTATTTCATTCGTACGATCCATTCTTACTCATTCGTACGATCCATTCTAATTCATTCACACGAATGTATCCATTCGTACGAATGAATTAGAATAGATTGTACGAATGAATTAGAATGGATCGTACGAATGAATTAGAATAGATCGTACGAATGAATTAGAATGGATCGTGCGAATGAATTAGAATGGATACATTCGTGCGAATAAATTAGAATGGATCGGACGAATGAATTAGAGTGGATCGTACGAATGAATTAGAATGAATCGTACGAATAAATTAGAATGGATACATTCGTCTGAATAAATTAGAATGGATCATACGAATGAGTAAGAATGGATCGTACGAATGAAATAGAATAGATTGTACGAATGAAATAGAATGGATCCTATGAATGAATTAGAATGGATCGTGCGAATGAATTAGAATGGACTGGATCCATTCTAATTCATTCGCATGAATGTAACCATTCTAATTCATTCATTTGATCCATTCTAATTCATTCGTACGATCCATTCTAATTCATTCGTCCGATCCATTCTAATTCATTCGCACGATCTGTTCTTATTCATTCGCACAATCCATTCTAATTCATTCGCACGAATGTATCCATTCTAATCCACTCGTACGATCCATTCTAATTCATTCGTATTATCCATTCTAATTCATTCGTATGATCCATTCTAATTAATTCGTATGATCGATTCTAATTCATTCGTACGATCCATTATAATTCATTCGTACGATCCATTCTAATTCATTCGTACGATCCATTCTAATCAATTCTAGTTCATTCATACGATCCATTCTAATTCCTTCGTACGATCCATTCTAATTTATTCGTACGATCCATTCTAATTCATTCGTATGATCCATTCTAATTAATTCGTATGATCCATTCTAATTCATTCGTACGATCCATTCTAATTCATTCATACAATCCATTCTAATTCATTCGCACGAATGTATCCATTCTAATTCATTCGTATGATCCATTCTAATTCATTCGCACAATCCATTCTACTTCATTCGTACAATCCATTCTTACTCATTGGTACGATCCATTCTAATTCATTTGCACGAATGTATCCATTCTAATTCATTCGTACGAATCCATTCTAATTCATTCGTACAATCTATTCTATTTCATTCGTACGATCCATTCTTAATCATTCGTATGATCCATTCTAATTCATTCGGACGAATGTATCCATTCTAATTCATTCGTACGATCCATTCTAATTCATTCGTACGATCCATTCTAATTCATTCGTCCGATCCAATCTAATTCATTCGCACGAATGTATCCATTCTAATTCATTCGTACGATCCATTCTATTTCATTCGTACGATCCATTCTAATTCATTCGTAAGATCCATTCTAATTCATTCGTACGATCCATTCTAATTCATTCTAATTCATTCTAATTCATTCGTACGATCCATTCTAATTCATTCGTATGATCTATTCTTATTCATTCGCACGATCCAGTCTAATTGATTCGCACGATCCATTCTAATTCATTCGCATGAATGTATCCATTCTAATTCATTCGTACGATCCATTCTAATTCATTAATATGATCCATTCTAATTCATTCGTACGATCCATTCTAATTCATTCGTAGGATCTATTCTTATTCATTCGCACGATCCAGTCTAATTGATTCGCACGATCCATTCTAATTCATTCGCACGAATGTATCCATTCTAATTCATTCGTACGATCCATTCTAATTCATTAATATGATCCATTCTAATTCATTCGTACGATCCATTCTAATTCATATGCACAAAGGTATCCATTCTAATCCATTCGTAGGATCCATTCTAATCCATTCGTACGATCCATTCTAATTCATTCGTACGATCCATTCTAATTCATTCGCTCGAATGTATCCATTCTAATCCATTCGTACGATCTATTCTAATCCATTCGTACGATCCATTCTAATTCAATCGCATGAATGTAACCATTCTAATTCATTCATTTGATCCATTCTAATTCATTCGTACGATCCATTCTAATTCATTCGTCCGATCCATTCTAATTCTTTAGCACGATCCATTCTAATTCATTCATACGATCCATTCTAATTCATTCGTACGATCCATTCTAATTCATTCGCACGATCCATTCTAATTCATTCATAGGATCCATTCTAATTCATTCATACGATCTATTCTAATTCTTTCGCACGAATGTATCCATTCTAATTCATTCGCACGAATGTATCCATTCTAATTCATTCGTACGATCCATTCTAATTCATTCGTACGATCCATTCTAATTCATTCGTATGATCCATTCTAATTCATTCGTAAGAACCATTCTAATTCATTCGTACGATCCATTCTAATTCATTCGTACGATCCATTCTAATTCATTAGTATGATCTATTCTTATTCATTCGCACGATCCAGTCTAATTGATTCGCACGATCCATTCTAATTCATTCGCACGAATGTATCCATTCTAATTCATTCGTACAATCCATTCTAATTCATTAATATGATCCATTCTAATTCATTCGTACGATCCATTCTAATTCATTCGTATGATCTATTCTTATTCATTCGCACGATCCAGTCTAATTGATTCGCACGATCCATTCTAATTCATTCGCACGAATGTATCCATTCTAATTCATTCGTACGATCCATTCTAATTCATTAATATGATCCATTCTAATTCATTCGTACGATCCATTCTAATTCATATGCACAAAGGTATCCATTCTAATCCATTTGTAGGATCCATTCTAATCCATTCGTACGATCCATTCTAATTCATTCGTACGATCCATTCTAATTCATTCGCTCGAATGTATCCATTCTGTTCGGGGGATTTTTTCGCTGGTCCGAGCGGGATGCCTGCAAGACAAAGAAAAAGCGTTAGAACGGCTGGCTCCCTTAGGAGCGCAGACCCTCCGACGCTCAAGTCAGTATCGATTGCACAACGGCGAGCTTTAGTGGACGAAAGTGGAAGGGAATAGGGTTTTGAACCTGTACTATGGAGCCTGGGGGTGAGTATTTATAGAAATCGGCGGCCTACCGTGGCCCGACACGTGGAGATTCTTCCAGTGCCTTCTAGACCCCCATGATCCGGCTCGTGTGGGTCTCTGACAGTCCTTGGTACTCACGCCCTGACATTCTGTCGTCAATCCTGCCAGGCGGTTTGAGTGGGGGAGAGCATCTTTCTTGTCGCTGCCAGGTGGCTATTATGGAATGTTCAAGTCTGGGAGGTTTTAACACTAACTCTGGCGGGCTTCCGTGGACTACAATCATCCACGTAGCTTCTAGGGGGTTTCGCCACCTGGCATCCTTTCATACATTGTGGGAGACCTTCGGTGGGGAGCTAAGGCGCACTCGCCCTCCGTTGCTCTGCCTTCTCTTCCACATCTATCAAGAGTCGGACCTCGCGGGAGCAACCTCTTCGATAAACTGGGGAGTTCTGGCGAGCTTGGGCGAGCTTGGACGAGCTCCTGCGTGAGCTTGGTCGAGCTCCTGCGCGAGCTAGGGGCGAGCTCCTGCGCGAGCTTCTGCGCGAGCTAGGGGCGTTTGCGGTGCCGGTGTCTTTGTTATGCATGACGGTCTAACTCCCGCTACCACTGCAAGCGAGTTCTCGCGCGGGCTTGGCGAGCTTCTGGGCGAGCTCCTGGGCGAGCTCCTAGGCGAGCTCAGGCGAGCTCCTGCGAGCTTAGGCGAGCTCCTGCGCGAGCTTAGGCGAGCTCAAGCGAGCTCCAGCGAGCTTAGGCAACCTCCTAAGAGTGCTCTTGGCCTAGGCCCTTTCAGCCCAATGTGGATCTAGCTCCCTGTCAAGGTGATTTGGTGAGCACGGGGGGGGGGGGGGGGGGGGGGGGGCGAACTCCAGGGCAGATTTCAGCTACCCCCAGCATTACCCCCTCCTGAGGGAGCGACTAAGGAGACTTTGGCGCTTGCTCAGGAGTCTTATTGCACACGATTGTCGAATGGGGAGTTCTAGTCATTTGTGACCTCCTCTTGGGGAGATGCGGGCACCAACCGTCGGCGGTCTGCGTCGAGAGCTTTGACTGTCAGTATTTCACCAACGTTGGGCAGGCCGGGAGCGTCAGCCACGAGCGATCTCCTTCCGGTGTGAGCTTGTCACACGCGGTCAGGGTCTGCCCCGGGCGAGCTGCGGGCATCTACCGTGTGCGGTCTGCGCCGAGAGCTTTGACTGCCAGTACTCCACAAACGTCGGGCGGGCCGCGAGCGTCAGCCGCGAGCGATCTCCTTCCAGTGCGAGCTTGTCACACGCGGTCAGGGTCTGCCTGGAGCGAGCTGCGGGCACCTGCCACGAGCGGTCTGCGTTGAGAGTTTTGACTCTCAGTATTTCACAAACGCTGGGCGGGCCACGAGCGTCAGCCGCAAGCGATCTCCTTCCGGTGCGAGCTTGTCACACGCGGTCAGGGTCTGCCTCGAGCGAGCTGCGGGCACCTGCCGCGAGCGGTCTGCATCGAGAGTTTTGACTCCCAGTATTTCATAAACACAAGGCGGGCCGGGAGCGTCAGCCACGAGCGATCTCCTTCCGGTGCGAGCTGTCACACGCGGTCAGGGTCTACCTCGGGCGAGCTGCGGGCACCTGCCGCGAGCGGTCTGCGTCGAGAGTTTTGACGGCCAGTATTTTACAAACGCTAGGCGGGCCGGGAGCGTCAGCCACGAGCGATCTCCTTCCGGTGTGAGCTTGTCGCACGCGGTCAGGGTCTGCCTCGGGCGAGCTGCGGGCATCTGCCGTGTGCGGTCTGCGCCGAGAGCTTTGACTGCCAGTACTCCACAAACGCCGGGCGGGCCGCGAGTGATCTCCTTCCGGTGCGAGCTTGTCACACGCGGTCAGGGTCTGCCTCGAGCGAGCTGCGGGCACCTGCCGCGAGCGGTCTGCGTCGGGCGAGCTGCGGGCACCAGCCGTGGGCGATTTTGTGACTTGGGTATCGCACCAAATCTCCAACGGTCGCTTCACCTTAAATGCGGCGCGAGGCTCGATGTTGATACAGTGAATCTCATCATGAGATCCCGATCGGCGCATGACACGTGACTCCTCCTCATCCGCTCTTCTATTGTCAGTAAATGATAGTGTCAGTGCCGGCGCAGCCTTTTCCCACGCGTGGTCCATGTGGCACTGCCTGATTGGAGAAAGGCGAGCTGTCGCTTCAAGCGTCGGCGTGCCGCCTCGTTGGGCGTGCTCGAGTATTAACTGCGGCCCGATTCACCTGCCTCTCACTTGCCTATAAATAGGGGACGGGGGGCGATTTTTACCGCTGCGTGAAAACAGCTCTCCCTTTCTCCTTTGCTTTCAGCTCGCAGCTTTCTAGCGCCCTCCCGCTCTCATGGCTTCTTCTGCTGCCTCTTCTTCTGCTGCTGCTGCTTCCTCCCATGAGGAACCTCTCAATGTTGCCCCCATTTCGGTGCTTGAACCTGGCATTGAGGAGGTTCCCTCAAGGGAGCCCGACGTTGTCTGGTTCAATGACATCGGCGGGGCACCGATCCCTGCTAGCTTACGTTCCGCGGCGAACATTCCTCAGGAGCTCGCCATCCTGCCCTTCCCGCACTCGGGGAGGCCGCTCTCCGGCACGACGGTCTCCGTGGGGCAGATTTGGTCAGGGCTCCGGCTATCCCTGAACCACCTCGCCAGCGAGCTACTGGAACTGGCGGGCTTGTGCCCTGCTCAGCTTCCAGGAAACTCGTGGGGGATCCTCTACGGGCTTTCTCGAATTGAGGAAGCCCTCATTGTGAGGATCCCCCTTGCCTACCTCCTGAAGAAATGGTTCCTCAAGCCAGGGACCGCCTTCATCGAGGCGGGCTGCGGCCAGTTTTATCTCACTGGTCGCACTGGCGAGGTACTTCCGTTCACCGCCGTCGAGAACAAGGACCGGTACTATAAACAGTATCCGTTCGTGATCGACGGCGACTGGCGAGGTCCTCAAGCTGGCGTCCCCTCTCTTCCTGGCAGACCGCCTCTCCCTGTCTTCAAGGAGATCGTGGAATACCGGCCAAAGGGGAAGAAGTGCATCGCCGCTGCCCGCGAGAGATCGCTCGACGAGGCGATTCTTGACTTCCTCGGGGGTCGAACCCTCGAGAAGGTCCTCCCGCCGGACTTTTCCTTCCTCTGGAAGGATCTCCGGACCGGAACCGTCACCACCCGACAGAAGGTGATTCGGAAGAAGGTCGCGGTCTCCAGGCGCGCTGTCTCGACCTCCACGGCGGCGCCCTCGACCTCCACGGTGGCGACCTCGGTGAAGAAGGGGAAGAAGCGGGCTTCCCCCATTCAAGTCGCCGACAAGGACACCCTCGAGATGCTCCACGAGGAGGATGTCGCGGCACCGCCGCCACCAGCCCGCAAAGCAGCCCCAGGTCAGGCGACCACCCTTTCTGTCATTTCTCCGAGGGCCCCAGTCCCGGAGCCTCGGCGACGTCGCATTTCCTTCGTCGAGCCCGAGGATCCGTGCGTCGAGCTTCTTCTCAGCATGGCGGAAGTGGAGTCCCCAATGGCTGAAGTGCTGATGCGCGGATTCCCAGGTGACCTGACTAAAACTTTGTTTGTTGCGGTGATGAATCCAGAGGAGGGTGCCTCGCAGAAGAAGACGAAGAAGAAGACTCCTTCAGCTCGCCCGTCGGGAGAGGACAACACCGTTCGGGAGGCTCGCGAAGCCTTCCAATAGGTCCTCGAGGAGCGGAGGAAGGCCGCCCTAGCGGAGGCGGGCTTGGGATCAGCCGATGATCTCAGCACGACCTCCAGCTCCGACGACGAGGAGCGGGCTTCGGGAGATGAGCCCACGCCAGCAACCGCGGGGCTTCCCCCGCCCTTCGAGGGACCGGTGCCGTCGACCTCGACCTCTCCTGCACCCGCTCCGAGCGAGATCCCAGCACCGGCTGCGCCTGCTCCCAGCACGCCCGTGCCCGAGCCCGCGCCCGCCGATTCTAGCGCGCCCGCGCCCGCGCCCGCACCCGAGCCCGCGCTTGCTGCTTCCAGCGCGCCTGCGCCCTCTGCTCCCAGCACGCCCGCGCCCGAGCCCGCGTCCGCCGCTTCCAGCACGCCCGTGCCCGCAGCTGCTGCTTTCAGCACGCCCGCGCCCGCGCCTGCTGCTTCCAGCGCGCCCGCGCCCGCGCCCACTGCTTCCAGCGTGCCTGCGCCCGCTGCTCCCTCCGCGCCCTCTGCTCTCGAGGTTCCTAGCCTCCCGGAGGAGCTGGGCGGGTTAGTCTACTGGTCTCCGGACCTGGGGACCATCCTGGATGATCTTCCGAGCTCAAGCTCGGAAGCATCGGACCCTGGTGTGCCCGAAGAGGGCCCCAGCGCCCAAGGGGTTGAGGCCGCTCCGGTCGTGGCCCCCGCGGTGCTCGAGCCCGCTGATGCTGCCGCCGCATCGCCTCCTCCAACTGCTCCGATCGAGGGAAGCCAGGCGGGCTCCTCCTCAAGCGGCCCTGAGCGTGCCCCCTACTATACGCGGGAGATCTTGGGGCGCAACATTTTCGCCCGGACTCCCTACATCGTCCTCATCAACCGGCTCATCGAGGTAAGATTACCTTTGCGCTCCTTTTGCTTACATCCCTTTCCTGTTCTAGTTTTATTCTAACTCCACTGTTTCGCTTTGCCATAGGTGGAGCGGGTCAGCCGGGCTCTCGCCGATGAGGTCGCTGGCGTGGCGGGGGATACTATCGCCCTCTTCGATGACACTCTCCATAGCTCGGAGAGGAGAGTAGACGAGCATATCCACCAGCTTCACCAGGCGGACCGATCCGACGAGCTCCGAGCTGAGGTGGACCGGCTGCGCCAGCAGGCCGCCTCTGTTGATACAGAGGTTGCCCAACTGCGCCAGCGGGCTACCACTCTCACGACGGGGCTAGCCTCGGTCGAGGACGCTCGTGCTCGCACCCTCACTGACCTACAAGAGGCGACCAAAGCCAAAGAGGCCGCCCAGAAAGAGATCCTCGAGCTCTGCAGCCAGGTGGCGGCCTCCCGGGACGAGATCGCAGCGCTGAAGGAGGCCCATCTCCGCGACCTCAACTCCCAGCGATAGCGCCTCCAGTCGCAGCTGGGCGAGCTCCTCCAGAAGGGCGCGCTAGACGCCATCGAGAAGTACAAGACCGAAAGGTCAAAGAAGAGGAAGCGAGGCGACGACAACGGCGCGGGTGCTGGCCCTGCTTGGGCTCCATCTTTGTAACCCTTGTAATCTTTACGATAAATGCGATGAATAGAATATTTCTGAGCTCGCCCTTGTGTACTCTTCTGTGTTTCTTTTCTTTCTGCGAGTCCGCTTTAGGAGTTTCGTAGCGATCTCGAGAGTGATACCCCGGGCGAGGCAACTAATTCGATTCAACCATTTTATTTTAAAATACATGCAAACGAAAAACTCGGCATGCTCGCTAAACCTCAATATAGTCTCTGAGCCCGAAAAAATGATAAGCGAACCAAAAGACTAAACACTTCCCTACACTCAGAGACTTAAACCATTTTTATTTTTGAAAGAAACTAATAAGTGCTAGCTGCCCCCTGCCCGGTTAATTTCCCTCGATGATCCTGTTCAGCGGATTTGCCCTTTGAGGGGTACGCTCACGCCAGGATGCTTCCGTTCATGGCAGGTGAACGCGAAGGATCCCGGTTAGGTTTAGAGTCCACTAGGCAGCGGACTTCCCCGGGAATCTCAAGGTCGCCCACTGGCTGCCTCTGAGGATCCCGGTCTTGCTTTAAGTCCGCACAACGGCGGACTGTCCCGGGAATCTCAAGGTCGCCCACTGGCTGCCTCTGAGGATCCCGGTCTTGCTTTAAGTCCGCACAACGGCGGACTGCCCCGGGAATCTCAAGGTCGCCCACTAGCTGCCTCTGAGGATCCCGGTCTTGCTTTAAGTCCGCACAACGGCGGACTACCCCGGAAAGCTCAAGGTCGCCCACTGGCTGCCTTTGAGGATCCCGGTCTTGCTTTAAGTCCGCACAACGGCGGACTACCCCGGGAAGCTCAAGGTCGCCCACTTGCTGCCTCTGAGGATCCCGGTCTTGCTTTAAGTCCGCACAACGGCGGACTGCCCCGGGAAGCTCAAGGTCGCCCACTGGCTGCCTCTGAGGATCCCGGTCTTGTTTTAAGTCCGCACAACGGCGGATTGCACATTATAGATCATGCGGGCTCTTTTCTGCGCCGAGCTTCCTAGTTAAATTCTTTGTTGAAGCCTCCATCGTTCATTCATAACTTCTTCAGAAGATGATTTACAAAAATTCCCTTAGGCATAAAATTTGCCAAGGTGCAAAGCGTTCCAAGGTCGCTCTAACAGGTCGCCTCCAGCGGTCATCAACCGGTAAGCCCCCGAGCTTCCTGCTTCGTGTACTATGTAGGGGCCTTCCCAGTTCGCTGCGAGTTTTCCTGCATTAGGCTCTTGCGTGTTTGCGAACACCTTTCTCATCACCAGATCGCCAGCCTTGAATGCCCGGGGGCGGATTCTTTTGTCATATGCGCGCTTCATTTCTTGTCTATATCCGGCGAGGTGCAGGTTGGCGTGCTCTCGTCTTTCTTCGAGCTGATCGAGAGAGTCGGCGAGCAGTTTGTCGTTGTCTACCTCCTCCGACGCAAGCCTTCTTTTTATGGGCAGCTCGGCTTCTACTGGCAGCACGGACTCGCAACCAAAAGTGAGACTGAAAGGGGACTCATTAGTTGAGCGACGTGGAGTAGTGCGATAGGCCCATAAGACTCCATCGAGCTCCTGCTCCCACAATCCTTTTTTCCCTTCCAGCCTTTTCTTGAGGTTGTCTAGGATCACGCGATTCGTTGCTTCGGCCTGCCCGTTGCTTTGAGGGTACCTTGGGGATGAGAACCTTAGGTCGACTCCATATTCAACACAAAAGCTTCTGATCAAGCGATTGTCGAACTGGCGACCATTGTCAGTGATAAGTACCCGAGGCAGACCGAACCGGCAGAAAATATTCTTCCAAAGGAAGTCTTTTACTTGCTTCTCACCTATCTTAGCTAGCGGGACCGCTTCCACCCATTTGGTGAAGTAGTCCGTAGCCACTAAGATGAATTTCTTTTACCGGGCTGACACGGGGAAAGGTCCCACAATGTCCAGTCCCCATTGCTGGAAAGGCTAGGGGCTCGCCAGAGGATGCAGTTCTTCTGCAGGCATATGATTTGTCGTGGCGTGCTTCTGGCATTGGATGCAGCTTTGTGCGACCTTCAAGGCATCTTGCTCCAGAGTAGGCCACCAGTATCCTTGCCTCCGTACTTTCGCAGCTAGAGACCGCCCACCAGTGTGGTTTCCCAGCTCGCCGGAATGAATGCAATTCAGAACTTCTTCGGTCTCCGGGCTCTCGATGCAATGGAGATTTGGCCCGCCAAAGGATCTTCGAAAAAGGCGATCCCAGCGAATGAGGTAGCGCCCAGCGCATTTCTCCACTCGCTGGGCTTCCTCTCTATCCTCTGGAAGCTCGGCCTTCTGGAGAAAACGAAGAATAGGGGCGGTCCACCCGCTGGGTGGTACGTCGGCAGAGACTTGGTTAACAGCGGGCTCTATCAGTCGAAGCCGAGACTGGTTTTGGACCTCGATGAGGATCTGTCGAGCTTCTGATGTTCCCAGTAGGGAGGCAGCGTTTGCCAAGGCATCAGCTCGCCTATTATCGCTAACCTTGCCCTTGGTTAGCGAGGTCCCGAGACTAACGATCCTCGGCCCATCCTCGCTACCGATGTTGACTTCTTGTAGCGGCTCGGCAATGGGAAAACTTCCTCTCTGGGACCCGGGTAGGCGGCCTTTCTCCTCGAGCTCAAGATCCACACCGCTCCCACCCGGGGGTGAAGTAGGGGATTTAAGCGAGGAGACCTCTCTCGGGCTTTGAGGGAGCCCGCTCGAGGTGATCGCTAATTGCTAGGAGGGTGCGGGCCTCTTGGCCTCAGCGACCTCAACGTCTGCAAGGTGAAAGACGTCCTGCTCACACCTGATTGCAGCGACCTGATCTCCTCAAATCACCACGACCCCTCTGTCGGTGGGAAACTTGAGGGCCTGATGATTAGGCGAGGACACCGCTTTCATCTGCCTCAACCAAGGTCGCCCTAGGATGGCATTGACAGCGGACTGCCCATCCACCACCGCGAAGCGGACTTGTCGTACCTCCGAGCCTGCCGTTACGGTGAGGGTTATCTCCCCTACCACCTTAGCGACCTCGCCAGTGAAACCGGTGAGCGAGCCCGTTGAGGGAGACAAATCGATTTGTCTCAGTCTCATTCGCTGGAAGGTCGACAAGAACAGGACGTCTACTGTACTTCCCGGGTCAATCAGGGCCCGCCTTACTTCGATGTTTGCTATCATAAGGCGTATGACGAGGGGGTCATTATGGGGGGTAACGACCCCGACCATGTCCTCCTCCGAGAACCAAATAAAGTCTCGGGCTTCCACCCTTGGGGTTTGGAGCAATACAGGGGTCAGAGAAACGGAGAATACCTTCTGAGCCCGCTCCATCTCTCTAACTTGTTGCCGCACCTCGTTGCTGGATCTTGGGCCGTTCAGGCGCCCGTTGATGGTGTGACAGACCGCCGGCCCTCCCGGGGGCGGGGGAGGCAGGGCGGGCTCAGCGGGCCCCGGGCGATCTCCCTCCCGAGGAGCCCGTGCCGGTATCACCTCGAACCTCCTTGGAGGCGAAATAAACTAATTCAAATGGCCCTGGGTGACCAAGTCCTCGAGGTGGTTCTTCAGAGCCCGGCATCTGTTGGTGTGATGCCCGGGGCTGCGATGAAAGGCGCACCACCGCGAATTATCGGTTGAGCCGGGCTCCCCGACCTGCAAGGGGGGTGGATACTGAAAGAAAGGTTCGTTCCGAATCTGGTGGAAGATTTGCCCTGGCAAGTGGGTCAACACAGTGAAATCCCGCTCCCCGGGTCCCGGAGGCAGGCGCCAGTTCGCCGGCCTTCCAGCGACCACCGGGGGGGCTTCCGTGGGCTGTACGGCAGGAGCTGCGGGCGGTCCGGGCAAAGGTGCCACCTGTGGCGCCTCCCGCCTCTCCACGGCCTTAACGACGAGAGGTCGCTGAGCCGGAGGAGGTCGCTGCTCGACTGCCTTTCCCTTCCGGTCTAACACCGCATCTTCGAGCTTAATGTGCTACTGGACAAGGGCGAATAGCTCGACGATCGTGCAGGGATCCTTGATTACCAGGGCGTCATGAAGCTTGCTTCCCTCTGGGAGGGCGTTTCGGAACGCGCTCACCGTCGTGCGATCTTGGCCGACAGAGTCCTCCAGAGCGAGGTAGGAGCTTCGGAAGCACGTCGCGAAGCTTCGAAGAGTTTCGCGGGCTCCCATGGACAAAGTGAAGAGGGACTCGATCCTCTTAGGGGGCTGTCTGTTGCACCGGTACTACTCCAGAAACAACCTGAAGAGAGTTGGGAAGTCTGGAATGGTGCCCGACGGCAACTTGTGGAACCAATTTAACGCCGAGCCCGTCAAACTGCTCGGGAAAGCTCGGCACAAGACATGGTCTTGGTCCCGGAAGAATAACAGCTTCCGGTAAGCCAATAGATGGTCGATTGGATCTTGCGATCCATCGAACAGTACAAACTTAGGCGGTGTCCAATGGTGAGGGAAACCTTCTTGATGCACCTCGCTCGTGAAGGGCGAGCTACCCCCGTGGGCGGCGAGGTCCTCCAGCAAGTCTACCGTCGCGCTAGGTCGCTGCCAGTGCCCGGGGAAAACTCCCAGAGGCTGCTGCGCAGGTCCCAGGCGGCCGAGCACGCTCCCTCGAGGGAGGTTCAGGTCCACCCCGCGGCGACCCTCGGGGGCCACCGCTCGGCGGCCTCCTCGCTGTTCGCCTACGGATTCCTTCAGCGTGGCGGTTGGCCTGTGGGAGGCCGTTGCATCTCGAGCTTCGGAAGGCGTAGACACCGCGGTCTCTTTCCCACATCGCCGATGGCGCGGGTCGTGATCCCGCTCTAGAGATCTTGCCTCCGACTCGTTAGAATCGGCGCTCTGGCTACGGCGGCGAGGGATGGTCGCCCGCGAGGTCGCCTGGTTGCTAGACCGCTGGGTTACTAGCTTCTGCAGCCTCGTAAGCAGGGTTTCTGGTACCCCATGCGCGGCCGCTCTCTCGACCGGGGGCTCCGGACGGGAAACCTGCCGAGCCGGAATGGCCGTGGGCGGGCGCGATGTTGAAGCTGGTGGTCGCACCGGAGGTGCCGTATTCGCCGGCCCTGTGCGTCGGCTGGCCGCCGGAACCTGACGCATTCGTGTCAGCTCCTCCATCATGGCCCGCTGGGTGGCCAACATCTCCAACAGGAGCTGGTCACTTAGCGGGACAGGGGGCTGGGGGGTCTCAACAGGAGGTTCGCTGCGCGCAGACCTCGCACGGGTCCTTGGTCGCCTGCGTCCCCTTGTCGCCGGAGCCATCTTTGGGGTCACGAGAGCCGACGGTGTTCAACCGCGTGGTCATGGGCGTTCTCGCCGGAACCAGTCGAAAGATCCCACAGACGGCGCCAAATGTTCGGGGGATTTTTTCGCTGGTCCGAGCGGGATGCCTGCAAGACAAAGAAAAAGCGTTAGAACGGTTGGCTCCCTTAGGAGCGCAGACCCTCCGACGCTCAAGTCAGTCTCGATTGCACAACGGCGAGCTTTAGTGGACGAAAGTGGAAGGGAATAGGGTTTCGAACCTGTACTATGGAGCCTGGGGGTGAGCATTTATAGCAATCGGCGGCCTACCGTGGCCCGACACGTGGAGATTCTTCCAGTGCCTTCTAGACCCCCACGATCCGGCTCGCGTGGGTCTCTGACAGTCCTTGGTACTCACGCCCTGATATTCTATCGTCAAGCCTGCCAGGCGGTTTGAGTGGGGGAGAGCATCTTTCTTGTCACTGCCAGGTGGCTATTCTGGAATGTTCAAGTCTGGGAGGTTTTAACACTAACTCTGGCGGGCTTCCGTGGACTACAATCATCCATGTAGCTTCTAGGGGGTTTCGCCACCTGGCATCCTTTCATACATTGTGGGCGACCTCCGGTGGGGAGCTAAGGCGCACTCGCCCTCCGTTGCTCCGCCTTCTCTTCCACATCTATCAAGAGTCGGACCTCGCGGGAGCAACCTCTTCGATAAACTGGGGAGTTCTGGCGAGCTTGGGCGAGCTCCTGAGCGAGCTTGGACGAGCTCCTGCGCGAGCTTGGGCGAGCTCCTGCGCGAGCTAGGGGCGAGCTCCTGCACGAGCTAGAGGCGTTTGCGGTGCCGGTGTCTTTGTAATGCATGATGGTCTAACTCCCGCTACCACTGCAAGCGAGTTCTCGCGCAGGCTTGGCGAGCTCCTGGCCGAGCTTAGGCGAGCTCCTGGGAGAGCTTAGGCAAGCTCCTGGGAGAGCTTAGGCGAGCTCCTGGGCGAGCTTAGGCGAGCTCCTGGGCGAGCTCAGGCGAGCTCCTGCGCGAGCTTAGGCGAGCTCCTGGGCGAGCTCAGGCGAGCTCCAGCGAGCTTAGGCGAGCTCCTAAGAGTGTTCTTGGCCTAGGCCCCTTCAGCCCAATGTGGATCTCGCTCCCTGTCAAGGTGATTTGGTGAGCACGGGGGGGGGGGGGGCGAACTCCAGGGCAAATTTCAGCTACCCCCAACACATTCTAATCCATTCGTACGATCCATTCTAATCCATTCGTACGATCCATTCTAATTCATTCGCATGAATGTAACCATTCTAATTCATTCATTTGATCCATTCTAATTCATTCGTACGATCCATTTTAATTCATTCGTCCAATCCATTCTAATTCATGCGCACGAATGGATACATTCTAGTTCATTCGTACGATCCATTCTAATTCATTCATACGATCCATTCTAATTCATTCGTACGATCCATTCTAACTCATTCATACAATCCATTCTAATTCATTCGCACGATCCATTCTAATTCACTCATACGATCCATTCTAATACATTCATACGATCCATTCTAATTCATTCGTACGATCCATTCTAATTCCTTCATACGATCTATTCTAATTCATTCGTACGATCCATTATAATTCATTCATACGATCCATTCTAATTCATTCGTACGATCCATTCTAATTCATTCGCACAAATGTATCCATTCTAATTCATTCGTACGATCCATTCTAATTCATTCGTACGATCCATTCTAATTCATTCGTAAGATCCATTCTAATTCAATCATACGATCCATTCTAATTCATTCGTACGATCCATTCTAATTCATTCGATAATGTATCCATTCTAATTCATTCGTACGATTCATTCTAATTCATTCGTACGATCCATTCTAATTCATTCGCGAATGTATCCATTCTAATTCATTCGTATGATCCATTCTAATTCATTCGTACGATCCATTCTAATTCATTCATACGATCTATTCTAATTCATTCATACAATCCATTCTAATTCTTTCACACGATCCATTCTAATTCATTCGTACGATCCATTCTAATTCATTCGTACGATCCATTCTAATTCATTCATACAATCCATTCTAATTCATTCGCACGAATGTATCCATTCTAATCCATTCGTACGATCCATTCTAATCCATTCGTACGATCCATTCTAATTCATTCGCATGAATGTAACCATTCTAATTCATTCATTTGATCCATTCTAATTCATTCGTACGATCCATTCTAATTCATTCGTCCGATCCATTCTAATTCATTCGCACGAATGTATCCATTCTAATTCATTCGTACGATCCATTCTAATCCATTCTAATTCTTTCACACGATCCATTCTAATTCATTCGTAGGATCCATTCTAATTCATTCGTACAATCTATTCTATTTCATTCGTACGATCCATTCTTACTCATTCGTATGATCCATTCTATTTCATTCGGACGAATGTATCCATTCTAATTTATTCGTACGATCCATTCTAATTCATTCGTTAGATCCATTCTAATTCATTCGTACGATCCATTCTTACTCATTCGTATGATCCATTCTAATTCATTCGCACGAATGTATCCATTCTAATTCATTCATACAATCCATTCTAATTAAATCCGTACGATCCATTCTAATTCATTCGCACAAATGTAACCATTCTAATTCATTCGTACGATCCATTCTAATTCATTCGTACGATCCATTCTAATTCCTTCGTACGATCCATTCTAATTCCTTCGTACGATCCATTCTAATTCCTTCGTACGATCCATTCTATTTCATTCGTATGATCCATTCTAATTCCTTCGTACGATCCATTCTAATTCCTTCGTATCCATTCTAATTCACTCATACGATCTATTCTAATTCATTCGTACGATCTATTCTAATTCATTCATACAATCCATTCTAATTCATTCGCACGAATGTATTCATTCTAATTCATTCGTACGATCAGTTCTAATTCATTCACAAAATCTATTCTAATTCATTCATACGATCCATTCTAATTCATTCACACGAATGTATCTATTCTAATTCATGCATACGATCCATTCTAATTCATTCGTACGATCCATTCTAATTCACTCATACGATCCATTCTAATACATTCATACGATCCATTCTAATTCATTTGCACGAATATATCCATTCTAATTCATTCGTACGATCCATTCTAATTCCTTCGTATGATCCATTCTAATTCATTCGTACGATCCTTTCTAATTCATTCGTACGAATGGATTAGAATGAATTAGAATGGATCGTACGAATGAATTAGAATGGATCGTATGAGTGAATTAGAATGAATACGAAGGAATTAGAATGGATCATACGAAGGAATTAGAATGGATCATACGAATGAAATAGAATGGATCGTACGAAGGAATTAGAATGGATCGTACGAAGGAATTACAATGGATCGTACGAATGAATTAGAATGGATATATTCGTGCAAATGAATTAGAATGGATCGTATGAATGAATTAGAATGGATCGTATGAGTGAATTAGAACGGATAGTACGAATGAAGTAGAATGGATCGTATGAATCAATTAGAATGGATACATTCGTGCGAATGAATTAGAATTGATCGTATGAATGAATTAGAATAGATTTTGTGAATGAATTAGAATGGATCGTACGAATGAATTAGAATGGATACATTCGTGCGAATGAATTAGAATGGATACATTCGTGCGAATGAATTAGAATGGATTGTATGAATGAATTAGAATGGATCGTACGAATGAACTAGAATGGATACATTCGTGCGAATGAATTAGAATGGATCGTACGAATGAATTAGAATGGATCGTACGAATGAATTAGAATGGATCGTAAGAATGAATTAGAATAGATTGCGCGAATGAATTAGAATGGATCGTGCGAATGAAATAGAATGGATACAAATGAATTAGAATGGATCATACGAATGAATTAGAATGACGATCCATTCTTACTCATTCGTATGATCCATTCTAATTTATTCGCACTGTATCCATTCTAATTCATTCGTACGGTCCATTCTAATTCATTCGCACAATCCATTCTATTTCATTCGTACGATCCATACTAATTCATTCGTACGATCCATTCTAATTCATTCGTACGATCCATTCTAATTCATTCGCACGAATGTATCCATTCTAGTTCATTCGTACGATCCATTCTAATTCATTCGTACGATCCATTCTAATTCATTCGCACGATCCATTCTAATTCATTCGTACGATCCATTCTAATTCATTCGCACGAATGTATCCATTCTAATTCATTCGTACATACGATCCATTCTAATTCATTCGCACGAATGTATCCATTCTAATTCATTTGTATAATCCATTCTATTTCATTCGTACGATCCATTCTTACTCATTCGTATGATCCATTCTAATTCATTCGCACGAATGTATCCATTCTAATTCATTCGTACGATCCATTCTAATTCATTCGCACTGTCCATTCTAATTCATTCGTACGATCCATTCTAATTCATTCGTATGATCCATTCTAATTTATTCGTTCAAATATATCCATTCTAATTCATTCGTACGATCCACTCTAATTCATTCGCACGATCCATTCTAATTCATTCGCATGAATGTATCCATTCTAATTCATTTGCACGATCCATTCTAATTCATTCCTATGATCTATTCTAATTCATTCGTACGATCCATTCTAATTCATTCGCTCGAATGTATCCAATCTAATTCATTCGTACGATCCATTCTAATTCGTTCATATGATCCATTCTAATTCGTTCGTACGATCCATTCTAATTCGTTCGTACGATCCATTCTAATTCATTCATATGATCCATTCTAATTCATTCCTACGATCTATTCTAATTCATTCGCTCGAATATATCCATTCTAATTCATTCGTTCGATCCATTCTAATTCATTCGCACGATCCATTCTAATTCATTTGTATGGTCCATTCTAATCCATTCGTACGATCCATTCTAATTCATTCGCACGAATGTATCTATTCTAGTTCATTCGTACGATCCATTCTAATTCATTCGTACGATCCATTCTAATTCATTCGCACGATCCATTCTAATTCATTCGTACGATCCATTCTAATTCATTCATACGATCAATTCTAATTCATTCGTACGATCCATTCTAATTCATTCATACAATCCATTCTAATTCATTCGTACTATCCATTCTAATTCACTCATACGATCCATTCTAATACATTCATACGATCCATTCTAATTCATTTGCACGAATATATCCATTCTAATTCATTCGTACGATCCATTCAAATTCCTTCGTACGATCCATTCTAATTCATTCGTACGATCTATTCTAATTCATTCGTACGATCCATTCTAATTCATTCGTACGATCCATTCTAATTCATTCGTACGATCCATTCTAATTCATTCGTACAATCTATTCTAATTCATTCGTACGAATGGATACATTCGTGTGAATGAATTAGAATGGATCGTACGAATGAGTAAGAATAGATCGTTCGAATGAAATAGAATGGATTGCATGAATGAATTAGAATGGATCGTACGAATGAATTAGAATGGATCGTGTGAAAGAATTAGAATGGATTGTATGAATGAGTTAGAATGGATCGTATGAAGGAATTAGAATGGATCGTACGAATGAATTAGAATGGATCGTACGAATGAATTAGAATGGATCGTACGAATGAATTAGAATGGATCGTACGAATGAATTAGAATGGATCATGTGAAAGAATTAGAATGGATCGTACGAATGAATTAGAATGGATCGTGCGAATGAATTAGAATGGATCGTACGAATGAATTAGAATGGATCGTACGAATGAACTAGAATGGATATATTCGTGCGAATGAATTAGAATGGATCGTACGAATGAATTAGAATGGATCGTATGAATGAATTAGAATGGATCTTACAAATGAATTAGAATGGATCGTACGAATGAATTAGAATGGATCGTACGAATGAATTAGAATGGATACATTCGTGCGAATGAATTAGAATGGATCGGACGAATGAATTAGAATGGATCGTATGAATGAATTAGAATGGATCAAATGAATGAATTAGAATGGTTACATTCATGCGAATGAATTAGAATGGATCGTACGAATGGAGTAGAATGGATCGTACGAATGGATTAGAATGGATACATTCGAGCGAATGAATTAGAATGGATCGTACGAATGAATTAGAATGGATCGTATGAATGGATTAGAATGGATCGTGTGAAAGAATTAGAATGGATTGTATGAATGAATTAGAATGGATCGTACGAAGGAATTAGAATGTATCATACGAATGAATTAGAATGGATCGTGCGAATGAATTAGAATGGATCGTACGAATGAATTAGAATGGATCGTGCTAATGAATTAGAATTGATCGAACGAATGAATTAGCATGGATCGTGCTAATGAATTAGAATGGAATGTACGAATGTATTAGAATGGATCGTGTGAAAGAATTAGAATGGATTGTATGAATGAATTAGAATGGATTCGTACGATCCATTCGAATTCATTTGCACGATCCATTCTAATTCATTCATACGATCCATTCTAATTCACTCATACAATCCATTCTAATTCTTTCACACGATCCATTCTAATTCATTCGTAGGATCCATTCTAATTCATTCGTACAATCTATTCTATTTCATTCGTACGATCCATTCTTACTCATTCGTATGATCCATTCTAATTCATTCGTACGATCAATTCTAATTCATTTGTACGATCCATTCTAATTCATTCGTACAATCCATTCTATTTCATTCGTACGATCCATTCTTACTCATTCGTATGATCCATTCTAATTCATTCACACGAATGTATCCATTCTTATTCATTCATACAATCCATTCTCTGGGTGCAAATTTTGGCAGAAGTATACCAACTACCGCGGGACCCATCGGCCCTGCCTGGTGGGCACACGAAGACTACCTCGGGACCCACCGGCCCTGCCTGGTGGGCCCACGAAGACTACCACGGGACCCACCGGCCTTGCCTTGTGGGCCCACGAAGACTACCACGGGACCCACCGGCCCTGCCTGGTGGGACCACGAAGACTACCACGGGACCCACCGACCCTGCCTGGTGGGCCCACGAGGGCCACCGCGGGACCCATCGGCCCTGTCCGATAGGCCCACGAGCCTGTAGAAACCCCCAAAAGACGGCAGCGGAGCCCACCAGCTTTACCTGGAGGATCCCCAGATATGATAGCAAAAACCGCCATTTGCCCCGGAATTCCTCCCCAGGAATCCTATAAATAGCAGAGCCTTCGAATGTAAAAGGATCGAATCTGAGATCAAACTCTCAGTTCTAAAAAACCAGAGCTCTGGGACTTCCAACCTCCGATCTACCATCTCTCTTTGATCTTCTTTTCTCCTTCGAAGAGATCAGAGGGTTTTCAGTGACACTCGGCCTGTCGAGGTCACTTCAACTGAAGTGTTAGTGAATTCGGGTTGCTCCCTATAGCACGGAGACGTAGGCTTCGGTTGAACTCCGAGATCACATCTCGTGTCACAATCTCTCTGATTGAATATCTCATTCTATTGACATATCAAAAGGCTTTAACTCCAATCAGCAGATCGACCAACGATCTTCGACGTCAACTTCTATTTCAATTGACTGGTGCTGCGAGAGTCTTCGGGTCGGCACGAAGATTTTCCCCCACAGTTTGGCGCCGTCTGTGGGATCCGATCAAAAAGTCCAACTCTCCGTTACTACTTGATCGGTTGAACCTACAACTGATCTTGATAGTCAAACTTCCTCGCCCTCTCGGTTGATCAGACAACTGAACGGCACTCTCGTTGCACCTTTCGCTCTCTGAATGGCGAGGACGAAACATCAAGGTCAACCAGAAGGAAGTAACACTCAGCAACAAGCTCGTCCTGAGACTCGTTCAATGAGTCAAAGGCTCAACTTCGGACAGCCCCTTGCTGTTCCTGAGATGGGGGTTCGTTCAGGGAGTGGCAAGTCTGTCGATCGACCTATCGCCCACCCCGCGCGACAGTCGATTGGGCAAACAACACCTACTCCTGCTGAAGACCCTCCGTCGACCTACCAAATTTCTGCAGTCGACTTCCAATTGCTCCAATTGGCGAAGCAGAACGCCACCCTCACTGCTGAGAGGGATGCTCTGAAGAAAGCAGCTTCCGAGGCTGGGATCACTCTACCTATTCCCCCTGCAAGCGAGAGGGTCGATCTTCCACGACATTCAATCCACTCCGAACAACGGAGGTCAATGGGTACTACTGCCCTCGAGAGGATTCGACGTGATCCAACCCCCTCTGCTGCCCCCTGGAAGCAGAGTGTTTGGGATCGCCTCGAAGATGAGTCATCCCAATCTTCTTCTGGCCGCAACTGCGACAAGAAAATACCTTCGAAGCTCAACATACCAAGGAGGCATCAGATGGAAGGCGCTCCTTCAAAGAGTCGAGTTTCCCCTTCCATTCCACTTCAGCGCGGGCTTGGATCGGACCTCCGACATCGACTTCAACCGGCAAATACTTCGATGCCTGAGCACGACCTTGCGATCTTGCCTCTTGACCCACCTCTAGGTCGAGGACATGGTCGCAGGGATGGCTATTCTTCTGCCGGGCCTCTACATCGAAGTCTCTTTGAGACAACATTTCCAAGGGGATGGAGAACTCCTGTCCTCCCCAAATTCAACTGCGTCCGAGGAGATCCTACTCTCCATATTCTCGCATTCAAGCAAGCGTTAACACCACACGAAGAAGAAAACAATGTGCTCTGCCGCACCTTCGCAGGAAGTCTCGATGAGCCGTCGCTCGACTGGTATCACAATCTCCGAGCTGGGTCTATTACCCAGTTCGATGTTTTAGCTAAACTCTTCGTGCAGCATTATCAGCTCAATCTAAAGCCCGAGAAGAAGCTCGACTCTCTATATCGGCTAAGGATGGGTGCTGACGAGACTCTCCGAAGTTTCACTAGGAGGTTTCGCAACGAGCATGCTGCCCTCTCTGGAAGACATCTGGATGATGAAGCCATTATGTTGGCTTTCCAGAACGCTCTCCGCTTCGATCTACACATCTACAACGACTTCATCCGTAATCCCCCTCCTTCTCTGGGTGCTACGTTCGATCGAATCCAGAGAGAGATCGAGGTCGAAGACGATCAAGTCGCTCGTAAAGGGCGAGAAACAAAACGAAGGCCTGCGGAAAGAGAAGCTCCTAAGTATGCCGCCAAGGCTCACAACGCCGATGCAGCAGCCCCTCCAGCCAACAAACGATCAAAGAATGATGGGCGTCGATCTCCAACGAAGACCACTTTCACCGAGTGGAATATGCCGGTCGAACAGATACTCGATCGCATTCAACATGAAGAGTTCGTTCGAAGGCCCAACCCTCTTCAGCCGAACTCGAAATTTACAGCTGATAAAACAGTATATTGCGACTTCCACCGAAGTCACGGCCACTCCACCGATCGGTGTTTTCGGCTGAAGTTCCATCTTGAAGACCTATTGCGAGAAGGCCATCTTCAAGAATTCATCAAAGGCGGACATGATCAACGCCGAGCCTCTGCAAAGGGGAAAGAAGTGTGTTGGGTACATCAAATCTCCTCCAACCGGCAACCAATCTCTGTGAAAGCCAATATCTTTGGCATTCACGGATCATTGCACAATCAATCAATAACCGGGAAAGAAGTGGATCGACAAGTTCGACGCATCTTCCATGTTCGTGCTGCAGCAAACAAGGAAGACACTTGGATCGAGAAGCCCATCGAAGGTTTAGCTTGGCCCTCTATCGTCTTCAATGACGCAGATCTTCAAGGAGTTCACACTCCCCATCGAGACCCCCTTGTCTTGAAACTCCTCATCGACGGAAGCACTGTCAACCGGATCCTCATTGACACCGGAAGCTCCATCGACATTATGTTCTTAGACTGCTTCAAACATCTAGGACATAAGTATCAAAGTCTCGACGTCGTCCCGACCGTGATCACCGGCTTCAACGGCGAACAAAGCATCACGGTGGGCGAGTCCAGATTTACCATCGACCTCAGCCGAGAGACTCGAGTCTCGGTGAGGTTTGCAATCGTCGAAGGAATGTCTAGCTACAACGCCATTCTTGGGCGGCCATTCCTCCACCAGATCAATGCCATCTCCTCTTCTTATCACCAACTTCTCAAGTTTGCAACAGGAGAAGGCATCGTCTGCATTCGAGGTGATCAACAAGCTGGAAGGTCTTGTGAGGCTGCTGCGGCTAAAACAGATCGAAAGATCAACATTGCTCCTCCAAAGCGGCCACGAGATGAAGCTGGTCCCTCTTCCAAATAGCAATCAAAGGAGATTCCGCTGACCGAACCTCCACCAATCGAATGGGAAACATCACCTTCAATTGAAGAAATCATCCCTATCAACATTGGCAGTGGAGATCTCCCTCGACAAACATTTATTGGTACCGGTCTTAGCGACGCAGAAGCGCAAGACATGGTATCCTTCCTCCAGTCCAATATCGACGTCTTCGACTGGTGTTTCGAAGACATGCCTGGTATCAATCCGGATGACGCTTGTCACCGACTTGCAATCAAAGAAGAAGTAAAACCTGTCAAACAAAAGCCACGCACCATCCGGCCAGAGCTGCAAGTTGCTGTTCAAGAAGAAATCACCAAGCTACTCGCATCAGGCTTCATCCGAGAAGTAGAGTATCCTACCTGGATCTCTAACATAGTTGCTGTTCCAAAGAAGAATGGGAAAGTCAGAGTCTGCATCGACTTTACCAACCTCAACAAGGCTTGCCCCAAAGACCCATTCCCCATGCCAAGAATCGATAGACTCGTCGATGCCACCGCTGGCCACGAGCTATTGTCTTTCATGGATGGGTATTCTGGATACAATCAAATTCCACTTCATACAAACGATCAAGAGAAGACTTGCTTCGTGACTAGCCGAGGTCTCTACTGCTACAACGTAATGCCATTCGGCCTCAAAAATGCTGGTTCCACCTATCAATGGTTAGTCACAAAAATGTTCGAAGATCAGATCGGCCGCAACGTCGAAGTCTATGTCGATGATCTCCTCACCAAGAGTTCCATTCGGAGCAAGCATCTTTCTGATCTGGCAGAAACCTTTCAAGTTCTTCGAAAATATCGAATGAAGCTCAATCCAGCCAAGTGTGCTTTCGGAGTTCAATCTGGCAAATTCCTGGGTCATCTTGTGACCAGAAGAGGTATTGAAGCCAATCCTGATCAAATTCGAGCTATTCTCGACATGCCATCACCTACCAATCGAAAGGAAGTGCAGCGCCTCACTGGAAGACTTGCTACCCTCAATCGGTTCATCTCAAAGTCTTCTGACAAATGTAAACCTCTCTTCGACAAACTACGAAAGGCGGATACTTCAGGGTGGAGTCCAATTTGTGAAGAAGCATTTCAAAGCATCAAGAAATATCTGGTGCAAGCTCCTATCTTGACGGCTCTACTTCCACAAGAAGACTTATGGCTCTATCTCGCCGTAACCAATCAAGCAATCAGTGCAGTCTTAGTCAGTAGAAGAGAAGGCTTCGAGCATCCAGTCTATTATATCAGTCACACTCTTCTCCCGGCTGAAACTCGCTATTCAAAAACTGAGAAAGTCATCCTAGCCTTACTCACTGCATCGCGTCGCCTTCAACCATACTTCGTCTCTCACCAGATCACTATTATTTTAGAACATTCGCTCAAAGATATCATTGACAAAGCTGGTCGAGCTGGTCGAATGACCAAATGGGTGATCGAAATGAGTTCCCTGGGAATTCAGTTCGAATCTCGCACTTCTATCAAAGGTCAAGCTATTGCTGATTTTCTAGCTGATTTTCCAGTTGAAGACCCCATCACTTGGGAAGAAGATGTCGATATGCGCTTGGAAGATGAGGACAATACTCCGATCAACCTTGCAACAAAAATTGATCCAAATCTCGAAGCTACAGCTGCAACTCCTCCATGGAAACTTTATACTGATGGAGCTTCAAGTTCGATCGGTTCGGGAACTGGGATAGTCTTGGTATCCCCCGAACTTGATCATCTCCAGAAAGCCACTCTCCTCGGATTCACTGCCACCAACAACGAAGCCGAATACGAAGCACTCATTTCTGGACTCGAGATGGCAAAATCCCTGGGGGTAGATCGAATTATCGTCTACAGTGACTCCCAATTGATCATAAGGCAAATCAATGGAGAGTACACAGCTCGCGAAGAAAGAATGCAACTCTACTTGGCCTTAGTACGACATCTTCAACAACGTTTTCTTGCCGCTGAATTTATACAAATCCCCAGAGCAGAGAACCGGGAAGCAGATGCCTTAGCCAATGCTGCCTCAGTTCTTGGAGACTCACTCGGAGGAAGGCAAATACAGATCGATTATCAAGAAATGCCCAAGACCACCCCAGATCAACAGGTCCTTACTACTACAAAAGAATCTGGGGGTGGAGATCAGCTTGAAGACTGGAGACGATCAATCTTTGATTTCTTTAAGCATGACAAAATGCCGGAAGATCCAAATCAAGCCCGAAAACTTCAAAGGAAGCTCCCATTCTACATTCTGCAAGGTGAAGATTTATATTTCAAATCTCACAACGGGATGTTGCTCAAGTGCCTTGGTCCCGAGCAAGCACTGGCAATCCTAATTGATATCCACTCTGGAACTTGTGGGAATCATTCGGGAGGAAGATCTCTTGAAGCCAAGACGAAACTACAAGGGTACTACTGGCCAACAATGGCAAGGGATGCTCAACAAGTTGTTCAAAGATGTGAGCCATGCCAAAGACACGCTCGAGCTATTCATCTCCCTGCAGATGAGCTTCATCAACTATCAAGTCCCTGGCCATTCCATCAATGGGGGTTAGATTTCTTGGGTCCTTTCCCTCCAACTCCAAGCAAGAAGAAGTATCTACTGCTGGCCACGGATTATTTCACCAAATGGGTTGAAGCTGTGCCCCTCTTCCGAGAGACTGACGACGAAGTGATCAAATTCATTCGGCGCAACATCTTCTCAAGGTTTGGTACACCTCAAATTCTTGTTGCTGACAATGGAGCTCAGTTTGACTCCGACAAGTTTCGAGAGTTCTGTCTCAACAACGGCATCAAGCTATTCTATTCAACTCCAAGATATCCTCAATGCAATGGCCAAGCTGAAGCCTCAAATAGAGCCATACTTGGTATACTCAAGAAGAAACACAACGACAAGAAAGGATTGTGGGAGCAAGTCCTACCTGAAGTTCTTTGGGGGTATCGCACAACTCCGAGAAGATCAACAGGGTTCTCACCCTTTCGTCTAACATATGGATCGGAAGCAGTACTTCCAACAGAAAATATATCAAGTACTTTGAAGACCAAAGCAGTTGAAGGAGGAATCAATGAAGAACTTCGGATCAATGATCTAGACTTCTCCGAAGAATTACGAGATCAAGCATCACTTCGTGTGGCCAAGCACCAACAGAGGATCAAAAGAGCCTACGATAAGAAGATCTACAAGAGACAGTTCCCAGTGGGCAGCCTAGTTCTCAGAGCAGTTTTCTACAACACCAAAGAGCACAGCAGTGGGAAGCTTACTCCCAACTGGGAAGGTCCATATATCGTTGAATCAGTAGGAGGCAAAGGTTCTTACAGACTGGTCACACCAGAAGGAGATAGATTGCCTCGAGCTTGGAATTCCAGACACCTCAAGATGTTCTACCCATGATGTAAATTCTGTGATGAATAAAATTCTCTTTCAGATGTTCAAATGTGCAAGTGTTCAGCTTTTCAATTCAAGTCCTAAAGCAGTTTCAAATTCAAGTTACCAGGTCTTTTAACAAGTTTGGGTGTTAGAGTTGTGACTCAACCCCTTACTAGCAAATGTTAAAAACTGACCATATTCAAGTTACCAAGTCTTTTAACAAGTTTGGGTGTTAGAGTTGCGACTCAACCCCTTACTAGCAAATGTTAAACTGACCTTCAAGTTTCAATGTTCAAATTCAATCAATTTCGATATCGTCTAACAAGTTTGGGTGCTTGAGTTGCGACTCAACCCCTCACATTCCAGTGTTACACGAATTCAAGTTTCAATTTTCAAGTTACAATAAGTTTGGGTAATTGAGTTACGACTCGACCCCTTACATTCAAGTGTTTGTATCTATTCAACATTCCAATACCATTCAGAGCACAACATTCAAAGGCATTCAACACAAGGCATTCAATTTTCAAAACATCAAAAATCTCTATTATCAAAAATTGATCAAGTACAGGAGTGAGCTGCTACAATGCAAGAGTTTACAAGTGTAAACAACCAAGAAAAGGAAGAAATACATCAGGGTTTGGCTACGCTTGGAGCACGCGACTTCTCTCCTTCAGATTCGCCACGAGGCTTGCTCGCAACCGAAGCTTTAGAAGATCGGACACTGCTAACATGTGCCCTGAGTGCCTCTGCCGCTTTCTCAGCTGTTTCTTTGTAACTCTTGCATTCAGACAATGCATGCTCCAAGGCCTTCTTGGAAGTCTCCTCCCTGGCAGCAAAAGCAGCATGTTGAGCAGCAAGTCGTTCTTTCAGCTACGTGATCTCGATAGTGCGACCGCAGGACACGTTCTCAACCTTGGAGAGTCGATTCTTCAAGGATTCAAGCTCGTGACTCTGCGCTTCACAACGATCCTGCAGCCCCTTGATCTCTAGCTTCCCCTTGCGAAGATCCTCGATCTTGGCCTTGAGAGATTGTTTCTTCGAACTCAGGAGCTCCCTCAGCCCATCTCTTTCCTCGCTCACAGCTTTCAGTTCAGCTGTCAAATGGGTTACCTCAGAGGCGGCTTCCCGTTCTCTTGCCTTCCTGGAGAGCTTGCTTACGATTCTCAAACAGGCTGAGTTCTGCAAATAGACAAAGAGTTAGAATTATTCTGAAGATACAATTCGAACAATTGATCAAAGCATATGCACATACCACTACTTCAAGCCGATCGAAGGCTTCTTCAAAAGTAGCTTCAGGAAGATTGCAAAGCTTCCGGAGCGTGTTAGTAGGATGGTTGATGTCAACATCACCCAAACTCCTTATCTTCTTAGCCGGGCCAGCAGGTGTACCTACAATCCATGCAGCAATTCTAACTGTTAGTATATTTTTAAGCTTCAAAGACAAGACAGTCAATCAAAACAGGTTAGTACAGATACCCGAAGCCTCGACTTGGGGAGCCTTTCCCTTCCCACTGCCGGAGCTCTTACCCTTGGGGGTCGATTTCTCCTTGGTGGGGGTTGACTCTGGCAAGGGTTGAGGAGTAGCTTCACCAACCCGACTTCCTCTCTCCAAATGAGCAGGAGAGGGAACGTCTCGAGGAGGTGAAGCTCCCCCTTCGTCCTCGTGCCCGCTCGAATGGTCGAGCCCTGCCACCATGGCAGCCACCTCTTCAGCCAGAGATAGTGAGGGGGGTGGGGGTTGTTCAACCTCCACACCCCCACTTGTAGTTGCCCCTTCCAGGCGGGGAACCTCAGGAGGTATCTGATCGAGGGGTGTGGGGTTGCTTCCAACCCCACCACTCCCCGATATCCTGATCTTGAAGCGGAGGGGGTTCTTCTTCAACTCCCCAAAGTCATAGGTGGGAATCACCTTGGGGCCATCGCCCGTTGCATCCAAAACTTCCTCCATCTTGCGAGCCTTATCCTCGTTTATGAGGATAGGCTGCGATTCCTCGTCAGCACCACCAGTGGGGGTGGGAGGAATTTCTTCCTCACCACCCCCATATCCTTGACCACCATCAGTGGGGGTGGGAGGAAGAAATTCCTCACCACCCCCATCTTCATCATCCTCATCTTCATCTTCCCCATCTTCTTCGTCTTCCCCATCGCTGCCTGTGCCCTCATCCTCCTCATCTCCGCCCTCCTCCTCCCTCTCTACCTCTTCTTCGTCATCTTCATCATTCTTTTTCTCCTCATCCTCCTCCTGCTTGATGAGGACTTTTCTCTTCTTCTTCGCCGGGCCCTTTGGAATTACCAGCTTCTCCTTCGGGGGTAAGCTGCGCCTGGCTCCATAAACCTTCTTCTCGAATCGAAGCCTTCTGACAATTTTTCCAGACTGAGGGTCTTCCTCGTAATCAGAGTAGATGACCTCATTGTCTTCGTATCGAAGCTTCGATCGATGGAGGAGGTTGGCCTTGCCATGTCGGACCGGGCAGTTCGAGAACTGCTTCCAAGATCGGGTCCCATAGGTCAACTCCAGGAAGAGATTATCGAGAGACCCCACCTGCTCCGGAGGCCATGCGAGAGCTCCTCCTGCACAGAACATGTCTATCTCTTTCTGCACCTTGTACCGAGGAACCTCCGGGACTGACATAGGAGTCCAGGCACCCGACACCGACAGCGGCCAGTCCGTGTATAGCTTGTCGGAGCCGATGGTATCGATGATTGGGCGCAGGGCAGAGACACCCGTCAGATAATAGAAGGGGCTATCTTTCCTCCAGACCTATCGGTAATGGTAAAAGAAATATCCAAACTCAATCCGAGCTTCTTCACCTTCGGGAAGGCTGGAGTAGCATTTCCTCAGCTCCTCCTGGAAGTCTGACTCTACGCGACAGAAAGCGTAGATGATCCTCCAGGAGTTTCCAGTCACCTGCCCGGGACAGAGACCAGAAATATTCAATAACCTCGCAGCAAAAGGAGGCAGTGGAAGGCGTAGTCCGCAGTTAAGCTGGCCGATCGTAACGATAGTTCCCATCACTTGCTCCTTGCTCGCCCACGAAACGAAGACTGTCCGCCTGTCAATACCAAAAGCTGACAGAATTCCTGGAAGCGCTGGCCGGGACTTCCCCTCAGTAAAACATGCTAGCAGCTTATGCAGTTTCTCCCTCTTCGCATCTGTGAGTTTGCCCCCTATGTTATACCCAAATTCTGGTTCCACCGATAGAGGTAGTTGAGGGCTGAGGACAAACTTGGCCTTAGGGATCTGCTCTGGCCTTGATGGGGCTGAAGCAAACCCAACTCCCTGATGCCTCTTACCAAGTTGACCAAGTTCGATCAATTCGGCCCTGCCTTTGCCACGGCCCTTCGAGACAGTCGTTTCCTCGACAACTTCCTTCCCCTTTCTCTTGGATAGAACAGCACCCTTCTTCGAACTGCCCGAAGATGCCATTTGACTGATCGAAAGGAAATGAACAAGAAATGGGAAGCAAAGAGTCTGGACTTCGGAAAATTTTTTGAAGCGTGAGGCAAAAAATGACAGCCAGTGAAACTCATATACCCAGGGTAAAACAGGTACGCAAATCGAGAAGACACGTGTCTTCACCATATCAAATCGCGTGTTTTTGTAGGAACACGTGGCATCCATCCGTAGCAGGCGCAAAATCAGGCGAACCGTCGGACTAGACGAAACGTCGGACCACCGGTCCACGTGAACCAAACGGTCCAGGCGAGTCACCGGTTTGAGTAAACCGGACCGCCGGTCAAAAGCCTCATTCAAACCAACCAAAGACTCAACACAGGAAAGATTAAACTCCATCAATGTTCAAAACTCTGCCAGAAGATCGAAGAACGGAACAGTTACGAAACCCTTTTTAAGGGCAGGTTCAAAACTTTCAATCAATCGGTCGATTTTCTACTAGATCCGGCGAAAAACTAAGGTTTTTTGCCGATCACCCAAACCTTGACCGGCTGATTTTAGCCGAACGGTCAAATATGACCGTTCGGCCGAAATCAATCGATCGGTCGATTTTCTACTAGATCCGGCGAAAAACTAAGGTTTTTTGCCGATCACCCAAACCTTGACCGGCTGATTTTAGCCGAACGGTCAAAAATGACCGTTCGGCCGAAATCAATCGATCGGTCGATTTTCTACTAGATCCGGTGAAAAAACTAAGGTTTTTTGCCGATCACCCAAACCTTGACCGGCTGATTTTAGTCGAACGGTCAAATATGACTGTTCGACCGAAATCAATCGATCGGTCGATTTTCTACTAGATCCGGCGAAAAACCGAGGGTTTTTTGCCGATCACCCAATCCTTGACCGGTTGAAATTGACCGTTCGGTCAAATTTAACCGATCGGTCAAATTTGACCGATCGGTCAAAATCAACCGATCGGTCAAAATTCCACTGAATCGGTCAAAAAACCATGTTTTTTGACCGATCACTCAATCCTTGACCGGTTGAAATTGACCGTTCGGTCAAATTTAACCGATCGGTCAAATTTGACCGATCGGTCAAAATCAACCGATCGGTCAAAATTCCACTGGATCGGTCAAAAAACCATGTTTTTTGACCGATCACTCAATCCTTGACCGGTTGAAATTGACCGTTCGGTCAAATTTAACCGATCTGTCAAATTTGACCGATCGGTCAAAATCAACCGATCGGTCAAAATTCCACTGGATCGGTCAAAAAACCATGTTTTTTGACCGATCACTCAATCCTCGACCGGTTGAAATTGACCGTTCGGTCAAATTTAACCGATCGGTCAAAATTGACCGATCAGTCAAAATCAACCGATCGGTCAAATTTCCACTGGATCGGTCAAAAAACCGTGTTTCTTGACCGATCACTCAATCCTCGACCGGTCAAAATTGACCGATCGGTCAAAATTGACCGACCAATCTTTTTTGTGCTAACACTCGACAAGCTTCTTCGTGCCTTTTTTCGACAAGGATTGCTATTTTTTGCACCAAATCCAAGTCAGCCAGAACGAACTCTAGCTAACTTGGAGGGGGTAACTGTGGGTGCAAATTTTGGCAGAAGTATACCAACTACCGCGGGACCCATCGGCCCTGCCTGGTGGGCACACGAAAACTACCTCGGGACCCACAGGCCCTGCCTAGTGGGCCCACGAAGACTACCACGGGACCCACCGGCCCTGCCTGGTGGGCCCACGAAGACTACCACGGGACCCACCGGCCCTGCCTGGTGGGACCACGAAGACTACCACGGGACCCACCGGCCCTGCCTGGTGGGCCCACGAGGGCCACCGCGGGACCCATCGGCCCTGTCCGATAGGCCCACGAGCCTGTAGAAACTCCCAAAAGACGGCAGCGGAGCCCACCAGCTTTACCTGGAGGATCCCCAGATATGATAGCAAAAACCGCCATTTGCCCCGGAATTCCTCCCCAGGAATCCTATAAATAGCAGAGCCTTCGAATGTAAAAGGATCGAATCTGAGATCGAACTCTCAGTTCTAAAAAACCAGAGCTCTGGGACTTCCAACCTCCGATCTACCATCTCTCTTTGATCTTCTTTTCTCCTTCGAAGAGATCAGAGGGTTTTCAGTGACACTCGGCCTGTCGAGGTCACTTCAACTGAAGTGTTAGTGAATTCGGGTTGCTCCCTATAGCACGGAGACGTAGGCTTCGGCTGAACTCCGAGATCACATCTCGTGTCACAATCTCTCTGATTGAATATCTCATTCTATTGACATATCAAAAGGCTTTAACTCCAATCAGCAGATCGACCAACGATCTTCGACGTCAACTTCTATTTCAATTGACTGGTGCTGCGAGAGTCTTCGGGTCGGCACGAAGATTTTCCCCCACACATTCTAATTCATTCCGTACGATCCATTCTAATTCATTCGTACGATCGTACGAATAAATTAGAATGGATCGTACTTATGAATTAGAATAGATTGTGCAAATGAATTAGAATGGATCATACGAATGAATTAGAATGGATCGTACGAATGAATTAGAATGGATCATACGAATGAGTAAGAATGGATCGTACGAATGAATTAGAATGGATCGTACGAATGAATTAGAATCGATCGTACGAATAAATTAGAATGGATACATTCGTCCGAATGAATTAGAATGGATCATACGAATGAGTAAGAATGGATCGTACGAATGAAATAGAATAGATTGTACGAATGAATTAGAATGGATCCTACGAATGAATTAGAATGGATCGTGTGAAAGAATTAGAATGGATTGTATGAATGAATTAGAATGGATCGTATGAATGAATTAGAATGGATCGTGCGAATGAATTGGAATGGATTGTACGAATTCATTCTATTTCATTCGTACGATCCATTCTAATTCATATGCACAAAGGTATCCATTCTAATTCATTCGTACGATCCATTCTAATTCAGGATCGTACGAATGAATTAGAATGGATACATTCGTGCGAATGAATTAGAATTGATCATACGAATGAGTAAGAATGGATCGGACGAATGAATTAGAATGGATCGTACGAATGAATTAGAATGGATCAAATGAATGAATTAGAATGGTTGCATTCATGCGAATGAATTAGAATGGAACGTACGAATGAAGTAGAATGAATTCGTACGATCCATTCGAATTCATTCGCTCGATCCATTCTAATTCATTCATACAATCCATTCTAATTCTTTCACACGATCCATTCTAATTCATTCGTACGTTCCATTCTAATTCATTAGCACGATCCATGCTAATTCATTCGTTCGATCAATTCTAATTCATTAGCACGATCCATTCTAATTCATTCGTACGATCCATTGTAATTCATTCGCACGATCCATTCTAATTCATTCTTAGGATCCATTCTAATTCATTCATACAATCTATTCTAATTCTTTCGCACGAATGTATCCATTCTAATTCATTCGCACGAATGTATCCATTCTAATTCATTCGTACGATCCATTCTAATTCATTCGTACGATCCATTCGAATTCATTCGCACGATCCATTCTAATTCATTCATATGATCCATTCTAATTCATTCATACAATCCATTCTAATTCTTTCACACGATCCATTCTAATTCATTCGTACGATCCATTCTAATTCATTCGTACAATCCATTCTATTTCATTCGTACGATCCATTCTTACTCATTCGTATGATCCATTCTAATTCATTCATATGATCCATTCTAATTCATTCGTACGATCCATTCTAATTCATTCGTATGATCCATTCTAATTCATTTGCACGAATGTATCCATTCTAGTTCATTCGTACGATCCATTCTAATTCATTCGTACGATGCATTCTAATTCATTCGCACGATCCATTCTAATTCATTCGTACGATCCATTCTAATTCATTCATATGATCTATTCTAATTCATTCGTACGATCCATTCTAATTCATTTTTACAATCTATTCTAATTCATTCGTACGAATGGATACATTCGTGTGAATGAATTAGAATGGATCGTACGAATGAGTAAGAATGGATCGTACGAATGAACTAGAATGGATTGCACGAATGAATTAGAATGGATCGTACGAATGAATTAGAATGGATCGTGTGAAAGAATTAGAATGGATTGTATGAATGAATTAGAATGGATCGTGCGAATGAATTAGAATGGATCATACGAATGAATTAGAATGGATCGTACGAATGAACTAGAATTGATCATACGAATGAATTAGAATGGATCATACAAATTAATTAGAATGGATCGTACGAATGAATTAGAATGGATCGTACGAATGAATTAGAATAGATACATTCATGCGAATGAATTAGAATGGATCGTACGAATGAATTAGAATGGATCGTTCGAATGAATTAGAATGGATACATTTGTGCGAATGAATTAGAATGGATCGTACGAATGAATTAGAATGGATCGTATGAATGAAATAGAATGGATCGTACGAATGAATTAGAATGGATCGTGCGAATGAATTAGAATGGATCGTACGAATGAATTAGAATGGATCGTACGAATGAACTAGAATGGATACATTCGTGCGAATGAATTAGAATGGATCGTACGAATGAATTAGAATGGATCGTACGAATGAATTAGAATGGATCTTACGAATGAATTAGAATGGATTGTACGAATGAATTAGAATGGATCGGACGAATGAATTAGAATGAATACATTCGTGCGAATGAATTAGAATGGATCGGACGAATGAATTAGAATGGATCGTACGAATGAATTAGAATGGATCGTACGAATGAATTAGAATGGATCGTACGAATAAATTAGAATGGATACATTCGTCCGAATGAATTAGAATGGATCATACGAATGAGTAAGAATGGATCGTACGAATGAAATAGAATAGATTGTACGAATGAATTAGAATGGATCCTACGAATGAATTAGAATGGATCGTGTGAAAGAATTAGAATGGATTGTATGAATGAATTAGAATGGATCGTATGAATGAATTAGAATGGATCGTGCGAATGAATTCGAATGGATCGTACGAAATCATTCTATTTCATTCGTACGATCCATTCTAATTCATATGCACAAAGGTATCCATTCTAATTCATTCGTACGATCCATTCTAATTCAGGATCGTACGAATGAATTAGAATGGTTACATTCGTGCGAATGAATTAGAATTGATCATACGAATGAGTAAGAATGGATCGGACGAATGAATTAGAATGGATCGTACGAATGAATTAGAATGGATCAAATGAATGAATTAGAATGGTTACATTCATGCGAATGAATTAGAATGGATCGTACGAATGAAGTAGGATGGATCGTATGAATGAATTAGAATGGATACATTCGTGCGAATGAATTAGAATGGATCGTATGAATGAATTAGAATAGATTGTGCGAATGAATTAGAATGGATCGTACAAATGAATTAGAATGGATCGTACGAATGAATTAGAATGGATCGTACGAATAAACTAGAATGGATAGTGCGAATGAATTAGAATCGATCGTACGAATGAATTAGAATGGATCGTACGAATGAATTAGAATGGATCATACGAATGAGTAAGAATGGATCGTACGAATGAATTAGAATGGATCATACGAATGGATCATACGAATGAATTAGAATGGATCCACCTAATGAGTTAGAATGGATCATACGAATTAATTAGAATGGATTGTACGAATGAATTAGAATGGATTGTGCGAATGAATTAGAATGGATCGTATGAATAAATAAGAATGGATCGTACGAATGAATTAGAATGGATCGTACGAATGAATTAGCATGAATCGTACGAATGTATTAGAATGGATCGTACGAATGAGTTAGAATGAATCGTACGAATGAATTAGAATGGATCGTGCGAATGAATTAGAATGGATCGTACGAATGAATTAGAATGGATCGTACGAATGAACTAGAATGGATACATTCGTGCGAATGAATTAGAATGGATCGTACGAATGAATTAGAATGTATCGTACGAATGAATTAGAATGGATACATTCGTGCGAATGAATTAGAATGGATCAGACGAATGAATTAGAATGGATCGTACGAATGAATTAGAATGGATCGTACAAATGAAATAGAATGGATTGTGCGAATGAATTAGAATGGACCGTACGAATGAATTAGACGTACGAATGAATTAAAATGGATACATTCGTGCGAATAAATTAGAATGGATCATACGAATGACTAAGAATGGATCGTCATTCTTATTCATTCGTATGATCCATTCTAATTCATTTGTATCCATTCTATTTTATTCGCACGATCCATTCTAATTCATTCGCGCAATCTATTCTAATTTATTCGCACGAATGTATCCATTCTAATTCATTCGTAGGATCCATTCTAATTTATTCGCACAATCTATTCTAATTCATTCATACGATCCATTATAATTCATTCGCACGAATGTATCTATTCTAATTCATTCAAACGATCCATTCTACTTCATTCGTACGTTCCATTCTAATTCATTCGCATGAATGTAACCATTCTAATTCATTCATTTGATCCATTCTAATTCATTCGTACGATCCATTCTAATTCATTCGTCCGATCCATTCTTACACATTCGTATGATCAATTCTAATTCATTCGCACGAATGTATCCATTCTAATTCATTCGTACGATCCTGAATTAGAATGGATCGTACGAATGAATTAGAATGGATACCTTTGTGCATATGAATTAGAATGGATCGTACGAATGAAATAGAATGAATTCGTACAATCCATTCCAATTCATTCGCACGATCCATTCTAATTCATTCATACGATCCATTCTAATTCATTCATACAATCCATTCTAATTCATTCACACGATCCATTCTAATTCATTCGTAGGATCCATTCTAATTCATTCGTACAATCTATTCTATTTCATTCGTACGATCCATTCTTACTCATTCGTATGATCCATTCTAATTCATTCGGACGAATGTATCCATTCTAATTTATTCGTACGATCCACTCTAATTCATTCGTACGATCCATTCTAATTTATTTGTATGATCCCTTCTAATTCATTCGTCCGATCCATTCTAATTCATTCGCACGAATGTATCCATTCTAATTCATTCGTACGATCCATTCTAATTCATTAGTACGATCCATTCTAATTCATTCGTAACATCCATTCTAATTCATTCGTATGATCCATTCTAATTCATTCGTACGATCCATTCTAATTCATTCGCACGAATGTATCCATTCTAGTTCATTCGTACGATCCATTCTAATTCATTCGTACGATCCATTCTAATTCATTCGCACGATCCATTCTAATTCATTCGTACGATCCATTCTAATTCATTCATACGATCCATTCTAATTCATTCGTACGATCCATTCTAATTCATTCGCACAAATGTATCCATTCTAATTCATTCGTACGATCCATTCTAATTCATTCGTACGATACATTCTAATTCATTCGCACGAATGTATCCATTCTAATTCATTCGTACGATCCATTCTAATTCATTCGTACGATCCATTCTAATTCATTCGTACGATCCATTCTAATTCATTCGTACGATCCATTCTAATTCATTCGTATGATCCATTCTAATTCATTCGTACGATCCATTCTTACTCATTCATACGATCCATTCTAATTCCTTCGTACGATCCATTCTAATTCCTTCGTACGATCCATTCTAATTCATTCGCACGATCCATTCTAATTCTTTCATACAATCCATTCTAATTCTTTCGTGCGAATGAATTAGAATGGATACCTTTGTGCATATGAATTAGAATGGATCGTACGAATGAATTAGAATGGATCATATTAATGAATTAGAATCGATCGTATGAATGAATTAGAATGGATACATTCGTGCGAATGAATTAGAATGGATCATGCGAATCAATTAGACTGGATCGTGCGAATGAATAAGAATAGATCATGCGAATGAATTAGAATGGATCGTACGAATTAATTAGAATGGATACATTCGTGCGAATGAATTAGAATGGATTGTATGAATGAATTAGAATGGACCGTACTAATGAATTAGAATGGATCATACGAATTAATTATAATGGATCATACGAATGAATTAGAATGGATCGTACGAATGAATTAGAATGGATCGTACGAATGAATTAGAATGGATCGTGCGAATGAATTAGAATGGATCGTATGAATGAATTAGAATTGATACATTTGTGCGAATGAATTAGAATGGATCGTACGAATGAATTAGAATGGATCGTATAAATGAATTAGAATGGATCGTACGAATGAATTAGAATGGATCGTGCAAATGAATTAGAATGGATCGTACGAATGAATTAGAATGGATCGTGTGAAAGAATTAGAATGGATCGTACGAATGAATTAGAATGGATCGTGCGAATGAATTAGAACAGATCGTACGAATGAATTAGAATGGATACATTTGTGCGAATGAATTACAATGGATCGTACGAATGAATTAGAATGGATCGTATGAATGAATTAGAATGGATCATACGAATGAATTAGAATGGATCGTGCGAATGAATTAGAATGGATCGTACGAATGAATTAGAATGGATCATACGAATGAACTAGAATGGATAAATTCGTGCGAATGAATTAGAATGGATCGTACGAATGAATTAGAATGGATCTTACGAATGAATTAGAATGGATCGTACGAATGAATTAGAATGGATCGTACGAATGAATTAGAATGGATCGGACGAATGAATTAGAATGGATCGTACGAATGAATTAGAATGGATCGTACGAATAAATTAGAATGGATACATTCGTCCGAATGAATTAGAATGGATCATACGAATGAGTAAGAATGGATCGTACGAATGAAATAGAATAGATTGTACGAATGAATTAGAATGGATTCGTACGAATGAATTAGAATGGATACATTCGTGTGAATGAATTAGAATGGATCGTACCAATGAGTAAGAATGGATCGTACGAATGAAATAGAATGGATTGTGCGAATGAATTAGAATGGATCGTACGAATGAATTAGAATGGATCGTGTGAAAGAATTAGAATGGATTGTATGAATGAATTAGAATAGATCGTATGAATGAATTAGAATGGATCGTACGAATGAACTAGAATGGATACCTTTGTGCATATGAATTAGAATGGATCGTACGATCGAATTAGAATGGATCATATTAATGAATTAGAAAAGATCGTACGAATGAATTAGAATGGATACATTCGTCCGAATGAATTAGAATGGATCATACGAATGAGTAAGAATGGATCGTATGAATCAAATAGAATAGATTGTACGAATGAATTAGAATGGATCCTACGAATGAATTAGAATGGATCGTGTGAAAGAATTAGAATGGATTGTATGAATGAATTAGAATGGATCGTATGAATGAATTAGAATGGATCGTGCGAATGAATTCGAATGGATCGTACGAATTCATTCTAATTCATTCATACAATCCATTCTAATTCTTTCACACGATCCATTCTAATTCATTAGGACGTTCCATTCTAATTCATTAGCACGATCCATGCTAATTCATTCGTTCGATCAATTCTAATTCATTAGCACGATCCATTCTAATTCATTCGTTCGATCCATTCTAATTCATTCGCACGATCCATTCTAATTCATTCATAGGATCCATTCTAATTCATTAATACGATCTATTCTAATTCTTTCGCACGAATGTATCCATTCTAATTAATTCGCACGAATGTATCCATTCTAATTCATTCGTACGATCCATTCTAATTCATTCGTACGATCCATTCTAATTCATTCGTATGATCCATTCTAATTCATTCATATGATCTATTCAAATTCATTAATACAATCCATTCTAATTCTTTCACACGATCCATTCTAATTCATTCGTACGATCCATTCTAATTCATTCGCATAAGCCATTCTATTTCATTCGTACGATCCATTCTTACTCATTCGTATGATTCACTCTAATTCATTCGCACGAATGTATCCATAATGGATCATACGAATGAGTAAGAATGGATCGTACGAATGAAATAGAATGGATTATGCGAATGAATTAGAATGGATCGTACGAATGAATTAGAATGGATCATACGAATGAATTAGAATGGATCTTACGAATGAATTAGAATGGATCGTACGAATGAATAGAATGGATCGTACGAATGAATTAGAATGGATCGTACGAATGAATTAGAATGGATACATTCGTGCGAATGAATTAGAATGGATACATTCGTGCGAAAGAATTAGAAAAGATCGTATGAATGAATTAGAATGGATCCTCTGAATGAATTAGAATGGATCGTGCGAATGAATTAGAATGGATCGTACAAATGAATTAGAATGGATCGTGCTAATGAATTAGAATTGATCGAACGAATGAATTAGCATGGATCATGCTAATGAATTAGAATGGAACGTATGAATGAATTAGAATGGATCGTGTGAAAGAATTAGAATGGATTGTATGAATGAATTAGAATGAATTCGTATGATCCATTCGAATTCATTCGCACGATCCATTCTAATTCATTCATACGATCCATTCGTACGATCCATTCTAATTCATTCGTACGATCCATTCTTACTCATTCGTATGATCCATTCTAATTCATTCGTATGATCCATTCTAATTCATTCGTACGATCGATTCTAATTCATTCGCACTATCCATTCTAGTTCATTCGTACGATCCATTCTAATTCATTCGTACGATCCATTCTAATTCATTCGTACGATCCATTCTAATTCATTCGCACAATCTATTCTAATTCATTCATACGATCCATTCTAATTCATTCGCACGAATGTATCCATTCTACTTCATTCATACGATCCATTCTACTTCATTCGTACGATCCATTCTAATTCATTTGCATGAATGTAACCATTCTAATTCATTCATTTGATCCATTCTAATTCATTCGTACGATCCATTCTAATTCATTCGTCCGATCCATTCTTACTCATTTGTATGATCAATTCTAATTCATTCGCCTGAATGTATCCATTCTAATTCATTCGTATGATCCTGAATTAGAATGGATCGTACGAATGAATTAGAATGGATACCTTTGTGCATATGTATTAGAATGGATCGTACGAATGAAATAGAATGAATTCGTATGATCCATTCGAATTCATTCGGACGATCCATTCTAATTCATTCATACGATCCATTCTAATTCATTCATACAATCCATTCTAATTCTTTCACACGATCCATTCTAATTCATTCGTAGGATCCATTCTAATTCATTCGTACAATCTATTCTATTTCATTCGTACGATCCATTCTTACTCATTCGTATGATCCATTCTAATTCATTCGGACGAATGTATCCATTCTAATTTATTCGTACGATCCATTCTAATTCATTCGTACGATCCATTCTAATTCATTCGTACGATCCATTCTAATTCATTCGTCCGATCCATTCTAATTCATTCACACGAATGTATCCTTTCTAATTCATTCGTACGATCCATTCTAATTCATTCGTACGATCCATTCTAATTCATTCGTAAGATCCATTCTAATTCATTCTTACGATCCATTCTAATTCATTCGTACGATCCATTCTAATTCATTCGCACGAATGTATCCATTCTAGTTCATTCGTACGATCCATTCTAATTCATTCGTACGATCCATTCTAATTCATTCACACGATCCATTCTAATTCATTCGTACGATCCATTCTAATTCATTCATACGATCCATTCTAATTCATTCGTACGATCCATTCTAATTCATTCACACAAATGTATCCATTCTAATTCATTCGTACGATCCATTCTAATTCATTCGTACGATCCATTCTAATTCATTCGCACGAATGTATCCATTCTAATTCATTCGTACGATCCATTCTAATTAATTCGTATGATCCATTCTAATTCATTCGTATGATCCATTCTAATTCATTCGTATGATCCATTCTTACTCATTCGTACGATCCATTCTAATTCCTTCGTACGATCCATTTTATTTCCTTCGTATGATCCATTCTAATTCATTCGCACGATCCATTCTAATTCTTTCATACAATCCATTCTAATTCATTCGTGCGAATGAATTAGAATGGATACCTTTGTGCATATGAATTAGAATGGATCATACGAATGAATTAGAATGGATCATATTAATGAATTAGAATGGATCGTACGAATGAATTAGAATGGATACATTCGTGCGAATGAATTAGAATGGATCGTGCGAATCAATTAGACTGGATCGTGCGAATAAATAAGAATAGATCATAAGAATGAATTAGAATGGATCGTACGAATTAATTAGAATGGATACATTCGTGCGAATGAATTAGAATGGATTGTATGAATGAATTAGAATAGATCGTACGAATGAATTAGAATGGATCGTACGAATTAATTAGAATGGATCATACGAATGAATTAGAATGGATCGTACGAATGAATTAGAATGGATCGTACGAATGAATTAGAATGGATCGTGCGAATGAATTAGAATGGATCGTACGAATGAATTAGAATGGATACATTTGTGCGAATGAATTAGAATGGATCGTACGAATGAATTAGAATGGATCGTATGAATGAATTAGAATGGATCGTACGAATGAATTAGAATGGATCGTGCGAATGAATTAGAATGGATCGTACGAATGAATTAGAATGGATCGTGTGAAAGAATTCGAATGGATCGTACGAATGAATTAGAAGGATCGTGCGAATGAATTAGAATGGATCGTACGAATGAATTAGAATGGAAACATTTGTGCGAATGAATTAGAATGGATCGTACGAATGAATTAGAATGTATCGTATGAATGAATTAGAATGGATCGTACGAATGAATTAGAATGGATCGTGCGAATGAATTAGAATGGATTGTACGAATTAATTAGATTGGATCGTGCGAATGAACTAGAATGGATACATTCGTGCGAATGAATTAGAATGGATCGTACGAATGAATTAGAATCGATCATACGAATGAATTAGAATGGATCTTATGAATGAATTAGAATGGATCGTACGAATGAATTAGAATGGATCGTACGAATGAATTAGAATGGATACATTCGTGCGAATGAATTAGAATGGATCGGACGAATGTATTAGAATGGATCGTACGAATGAATTAGAATGGATCGTACGAATAAATTAGAATGGATACATTCGTCCGAATGAATTAGAATGGATCATACGAATGAGTAAGAATGGATCGTACGAATGAAATAGAATAGATTGTACGAATGAATTAGAATGGATTTGTACGAATGAATTAGAATGGATACATTCGTGCGAATGAATTAGAATGGATCGTACCAATGAGTAAGAATGGATCGTACAAATGAAATAGAATGGATTGTGCGAATGAATTAGAATGGATCGTACGAATGAATTAGAATAGATCGTGTGAAAGAATTAGAATGGATTGTATGAATGAATTAGAATAGATCGTATGAATGAATTAGAATGGATCGTACGAATGAATTAGAATGGATCGTACGAATGAATTAGAATGGATCGTACGAATGAATTAGAATGGATACATTCGTGTGAATGAATTAGAATGGATACATTCGTGCGAAAGAATTAGAATAGATCGTATGAATGAATTAGAATGGATCCTATGAATGAATTAGAATGGATCGTGCGAATGAATTAGAATGGATCGTACGAATGAATTAGAATGGATCGTGCTAATGAATTAGAATTGATCGAATGAATGAATTAGCATGGATCGTGCTAATGAATTAGAATGGAACGTACGAATGAATTAGAATGGATCGTGTGAAAGAATTAGAATGGATTGTATGAATGAATTATAATGAATTCGTACGATCCATTCGAATTCATTTGCACGATCCATTCTAATTCATTCATACGATCCATTCTAATTCATTCATACGATCCATTCTAATTCATTCGCACAAATGTATCCATTCTAATTCATTCGTACGATCCATTCTAATTCATTCGCACGATCCATTCTAATTCATTCGTACGATCCATTCTAATTCTTTAGCACGATCCATGCTAATTCATTCGTTCGATCAATTCTAATTCATTAGCACGATCCATTCTAATTCATTCGTACGATCCATTCTAATTCCTTCGTACGATCCATTCTATTTCATTCGTATGATCCATTCTAATTCCTTCGTACGATCCATTCTAATTCCTTCGTATCCATTCTAATTCACTCATACGATCCATTCTAATTCATTCGTACGATCTATTCTAATTCATTCATACAATCCATTCTAATTCTTTCACACGATCCATTCTAATTCATTCGTACGATCCATTCTAATTCATTCGCACAACCCATTCTATTTCATTCGTACGATCCATTCTTACTCATTGGTACGATCCATTCTAATTCATTCGCACGAATGTATCCATTCTAATTCATTCGTACGAATCCATTCTAATTCATTCATACGATCCATTCTAATTCATTCATACGATCCATTCTAATTCTTTTGCACGATCCATGCTAATTCATTCGTTCGATCAATTCCAATTCATTAGCACGATCCATTCTAATTCATTCGTACGATCCATTCTAATTCATTCGTACGATCCATTCTAATTCCTTCGTACGATCCATTCTATTTCCTTCGTATGATCCATTCTAATTCCTTCGTACGATCCATTCTAATTCACTCATACGATCCATTCTAATTCATTCGTACGATCTATTCTAATTCATTCATACAATCCATTCTAATTCTTTCACACGATCCATTCTAATTTATTCGTACGATCCATTCTAATTCATTCGCACAATCCATTCTATTTCATTCGTACGATCCATTCTTACTCATTGGTACGATCCATTCTAATTCATTCGCACGAATGTATCCATTCTAATTCATTCGTACGAATCCATTCTAATTCATTCATACAATCTATTCTATTTCATTCGTACGATCCATTCTTACTCATTCGTATGATCCATTCTAATTCATTCGGACGAATGTATCCATTCTAATTTATTCATACGATCCATTCTAATTCATTCGTACGATCCATTCTAATTCATTCGTACGATCCATTCTAATTCATTCGTACGATCCATTCTAATTCATTCGTACGATCCATTCTTACTCATTCGTATGATCCATTCTAATTCATTCGTACGATCCATTCTAATTCATATGCACAAAGGTATCCATTCTAATCCATTCATAGGATCCATTCTAATCCATTCGTACGATCCATTCTAATTCATTCGTACGATCCATTCTAATTCATTCGCTCGAATGTATCCATTCTAATCCATTCTTACGATCCATTCTAATCCATTCGTATGATCCATTCTAATTCATTCGCATGAATGTAACCATTCTAATTCATTCATTTGATCCATTCTAATTCATTTGTACGATCCATTCTAATTCATTCGTCCGATCCATTCTAATTCATTCGCACGAATGTATCCATTCTAATTCATTCGTACGATCCATTCTAATTCATTCGTAAGATCCATTCTAATTCATTCGTACGATCCATTCTAATTCATTCGTACGATCCATTCTAATTCATTCGCACGAATGTATCCATTCTAGTTCATTCGTACGATCCATTCTAATTCATTCGTACGATCCATTCTAATTCATTCGTACGATCCATTCTAATTCATTCATACGATTCATTCTAATTCATTCGTACGATCCATTCTAATTCATTCGCACAAATGTATCCATTCTAATTCATTCGTACGATCCATTCTAATTCATTCGCTCGAATGTATTCATTCTAATCCATTCGTACGATCCATTCTAATCCATTCGTACGATCCATTCTAATTCATTCGCATGTATGTAACCATTCTAATTCATTCATTTGATCCATTCTAATTCATTCGTACGATCCATTCTAATTCATTCGTCCGATCCATTCTAATTCATTCGCACGAATGTATCCATTCTAATTCATTCGTACGATCCATTCTAATTCATTTGCACGATCCATTCTAATTAATTCATAGGGTCCATTCTAATTCATTCATACGATCTATTCTAATTCATTCGCTCGAATGTATCCATTCTAATCCATTCGTACGATCCATTCTAATCCATTCGTACGATCCATTCTAATTCATTCGCATGAATGTAACCATTCTAATTCATTCATTTGATCCATTCTAATTCATTCGTACGATCCATTCTAATTCATTCGTCCGATCCATTCTAATTCATTCGCACGAATGTATCCATTCGAATTCATTCGTACGATCCATTCTAATTCATTCGTACGATCCATTCTAATTCATTCGTAAGATCCATTCTTATTCATTCGTACGATCCATTCTAATTCATTCGTACGATCCATTCTAATTCATTCGCACGAATATATCCATTCTAGTTCATTCGTACGATCCATTCTAATTCATTCGTACGATCCATTCTAATTCATTCGCACGATCCATTCTAATTCATTCGTACGATTAATTCTAATTCATTCGCATGAATATATCCATTCTAATTCATTCATACGATCCATTCTAATTCATTCGTACGATCCATTCTAATTCACTCATACGATCCATTCTAATACATTCATACGATCCATTCTAATTCATTTGCACGAATATATCCATTCTAATTCATTCGTACAATCCATTCAAATTCCTTCGTACGATCCATTCTAATTCATTCGTACGATCCATTCTAATTCATTCGTACGATCCATTCTAATTCCTTCGTACGATCCATTCTAATTCATTCGTACGATCCATTCAAATTCATTCGTATAATCTATTCTAATTCATTCGTACGAATGGATACATTCGTGTGAATGAATTAGAATGGATCGTACGAATGAGTAAGAATGGATCGTACGAATGAAATAGAATGGATTGCACGAATGAATTAGAATGGATCGTACGAATGAATTAAAATGGATCGTGTGAAAGAATTAGAATGGATTGAATGAATGAATTAGAATGGATCGTACGAATGAATTAGAATGGATCGTACGAATGAATTAGAATGGATCGTACGAATGAATTAGAATAGATCATACGAATGAATTAGAATGGATCGTACGAAGGAATTAGAATGGATCGTACGAATGAATTAGAATGGATATATTCGTGCAAATGAATTAGAATGGATCGTATGAATGTATTAGAATGGATCGTATGAGTGAATTAGAATGGATCGTAGGAATGAATTAGAATGGATCGTATGAATGAATTAGAATGGATACATTCGTGTGAATGAATTAGAATGGATCGTATGAATGAATTAGAATAGATTTTATGAATGAATTAGAACTGATCGTACGAATGAATTAGAATGGATACATTCGTGTGAATGAATTAGAATGGATTGTATGAATGAATTAGAATGGATCTTACGAATGAATTAGAATGGATCGTATGAGTGAATTAGAATAGATACGAAGGAATTAGAATGGATCGTACGAAGGAATTAGAATGGATCATACGAATGAAATAGAATGGATCGGACGAAGGAATTAGAATGGATCGTACGAAGGAATTAGAATGGATCGTACGAAGGAATTAGAATGGATCGTACGAATGAATTAGAATGGATATATTCGTGCAAATGAATTAGAATGGATCGTATGAATGAATTAGTATGGATCGTATGAGTGAATTAGAACAGATAGTACGAATGAAGTAGAATGGATCGTATGAATGAATTAGAATGGATACATTCGTGCGAATGAATTAAAATGGATAATATGAATGAATTAGAATAGATTGTGCGAATGAATTAGAATGGATCGTACGAATGAATTAGAATGGATACATTCGTGCGAATGAATTAGAATGGATCGTATGAATGAATTAGAATGGATCGTACGAATGAATTAGAATAGATTGCGCGAATAAATTAGAATGGATCGTACGAATGAATTAGAATGGATCGTACGAAGGAATTAGAATGGATCTTACGAATGAATTAGAATGGATCGTACGAAGGAATTAGAATGGATCGTACGAATGAATTAGAATGGATCGTACGATTGAATTAGAATGGATCATACGAATGAGTAAGAATGGATGGTATGAATGAATTAGAATGGATCGTACAATCCATTCTAATTCATTAGCATGGATCGTGCTAATGAATTAGAATGGAATATACGAACGAATTAGAATGGATCGTAGCATGGATCGTACGAATGAATTAGAATGAATTAGAATGGATCGTACGAATGAATTAGAATAGATCATAGGAATGAATTAGAATGGATCGTGCAAATGAATTAGAATGGATACATTCGTGCGAATGAATTAGAATAGATCGTGCGAATGAACTAGAATGGATTGTACGAATGAATTAGAATGGATATATTTGAACGAATAAATTAGAATGGATCATACGAATGAATTAGAATGGATCGTACGAATGAATTAGAATGGATAGTGCGAATGAATTAGAATCGATCGTACGAATGAATTAGAATGGATCGTACGAATGAATTTGAATGGATCATACGAATGAGTAAGAATGGATCGTACGAATGAATTAGAATGGTTCGTACGAATGAATTAGAATGGATCGTACGAATAAATTAAAATGGATATATTCGTCCGAATGAATTAGAATGGATCACACGAATGAGTAAGAATGGATCGTACGAATGAAATAGAATAGATTGTACGAATGAATTAGAATGGATCCTAGTACGATCCATTCTAATTCATTCGTACGATCCATTCTAATTCATTCATACAATCCATTCTAATTCTTTCACACGATCCATTCTAATTCATTCGTACGATCCATTCTAATTTATTCGTGCAATCCATTCTATTTCATTCGTACGATCCATTCTTACTCATTCGTACGATCCATTCTAATTCATTCACACAAATGTATCCATTCGTACGAATGAATTAGAATAGATTGTACGAATGAATTAGAATGGATCGTACGAATGAATTAGAATGGATCGTACGAAGGAATTAGAATGGATCGTACGAATGAATTAGAATGGATCGTAGGAATGAATTATAATAGATCATACGAATGAATTAGAATGGATCGTACGAAGGAATTAGAATGGATCGTACGAATGAATTAGAATGGATATATTCGTGCAAATGAATTAGAATGGATCGTATGAATGTATTAGAATGGATCGTATGAGTGAATTAGAATAGATCGTACGAATGAATTAGAATGGATTGTATGAATGAATTAGAATGGATCATACGAATTAATTTGAATGGATCATACGAATGAATTAGAATGGATCGTACGAATGAATTAGAATGGATCGTACGAATGAATTAGAATTGATCGTACGAATAAATTAGAATGGATACATTCGTGCGAATGAATTAGAATGGATTGTGCGAATGAATAAGAACAGATCGTGCGAATGAATTAGAATGGATCGTACGAATGAATTAGAATGGATCGTGCGAATGAATTAGAATGGATCGTACGAATGAATTAGAATGGATACATTTGTGCGAATGAATTAGAATGGATCGTACGAATGAATTAGAATGGATCGTATGAATGAATAAGAATGGATCGTATGAATGAATTAGAATGGATCATGCGAATGAATTAGAATGGATCGTACGAATGAATTAGAATGGATCGTGTGAAAGAATTAGAATGGATCATACGAATGAATTAGAATGGATCATGCGAATGAATTAGAATGGATCGTACGAATGAATTAGAATCGATACATTTGTGCGAATGAATTAGAATGGATCATACGAATGAATTAGAATGGATCGTATGAATGAATTAGAATGGATCGTACGAATGAATTAGAATGGATCGTGCGAATGAATTAGAATGGATCGTACGAATGAATTAGAATGGATCGTACGAAGGAACTAGAATGGATTCATTCGTGCGAATGAATTAGAATGGATCGTACGAATGAATTAGAATGGATCGTACGAATGAATTAGAATGGATCTTACGAATGAATTAGAATGGATCGTACGAATGAATTAGAATGGATCGTACGAATGAATTAGAATGGATACATTCTTGCGAATGAATTAGAATGGATCGAACGAATGAATTAGAATGGATGGTACGAATGAATTAGAATGGATCGTACGAATGAATTAGAATGGATCGTACGAATAAATTAGAATGGATACATTCGTCCGAATGAATTAGAGTGGATCATACGAATGAGTAAGAATGGATCGTACGAATGAAATAGAATAGATTGTACGAATGAATTAGAATGGATCCTACGAATGAATTAGAATGGATCGTGTGAAAGAATTAGAATGGATTGTATGAATGAATTAGAATGGATCGTATGAATGAATTAGAATGGATCGTGCGAATGAATTCTAATGGATCGTACGAATTCATTCTAATTCATTCATACAATCCATTCTAATTCTTTCACACGATCCATTCTAATTCATTCGTACGTTCCATTCTAATTCATTAGCGCGATCCAGGCTAATTCATTCGTTCGATCAATTCTAATTCATTAGCACGATCCATTCTAATTCATTCGTACGATCCATTCTAATTCATTCGCACGATCCATTCTAATTCATTCATAGGATCCATTCTAATTCATTCATACGATCTATTCTAATTCTTTCGCACGAATGTATCCATTCTAATTCATTCGTACGATCCATTCTTACTCATTCGTATGATCCATTCTAATTCATTCGCACGAATGTATCCATTCTAATTCATTCGTACGATGCATTCTAATTCATTCGCACAATCCATTCTATTTCATTCGTACGATCCATTCTTACTCATTCTTATGATCCATTCTAATTCCTTCGTATGATCCATTCTATTTCATTCGTAAGATCCATTCTAATTCCTTCGTACGATCCATTCTAATTCCTTCGTATCCATTCTAATTCACTAAAACGATCCATTCTAATTTATTCGTACGATCCATTCTAATTCATTTGCACGAATATATCCATTCTAAGTCATTCGCACGATCCATTCTAATTAATTCGTACGATCGTGCTAGTGAATTAGAATGGATCGTACGAATGAATTAGAATGGATACATTCGTGTGAATCCATTCTATTTCATTCGTACGATCCATTCTAATTCATTCGTACGATCCATTCTCACTCATTCGTACGATCCATTCTAATTCATTCATACGATCCATTCTAATTCATTCGTACGATCCATTCTAATTCATTCGTACAATCCATTCTTATTCTTTCACACGATCCATTCTTATTCATTCGTACGATCCATTCTAATTCATTCGTACGATTCATTCTAATTCATTTGCACGATCCATTCAACTTCATTTGTACGATCCATTCCAAGATTCATTCCAATTCATTCGTACGATCCATTCCAATTCATTCATATGATCCATTCTAATTCATTCGTACGATCCATTCTAATTCATTCGTACGATCCATTCTAATTCCTTCGTACGATCCATTCTAATTCCTTCCATTCTAATTCATTCGTACGATCCATTCTAATTCATTCGCACGATCCATTCTAATTCATTTATACGATCCATTCTAATTTATTCGTATGATCCATTCTAATTCATTCGTACGATCCATTCTAATTCCTTCGTACGATCCATTCTAATTCCTTCGTACGATCCATTCTACTTCCTTTGTACGATCCATTCTAATTCCTTCGTACGATCCATTCTAATTCATTCATACGATCCAATCTAATTTATTCCTACGATCCATCTTAATTCATTCGCACGATCCATTCTAATTCATTCGCACGATCTATTCTAATTCATTCATACGATCCACTCTAATTCCTTCGTATGATCCATTCTAATTCATTCGCACGATCCATTCTAATTCATTCATACGATCCAATCTAATTCATTCATACGATCCATTCTAATTCATTCGTATGATCCATTCTAATTAGAATGGATCGTGCGAATGAATTAGAATGGATCGTACGAATTAATTAGAATAGATTATGCGAATGAATTAGAATGGATCGTGCGAATGAATTAGAATGGATCGTATGGTACGATCCATTCTAATTCATTCGCACGATCCATTCTAATTCATTAATACGATCCAATCTAATTCATTCATACGATCCATTCTTACTTATTCGTATGATCCATTCTAATTCATTCGTGCAATACATTCTTATTCATTCGTACAATCCATTCTATTTCATTCGTACGATCCATTCTAAATCATTCGTACAATCCATTCTAATTCATTCGTACGATCCATTCTACGATCCATTCTAATTCATTCGTATATTCCATTCTAATTCATTAGCACGATCCATGCTAATGAATTAGAATGGATCGTACGATCCAATCTAATTCATTCATACGATCCATTCTTACTCATTTGTATGATCCATTCTAATTCAATCGTAGATCCATTCTAATTCCTTCGTACGATCCATTCTAATTCATTCGTTCGATCCATTCTAATTCATTCGTACGATCCATTCTAATTCCTTCGTACAATCCATTCTAATTCATTCGTACGATACATTCTAATTCATTCGCGCAATCTATTCTAATTCATTCGTACGATCCATTCTAATTCATTCGTACGATTTATTCTAATTCATTCGCACAATCTATTCTAATTCATTCATACGATCCATTCTAATTCATTCGCACGAATGTATCCATTCCAATTCATTCATACGATCCATTCTACTTCATTCGTACTATCCGTTCTAATTCACTCATACGATCCATTCTAATTCATTCATACGATCCATTCTAATTCATTTGCACGAATATATCCATTCTAATTCATTCGTACGATCCATTCTAATTCCATCGTACGATCCATTCTATTTCCTTCGTACGATCCATTCTAATTCCTTCGTACGATCCATTCTATTTCATTCGTATGATCCATTCTAATTCCTTCGTACGATCCATTCTAATTCCTTCGTACGATCCATTCTAATTCCTTCGTATCCATTCTAATTCACTCATACGATCCATTCGAATTCATTCGTACGATCCATTCTAATTCATTCAAACAATCCTTTCTAATTCATTCGCACGAATGTATCCATTCTAATTCATTCGTACGATCAGTTCTAATTCATTCACAAAATCTATTCTAATTCATTCATACGATCCGTTCTAATTCATTCACACGAATGTATCCATTCTAATTCATTCATACGATCCATTCTAATTCATTCGTACGATCCATTCTAATTCACTCATACGATCCATTCTAATACATTTATACGATCCATTCTAATTCATTTGCACAAATATATCCATTCTAATTCATTCGTACGATCCATTCTAATTCCTTCGTACGATCCATTCTAATTCATTCGTACGATCTATTCTAATTCATTCGTACGATCCATTCTAATTCATTCGTACGATCCATTCTAATTCCTTCGTACGATCCATTCTAATTCATTCGTACGATCCATTCTAATTCATTCGTACAATCTATTCTAATTCATTCGTACGAATGGATACATTCGTGTGAATGAATTAGAATGGATCGTACGAATGAGTAAGAATGGATCGTACGAATGAAATAGAATGGATTGCACGAATGAATTAGAATGGATCGTACGAATGAATTAGAATGGATCGTGTGAAAGAATTAGAATGGATTGTATGAATGAATTAGAATGGATCGTACGAATGAATTAGAATGGATCGTACGAATGAATTAGAATGGATCGTACGAATGAATTAGAATGGATACATTCTTGCGAATGAATTAGAATGGATAATACGAATGAGTAAGAATGGATCGTACGAATGAAACAGAATGGATTGTACGAATGAATTAGAATGGATCATACTAATGAATTAGAATAGATTGTATGAATGAATTGGAATGTATCCATTCTAATTGATACGTACGATCCATTTTATTTCATTCGTACGATCCATTCTAATTCATTCATATGATCTATTCTAATTCATTCATACAATCCATTCTAATTCTTTCACACGATCCATTCTAATTCATTCCTACGATCCATTCTAATTCATTCGTACAATCCACTCTATTTCATTCGTATGATCCATTCTTACTCATTCGTACGATCCATTCTAATTCAATCCCTTCTAATTCTTTCACACGATCCATTCTAATTCATTCATACGATCCATTCTAATTCATTCGTATGATCCATTCTAATTCCTTCATACGATCCATTCTATTTCATTCATACGATGCATTCTTACTCATTCGTATGATCCATTCTAATTCATTTGCACGAAAATATCCATTCTAATTCATTCGTACGAATGAAATAGAATGGATTGTACGAATGAATTAGAATGGATCGTATGAATGAATTAGAATGGATACATTCGTGCGAATGAATTAGAATGGATCGTATGAATGAATTAGAATGGATCGTACGAATGAATTAGAATGGATCGTATGAATGAATTAGAATAGATTGTGCGAATAAATTAGAATGGATCGTAAGAATGAATTAATGAATTAGAATGGATCGTACGAAGGAATAAGAATGGATTGTACGAATGAATTAGAATGGATCATACGAATGAATTAGAATGGATAGATTCGTGCGAATGAATTAGAATGGATCGTGCGAATGAATTCGAATGGATCGTGCAGATGAATTAGAATGGATAGTATAAATGAATTAGAATGGATCGTGCGAATGAATTCGAATGGATCGTGCGAATGAATTAGAATGGATTGTATGAATGAATTAGAATGGATCGTCTGAATGAATTAGAATGGATCGTACGAATGAATTAGAATGGATCATACGAATGAATTAGAATGGATACATTCGTGCGAATGAATTAGAATGGATCATACGAATGAGTAAGAATGGATCGTACGAATGAAATAGAATGGATTGTACGAATGAATTAGAATGGATCGTACGAATGAATTAGAATGGATCGTGTGAAAGAATTAGAATGGATTGTATGAATGAATTAGAATGGATCGTACGAATGAATTAGATTAGATACAATCGTGCGAATGAATTAGAATGGATCATACGAATGAGTAAGAATGGATCGTACGAATGAAATAGAATGGATTGTACGAATGAATTAGAATGGATCGTGCGAATGAATTTGAATGGATCGTACGAATCAATTAGAATGGATCGTGCTAATGAATTAGAATTGATCGTACGAATGAAATAGAATGGATTGTACGAATGATTTAGAATGGATCGTACGAATGATTAGAATGGATCGTACGAATGATTTAGAATGGATACATTCGTGCGAATGAATTAGAATGGATCATACGAATGAGTAAGAATGGATCGTACGAATGAAATAGAATGGATTGTACGAATGAATTAGAATGGATTCGTACGAATGAATTAGAATGGATACATTCATGCGAATGAATTAGATTGGATCGTACCAATGAGTAAGAATTGATCGTACGAATGAAATAGAATGGATTGTGCGAATGAATTAGAATGGATCGTACGAATGAATTAGAATGGATCGTGTGAAAGAATTAGAATGGATTGTATGAATGAATTAGAATAGATCGTATGAATGAATTAGAATGGATCGTACGAATGAATTAGAATGGATCGTACGAATGAATTAGAATGGATACATTCGTGCGAATGAATTAGAATGGATACATTCATGCGAAAGAATTAGAATAGATCGTACGAATGAATTAGAATGGATCGTACGAATGAATTAGAATGGATCGTGTGAAAGAATTAGAATGCATTGTATGAATGAATTAGAATGGATCGTATGAATGAATTAGAATGGATCGTGCGAATGAATTCGAATGGATCGCATGATCCAATCGAATAGAATGGATCGTATGAATGAATTAGATTGGATCGGGCGAATGAATTAGAATGGATTGTAGGAATGAATTAGAATGGATCGTATGAATGAATTAGAATGGATCGTATGAATGAATTAGAATGGATCGTGCGAATGAATTAGAATGGATCGTACGAATGAATTAGAATAGATCGTACGAATGAATTAGAATGGATCATACGAATGAATTAGAATGGATCATACGAATGAGTAAGAATGGATCGTACGAATGAAATAGAATGGATTGTACGAATGAATTAGAATGGATCGTATGAATGAATTAGAATGGATCGTGTGAAAGAATTAGAATAGATTGTATGAATGAATTAGAATGGATCATATGAATGAATTAGAATGGATCGTGCGAATGAATTCGAATGGATCCTACGAATGAATTAGAATGGATCGTACGAATGAATTAGAATGGATACATTCGTGCGAATGAATTAGAATGGATACATTCGTGCGAAAGAATTAGAATAGATCGTATGAATGAATTAGAATGGATCCTATGAATGAATTTGAATGGATCGTGCGAATGAATTAGAATGGATCGTACGAATGAATTAGAATGGATCGTGCTAATGAATTAGAATTGATCGAACGAATGAATTAGAATGGATACATTCGTGCGAATGAATTAGAATGGATCGGACGAATGAATTACAATGGATCGTACGAATGAGTAAGAATGGATCGTACGAATAAATTAGAATAGATCGTACGAATGAATTACAATGGATCGTACGAAGGAATTAGAATGGATCGTACGAATGAATTAGAATGGATATATTTGTGCAAATGAATTAGAATGGATCGTATGAATGTATTAGAATGGATCGTATGAGTGAATTAGAATGGATCGTACGAATGAATTAGAATGGATCGTATGAATGAATTAGAATGGATACATTCATGTGAATGAATTAGAATGGATCGTATGAATGAATTAGAATGGATACATTCATGTGAATGAATTAGAATGGATCGTATGAATGAATTAGAATAGATTTCGTGAATGAATTAGAACTGATCGTACGAATGAATTAGAATGGATACATTCGTGCGAATGAATTAGAATGGATTGTATGAATGAATAAGAATGGATCCTATGAATGAATTAGAATGGATCGTGCGAATGAATTAGAATGGATCGTACGAATGAATTAGAATGGATCGTACGAATGAATTAGAATGGATCGTACGAATGAATTAGATTGGATCTTACGAATGAATTAGAATGGATCGTACGAATGAATTAGAATGGATACATTCGTGCGAATGAATTGGAATGGATCGGACGAATGAATTAGAATGGATCGTACGAATGAATTAGAATGGATCGTACGAATGGATTAGAATGGATCCTACGAATGGATTAGAATGGATACCTTTGTGCATATGAATTAGAATGGATCGTACGAATGAATTAGAATGGATCATATTAATGAATTAGAATGGATCATACGAATGAATTAGAATGGATACATTCGTGCTAATGAATTAGAATAGATCGTGCGAATCAATTAGACTAGATCGTGCGAATGAATAAGAATAGATCATACGAATGAATTAGAATGGATCGTACGAATTAATTAGAATGGATACATTCGTGCGAATGAATTAGAATGGATTGTATGAATGAATTAGAATGGATCGTACGAATGAATTAGAATGGATCATACGAATTAATTAGAATGGATCATACGAATGAATTAGAATGGATCGTATGAATGAATTAGAATGGATCGGACGAATGAATTAGAATAGATACATTCATGCGAATGAATTAGAATGGATTGTGCGAATGAATAAAAACAGATCGTGCGAATGAATTAGAATGGATCGTACGAATGAATTAGAATGGATCGTGCAAATGAATTAGAATGGATCGTACGAATGAATTAGAATGGATATATTTGTGCGAATGAATTAGAATGGAACGTACGAATGAATTAGAATGGATCGTATGAATGAATTTGAATGGATCGTACGAATGAATTAGAATGGATCGTGCGAATGAATTAGAATGGATCGTACGAATGAATTAGAATGGATCGTACGAATGAACTAGAATGGATACATTCGTGCGAATGAATTAGAATGGATCGTACGAATGAATTAGAATGGATCTTACGAATGAATTAGAATGGATTGTACGAATGAATTAGAATGGATCGTGTTCGGGGATTTTTTTCGCTGGTCCGTGCGGGCAACCTGCAAGACAAAGAAAAAGCGTGAGAACGGCTGGCTCCCTTAGGAGCGCAGACCCTTCGACGCTCAAGTCAATCTCAGGTGCACAACGGCGAGCTTTAGTGGACAAAAGTTGTAGGGAAAAGGGTTTCAAACCTGTACTCTGGAGCCTGGGGGTGTGCATTTATAGACATTGGCGACCTACCGCGGCCCGACACGTGGAGATTCTTTCCAGCGCCTTCTAGACCCCCACGTTCTGGCTCGCGTGGGTCTTTGACAGTCCTTGGTACTCGTGCCCCTGACATTCTTTGTCGTCGAGCCTGCCAGGCGGTTTGAGTGGGGGAGAGCATCTTTCTTGTCGCCGTCAGGTGGCTATTCTGGAATGTTCAAGTCTGGGAGGTCTCGAACTGATTTGAGCGGGCTTCTGTGGACCACGTTTGTCCACGTAGCTTCCGTGGGGTTTCGACACCTGGCATCCTTTCATACATGGTGGGCGACCTCCGGTGGGGAGCCAAGGCGAGCTCGCCCTCCATTGCTCCGCCTTCTCTTCCACATCTATCAAGAGTCGAACCTCGTGGGAGCTACCTCTTCGATAAACTGGGGAGTTCTGGCGAGCTTGGGCGAGCTCCTGAGCGAGCTTGGGCGAGCTCCTGAGCGAGCTTGATCGAGCTCCTGAGCGAGCTTGGGCGAGCTCCTGAGCGAGCTTGGGCGAGCTCCTGAGCGAGATCTTTGCCTAAGGCCCTTTCGGCCTAATGTGGAGCTCGCTCCCTGTCAAGATGATTTAGTTAGCATGGGGGGGGAGGGTGAGCTCCTGGGCGAGTTCCCCACCCCTTGGAATCCTGGGGTCTATGAGATCCACAGGCAAGGCCGAACTTGGGCGAGCTCCTGCGCGAGCTTGGGCGAGCTCCTGCGTGAGCTTGGACGAGCTCCTACGTGAGCTAGGGGCGTTTGTGGTGCCGATATCTTTGTATACATGACGGTCTAACTCCCGCTGCCATCTCCAGCGAACTCCTGCGCAAGCTTAGGCGAGCTCCTGAGCGAGCTTGATCGAGCTCCTAAGCGAGCTTGGGCGAGCTCCTGAGCGAGCTTGACCGAGCTCCTGAGCGAGCTTGGGCGAGCTCCTGAGCGAGCTTTTAGCCTAAGGCCCCTTTAGCCCAATGTGGATCTCGCTCCCTGTCAAGGTGATTTGGTGAGCGCGGAGGGGGGGGCGAGCTCCAAAGCAGATTTTAGCTACCCCCAATATTACCCCCTCCTGAGGGAGCGACCAAGGAGACTTTGGCGCTTGCTCAGGAGTCTTATTGCACATGACGGTCGAATTGGGAGTTCTAGTCATTTGCGACCTCCACCCGGTGGGCTACGGGCACCAACTGCGGGCGGTCTGCGCCGAGAGCTTTGACTGTCAGTATTTCACAAACGCTGGGCGGGCCGGGAGTGTCAGCCACGAGCGATCTCCTTCCGGTGCGAGCTTGCTACACGCGATCAGGGTCTACCTCGGGCGAGCTGTGGGCACCTGCCGTGAGCGGTCTGCGCCGAGAGCTTTGACTGTCAGTATTTCACAAACGCTGGGTGGGCCGGGAGCGTCAGCCACGAGTGATCTCCTTCCGGTGCGAGCTTGCCACACGTGGTCAGGGTCTGCCTCGGGCGAGCTGCAGGCACCTGCCATGAGCGGTCTGCGCCGAGAGCTTTGACTGTCAGTATTTCACAAACGCTGGGAGGGCCGGGAGCGTCAGCCACGAGCGATCTCCTTCCGGTGCGAGCTTGCCATACGCGGTCAGGGTCTGCCTCGGGCGAGCTGCGGGCACCTGCCGTGAGCGGTCTGCGCCGAGAGCTTTGACTGTCAGTATTTCACAAACGCTGGGCGGGCCGGGAGCGTCAGCCATGAGCGATCTCCTTCCGGTGCGAGCTTGCCACACGTGGTCAGGGTCTGCCTCGGGCGATCCATTCTAATTCATTCGTATGATCCATTCTAATTCATTCATACGATCTATTCTAATTCATTCATACAATCCATTCTAATTCTTTCACACGATCCATTCTAATTCATTCGTACGATCCATTCTAATTCATTCGTACAATCCATTCTATTTCATTCGTACGATCCATTCTTACTCATTCGTACGATCCATTCTAATTCAATCCATTCTAATTCTTGCACACGATCCATTCTAATTCATTCATACGATCCATTCTAATTCATTCGTATGATCCATTCTAATTCCTTCATACGATCCATTTTATTTCATTCATACGATGCATTCTTACTCATTCGTATGATCCATTCTAATTCATTTGCACGAATATATCCATTCTAATTCATTCGTACGAATAAAATAGAATGGATTATACGAATGAATTGGAATGGATCGTACGAATGAATTAGAATGGATACATTCGTGCGAATGAATTAGAATGGATCGTATGAATGAATTAGAATGGATCGTACGAATGAATTAGAATGGATCGTATGAATGAATTAGAATAGATTGTGCGAATGAATTAGAATGGTTCGTAAGAATGAATTAATGAATAAGAATGGATCGTACGAAGGAATAAGAATGGATTGTACGAATGAATTAGAATGGATCATACGAATGAATTAGAATGGATACATTCGTGCGAATGAATTAGAATGGATCGTGCGAATGAATTCGAATGGATCGTGCGAATGGATCGTATAAATGAATTAGACTAGATCGTGCGAATGAATTCGAATGGATCGTGCGAATGAATTAAAATGGATTGTATGAATGAATTAGAATGGATCGTCTGAATGAATTAGAATGGATCGTATGAATGAATTAGAATGGATCGTACGAATGAATTAGAATGGATACATTTGTGCGAATGAATTAGAATGGATCATACGAATGAGTAAGAATGGATCGTACGAATGAAATAGAATGGATTGTACGAATGAATTAGAATGGATCGTACGAATGAATTTGAATGGATCGTGTGAAAGAATTAGAATGGATTGTATGAATGAATTAGAATGGATCGTACGAATGAATTAGAATGGATACAATCTTGCGAATGAATTAGAATGGATCATACGAATGAGTAAGAATGGATCGTACGAATGAAATAGAATGGATTGTACGAATGAATTAGAATGGATCGTGCGAATGAATTTGAATGGATCGTACGAATGAATTAGAATGGATCGTGCTAATGAATTAGAATTGATCGTACGAATGAAATAGAATGGATTGTACGAATGATTTAGAATGGATCGTACGAATGAATTAGAATGGATCGTACGAATGATTTAGAATGGATACATTCATGCGAATGAATTAGAATGGATCATACGAATAAGTAAGAATGGATCGTACGAATGAAAAAGAATGGATTGTACGAATGAATTAGAATGGATTCGTACGAATGAATTAGAATGGATACATTCGTGCAAATAAATTAGAATGGATCGTACCAATGAGTAAGAATGGATCGTACGAATGAAATAGAATGGATTGTGCGAATGAATTAGAATGGATCGTACGAATGAATTAGAATGGATCGTGTGAAAGAATTAGAATGGATTGTATGAATGAATTAGAATAGATCGTATGAATGAATTAGAATGGATCGTACGAATGAATTAGAATGGATCGTACGAATGAATTAGAATGGATCGTACGAATGAATTAGAATGGATACATTCGTGCGAATGAATTAGAATGGATACATTCGTGCGAAAGAATTAGAATAGATCGTACGAATGAATTAGAATGGATCGTACGAATGAATTAGAATGGATCGTGTGAAAGAATTAGAATGCATTGTATGAATGAATTAGAATGGATCGTATGAATGAATTAGAATGGATCGTGCGAATGAATTCGAATGGATCGCATGATCCATTCGAATAGAATGGATCGTATGAATGAATTAGAATGGATCGGGCGAATGAATTAGACCGGATTGTAGGAATGAATTAGAATGGATCGTATGAATGAATTAGAATGGATCGTATGAATGAATTAGAATGGATCGTGCGAATGAATTAGAATGGATCGTACGAATGAATTAGAATGGATCGTACGAATGAATTAGAATGGATCATACGAATGAATTAGAATGGATCGTTCGAATGAAATAGAATGGATCGTACGAATGAAATAGAATGGATTGTACGAATGAATTAGAATGGATCGTACGAATGAATTAGAATGGATCGTGTGAAAGAATTAGAATGGATTGTATGAATGAATTACATTGGATCATATGAATGAATTAGAATGGATCGTGCGAATGAATTCGAATGGATCGTACGAATGAATTAGAATGGATCGTACGAATGAATTAGAATGGATACATTCGTGCGAATGAATTAGAATTGATACATTCGTGCGAAAGAATTAGAATAGATCGTATGAATGAATTAGAATGGATCCTATGAATGAATTTGAATGGATCGTGCGAATGAATTAGAATGGATCGTACGAATGAATTAGAATGGATCGTGCTAATGAATTAGAATTGATAGAACGAATGAATTAGTATGGATCGTGCTAATGAATTAGAATGGAACGTACGAATGAATTAGAATGGATCGTGTGAAAGAATTAGAATGGATTGTATGAATGAATTAGAATGAATTCGTACGATCCATTCGAATTTATTCGCACGATCCATTCTAATTCATTCATACGATCCATTCTTATTCATTCATACAATCCATTCTAATTCTTTCACACGATCCATTCTAATTCATTCGTAGGATCCATTCTAATTCATTCATACGATCCATTCTTACTCATTCGTATGATCCATTCTAATTCATTTGGACGAATGTATCCATTCTAATTTATTCGTACGATCCATTCTAATTTATTCGTACGATCCATTCTAATTCATTCGTACGATCCATTCTAATTCATTCGTACGATCCATTCTTACTCATTCGTATGATCCATTCTAATTCATTCATACGATCCATTCTAATTCATTCGTACGATCCATTCTAATTCATTCGCACAATCTATTCTAATTCATTCGTACGATCCATTCTAATTCATTCGTACGATCGTACGAATGAATTAGAATGGATCGTACGGAATGAATTAGAATGGATTGTATGAATGAATTAGAATGGATACATTCGTGCGAATAAATTAGAATGGATCATACGAATGAGTAAGAATGGATCGTACGAATGAAATAGAATGGATTGTACGAATGAATTAGAATGGATCGTACAAATAAATTAGAATGGATCGTACGAATGAATTAGAATGGATCATACGAATGAGAAAGAATGGATCGTACAAATGAAATAGAATGGATTGTACGAATGAATTAGAATGGATCGTACGAATGAATTAGAATGGATCGTGTGAAAGAATTCGAATGCATTGTATGAATGAATTAGAATGGATCGTATGAATGAATTAGAATGGATCGTGCGAATGAATTCTAATGGATCGAATGATCCATTCGAATAGAATGGATCGTATGAACGAATTAGAATGGATCGGGCGAATGAATTAGAATGGATTGTAGGAATGAATTAGAATGGATCGTATGAATGAATTAGAATGGATCGTATGAATGAATTAGAATGGATCGTGCGAATGAATTAGAATGGATCGTACGAATGAATTAGAATGGATCGTACGAATGAATTAGAATGGATCGTACGAATGAATTAGAATGGATCATACGAATGAGTAAGAATGGATCGTACGAATGAAATAGAATGGATTATACGAATGAATTAGAATGGAAACATTCATGCGAATGAATTAGAATGGATCGGACGATTGAATTAGAACGGATCGTACGATTCATTCTAATTCATTCGTACGATCCATTCTAATACATTCGTACGATTCATGCTAATTCATTCGCACGATCCATTCTAATTCATTCGTACGATCCATTCTTATTCATTCATACGATCCATTCTAATTCATTCGCACAATCCATTCTAATTCATTCGTACAATCCATTCTAATTCATTCGTATGATCCATTCTAACTCATTCGGTGGATCCATTCTAATTCATTCGTACGATCCATTCTAATTCATTCCCACGATCCATTCTAATTTATTCGTACGATCCATTCTAATTCATTTGTACGATCTATTCTAATTCATTCGCACGAATGTAACCATTCAAATTCATTCTTACGATTCATTCTAATTCATTCGTATGAGCTATTCTAATTCATTCGTACGATCCATTCTAATTCATTCACACGAATGTATCCATTCTAATTCATTCATCTGATCCATTCTAATTCATTCGTACGATCCATTCTAATTCACTCATACGATACATTCTAATACATTCATACAATCCATTCTAATTCATTTGCATGAATATTTCCATTTTAATTCATTCGTACGATCCATTCTAATTCCTTCGTACGATCCATTCTAATTCATTCGTATGATCTATTCTATTTCATTCGTACGATCCATTCTTACTCATTCGTACGATCCATTCTAATTCATTCGTCCGATCCATTCTAATTCATTCGCACGAATGTATCCATTCTAGTTCATTCGTTCGATCAATTCTAATTCATTAGCACGATCCATTCTAATTCATTCGTACGATCCATTCTAATTCATTCGCACGATCCATTCTAATTCATTCATAGGATCCATTCTAATTCATTCATACGATCTATTCTAATTCTTTCGCACGAATGTATCCATTTTAATTCATTCGCACGAATGTATCCATTTGAATTCATTCGTACGATCCATTCTAATTCATTCGTACGATCCATTCTAATTCATTAATATGATCCATTCTAATTCATTCGTACGATCCATTCTAATTCATATGCACAAAGGTATCCATTCTAATCCATTCATAGGATCCGTTCTAATCCATTAGTACGATCCATTCTAATTCATTCGTACGATCCATTCTAATTCATTCGCTCGAATGTATCCATTCTATTCCATTCGTACGATCCATTATAATCCATTCGTACGATCCATTCTAATTCATTCGCATGAATGTAACCATTCTAATTCATTCATTTGATCCATTCTAATTCATTCGTACGATCCATTCTAATTCATTCGTTCGATCCATTCTAATTCATTCTCACGAATGTATCCATTCTAATTCATTCGTACGATCCATTCTAATTCATTCGTACGATCCATTCTAATTCATTCGTAAGATCCATTCTAATTCATTCGTACGATCCATTCTAATTCATTTGTACGATCCATTCTAATTCATTCGCACGAATGTATCCATTCTAGTTCATTCGTACGATCCATTCTAATTCATTCGTACGATCCATTCTAATTCATTCGCATGATCCATTCTAATTCATTCGTACGATCAATTCTAATTCATTCGTGCAATCCATTCTATTTCATTCGTACGATCCATTCTTACTCATTCGTACGATCCATTCTAATTCATTCACACGAATGTATCCATTCGTACGAATGAATTAGAATAGATTGTACGAATGAATTAGAATGGATCGTACGAAGGAATTAGAATGGATCGTACGAATGAATTAGAATGGATCGTACGAATGAATTAGAATGGATCGTACGAAGGAATTAGAATGGATCGTATGAATGAATTAGAATGGATCGTACGTTTGAATTAGAATGGATCATACGAATTAGTAAGAATGGATCGTATGAATGAATTAGATTGGATCATACGATCCATTCTAATTCATTAGCATGGATCGTGCTAATGAATTAGAATGGAATATACGAATGAATTAGAATGGATCGTAGAATGGATCGTACGAATGAATTAGAATGAATTAGAATGGATCGTACGAATGAATTAGAATAGATCATAGGAATCAATTAGAATGGATCGTGCAAATGAATTAGAATGGATACATTCGTGCGAATGAATTAGAATGGATTGTGCGAATGAATTAGAATGGATATATTTGAACGAATAAATTAGAATGGATCATACGAATGAATTAGAATGGATCGTACGAATGAATTAGAATGGATAGTGCGAATGAATTAGAATCGATCGTACGAATGAATTAGAATGGATCGTACGTATGAATTAGAATGGATCATACAAATGAGTAAGAATGGATCGTACGAATGAATTAGAATGGATCGTACGAATGAATTAGAATGGATCGTACGAATAAATTAGAATGGATACATTCGTCCGAATGTATTAGAATGGATCATACGAATGAGTAAGAATGGATCGTACGAATGAAATAAAATAGATTGTACGAATGAATTAGAATGGATCCAACGAATGAATTAGAATGGATCGTGTGAAAGAATTAGAATGGATTGTATGAATGAATTAGAATGGATCGTATGAATGAATTAGAATGGATCGTGCGAATGAATTCGAATGGATCGTACGAATTCATTCTAATTCATTCATACAATCCATTCTAATTCTTTCACACGATCCATTCTAATTCATTCGTACGTTCCATTCTAATTCATTAGCACGATCCGTGCTAATTCATTCGTTCGATCAATTCTAATTCATTAGCACGATCCATTCTAATTCATTCGTACGATCCATTCTAATTCATTCACACGATCCATTCTAATTCATTCATAGGATCCATTCTAATTCATTCATACGATCTATTCTAATTCTTTCGCACGAATGTATCCATTCTAATTCATTCGCACGAATGTATCCATTCTAATTCATTCGTACGATCCATTCTAATTCATTCGTAAGATCCATTCTTATTCATTCGTACGATCCATTCTAATTCATTCGCACAATCCATTCTATTTCATTCGTACGATCCATTCTTACTCATTCGTATGATCCATTATGGATACATTCGTGCGAATGAATTAAAATGGATCATACGAATGAGTAAGAATGGATCGTACGAATGAAATAGAATGGATTGTGCGAATGAAATAGAATGGATCGTACGAATGAATTAGAACGGATCGTGTGAAAGAATTAGAATGGATTGTATGAATGAATTAGAATAGATCGTATGAATGAATTTGAATGGATCATACGAATGAATTAGAATGGATCATACGAATGAATTAGAATGGATCATACGAATGAATTAGAATGGATACATTCGTGCGAATGAATTAGAATGGATACATTCGTGCGAAAGAATTAGAATAGATCGTATGAATGAATTAGAATGGATCCTATGAATGAATTAGAATGGATCGTGGGAATGAATTAGAATGGATCGTACGAATGAATTAGCATGGATCGTACTAATGAATTAGAATTGATCGAATGAATGAATTAGAATGGATACATTCGTGCGAATGAATTAGAATGGATCGGACGAATGAATTAGAATGGATCGTACGAATGAGTAAGAATGGATCGTACGAATGAATTAGAATAGATCGTACGAATGAATTACAATGGATCGTACGAAGGAATTAGAATGGATCGTACAAATGAATTAGAATGGATATATTCGTGCAAATGAATTAGAATGGATCGTATGAATGTATTAGAATGGATCGTATGAGTGAATTATAATGGATCGTACGAATGAATTAGAATGGATCGTATGAATGAATTAGAATGGATACATTCATGTGAATGAATTAGAATGGATCATATGAATGAATTAGAATGGATACATTCATGTGAATGAATTAGAATGGATCGTATGAATGAATTAGAATAGATTTTGTGAATGAATTAGAACTGATCGTACGAATGAATTAGAATGGATACATTCGTGCGAATGAATTAGAATGGATTGTATGAATGAATTAGAATGGATCCTATGAATGAATTAGAATGGATCGTGCGAATGAATTAGAATGGATCGTACGAATGAATTAGAATGGATCGTACGAATAAACTAGAATGGATACATTCGTGCGAATGAATTAGAATGGATCGTACGAATGAATTAGAATGGATCGTACAAATGAATTAGAATGGATCGTACGAATGAATTAGAATGGATACATTCGTGCGAATGAATTAGAATGGATCGGACGAATGAATTAGAATGGATCGTACGAATGAATTAGAATGGATCAAATGAATGAATTAGAATGGTTACATTCATGCGAATGAATTAGAATGGATCGTACGAATGGATTAGAATGGATCGTACGAATGGATTAGAATGGATACATTCGAGCGAATGAATTAGAATGGATCGTACGAATGAATTAGAATGGATCGTACGAATGGATTAGAATGGATCCTACGAATGGATTAGAATGGATACCTTTGTGCATATGAATTAGAATGGATCGTACGAATGAATTAGAATGGATCATATTAATGAATTAGAATGGATCGTACGAATGAATTAGAATGGATACATTCGTGCGAATGAATTAGAATGGATCGTGTGAATCAATTAGACTGGATCGTGCGAATGAATAAGAATAGATCATACGAATGAATTAGAATGGATCTTACGAATTAATTAGAATGGATACATTCGTGCGAATGAATTAGAATGGATTGTATGAATGAATTAGAATGGATCGTACGAATGAATTAGAAAGGATCATACGAATTAATTAGAATGGATCATACGAATGAATTAGAATGGATCGTACGAATGAATTAGAATGGATCGTACGAATGAATTAGAATGGATACATTCGTGCGAATGAATTAGAATGGATTGTGCGAATGAATAAGAACAGATCGTGCGAATGAATTAGAATGGATCGTACGAATGAATTAGAATGGATCGTGCGAATGAATTAGAAAGGATCGTACGAATGGATTAGAATGGATATATTTGTGTGAACGAATTAGAATGGACCGTACGAATGAATTAGAATGGATCGTATGAATGAATTAGAATGGATCGTACGAATGAATTAGAATGGATTGTGTGAATGAATTAGAATGGATCGTGTGAATGAATTAGAATGGATCATACGAATGAATTAGAATGGATCATACGAATGAACTAGAATGGATACATTTGTGCGAATGAATTAGAATGGATCGTACGAATGAATTAGAATGGATCGTACGAATGAATTAGAATGGATCTTACAAATGAATTAGAATGGATTGTACGAATGAATTAGAATGGATCGTGTTCGGGGGATTTTTTCGCTGGTCCGTGCGGGCAACCTGCAAGACAAAGAAAAAGCATGAGAACGGCTGGCTCCCTTAGGAGCGCAGACCCTCCGATGCTCAAGTCAGTCTCAGCTGCACAACGGCGAGCTTTAGTGGACGAAAGTGGTAGGGAAAAGGGTTTCGAACCTGTACTCTGGAGCCTGGGGGTGAGCATTTATAGACATTGGTGACCTACCGTGGCCCGACACGTGGAGATTCTTTCCAGCGCCTTCTAGACCCCCACGTTCTGGCTCGCGTGGGTCTCTAACGGTCTTTGGTACTCGCGCCCCTGACATTCTTTGTCGTCGAGCCTGCCAGGCGGTTTGAGTGGGGGAGAGCATCTTTTTTGTCGCCGCCAGGTGGCTATACTGGAATGTTCAAGTCTGGGAGGTCTCGAACTGATTTGAGCGGGCTTCCGTGGACCACGTTTGTCCACGTAGCTTCCGTGGGGTTTCGACACCTGGCATCCTTTCATACATGGTGGGCGACCTCCGGTGGGGAGCCAAGGCGAGCTCGCCCTCCATTGCTCCGCCTTCTCTTCCACATCTATCAAGAGTCGGACCTCGCGGGAGCGACCTCTTCGATAAACTGGGGAGTTCTGGCGAGCTTGGGCGAGCTCCTGAGCGAGCTTGGCCGAGCTCCTGAGCGAGCTTGATCGAGCTCCTGAGCGAGCTTGGGCGAGCTCCTGAGCGAGCTTGGGCGAGCTCCTGAGCGAGCTCTTTGCCTAAGGCCCCTTCGGCCAAATGTGGAGCTCGCTCCCTGTCAAGATGATTTAGTTAGCATGGGGGGGGAGGGTGAGCTCCTGGGCGAGTTCCCCACCCCTTGGAATCCTGGGGTCTATGAGATCCACAGGCAAGGGCGAACTTGTGCTAGCTCCTGCGCGAGCTTGGGCGAGCTCCTGTGCGAGCTTGGACGAGCTCCTGCGTGAGCTAGGGGCGTTTGTGGTGCCGGTATCTTTGTATGCATGACGGTCTAACTCCCGCTGCCATCTCCAGCGAACTCCTGCGCGAGCTAAGGCGAGCTCCTGAGCGAGCTTGATCGAGCTCCTGAGCGAGCTTGGGCGAGCTCCTGAGCGAGCTTGACCGAGCTCCTGAGCGAGCTTGGGCGAGCTCCTGAGCGAGCTTTTAGCCTAAGGCCCCTTCAGCCCAATGTGGATCTCGCTCCCTATCAAGGTGATTTGGTGAGCGCGGAGGGGGGGGGCGAGCTCCAAAGCAGATTTCAGCTACCCCCAACATTACCCCCTCTTGAGGGAGCGACCAAGGAGACTTTGGCGCTTGCTCAGGAGTCTTATTGCACACGACGGTCGAATTGAGAGTTCTAGTCATTTGCGACCTCTACCCGGTGGGCTACGGGCACCAACCGCGGGCGGTCTGCGCCGAGAGCTTTGACTGTCAGTATTTCACAAACGCTGGGCGGGCCGGCAGCGTCAGCCACGAGCGATCTCCTTCCGGTGCAAGCTTGCCACACGCGATCTGGGTCTGCCTCGGGCGAGCTGCGGGCACCTGCCGTGAGCGGTCTGCGCCGAGAGCTATGACTGTCAGTATTTCACAAACGCTGGGTAGGCCGGGAGCGTCAGCCACGAGTGATCTCCTTCCGGTGCGAGCTTGCCACACGCGATCAGGGTCTGCCTCGGGCGAGCTGCGGGCACCTGCCTTGAGCGGTCTACCCCAAGACTTTGACTGTCAGTATTTCACAAACACTAGACGGGCCGGGAGCGTCAGCCACGAGCGATCTCCTTCCGGTGCGAGCTTGCCACACGCGGTCAGGGTCTGCCTCGGGCGAGCTGCGGGCACCTGCCGTGAGCGGACTGCGCTGAGAGCTTTGACTGTCAGTATTTCACAAACGCTGGGTGGGCTAGGAGCGTCAGCCACGAGCGATCTCCTTCCAGTGCGAGTTTACCACACGCGGTCAGGGTCTGCCTCGGGCGAGCTGCGGGCACCTGCCGTGAGCGGTCTACGCCGAGAGCTTTGATTGTCAGTATTTCACAAACGCTGGGCGGGCCGAGAGCGTCAGCCACGAGCGATCTCCTTCCGGTGCGAGCTTTCCACACGCGGTCAGGGTCTGCCTCGGGCGAGCTGCGGGCACCTGCCATGAGCGGTCAGCACCGAGAGCTTTGACTGTCAGTATTTCACAAACGCTAGGTGGGCCGCGAGCCCACGCCCACGGCTGCTGCTTTCAGCGCGCCCGTGCCCTCTGCTCCCAGCGTACCCGCGCCCGCTGCTCCCTCCGCGCCCTCTGCTCTCGAGGCTCCTTTCCTCCCGGAGGAGCTGGGCGGGCTGGTCTAATGGTCTCCGGACCTGGGGGCCATCCTGGACGATCTTCCGAGCTCCAGCTCGGAAGCCTCGGACCCAGACTTGCCCGGGCAAGGGGGAGCCGCCGCACCTCCCCCTATCAAGGAAGGGGGTGCCGGCGCTCAAGGGGGCGAGCCCGCCGTTATCGCCGTCGATGTGCCTCCCCCGGCTGCCCCAATCGAGGTGAGCCAAGCGGGCCCCTCTTCAGGCGACCCCGAGCGTGCCCCCTACTTCCTGCGGGAGATCCTGGGGCGCAACATTTTCGCCCGGACTCCCTACATCGCCCTCATCAATCGGCTCCTCGAGGTAAGATTACCTTCACACTTCTTTGTCCCAATTCTCTATTCTAACTTCTAACTCTTAACTGTTTTCACTTGCTGTAGGTAGAGCGAGTCAGCCGGGCTCTCGCCGATGAGGTCGCGGGTGTCGCGGGGGACACGGTCGCCCTCTACGATGACACTCTCCATAACTCAGAGAGGAGAGTAGACGAGCACATCCACCGGCTTCACCAGGTGGACCACTCTGGCGAGCTCCGAGCTGAGGTGGATCGGCTGCGCCAGCAGGCCGCCTCTGTTGACATAGAGGTTGCCCAGCTGTGCCAGCGGGCTGCCACCCTCACCACTGGGCTCGCCTCGGTCGAGGATGCTCGTGCCCGTGCCCTCGCGGACCTACAAGAGGCGACCAAAGCCAAAGAGGCCGCCCAGAAAGAGGTCCTAGAGCTCCGCAGCCTGGTGGTGACCTCCAAGGATGAGATCGCGGCGCTGAAGGAGGCACATCTCCGCGACCTCAACACCCAGCGAGAGCGCCTCCAGTCGCAGCTGGGCGAGCTCCTCCAGAAGGGCGCGCTGGACGCCATTGAGAAGTATAAGGCCGAAAGGTCAAAGAAGAGAAAGCGCGGCGCTGACGACGGCGCGGGTGCTGGCCTTGCTTAGGTTCCATCCTTTTGTAACCCCTTCGATGTACTTTTAAACAATGAATAAAATGAATGATACTTTTTTGAGCTCGCCTCTGCGTTTCTTTCTCTCTCTGTGTTGCTCATGAGTCCGCTTTAGGAGTTTCGCAGCGATCTCGAGAGCGATACCCCGGGCGAGGCAGCTAATTCGATTTAGCCCCTTTTTTTTTTTTTTTTAAGTATATGCAAACGAAAAACTCGGCATGCTCGCTAAAACTCAATATAGTCTCTGAGCCCGGAAAACGATAAGCGAACCAAATGACTTCAAAAACTTCCCTACACTCAGAGACTTAAAACCATTTTTATTTTTAAAGGAAAGTAATAAGTGCTAGCTGCCCCCTGCCCGGTTAATTTCCCTCGATGATCCTGTTCAGCGGACTTGCCCTTTGAGGGGTACGCCCACGCCAGGACTTCCCCTGGAATCTCAAGGTCGCCCACTGCCTGCATTTAAGGATCCCGGTCTTGCTTTTAGTTCGCACAACGGCGAACTGCCCCGGGAAGCCCAAGGTCGCCCACTGGCTGCCTCTGAGGATCCTGGTCTTGCTTTAAGTCCGCTCAACGGCGGACTGCCCCGGGAAGCTCAAGGTCGCCCACTGGCTGCCTCTGAGGATCCCGGTCTTGCATTAAGTCCGCACAACGACGGACTGCCCCGGGAAGCTCAAGGTCGCCCACTGGATGCCTCTGAGGATCCCGGTCTTGCTTTAAGTCCGCACAACGGTGGACTGCCCCGGGAAGCTCAAGGTCGCCCACTGGCTGCCTCTGAGGATCCCGGTCTTGCTTTAAGTCCGCACAACGGCGGACTACACTTTATAGATCATGCGGGCTCTTGCTGCGCCGAGCTTCCGAGCTAACTTCTTTGTTGAAACCTTCGTCGTTCGGTGAAATCCCGCTCCCCGAATCCCGGAGGCAGGCGCCAGTTCGCCGGCCTTCCAGCGACCACCGGGGGGGCTTCCACGGGCTGTACGGCAGGAGCTGCGGGCGGTCCGGGCAAAGGTGCCACCTGTGGCACCTCTCGCCTCTCCACGGCCTTAACGACGAGAGGTCGCAGAGCCGGAGGAGGTCGCTGCTCGACTACCTTTCCCTTCCGGTCTAACACCGCATCTTCGAGCCTGATGTGCTGCTGGACAAGGGCGAATAACTCGACGATCGTGCAGGGATCCTTGATTACCAAGGCGTTACGAAGCTTGCTTCCCTCGGGGAGGGCGTTCTGGAATGCGCTCACCGTCGTGCGATCTTGGCCGACAGCGTCCTCCAGAGCAAGGTAGGCGCTTCGGAAGCACGTCGCGAAGCTTCGAAGAGTTTCGCGGGCTCCCATGGCCAAAGTGAAGAGGGACTCGATCCTCTTAGGGGGCTGTCTGTTGCACCTGTACTGCTCCAGAAACAACCTGGAGAGAGTTGGGAAGTCCGGAATGGTGCCCGACGGCAATTTGTGGAACCAATTTAACGTCGAGCCCGACAAGCTGCTCGGGAAAGCCCGGCACAAAACATAATCTTGGTCCCGGAAGAATAACAGCTTCCGGTAAGCCAATAGGTGGTCGACTGGATCTTGCGATCCATCGAACAGTACAAACTTAGGCGGGGTCCAATGGTAAGGGAAACCTCCTTGGTGCACCTCGCTCGTGAAGGGCGAGCTTACCCCGTGGGCGGCGAGGTCCTCCAGCAGGTCTACCGTCGCGTTAGGTCGCTGCCAATGCCCGGGGAAAACTCCCAGAGGCTGCTGCGCAGGTCCTAGGCGGCCGTGCACGCTCCCTCGAGGGAGGTTCGGATCCGCCCCGCGGCGACCCTCGGGGGCTACCGCACGGCGGCCTCCTCGCTGTTCGCCCGCGGATTCCTTCATCGTGGCGGTTGGTCTGTGGGAGGCCGTTGCCTCTCGAGCTTCGGAAGGTATAGCCACCGCGGGCTCTTTCCCTCGTCGCCGATGGCGCGGGTCGCGATCCCGCTCTAGAGACCTTGCCTCCGACTCGTTAGAATCGGTGCTCCGGCTATGGCGGCGAGGGATGGTCGCCCGCGAGGTCGCCTGGTTGCTAGACCGCTGGGTTACTAGCTTCTGCAGCCTCGTAAGCGGGGTTTCTGGCACCCCACGCACGGCCGCTCTCTCGACCATGGGTTCTGGACGGGAAACCTGCCGAGCCGGAATGGGCATGGGCGGGTGCGATATTGATGCTGGTGGTCGCACCGGAGACGCCGTCTTCGCCGGCCCAGACCGTCGGCTGGCCGCCGGAACCTGACGGAGTCGCGTCAGTTCCTCCATCATCGCCCGCTGGGTAGCCAACATCTCCAACAGGAGCTGGTCACTGAGCGGGACGTGGGGCCGGGGGGTCTCAACAGGAGGTTCACTGCGCGCAGACCTCGCACGGGTCCTCGATCGCCGGCGTCCCCTCGTCGCCGGAGCCATCTTTGGGTTACGAGAGCCTCCGGTGTTCAACCGCGTGGTCGTGTTCATTCTCGCCGGAACCAGTCGAAAGATCCCACAGACGGCGCCAAATGTTCGGGGATTTTTTCACTGGTCCGTGCGGGCAACCTGCAAGACAAATAAAAAGCATGAGAACGGCTGGCTCCCTTAGGAGCGCAGACCCTCCGACGCTCAAGTCAGTCTCAGGTGCACAACGGCGAGCTTTAGTGGACGAAAGTAGTAGGGAAAAGGGTTTCAAACCTGTACTCTGGAGCCTGGGGGTGAGCATTTATAGACATTGGCGACCTACCGTGGCCCGACACATGGAGATTCTTTCCAGCGCCTTCTAGACCCCCACGTTCTGGCTCGCGTAGGTCTCTGACGGTCCTTGGTACTCGCGCCCCTGACATTCTTTGTCGTCGAGCCTGCCAGGCGGTTTGAGTGGGGGAGAGCATCTTTTTTGTCGCCGCCAGGTGGCTATTCTGGAATGTTCAAGTCTGGGAGGTCTCGAACTGATTTGAGCGGGCTTCCGTGGACCACGTTTGTCCATGTAGCTTCCGTGGGGTTTCGACACCTGGCATCCTTTCATACATGGTGGGCGACCTCCGGTGGGGAGCCAAGGCGAGCTCGCCCTCCATTGCTCCGCCTTCTCTTCCACATCTATCAAGAGTCGGACCTCGCGGGAGCGACCTCTTCGATAAACTGGGGAGTTCTGGCGAGCTTGGGCGAGCTCCTGAGCGAGCTTGGGCGAGCTCCTGACCGAGCTTGGGCGAGCTCCTGAGCGAGCTTGATCGAGCTCCTGAGCGAGCTTGGGCGAGCTCATGAGCGAGCTTGGGCGAGCTCCTGAGCGAGCTTGGGCGAGCTCCTGAGCGAGCTTGGGCGAGCTCCTGAGCGAGCTTGATCGAGCTCCTGAGCGAGCTTGGGCGAGCTCCTGAGCGAGCTTGGGCTAGCTCCTGAGCTAGCTTGATCGAGCTCCTGAGCGAGCTTGGGCGAGCTCCTGAGCGAGCTTGGGCGAGCTCCTGAGCGAGCTCTTTGCCTAAGGCCCCTTCGGCCCAATGTGGAGCTCGCTCCCTGTCAAGATGATTTAGTTAGCATGGGGGGGAGGGCGATCTCCTGGGCGAGTTCCCCACCCCTTGGAATCCTGGGGTCTATGAGATCCACAGGCAAGGGCGAACTTGGGCGAGCTCCTGCGCGAGCTTGGGCGAGCTCCTGCGCGAGCTTGGGCGAGCTCCTGCGCGAGCTTGGACGAGCTCCTACGTGAGCTAGGGGCGTTTGTGGTGCCGGTATCTTTGTATGCATGACGGTCTAACTCTCGCTGCCATCTCCAGCGAACTCTTGCGCGAGCTTAGGCGAGCTCCTGAGCGAGCTTGGGCGAGCTCCTGAGCGAGCTTGACCGAGCTCCTGAGCGAGCTTGGGCGAGCTCCTGAGTGAGCTTTTAGCCTAAGGCCCCTTCAGCCCAATGTGGATCTCGCTCCCTCTCAAGGCGATTTGGTGAGCGTGGAGGGGGGGGCGAGCTCCAAAGCAGATTTCAGCTACCCCCAACAGATCGAACGAATGAATTAGAATGGATACATTCGTGCGAATGAATTAGAATGAATCGGACGAATAAATTAGAATGGATCGTACGAATGAATTAGAATGGATCGTACGAATGAATTAGAATGGATCGTACGAATAAATTAGAATGGATAGATTCGTCCGAATGAATTAGAATGGATCATACGAATGAGTAAGAATGGATCGTACGAATGAAATAGAATAGATTGTACGAATGAATTAGAATGGATCCTACGAATGAATTAGAATGGCTCGTGTGGAAGAATTAGAATGGATTGTATGAATGAATTAGAATGGATCGTATGAATGAATTAGAATGGATCGTGCGAATGAATTCGAATGGATCGTACAAATTCATTCTAATTCATTCATACAATCCATTCTAATTCTTTCACACGATCCATTCTAATTCATTCGTACGTTCTATTTTAATTCATTATAATTCATTCATACAATCCATTCTAATTCTTTCACACGATCCATTCTAATTCATTCGTACGTTCCATTCTAATTCATTAGCACGATCCATACTAATTCATTCGTTCGATCAATTCTAATTCATTAGCACGATCCATTCTAATTCATTCGTACGATCCATTCTAATTCATTCGCACGATCCATTCTAATTCATTCATAGGATCCATTCTAATTCATTCATACGATCTATTCTAATTCTTTCGCACGAATGTATCCATTCTAATTCATTCGCACGAATATATCCATTCTAATTCATTCGTACGATCCATTCTAATTCATTCGTACGATCCATTCTTACTCATTCGTATGATCCATTCTAATTCATTCGTACGATCCATTCTAATTCATATGCACAAAGGTATCCATTCTAATCCATTCATAGGATCCATTCTAATCCATTCGTACGATCCATTCTAATTCATTCGTACGATCCATTCTAATTCATTCGCTCGAATGTATCCATTCTAATCCATTCTTACGATCCATTCTAATCCATTCGTATGATCCATTCTAATTCATTCGCATGAATGTAACCATTCTAATTCATTCATTTGATCCATTCTAATTCATTTGTACGATCCATTCTAATTCATTCGTCCGATCCATTCTAATTCATTCGCACGAATGTATCCATTCTAATTCATTCGTACGATCCATTCTAATTCATTCGTAAGATCCATTCTAATTCATTCGTACGATCCATTCTAATTCATTCGTACGATCCATTCTAATTCATTCGCACGAATGTATCCATTCTAGTTCATTCGTACGATCCATTCTAATTTATTCGTACGATCCATTCTAATTCATTCGCACGATCCATTCTAATTCATTCGTATGATCAATTCTAATTCATTCGCACGAATGTATCCATTCTAATTCATTCGTACGATCCTGAATTAGAATGGATCGTACGAATGAATTAGAATGGATACCTTTGTGCATATGAATTAGAATGGATCGTACGAATGAATTAGAATGGATCATATTAATGAATTTGAATGGATCGTACGAATGAATTAGAATGGATACATTCGTGCGAATGAATTAGAATGGATCATGCACGAATGTATCCATTCTAATTGATTCGTACGATCCATTCTAATTCATTAATATGATCCATTCTAATTCATTCGTACGATCCATTCTAATTCATATGCACAAAGGTATCCATTCTAGTCCATTCGTAGGATCCATTCTAATCCATTCGTATGATCCATTCTAATTCATTCGTACGATCCATTCTAATTCATTCACTCGAATGTATCCATTCTAATCCATTCGTATGATCCATTCTAATCCATTCGTACGATCCATTCTAATTCATTCGCATGAATGTAACCATTCTAATTCATTCGTACGATCCATTCTAATTCATTAGCACGATCCATGCTAATTCATTCGTTCGATCAATTCTAATTCATTAGCACGATCCATTCTAATTCATTCGTACGATCCATTCTAATTCATTCGCACGATCCATTCTAATTCATTCATAGGATCCATTCTAATTCATTCATACGATCTATTCTAATTCTTTCACAAATGTATCCATTCTAATTTATTCGCACGAATGTATCCATTCTAATTCATTCGCACGATCCATTCTAATTGATTCGCACGATCCATTCTAATTCATTCGTATGATCAATTCTAATTCATTCGCACGAATGTATCTATTCTAATTCATTCGTACGATCCATTCTAATTCACTCATAGGATCCATTCTAATTCATTCATACAATCCATTCTAATTCATTCGCACGAATGTATCCATTCTAATTCATTCGTACGATCTGTGGGGGAAAATCTTCGTGCCGACCCGAAGACCTTGCCTCACCAGTCAATCGAAGTTGAAGTCGAAGAGAGCGTTGCTCGATCTATCGATTGGAGTTGGAGCTCACAAAATGCAAACAGAGAGAGAGAGAGAGATGCAATCAGAGATTTGACACGAGAGATATGATCTCGGAGTTCAGCCGAAGCCTACGTCTCCGTGCTATTGGGAGCAACCCGAATTCACTAACACTTGTATCGAAGTGATCTCGACAGGCCGAGTCTCACTCAAGACAATCTGATCTCTTCGAAGGAGAGAGATCAAAGGGAGATGGAAGAGGGAAAGTTGAGAGATTCCAGAGCTCTGGTTCTGAAAGTCAGATCTCGGAGTGGAAAATCAGAATTTTCGGATCCTTTTACATTCGAAGGCTCTGCTATTTATAGGATTCTCTGGGAGGAATTCCGGGGTAAATGGCGGTTTCTGCTGCCGTATCTAGGGATCCTCCAGGTAAGGCTGGTGGGTCCCGCTGTTGTCTCCAGGGGCCCACCAGGCAGGGCCGGTGGGTCCCGCTGTTGTCTCCAGGGGCCCACCAGGCAGGGCCGGTGGGTCCCGCTGTTGTCTCCAGGGGCCCACTAGGCAGGGCCGGTGGGTCCCGCTGTTGTCTCCAGGGGCCCACCAGGCAGGGCCGGTGGGTCCCGCTGTTGTCTCCAGGGGCCCACCAGGCAGGGCCGGTGGGTCCCACTGTTGTCTCTAGGGGCCCACCAGGCAGGGCCGGTGGGTCCCGCTGTTTGAAGACTTCTTACCAAAATTTGCACCCACAGTTACCCCCTCCAAGTTAGCTAGAGTTCGTTCTGGCTGGCTTGGATTTGGTGCAAAAATAGCAACCCCCTGTCGCAAAAGGCACGAAGAAGCTTATCGAGTGTTAGCACAAAAAAGGACTGACCGGTCAATTTTGACCGATCGGTTAATTTTTGGCCGATCGGACAAAAATTGACCGATCGGTCAAATTTTGACCGATCGGCCAAAATTCAACCGGTCAAGGATCTGGTGATCGGTCAAAAAACATGGTTTTTTGACCGATCCAGTAGAAAATTTGACCGATCGGTCAAATTTGACCGATCGGTCAATTTTTGACCGATCGGTCAAAATTCAACCGATCAAGGATCGAGTGATCGGTCAAAAAACATGGTTTTTTGACCGATCCAGTATAAAATTTGACCGATCGGTTGATTTTGACCGATCGGTTAATTTTTGACCAATCGGTCAAATTTGACCGATCTGTCAAATTATGACGGATCGGTCAAAATTCAACCGGTCAAGGATCGAGTGATCGGTCAAAAAACATGGTTTTTTGACCGATCCAGTATAAAATTTGACCTATCGGTTGATTTTGACCGATCGGTCAATTTTTGACCGATCGGTCAAATTTTGACCGATCGGTCAAAATTCAACCGGTCAAGGATCGAGTGATCGGTCAAAAAACATGGTTTTTTGCCAGATCTAGTAGAAATTTGACCGATCGAATGATTTTAGCCGATCGGTCAAGTTTGACCGATCGGTAAAAAATTATCCGATCAAGGTTCGAGTGATCGGCAAAAAACCTTGGTTTTTTGCCAGATCTAGTCGAAATTTGACCGATCGAATAATTTTAGCCGATCGGTCAAGTTTGACCGATTGGTAAAAAATTATCCGGTCAAGGTTCGAGTGATCGGCAAAAAACCTTGGTTTTTTGCCAGATCTAGTAGAAATTTGACCGATCGAATGATTTTAATCGATCGGTCAAGTTTGACCGATCGGTAAAAAATTATCCGGTCAAGGTTCGAGTGATCGGCAAAAAACGTTGGTTTTTTGCCAGATCTAGTAGAAATTTGACCGATCGAATGATTTTAGCCGATCGGTCAAGTTTGACCGATCGGTAAAAAATTATACGGTCAAGGTTCGAGTGATCGGCAAAAAACCTTGGTTTTTTGCCAGATCTAGTAGAAATTTGACCGATCGAATGATTTTAGCCGATCGGTCAAGTTTGACCGATCGGTAAAAAATTATCCGGTCAAGGTTCGAGTGATCGGCAAAAAAACCTTGGTTTTTTGTCAGATCTAGTAGAAATTTGACCGATCAAATGATTTTAGCCGATCGGTCAAGTTTGACCGATCGGTAAAAAATTATCCGGTCAAGGTTCGAGTGATCGGCAAAAAACCTTGGTTTTTTTCCAGATCTAGTAGAAATTTGACTGATCGAATGATTTTAACCGATCGGTCAAGTTTGACCGATCGGTAAAAAATTATCCGGTCAAGGTTCGAGTGTTCGGCAAAAAACCTTGGTTTTTTGCCAGATCTAGTAGAAATTTGACCGATCGAATGATTTTAGCCGATCGGTCAAGTTTGACCGATCGGTAAAAAATTATCCGGTCAAGGTTCGAGTGATCGGTAAAAAAACCTTGGTTTTTTGCCAGATCTAGTAAAAATTTGACCGATCAGTTTAAAATTTTGAACCTGCCCTTCAGAGAAGGTTTTATAACTGTTTTGTTCTTCGATCTTCTAGCAGAGTTTCGAACATTGATGGAGCTTGATCCTTCCTGTTTTGAATCTTTGGGTGGCTTGAATGTGGCTTTGAATCGGCGGTCCGGTTTACTCAGACCGGTGGCTCGCTTGGACCGTTGGTTCGCGTGGACCGGTAGGTCCGACATTTCGTCTAGTCCGACGGTTCGCCTGATTTTGCGCTTGCTATGGATGGATGCCACGTGTTCCTACAAAAACACGCGATTTGATATAGTGAAGACACGTGTCTTTTCGATTTGCGTACCTGTTTTACCCTGGGTATATAAGTTTCACTGGCTGTCATTTTTACCTCACGCTTCCAAAATTTTTCGAAGTCCAGACTCTTTTGCTCCCGATTTCTGCTCTTGCTCGATCGGTCAGATGGCGTCTTCTAGAAGTTCGAAGAAGTCAGGCGGGGTTCCCTCGAAGAGGAAAGGGAAGGAGATTGTTGAGGTTCCATCCCCTCCGAAGGGTCGTGGCAAAGGCCAGGCCGTGCTTGCCGAACTTGGCCAACTGGGCAAGAGGCATCAAGGAGTAGGGTTTGCTTCAGCGTCATCTATGCCAGAGCACATCCCTAAAGTGAAATTTACTTTGGGCCCGCTTATGCCTCTGACAGAGGAAACGGAGTATGTGTACAATACCGGCGGTGAGTTCACAGATTCGAAGAGAAAGAAGTGGCAATCACTGCTCACTTACTTCACAGAAGGGAAGGTGCAGCCTTCGCTCCCAAGTATTCAGTCTGTGTTTGGTATTGACAAGAAGACCGTCTTCACCAACTTTTCCAGTAAAGAGCAGGTCATAGGGACCATTGTGACTGTCGGCCAACTCAACTGCGGTTTGCGTCTTCCGCTGCCATCCTTCGCAGCAAGGTTATTGAACACCTCCGGCCTTTGCCCTGGGCAGGTTACTGGTAATGCTTGGAGAGTTATCTACGCTTTCTGCCGCGTAGAGTCGGATTTCCAGGCGGATTTGAAGGCATGCTACTCCAGTATTCCAGAAGGTGAAGTTGCCCGAATCGAGCTTGGATATTTTTTCTTCCATTATCGATGGGCTTGGAGAAAGGACAGTCCGTTCTTCAGCTTGACCGGCGTATCTCCGCTGCGCCCGCTTACCGATACAGTCCCTTCGGACAAATTATACACAGACTGGCCCATTTCTGTTTCTGGTGCATGGACTCCCCTCTCCGTGCACGAGACCCCCCGGGGCGATGTGCACGATGCAGTGAAGATGTACTGCGAGGGAGGCATTTTTGCCTGGACCTCCGAGAGGGCTGGAGCTATCGACAATCTATTCCTTGAGTTGACCTGCGGGACCAAGTCATGGAAGCAGTTCTCAAACTGCCCAGTGAGATATGGTAAGGCCAATCTCCTCCACCGATTGTGAGACAGATATGAGGACAATGAAGTTTTATATTCTGACTATGAGGAGGATCCTCATTCGGGTAAGATCATCCGGAAGATTCGGGCTGAGAAGAAATTTACACTGCAAGGCGTAGATTACCCACTGTGGAGGAGAAGCTGGTGATACAGCGAGGCCCAGCGAAGAAGAAAAGAAAAATCCTCACCAAGCAGAAGGATGATGAGGATAAAGGAAAGAAAGAAGATGATGAAGAAGAAAAAGAAAAGAAGGAGAGCGACGAGGAAGACGAAGAGACCGGGAACGGCAGCCACGACAACAGTGGCAATGATAAAGATGAGGAGGATGGGGATGGCGAGAATGATCTTTCTTCCACCCCCTCTGGTGGAGATGGTGGGAATGGGGGTGGTGAGGAAGAAATTCCTCCCACCCCCACTGGTGGTGCAGAAGGGGAAGATTCACTTCCCATCCCTATTGACGAGGCTAAGGCCCGTCAAATGGAAGGAGTCATGGATACAGAAGGCGATGGCCACAAGGTGGATCCCGCCTATCGGTTCGATGAGTTGATGAAGCGCCCAATGCGCTTTAAAATAAAGTTATCGAGGAGTGGTGGGGTTGGAAGCAACCCCACGCCCCTTGATCAAGTTCTTCCTGAAGTTCCCCGTCTTGAAGGAACGACAACGAGCGGGGGTATGGAGGTTGAGCAACCCCCACCCCCCTCTCGCTCTCTGGCTGAGGAGGTGGTTGCCATGGTGGCGGGACTCATCCAGCCAGGCGGGCCACAAGAGGAAGCAAGAGTCTCACCTACTCGAAATGCCTCCTCCCCTATTCATTTGGAGAGGGAAAGTCGAGTGGGTGATGGGGCTCCTCAACCTCAATCAGCGCCGACTCCTATTCAGGAGAAATCGACCCCTCAGGGTGGCTCCGATCGCCGGAAGGGTAAGGAGCCGAGGGTTGAAGCCTCAGGTAATTGTGCTAACTTGCCTTGATTGTCTTGCCTTTGAAGCTTGGAAATAATCTAACACTTTGATCTCTCGTGTTGATTGCAGGTGCGCCTGTTGGCTTGACTCCGAAAATGAAAAGCCTGGGTGATGTTGACATCAACCACCCCACTGCTGTAATCCGGAAACTCTACAACCTTCCGGGGGCTACTCTGGATGAAGCCTTTGACAGACTTGAACTGGTGGTAGGTGCATCTGCTTGATCGATCATCTGAGTTGTATCTTTAGAATGATTCTAACTCCTTTGTTCTTTTGCAGAATTCAGCAGTTTTGAATGTCGCGACCAAGCTCTCCATGAAGGCGTGAGCAAAAGAAGCTTCAGCTGAAGTATCCCGCTTAACTGCTAAACTGGAGGCTGTAAGCGAGGAGAGGGATAAGCTGAGGGAGCTTCTAACCTCAAAGAAGGAGGCATTGAAGGCCAAGATCGAGGCCCTTCGTAAGGAAAAATTGGAGAGCCAGGGGTGGAAAAATGGTTATGAAGCCCGGGGTCACGAGCTTGAAGAATTAAAGAATCGATTCTTCAGGATTGAGAACTTGGGCTTCGACCGTGTGGCTCGAATAAAGGAGCTGGAGGCTCAACTTGCTGCTTCAGCAGCCAAGGAGGAGACCCATAAGAAGGAGCTGGAGCATATGCGGAGCGAGTGCAAGAGCTACAGGGAAATAGCTGAGAAGGCAGCAGAAGCACTCAGGGACCATGTTGCCAGCGTACGATCTTCTAAGGCTTCAGTGGCGAGCAAAGCTCGTGCTGGATCTGAGGGAGAGAAGTCGCGCGCGCAAAGTGTGGCCAAGCCTTGAGACTTTTCTTCTTTTTAGTTGTTGTGCTTGTAAACTTTTGATATGTTGTAGCTCGCTCCTGTACTTGGCACATTTTGATAATAATAGAAGTCTTTTTGGTGTTTGAAAATGGGATCTCTTGAGTTGAATGTCTTTAATATCATGTACTGGATAGTATTGGAATAGATACAATCTTTTGAATGTAAGGGGTCGAGTCGCAACTCGATTACCCAAACTTGTAACTTGAACATTGAATTGGAATTCGTGTAACACTTGTATGTGAGGGGTTGAGTCGCAACTCAAGTACCCAAACATGTTAGACGATATCGAAATTGATTGAAATTGAATATTGAAATTTGAAGGTCAATTTAACATTTGCCAGTAAAGGGTTGAGTCGCAACTCTAACACCCAAACTTGTTAAAAGACTTGGTAACTTGAATAGGGTCAGTTTAACATTTACTAGTAAGGGGTTGAGTCGCAACTCTAACACCCAAACTTGTTAAAAGACCTGGTAACTTGAATATGGATAATTTGGAACTGCTTCAGAACTTGAATTGAAAAACTGAACACTTGCATATTTGAACATTTGAAAGAGAACTTTATTCATCATGGTATTTACATCATGGATAGAATAACTTGAGATGTCTAGAATTCCAAGCTCGAGGCAATCTATCTCCTTCTGGTGAGATCAGTCTGTAAGAGCCTTTGCCTCCTACCGATTCGACAATGTAGGGTCCTTCCCAGTTGGGAGCTAGTTTTCCACTGCTATGCTCCTTAGTGTTGTAAAAAACAGCTCTGAGAACCAGACTGCCGATTGGGAATTGTCTCTTGTAAACCTTTTGGTCGTATGCTCATTTGATCTTCTACTGGTACTTGGCCACACGAAGGGAAGCTTGGTCTCGTAGTTCTTCAAAGAAGTCTAGATCATTGATCCGAAGCTCTTTGTTGATTCCTTCTTCAACTGCTCTGGTCTTCAGAGTATTTGATATGTTTTCTGTTGGGAGTACTGCTTCCGATCCATATGTTAGACGAAAGGGTGAGAACCCTATTGATCTTCTCGGTGTTGTGCGATACCCCCAAAGAACTTCAGGTAGGATTTGTTCCCACAATCCCTTCTTGTTGTCGAGTTTTTTCTTGAGTATACCAAGAATTGCTTTATTGGAGGCTTCAGCTTGACCATTGCATTGTGGGTACCTTGGAGTTGAGTAGAAGAGCTTGATTCCGTTGTTCAGACAAAACTCACGGAACTTGTCAGAGTCAAATTGAGCTCCATTGTCAGCAACAAGAACTTGAGGTGTGCCGAACCTTGAGAAGATGTTGTGCCGAATGAATTTGATCACTTCGTCGTCAGTCTCTCGGAAGAGGGGCACAGCTTCAACCCATTTGGTGAAGTAATCCGTGGCGAGCAGTAGATACTTTTTCTTGCTCGGAGTTGGGGGGAAAGGACCTAAGAAATCTAACCCCCATTGATGGAATGGCCTGGGACTTGATAGTTGATGAAGCTCATCTGCAGGGAGATGGATAGCTCGAGCATGTCTTTGGCATGGCTCGCATCTTTGAATAACTTGTCGAGCATCTCTTGTCATTGTAGGCCAGTAGTAACCTTGCAGCTTCGTCTTGGCTTCAAGAGATCTTCCTCCCGAATGATTCCCACAAGCTCCAGAATGGATATCAATCAGGATGGCCTGTGCTTGCTCGGGACCAAGGCACTTGAGCAACATCCCGTTGTGAGATTTGAAATATAGATCTTCTCCTTGAACAATATAGCAAGGAAGTTTTCTTTGAAGTCTTCGAGCTTGATTGGGATCTTCTGGTACTTTGCCATATTTGAAGAAGTCAAAAATCGACTGTCGCCAATCTTCAAACTCATTTGTAGTAAGGCTTGACCTCAATTGATCTCCACCCCCAGATCTCTTAGAAGTAGCAAGGATCTATTGATCGGGGATGGTCTTGGGTATTTCTTGATAATCGATCTGTATTTGCCTTCCTCCGAGTGAGTCTCCCAGAACTGTGGCCGCATTGGCTAAGGCATCTGCTTCTCGGTTTTCTGCTCTTGGGATTTGAACAAACTCAGTAATAGTAAAACGTTGTTGAAGACGTCGTACTAAGGCCAAATAGAGTTGCATTCTTTCTTCACGAGCTGTATACTCTCCATTGATTTGCCTTATGATCAACTGGGAGTCGCTGTATACGATGATTCGGTCTACCCCCAAGGATTCTGCCATTTCGAGTCCGGAAATGAGTGCTTCGTATTCGGCTTCGTTGTTGGTGGCGTTGAACCCTAGGAGAGTGGCCTTCTGTAGATGATCAAATTCGGGGGATACTAAGACTACCCCAGTTCCCGAACCGATCGAACTTGAAGCTCCATCGGTATAAAGGTTCCATGGAGGAGTTGCAGCAATAGCTTCGAGACTTGGATCAATTTTTGTTGCAAGGTTGATCGGAGTATTGTCCTCATCTTCTAAGCGCATGTCGACATCTTCTTCCCAAGTGATGGGGTCTTCAACTGGGAAGTCAGCTAGGAAGTCAGCAACTGCTTGACCTTTGATAGAAGTGCGAGATTCGAATTGAATCCCCAGAGCACTCATTTCGATCACCCATTTGGTCATTCGACCAGCTCTACCAGCTTTGTCAACAATATCTTTGAGTGGGTGTTCAGAGATGACAGTGATCTGGTGGGAGACGAAATAAGGTTGTAGACGACGTGATGCAGTAAGTAAGGCCAGTATGACCTTCTCAGTTTTTGAGTAACGAGTTTCAGCCGGAAGAAGAGTGTGGCTGATATAATAGACTGGATGCTCGATGCCTTTTCTCCTACTAACTAGGACCGTGCTGATTGCTTGATCAGTGACGGCGAGATAAAGCCATAAGTCTTCTTCTGGAAGTGGAGCCGTCAAGATAGGAGCTTGCACCAGATATTTCTTGATGCTTTGAAATGCTTCTTCACAGATTGGACTCCAGCCGGATGTATCCGCCTTTCGTAGTTTGTCGAAGAGGGGTTTGCACTTATCGGAAGATTTCAAGATGAATCGATTGAGTGCTGCTAACCTTCCAGTGAGGCATTGAACTTCTTTTCGATTTGTAGGTGAAGGCATATCCAGAACTGCTCGGATTTGGTCGGGATTAGCTTCGATACCCCTCCTGGTCATAAGGTGACCCAGGAATTTGCCCGATTGAACTCCGAAAGCGCACTTAGCTGGATTGAGCTTCATACGATATTTTCGAAGAACTTGAAAGGTTTCCGCCAGATCGGAAAGATGCTTGCTTCGAACGGAACTCTTGGTGAGGAGATCATCGACATATACTTCGACGTTGCGACCGATCTGGTTTTTGAACATCTTGGTGACTAGCCTTTGATAGGTAGATCCAGCATTTTTAAGGCCGAACGGCATTACATTGTAGCAGTAGAGACCTCGGCTAGTCACGAAGCAAGTCTTCTCTTGATCGTCTGGATGAAGTGGGATTTGATTATATCCAGAATACCCATCCATGAAAGACAATAGCTCGTGGCCAGCAGTGGCATCGACGAGTCTATCGATCCTTGGCATGGGAAATGGGTCTTTGGGGCAAGCCTTGTTGAGGTTGGTGAAGTCGATGCAGACTCTGACTTTCCCATTCTTCTTCGGAACAGCCACAATATTAGAGATCCAAGTAGGATACTCTACTTCACGGATGAAGCCTGCTGCGAGTAGCTTGGTGATTTCTTCTTGAACAGCAACTTGTAGCTCTGGTCGGATGGTGCGTGGCTTTTGCTTGACAGGCTTCACCTCTTCTTTGATCGCAAGTCGGTGACAAGCGTCATCTGGATTGATGCCAGGCATGTCTTCGAAACACCAAGCGAAGACGTCGATATTGGACTTGAGGAAGGATACCATGTCTTGCGCTTCTGCGTCGCTAAGACCGGTACCAATGAAAGTCTGTCGAGGGAGATCTCCGCTGCTGATGTTGATTGGGATGATTTCTTCAATTGAAGGTGACGCTTCCCATTCAATTGGTAGAGGTTCTATCAGCGGAATCTCCTTTGATTGCTATTTAGAAGAGGGACCAGCTTCATCTCGTGGCCGCTTTGGAGGAGCAATGTTGATCTTTCGATCTGTCTTAGCCGCAGCAGCCTCACAAGACCTTCCAGATTGTTGATCGCCTCGAATGCAGACGATGCCTTCTCCAGTTGCAAACTTGAGTAGTTGGTGGTAAGAGGAGGAGATGGCATTGATCTGGTGGAGGAAAGGTCGCCCGAGGATGGCGTTGTAACTGGAGACCCCTTCGACAATGGCAAACCTCACCGAGACTCGAGTCTCTCGGCTGAGGTCCAGAGTGAATCTCGATTCGCCCACCGTGATGCTTTGTTCGCTGTTGAAGCCAGTGATCACGGTTGGAACGACGTCAAGGCTTTGATATTTATGTCCCAGATGTTTGAAGCAGTCTGAGAACATAATGTCGATAGAACTCCCGGTGTCGATGAGGATACGATTGACGGTGCTTCCGTCGATGATGAGTTTCAAAACCAGGGGGTCTCGATGTGGAGTATGAACTCCTTGAAGATCAGTGTCGTTGAAGACGATGGACGGCCAAGCAAGACCTTCGATGGGCTTCTCGATCCAGGTATCTTCTTTATTTGCAGTAGATCGAACATGGAAGATGCGCCGAATTTGCCGATCGACTTCTTTCCCGGTCACTGCTTGGTTGTGCAATGATCCTTGAATGCCAAAGATATTGGCATTCACGGTGAGAGATGATGGGTTGGAAGAGATTTGATGAATCCAGCAAGCCTCTTTCCCCTTTGCAGAGGATCGACGTTGATCTTGCCCTTCTCTGGTTGTGGGGGAAAATCGTCGTGCCGACCCGAAGACTTTCGCAGCACCAGTCAATTAGAGTTGAAATAGACGTTGAGGATCGTTGGTCGATCTGTTGATCGAAGTTGAAGTTTTTCGCAGTATACAGGCAAAGAGAGATGCAATCAGAGAAGCACTCAGAGAGAATTGACACGAGAGATGTGATTTCGGAGTTCAGCCGAAGCCTACGTCTCCGTGCTATAGGGAGCAACCCGAATTCACCAACACTTGTTTCGAAGTGACCTCGACAGGCCGAGTGTCACTGAAGTTTCTTCGACTTGTTCAAAGACAAGAAGAAGATCAAGGTGAGGTAGAGGGTAAGAGGAGATAGAGGTTTCTGAGACAGATATCAGATGATGGTACTGATCTGTTTTCAGAGCTCTGGTTTGAGTTCTGGAGTTTCAGGTTTTGAAAGTCCGATCTGCCCTCTTGGATTTCGATCCATTTACATTCGAAGGCTCTGCTATTTATAGGATTCTCTGGTGGTAAATGGCGGTTTTCTGCTGTCATATCTGGGGATCCTCCAGGTAAGGCTGGTGGGCTCCGCTGTTGTCTTAAGGGGTCCACCAGGCAGGACCGGTGGGTCCCACTGTAGTCTCCGGGGGCCCACCAGCCAGGGCCGGTGGGTCCCGCTGTGGTACTCGGGGGCTCACCAGGCAGGGCTGGTGGGTCCCGCTGTGGTACTCGGGGGTTCACCAGGCAGGGCCGGTGGGTCCCGCTGTTGTCTTCGGGGGCCCACCAGGCAGGGCCGGTGGGTCCCGCTGTTGTTTTCGGGGGCCCACCAGGCAGGGCCGGTGGGTTCCACTGTTTGCAGACTTCTTGCCAAAATTTGCACCCACAGTTACCCCCTCCAAGTTAGCTAGAGATCATCTGGCTGGCTTGGATTCGTGGTGCAAAGCTAACGACCCCCTGTCACACACACAGAGGAGCTTTGTCGAGTGTTAGCGTTAAAATAGACTGATCGGTCAATTTTGACCGTTCGGTCAAATTTGACCGTTCGGTCAATTTTGACCGTTCGGTCAATTTTGACTGATCGGTTAATTATGACCGAACGGTCGATTTCAACCGGTCAAGGACTGGGTGATCGGTCAAAAAACATGGTTTTTTGATCGATCTAGTGGAAAATTGCCCGATCGATTGATTTTGACCGTTCGGTCAAATTTGACCAAACGGCTAAAATCAGCCGGTCAAGGTTTGGGTGATCGGCAAAAAACCTCAGTTTTTTGCCAGATCTAGTAGAAAATTGACCGATCGGTTGATTTTGACCGAACGGTCAGATTTGACCGAACGGCTAAAATCAGCCGGTCAAGGTTTGGGTGATCGGTAAAAAACCTCAGTTTTTTGCCAGATCTAGTAGAAAATTGACCGATCGGTTGATTTTGACCGAACGGTCAGATTTGACCGAACGGCTAAAATCAGCCGGTCAAGGTTTGGGTGATCGGCAAACTCAGTTTTTTGCCAGATCTAGTAGAAAATTGACCGATCGGTTGATTTTGACCGAACGGTCAGATTTGACCGAACGGCTAAAATCAGCCGGTCAAGGTTTCGGTGATCGGCAAAAAACCTCAGTCTTTTGCCTGATCTAGTAGAAAATTGACCAATCGGTTGATTTTGACCGAACGGTCAGATTTGACCGAACGGCTAAAATCAGCCGGTCAAGGTTTGGGTGATCGGCAAAAAACCTCAGTTTTTTGCCAGATCTAGTAGAAAATTGACCGATCGGTTGATTTTGACCGAACGGTCAGATTTGACCGAACGGCTAAAATCAGCCGGTCAAGGTTTGGGTGATCGGCAAAAAACCTCAGTTTTTTGCCAGATCTAGTAGAAAATTGACCGATCGGTTGATTTTGACCGAACGGTCAGATTTGACCGAACGGCTAAAATCAGTCGGTCAAGGTTTGGGTGATCGGCAAAAAACCTCAGTTTTTTGCCAGATCTAGTAGAAAATTGACCGATCGGTTGATTTTGACCGAACGGTCAGATTTGACCGAACGGCTAAAATCAGCTGGTCAAGGTTTGGGTGATCGGCAAAAAACCTCAGTTTTTTGCCAGATCTAGTAGAAAATTGACCGATCGGTTGATTTTGACCGAACGGTCAGATTTGACCGAATGGCTAAAATCAGCAGGTCAAGGTTTGGGTGATCGGCAAAAAACCTCAGTTTTTTGCCAGATCTAGTAGAAAATCGACCGATCGGTTGATTTTGACCGAACGGTCAGATTTGACCGAACGGCTAAAATCAGCTGGTCAAGGTTTGGGTGATCGGCAAAAAACCTCAGTTTTTTTTGCCAGATCTAGTAGAAAATTGACCGATCGGTTGATTTTGACCGAACGGTCAGATTTGACCGAACGGCTAAAATCAGCCGGTCAAGGTTTGGGTGATCGGCAAAAAACCTCAGTTTTTTGCCAGATCTAGTAGAAAATTGACCGATCGGTCGATTTTGACCGAACGGTCAGATTTGACCGAACGGCTAAAATCAGCCGGTCAAGGTTTGGGTGATCGGCAAAAAACCTCAGTTTTTTGACAGATCTAGTAGAAAATTGACCGATCGGTTGATTTTGACCGAACGGTCAGATTTGACCGAACGGCTAAAATCAGCCGGTCAAGGTTTGGGTGATCGGCAAAAAACCTCGGTTTTTTGCCAGATCTAGTAGAAAATCGACCGATCGGTTGATTTTGACCGAACGGTCAAATTTGACCGAACGGCTAAAATCAACCGGTCAAGGTTAAAGTCTTGAACCTGTACTTTTGAGGAAGTGGTATAGCTTGTGCTTCTTCTTTGATCTTTGGCAGTCTTGAATATCGATGGAGTTTGATTTTTTCTGCTTTGAATCCTTGGTTGGCCGGAATGTGGTTTTGAACCGGCGGTCCGGTTCACTCAAACCGATGGTTTGTTTGGACCGTTGGTTTACGCGGACCGGTAGGTCTGACACTTCGTCTGGTCCGACGGTTCGCCTGATTTTGCGCTTGCTATGGATGGATGCCACGTGTACCTGCAAAAACATGCGATTTGATATGGTGAAGACACGTGTCTTCTCGATTTGCGTACCGTTTTACCCTGGGTATATAAGTCTCTCTCGCCGTCATTTTCGCCTCACGCTTTCAGAATTTTTCGAAGTCCAGTTTCTTTTGCTTCCGATCTTCCTTTCTCTGTTTCCTCTCGATCGATCGAATGGCCTCCTCCGGCAGTTTGAAGAAGGTCGCGGTTCCTTCCAAGAGGAAGGGGAAGGAAATCTCTGAAGAATCATCCCCCCCAAAGGTCGAGGCAAGGGCAAGGCAGTGCTGATGGAGTTGGGCCAACTGGGCAAGAAGCACTCTGGGGTTGGATTCGCTTCTGCTCCTTCAAGGCCAGAACACATCCCGAAGGTGAGGTTCGTCATGGGCCGTCTGCTGCCTCTCAATGAAGAGCCTTCCTACATCTACAACACTGGTGGCGAGTTCACCGACAAGAGGAGGGCACAGTGGCAGCGGCTGTTGGCATGCTTCACAGAGGGGAAGATCCGGCCTTCACTGCCCGGGATTCAGGCTGGCTTTGGCATTGACAAGCAAACTGTGTTTGTGAATTTTGCCAGCAACGAACAAGTGATGGGGACAGTGGTCTCCTTGGGTCAGTTGAACTGCGGACTTCGCCTTCCGCTACTGCCGTTTGCCGCGAGGTTGCTAAACTCCTCCGGCCTTTGCCCAGGACAGATCACTGGCAATGCAAGGAGGATAATCTATGCCTTCTGCCGTGTAGAGTCTGACTTCCAGAAGGAGCTGAGGGAGTGCTACTCCAGCCTCCACGACGACGAAGAGGCCCGGATCGAGTTGGGTTACTTCTTCTATCACTACCGATGGGTCTCGAGGAAAGACAGCCCTTTCTTCAACCTCACAGGAATTTCCGCTCTACGCCCCCTCACCGACACAGTTGCCTCCGATAAGCTGTACACGGAGTGGCCACTCTCAGTGTCTGGTGCATGGACGCCACTTTCGGTGCCAGAGACTCCTCACTCTGACGTGAACAAGGAGGTAAAGATGTTTTATGGCAAAGGAGAGCTGGCCTGGCCTTCGGAGAGGGTTGGAGCCATCGATAACTTGTTTCTCGAGTTGACGTGCGGTACCAGGTCCTGGAAGCAATTTTCAAACTGCCCAGTGAGGTATGGAAAAGCCAATCTCCTTCACCGGTCGCAGGCCAGATACGAAGATAATGAGGTCTTGTACTCAGACTATGAGGAGGATCCTCAGTCTGGCAAGATCATCAGGAAGGTTAGGATCGAGAAGAAGGCTTATGGTGCAAGGCGCCGAATGCCCACCTCTGAAGAAAAGCTGGTGATACAGAGGGGCCCGGTGAAGAAGAAAAGAAAAATCCTCATCAAGCAGAATGAAGAAGAGGACCAAGAGAACAAGGATGAAGAGGAAGAAGAAGAGGAAGAAGAAAAGAAGAAAGAAGATGAGGAAGAAGAAGAAGAAGAAGATACAGAAGATGGTAGTAATGGCAATCGCGACGATGATGACGACGACGATGAGGATGGGGGTGGTGAGGATGATCTTCCTCCCACCCCTACTGGTGGAGGTGAGGGAAACGGGGGTGGTGAGGAAGATATTCCTCTCACCCCCACTGATGGTGACCAAGAACAGGGGGGTGGTGGGGATGAACTTCCTCCCACTCCCACTAGCGGTGCAGAAGAGGAAGACTCTCTTCCTATCCCCATCGACGAGGCTAAGGCCCGTCGAATAGAGGGAGTCATGGACGTGGAGGGCGAAGGCCACAAGGTGGTTCCCGCTTACCACTTCGATGATTTGAAGAAGCGCCCGGTGCGTCTCAAAATCAAATTCTCAGGGAGTGGTGGGGTTGGAAGCAACCCCACACCCCTCGACCAACTTCCTCCAGTCACTCCCCGCATTGAAGGAGCAACCACAAGTGGGGGTCTGGAGGTCGAACAACCCCCACCCCCTCATCGCTCTTTGGCCGATGAGGTGGCTTCTCTCATGGCTGGGCTCCATCAGCCAGGCGGGCAGCAAGAGGAAGGGGGTTTCTCACCTCCCCAGGGTGCTTCCTCTCCTATTCACTTGGAGAGGGAGAGCCGTGTGGGCGATGGGGCTCCCCAACTCCAGCCAGAACCCCAGCCAGAACCAATTCCCACCAAGGAGAAATCGACTCCTCGGGGCAAGAGCTCCGACCGTGGCAAGGGAAAGGCTCCTCGAGTCGATGTCTCAGGTGCTTGACATAATTTTGCCTTGATTGACTTGCTTTTGAAGTTTGAAATTATTCTAACTCTTTTGAACTTCTGTTTGATTTGCAGGGACTCCTGCAGGCATGGCTTCAATTTTGAAAGATTTGGGTGAGGTTGACATCAACCACCCAACTCCCGTGATTCGGCAACTCTGCAACCTTCCGGGGGCTCCGATTGAGGAAGCCTTTCATAGGCTTGAAGTGGTGGTAAGTGCATCAGCTTGAATTGTCTTTTGATTTGAATCCTCCGATATACTCTTATCATTTCTTGTCTGTTCGCAGAACTCAGCGGTTCTGAAATTCGGCACAAAGCTCTTCAAGAAGTACGGAGAGCGAGAGGCTTCATCTGAAGTCTCTCGTCTAACGGCTGAATTGGAAGCTGCCCACGAGGAGAAGGATAAGCTGAGGGATCTTCTATCCTCCAAGAAGGAGACCTTGAAGGCTAAGATTGAGGCCCTCTGAAAGGAAAAACTGGAGAGCAAAGGCTGGCAGAATGGCTTCGAGGCCCGGGGTCACGAGCTCGAGGAGTTGAGGAATCGATTTTTCAAGATCGAGAACTTATCCTTCGATCGTGCTGCTCGAATAAAACAGTTGGAGGCTGAACTCGCTGCAAGAGATGCCGCTTTTACTGCTAAGGAGAGAGCTTCAGCTGCGAAGGAGGATGCCCTCAACAAGGAGCTGGAGAAAATGCGCACTGAATGCGCGAGTTACAGGGAGACGACGGAGAAGGCGGTGGAGGCGCTCAGGGTCCACGCTAGTGGCGTTCGATCTTCTAAGGCTTCCGTGGCGAGTAAAGCTCGAGGCGGATCCGAGGGAGAGAAGTCGCGCGCGCCAAGTGTGGCCAAGCCTTGAGATCTTCTATCTTCTTTCTTTGCTGTACTTTGTAAACTTGTGATATGAAAAAGGCTCACTCCTGTACTCGGCAATTTTTTGATAACAAAGATATCTTTCTGGTGCTTGAAATTGAATGTCTTGTGTTTGAACTCTTTGAATGCTGTGTTCTGGATGGTATTGAAATATTTTGAATATATATACACACTTGAATGTAAAGGGATGAGTCACAACTCAATCACCCAAACTGTTGAGTAACTTGAAAATTGAACTTTGTTGGAGCATGACTTGAAATCGTTAACATTTGTATGTGAGGGGTTGAGTCGCAACTCAAGCACCCAAACTTGTTAGACGATGTTGAAATTGAAAGTCATTTAACGTTTGCACGTAAGGGGTAGTGTCGCAATACAAACTCCCAAACTCGTTAAATGACCAGTGACTTGAAGGTTGTGTTGTAGCACAACCCGAAACCGTTTAACATTTGCCTGTAAGGGGTTGAGTCGCAACTCAATCACCCAAACTTGTTAAACGACCTGGCAATTTGAATGCAGATAGCTTTGAATTCGAATATAGATAACTTGAAACTGCTCCAGAATTTGAATCGATAAGATGAACATTTGAAAGCAATCTTTATCCAGCTTGGAATTTACATCGAGGATAGAGCATTTTGAAATGTCTAGCTTTCCAAGTTCGTGGCAATCGGTAGGATCCTTTGCTTTCTCCTGATTTCAATCATGTCTGGACTTTCCCAGTTGGGAGCTAGTTTCCTGCTGCTGTGTTTTCTGGCAATACGAATGGTTACTTGAAAGTTGACTATCTCTAACCCCCAGATCTTTCAATCTCAAGGGAGATCTTCACTGTTGATGCTTGACGGAATGATCTTGCCTGCCTTTGACAAATTCTTGGAGATGTCCTATACGTAGCAGATCTTCCAAATGATACTTTAGCCGGTGGCATTGATCGGTAGAATGCCCATGACTGCGATGGAAATCACAGTAGACTGTTTTATCTGCAGTGAACTTGGTGTCGGGCTGCAGTGGATTAGGCCATCGGAGGAACTCTTCATGCTGAATGCGATCGAGTATCTGTTCGACCGGCATATTCCACTCGGTGAAAGTGGTCTTCGTTGGAGATCGACGCCCGTCATTCTTTGATCGTTTGTTGGCTGGAGGGGCTGCTGCCTCAGCATTGTGGGCCTTGGTAGCATACTTGGGAGCTTCTCTCTCCGCAAGTCTTCGTTTTGTTTCTCGCCCTTTCCGAGCGACTTGGTCATCTTCGACCTCGATCTCTCTCTGGATTCGATCGAACATAGCCCCCAGAGAAGGAGGAGGATTGCGGATGAAGTCGTTGTAGATGTGTAGATCAAAGCGGAGAGCGTTCTGGAAAGCCAACATGATGGCTTCATCATCCAGATGTCTTCCAGAGAGGGCAGCATGCTCATTGCGAAACCTCCTAGTGAAACTTCGGAGAGTCTCATCAGCACCCATCCTTAACCGATAGAGAGAGTCGAGCTTCTTCTCGGGCTTCAGATTGAGCTGATAATGCTGCACAAAGAGTTTAGCCAAAATATCGAACTGGGTGATGGACCCAGCTCGGAGATTGTGATACCAGTCGAGCGACGGTTCATCGAGACTTCCTGCGAAAGTGCGACAGAGCACATTGTTTTCTTCTTCGTGTGGCGTTAGAGCTTGCTTGAATGCGAGGATGTGGAGAGTAGGATCTCCTCTTATGCAGTTGAATTTGGGGAGGATAGGAGTTCTCCATCCCTTCGGAAAAGTTGACTCGAAGAGGCTTCGATGTAGAGGCCCGGCAGAGGAGTACCCATCCCTACGACCGTGTCCTCGACCTAGAGGTGGGTCAAGAGGCAAGATCGCAAGGTCTTGCTCAGGCATTGAAGTATTCGCCGGTTGAAGTCTATGTCGGAGGTCCGATCCAAGCCCACGTTGAAGTGGAATGGAAGGGGAGACTCTACTCTTTGAAGGAGCGCCTTTCATGTGGTGCTTCCTTAGTATGTTGAGCTTTGAAGGCGCGTTCTTGTCGCAGTTGCGGCCGGAAGAAGATTGAGAAGATTCGTCGTTGAGACGGTCCCAAACACTCTGCTTCCATGGGGCAGCAGAGGGAGTTGGGTCGCGTCGGATCCTCTCGAGGGCAGCAGTGCCCATTGACCTCCGTTGCTCGGAGTGAATTGAATGTCGAGGAAGATCAACCCTCTCACTTGTAGAGGGAATAGGTAGAGCGATCCCAGCCTCGGAAGCTGCTTTCTTCAGAGCATCCCTCTCAGCGGTGAGGGTGGCATTTTGCTTCGCCAATTGGAGCAGTTGAAAGTCGACTGCAGAAATTTGGTAGGTCGATGGAGGGTCTTCAGCAGGAGAGGGGGTTGTTTGCCCAATTGACTGTCGTGCAGGGTGAGCGATCGGTCGATCGACAGATCTCCCACTCCCTGAACAAACCCCCATCTCGGGGACAGCAAGGGGCTGTCCGAAGTTGAGCCTTTGACTCATTGAACGAGTCTCGGGATGAGGTTGTTGTTGAGTGTTACTTCCTTCTGGTTGACCCTGGTGTTTTGTCCTCGCCATTCAGAGAGCGAAGGGTGCAACGAGAGTGCCGACGTTCGATCAGTTGTCTGATCAACCAAGGAGGCGAGGAAGTTTGGCTATCAAGATTGGTTGTATGCTCAACCGATCGAGTAGTAGCGGAGAGCTGGACTTTTTGCTCGGATCCCACAGACGACGCCAAACTGTGGGGGAAAATCTTCGTGCCGACCCGAAGACTTTCGCAGCACCAGTCAATTGGAGTTGAAATAGACGTTGAGGATCGTTGGTCGATCTGTTGATCGAAGTTGAAGTTTTTCGCAGTATACAGGCAAAGAGAGATGCAATCAGAGAAGCACTCAGATAGAATTGACACGAGAGATGTGATCTCGAAGTTCAGCCGAAGCCTACGTCTCCGTGCTATAGGGAGCAACCCGAATTCACCAACACTTGTTTCGAAGTGACCTCGACAGGCCGAGTGTCACTGAAGTTTCTTCGACTTGTTCAAAGACAAGAAGAAGATCAAGGTGAGGTAGAGGGTAAGAGGAGATAGAGGTTTCTGAGACAAATATCAGATGATGGTACTGATCTGTTTTCAGAGCTCTGGTTTGAGTTCTGGAGTTTCAGGTTTTGAAAGTCCGATCTGCCCTCTTGGATTTCGATCCATTTACATTCGAAGGCTCTGCTATTTATAGGATTCTCTGGTGGTAAATGGCGGTTTTCTGCTGTCATATCTGGGGATCCTCCAGGTAAGGCTGGTGGGCTCCGCTGTTGTCTCAAGGGGTCCACCAGGCAGGACCGGTGGGTCCCACTGTAGTCTCCGGGGGCCCACCAGGCAGGGCCGGTGGGTCCCGCTGTGGTACTCGGGGGCTCACCAGGCAGGGCCGGTGGGTCCCGCTGTGGTACTCGGGGGTTCACCAGGCAGGGCCGGTGGGTCCCGCTGTTGTCTTCGGGGGCCCACCAGGCAGGGCTGGTGGGTCCCGCTGTTGTCTTCGGGGGCCCACCAGGCAGGGCCGGTGGGTCCCGCTGTTTGCAGACTTCTTGCCAAAATTTGCACCCACACTGGTGAATTCATGGAGGTGGCCTTCTCTCAGCAAGTCTTCGAGATGAAACTTTAGCCGATAGCACCGATCGGTGGAATGGCCATGGCTCCGATGGAAATTGCAATAAACAGTTTTGTCGGCAGTGAACTTTGTGTTAGGCTGAAGTGGATTGGGCCTTCGAAAGAATTCCTCGTGTTGAATGCGGTCGAGTATTTGTTCGACCGGTATATTCCACTCGGTGAAAGTGGTCTTTGTTGGAGATCGACGCCCGTCATTCTTTGATCGTTTGTTGGCTGGAGGGGCTGCTGCCTCAGCGTTGTAAGCCTTGGCAGCATACTTGGGAGCTTCTCTCTCCGCAGGCCTTCGTTTTGTTTCTCGCCCTTTTCGAGCGACTTGATCATCTTCGACCTCGATCTCTCTCTGGATTCGATCGAACATAGCACCCAGAGAAGGAGGGGGATTGCGGATGAAGTCGTTGTAGATGTGTAGATCAAAGCGGAGAGCATTCTGGATAGCCAACATGATGGCTTCATCATCCAAATGTCTTCCAGAGAGGGCAGCATGCTGTTGAGCGGCCAATTTGTGCGAATTATCCTATTATTCTCAAGCATATATCGTCAGTTTGCTACGTAAAACTTTCATACTACACGTAAACTGCATGATTATCTTTGCACCACTGCTTAGTAGACTTTCATACGAACACAGTGATATATTGGTTTGCTCTCATACACATCATGCATGATAGTTATACTGTCTGATAATCCAAATTATCCTTTTATCGATTAATGCCCCGGAACCTTATGGACGTCATTTTATGTGTATTTTCAGGGAATTGGAGCTTGCTTTCAACGCACATGGCTACAATGGAGCAAAACTTTGTAGATGGTTTCGGCACAGGGACGAAGACTACACACGCACAAATGAATGGATAATGGAATTGAAGTCTGGATGGTCGTCGTCCTCTTCCTGCCACATTTTATCTCTCTTCTATTTTCATCCTTCTATTTTACATCTCAATCCATTTACATCAAACCAATCACAACCATCCGTGCATCAGCCCCTTTACCCGACCCGGCTGACCCATCTCTCTCCTCTCCCGTTCCTAGTTTTCTCTCTCGGATTCCTTGCAATCAAAACATATCATAGCCGTCCCGGACCCTTAAAACCCATCTTAATACACCCAGCTCCATTTCTACCTTAGCCGTCCGATTGCCCATCCTTCCATGCATATATGCTTGCATGCATATAAACCCATTCATGAATCCCGATCCGATCCACTGCATGAGCCCCATTAAGCCAACGACCCAGCCGAGCTTCTTTCCCTCTCTCCGGGATTCTCTCTCTAACCCAACCGCACATCTCTCTAGATCTAAACCCAGCCCCGATATCTCTCTTTCCTTAACCGTCCCGACTTTACTCTCTCTCTATCTCCTTCCATAACAAACCAAGCCGTGCGTCTCTCTTTCTCCCGTTCTCTTCTCTCTCTAAATCTCTCACGATCCCACACCGGACTTTTCTCTCTTTCTCCCCTTGATTCTCTCTCTAATTACCTCTCTTTCCTTATCTCTCTAACCGTCCAAATATCAGCCCCTACCCGATCGGCCCGAGATATGCACGTTCCCCACCGAACTTACTTCTCTCCCACGTTTCTCTCACACTCGATCACAGCCGTTCCTTGGCCCGAAGCATGCACGTCCGGATTCTCTCTCTCTCCTCCCGTCTCTCTATATATTTCCACCATCCGAAACCTAGGAGGGAGGAGGACGACCGAAAGGCTGCCATCTGACCACCATACACCTCCCACCATCTTCATCTTCATCACCACTGAGGGGGCTTCTACGGCATCATCTACATCTTCGCGTACCATCTCTGAGCCACGTCCACCGCTCTCGAAGCCGCCGCCATCATCGCCGGGTTCGTCGTCTTCAAGAAGGAAGCATCCGCCATCAAAGCTCACATGGCCATCCGAGGCTAAATCATCGCTCTAAGTTCTGGATGAAGCCTTGTAGTTGTATCTAAACCATGCTCTTATTTGATTTCCATATTATAGTGCGTTTAATGAAAATAAAGTGATCTTTGCTCATTCATGCTTGATTAAAATTTCTGTAATAAGTTAGCTTTATTCTCCGTTATTATCAGAGTTCTACAGAGGTTTATCTCATAGTTTTATTCTTCGTCATTACGAGTAGTTTTACGGAGAATCATTACATAGTATTAGCTTCTGTTATTACTTCGAATTTTATGGAGAATTATTTCAGGCTTATTCCATTAAAGCGAGGAAGATCACTACATTTGTGATCATAATAGTGCTCCATTGAATATCATTCCCGGAGATAGATTGACTTCGCATCTCCGTGAGAATCCTGGAAATCATATAAAAGTATAGTTTAGATCGCTACTTGTGCGGATTCTAGAGCTTAGAATGTCTCTCCATATAGATTACAACCGTAACCTTAATTAGCTTTCAGTTTTGCTTTCCGTATTTTCCGTTTCAAAACAATTTCACAAAAATCAATCATCTAATTAAACTAAAATATAAAATTAATTAGCTTTAATTTTTCTTTAATTAGTTTTCATCCAAGTCTCTGTGGGATCGACCCGTATTTGCCACTGTCTATCAGATAGACGCCGTGCACTTGCGGTATAACAATTTAAAATCACAACAAGTTTTTGGCGCCGTTGCCGGGGACTTGAGTTTGAAAACTGTTAAAGTTTAGTTTTTATTTGTTTTAAAAGAAAAAAAAAAGTCAGTATTAGTATTCTTAGTTATTCTATTTTCGTATTTTGTCTCTTTCGTACTTATTATCTTCTGCTTAACTTTTCCGGTACTTACACGCTCTACGGAAAACTTGCATAAGCATCGCAAGGTAAGTATTTAAACCCTTACCCACGCCTCTCCAGTCAGTGGGTTTGATTACGTACTCCTATTGCTTACTCCTGCTGATTCAACAACCGTAGTAATTAGGGTAACCGGCTAATGTGCAAACTTTCACCGTAGATCAAATAATCGAATTGCATTGCAACTTTGTAAGGTTGTCGCCAGCTCGGCACATACACCTCTTATAGTTGTATGTGTGTCTCAGTCTGAGGTGTACACTCAACCTTGCATCGATAGAAACCATTTGCTAGGGTGTTGCATTGCATAATAGTAGACTCTCTATTTGCATAAGTATTCTGCTAAAGTACGTACTCTGTTTTTTTTTATTAGCGTATCTATTACCTAGTTGACACATTAATCTGGACACACAGTCCATAGTTTGGGCACGTGTAGAAAAAAGATTAGTTAGAATTGATTATAATAATATCTTAGAGATGGCGGAACAGCCGCAACCAATCACCTTAGGGGATTATATGTATCCCACTAGGGCTACACAACCTTCTTGCATAACCTTACCCAACACTAATGCAAAATTTGAATTAAAATCTGGCTTAATCCAAATGCTTCCCGTCTTTCGGGGAATGGAGCAGGAAAACCCATATCAACACGTGAGGGAATTTGAGGACATATGTGGAACAATGAAATTCGATAATATGTCCGAAGAAAACCTCAAACTTAGGTTATTCCCCTTCTCGCTAAAAGAAAAGGCTAAAGCATGGCTTTATGCCTTACAAGCTGGATCCATAACTACTTGGGTAAGCCTACTCGAGCTCTTTTATAGAAAATTCTATTCTAAACAAAAGACGGCCTCGATTCGTCAGGCCTTGAATGTGTTTCACCAACTAGAAGGTGAAGCTCTCTATAAATACATAGAAAGATTTAAGGACCTATTACTGCACTGTCCACACCATGGCTTTGAAAAAATTAGACTAGTCCAAATCCTTTATGAAGGGTTGAACTACTCATCTAAGACCATGGTAGAATCATGTTGTAATGGTGAGTTCACCAAAAAGACAGCAGATCAAGCCTGGACCTACTTAGAAGAAATTGCCGAAAACACACTACAATGGGAACCAATCAAAGAAGAATCTAGGAAACCCCTCCCTACTGCGCAAGGTGGGCTCTATAAAGTGGAACCTAAATTCGAAGCAGAAGCTAAACTAGCCACTGTGATGAGATGCTTAGAGGCTATAGAAATGAATCAAGGAAATATAACTCCCGCTCCGAATACCTTATAAGCACTAAGTCTTAATCAAACTATGAGTGGCAATAATGAGCCTACCTTTTCTATTTGCTCAATTTGTAGTGAGCCTACCCATGCAGATCATCGATGCCCGATGTTAGGGGGACAAGAAAATAATATGGAAAAAATCAATGCTCTGTATCAAAACAATCGTTTTGATAATCAACAAAGGTATAATCCATACTCAAACACTTACAATGAAGGATGGAAGAATCATCCAAATTTCTCGTGGACTAAAGGTCCATACCAAGGTGGCTCATCTCAGTCTGTACCACCTCCAGGATTGCAAAAGCCACCTATACAAAATGCCACCTCTAACCCAGATAATCAAAGAATCAATACTCTGGAGGAAACGATGAAACTATTAGCCCAGAATACCCTCCAATTCCAACAGAGCACCGCACAAAGCATTAGTGATAACACACAATCTATTGCGAAGTTAGAATACACTGTGAGTCAACTAGCTGATTCTTTGAATACAAGAGATAAGGGTACATTCCCGAGTCAACCTGAGGCTAACCCTAAAGGGTCAAATCTAAGGGGTCAATTTGAAATTCATGACATCAAAGGAAAAGGCCATGAGCAAGCAAATGCAGTTACTACACTTAGGTCAGGACGGCAAGTTGATAACATGATAGGACCTCCTAAGGAAACTGAGGAACCTAGGCAGAATGACTTAAGAACTGAAGAAACACCTGAAGAGGAGCCAAAGTCACAAGAGGAAACTAGGGAGAACACAAGACACAATACTGAAAATATGGCATCACCTAGTGAACCACCTCTTAGAACCTATATTCCTAGAGCCCCATATCCTCAAAGACTAGAGCCAGCAAAGAAGAAAATGCAAATGGATAATATGTTAGAAATTTTCAAACAAGTAAAAATCAACATTCCACTCTTAGATGCAATCCAACAAATACCTACATACGCTAAATTCTTAAAGGACCTTTGCACTTTTAAGAGAGCAACAAATGTACCTAAGAGAGCATTTCTGACTCAGCAGGCTAGTTCGGTTATTTCATGCTCAACCCCTATCAAATATAAGGACCCTGGCTGTCCTACTATTTCCTGTGAAATAGGGGAATATCACATTGAGAAAGCCTTGCTCGACTTAGGTGCGAGTGTCAACCTCCTTCCATATTCCATATATGAAGAACTAGGTTTGGGGGAGTTAAAACCCACTAGATTAACCCTCCAGCTAGCTGATGCTTCAATTCGATATCCTAAAGGGATAGTGGAAGACATCCTCATCAAAGTGGGAGAATTTGTATTCCCTGTTGACTTTGTGGTCCTTGATACAAAACCACCAACTGAATTTACTAATCGAGTACCAGTAATCTTAGGGCGACCTTTCCTAGCAACATCGAATGCATTAATCAACTGTCGGAATGGTGTTATGAATATTTCTTTCGGTAACATGACAATACAAGTGAATATATTTAATGTGAGCAAACAACCGAGATATGAAAGTGATGAATTAGAAGATGTCAACTACTTGCAAGAACAAGAAGAAAGTTTAGTATCACAAGTACACTATGATGACCCACTGGAAGCCTGCCTTGCACATTTTGGAAAAGCTTTTGATATTGATGATCATATCAATGAAATCAATGCACTGCTAGAGGCTACCCCTTCTTTCGAAATGAACAAATGGCAGCCTAAGCCAGAAATCCTCACACCTTCTCTGACACCACCTGTACCTTCAATAAGAAAGCCCCCGAAGTTAGAACTAAAACCATTACCAGAAAATCTTAAATATGTGTTTTTAGGATCTGCTGAAACTCTTCCTGTCATAATAGCTTCAGACCTAGACGAAGACCAAGAGAAACAACTTGTTGAAATCCTTAAGGATCATAAAGAAGCTATAGGATGGTCAATAGCCGATATAAAGGGCATAAGCCCCTCTGTGGTTCAACATAGAATCTATCTCGAGGAAGAGACTAAAACAAGTCGAGAACCGCAAAGGCGGCTGAACCCTGCAATGAAGGAAGTGGTTAGGACAGAAGTACTAAAACTTTTGGATACCGGAGTGATTTACCCGATTTCAGATAGCTCCTGGGTGAGCCCTGTCCAAGTAGTTCCAAAGAAATCGGGCATCACAGTGGTGATAAATAAAGGTAATGAGTTGGTGCCTACAAGAGTGCAAATTGGATGGAGAGTATGTATTGATTATAGGAAGTTAAACTCCGCTACACGAAAAGATCACTTTCCACTCCCTTTCATAGATCAAATGCTAGAGCGGTTAGCCGGACATGCTTACTACTGTTTTTTAGATGGTTATTCCGGTTATAACCAAATTCCTATAGCACCAGAGGATCAAGAGAAGACTACATTCACTTGTCCATTTGGAACGTTCGCCTATAGACGCATGCCCTTTGGGTTATCCAATGCACCTGCTACATTTCAGCGGTGTATGACTAGTATCTTTTCTGATATGGTTGAACGCTTTCTTGAAGTATTTATGGATGACTTTTCAGTCTTTGGATCCAATTATCAAGAGTGCTTGCAACACTTAGAACTCGTGCTTGTAAGATGCAAAGAGAAAAATCTAGTGCTAAATTGGGAAAAATGTCATTTTATGGTAAAGAAAGGAATAGTCTTGGGGCATGTCATCTCTGATAAAGGGATTGAGGTAGACAAAGCAAAGATTGATCTAATCTCTAACCTTCCACCTCCACGATCGGTTAAAGATATAAGATCATTCTTAGGCCATGCTGGGTTTTATAGGCGATTCATTAAAGATTTTAGTAAAATTTCAAGACCGTTATGCAATTTGCTTTCCAAGGATGTACCTTTTGCTTTTGATAAATCTTGTCTAGAAGCTTTCGAGCGATTAAAGAAAGAACTCACCTCTGCCCCCATCATCCAGCCTCCTAATTGGTCTATCCCATTTGAAATCATGTGTGATGCTTCAGATCATGCCATTGGAGCCGTTTTGGGTCAAAGAGTAGATAAGCTGCCGCATGTAATCTACTATACGAGTCGTACTCTAAATGATGCACAGCTAAACTACACTACAACTGAAAAAGAATTGTTAGCTGTAGTCTTTGCCCTAGAAAAGTTTAGACCTTATTTGATAGGATCTAAGGTCATCGTGTATACAGATCATGCGGCTTTGCGGTACCTTTTTTCAAAAAAAGATACCAAAGCTCGATTGATTCGATGGATCCTTCTATTACAAGAATATGATTTAGAAATTCGAGACAAGAAGGGTAGCGAAAATGTGGTCGCAGATCATCTCTCTAGGTTAAACTCAGAATCCTTTAGTAAAGAACTCCCTCTACATGAAAGTTTTCCCGATGAGCAATTGCTACAAATCTCTAAACTCCCATGGTTTGCAGATATAGTAAATTACCGAGTCACTGAGGAGATGCCTAGTCATTGGTCGAAACAGGATAAATCTAAGTTCTTATCTGAGGTAAAATATTTCTTTTGGGATGACCCCTACCTTTTTAAATATTGTCCCGACCAAATCATTCGAAGATGTGTCCCTGATCATGAGCATAACAGTGTGATAGCATTTTACCATGACTATGCTTGTGGTGGACATTTTAGTGCTAAAAAGACAGCTGCTAAGATTCTGCAATGTGGATTCTACTGGCCCACGATGTTTAAAGATTGTCATGCATTTTGTGTTAGTTGTGAAAGATGTCAAAAGCTTGGCAAAATAACCAATCGAAATATGATGCCCCTAAATCCTATTTTGATAGTTGAAATTTTTGACGTTTGGGGTATAGATTTTATGGGGCCATTTCCAAGCTCGTTCGGGAATTTATATATCTTGCTTGCGGTTGATTATGTTTCAAAATGGGTTGAGGCAATACCGACCAAGACCAATGATAGCCAAGTAGTGATCAAGTTTGTAAAAGATTATATATTTAGTCGGTTCGGTACACCTAGGGCGATCATAAGTGATGGCGGAAGCCATTTTTGTAACAACACCTTCGATAGATTAATGAAGAAATATTCAGTCACCCATAAAGTTGCTACACCCTATCATCCACAAACAAGTGGCCAAGTAGAAGTCTCGAATAGGCAGATCAAGCAAATTCTAGAAAAAACTGTAAATCCAAATCGAAAAGACTGGTCGGTGCGGTTGATGGATGCGTTATGGGCCTATCGAACTGCTTACAAAACTCCGCTAGGAATGTCCCCATATCGGCTTGTGTATGGTAAGGCTTGCCACTTGCCAGTTGAATTAGAACATAGGGCTTACTGGGCAATCAAGACATTCAATTTTGAACTACCCTCAGCCGGTAACCTTCGCAAGCTACAACTGAATGAGCTTGATGAAATACGAAATGATGCATATGAAAATGCAAAAATCTATAAAGAGCGGATGAAAGCAACACATGATAAATCCATCCTAAGAAAGTCATTCGAACCGGGTATGAAAGTTCTCTTGTACAATTCCAGATTAAATTTATTTCCCGGAAAATTAAGATCTCGTTGGTCTGGCCCCTTTATAGTTCGTGTAGTTCATTATCATGGGGCCATAGAAATTGAGAACCCCCAGAATGGGGATATTTTCAAGGTAAATGGGCAAAGGCTAAATCCGTTTTTAGAACTAAAAGATAAGGTTGTAGAGGAGATTCTCTTACAAGATCCTCTTTACACTGACTAATCCCATATGAACTATGTCGGGCTGACGACATTAAACTTAGCACTTACTGGGAGGTAACCCAGATTGCATGATTCATATCTATTTATAAACTATCGTAAAAAAAAAAAAAAAAAAATTAACAAAAAAAATTAAAATAAAATGAAAAAAAAATTAAAATAAAAATTTATGTGTACATGTTTGTTCGTCATTTTTATATTAGCATTTTTGTTTTCTGATTTCTATATGAAAAAAATTGGTATTATCTTAACATTTTCAGGAAAGACTTAGTTCATTCAGAATCTATCTCGAGGAGTGCACCCCTGCGTCTTAACTACAACGAGACATTCTATATATCAAGGGAGGTTTGCTAGTAAACATTTGCATTCATGTCTACATCTGATACTCTTGTCTCATCACTTTCACACCTAGGATTAGAGGATGATGTTGATGACCATTTTGAAAGATCAAATCTGTTCGAAACCATTGGATGCCTTATGGATTTTAATCTATTTGTTACTATTTTAGTGGATAGCGGTAGCTGCAATAATTTAATTTCTAAATCTTTTACTGATGTCCTTGATATAGAACGCATCCCCATCAAAGAACCATATTCATTAGCATGGCTGTTTAAGGCTCCCACAATAGATGTCACACATAGGGTTTACCCTGCCATATCAATTCAGGATTACTCTGATGTAATCCCTCTTGACATAGCACTCTTGGATTCGTATGATATAGTACTCGGTCGACCTTGGCTATACGACCGTCATGTTCTGTACGACGGGCGACTTAACACTATGAACTTTCTTTTTCAGCACAAACATTTCACACTCTGGCCTCAACGCCCACTATTCCATAATATCATATCCCTACCACCAATCGAGAACATTGAGGACAATGTCTAATTTAGGTTTGGGGGTGATTTTCATTGCTTGCATCGGGCGTTTTAATTTAGTACGTATTGATATATTTCGTATTTAAAAAAAAAAATAAAATTGCATCAACTTACGCTATAGTGGGACAGCTCAGCATATACGTCTTGGCGTATGTGTGTCTCGTCTGTAGTCCCCTACCAAAACTATAGCGTTCGTATAGAAATCTATAGGAATTTGCATTTGCATGTTTTTATTTTCTTTTTCTTATTTTAGTTTCTTAACGTATTACTTTTGCTGTCCCTTTCGTTCTTTTCGAAAAAAAATATATATATATATCTATATATATTTTATCTTTATTTCAGGTTTTGTAATATAATTTTATCGTACTCGAATAGGACCATAAGGCACTTGGTAATCAAGGTATAAAGTCCAAGGATCAGCTAGAAAAAGTATGTCTAATATGGTTCTGACCCTTAGTAACCTTTTAGAGATTGTCAAAACAAACTAGACTTGACTTTTCACTTCACATCTGGCTTACACCTCTAGGGTCTAGATTCAAAGCTTTCATATCACCTAATAATCAACTAGAGTCCTGATGAACCATGCGGATCTGGTTCACTTGGTTTGAAAAAAAATATCATTAGAAAAGCGACCAGTAAATTCTAAGGTATAGCGGAAAGGGCTACCTATTAGCATGGTCTAGGACCTAATTATATAAAAGTCTTAACCTGTATGCCCTAGTATGAGTGAACCCTGGTCGATAGGGTTATGAGAATGATCCTATGGATGCAGAGTGAATCAAATATAAAGGCAACATGAGGATGGCTACCTAACTCATGAGAGCGTTGGCAGCGTGTCATGGGCATAGAGTGCAGCTGGCATGGTACAAGTTAGGAAGGGATATATAATTAGATCCAAAAAAAAAAAAATGAGACCGATAAAAAAAAAAAAAAAAAAGGAAAAGGAAATAGTGTGAAAGCCGTCGTTATAAACAATGTGGGGAAACTGGAATATCACATATAAAGCCGAAAGGTATTAAGGTGAATATCCACAACTCTCACTAGCCTATCTAGATTAGCTGGTTTTGACTCAGGTTCTAAGGTCGACTTTGACCGTTCTAGGAGACTGTTAGAATGTTATGAATGTAGAGAACCAAACCCCCAGTTGTGTTTAGCCCAGACAGCACCGTGCACTCGAGTATAGTTGACCTTGATCTTTTCTAACGGGAAACTAATAGTTAGAACCTAAAGTGCTTACTTCGAAAGCCGAAGCTTGGGCTAAATACCTTGTGAGTCTTGTGCCTTAGAAATTCTATTTTTGAGTACTTTTTAATTATTCTACGAAACCAATTTTTTTTATTTCTTATTTATATTAAAAATAAAAAAATAAACAAAAAAAAAAGTTTGAATTTTGTGGGTAGATTCACTGCAAACCCTCACGAGACAAAACTCGTCCACTGGGGTAACCCAGGGGTTTAACGGCTTGTTGCACGTGCTAAGTGCAGTCGCGATTCCTGCGAAAGTGAGTTAGGAGTTTTTATTTTGTCATTTACTTTGTTTATTTCTCTTTTCTTACTCGAGGGCGAGCAAGATTTAGGTTTGGGGGTGTGTTGAGCGGCCAATTTGTGCAAATTATCCTATTATTCTCAAGCATATATCGTCAGTTTGCTACGTAAAACTTTCATACTACACGTAAACTGCATGATTATCTTTGCACCACTGCTTAGTAGACTTTCATACGAACACAGTGATATATTGGTTTGCTCTCATACACATCATGCATGATAGTTATACTGTCTGATAATCCAAATTATCCTTTTATCGATTAATGCCCCGGAACCTTATGGACATCATTTTATGTGTATTTTCAGGGAATTGGAGCTTGCTTTCAACGCACATGGCTACAATGGAGCAAAACTTTGTAGATGGTTTCGGCACAGGGACGAAGACTACACACGCACAAATGAATGGATAATGGAATTGAAGTCTGGATGGTCGTCGTCCTCTTCCTGCCACATTTTATCTCTCTTCTATTTTCATCCTTCTATTTTACATCTCAATCCATTTACATCAAACCAATCACAACCATCCGTGCATCAGCCCCTTTACCCGACCCGGCTGACCCATCTCTCTCCTCTCCCGTTCCTAGTTTTCTCTCTCGGATTCCTTGCAATCAAAACATATCATAGCCGTCCCGGACCCTTAAAACCCATCTTAATACACCCAGCTCCATTTCTACCTTAGCCGTCCGATTGCCCATCCTTCCATGCATATATGCATGCATGCATATAAACCCATTCATGCATCCCGATCCGATCCACTGCATGAGCCCCATTAAGCCAACGACCCAGCCGAGCTTCTTTCCCACTCTCCGGGATTCTCTCTCTAACCCAACCGCACATCTCTCTAGATCTAAACCCAGCCCCGATATCTCTCTTTCCTTAACCGTCCCGACTTTACTCTCTCTCTATCTCCTTCCATAACAAACCAAGCCGCGCGTCTCTCTCTCTCCCGTTCTCTTCTCTCTCTAAATCTCTCACGATCCCACACCGGACTTTTCTCTCTTTCTCCCCTTGATTCTCTCTCTAATTACCTCTCTTTCCTTATCTCTCTAACCGTCCAAATATCAGCCCCTACCCGATCGGCCCGAGATATGCACGTTCCCCACCGAACTTACCTCTCTCCCACGTTTCTCTCACACTCGATCACAGCCGTTCCTTGGCCCGAAGCATGCACGTCCGGATTCTCTCTCTCTCCTCTCGTCTCTCTATATATTTCCACCATCCGAAATCTAGGAGGGAGGAGGACGACCGAAAGGCTGCCATCTGACCACCATACACCTCCCACCATCTTTATCTTCATCACCACTGAGGGGGCTTCTACGGCATCATCTACATCTTCACGTACCATCTCCGAGCCACGTCCACCGCTCTCGAAGCCGCCGCCATCATCGCTGGGTTCGTCGTCTTCAAGAAGGAAGCATCCGCCATCAAAGCTCACATGGCCATCCGAGGCTAAATCACCGCTCTAAGTTCTGGATGAAGCCTTGTAGTTGTATCTAAACCATGCTCTTATTTGATTTCCATATTATAGTGCGTTTAATGAAAATAAAGTGATCTTTGCTCATTCATGCTTGATTAAAATTTCTGTAATAAGTTAGCTTTATTCTCCGTTATTATCAGAGTTCTACAGAGGTTTATCTCATAGTTTTATTCTTCGTCATTACGAGTAGTTTTACGGAGAATCATTACATAGTATTAGCTTCTGTTATTACTCCGAATTTTACGGAGAATTATTTCAGGCTTATTCCATTAAAGCGAGGAAGATCACTACATTCGTGATCATAATAGTGCTCCATTGAATATCATTCCCGGAGATAGATTGACTTCGCATCTCCGTGAGAATCCTGGAAATCATATAAAAGTATAGTTTAGATCGCTACTTGTGCGGATTCTAGAGCTTAGAATGTCTCTCCATATAGATTACAACCGTAACCTTAATTAGCTTTCAGTTTTGCTTTTCGTATTTTCCGTTTCAAAACAATTTCACAAAAACCAATCATCTAATTAAACTAAAATATAAAATTAATTAGCTTTAATTTTCCTTTAATTAGTTTTCATCCAAGTCTCTGTGGGATCGACCCGTATTTGCCACTGTCTATCAGATAGACGCCGTGCACTTGCGGTATAACAATTTAAAATCACAACACATGCTCGTTGCGAAAACTCCTAGTGAAACTTCGGAGAGTCTCGTCAACACCCATTCTTAGCCGATAGAGAGAGTCGAGCTTCTTCTTGGGCTTCAAATTGAGCTGATAATGCTGCACGATGAGTTTAGCTAAAACATCGAACTGGGTGATGGACCCTGCTCGAAGATTATGATACCAGTCGAGCGACGGCTCATCGAGACTTCCCGCAAAGGTGCGGCAGAGTACATTGTTTTCTTCTTCGTGCGACGTCAAGGCTTGCTTGAAGGCAAGTATGTAGAGAGTTGGATCTCCTCTGATACAGTTGAATTTGGGGAGGATAGGAGTTCTCCATCCCCTTGGAAAGGTCGTCTCGAAGAGACTTCGATGCAGAGGTCCGGCGGATGAATACCCATCTCTACGACCATGTCCCCGACCTAGATGCGGGTCAAGGGGCAAGATTGCAAGGTCTCGTTCTGGCATTGAAGTATTTGCCGGTTGAAGTCGATGTCGAAGGTCCGATCCAAGTCTACGTTGAGGTGGAATGGAAGGAGAGACTCTACTCTTTGAAGGAGCGCCTTTCATTTGGTGCTTCCTTGGTGTGTTGAGTTTTGAAGGTTCCCTTTTGTCGCAGTTGCGGCCAGAAGAAGATTGAGAAGACTCATCATCGAGACAGTCCCAAACACTCTGCTTCCAGGGGGTAGCAGAGGGAGTTGGATCACGTCGAATCCTCTCAAGGGCAGCAGTACCCATTAACCTCCGTTATTCGGAGTGGATTGAATGTCGAGGAAGATCGACCCTCTCACTTGTAGAGGGGATAGTTAGAGCTATCCCAGCTTCGGAAGCTGCTTTCTTGAGAGCATCCCTCTCGGCGGTGAGGGTGGCATTTTGCTTCGCCAATTGGAGGAGTTGGAAGTCGACCGCTGAAATTTGATAGGTCGATGGAGGATCTTCAGCTGGAGCGGGGGCTGTTTGCCCAATTGACTGTCGTGCGAGATGAGGGATCGGTCGATCGACAGATTTCCCACTTCCTGACCGAACCCCCATCTCCGGGACCGGGACAGCAAGGGGCTGTCCGAAATTGAGCCTTTGACTCATTGAACGAGTCTCAGGACGAGCTTGTTGTTGAGTGTTACTTCCTTCTGGTTGACCCTGGTGTTTGGTTCTCGCCATTCAGAGGACGAAGGGTGCAACGAGAGTGCCGACGTCCGATCAGTTGTCTGATCAACAGAGAGGGCGAGGAAGTTTGGCTATCAAGATCGGTTGTATGCTCAACCGATCAAGTAGTAGTGGAGAGAGCTCGACTTTTTGCTCGGATCCCACAGACGACGCCAAACTGTGGGGGAAAATCTTCGTGCCGACCCGAAGACCTCGCCTCACCAGTTAATCGAAGTTGAAGTCGAAGAGAGCGTTGCTCGATCTATCGATTGGAGTTGGAGCTCACAAAATGCAAACAGAGAGAGAGAGAGATGCAATCAGAGATTTGACACGAGAGATATGATCTCGGAGTTCAGCCGAAGCCTACGTCTACGTGCTATTGGGAGGAACCCGAATTCACTAACACTTGTATCGAAGTGATCTCGACAGGCCGAGTCTCACTCAAGACAATCTGATCTCTTCGAAGGAGAGAGATCAAAGGGAGATGGAAGAGGGAAAGTTGAGAGATTCCAGAGCACTGGTTCTGAAAGTAAGATCTCGGAGTGGAAAATAAGAATTTTCGGATCCTTTTACATTCGAAGGCTCTGCTATTTATAGGATTCTCTGGGAGGAATTCCGGGGTAAATGGCGGCTTCTGCTGCCGTATCTGGGGATCCTCCAGGTAAGGCTGGTGGGTCCCGCTGTTGTCTCCAGGGGCCCACCAGGCAGGGCCGGTGGGTCCCGCTGTTGTCTCCAGGGGCCCACCAGGCAGGGCCGGTGGGTCCCGCTGTTGTCTCCAGGGGCCCACCAGGCAGGGCCGGTGGGTCCCGCTGTTTGATGACTTCTTACCAAAATTTGTACCCACACGATCAGTTCTAATTCATTCACAAAATCTATTCTAATTCATTCATACGATCCATTCTAATTCATTCACACGAATGTATCCATTCTAATTCATTCATACGATCCATTCCAATTCATTCGTACGATCCATTCTAATTCACTCATACGATCCATTCTAATACATTCATACGATCCATTCTAATTCATTTGCACGAATATATCCATTCTAATTCATTCGTACGATCCATTCTAATTCCTCCGTACGATCCATTCTAATTCATTCGTACGATCTATTCTATTTCATTCGTACGATCCATTCTTACTCATTCGTACGATACATTCTAATTCCTTCGTACAATCCATTCTAATTCATTCGTACGATCCATTCTAATTCATTCGTACAATCTATTCTAATTCATCCGTACGAATGGATACATTCGTGTGAATGAATTAGAATGGATCGTACGAATGAGTAAGAATGGATCGTACGAATGAAATAAAATGGATTGCACGAATGAATTAGAATGGATCGTACGAATGAATTAGAATGGATCGTGCGAAAGAATTAGAATGAATTGTATGAATGAATTAGAATGGATCGTACGAATGAATTAGAATGGATCGTACGAAGAAATTAGAATGGATCGTACGAATAAATTAGAATGGATCGTACGAATGAATTAGAATAGATCGTACGAATGAATTAGAATGGATCGTACGAATGAATTAGAATGGATATATTCGTGCAAATAAATTAGAATGGATCGTATGAATGTATTAGAATGGATCGTATGAGTGAATTAGAATGGATCGTACGAATGAATTAGAATGGATCGTATGAATGAATTAGAATGGATACATTCGTGTGAATGAATTAGAATGGATCGTATGAATGAATTAGAATAGATTTTGTGAATGAATTAGAACTGATCGTACGAATGAATTAGAATGGATACATTCGTGCGAATGAATTAGAATGGATTGTATGAATAAATTAGAATGGATCGTACGAATGAACTAGAATGGATACATTCGTGCGAATGAATTAGAATGGATCGAACGAATGAATTAGAATGGATCGTACGAATGAATTAGAATGGATACATTCGTGCGAATGAATTAGAATGGATCGGACGAATGAATTAGAATGGATCGTACGAATGAATTAGAATGGATCGTACGAATGAATTAGAATGGATTGTACGAATAAATTAGAATGGATACATTCGTCCGAATGAATTAGAATGGATCATACGAATGAGTAAGAATGGATCGTACAAATGAAATAGAATAGATTGTACGAATGAATTAGAATGGATCCTACGAATGAATTAGAATGGATCGTGTGAAAGAATTAGAATGGATTGTATGAATGAATTAGAATGGATCGTATGAATAAATTAGAATGGATCGTGCGAATGAATTCGAATGGATCGTAAGAATTCATTCTAATTCATTCATACAATCCATTCTAATTCTTTCACATGATCCATTCTAATTCATTCGTACGTTCCGTTTTAATTCATTAGCACGATCCATGCTAATTCATTCGTTCGATCAATTCTAATTCATTAGCATGATCCATTCTAATTCATTCGTACGATCCATTCTAATTCATTCGCGCGATCCATTCTAATTCATTCATAGGATCCATTCTAATTCATTCATACAATCCATTCTAATTCATTCGCACGAATGTATCCATTCTAATTCATTCGTACGATCAGTTCTAATTCATTCTCAAAATCTATTCTAATTCATTCATACGATCCATTCTAATTCATTCTCACGAATGTATCCATTCTAATTCATTCATACGATCCATTCTAATTCATTCGTACAATCCATTCTAATGAACTCATACGATCCATTCTAATACATTCATACGATCCATTCTAATTCATTTGCACGAATATATCCATTCTAATTCATTCGTACGATCCATTCTAATTCCTTCGTACGATCCATTCTAATTTATTCGTACGATCTATTCTATTTCATTCGTACGATCCATTCTTACACATTCGTACAATCCATTCTAATTCATTCGTCCGATCCATTCTAATTCATTCGCACGAATGTATCCATTCTAATTCATTCGTTCGATCAATTCTAATTTATTAGCACGATCCATTCTAATTCATTCGTACGATCCATTCTAATTCATTCACACGATCCATTCTAATTCATTCATAGGATCCATTCTAATTCATTCGTACGATCCATTCTAATTCATTCGTATGATCTATTCTAATTTATTCGCACAATCCATTCTATTTCATTCGTACGATCCATTCTTACTCATTGGTACGATCCATTCTAATTCATTCGCACGAATGTATCCATTCTAATTCATTCGTACGAATCCATTCTAATTCATTCGTACAATCTATTCTATTTCATTCGTACGATCCATTCTTACTCATTTGTATGATCCATTCTAATTCATTCGGACGAATGTATCTATTCTAATTTATTCGTACGATCCATTCTAATTCATTCGTACGATCCATTCTAATTCATTCGTACGATCCATTCTAATTCATTCGTCCGATCCATTCTAATTCATTCGCACGAATGTATCCATTCTAATTCATTCGTACGATCCATTCTAATTCATTCGTACGATCCATTCTAATTCATTCGTAAGATCCATTCTAATTCATTCGTACGATCCATTCTAATTCATTCGTACTATCCATTCTAATTCATTCGCACGAATGTATCCATTCTAATTCATTTGTACAATCCATTCTATTTCATTCGTACGATCCATTCTTACTCATTCGTATGATCCATTCTAATTCATTCGTATGATCCATTCTAATTCATTCGTACGATCCATTCTAATTCATTCGTACGATCCATTCTAATTCATTCGTACGATCCATTCTAATTCATTCATACGATCTATTCTAATTCATTCATACGATCCATTCTAATTCATTCCTATAATCCATTCTAATTTATTCGCCCGATCCATTCTAATTCATTCATACGATCCATTCTATTCGAATGGATCATGCGATCCATTCGAATTCATTCGCACGATCCATTCTAATTCATTCATACAATCCATTCTAATTCATTCATACAATGCATTCTAATTCTTTCACACAATCCATTCTATTCATTCGTACAATCCATTCTAATTCATTCGTACAATCCATTCTATTTCATTTGTACGATCCATTCTTACTCATTCGTATGATCCATTCTAATTCATTCGTACGATCCATTCTAATTCATTTGTACGATCCATTCAAATTCATTTATACAATCCATTCTATTTCATTCGTACGATCCATTCTTACTCATTCGTATGATCCATTCTAATTCATTCATACAATCCATTCTAATTCATTCCGTACGATCCATTCCAATTCTTTCGTACGATCGTACGAATGAATTAGAATGGATCGTACGAATGAATTAGAATAGATTGTGCGAATAAATTAGAATGGATCGTACGAATGAATTAGAATGGATCGTACGAATGAATTAGAATGGATCGTACGAAGGAATTAGAATGGATCGTACGAATGAATTAGAATGGATCGTACGAATAAATTAGAATGGATACATTCATCCGAATGAATTAGAATGGATCATACGAATGAGTAAGAATGGATGTACGAATGAAATAGAATAGATTGTATGAATGAATTAGAATGGATCCTACGAATGAATTAGAATGGATCGTGTGAAAGAATTGGAATGGATTGTATGAATGAATTAGAATGGATCGTATGAATGAATTAGAATGGATCGTGCGAATGAATTCGAATGGATCGTACGAATTCATTCTAATTCATTCATACAATCCATTCTAATTCTTTCACACGATCCATTCTAATTCATTCGTACGTTCCATTCTAATTCAATAGCACGATCCATGCTAATTCATTCGTTCGATCAATTCTAATTCATTAGCACGATCCATTCTAATTCATTCGTACGATCCATTCTAATTCATTCGTATGATCCATTCTAATTCATTCATAGGATCCATTCTAATTCATTTATACGATCTATTCTAATTCTTTCGCACGAATGTATCCATTCTAATTCATTCGCACGAATGTATCCATTCTAATTCATTCGTACGATCCATTCTAATTCATTCTTACGATCCATTCGAATTCATTCGCACGATCCATTCTAATTCATTCATATGATCCATTCTAATTCATTCATACAATCCATTCTAATTCTTTCACACGATCCATTCTAATTCATTCGTACAATCCATTCTAATTCATTCGTACAATCCATTCTATTTCATTCGTATGATCCATTCTTACTCATTCGTATGATCCATTCTAATTCATTCGTATGATCCACTCTAATTCATTCGTACGATCCATTCTAATTCATTCGTACGATCCATTCTAATTCATTCATAGGATCCATTCTAATTCATTCGCACGAATGTATCCATTCTAGTTCATTCGTATGATCCATTCTAATTCATTCGTACGATCCATTCTAATTCATTCGCACGATCCATTCTAATTCATTCGTAGGATCCATTCTAATTCATTCATACGATCCATTCTAATTCGTTAGTACGATCCATTCTAATTCATTCGTACAATCTATTCTAATTCATTCATACGAATGGATATATTCATGTGAATGAATTAGAATGGATCGTACGAATGAGTAAGAATGGATCGTACGAATGAAATAGAATGGATTGCACGAATGAATTAGAATGGATCGTACGAATGAATTAGAATGAGTCGTGTGAAAGAATTAGAATGGATTGTATGAATGAATTAGAATGGATCGTACGAAGGAATTAGAATGGATCGTACGAATGAATTAGAATGGATCGTACGAATGAATTAGAATGGATCGTACGAATGAATTAGAATGGATCGTACGAATGAATTAGAATGGATCGTACGAATGAATTAGAATGGATCGTGCGAATGAATTAGAATGGATCGTACGAATGAATTAGAATGGATCGTGCTAATGAATTAGAATTGATCGAACGAATGAATTAGCATGGATCGTGCATTCGTACGATCCATTCTAATTCATTCGTACGATCCATTCTAATTCAGTCGTACGATCCATTCTAATTCATTCGCACGAATGTATCCATTCTAGTTCATTCGTACGATCCATTCTAAGTCATTCATACGATCCATTCTAATTCATTCATACGATCTATTCTAATTCATTCATACAATTCATTCTAATTCTTTCACACGATCCATTCTAATTCATTCGTACGATCCATTCTAATTCATTCGCACAATCCATTCTATTACATTCGTACGATCCATTCTTACTCATTCGTATGATCCATTCTAATTCATTCGCACGAATGTATCCATAATGGATCATACGAATGAGTAAGAATGGATCGTAGGAATGAAATAGAATGGATTGTGCGAATGAATTAGAATGGACCGTACGAATGAATTAGAATGGATACATTCGTGCGAATGAATTAGAATAGATCGGACGAATGAATTAGAATGGATCGTACGAATGAATTAGAATGGATCGTACGAATGAATTAGAATGGATCGTACGAATAAATTAGAATGGATACATTCGTCCGAATGAATTAGAATGAATTATACGAATGAGTAAGAATGGATCGTACGAATGAAATGGAATAGATTGTACGAATGAATTAGAATGGATCATACGAATGAATTATAATAGATCGTGTGAAAGAATTAGAATGGATTTCATGAATGAATTAGAATGAATTCGTACGATCCATTCGAATTCATTCGCACGATCCATTCTAATTCATTCATACGATCCATTCTAATTTATTCATACAATCTATTCTAATTCTTTCACACGATCCACTCTAATTCATTCGTAGGATCCATTCTAATTCATTCGTATAATCTATTCTATTTCATTCGTACGATCCATTCTTACTCATTCGTATGATCCATTCTAATTCATTCGGACGAATGTATCCATTCTAATTTATTCGTACGATTTATTCTAATTCATTCGTACAGTCCATTCTAATTCATTCGTACGATCCATTCTAATTCATTCGTCCGATCCATTCTAATTCATTCGCACGAATGTATCCATTCTAATTCATTCGTACGATCCATTCTAATTCATTCGTAAGATCCATTCTAATTCATTCGTACGATCCATTCTAATTCATTCGTACGATCCATTCTAATTCATTCGCACGAATGTATCCATTCTAGTTCATTCGTACGATCCATTCTAATTCATTCGTACGATCCATTCTAATTCATTCGCACGATCCATTCTAATTCATTCGTACGATCCATTCTAATTCATTCACACGATCCATTCTAATTCATTCGTACGATCCATTCTAATTCATTCACACGATCTGTTCTTATTCATTCGCACAATCCATTCTAATTCATTCGCACGAATGTATCCATTCTAATTCATTCGTACGATCCATTCTAATTCATTCATACGATCCATTCTAATTCATTCGTATGATCCATTCTAATTAATTCGTATGATCCATTCTAATTCATTCGTACGATCCATTCTAATTCATTCATACAATCCATTCTAATTCATTCGCACGAATGTATCCATTCTAATTAATTTGTACGATCCATTCTAATTCATTCGTATGATCTATTCTTATTCATTCGCATGATCCAGTCTAATTGATTTGCACGATCAATTCTAATTCATTCGCACGAATGTATCCATTCTAATTCATTTGTACGATCCATTCTAATTCATTAATATGATCCATTCTAATTCATTCCTACGATCCATTCTAATTCATATGCACAAAGGTATCCATTCTAATCCATTCGTAGGATCCATTCTAATCCATTCGTACGATCCATTCTAATTCATTCGTATGATCCATTCTAATTCATTCGCTCGAATGTATCCATTCTAATCCATTGGTACGATCCATTCTAATCCATTCGTACGATCCATTCTAATTCATTCGCATGAATGTATCCATTTTAATTCATTCATTTGATCCATTCTAATTCATTCGTACGATCCATTCTAATTCATTCGTCCGATCCATTCTAATTCATTCGCACGAATGTATCCATTCTAATTCATTCGTACGATCCATTCTAATTCATTCATACGATCCATTCTAATTCATTCGTAAGATCCATTCTAATTCATTCGTACGATCCATTCTAATTCATTCGTACGATCCATTCTAATTCATTCGCACGAATGTATCCATTCTAGTTCATTCGTACGATCCATTCTAATTTATTCATACGATCCATTTAGTTCATTCGCATGATCCATTCTAATTCATTCGTACGATCCATTCTAATTCATTCATACGATCCATTCTAATTCATTCGTACGATCCATTCTAATTCATTCATACAGTCCATTCTAATTCATTCGTACGATCCATTCTAATTCACTCATACGATCCATTCTAATACATTCATACGATCCATTCTAATTCATTTGCACGAATATATCCATTCTAATTCATTCGTACGATCCATTATAATTCCTTCGTACGATCCATTCTAATTCATTCGTACGATCTATTCTAATTCATTCGTATGATCTATTCTTATTCATTCGCACTATCCAGTCTAATTGTTTCGCACGATCCATTCTAATTCATTCGCACGAATGTATCCATTCTAATTCATTCGTACGATCCATTCTAATTCAGTAATATGATCCATTTTAATTCATTCGCACGATCCATTCTAATTCATTCGTACGATCCATTCTAATTCATTCGCATGATCTGTTCTTATTCATTCGCACAATCCATTCTAATTCATTCACAAAAATGTATCCATTCTAATTTATTCGTATAATCCATTCTAATTCATTCGTACGATCCATTCTAATTCATTTGTATGATCCATTCTAATTCATTCGTACGATCCATTCTAATTCATTCATAAAATCCATTCTAATTCATTCGCACGAATGTATCCATTCTAATTAATTCGTACGATCCATTCTAATTCATTCGTATGATCTATTCTTATTCATTCGCACGATCCAGTCTAATTGATTCGCACGATCCATTCTAATTCATTCGCACAAATGTATCCATTCTAATTCATTCGTACGATCCATTCTAATTCATTAATATGATCCATTCTAATTCATTCGTACGATCCATTCTAATTCATATGCACAAAGGTATCCATTCTAATCCATTCGTAGGATCCATTCTAATCCATTCGTACGATCCATTCTAATTCATTCGTACGATCCATTCTAATTCATTCCCTCGAATCTATCCATTCTAATCCATTTGTACGATCCATTCTAATTCATTCGCATGAATGTAACCATTCTAATTCATTCATTTGATCCATTCTTATTCATTCGTACGATCCATTCTAATTCATTCGTCCAATCCATTCTAATTCATTCGCACGAATGTATCCATTCTAATTCATTCGTACGATCCATTCTAATTCATTCGTACGATCCATTCTAATTCATTCGTAAGATCCATTCTAATTCATTCGTACGATCCATTCTAATTCATTCGTACGATCCATTCTAATTCATTCGCACGAATGTATCCATTCTCGTTGATTCATACGATCCGTTCTAATTCATTCGTACGATCCATTCTAATTCATTCGCACGATCCATTCTAATTCATTCGTACGATCAATTCTAATTCATTCGCACGAATGTATCCATTCTAATTCGTTCGTACGATCCTGAATTAGAATGGATCGTACGAATGAATTAGAATGGATAACTTTGTGCATATGAATTAGATGGATCGTACGAATGAATTAGAATGGATCACATTAATGAATTATAATGGATCGTACGAATAAATTAGAATGGATACATTCGTGCGAATGAATTAGAATGGATCGTGCACGAATGTATCCATTCTAATTTATTCGTACGATCCATTCTAATTCATTAATATGATCCATTCTAATTCATTCGTACGATCCATTCTAATTCATATGCACAAAGGTATCCATTCTAATCCATTCGTAGGATCCATTCTAATCCATTCATACGATCCATTCTAATTCATTCGTACGATCAATTCTAATTCATTCGCTCGAATGTATCCATTCAAATCCATTCGTACGATCCATTCTAATCCATTCGTACGATCCATTCTAATTCATTCGCATGAATGTAACCATTCTAATTCATTCATTTGATCCATTATAATTCATTCGTACGATCCATTCTAATTCATTCGTCCGATCCATTCTAATTCATTCGCACGAATGTATTCATTCTAATTCATTCGTACGATCCATTCTAATTCATTCGTACGATCCATTCTAATTCATTCGTAAGATCCATTCTAATTCATTCGTACGATCCATTCTAATTCATTCGTACGATCCATTCTAATTCATTCGCACGAATGTATCCATTCTAGTTCATTCGTACGATCCATTCTAATTCATTCGTACGATCCATTCTAATTCATTCGTACGATCCATTCTAATTCATTCATACAGTCCATTCTAATTCATTCGTACGATCCATTCTAATTCACTCATACGACCCATTCTAATACATTCATACGATCCATTCTAATTCATTTGCACGAATATATCCATTCTAATTCATTCGTACGATCCATTATAATTCCTTCGTACGATCCATTCTAATTCATTCGTACGATCTATCCTAATTCATTCGTATGATCTATTCTTATTCATTCGCACGATCCAGTCTAATTGATTCGCACGATCCATTCTAATTCATTCGCACGAATGTATCCATTCCAATTCATTCGTACGATCCATTCTAATTCTTTAATATGATCCATTCTAATTCATTCGCACGATCCATTCTAATTCATTCGTACGATCCATTCTAATTCATTCGCACGATCTGTTCTTATTCATTCGCACAATCCATTCTAATTCATTCGCACAAATGTGTCCATTCTAATTCATTCGTACGATCCATTCTAATTCATTCGTACGATCCATTCCAATTCATTTGTATGATCCATTCTAATTCATTCGTACGATCCATTCTAATTCATTCATACAATCCATTCTAATTCATTCGCACGAATGTATCCATTCTAATTAATTCGTACGATCCATTCTAATTCATTCGTATGATCTATTCTTTTTCATTCGCACGATCCAAGATTCGCACGATCCATTTTAATTCATTCGCACGAATGTATCCATTCTAATTCATTCGTACGATCCATTCTAATTCATTAATATGATCCATTCTAATTCATTCGTACGATCCATTCTATTTCATATGCACAAAGGTATCCATTCTAATCCATTCGTAGGATCCATTCTAATCCTTTCGTACGATCCATTCTAATTCATTCGTACGATCCATTCTAATTCATTCGCTCGAATCTATCCATTCTAATCCATTCGTACGATCCATTCTAATCCATTCGTACGATCCATTCTAATTCATTCGCATGAATGTAACCATTCTAATTCATTCATTTGATCCATTCTAATTCATTCGTACGATCCATTCTAATTCATTCGTCCGATCCATTCTAATTCATTCGCACGAATGTATCCATTCTAATTCATTCGTACGATCCATTCTAATTCATTCGTACGATCCATTCTAATTCATTCGTAAGATCCATTCTAATTCATTCGTACGATCCATTCTAATTCATTCGCACGAATGTATCCATTCTCGTTCATTCATACGATCCGTTCTAATTCATTCGTACGATCCATTCTAATTCATTCGCACGATCCATTCTAATTCATTCGTACGATCAATTCTAATTCATTCGCACGAATGTATCCATTCTAATTCATTCGTACGATCCTGAATTAGAATGGATCGTACGAATGAATTAGAATGGATACCTTTGTGCATATGAATTAGAATGGATCGTACGAATGAATTAGAATGGATCATATTAATGAATTAGAATGGATCGTACGAATAAATTAGAATGGATACATTCGTGCGAATGAATTAGAATGGATCGTGCACGAATGTATCCATTCTAATTCATTCGTACGATCCATTCTAATTCATTAATATGATCCATTCTAATTCATTCGTACGATCCGTTCTAATTCATATGCACAAAGGTATCCATTCTAATCCATTCGTAGGATCCATTCTAATCCATTCATACGATCCATTCTAATTCATTCGTACGATCCATTCTAATTCATTCGCTCGAATCTATCCATTCTAATCCATTCGTACGATCAATTCTAATCCATTCGTACGATCCATTCTAATTCATTCGCATGAATGTAACCATTCTAATTCATTCATTTGATCCATTATAATTCATTCGTACGATCCATTCTAATTCATTCGTCCGATCCATTCTAATTCATTCGCACGAATGTATCCATTCAAATTCATTCGTACGATCCATTCTAATTCATTCGTACGATCCATTCTAATTCATTCGTAAGATCCATTCTAATTCATTCGTACGATCCATTCTAATTCATTCGTACGATCCATTCTAATTCATTCGCACGAATGTATCCATTCTAGTTCTTTCGTACGATCCATTCTAATTCATTCGTACGATCCATTCTAATTCATTCGCACAATCCATTCTAATTCATTCTTACGATCCATTCTAATTCATTCGTACGATCCATTCTAATTCATTTGTACGATCCATTCTAATTCATTCGTACAATCCATTCTAATTCCTTCGTACGATCCATTCTAATTCATTCATACAATCCATTCTAATTCTTTCACACGATCCATTCTAATTCATTCGTACGATCCATTCTAATTCATTCGTGCAATCCATTCTATTTCATTCGTACGATCCATTCTTACTCATTCGTACGATCCATTCTAATTCATTGACACGAATGTATCCATTCGTACGAATGAATTAGAATGGATTGTACGAATGAATTAGAATGGATCGTACGAATGAATTAGAATGGATCGTACGAATGAATTAGAATGGATCGTACGAAGGAATTAGAATGGATCGTACGAATGAATTAGAAGAGATCGTACGAATGAATTAGAATGGATCGTACGAAGGAATTAGAATGGATCGTATGAATGAATTAGAATGGATATATTCGTGCAAATGAATTAAAATGGATCGTACGAATGTATTAGAATGGATCGTATGAGTGAATTAGAATGGATCGTACGAATGAATTAGAATGGATTGTATGAATGAATTAGAATGGATCGTACGAATGAATTAGAATGGATCGTATAAATGAATTAGAATGGATCGTACGAATGAATTAGAATGGATCGTGCGAATGAATTAGAATGGATCGTACGAATGAATTAGAATGGATCGTACGAATGAACTAGAATGGATACATTCGTGCGAATGAATTAGAATGGATCGTACGAATGAATTAGAATGGATCTTACGAATGAATTAGAATGGATCGTACGAATGAATTAGAATGGATCGTACGAATGAATTAGAATGGATACATTCGTGCGAATGAATTAGAATGGATCGGACGAATGAATTAGAATGGATCGTACGAATGAATTAGAATGGATCAAATGAATGAATTAGAATGGTTACATTCATGCGAATGAATTAGAATGGATCGTACGAATGGATTAGAATGGATCGTACGAATGGATTAGAATGGATACATTCAAGCGAATGAATTAGAATGGATCGTACGAATGAATTAGAATGGATCGTACGAATGGATTAGAATGGATCCTACGAATGGAATAGAATGGATACCTTTGTGCATATGAATTAGAATGGATCGTACGAATGAATTTGAATGGATCATATTAATGAATTAGAATGGATCGTACGAATGAATTAGAATGGATACATTCGTGCGAATGAATTAGAATGGATCGTGCGAATCAATTAGACTGGATCATGCGAATGAATAAGAATAGATCATACGAATAAATTAGAATGGATCGTACGAATAAATTAAAATGGATACATTCGTGCGAATGAATTAGAATGGATTGTATGAATGAATTAGAATGGATCGTACGAATGAATTAGAATAGATCATAAGAATTAAATAGAATGGATCAAACGAATGAATTAGAATGGATCGTACGAATGAATTAGAATGGATCGTACGAATGAATTAGAATGGATACATTCGTGCGAATGAATTAGAATGGATTGTGCGAATGAATAAGAACAGATCGTGCGAATGAATTAGAATGGATCGTACGAATGAATTAGAATGGATCGTGCGAATGAATTAGAATGGATCGTACGAATGAATTAGAATGGATACATTTGTGCGAATGAATTAGAATGGATCGTACGAATGAATTAGAATGGATCGTATGAATGAATTAGAATGGATCGTACGAATGAATTAGAATGGATCGTGCGAATGAATTAGAATGGATCGTACAAATGAACTAGAATGGATCGTACGAATGAACTAGAATGGATACATTCGTGCGAATGTATTAAAATGGATCGTACGAATGAATTAGAATGGATCGTACGAATGAATTAGAATGGATCTTACGAATGAATTAGAATGGCATTTGTACGATCCATTCTAATTCATTCACACGAATGTATCCATTCGTACGAATGAATTAGAATAGATTGTACGAATGAATTAGAATGGATCGTACGAATGAATTGGAATGGATCGTATGAATGAATTAGAATGGATCGTAGGAATGAATTAGAATGGATCGTACGAATGAATTAGAATAGATTGTACGAATGAATTAGAATAGATTGTACGAATGAATTAGAATGGATCGTACGAATGAATTAGAGTGGATCGTATGAATGAATTAGAATGGATCGTATGAATGAATTAGAATGGATCGTACGAATGAATTAGAATAGATCGTGCGAATGAATTAGAACGGATCATACGAATGAATTAGAATGGATCATACGAATGAGTAAGAATGGATCGTACGAATGAAATAGAATGGATTGTACGAATGAATTAGAATGGATCGTACGATTGAATTAGAATGGATCGTGTGAAAGAATTAGAAGTGATTGTATGAATGAATTAGAATGTATCATATGAATGAATTAGAATGGATCGTGCGAATGAATTCGAATGGATCGTACGAATGAATTAGAATGGATCGTACGAATGAATTAGAATGGATACATTCGTGCGAATGAATTAGAATGGATACATTCGTGCGAAAGAATTAGAATAGATCGTATGAATGAATTAGAATGGATCCTATGAATGAGTTAGAATGGATCGTGCGAATGAATTAGAATGGATCGTACGAATGAATTAGAATGGATCGTGCTAATGAATTAGAATTGATCGTACGAATGAATTAGCATGGATCGTGCTAATGAATTAGAATGGAACGTACGAATGAATTAGAATGGATCGTGTGAAAGAATTAGAATGGATTGTATGAATGAATTAGAATGAATTCGTACGATCCATTCGAATTCATTCGCACGATCCATTCTAATTCATTCATACGATCCATTCTAATTCATTCATACAATCCATTCTAATTGTTTCACACGATCCATTCTAATTCATTCGTAGGATCCATTCTAATTCATTCGTAAAATCTATTCTATTTCATTCGTACGATCCATTCTTACTCATTCGTATGATCCATTCTAATTCATTCGGACGAATGTATCTATTCTAATTTATTCGTACGATCTATTCTAATTCATTCGTATGATCCATTCTAATTCATTCGTACGATCCATTCTTACTCATTCGTATGATCCATTCTAATTCATTTCGACGATCCATTCTAATTCATTCGTACGATCCATTCTAATTCATTCGCACAATCTATTCTAATTCATTCGTACGATCCATTCTAATTCATTCGTACGATCGTACGAATGAATTAGAATGGATCGTACGGAAAGAATTAGAATGGATTGTATGAATGAATTAGAATGGATACATTCGTGCGAATGAATTAGAATGGATCATACGAATGAGTAAGAATGGATCGTACGACTGAAATAGAATGGATTGTACGAATGAATTAGAATGGATCGTACAAATGAATTAGAATGGATCGTACGAATGAATTAGAATGGATCAGACGAATGAGTAAGAATGGATCGTACAAATGAAATAGAATGGATTGTACGAATGAATTAGAATGGATCGTACGAATTAATTAGAATGGATCGTGTGAAAGAATTAGAATGCATTGTACGAATGAATTAGAATGGATCGTATGAATGAATTAGAATGGATCGCGCGAATGAATTCGAATGGATCGCATGATCCATTTGAATAGAATGGATCGTATGAATGAATTAGAATGGATCGGGCGAATGAATTAGAATGGATCGTATGAATGAATTAGAATGGATCGTATGAATGAATTAGAATGAATCGTGCGAATGAATTAGAATGGATCGTACGAATGAATTAGAATGGATCGTACGAATAAATTAGAATGGATCATACGAATGAATTAGAATGGATCATACGAATGAGTAAGAATGGATCGTACGAATGAAATAGAATGGATTGTACGAATGAATTAGAATGGATACATTCGTGCGAATGAATTAGAATGGATCGTACGAATGAATTAGAATGGATCGTACGAATGAATTAGAATGGTTCGTACGAATGAATTAGAATGCATCGTACGAAAGAATTAGAATGGATATATTCGTGCGAATGAATTAGAATGGATCGTACGAATGAATTAGACTGGATCGTACGTATGAATTTGAATCGATACATTTGTGCGAATGAATCTAAATTGATTGTATGAATGAATTACAATGGATCGTACGAATGAATTAGAATGGATCGTACGAATGAATTAGAATAGCTCATACGAATGAATTAGAATGAATCGTATTAATGAATTAGAATGGTTACATTCGTGCGAATGAATTAGAATAGATCATACGAATGAATTAGAATGGATCGTACAAATAAATTAGAATGGATCGTGGGAATGAATTAGAATGGATCGTACGAATGAATTAGAATGGATCCACCGAATGAGTTAGAATGGATCATACGAATGAATTAGAATGGATTGTACGAATGAATTAGAATAAGAATGGATCGTATGAATGAATTAGAATAGCTCATACGAATGAATTAGAATGGATTGTGCGAATGAATTAGAATGGATCGTATGAATGAATAAGAATGGATCGTACGAATGAATTAGAATGGATCGTGCGAATGAATTAGCATCAATCGTACGAATGTATTAGAATGGATCATACGAATGAATTAGAATGAATCGTACGATCCATTATAATTCATTCGTACGATCCATTCTAATTCATTCGCACGAATGTATCCATTCTAGTTTATTCGTACGATCCATTCTAGTTCATTCGTACGATCCATTCTAATTCATTCGTACGATCCATTCTAATTCATTCGTATGATCCATTCTAATTAATTCGTATGATCCATTCTAATTCATTCGTACGATCCATTCTAATTCATTCATACAATCCATTCTAATTCATTTGCACGAATGTATCCATTCTAATTAATTCGTACGATCCATTCTAATTCATTCGTATGATCCATTCTTATTCATTCGCACGATCTAGTCTAATGGATTCGCACAATCCATTCTAATTCATTCGCACGAATGTATCCATTCTAATTCATTCGTACGATCCATTCTAATTCATTAATATGATCCATTCTAATTCATTCGCACGATCCATTCTAATTCATTCGTACGATCTATTCTAATTGATTCGTACGATCCATTCTAATTCATTCGCACGATCCATTCTAATTCATTCGTACAATCTATTCTATTTCATTCGTACGATCCATTCTTACTCATTCGTATGATCCATTCTAATTCATTCGGACGAATGTATCCATTCTAATTTATTCGTACGATCCATTCTAATTCATTCGTACGATCCATTCTAATTCATTCGTACGATCCATTCTAATTCATTCGTCCGATCCATTCTAATTCATTCGCACACATGTATCCATTCTAATTCATTCGTACGGTCCATTCTAATTCATTCGCACAATCCATTCTATTTCATTCGTACGATCCATTCTTACTCATTTCTATGATCCATTATGGATACATTCGTGCGAATGAATTAGAATGGATCATACGAATGAGTAAGAATGGATCGTACGAATGAAATAGAATGGATTGTGCGAATGAATTAGAATGGATCATACGAATGAGTAAGAATGGATCGTACGAATAAAATAGAATGGATTGTGCGAATGAATTAGAATGGATCGTACGAATGAATTAGAATGGATCGTGTAAAAGAATTAGAATGGATTGTATGAATGAATTAGAATAGATCGTATGAATGAATTAGAATGGATCGTACGAATGAATTAGAATGGATCGTACGAATGAACTAGAATGGATACATTCGTGTGAATGAATTAGAATGGATCGTACGAATGAATTAGAATGGATCGTACGAATGAATTAGAATAGATCTTACGAATGAATTAGAATGGATCGTACGAATGCACGATCCATGCTAATTCATTCGTTCGATCAATTCTAATTCATTAGCACGATCCATTCTAATTCATTCGTACGATCCATTCTAATTCATTCGTACGATCCATTCTAATTCTTTCACACGATCCATTCTAATTCATTTGTACGATCCATTCTAATTCATTCGTACGATCTATTCTAATTCATTCGTACGATCCATTCTAATTTCATTCGTATGATCCATTCTAATTCATTCGCTCGAATGTATCCATTCTAATCCATTCGTACGATCCATTCTAATCCATTCGTACGATCCATTCTAATTCATTCGCATGAATGTAACCATTCTAATTCATTCATTTGATCCATTCTAATTCATTCGTACGATCAATTCTAATTCATTCGTTCGATCCATTCTAATTCATCCGCATGAATGTATCCATTCTAATCCATTCGTAAGATCCATTCTAATTCATTCGTACGATCCATTCTAATTCATTCGTACGATCCATTCTAATTCATTAATATGATCCATTCTAATTCATTCATACGATCCATTCTAATTCATATGCACAAAGGTATTTATTCTAATTCATTCGTACGATCCATTCTAATTCAGGATCGTACGAATTAATTAGAATGGATACATTCGTGCGAATGAATTAGAATTGATCGTACGCATGAATTAGAATGGATCGTGCGAATGAATTAGAATGGATCGTACGAATGAATTAGAATGGATCGTACGAATGAACTTGAATAGATACATTCGTGCGAATGAATTAGAATGGATCGTACGAATGAATTAGAATGGATCGTACGAATGAATTAGAATGGATCAAATGAATGAATTAGAATGGTTACATTCATGCGAATGAATTAGAATGGATCGTACGAATGGATTAGAATGGATCGTACGAATGGATTAGAATGGATACATTCGAGTGAATGAATTAGAATGGATCGTACGAATGAAATTAGAATGGATCGTACGAATGAATTAGAATAGATCGTACGAATGAATTACAATGGATCGTACGAATGAATTAGAATGGATCGTACGAATAAATTAGAATGGATACATTCGTCCGAATGAATTAGAATGGATCATACGAATGAGTAAGAATGGATCGTACGAATGAAATAGAATAGATTGTACGAATGAATTAGAATGAATCCTACGAATGAATTAGAATGGATCGTGTGAAAGAATTAGAATGGATTGTATGAATGAATTAGAATGGATCGTATGAATGAATTAGAATGGATCGTGCGAATTAATTCGAATGGATCGTACGAATTCATTCTAATTCATTCATACAATCCATTTTAATTCTTTCACACGATCCGTTCTAATTCATTCGTACATTCCATTCTAATTCATTAGCACGATCCATGCTAATTCATTCGTTCGATCAATTCTAATTCATTAGCACGATCCATTCTTATTCATTCGTACGATCCATTCTAATCCCTTCGTACGATCCATTCTAATTCTTTCGTACGATCTATTCTAATTCATTCGTACGATCCATTCTAATTCATTCGTACGATCCATTCTAATTCCTTCGTACGGTCCATTCTAATTCATTCGTACGATCCATTCTAATTTATTCGTGCAATCCATTCTATTTCATTCGTACGATCCATTCTTACTCATTCGTACGATCCATTCTAATTCATTCACACGAATGTATCCATTCGTACGAATGAATTAGAATAGATTGTACAAATGAATTAGAATGGATCGTATGAATGAATTAGAATGGATCGTACGAAGGAATTAGAATGGATCGTATGAATGAATTAGAATGGATCGTACGAATGAATTAGAATGGATCGTACGAATGAATTAGAATGGATTGTATGAATGAATTAGAATGGATCGTACGAATGAATTAGAATGGATCATACAAATTAATTAGAATGGATCATACGAATGAATTGGAATGGATCGTACGAATGAATTAGAATGGATCGTACGAATGAATTAGAATGGATACATTCGTGCGATCCATTCTAATTCATTCGCACAATCCATTCTATTTCATTCGTACGATCCATTCTTACTCATTGGTACGATCCATTCTAATTCATTCGTCCGATCCATTCTAATTCATTCGCACGAATGTATCCATTCTAATTCATTCGTATGATCCATTCTAATTCATTCGTAAGATCCATTCTAATTCATTTGTACGATCCATTCTAATTCATTCGTACGATCCATTCTAATTCATTCGCACGAATGTATCCATTCTAGTTCATTCGTACGATCCATTCTAGTTCATTCGTACGATCCATTCTAATTCGTTCGTACGATCCATTCTAATTCATTCGTATGATCCATTCTAATTAATTCGTATGATCCATTCTAATTCTTTCGTACGATCCATTCTAATTCATTCATACAATCCATTCTAATTCTTTCGCACGATCCAGTCTAATGGATTCACACGATCCATTCTAATTCATTCGCACGAATGTATCCATTCTAATTCATTCGTACGATCCATTCTAATTCATTAATATGATCCATTCTAATTTATTCGTACGATCCATTCTAATTCATATACACAAAGGTATCCATTCTAATCCATTCATAGGATCCATTCTAATCCATTCGTACGATCCATTCTAATTCATTCGTACGATCCATTCTAATTCATTCGCTCGAATGTATCCATTCTAATCCATTCGTACGATCCATTCTAATCCATTCGTACGATCCATTCTAATTCATTCGCATGAATGTAACCATTCTAATTCATTCATTTGATCCATTCTAATTCATTCGTACGATCCATTCTAATTCATTCGTCCGATCCATTCTAATTCATTCGCACGAATGTATCAATTCTAATTCATTCGTACGATCCATTCTAATTCATTCGTACGATCCATTCTAATTCATTCATAAGATCCATTCTAATTCATTCGTACGATCCATTCTAATTCATTCGTACGATCCATTCTAATTCATTCGCACGAATGTATCCATTCTAGTTCATTCGTACGATCCATTCTAATTCATTCGTACGATCCATTCTAATTCATTTGCACGATCTATTCTAATTCATTCGTACGATCAATTCTAATTCATTCGCACGAATGTATCCATTCTAACTCATTCATACGATCCATTCTAATTCATTCGTACGATCCATTCTAATTCACTCATACGATCCATTCTAATACATTCATACGATCCATTCTAATTCATTTGCACGAATATATCCATTCTAATTCATTCATACGATCCATTCTAATTCCTTCGTACGATCCATTCTAATTCATTCGTATGACCAATTCTAATTCATTCGTACGATCCATTCTAATTCATTCGTACGATTCATTCTAATTCCTTCGTACGATCCATTCTAATTCATTCGTACGATCCATTCTAATTCATTCGTACAATCTATTCTAATTCATTCGTACGAATGGGTACATTCGTGTGAATGAATTAGAATGGATCGTACGAATGAGTAAGAATGGATCGTACGAATGAAATAGAATGGATTGCACGAATGAATTAGAATGGATCGTACGAATGAATTAGAATGGATCGTGTGAAGGAATTAGAATGGATTGTATGAATGAATTAGACTGGATCGTACGAATGAATTAGAATGGATCGTACGAAGGAATTAGAATGGATCGTACGCATTCGTACGATCCATTCTAATTCCTTCGTACGATCCATTCTAATTCATTCGTACGATCCATTCTAATTCATTCGCGCAATCTATTCTAATTCATTCGTACGATCCATTCTAATTCATTCGTACGATCCATTCTAATTCATTCATACAATCCATTCTAATTTATTCGCACGAATGTATCCATTCTAATTCATTCGTACGATCCATTCTAATTCCTTCGCACAATCTATTCTAATTCATTCATACGATCCATTCTAATTCATTCGCATGAATGTATCCATTCTAATTCATTCATACGATCCATTCTACTTCATTCGTACTATCCGTTCTAATTCACTCATACGATCCATTCTAATTCATTCATACGATCCATTCTAATTCATTTGCATGAATATATCCATTCTAATTCATTCGTACGATCCATTCTAATTCCTTCGTACGATCCATTCTAATTCCTTCGTACGATCCATTCTAATTCCTTCGTATGATCCATTCTATTTCATTCGTATGATCCATTCTAATTCCTTCGTACGATCCATTCTAATTCCTTCGTATCCATTTTAATTCACTCATACGATCCATTCTAATTCATTCGTACGATCCATTCTAATTCATTCATACAATCCATTCTAATTCATTCGCACGAATGTATCCATTCTAATTCATTCGTACGATCAGTTCTAATTCATTCACAAAATCTATTCTAATTCATTCATACGATCCATTCTAATTCATTCACACGAATGTATCCATTCAAATTCATTCATACGATCCATGTTGGAAACAAATCCATGGTAGAGGCCCGCAGCGGAAGCAAAGTGAAGGTCCGAGGACCGTGAGCGGTGTGCGTTACATATCAAAATTTTCATCGAAACAATTTACATATGCGTGTATGAAACTTAGCATGGCAACTACGCAAACCCCTAACAACGATCTAACGCGAACGAACAATCTAGCATGAATGCATGTTCTAATTATGTTAGATCTACTTGTTAGAGGTCATACCTGCGTGCGGAATCTTTCACCGCGACAAATTTCTTCTTTGTCGATGGAGACGGGCTACGGATCTGCTCGACATAGCTTCGGTGCGACGGCCATAACTTTCTGCTCCGAACTCCGATTGGGCTGAAATTTTGACTGCAGGTAACCAACTTCGAGACACAACTTTTCCAATAAGTTTCACGTTGTTTGGACTTCTGTAGCTCCCGGAATCGCAGAAACAACGTTGATTTTCTGTGCAGATTCTGGACAGCAAAAGGTTGCGGGAGATGCCTTCTAGTTCACCCGATCTCACACGATGCACGGCACCTCGTCGATGGATCTCTGAGTGCCTCCATACGACGAGCCTTCTCCTTCTACAAAACACCACGTGAGGAAGACGAGTCGCCATCCAATGGCGCAAGCGAGGGAGAGAGAGACGAGAGAGGAGATGCGAAGAGAGGAGAGGGGGCGGCTAGGGTTTCCCAATGCCATGGCCGGCCCTAGGGCTTGCATGGCTCTATTAATTTCGTGCACCCTCTCTCTCCTTCTCATATATATAGCCAGCTTATCCATATGGATAAGGACGGTATCGATAAGGATGATAGATTCAAACCTTATCCCTATATATCTCTTCTTTATCTCTATCCTTTCCTTGTTTTCGAAAACGGTCAAAACCAGCCCGTTTTCTGCGCCTCATAACCGGCCCCTTCATCGGAGGCAACAACCTCCCGAAACTAATGGGGCCGGCCTTGACCAGTCTCTTAACACTTTGGGCCGGCCCCCTTAGTGCATAGTGGCGCATGGTATGACCAAAACGCCCTTATGCCACTAGTTGGCCGTTCCTCGTGTACGAGACTTTGCAAGGCACACATAAGTGAAGTGCACCAGTGATTTCACTATTCTCTGAGGTTCTCGTAGGGTGCCCCTAGTGAAGTCAACTAGTCAACTCGCAACATGTCCCGGTGCATCGCACCCATGTGGCAAAGTCCACTTATGGCAAGGAATTGCTACATGCGTCTCTACACTAACCTAGGGTTTCCCCTTAGTGCACACACGTAGCTACGCATCTACCGTGCACTAGTGCGAAGCACTCACGGAGCGTATGCTTGGACTTCTCGCTTCCTCTAACTACGTTCTGTGTTTCGAGGAGATGGTATAAGAACCGTACATAATGTCGATAAGGTGGAACCTTCAGGGACCAGGGTTCATGGCTTCCAACTCAGACTCGATCGACACACTACCCGAGTGTACCATCGATCCTCTGAGTCCGAGTTAACCTGCGTAGCCACCCAAAGTGCGACGCAGGCTGCACTCCAATCCCCCCCGGACTTACTATGTTCTCCCACATACCCCTGCTCTCCGCTTAGTATGGTAAACTCGCTGTCCCTCCACTGGTGCCATGACGCAACTCGAGCGGTGGAGAATACCGTCAGACTCGAGTGCTCATATGACTCGGTTCCTTCCAGGTTGACCACGTACATCGTACCTCCGATAACTCTGCCGAGTAACCGGATCCGTCACCAGTCGAACTGATGACCACCTGGCCAGGGTTTAATACGACGTAGGTCAGACCAAGGAACGTACCTCCCGTTAGGGGTGTGGATAGCCTGCAGGAGTGACATGCTGATGCAACGCCAGCCGGGTAACCCAGTACACCGTGGTTTTGGATCACTGCATCCGGATCCTCACACATTGGTGCGCCAAAGCACCACACAACTAGTTAGTCCACCAGACATGGTTCCTCAGGGTTTAGGACCGTTTTACCCTAAGCAGAAACACGGTTTAGTGCACCGGTGTCTGCTCACCTATCTGTGCACCGTGTTGGTTCCGTTCGGCCACAGACACTGTGCCTGGTAATGACCGTGGTGGATACACCCACGCTCTGTCATCCCAACAGCTTAACCTGATAGGGCGACCAACCATAATCAGAGCTGCGAACGTATTTAGGTTACATGGGTCCAGTCCCTTGAGTCTCCCACTCAAGTGGATTACCATGTAGCCATGGCTCTCTGTTCTGTAATCAGAACACGTACTAAGGTACGTACCAATATGCATTCCTATACTATCAACCATACATAGCTAAACACTAGGTTTTTACGAGCTATAGATCTCACCAATTCTAACAATCTCCCACTAGGTCTAACGAGGAATAACGGTGTTGAGCTCTGTAGCTTCTACATGCTGCCCAAAAGCCTTTGCAGGAATTCCCTAAAGGAATTGACAACATTGTCTGTAGATTCCACCTCAGTACCGCTACTTGCATTTCCTCATATAACTGTCAGATCAAGTGGAGTTTGTACTTGATGGGTTTCCCCTTACGGCGGTGCCTAGTCTCCTTGGACCTTGCTTACTGCTCTTCTGTTGTAACAACAGATAACTGAGCCTCTGGTACGCGTCCCAAGTTCTCTAAGAACTTCCTAAGCCTTACCACCTGATATACTACTTCGCACGCAACAACGTGCTAAGCATCTGTGGTAGAGTCTGTGATGCACTTGCTTCACACTCTACCAATTACCGCTTCTAATCCCAAAATAAAAATAATCCCTGAAATCGATTCTCTGAAACACACATCTGACACCAAAGTCAGATCCTGTGTGTCCAATCGATATCAGGACCTGTGAAGTGCAAGCTAACTCACAATCCTTACTTAACGAGGATTTCTGAGTATACCCTTCACATCGGTCCAAAGATCTGGATCCGGGTTCGACTGAAACCGACCCATCTTCCTGCTGCGCAATAGATATATAGCCTCTTAAAACGAATCTGGCTAGAATCTTATCTTCATGCGTAGCCTGTGACAGCAAGAGAATCTTGCTCTGGTTATCTAGAGTTACCTTGATTCCCAGAGCATAACTCGCCTCACTAGGGTCTTTCACATCGAATTGTGATGACTACAAAGCTTTACCGTAAACAATATTCTTACGTCATTTTCAATCAGTAGGATATCGTTAACGTAAAGTACTACGTACACCCTTGTAGCTTTTTCACCTTTCTTGTACCCACTTGGTTTATCATCATTCTGATCAAATCCGTATGAGCGGATTTCCTTGATCAAAATATATATTCCAACTTGGATGCTTGCATCAATCCATAAATGGACCTTTGCAACTTACATCACATATGTTCCTGACCTACTGACACAAAGCCTGGGGCGATATCATCCATATGTCCTTTCCAAATTCCCGTTAGGGAATAACTGTCTTGACATCCATCAACCAGATCTCCCAACTATAATGGGCTACGATGGATTAAGAGAATCCGAAATAGACTTAGGCTTAGCTACCAGTGAGATGGTTTTGACATAGTCAATCCCTTCTCCTTTGGCAACTAATCTAGCTACTTAAGTCTTAATCGGGTGCTCTTCTTATACACCTTCTACACCCTGAAGGGTGATAGTGCTATAAGTGTTAAGACTGTTCCAAGGGACATTGATGTAAAATTGCCTCCATGGTCTTTTGTCAGTCAGAGCTGTCGGAAGCTCCCACTACTTCTTCGTAGCTCTAGGGATCATCCTCCTGAAACTCTGGATTAACTATCAAAGTTTCTCCATAGTATCTTTCAGGAGCTCTGATGATCCCACAACGACGAGGTGGTGGTGGTACAAAGAAAGCTCCCACTACTTCTTCGTAGCTCTAGGGATCATCCTCCTGAAACTCTGGATTAACTATCGAAGTTTCTCCATAGTATCTTTCAGGAGCTCTGATGGTCCCACAACGATGGGGTGGTGGTGGTACAAAGTGAATCGTTTCTACAATACCTGGTATACTAGTTTCTTGTATCATCTACTCCCACTATGTTTTTCAAATGCGCACTCTGTACCAGTACCCAGTAGTTCACCCAGAACTACCTTACTGATAAACTTATGGTCTTATAATATAATCTTGATCTAGGTAGATGGTGTTCGTAGAAACGATTATCTTCCTAACCTCAAGATCATAAAACAGTCCATCTTATGCCTTCTAAGGGTAACCTACAAACAGATATACCTGGAACTACATCTCCATCTTATCCCTCTTGTCGTTTTGCACAAGTGCAGGACAACTCTATATCTCGAGACACTATAGTGTCAGCTTTTGCTTAGACCATAGCTCTCTATAGGTCTGAGGTACTGATCTAGATGAGAGATAGTTTCAGATATAAGCTACTATTTTAAGGTACAACCCCACCAAAGGTGGGTAGTATACTTGGCAATATTCATCATACTACGGACCATGTCAAACAGAGTCCGATTCCTTCTCTCGGAGACTTCATTCTGACGTGTCATCCTTAGAGCATTTAACTGGGAGATAATCCCATACTCTCTCAAGATCCTATGGAACTCGTCCGATAGTGACTTATTTCTTCGATTAAATCGAAGAGTCTTCTATCGTCTAGACGCTCTTGGAACCATAGACGTCAAAATTAACTAACTCGAATACCTTAGTGGCCCTTTTAGTTATTCTGCCTTCCAGATAACATTCATAGGTTAGAAGGATCTCCGATGAATTTGTGAACAGAAACTCAGCCTTCTTTTACCTTTGAATTTATCTAAGGCAGAATATCTAAATCAGAGGGGTCACAAATGGGATAGCTTCTCCGAAGGATTTAGATGAATTTAAATTAGACGCTGCAGCTGTCATGATATCTATTTCCGAATTAGGATTAAATATAAAGAGATTATTCTGATCTATTTCTCTAGTAATGAAGCTATCTATTTAGTTTAAGATACACACCTACGGTGCTGTCTAAAACTAAAAACTTCATTTACCAAAGAGGAAACAGAACTACATCTCTAAAAAATAAAATCTGTATTTCGGAAAAACTAAGACAATCATATCTAACAGCTTCCGCAGCGGCTTATGGCATCAGTACCTATGTTAAGATTCCTTCACTATAAAGTAGCCTTCTGCTTTCCTTGAATATCTGTAGACCAGAAGTCTACATTCCAAGAAGCATAAGAACTGCTACTAGATAGCGACTCAACTCCTAACATCCTGAGGTCATACTCAATCTTCAAATACCCCCTATGCTCGCCACAGCGGAAATACTTCCGTCCTTGGCGTTACCAGACTTAGGATTCCACACCAGTTTCTGCACTAGAATAGTTTTCGATCTCTTATAAGTTATTCCCTTAGGTTCTTCTAAAGAAGACCTAGGTTAAGCACTAAAGGCATTGCCTTTAATCTTGATCTCATCCTTTGTCTCTTGGAAATCTCCTTAGAAGTTCTGCGTTTATCATCTCTAACTTGTTAAAGCTAAAGTCTCTGATAACGCCTTCGAAGGTTCCAGACAAGGATGCAAGACAGACGTCTTCCACCACCTCGTCATCTGGTACCATGTCTTGGGAATCTAGTTCGTTCTGGAACTCAAAGATGTGTTCCCGAACAAGCATACCCACTGACATCTCGGTACCGACAAGTATCTTAGTGGAAAAGCGATGAGTCGACTGACTTCGCCTTCCAGACATCTAATGCAAGTAAAACTTAATTAGAGAAGACCCGGCATATCTCTGACTCGCTTCTAAAGAATTGTCCGCAAGTCTGCTATAACATAGCACTTGCACATCTCCTTAGACTCTCGCCAGTCTTCATATGCCCTAGTTAGTGCCCTAGTGATATCTGGACCCATTAGGTCTAGTACAGGGATATTTAGATTGCATGCCAATGTACATTTACTACCCTAAGCATAAGCTAAAGATTGCGCTTCCACTCTACGTAGTTAGAGACCCGATAACTGGTTCTCTTATGGGATAGCGGATAGGGGAACTATATGGTTGAATGAAAATGAATGCAAAATAACTTATTTTATGGATTTTGAAAATAAGCTAATTATATCCAAATGTCAGCGCTACCCTCACAGCGAAGACACCTCTATGGATTAATTAACCATGTATGTAAGATCTCGGAATCGACTACACCTGCCCTAGGGGGCATCATGCAGCGTCAATCTGCTTACACGGGCCTTTCCTTGACCCAGTCCAAATCTGCCAACTAAGGGCTTTGATGGACCATGGTTATCTTTTGGCCAGTGCCACGTGATCACCGTTGTCTTCGCAACGAATACCTCACGTGCACTTAGGATGCTTACCCACGAGCCTAAGCAATTATGACACGGGAGTTCATGCGGCCCCCACTAGGGTGGGATGAAAAGCCCTTCTCTCCTGGCCTCGTAATCGCCATATCCTTAGGGAGGTCATTAAGTAATTTGGCATGGAAACACACAGCTCCCACCCTAGGGGGTGTGAAGTTATGCATCCCCACCCAAACACAAAACGACTGGCCGTGGAGGCCAGAGGATCTCTAAAAGTCCTCTCTTACATCTCTTATTAAAGTTGAGGGTTATTTAATGCAAGTATGAGTGTACACTAAGGTCACGACAACCTATACACTAGACCCTGGTCATACCGTGCTCCCACTAGCATTCAAGCCTTTCGCGAAGCATTAATCGATCTTGGAATATCATAGTCCCTGCCTCGAGTGGATTTCTCCACTCAAGGGTCACATTACATATCCCAAGAATATTGATGCTTTGCAAACTTGGCTATCACGCTAATGCCCTGGAGCCTAGCCTAAGGTCAGACTGACAGGAAAGGTCTTCCACTACCATAGCGCCTTGCTTATAAATTTGACGAATGATGTCATAGTAGAATTCCAACTCATTCTAGGTTTCGATGCTTGCCAAATAGGCACACCCGACTAATCGGGTGTTGACCTAATGGGGGCATAACCAAATGTGAGGAATTCATACTATCATCAAGGGTCAATTAAATAATAGGCGTCACTAGTGGAATCCAATCCTAATAAGGTCGCTAGGACCCGAGGGGAAAAGGCATCCCTCTGACACAAATAATCAAATTATCGCATCGGGGTTCTCTACAGAAATATAAAGAACTACTGAAAGAAATAAGCACACAACTGAATCAAGTTCAGGGTCCGACCCCTGAACCTGACTGGCACAGCGCAGGCTCTCTGTCTCCTTCACAAGGCTCCTCGATCCGGTGCAAGCCTCTGTATACGATCTTCTGACGCTTTATGCCCTTTGCCGTCATCGTGTACGCTTCGCCGGATCGCCATCGTCCTCCAAGGTTCCGCTCATCTTCCTAGTGGTGGATCTCCACGGTAAGTCCTCCTCTTCAATCTATAACCGAAAAAAGATCTAGTACGCTTCGAGCAAGTGCTCGCTCGTACACAATTTCCTAGAAAGAAAAGGAAAACAAACCTAGCAAAAGCCTGGGAATCAAGGGTGGTAAATCTTCACCTCTTGCCCGACTATGGCTCTAAAATCTATCCACACACAGAAGAAAAAATATCCAGACAAAATAGCTAACACGGGGTCCGACCCCCGGTAGCAAGCAATCACATATCCAGAATAATTTTAGAAGCGGCGCCCTGCAAGAACGATTCATAGAACATACAAAATCTACTATGCATGATCTACTCGTAGAACCCCGATGGCGGCACATACTATTCATGCGCGCACATGACGGTTTCATGAAAAAAACATGAAACGCACACCACTAGCGTGCTCTGATACCAATTGTTGGAAACAAATCCATGGTAGAGGCCCGCAGCGGAAGCAAAGTGAAGGTCCGAGGACCGTGAGCGGTGTGCGTTACATATCAAAATTTTCATCGAAACAATTTACATATGCGTGTATGAAACTGAGCATGGCAACTACGCAAACCCCTAACAACGATCTAACGCGAACGAACAATCTAGCATGAATGCATGTTCTAATTATGTTAGATCTACTTGTTAGAGGTCATACCTGCGTGCGGAATCTTTCACCGCGACAAATTTCTTCTTTGTCGATGGAGACGGGCTACGGATCTTCTCGACATAGCTTCGGTGAGATGGCCATAACTTTCTGTTCCGAACTCCGATTGGGCTGAAATGTTGACTGCAGGTAACCAACTTCAAGACGCAACTTTTGCAATAAGTTTCACATTGTTTGGACTTCTGTAGCTCCCAAAATCGCAGAAACAACGTTGATTTTCTGTGCAGATTCTGGACAGCAAAAGGTTGCGGGAGACGCCTTCTAGTTCACCCGATCTCACACGATGCACGGCACCTCGTCGATGGATCTCTGAGTGCCTCCATACGACGAGCCTTCTCCTTCTACAAAACACCACGTGAGGAAGACGAGTCACCATCCAATGGCGCAAGCGAGGGAGAGAGAGACGAGAGAGGAGATGCGAAGAGAGGAGAGGGGGCGGCTAGGGTTTCCCCATGCCATGGCCGGCCCTAGGGCTTGCATGGCTCTATTAATTTCGTGCACCCTCTCTCTCCTTCTCATATATATAGCCAGCTTATCCATATGGATAAGGACGGTATGGATAAGGATGATAGATTCAAACCTTATCCCTATATATCTCTTCTTTATCTCTATCCTTTCCTTGTTTTCGAAAACGGTCAAAACCAGCCCGTTTTCTGCGCCTCATAACCGGCCCCTTCATCGGAGGCAACAACCTCCCGAAACTAATGGGGCTGGCCTTGACCAGTCTCTCAACACTTTGGGCCGGCCCCCTTAGTGCATAGTGGCGCATGGTATGACCAAAACGCCCTTATGCCACTAGTTGGCCGTTCCTCGTGTACGAGACTTTGCAAGGCACACATAAGTGAAGTGCACCAGTGATTTCACCATTCTCTGAGGTTCCCGTAGGGTGCCCCTAGTGAAGTCAACTAGTCAACTCGCAACATGTCCCGGTGCATCGCACCCATGTGGCAAAGTCCACTTATGGCAAGGAATTGCTACATGCGTCTCTACACTAACCTAGGGTTTCCCCTTAGTGCACACACGTAGCTACGCATCTACCGTGCACTAGTGCGAAGCACTCACGGAGTGTATGCTTGGACTTCTCGCTTCCTCTAACTACGTTCTGTGTTTCGAGGAGATGGTATAAGAACCGTACATAATGTCGATAAGGTGGAACCTTCAGGGACCAGGGTTCATGGCTTCCAACTCAGACTCGATCGACACACTACCCGAGTGTACCATCGATCCTCTGAGTCCGAGTTAACCTGCGTAGCCACCCAGAGTGCGACGCAGGCTGCATTCCAATCCCCCCCGGACTTACTATGTTCTCCCACATACCCCTGCTCTCCGCTTAGTATGGTAAACTCGCTGTCCCTCCACTGGTGCCATGACGCAACTCGAGCGGTGGAGAATACCGTCAGACTCGAGTGCTCATATAACTCGGTTCCTTCCAGGTTGACCACGTACATCGTACCTCCGATAACTCTGCCGAGTAACCGGATCCGTCACCAGTCGAACTGATGACCACCTGGCCAGGGTTTAATACGACGTAGGTCAGACCAAGGAACGCACCTCCCGTTAGGGGTGTGGATAGCCTGCAGGAGTGACATGCTGATGCAACGCCAGCCGGGTAACCCAGTACACCGTGGTTTTGGATCACTGCATCCGGATCCTCACACATTGGTGTGCCAAAGCACCACACAACTAGTTAGTCCACCAGACATGGTTCCTCAGGGTTTAGGACCGTTTTACCCTAAGTAGAAACACGGTTTAGTGCACCGGTGTCTGCTCACCTATCTGTGCACCGTGTTGGTTCCGTTCGGCCACAGACACTGTGCCTGGTAATGACCGTGGTGGATACACCCACGCTCTGTCATCCCAACAGCTTAACCTGATAGGGCGACCAACCATAATCAGAGCTGCGAACGTATTTAGGTTACATGGGACCAGTCCCTTGAGTCTCCCACTCAAGTGGATTACCATGTAGCCATGGCTCTCTGTTCTGTAATCAGAACACGTACTAAGGTACGTACCAATATGCATTCCTATACTATCAACCATACATAGCTAAACACTAGGTTTTTACGAGCTATAGACCTCACCAATTCTAACAATCCATTCTAATTCATTCGTACGATCCATTCTAATTCACTCATACGATCCATTCTAATACATTCATACGATCCATTCTAATTCATTTGCACGAATATATCCATTCTAATTCATTCGTACGATCCATTCTAATTCCTTCGTACGATCCATTCTAATTCATTCGTACGATCCATTCTAATTAATTTGCACGAATATATCCATTCTAATTCATTCGTACGATCCATTCTAATTCATTCGTACGATCTATTCTAATTCATTCGTACGATCCATTCTAATTCATTCGTACGATCCATTCTAATTCCTTCATACGATCCATTCTAATTATTTCGTACGATCCATTCTAATTCATTCATACAATCCATTCTAATTCTTCCACACGATCTATTCTAATTCTAATTCATTCGCACAAATGTATCCATTCTAGTTCATTCGTACGATCCATTCGAATTCATTCGCACGATCCATTCTAATTCATTCATACGATCCATTCTAATTCATTCATACAATCCATTCTAATTTTTTCGCACGAATGTATCCATTCTAATTCATTCGCACGAATGTATCCATTCTAATTCATTCGTACGATCCATTCTAATTCATTCATACGATTTATTCTAATTCATTTATACAATCCATTCTAATTCTTTCACACGATCCATTCTAATTCATTCGTACGATCCATTCTAATTCATTCGCACAATCCATTCTATTTCATTCGTACGATCCATTCTTACTCATTGGTACGATCCATTCTAATTCATTCGCACGAATGTATCCATTCTAATTCATTCGTACGATCCATTCTAATTCATTCGCATGAATGTAACTATTCTAATTCATTCATTTGATCCATTCTAATTCATTCGTACGATCCATTCTAATTCATTCGTCCGATCCATTCTAATTCATTCGCACGAATGTATCCATTCTAATTCATTCGTACGATCCATTCTAATTCATTCGTACAATCCATTCTAATTCTTTCACACGAACCATTCAAATTCATTCGTACGATCCATTCTAATTCATTCGCACAATCCATTCTATTTCATTCGTATGATCCATTCTTACTCATTGTTACGATCCATTCTAATTCATTCACACGAATGTATCCATTCTAATTCATTCGTACGAATCCATTTTAATTCATTCGTACAATCTATTCTATTTCATTCGTAGGATCCATTCTTACTCATTCGTATGATCCATTCTAATTCATTCGGACGAATGTATCCATTCTAATTTATTCGTACGATCCATTCTAATTCATTCGTACGATCCATTCTAATTCATTCGTACGATCCATTCTAATTCATTCGTCCGATCCATTCTAATTCATTCGCACAAATGTATCCATTCTAATTCATTCGTACGATCCATTCTAATTCATTCGTACGATCCATTCTAATTCATTCGTAAGATCCATTCTAATTCATTCGTACGATCCATTCTAATTCATTCGTACGATCCATTCTAATTCATTCGCACGAATGTATCCATTCTAGTTCATTCGTAAGATCGATTCTAATTCATTCGTACGATCCATTCTAATTCATTCGCACGATCCATTCTAATTCATTCGTACGATCCATTCTAATTCATTCATATGATCCATTCTAATTCATTCGTACGATCCATTCTAATTCATTCGCACAAATGTATCCATTCTAATTCATTCGTACGATCCATTCTAATTCATTAGCACGATCCATTCTAATTCATTCGTACGATCCATTCTAATTCTTTCACACGATACATTCTAATTCATTCGTACGATCCATTCTAATTCATTCGCACGATCCATTCTAATTCATTCGTACGATCCATTCTAATTCGTTCATACGATCCATTCTAATTCATTCGTACGATCCATTCTAATTCATTCATACAAATGTATCCATTCTAAATCATTCGTACGATCCATTCTAATTCATTCGCACGATCCATTCTAATTCATTCGTACGATCCATTCTAATTCATTCGTACGTACGATCCATTCTAATTCATTCGTATGATCCATTCTAATTAATTTGTATGATCCATTCTAATTCATTCGTACGATCCATTCTAATTCATTCATATAATCCATTCTAATTCATTCGCACGAATGTATCCATTCTAATTAATTTGACGATCCATTCTAATTCATTCGTATGATCTATTCTTATTCATTCGCACGATCCTGTCTAATTGATTCGCACGATCTATTCTAATTCATTCGCACGAATGTATCCATTCTAATTCATTCGTACGATCCATTCTAATTCATTAATATGATCCATTCTAATTCATTCGTACGATCCATTCTAATTCATAAGCCCAAAGGTATCCATTCTAATTCATTCGCACGAAAGAATTAGAATGGATTGTATGAAAGAATTAGAATGGATCGTGCAAATGAATTAGAATGGATCGTACGAAGGAATTAGAATGGATCGTACAAAGGAATTAGAATGGATCGTACGAATGAGTAAGAATGGATCATACGAATGAATTAGAATGGATCGTACGAATAAATTAGAATGGATACATTCATCCGAATGAATTAGAATGGATCATACGAATAAGTAAGAATGGATCGTACGAGTGAAATAGAATAGATTGTACGAATGAATTAGAATGGATCCTACGAATGAATTAGAATGGATCGTGTGAAAGAATTAGAATGGATTGTTTGAATGAATTAGAATGAATTCGTACGATCCATTCGAATTCATTCGCACGATCCATTCTAATTCATTCATACGATCCATTCTAATTCATTCATACAATCCATTCTAATTCTTTCACACGATCCATTCTAATTCATTCGTAGGATCCATTCTAATTCATTCGTACAATCTATTCTATTTCATTCGTACGATCCATTCTTACTCATTCGTATGATCCATTCTAATTCATTCGGACGAATGTATCCATTCTAATTTATTCGTACGATCCATTCTAATTCATTCGTACGATCCATTCTAATTCATTCGTCCGATGCATTCTAATTCATTCGCACGAATGTATCCATTCTAATTCATTCGTACGATCCATTCTAATTCATTCGTACGATCTATTCTAATTCATTCGTAAGATCCATTCTAATTCATTCGTACGATCCATTCTAATTCATTCGTACGATCCATTCTAATTCATTCGCACGAATGTATCCATTCTAGTTCATTCGTACGATCCATTCTAATTCATTCGTACGATCCATTCTAATTCATTCGTACGATCCATTCTAATTCATTCCTACGATCCATTCTAATTCATTCGTACGATCCATTCTAATTCATTCACACAAATGTATCCATTCTAATTCATTCGTATGATCCATTCTAATTCATTTGCACGATCCATTCTAATTCATTCGTACGATCCATTCTAATTCATTCGCACGATCTGTTCTTATTCATTCGCACAATCCATTCTTATTCATTCGCACGAATGTATCCATTCTAATTCATTCATACGATCCATTCTAATTCATTCGTACGATCCATTCTAATTCACTCATACGATCCATTCTAATACATTCATACGATCCATTCTAATTCATTTGCACGAATATATCCATTCTAATTCATTCGTACGATCCATTCTAATTCCTTCGTACGATCCATTCTAATTCATTCGTACGATCCATTCTAATTCATTCGTACGATCCATTCTAATTCATTCGTCCGATCCATTCTAATTCATTCGTACGAATGTATCCATTCTAATTCATTCGTACGATCCATTCTAATTCATTCGCACAAATGTATCCAATCTAATTCATTCGTACGAAGGAATTAGAATGGATCGTACGAATGAATTAGAATGGATTTTACGAATGAATTAGAATGGATCGTACGAATGAATTAGAATGGATCGTACGAATGAATTAGAATGGATATATTCGTGCGAATGAATTTGAATGGATCGGACGAATGAATTAGAATGGATCGTACGAATGAATTAGAATGGATCAAATGAATGAATTAGAATGGTTACATTCATGCGAATGAATTAGAATGGATCGTACGAATGGATTAGAATGGATCGTACGAATGGATTAGAATGGATACATTTGAGCGAATGAATTAGAATGGATCGTACGAATGAAATTAGAATGGATCGTACGAATGAATTAGAATAGATCGTACGAATGAATTAGAATGGATCGTACGAATGAATTAGAATGAATCGTACGAATAAATTAGAATGGATACATTCGTCCGAATGAATTAGAATGGATCATACGAATGAGTAAGAATGGATCGTACGAATGAAATAGAATAGATTGTACGAATGAATTAGAATGGATCCTACGAATGAATTAGAATGGATCGTGTGAAAGAATTAGAATGGATTGTGTGAATGAATTAGAATGGATCGTATGAATGAATTAGAATGGATCGTGCGAATGAATTCGAATGGATCGTACGAATTCATTCTAATTCATTCATACAATCCATTCTAATTCTTTCACACGATCCCTTCTAATTCATTCGTACGTTCCATTCTAATTCATTAGCACGATCCATGCTAATTAATTCGTTCGATCAATTCTAATTCATTCGTACGATCCATTCTAATTCATTCGTACGATCCATTCTAATTCCTTCGTACGATCCATTCTAATTCATTCGTACGATCCATTGTAATCCATTCGTGCAATCCATTCTATTTCATTCGTACGATCCATTCTTACTCATTCGTACGATCCATTCCAATTCATTCACACGAATGTATCCATTCGTACGAATGATTTAGAATAGATTGTACGAATGAATTAGAATGGATCGTACGAATGAATTAGAATGGATCGTACGAAGGAATTAGAATGGATCGTATGAATGAATTAGAATGGATCGTACGAATGAATTAGAATAGATCGTACGAATGAATTAGAATGGATCGTACGAAGGAATTAGAATGGATCGTACGAATGAATTAGAATGGATATATTCGTGCAAATGAATTAGAATGGATCGTATGAATGTATTAGAATGGATCGTATGAGTGAATTAGAATGGATCGTACGAATGAATTAGAATGGATTGTATGAATGAATTAGAATGGATCGTACGAATGAATTAGAATGGATCATACGAATTAATTAGAATGGATCATACGAATGAATTAGAATGGATCGTACGAATGAATTAGAATGGATACATTCGTGCGATCCATTCTAATTCATTCGCACAATCCATTCTATTTCATTCGTACGATCCATTCTTACTCATTGGTACGATCCATTCTAATTCATTCGCACGAATGTATCCATTCTAATTCATTCGTACGAATCCATTCTAATTCATTCGTACAATCTATTCTATTTCATTCGTACGATCCATTCTTACTCATTCATATGATCCATTCTAATTCATTCGGACGAATGTATTCATTCTAATTTATTCGTACGATCCATTCTAATTCATTCGTACGATCCATTCTAATTCATTCGTACGATCCATTCTAATTCATTCGCACGAATGTATCCATTCTAATTCATTCGTACGATCCATTCTAATTCATTCGTACGATCCATTCTAATTCATTCATACAATCCATTCTAATTCATTCGCACGAATGTATCCATTCTAATTCATTCGTACGATCAGTTCTAATTCATTCACAAAATCTATTCTAATTTATTCATACGATCCATTCTAATTCATTCACACGAATGTATCCATTCTAATTCATTCATACGATCCATTCAAATTCATTCGTACGATCCATTCTAATTCACTCATACGATCCATTCTAATACATTCATACGATCCATTCTAATTCATTTGCACGAATATATCCATTCTAATTCATTCGTACGATCCATTCTAATTCCTTCGTACGATCCATTCTAATTCATTCGTACGATCCATTCTAATTCATTCGTCCGATCCATTTAATTCATTCGGACGAATGTATCCATTCTAATTCATTCGTACGATCCATTCTAATTCATTCGCACAAATGTATCCAATCTAATTCATTCGTACGATCCATTCTAATTCATTCGTACGATCCATTCTAATTCATTCGTCCGATCCATTCTAATTCATTCGTACGATCCATTCTAATTCATTTGTACATCCATTCTAATTCATTCGCACAAATGTATCCATTCTAATTCATTCGTACGATCTATTCTAATTCATTCGTATGATCCATTCTAATTCATTCGTCCGATCCATTCTAATTCATTCGGACGAATGTATCCATTCTAATTCATTCGTACGATCCATTCTAATTCATTCGCACAAATGTATCCATTCGTACGATCAATTCTAATTCATATGCACAAAGGTATCCATTCTAATTCATTCGTACGATCCATTCTAATTCAGGATCGTACGAATGAATTAGAATGGATACATTCGTGCGAATGAATTAGAATTGATCGTACGAATGAATTAGAATGGATCGTGCGAAATAATTAGAATGGATCGTACGAATGAATTAGAACGGATCGTACGAATGAACTAGAATGGATACATTCGTGCGAATGAATTAGAATGGATCGTACGAATGAATTAGAATGGATCATACGAATGAATTAGAATGGATCGTACGAATGGATTAGAATGGATCATACGAATGAATTAGAATTGATCGTGCGAATGAATTAGAATGGATCGAACGAATGAATTAGAATGGATATATTCGAGCGAATGAATTAGAATAGATCGTAGGAATGAATTAGAATGGATCATACGAATGAATTAGACTGGATCGTACGAACGAATTAGAATGGATCGTACGAACGAATTAGAATGGATCATATGAACGAATTAGAATGGATCGTACGAATGAATTAGAATGGATACATTCGAGCGAATGAATTAGAATGGATCGTACGAATGAATTAGAATAGATCATAGGAATGAATTAGAATGGATCGTGCAAATGAATTAGAATGGATACATTCGTGCGAATGAATTAGAATGGATCGTGCGAATGAATTAGAATGGATCGTACGAATGAATTAGAATGGATATATTTGAACGAATAAATTAGAATGGATCATACGAATGAATTAGAATGGATCGTACGAATGAATTAGAATGGATAGTGCGAATGAATTAGAATCGATCGTACGAATGAATTAGAATGGATCGTACGAATGAATTAGATCGTACGAATGAATTAGAATGGATCGTACGAATGAATTAAAATGGATACATTCGAGCGAATGAATTAGAATAGATCGTAGGAATGAATTAGAATGGATCGTACGAATGAATTAGAATTGATACATTTGTGAGAATGAATTAGAATGGATCGTACGAATGAATTAGAATGCATCGTACGAAAGAATTAGAATGGATACATTCGTGCGAATGAATTAGAATGGATCGTACGAATGAATTAGACTGGATCGTACGAATGAATTTGAATGGATACATTTGTGCGAATCAATCTAAATGGATTGTATGAATGAATTACAATGGATCGTACGAATGAATTAGAATAGATCGTACAAATGAATTAGAATAGCTCATAAGAATGTATTAGAATGAATCGTATGAATGAATTAGAATGGTTACATTTGTGCGAATGAATTAGAATAGATCGTACGAATGAATTAGAATGGATCGTACGAATAAATTAGAATGGATCGTGGGAATGAATTAGAATTGATCGTACGAATGAATTAGAATGGATCCACCGAATGAGTTAGAATGGATCATACGAATGAATTAGAATGGATTGTACGAATGAATTAGAATGGATTGTGCGAATGAATTAGAATGGATTGTATGAATGAATAAGAATGGATCGTACGAATGAATTAGAATGGATCGTGCGAATGAATTAGCATGAATCGTACGAATGTATTAGAATGGATCATACGAATGAATTAGAATGAATCGTACGATCCATTCTAATTCAATCGTCCGATCCATTCTAATTCATTCGTATGAATGTATCCATTCTAATTCATTCGTACAATCCATTATATTTCATTCGTACGATCCATTCTCACTCATTCGTATGATCCATTCTAATTCATTCGTATGATCCATTCTAATTCATTCGTACGATCCATTCTAATTCATTCGTACGATCCATTCTAATTCATTCGCACGATCCATTCTAATGCATTCATACGATCTATTCTAATTCATTCATAAGATCCATTCTAATTCATTCCTATAATCCATTCTAATTCATTCGCCCGATCCATTCTAATTCATTCATACGATCCATTCTATTCGAATGGATCATGCGATCCATTCGAATTCATTCACACGATCCATTCTAATTCATTCATACGATCCATTCTAATTCATTCATACAATGCATTCTAATTCTTTCACACGATCCATTCTAATTCATTCGTACGATCCATTCTAATTCATTCGTACAATCCATTATATTTCATTTGTACGATCCATTCTTACTCATTCGTATGATCCATTCTAATTCATTCGTACGATCCATTCTAATTCATTTGTACGATCCATTCTAATTCATTCGTACAATCCATTCTATTTCATTCGTACGATCCATTCTTACTCATTCGTATGATCCATTCTAATTCATTCGCACGAATGTATCCATACTAATTCATTCATACAATCCAATCTAATTCATTACGTACGATCCATTCTAATTCATTCGTACGATTGTACGAATGAATTAGAATGGATCGTACGAATGAATTAGAATAGATTGTGCGAATGAATTAGAATGGATCGTACGAATGAATTAGAATGGATCGTATGAATGAATTAGAATGGATCATATGAATGAGTAAGAATGGATCGTACGAATGAATTAGAATGGATCGTACGAATGAATTAGAATGGATCGTACGAATAAATTAGAATGGATACATTCGTCCGAATGAATTAGAATGGATCATACGAATGAGTAAGAATGGATCGTACGAATGAAATAGAATAGATTGTACGAATGAATTAGAATGGATCCGACGAATGAATTAGAATGGATCATGTGAAAGAACTAGAATGGATTGTATGAATGAATTAGAATGGATCGTATGAATGAATTAGAATGGATCGTGCGAATGAATTCGAATGGATCGAACGAATGAATTAGAATTGATCGTACGAATGAATTAGAATGGATACATTCGTGCGAATGAATTAGAATAGATACATTTGTGCGAAAGAATTAGAATAGATCGTAAGAATGAATTAGAATGGATCCTATGAATGAATTAGAATGGATCGTGCGAATGAATTAGAATGGATCGTACGAATGAATTAGAATGGATCGTGCTAATGAATTAGAATTGATCGAACGAATGAATTAGCATGGATCATGCTAATGAATTAGAATGGAATGTACGAATGAATTAGAATGGATCGTGTGAAAGAATTAGAATGGATTGTATGAATGTCGTACGAATGAATTAGAATGGATATATTCGTGCAAATGAATTAGAATGGATCGTATGAATGTATTAGAATGGATCGTATGAGTGAATTAGAATGGATCGTACGAATGAATTAGAATGGATTGTATGAATGAATTAGAATGGATCGTACGAATGAATTAGAATGGATCATACGAATTAATTTGAATGGATCATACGAATGAATGAGAATGGAACGTACGAATGAATTAGAATGGATCGTGTGAAAGAATTAAAATGGATTGTATGAAAGAATTAGAATGAATTCGTTCGATTAATTCTAATTCATTAGCACGATCCATTCTAATTCATTCGTACGATCCATTCTAATTCATTCGCACGATCCATTCTAATTCATTCGTACGATCCATTCTAATTCTTTCACACGATCCATTCTAATTCATTCGTACGATCCATTCTAATTTATTCGTACGATCTATTCTAATTCATTCGTACGATCCATTCTAATTCATTCGTACGATCCATTCTAATTCCTTCGTACTATCTATTCTAATTCATTCATACAATCCATTCTAATTCTTTCACACGATCCATTCTAATTCATTCGTACGTTCCATTCTAATTCATTAGCACGATCCATGCTAATTCATTCGTTTGATCAATTCTTATTCATTAGCACGTTCCATTCTAATTCATTCGCACGATCCATTCTAATTCATTCATAGGATCCATTCTAATTCATTCATACGATCTATTCTAATTCTTTCGCACGAATGTATCATTCTAATTCATTCGCACGAATGTATCCATTCTAATTCATTCGTACGATCCATTCTAATTCATTCGTCCGATCTATTCTAATTCATTCGTAAGATCCATTCTAATTCTTTCACACGATCTATTCTAATTCATTCGTACGATCCATTCTAATTCATTCATACGATCCATTCTAATTCATTCATACGATCCATTCTAATTCATTCCTACAATCCATTCTAATTCATTCGCCCGATCCATTCTAATTCATTCATACGATCCATTCTATTCGAATGGATCATGCGATACATTCGAATTCATTCGCACGATCCATTCTAATTCATTCATACGATCCATTCTAATTTATTCATACAATGCATTCTAATTCATTCATACGATCCATTCTAATTCATTTGCATGAATATATCTATTCTAATTCATTCGTACGATCCACTCTAATTCCTTCGTACGATCCATTCTAATTCATTCGTACGATCTATTCTAATTCATTCGTACGATCCATTCTAATTCATTCGTACGATCCATTCTAATTCCTTCGTATGATCCATTCTAATTCATTCGTACGATCCATTCTAATTTATTCGTACGATCCATTCTAATTCATTAATATGATCCATTCTAATTCATTCGTACGATCCATTCTAATTCATATGCACAAAGGTATCCATTCTAATCCATTCGTAGGATCCATTCTAATTCATTCGTATGATCCATTCTAATTCATTCGTACGATCCATACTAATTCATTCGCTCCAATGTATCCATTCTAATCCATTCGTACGATCCATTCTAATCCATTCGTACGATCCATTCTAATTCATTCGCATGAATGTAACCATTCTAATTCATTCATTTGATCCATTCTAATTCATTCGTACGATCCCTTCTAATTCATTCGTCCGATCCATTCTAATTCATTCGCATGAATGTATCCATTCTAATTCATTCATACGATCCATTCTAATTCATTCGTACGATCCATTCTAATCCATTCGCACAAATGTATCCATTCTAATCCATTCGTACGATCCATTCTAATCCATTCGTACGATCCATTCTAATTCATTCGCATGAATGTATCCATTCTAAAACATTCACACGATCCATTCTAATTCATTCGTACGATCCATTCTAATTCATTCGTACGATCCATTGTAATTCATTCGTATGATCCATTCTAATTCATTCCTACGATCTATTCCAATTCATTCGCTCGAATATATCCATTCTAATTCATTCGTTCGATCCATTCTAATTCATTCGCACGATCCATTCTAATTCATTCGTATGATCCATTCTAATCCATTCGTACGATCCATTCTAATTCATTCGTACGATCCATTCTAATTCATTCGCACGAATGTATCCATTCTAGTTCATTCGTACGATCCATTCTAATTCATTCATACAATCCATTCTAATTCATTCGCACGATCCATTCTAATTCATTCGTACGATCCATTCTAATTCATTCATGCGATCTATTCTAATTCATTCATACGATCCATTCTAATTCATTCATACAATCCATTCTAATTCATTCATACGATCCATTCTAATTCACTCATACGATCCATACTAATACATTCATACGATCCATTCTAATTCATTTGTACGAATATATCCATTCTAATTCATTCGTATGATCCATTCGAATTCATTCGTACGATCCATTCTAGTTCATTCGTACGATCTATTCTAATTCATTCGTATGATCCATTCTAATTCATTCGCACGATCCATTCTAATTCATTCGCACGATCCATTCTAATTCATTCGTATGATCCATTCTAATTCATTCGTACGATCCATTCTAATTCATTCGCACGATCCATTCTAATTCATTCATACGATCCATTCTAATTCATTCATACGATCCATTCTAATTCATTCGCCCGATCCATTCTAATTCATTCATACGATCCATTCTATTCGAATGGATCATGCGATCCATTCGAATTCATTCGTACGATCCATTCTAATTCATTCATACGATCCATTTTAATTCATTCATACAATGCATTCTAATTCATTCATACGATCCATTCTAATTCATTTGCACGAATATATCCATTCTAATTCATTCGTACGATCCATTCTAATTCCTTCGTACGATCCAATCTAATTCATTTGTACGATCTATTCTAATTCATTCCTACGATCCATTCTAATTCATTCGTACGATCCATTCTAATTCCTTCGTACGATCCATTCGAATTCATTCGTACGATCCATTCTAATTCATTCGTACGATCCATTCTAATTCATTCGTACGATCCATTCTAATTCATTAATATGATCCATTCTAATTCATTCGTACGATCCATTCTAATTCATATGCACAAAGGTATCCATTCTAATCCATTCGTAGGATCCATTCTAATCCATTCGTACGATCCATTCTAATTCATTCGTACGATCCATTCTAATTCATTCGCTCGAATGTATCCATTCTAATCCATTCGTACGATCCATTCTAATCCATTCGTACGATCCATTCTAATTCATTCGCATGAATGTAACCATTCTAATTCATTCATTTGATCCATTCTAATTCATTCGTACGATCCATTCTAATTCATTCATCTGATCCATTCTAATTCATTCGCACGAATGTATCCATTCTAATTCATTCATACGATCCATTCTAATTCATTCGTACGATCCATTCTAATTCATTCGCACAAATGTATCCATTCTAATTCATTCGAATCCATTTTAATTCATTCGCACGATCCATTCTAATTCATTCGTACGATCCATTCTAATTCTTTCACACGATCTATTCTAATTCATTCGTACGATCCATTCTAATACATTCATACGATCCATTCTAATTCATTTGCACGAATATATCCATTCTAATTCATTCGTACGATCCATTCTAATTCCTTCGTACGATCCATTCTAATTCATTCGTACGATCTATTCTAATTCATTCGTATGATCCATTCTAATTCATTCGCACGATCCATTCTAATTCCTTCGTACGATCCATTCTAATTCATTCGTACGATCCATTCAAATTCATTAATACAATCGATTCTAATTCTTTCACACGATCTATTCTAATTCATTCGTAGGATCCATTCTAATTCATTCGTACAATCTATTCTATTTCATTCGTACGATCCAGTATTACTCATTCGTATGATCCATTCTAATTCATTTGCACGAATATATCCATTCTAATTCATTCGTACGATCCATTCTAATTCCTTCGTACGATCCATTCTAATTCATTCGTATGATCTATTCTAATTCATTCGCACGATACATTCTAATTCATTCGTACGATACATTCTAATTCTTTCACACGATCCATTCTAATTCATTCGTACGATCCATTCTAATTCATTCGTGCAATCCATTCTATTTCATTCGTACGATCCATTCTTACTCATTCGTACGATCCATTCTAATTCGTGCGAATGAATTAGAATAGATCGTACGAATAAATTAGAATGGATACATTTGTGCGAATGAATTAGAATGGATCGTACGAATGAATTAGAATGGATCGTATGAATGAATTAGAATGGATCGTACGAATGAATTAGAATGGATCGTGCGAATGAATTAGAATGGATCGTACGAATGAATTAGAATGGATCGTGTGAAGGAATTAGAATGGATCGTACGAATGAATTAGAATGGATCGTGCGAATGAATTAGAATGGATCGTAAGAATGAATTAGAATGGATACATTTGTGCGAATGAATTAGAATGGATTGTACGAATGAATTAGAATGGATCGTATGAATGAATTAGAATGGATCGTACGAATGAATTAGAATGGATCGTGCGAATGAATTAGAATGGATCGTACGAATGAATTAGAATGGATCGTACGAATGAACTAGAATGGATACATTCGTGCGAATGAATTAGAATGGATCGTACAAATGAATTAGAATGGATCGTACGAATGAATTAGAATGGATCTTACGAATGAATTAGAATGGATCGTACGAATGAATTAGAATGGATCGTACGAATGAATTAGAATGGATATTACGAATGAATTAGAATGGATCGTACGAATAAATTAGAATGGATCGTATGAATGGTTTAGAATGGATACATTCGTGCGAATGAATTAGAATGGATCGTATGAATGGTTTAGAATGGATTGTACGAATGGATTAGAATGGATCGTACGAATGGATTAGAATAGATACATTCGTGCGAATGAATTAGAATGGATACATTCGTGCGAAAGAATTAGAATAGATCATATGAATGAATTAGAATGGATCCTATGAATGAATTAGAATGGATCATGCGAATGAATTAGAATGGATCGTATGAATGAATTAGAATGGATCGTGCTAATGAATTAGAATTGATCGAACGAATGAATTAGCATGGATCGTGCTAATGAATTAGAATGGAACGTACGAATGAATTAGAATGGATCGTGTGAAAGAATTAGAATGGATTGTATGAATGAATTTGAATAAATTCGTACGATCCATTCGAATTCATTCGCACGATCCCTTCTAATTCATTCATACGATCCATTCTAATTCATTCATACAATCCATTCTAATTCTTTCACACGATCCATTCTAATTCATTCGTAGGATCCATTCTAATTCATTCGTACAATCTATTCTATTTCATTCCTACGATCCATTCTTACTCAATCGTATGATCCATTCTAATTCATTCGGACGAATGTATCCATTCTAATTTATTCGTACGATCTATTGTAATTCATTCGTACGATTCATTCTAATTCATTCGCTCGAATGTATCCATTCTAATCCATTTGTACGATCCATTCTAATTCATTCGTACGATCCATTATAATTCATTCGTCCGGTCCATTCTAATTCATTCGCACGAATGTATCCATTCTAATTCATTCGTACGATCCATTCTAATTCATTCGTACGATCCATTCTAATTCATTCGTACGATCCATTCTAATTCATTCGTACGATCCATTCTAATTCATTCGCACGAATGTATCCATTCTAATCCATTCGTACGATCCATTCTAATCCATTCGTCCGATCCATTCTAATTCATTCGCATGAATGTAACCATTCTAATTCATTCATTTGATCCATTCTAATTCATTTGTACGATCCATTCTAATTCATAAGCACGATCCATGCTAATTCATTCGTTCGATCAATTCTAATTCATTAGCACGATCCATTCTAATTCATTCATACGATCCATTCTAATTCATTCGCACGATCCATTCTAATTCATTCATAGGATCCATTCTAATTCATTCATACGATCTATTCTAATTCTTTCGCACGAATGTATCCATTCTAATTCTTTCGCACGAATGTATCCATTCTAATTCATTCATACGATCCATTCTAATTCATTCGCACGATCCATTCTAATTCATTCGTACGATCAATTCTAATTCATTCGCACGAATGTATCCATTCTAATTCATTCGTACGATCCATTCTAATTCATTCATAGGATCCATTCTAATTCATTCATACAATCCATTCTAATTCATTCGCATGAATGTATCCATTCTAATTCATTCGTACGATCAGCTCTAATTCATTCACAAAATCTATTTAATTCATTCATACGATCCATTCTAATTCATTCACACGAATGTATCTATTCTAATTAATTCATACGATCCATTCTAATTCATTCGTACGATCCATTCTAATTCCTTCGTACGATCCATTCTAATTCATTCATACGATCCATTCTAATTCCTTCGTACGATCCATTCTAATTCATTCGTACGATCCATTCTAATTCATTCATACAATCCATTGTAATTCTTTCACACGATCCATTCTAATTCATTCGTACGATCCATTCTAATTCATTCGTGCAATCCATTCTATTTAATTCGTACGATCCATTCTTACTCATTCGTACGATCCATTCTAATTCATTCACACGAATGTATCCATTCGTACGAATGAATTAGAATAGATTGTACGAATGAATTAGAATGGATCGTACGAATGAATTAGAATGGATCGTACGAATGAATTAGAATGGATCGTACGAATGAATTAGAATAGATCGTACGAATGAATTAGAATGGATCGTACGAAGGAATTAGAATGGATCGTACGAATGAATTAGACTGGATATATTCATGTAAATGAATTAGAATGGATCGTATGAATGAATTAGAATGGATCATACGAGTGAATTAGAATGGATCATACGAATGAATTAGAATGGATCGTATGAATGAATTAGAATGGATACATTCGTGTGAATGAATTAGAATGGATCGTATGAATGAATTAAAATAGATTTTGTGAATGAATTAGAACTGATCGTACGAATGAATTAGAATGGATACATTCGTGAGAATGAATTAGAATGGATTGTATGAATGACCTAGAAAGGATCCTATGAATGAATTAGAATGGATCGTACGAATGAATTAGAATGGATACATTCGTGCGAATGAATTAGAATTGATCTTACGAATGAATTAGAATGGATCGCGCGAATAAATTAGAATGGATCGTACGAATGAATTAGAATGGATCGTACGAATGAACTAGAATGGATACATTCGTGCGAATGAATTAGAATGGATCGTACGAATGAATTAGAATGGATCGTACGAATGAATTAGAATGGATCTTACGAATGAATTAGAATGGATCGTACGAATGAATTAGAATGGATCGTACAAATGATTTAGAATAGATACATTCGTATGAATGAATTAGAATGGATCGTACGAATGAATTAGAATGGATCGTATGGAATGAATTAGAATGGATATATTTGAACGAATAAATTAGAATGGATCATACGAATGAATTAGAATGGATCGTATGAATGAATTAGAATGGATAGTGCGAATAAATTAGAATCGATCGTACGAATGAATTAGAATGGATCGTACGAATGAATTAGAATGGATCATACGAATGAGTAAGAATGGATCGTACGAATGAATTAGAATGGATCATACGAATAAATTAGAATGGATACATTCGTCCGAATGAATTAGAATGGATCATACGAATGAGTAAGAATGGATCGTATGAATGAAATAGAATAGATTGTACGAATGAATTAGAATGGATCCTACGAATGAATTAGAATGGATCGTGTGAAAGAATTAGAATGGATTGTATGAATGAATTAGAATGGATCGTATGAATGAATTAGAATGGATCGTACGAATGGATTAGAATGGATCGTACGAATGGATTAGAATGGATCGTACGAATGAACTAGAATGGATACATTCGTGCGAATGAATTAGAATGGATCGTACGAATGAATTAGAATGGATCGTACGAATGAATTAGAATGGATCGTACGAATTACTTAGAATAGATCGTACGAATGAATTAGAATGGATCGTACGAAGGAATTAGAATGGATCGCACGAATGAATTAGAATCGATCGTACGAATGAATTAGAATGGATCATACGAATGAGTAAAAATGGATCGTACGAATGAAATAGAATGGATTGTACGAATGAATTAGAATGGATTGTACGAATGAATTAGAATGGATCGTGTGAAAGAATTAGAATGGATTGTATGAATGAATTAGAATGGATCATATGAATGAATTAGAATGGATCGTGCGAATGAATTCGAATGGATCGTACGAATGAATTAGAATGGATCGTACAAATGAATTAGAATAGATACATTCGTGCGAATGAATTAGAATGGATACATTCGTGCGAAAGAATTAGAATAGATCGTATGAATGAATTAGAATGGATCCTATGAATGAATTAGAATGGATCGTGCGAATGAATTAGAATGGATCGTACGAATGAATTAGAATGGATCGTGCTAATGAATTAGAATTGATCGAACGAATGAATTAGCATGGATCGTGCTAATGAATTAGAATGGAACGTACGAATGAATTAGAATGGATCGTGTGAAAGAATTAGAATGGATTGTATGAATGAATTAGAATGAATTCGTACGATCCATTCGAATTCATTCGCACGATCCATTCTAATTCATTCATACGATCCATTCTAATTCATTCATACAATCCATTCTAATTCTTTCACACGATCCATTCTAATTCATTCGTAGGATCCATTCTAATTCATTCGTACAATCTATTCTATTTCATTCTTACGATCCATTCTTACTCATTCGTATGATCCATTCTAATTCATTCAGACGAATGTATCCATTCTAATTTATTCGTACGATCCATTCTAATTCAATCGTACGATCCATTCTAATTCATTTGTACGATCCATTCTTACTCATTCGTAAGATCCATTCTAATTCATTCGTACGATCCATTCTAATTCATTCGTACGATCCATTCTAATTCATTCGCACAATCTATTCTAATTCATTCGTAAGATCCATTCTAATTCATTCGTACGATCGTACGAATGAATTAGAATGGATCGTACGGAATTAATTAGAATGGATTGTATGAATGAATTAGAATGGATACATTCGTGCGAATAAATTAGAATGGATCATACGAATGAGTAAGAATGGATCGTACGAACGAAATAGAATGGATTGTACGAATGAATTAGAATGGATCGTACAAATGAATTAGAATGGATCGTACGAATGAATTAGAATGGATCATACGAATGAGTGAGAATGGATCGTACGAATGAAATAGAATAGATTGTACGAATGAATTAGAATGGATCCTACGAATGAATTAGAATGGATCGTGTGAAAGAATTAGAATGGATTGTATGAATGAATTAGAATGGATCGTATGAATGAATTAGAATGGATCGTGCGAATGAATTCGAATGGATCGTACGAATTCATTCTAATTCATTCATACAATCCATTCTAATTCTTTCACACGATCCATTCTAATTCATTCGTACGTTCCATTCTAATTCATTAGCACGATCCATGCTAATTCATTCCTTCGATCAATTCAAATTCATTAGCACGATCCATTCTAATTCATTCGTACGATCCATTCTAATTTATTCGCACGATCCATTCTAATTCATTCGTATGATACATTCTAATTCCTTCGTACGATCCATTCTAATTCATTCATACAATCCATTCTAATTCTTTCACACGATCCATTCTAATTCATTCGTACGATCAATTCTAATTCATTCGTGCAATCCATTCTATTTCATTCGTTCGATCCATTCTTACTTATTCGTACGATCCATTTTAATTCATTCACACGAATGTATCCATTCGTACGAATGAATTAGAATAGATTGTACGAATGAATTAGAATAGATCGTACGAAGGAATTAGAATGGATCATAGGAATGAATTAGAATGGATCGTACGAATGAATTAGAATAGATCGTACGAATGAATTAGAATGGATCGTACGAAGGAATTAGAATGGATCGTACGAATGAATTAGAATGGATATATTCGTGCAAATGAATTAGAATGGATCCTATGAATGCATTAGAATGGATCATATGAGTGAATTAGAATGGATCGTACGAATGAATTAGAATGGATTGTATGAATGAATTAGAATGGATCGTACGAATGAATTAGAATGGATCGTATGAATGAATTAGAATGGATCGTACGAATGAATTAGAATGGATCGTGCGAATGAATTAGAATGGATCGTAGGAATGAATTAGAATGGATCGTACGAATGAACTAGAATGGATACATTCGTGCGAATGAATTAGAATGAATCGTACGAATGAATTAGAATGGATCGTACGAATGAATTAGAATGGATCGTACGAATGGATCAGAATGGATCATACGAATAAATTAGAATGGATCGTGCGAATGAATTAGAATGGATCGAACGAATGAATTAGAATGGATATATTCGAGCGAATGAATTAGAATAGATCGTAGGAATGAATTAGAATGGATCCTTCGAATGAATTAGAATGGTTCGTACGAACGAATTAGAATGGATCGTACGAACGAATTAGAATGGATCATATGAACGAATTAGAATGGATCGTACGAATGAATTAGAATGGATACATTCGAGCGAATGAATTAGAATGGATCGTACGAATGAATTAGAATTGATCATAGGAATGAATTTGAATGGATACATTCGTGCGAATGAATTAGAATGGATCGTGCGAATGAATTAGAATGGATCGTACGAACGAATTAGAATGGATATATTTGAACGAATAAATTAGAATGGATCATACGAATGAATTAGAATGGATCGTACGAATGAATTAGAATGGATAGTGCGAATGAATTAGAATGGATCGTACGAATGAATTAGAATGGATACATTCGTGCGAATGAATTAGAATGGATCATACGAATGAGTAAGAATGGATCGTACGAATGAAATAGAATGTATTATACAAATGAATTAGAATGGATCGTACGAATGAATTAGAATGGATCATACGAATGAGTAAATATGGATCATACAAATGAATTAGAATGGATTAGAATGGATTAGAATGGATCATACGAATGAAATAGAATAGATTGTACGAATAAATTAGAATGGATTCGTACGAATGAATTAGAATGGATACATTCGTGCGAATGAATTAGAATGGATCGTACCAATGAGTAAGAATGGATCGTACGAATGAAATAGAATGGATTGTGCGAATGAATTAGAATGGATCGTACGAATGAATTAGAATGGATCGTGTGAAAGAACTAGAATGGATTGTATGAATGAATTAGAATAGATCGTATGAATGAATTAGAATGGATCATATTAATGAATTAGAATGGATCATACGTCTTTCACACGATCCATTCTAATTCATTCGTACGATCCATTCTAATTCATTCGTACAATCAATTCTATTTCATTTGTACGATCCATTCTTACTCATTCGTATGATCCATTCTAATTCATTCGTACGATCCATTCTAATTCATTCGTACGATCCATTCTAATTCATTCGTACAATCCATTCTATTTCATTCGTACGATCCATTCTTACTCATTCGTATGATCCATTCTAATTCATTCGCACAAATGTATCCATTCTAATTCATTCATACAATCCATTCTAATTCATTCCGTACGATCCATTCTAATTCATTCGTACGATCGTACGAATGAATTAGAATGGATCGTACGAATGAATTAGAATAGATTGTGCGAATGAATTAGAATGGATCGTACGAATGAATTAGAATGGATCGTACGAATGAATTAGAATGGATCATACGAATGAGTAAAAATGGATCGTACGAATGAATTAGAATGGATCGTACGAATGAATTAGAATGGATCGTACGAATAAATTAGAATGGATCCATTCGTCCGAATGAATTAGAATGGATCATACGAATGAGTAATAATGGATCGTACGAATGAAATAGAATAGATCGTACGAATGAATTAGAATGGAATATACGAATGAATTAGAATGGATCGTACGAATGAATTAGAATGGATCGTATGAATGAATTAGAATGGATCGTACGAATGAATTAGAATTGATCGTGCGAATGAATTCGAATGGATCGTACGATCCATTCTAATTCATTCATACAATCCATTCTAATTCATTCGCACGAATGTATCCATTCTAATTTATTCGCACGAATGTATCCATTCTAATCCATTCGTGCGATCCATTCAAATCTATTCGTACGATCCATTCTAATTCATTCGCACAAATGTATCCATTCTAATTCATTCGTACGATCCGATCAATTCTAATTCATTCGTATGATCCATTCTAATTCATTCGTACGATCCATTCTAATTCATTCGTATGATCCATTCTAATTCATTTGTACGATCCATTCTAATTCATTCGTAAGATCCATTCTAATTCATTCGTATGATCCATTCTAATTCATTCGCACGATCCATTCTAATTCATTCGTACGATCCATTCTAATTCATTCGCACAATCCATTCTATTTCATTCGTACGATCCATTCTTACTCATTGGTACGATCCATTCTAATTCATTCGCACGAATGTATCCATTCTAATTCATTCGTACGAATCCATTCTAATTCATTCGTACAATCCATTCTATTTCATTCGTACGATCCATTCTTACTCATTCGTATGATCCATTCTAATTCATTCGCATGAATGTATCCATTCTAAATCATTCGTACGATCCATTCTAATTCATTCGTACGATCCATTCTAAATCATTCGTACAATCCATTCTATTTCATTCGTACGATCAATTCTAATTCATTAGCACGATCCATTCTAATTCATTCGTACGATCCATTCAAATTCATTCGCACGATCCATTCTAATTCATTCGTACAATCCATTCTATTTCATTCGTACGATCAATTCTTACTCATTCGTATGATCCATTCTAATTCATTCGCACGAATGTATCCATTCTAATCCATTCGTACGATCCATTCTACTTCATTCGCATGAATGTAACCATTCTAATTCATTCATTTGATCCATTCTAATTCATTCGTACGATCCATTCTAATTCATTCGTCCGATCCATTCTAATTCATTCGCACGAATGTATCCATTCTAAACCATTCATACGATCCATTCTAATTTATTCGTACGATCCATTCTAATTCATTCGTAAGATCCATTCTAATTCATTCGTACGATCCATTCTAATTCATTCGTATGATCCATTCTAATTCATTCGTAGGTTCCATTCTAATTCATTCGCACGAATGTATCCATTCTAGTTCATTCGTACGATCCATTCTAATTCATTCGTACGATCCATTCCAATTCATTCGCACGATCCATTCTAATTCATTCGTACGATCCATTCTAATTCATTCGCACGAATGTATCCATTCTAATTCATTCGTACATACGATCCATTCTAATTCATTTGTACGATCCATTCTAACCAATTCTAATTCATTCTAATCCATTCTATTTCATTCGTACGATCAATTCTAATTCATTAGCACGATCCATTCTAATTCATTCGTACGATCCATTCGAATTCATTCGCACGATCCATTCTAATTCATTCGTACAATCCATTCTATTTCATTCGTACGATCCATTCTTACTCATTCGTATGATCCATTCTAATTCATTCACACGAATGTATCCATTCTAATCCATTCGTACGATCCATTCTAATCCATTCGTATGATCCATTCTAATTCATTCGCATGAATGTAACCATTCTAATTCATTCATTTGATCCATTCTAATTCATTCGTACGATCCATTCTAATTCATTCGTACGATCTATTCTAATTCATTCGCACAATCCATTCTAATTCATTCGTACAATCCATTCTAATTCATTCGTCCGATCCATTCTAATTCATTCGCACGAATGTATCCATTCTAATTCATTCGTACGATCCATTCTAATTCATTCGTACGATCCATTCTAATTCATTAGTAAGATCCATTCTAATTCATTCGTACGATCCATTCTAATTCATTCGTACGATCCATTCTAATTCATTCGCACGAATGTATCCATTCTAATTCATTCGTACGATCCATTCTAATTCATTCGCACAATCTATTCTAATTCATTCATACGATCCATTCTAATTCATTTGCACGAATGTATCCATTCTAATTCATTCATACGATCCATTCTACTTCATTCGTACTATCCGTTCTAATTCACTCATACGATCCATTCTAATTCATTCATATGATCCATTCTAATTCATTTGCACGAATATATCCATTCTAATTCATTTGCACGAATATATCCATTCTAATTCATTCGTACGATCCATTCTAATTCCTTCGTACGATCCATTCTATTTCATTCGTATGATCCATTCTAATTCCTTCGTACGATCCATTCTAATTCCTTCGTATCCATTCTAATTCACTCATACGATCCATTCTAATTCATTCGTACGATCCATTCTAATTCATTCTAATCCATTCGTACGAATGAATTAGAATGGATCGTACGAATGAATTAGAATGGATCGTACGAATGAATTAGAATGGATCGTACGAATGAACTAGAATGGATACATTCGTGCGAATGAATTAGAATGGATCGTACGAATGAATTAGAATGGATCGTACGAATGAATTAGAATGGATCATACGAATGAATTAGAATGGATCATACGAAAGAGTAAGAATGGATCGTACGAATGAAATAGAATGGATTGTACGAATGAATTAGAATGGATCGTACGAATGAATTAGAATGGATCGTGTGAAAGAATTAGAATGGATTGTATGAATGAATTAGAATGGATCATATGAATGAATTAGAATGGATACATTTGTGCGAATGAATTAGAATGGATCGTACGAATGAATTACAATGGATCGTACGAATGAATTAGAATGGATCGTATGAATGAATTAGAATGGTTACATTCATGCGAATGAATTAGAATGGATCGTACGAATTGATTAGAATGGATCGTACGAATGGATTAGAATGGATACATTCGAGCGAATGAATTAGAATGGATCGTACGAATGAATTAGAATGGATCGTACGAATGGATTAGAATGGATCCTACGAATGGATTAGAATGGATATCTTTGTGCATATGAATTAGAATGGATCGTTCGAATGAATTAGAATGGATCATATGAATGAATTAGAATGGATCGTGTGAAAGAATTAGAATGGATTATATGAATTAATTAGAATAGATCGTATGAATGAATTAGAATGGATCGTACGAATGAATTAGAATGGATCGTACGAATGAATTAGAATGGATACATTCGTGCGAATGAATTAGAATGGATCCATTCGTGCGAAAGAATTAGAATAGATCGTATGAATGAATTAGAATGGATACTATGAATGAATTCGAATGGATCGTGCGAATGAATTAGAATGGATCGTACGAATGAATTAGAATGGATCGTGCTAATGAATTAGAATTGATCGAACGAATGAATTAGAATGGATACATTTGTGCGAATGAATTAGAATGGATCGTACGAATGAATTAGAATGGATCGTATGAATGAATTAGAATGGATCGTACGAACGAATTAGAATGGATCGTACGAATGAATTAGAATGGATATATTCGTGCAAATGAATTTGAATGGATCATATGAATGTATTAGAATGGATCGTATGAGTGAATTAGAATGGATCGTGCGAATGAATTAGAATGGATTGTATGAATGAATTAGAATGGATCGTGCGAATGAATTAGAATTGATCGTGCTAATGATTTAGAATGGATACATTCGTGCGAATGAATTAGAATGGATCGTGCACGAATTAGAATGGATACATTCGTGCGAATGAATTAGAATGGATACATTCGTGCGAATGAATTAGAATGGATCGGACGAATGAATTAGAATGGATCGTACGAATGAGTAAGAATGGATCGTACGAATGAAATAGAATACATCGTACGAATGAATTAGAATGGATCGTACGAAGGAATTAGAATGGATCGTATGAATGAATTAGAATGGATATATTCGTGCGAATGAATTAGAATGGATCGTGCACGAATGTATCCATTCTAATTCATTCGTACGATCCATTCTAATTCATTAATATGATCCATTCTAATTCATTCGTACGATCCATTCTAAATCATTCACACAATCTATTCTAATTCATTCATACGATCCATTCTAATTCATTCGCACGAATGTATCCATTCTAATTCATTCATACGATCCATTCTACTTCATTTGTACTATCCGTTCTAATTCACTCATATGATCCATTCTAATTCATTCATACGATCCATTCTAATTCATTTGCACGAATATATCCATTCTAATTCCTTCGTACGATCCATTCTAATTCCTTCGTACGATCCATTCTAATTCCTTCGTACGATCCGTTCTATTTCATTCGTATGATCCATTCTAATTCCTTCGTACGATCCATTCTAGTTCCTTCATATCCCTTCTAATTCACTGATACGATCCATTCTAATTCGTTCATACGATCTATTCTAATTCATTCATACAATCCATTCTAATTCTTTCACACGATCCATTCTAATTCATTCATAGGATCCATTCTAATTCATTCGTACAATCTATTCTATTTCATTCGTACGATCCATTCTTACTCATTCGTATGATTCATTCTAATTCATTCGGACGAATGTATCCATTCTAATTTATTCGTATGATCCATTCTAATTCATTCATACGATCCATTCTAATTCATTCGTACGATCCATTCTTACTCATTCATATGATCCATTCTAATTCATTTGTACGATCCATTCTAATTCATTCATACGATCCATTCTAATTCATTCGCACAATCTATTCTGATTCATTCGTACGATCTATTCTAATTCATTCGTACGATCGTACGAATGAATTAGAATGGATCGTACGGAATGAATTATAATGGATTGTATGAATGAATTAGAATGGATACATTCGTGCGAATGAATTAGAATGGATCATACGAATGAGTAAGAATGGATCGTACGAATGAAATATAATGGATTGTACGAATGAATTAGAATGGATCGTACAAATGAATTAGAATGGATCGTACGAATGAATTAGAATGGATCATACGAATGAGTAAGAATGGATCGTACAAATGAAATAGAATGGATTGTACGAACGAATTAGAATGGATCGTACGAATGAATTAGAATGGATCGTGTGAAAGAATTAGAATGCATTGTATGAATGAATTAGAATGGATCGTAAGAATGAATTAGAATGGATCGTGCGAATGAATTCGAATGGATCGCATGATCCATTCGAATAGAATGGATCGTTTGAATAAATTAGAATGGATCGGGCGAATGAATTAGAATGGATTGTAGGAATGAATTAGAATGGATCGTATGAATGAATTAGAATGGATCGTATGAATGAATTAGAATGGATCGTGCGAATGAATTAGAATGGATCGTACGAATGAATTAGAATGGATCGTACGAATGAATTAGAATGAATCATACGAATGAGTAAGAATGGATCGTATGAATGAAATAGAATGGATTGTACGAATGAATTTGAATGGATTGTACGAATGAATTAGAATGGATCGTATGAGTGAATTAGAATGGATACGAAGGAATTAGAATGGATCGTACGAAGGAATTAGAATGGATCATACGAATGAAATAGAATGGATCGTACGAAGGAATTAGAATGGATCGTACAAAGGAATTAGAATGGATCGTACGAATGAATTAGAATGGATATATTCGTGCAAATGAATTAGAATGGATCGTATGAATGAATTTGAATGGATCGTATGAGTGAATTAGAACGGATAGTACGAATAAAGTAGAATGGATCGTATGAATGAATTAGAATGGATACATTCGTGCGAATGAATTAGAATGGATCGTATGAATGAATTAGAATAGATTGTGCGAATGAATTAGAATGGATCGTACGAATGAATTAGAATGGATACATTCGTGCGAATAAATTAGAATGGATTGTATGAATGAATTAGAATGGATCGTACGAATGAATTAGAATGGATCGTATGAGTGAATTATAATGGATACGAAGGAATTAGAATGGATCGTACGAAGGAATTAGAATGGATCATACAAATGAAATAGAATGGATCGTACGAAGGAATTAGAATGGATCGTACGAAGGAATTAGAATGGATATATTCGTGCAAATGAATTAGAATGGATCGTATGAATGAATTAGAATGGATCGTATGAGTGAATTAGAACGGATAGTACGAATGAAGTAGAATGGATCGTATGAATGAATTAGAAAGGATTGTATGAATGAATTAGAATGGATTGTATGAATGAATTAGAAAGGATCCTATGAATGAATTAGAATGGATCGTACGAATGAATTAGAATGGATACATTCGTGCGAATGAATTAGAATTGATCTTACGAATGAATTAGAATAGATCGTATGAATGAATTAGAATGGATCGTACGAATGAATTAGAATGGATCGTACGAATGAACTAGAATGGATACATTCGTGCGAATGAATTAGAATGGATCGTACGAATGAATTAGAATGGATCGTACGAATGAATTAGAATGGATCTTACGAATGAATTAGAATGGATCGTACGAATGAATTAGAATGGATCGTACAAATGAATTAGAATAGATACATTCGTACGAATGAATTAGAATGGATCGTACGAATGAATTAGAATGGATCGTACGGAATGAATTAGAATGGATATATTTGAACGAATAAATTAGAATGGATCATACGAATGAATTAGAATGGATCGTATGAATGAATTAGAATGGATAGTGCGAATAAATTAGAATCGATCGTACGAATGAATTAGAATGGATCGTACGAATGAATTAGAATAGATCATACGAATGAGTAAGAATGGATCGTACGAATGAATTAGAATGGATCATACGAATAAATTAGAATGGATACATTCGTCCGAATGAATTAGAATGGATCATACGAATGAGTAAGAATGGATCGTATGAATGAAATAGAATAGATTGTACGAATGAATTAGAATGGATCCTACGAATGAATTAGAATGGATCGTGTGAAAGAATTAGAATGGATTGTATGAATGAATTAGAATGGATCGTATGAATGGATTAGAATGGATCGTACGAATGGATTAGAATGGATCGTACGAATGGATTAGAATGGATCGTACGAATGAACTAGAATGGATACATTCGTGCGAATGAATTAGAATGGATCGTACGAATGAATTAGAATGGATCGTACGAATGAATTAGAATGGATCGTACGAATTACTTAGAATAGATCGTACGAATGAATTAGAATGGATCGTACGAAGGAATTAGAATGGATCGCACGAATGAATTAGAATGGATCGTACGAATGAATTAGAATGGACCATACGAATGAGTAAAAATGGATCGTACGAATGAAATAGAATGGATTGTACGAATGAATTAGAATGGATTGTACGAATGAATTAGAATGGATCGTGTGAAAGAATTAGAATGGATTGTATGAATGAATTAGAATGGATCATATGAATGAATTAGAATGGATCGTGCGAATGAATTCGAATGGATCGTACGAATGAATTAGAATGGATCGTACAAATGAATTAGAATAGATACATTCGTGCGAATGAATTAGAATGGATACATTCGTGCGAAAGAATTAGAATAGATCGTATGAATGAATTAGAATGGATCCTATGAATGAATTAGAATGGATCGTGCGAATGAATTAGAATGGATCGTACGAATGAATTAGAATGGATCGTGCTAATGAATTAGAATTGATCGAACGAATGAATTAGCATGGATCGTGCTAATGAATTAGAATGGAACGTACGAATGAATTAGAATGGATCGTGTGAAAGAATTAGAATGGATTGTATGAATGAATTAGAATGAATTCGTACGATCCATTCGAATTCATTCGCACGATCCATTCTAATTCATTCATACGATCCATTCTAATTCATTCATACAATCCATTCTAATTCTTTCACACGATCCATTCTAATTCATTCGTAGGATCCATTCTAATTCATTCGTACAATCTATTCTATTTCATTCTTACGATCCATTCTTACTCATTCGTATGATCCATTCTAATTCATTCGGACGAATGTATCCATTCTAATTTATACGTACGATCCATTCTAATTCAATCGTACGATCCATTCTAATTCATTTGTACGATCCATTCTTACTCATTCGTAAGATCCATTCTAATTCATTCGTACGATCCATTCTAATTCATTCGTATGATCCATTCTAATTCATTCGCACAATCTATTCTAATTCATTCGTAAGATCCATTCTAATTCATTCGTACGATCGTACGAATGAATTAGAATGGATCGTACGGAATTAATTAGAATGGATTGTATGAATGAATTAGAATGGATACATTCGTGCGAATAAATTAGAATGGATCATACGAATGAGTAAGAATGGATCGTACGAACGAAATAGAATGGATTGTACGAATGAATTAGAATGGATCGTACAAATGAATTAGAATGGATCGTACGAATGAATTAGAATGGATCATACGAATGAGTAAGAATGGATCGTACGAATGAAATAGAATAGATTGTACGAATGAATTAGAATGGATCCTACGAATGAATTAGAATGGATCGTGTGAAAGAATTAGAATGGATTGTATGAATGAATTAGAATGGATCGTATGAATGAATTAGAATGGATCGTGCGAATGAATTCGAATGGATCGTACGAATTCATTCTAATTCATTCATACAATCCATTCTAATTCTTTCACACGATCCATTCTAATTCATTCGTACGTTCCATTCTAATTCATTAGCACGATCCATGCTAATTCATTCCTTCGATCAATTCAAATTCATTAGCACGATCCATTCTAATTCATTCGTACGATCCATTCTTATTCATTCGCACGATCCATTCTAATTCATTCGTATGATACATTCTAATTCCTTCGTACGATCCATTCTAATTCATTCATACAATCCATTCTAATTCTTTCACACGACCCATTCTAATTCATTCGTACGATCCATTCTAATTCATTCGTGCAATCCATTCTATTTCATTCGTTCGATCCATTCTTACTTATTCGTACGATCCATTTTAATTCATTCACACGAATGTATCCATTCGTACGAATGAATTAGAATAGATTGTACGAATGAATTAGAATAGATCGTACGAATGAATTAGAATGGATCGTACGAAGGAATTAGAATGGATCGTACGAATGAATTAGAATGGATATATTCGTGCAAATGAATTAGAATGGATCCTATGAATGCATTAGAATGGATCATATGAGTGAATTAGAATGGATCGTACGAATGAATTAGAATGGATTGTATGAATGAATTAGAATGGATCGTACGAATGAATTAGAATGGATCGTTTGAATGAATTAGAATGGATCGTACGAATGAATTAGAATGGATCGTGCGAATGAATTAGAATGGATCGTAGGAATGAATTAGAATGGATCGTACGAATGAACTAGAATGGATACATTCGTGTGAATGAATTAGAATGGATCGTACGAATGAATTAGAATGGATCGTACGAATGAATTAGAATGGATCGTACGAATGGATCAGAATGGATCATACGAATAAATTAGAATGGATCGTGCGAATGAATTAGAATGGATCGAACGAATGAATTAGAATGGATATATTCGAGCGAATGAATTAGAATAGATCGTAGGAATGAATTAGAATGGATCCTTCGAATGAATTAGAATGGTTCGTACGAACGAATTAGAATGGATCGTATGAACGAATTAGAATGGATCATATGAACGAATTAGAATGGATCGTACGAATGAATTAGAATGGATACATTCGAGCGAATGAATTAGAATGGATCGTACGAATGAATTAGAATAGATCATAGGAATGAATTTGAATGGATACATTCGTGCGAATGAATTAGAATGGATCGTGCGAATGAATTAGAATGGATCGTACGAACGAATTAGAATGGATATATTTGAACGAATAAATTAGAATGGATCATACGAATGAATTAGAATGGATCGTACGAATGAATTAGAATGGATAGTGCGAATGAATTAGAATGGATCGTACGAATGAATTAGAATGGATACATTCGTGCGAATGAATTAGAATGGATCATACGAATGAGTAAGAATGGATCGTACGAATGAAATAGAATGTATTATACAAATGAATTAGATTGGATCGTACGAATGAATTAGAATGGATCATACGAATGAGTAAATATGGATCATACAAATGAATTAGAATGGATTAGAATGGATTAGAATGGATCATACGAATGAAATAGAATAGATTGTACGAATAAATTAGAATGGATTCGTACGAATGAATTAGAATGGATACATTCGTGCGAATGAATTAGAATGGATCGTACCAATGAGTAAGAATGGATCGTACGAATGAAATAGAATGGATTGTGCGAATGAATTAGAATGGATCGTACGAATGAATTAGAATGGATCGTGTGAAAGAACTAGAATGGATTGTATGAATGAATTAGAATAGATCGTATGAATGAATTAGAATGGATCATATTAATGAATTAGAATGGATCGTACGTCTTTCACACGATCCATTCTAATTCATTCGTACGATCCATTCTAATTCATTCGTACAATCCATTCTATTTCATTTGTACGATCCATTCTTACTCATTCGTATGATCCATTCTAATTCATTCGTACGATCCATTCTAATTCATTTGTACGATCCATTCTAATTCATTCGTACAATACATTCTATTTCATTCGTACGATCCATTCTTACTCATTCGTATGATCCATTCTAATTCATTCGCACAAATGTATCCATTCTAATTCATTCATACAATCCATTCTAATTCATTCCGTACGATCCATTCTAATTCATTCGTACGATCGTACGAATGAATTAGAATGGATCGTACGAATGAATTAGAATAGATTGTGCGAATGAATTAGAATGGATCGTACGAATGAATTAGAATGGATCGTACGAATGAATTAGTATGGATCATACGAATGAGTAAAAATGGATCGTACGAATGAATTAGAATGGATCGTACGAATGAATTAGAATGGATCGTACGAATAAATTAGAATGGATCCATTCGTCCGAATGAATTAGAATGGATCATACGAATGAGTAATAATGGATCGTACGAATGAAATAGAATAGATCGTACGAATGAATTAGAATGGAATATACGAATGAATTAGAATGGATCGTACGAATGAATTAGAATGGATCGCATGAATGAATTAGAATGGATCGTACGAATGAATTAGAATTGATCGTGCGAATGAATTCGAATGGATCGTACGATCCATTCTAATTCATTCATACAATCCATTCTAATTCATTCGCACGAATGTATCCATTCTAATTTATTCGCACGAATGTATCCATTCTAATCCATTCGTGCGATCCATTCTAATCCATTCGTACGATCCATTCTAATTCATTCGCACAAATGTATCCATTCTAATTCATTCGTACGATCCGATCAATTCTAATTCATTCGTATGATCCATTCTAATTCATTCGTACGATCCATTCTAATTCATTCGTATGATCCATTCTAATTCATTTGTACGATCCATTCTAATTCATTCGTAAGATCCATTCTAATTCATTCGTATGATCCATTCTAATTCATTCGCACGATCCATTCTAATTCATTCGTACGATCCATTCTAATTCATTCGCACAATCCATTCTATTTCATTCGTACGATCCATTCTTACTCATTGGTACGATCCATTCTAATTCATTCGCACGAATGTATCCATTCTAATTCATTCGTACGAATCCATTCTAATTCATTCGTACAATCCATTCTATTTCATTCGTACGATCCATTCTTACTCATTCGTATGATCCATTCTAATTCATTCGCATGAATGTATCCATTCTAAATCATTCGTACGATCCATTCTAATTCATTCGTACGATCCATTCTAAATCATTCGTACAATCCATTCTATTTCATTCGTACGATCAATTCTAATTCATTAGCACGATCCATTCTAATTCATTCGTACGATCCATTCAAATTCATTCGCACGATCCATTCTAATTCATTCGTACAATCCATTCTATTTCATTCGTACGATCAATTCTTACTCATTCGTATGATCCATTCTAATTCATTCGCACGAATGTATCCATTCTAATCCATTCGTACGATCCATTCTACTTCATTCGCATGAATGTAACCATTCTAATTCATTCATTTGATCCATTCTAATTCATTCGTACGATCCATTCTAATTCATTCGTCCGATCCATTCTAATTCATTCGCACGAATGTATCCATTCTAAACCATTCATACGATCCATTCTAATTTATTCGTACGATCCATTCTAATTCATTCGTAAGATCCATTCTAATTCATTCGTACGATCCATTCTAATTCATTCGTATGATCCATTCTAATTCATTCGTAGGTTCCATTCTAATTCATTCGCACGAATGTATCCATTCTAGTTCATTCGTACGATCCATTCTAATTCATTCGTACGATCCATTCCAATTCATTCGCACGATCCATTCTAATTCATTCGTACGATCCATTCTAATTCATTCGCACGAATGTATCCATTCTAATTCATTCGTACATACGATCCATTCTAATTCATTTGTACGATCCATTCTAATCAATTCTAATTCATTATAATCCATTCTATTTCATTCGTACGATCAATTCTAATTCATTAGCACGATCCATTCTAATTCATTCGTACGATCCATTCGAATTCATTCGCACGATCCATTCTAATTCATTCGTACAATCCATTCTATTTCATTCGTACGATCCATTCTTACTCATTCGTATGATCCATTCTAATTCATTCGCACGAATGTATCCATTCTAATCCATTCGTACGATCCATTCTAATCCATTCGTACGATCCATTCTAATTCATTCGCATGAATGTAACCATTCTAATTCATTCATTTGATCCATTCTAATTCATTCGTACGATCCATTCTAATTCATTCGTACGATCTATTCTAATTCATTCGCACAATCCATTCTAATTCATTCGTACAATCCATTCTAATTCATTCGTCCGATCCATTCTAATTCATTCGCACGAATGTATCCATTCTAATTCATTCGTACGATCCATTCTAATTCTTTCGTACGATCCATTCTAATTCATTAGTAAGATCCATTCTAATTCATTCTTACGATCCATTCTAATTCATTCGTACGATCCATTCTAATTCATTCGCACGAATGTATCCATTCTAATTCATTCGTACGATCCATTCTAATTCATTCGCACAATCTATTCTAATTCATTCATACGATCCATTCTAATTCATTTGCACAAATGTATCCATTCTAATTCATTCATACGATCCATTCTACTTCATTCGTACTATCCGTTCTAATTCACTCATACGATCCATTCTAATTCATTCATATGATCCATTCTAATTCATTTGCACGAATATATCCATTCTAATTCATTTGCACGAATATATCCATTCTAATTCATTCGTACGATCCATTCTAATTCCTTCGTACGATCCATTCTATTTCATTCGTATGATCCATTCTAATTCCTTCGTACGATCCATTCTAATTCCTTCGTATCCATTCTAATTCACTCATACGATCCATTCTAATTCATTCGTACGATCCATTCTAATTCATTCTAATCCATTCGTACGAATGAATTAGAATGGATCGTACGAATGAATTAGAATGGATCGTACGAATGAATTAGAATGGATCGTACGAATGAACTAGAATGGATACATTCGTGCGAATGAATTAGAATGGATCGTACGAATGAATTAGAATGGATCGTACGAATGAATTAGAATGGATCATACGAATGAATTAGAATGGATCATACGAATGAGTAAGAATGGATCGTACGAATGAAATAGAATGGATTGTACGAATGAATTAGAATGGATCGTACGAATGAATTAGAATGGATCGTGTGAAAGAATTAGAATGGATTGTATGAATGAATTAGAATGGATCATATGAATGAATTAGAATGGATACATTTGTGCGAATGAATTAGAATGGATCGTACGAATGAATTACAATGGATCGTACGAATGAATTAGAATGGATCGTATGAATGAATTAGAATGGTTACATTCATGCGAATGAATTAGAATGGATCGTACGAATTGATTAGAATGGATCGTACGAATGGATTAGAATGGATACATTCGAGCGAATGAATTAGAATGGATCGTACGAATGAATTAGAATGGATCGTACGAATGGATTAGAATGGATCCTACGAATGGATTAGAATGGATATCTTTGTGCATATGAATTAGAATGGATCGTACGAATGAATTAGAATGGATCATATGAATGAATTAGAATGGATCGTGTGAAAGAATTAGAATGGATTATATGAATGAATTAGAATAGATCGTATGAATGAATTAGAATGGATCGTACGAATGAATTAGAATGGATCGTACGAATGAATTAGAATGGATACATTCGTGCGAATGAATTAGAATGGATCCATTCGTGCGAAAGAATTAGAATAGATCGTATGAATGAATTAGAATGGATACTATGAATGAATTCGAATGGATCGTGCGAATGAATTAGAATGGATCGTACGAATGAATTAGAATGGATCGTGCTAATGAATTAGAATTGATCGAACGAATGAATTAGAATGGATACATTTGTGCGAATGAATTAGAATGGATCGTACGAATGAATTAGAATGGATCGTATGAATGAATTAGAATGGATCGTACGAACGAATTAGAATGGATCGTACGAATGAATTAGAATGGATATATTCGTGCAAATGAATTTGAATGGATCATATGAATGTATTAGAATGGATCGTATGAGTGAATTAGAATGGATCGTGCGAATGAATTAGAATGGATTGTATGAATGAATTAGAATGGATCGTGCGAATGAATTAGAATTGATCGTGCTAATGAATTAGAATGGATACATTCGTGCGAATGAATTAGAATGGATCGTGCACGAATTAGAATGGATACATTCGTGCGAATGAATTAGAATGGATACATTCGTGCGAATGAATTAGAATGGATCGGACGAATGAATTAGAATGGATCGTACGAATGAGTAAGAATGGATCGTACGAATGAAATAGAATACATCGTACGAATGAATTAGAATGGATCGTACGAAGGAATTAGAATGGATCGTATGAATGAATTAGAATGGATATATTCGTGCGAATGAATTAGAATGGATCGTGCACGAATGTATCCATTCTAATTCATTCGTACGATCCATTCTAATTCATTAATATGATCCATTCTAATTCATTCGTACGATCCATTCTAAATCATTCACACAATCTATTCTAATTCATTCATACGATCCATTCTAATTCATTCGCACGAATGTATCCATTCTAATTCATTCATACGATCCATTCTACTTCATTTGTACTATCCGTTCTAATTCACTCATATGATCCATTCTAATTTATTCATACGATCCATTCTAATTCATTTGCACGAATATATCCATTCTAATTCCTTCGTACGATCCATTCTAATTCCTTCGTACGATCCATTCTAATTCCTTCGTACGATCCGTTCTATTTCATTCGTATGATCCATTCTAATTCCTTCGTACGATCCATTCTAATTCCTTCGTATCCCTTCTAATTCACTGATACGATCCATTCTAATTCATTCATACGATCTATTCTAATTCATTCATACAATCCATTCTAATTCTTTCACACGATCCATTCTAATTCATTCGTAGGATCCATTCTAATTCATTCGTACAATCTATTCTATTTCATTCGTACGATCCATTCTTACTCATTCGTATGATTCATTCTAATTCATTCGGACGAATGTATCCATTCTAATTTATTCGTATGATCCATTCTAATTCATTCATACGATCCATTCTAATTCATTCGTACGATCCATTCTTACTCATTCATATGATCCATTCTAATTCATTTGTACGATCCATTCTAATTCATTCATACGATCCATTCTAATTCATTCGGACAATCTATTCTGATTCATTCGTACGATCTATTCTAATTCATTCGTACGATCGTACGAATGAATTAGAATGGATCGTACGGAATGAATTATAATGGATTGTATGAATGAATTAGAATGGATACATTCGTGCGAATGAATTAGAATGGATCATACGAATGAGTAAGAATGGATCGTACGAATGAAATAGAATGGATTGTACGAATGAATTAGAATGGATCGTACAAATGAATTAGAATGGATCGTACGAATGAATTAGAATGGATCATACGAATGAGTAAGAATGGATCGTACAAATGAAATAGAATGGATTGTACGAACGAATTAGAATGGATCGTACGAATGAATTAGAATGGATCGTGTGAAAGAATTAGAATGCATTGTATGAATGAATTAGAATGGATCGTAAGAATGAATTAGAATGGATCGTGCGAATGAATTCGAATGGATCGCATGATCCATTCGAATAGAATGGATCGTTTGAATAAATTAGAATGGATCGGGCGAATGAATTAGAATGGATTGTAGGAATGAATTAGAATGGATCGTATGAATGAATTAGAATGGATCGTATGAATGAATTAGAATGGATCGTGCGAATGAATTAGAATGGATCGTACGAATGAATTAGAATGGATCGTACGAATGAATTAGAATGAATCATACGAATGAGTAAGAATGGATCGTATGAATGAAATAGAATGGATTGTACGAATGAATTTGAATGGATTGTACGAATGAATTAGAATGGATCGTATGAGTGAATTAGAATGGATACGAAGGAATTAGAATGGATCGTACGAAGGAATTAGAATGGATCATACGAATGAAATAGAATGGATCGTACGAAGGAATTAGAATGGATCGTACGAAGGAATTAGAATGGATCGTACGAATGAATTAGAATGGATATATTCGTGCAAATGAATTAGAATGGATCGTATGAATGAATTTGAATGGATCGTATGAGTGAATTAGAACGGATAGTACGAATAAAGTAGAATGGATCGTATGAATGAATTAGAATGGATACATTCGTGCGAATGAATTAGAATGGATCGTATGAATGAATTAGAATAGATTGTGTGAATGAATTAGAATGGATCGTACGAATGAATTAGAATGGATACATTCGTGCGAATAAATTAGAATGGATTGTATGAATGAATTAGAATGGATCATACGAATGAATTAGAATGGATCGTATGAGTGAATTAGAATGGATACGAAGGAATTAGAATGGATCGTACGAAGGAATTAGAATGGATCATACAAATGAAATAGAATGGATCGTACGAAGGAATTAGAATGGATCGTACGAAGGAATTAGAATGGATATATTCGTGCAAATGAATTAGAATGGATCGTATGAATGAATTAGAATGGATCGTATGAGTGAATTAGAACGGATAGTACGAATGAAGTAGAATGGATCGTATGAATGAATTAGAATGGATACATTCGTGCGAATGAATTAGAATGGATCATATGAATGAATTAGAATAGATTGTGCGAATGAATTAGAATGGATCGTACGAATGAATTAGAATGGATACATTCGTGCGAATAAATTAGAATGGATTGTATGAATGAATTAGAATGGATCGTACGAATGAATTAGAATGGATCGTACGAATGAATTAGAATAGATTGCGCGAATGAATTAGAATGGATCGTACGAATGAATTAGAATGGATCGTACGAAGGAATTTGAATGGATCGTACGAATGAATTAGAATGGATCTTGCGAATGAATTAGAATGGATCGTACGAATGAATTAGAATGGATCATACGAATGAATTAGAATGGATCGTACGAATGAATTAGAATGGATCGTACCAATGAGTAAGAATGGATCGTACGAATGAATTAGAATGGAACGTATGAATGAATTAGAATGGATCGTACGAATGAATTAGAATGGATCGTGCGAATGAATTAGAATGGATCGTACGAATGAATTAGAATGGATCGTACGAATGAACTAGAATGGATACATTCGTGCGAATGAATTAGAATGGATCGTACGAATGAATTAGAATGGATCGTACGAATGAATTAGAATGGATCTTACGAATGAATTAGAATGGATCGTACGAATGAATTAGAATGGATCGTACGAATGAATTAGAATGGATACATTTGTGCGAAAGAATTAGAATGGATCGTACGAATGAATTAGAATGGATCGTATGAATGAATTAGAATGGATCGTATGAATGAATTAGAATGGATCGTACAAAGGAATTATAATGGATCGTACGAATGAATTAGAATGGATATATTCGTGCAAATGAATTAGAATGGATCGTATGAATGTATTAGAATGGATCATATGAGTGAATTAGAATGGATCGTGCGAATGAATTAGAATGGATTGTATGAATGAATTAGAATGGATCGTACGAATGAATTAGAATGGATCATACGAATTAATTAGAATGGATCATACGAATGAATTTGAATGGATCGTACGAATGAATTAGAATTGAATCGTACGAATGAATTAGAATGGATCGTACGAATGAATTAGAATAGATCGTGCTAATGAATTAGAATTAATCGAACGAATGAATTAGAATGGATCGTGTGAAAGAAGTAGAATGGATTGTATGAATGAATTAGAATAGATCGTATGAATGAATTAGAATTTATCGTACGAATGAATTAGAATGGATCGTACGAATGAATTAGAATGGATCATACGAATGAATTAGAATGGATCCATTCGTGCGAATGAATTAGAATGGATACATTCGTGCGAAAGAATTAGAATAGATCGTATAAATGAATTAGAATGGATCCTATGAATGAATTAGAATGGATCGTGCGAATGAATTAGAATGGATCGTACGAATGAATTAGAATGGATCGTGCTAATGAATTAGAATTGATCGAACGAATGAACTAGAATGGATACATTCGTGCGAATGAATTAGAATGGATCGGACGAATGAATTAGAATGGATCGTACGAATGAGTAAGAATGGATCGTACAAATGAAATAGAATAGATCGTACGAATGAATTAGAATGGATCGTACGAAGGAATTAGAATGGATTGTACGAATGAATTAGAATGGATATATTCGTGCAAATGAATTAGAATGGATCGTATGAATGTATTAGAATGGATCGTATGAGTGAATTAGAATGGATCGTACGAATGAATTAGAATGGATCGTATGAATGAATTAGAATGGATACATTCGTGTGAATGAATTAGAATGGATCGTATGAATGAATTAGAATAGATTTTGTGAATTAATTAGAACTGATCGTACGAATGAATTAGAATGGATACATTCGTGCGAATGAATTAGAATGGATTGTATGAATGAATTAGAATGGATCCTATGAATGAATTAGAATGGATCGTGCGAATGAATTAGAATGGATCGTACGAATGAATTAGAATGGATCGTGCTAATGAATTAGAATTGATCGAACGAATAAATTAGCATGGATCGTGCTAATGAATTAGAATGGAACGTACGAATGAATTAGAATGGATCGTATGAAAGAATTAGAATGGATTGTATGAATGAATTAGAATGAATTCGTACGATCCATTCGAATTCATTCGCACGATCCATTCTAATTCATTCATACGATCCATTCTAATTCATTCATACAATGTATTCTAATTCTTTCACACGATCCATTCTAATTCATTCGTAGGATCCATTCTAATTCATTCGTACAATCTATTCTATTTCATTCGTACGATCCATTCTTACTCATTCGTATGATCCATTCTAATTCATTCGGACGAATGTATCCATTCTAATTTATTCGTACAATCAATTCTAATTCATTCGTACGATCCATTCTAATTCATTCGTACGATCCATTCTAATTCATTCGTCTGATCCATTCTACTTCATTCGCACGAATGTATCCATTCTAATTCATTCATACGATCCATTCTAATTCATTCGTACGATCCATTCTAATTCATTCGTAAGATCCATTCTAATTCATTCGTATGATCCATTCTAATTCATTCATACGATCCATTCTAATTCATTCATACAATCCAATCTAATTCTTTCACACGATCCATTCTAATTCATTCGTAGGATCCATTCTAATTCATTCGTACAATCTATTCTATTTCATTCGTACGATCCATTCTTACTCATTCGTATGATCCATTCTAATTCATTCGGACGAATGTATCCATTCTAATTTATTCGTACGATCCATTCTAATTCATTCGTACGATCCATTCTAATTCATTTGTACGATCCATTCTAATTTATTCGTCCGATCCATTCTAATTCATTCGCACGAATGTATCCATTCTAATTCATTCGTACGATCCATTCTAATTCATTCGTACGATCCATTCTAATTCATTCGTAAGATCCATTCTAATTCATTCGTACGATCCATTCTAATTCATTCGCACGATCCATTCTAATTCATTCGCACGAATGTATCCATTCTAATTCATTTGCACGATCCATTCTAATTCATTCCTATGATCTATTCTAATTCATTCGTACGATCCAATCTAATTCATTCTAATTCATTCGTACGATCCATTCTAATTCATTCGTACTATCCATTCTTACTCATTCGTATGATCCATTATGGATACATTCGTGCGAATGAATTAGAATGGATCATACGAATGAGTAAGAATGGATCGTACGAATGAAATAGAATGGATTGTATGAATGAATTAGAATGGATCGTAGAATGGATCAGAATAGATCGTGTGAAAGAATTAGAATGGATTGTATGATTGAATTAGAATGAATTCGTACGATCCATTCGAATTCATTCGCACGATCCATTCTAATTCATTCATACGATCCATTCTAATTCTTTCACACGATCCATTCTAATTCACTCATACGATCCATTCTAATACATTCAAACGATCCATTCTAATTCATTTGCACGAATATATCCATTCTAATTCATTCGTACGATCCATTCTAATTCCTTCGTACGATCCATTCTAATTCATTCGTACGATCTATTCTAATTCATTCGTACGATCCATTCTAATTCATTCGCACGATCCATTCTAATTCATTCATAGGATCCATTCTAATTCATTCATACGATCCATTCTAATTCTTTCGCACGATCCATGCTAATTCATTCGTTCGATCAATTCTAATTCATTAGCACGATCCATTCTAATTCATTCGTACGATCCATTCTAATTCATTCGTACGATCCATTCTTATTAATTCGTATGATCCATTCTAATTCATTCGTACGATCCATTCTAATTTTTTCATACAATCCATTCTAATTCATTCGTATGATCCATTCTAATTCACTCATACGATCCATTCTAATACATTCATACGATCCATTCTAATTCATTTGCACGAATATATCCATTCTAATTCATTCGTACGATCCATTCTAATTCCTTCGTACGATCCATTCTAATTCATTCGTACGATCTATTCTAATTCATTCGTACGATCCATTCTAATTCATTCGTACGAATGAATCAGAATGGATACATTCGTGCGAATGAATTAGAATGGATACATTCCTCCGAAAGAATTAGAATAGATCGTATGAATGAATTAGAATGGATCCTATGAATGAATTAGAATGGATCGTGCGAATGAATTAGAATGGATCGTACGAATGAATTAGAATGGATCGTGCTAATGAATTAGAATTGATCGAACGAATGAATTAGCATGGATCGTGCTAATGAATTAGAATGGATCGTACGAATGAATTAGAATGGATCGTGTGAAAGAATTAGAATGGATTGTATGAATGAATTAGAATGGATCGTACGAATTAATTAGAATGGATCGTACGAAGGAATTAGAATGGATCGTACGAATGAATTAGAATAGATCGTACGAATGAATTAGAATGGATCGTACGAAGGAATTAGAATGGATCGTACGAATGAATTAGAATGGATCGTATGAATGAATTAAAATGGATACATTCGTGTGAATGAATTAGAATGGATCGTATGAATGAATTAGAATAGATTTTGTGAATGAATTAGAACTGATCGTACGAATGAATTAGAATGGATACATTCGTGCGAATGAATTAGAATGGATTGTATGAATGAATTAGAATGGATCCTATGAATGAATTAGAATGGATCGTACGAATGAATTAGAATGGATTCATTCGTGCGAATGAATTAGAATTGATCGTACGAATGAATTAGAATGGATCGTGCGAATGAATTAGAATGGATCGTACGAATGAATTAGAATGGATACATTCGTGCGAATGAATTAGAATGGATACATTCGTGCGAAAGAATTAGAATAGATCGTATGAATGAATTTGAATGGATCCTATGAATGAATTAGAATGGATCGTGCGAATGAATTAGAATGGATCGTACGAATGAATTAGAATGGATCGTGCTAATGAATTAGAATTGATCGAACGAATGAATTAGCATGGATCGTGCTAATGAATTAGAATGGAACGTACGAATGAATTAGAATGGATCGTGTGAAAGAATTAGAATGGATTGTATGAATGAATTAGAATGAATTCGTACGATCCATTCGAATTCATTCGCACGATCCATTCTAATTCATTCATACGATCCATTCCAATTCATTCATACAATCCATTCTAATTCTTTCACACGATCCATTCTAATTCATTCGTAGGGTCCATTCTAATTCATTCGTACAATCTATTCTATTTCATTCGTACGATCCATTCTTACTCATTCGTATGATCCATTCTAATTCATTCGGACGAATGTATCCATTCTAATTTATTCGTATGATCCATTCTAATTCATTCGTACGATCCATTCTAATTCATTCGCTCGAATGTATCCATTCTAATCCATTCGTACGATCCATTCTAATCCATTCGTACGATTCATTCTAATTCGTTCGCATGAATGTAACCATTCTAATTCATTCATTTGATCCATTCTAATTCATTCGTATGATCCATTCTAATTCATTAGCACGATCCATGCTAATTCATTCGTTCAATCAATTCTAATTCATTAGCACGATCCATTCTAATTCATTCGTACGATCCATTCTAATTCATTCGCACGATCCATTCTAATTCATTCTTAGGATCCATTATAATTCATTCATACGATCTATTCTAATTCTTTCGCACGAATGTATCCATTCTAATTCATTCGCACGAATGTATTCATTCTAATTCATTCGTACGATCCATTCTAATTCATTCGCATGATCCATTCTAATTCATTCGTACGATCAATTCTAATTCATTCGCACGAATGTATCCATTCTAATTCATTCGTACGATCCATTCTAATTCATTCATAAGATCCATTCTAATTCATTCATATAATCCATTCTAATTCATTCGCACGAATGTATCCATTCTAATTCATTCGTACGATCAGTTCTAATTCATTCACAAAATCTATTCTAATTCATTCATAGATCCATTCTAATTCATTCACACGAATGTATCCATTCAAATTCATTCATACGATCCATTCTAATTCATTCGTACGATCCATTCTAATTCCTTCGTACGATCCATTCTAATTCATTCGTACGATCTATTCTAATTCATTCGTACGATCCATTCTAATTCATTCGTACGATCCATTCTAATTCCTTCGTACGATCCATTCTAATTTATTCGTACGATCCATTCTAATTCATTCATACAATCCATTCTAATTCTTTCACACGATCCATTCTAATTCATTCGTACGATCCATTCTAATTCATTCGTGCAATCCATGCTATTTCATTCGTACGATCCATTCTTACTCATTCGTACGATCCATTCTAGTTCATTCACATGAATGTATCCATTCGTACGAATGAATTAGAATAGATTGTACGAATGAATTAGAATGGATCGTACGAATGAATTAGAATGGATCGTACGAAGGAATTAGAATGGATCGTACGAATGAATTAGAATGGATCGTACGAATGAATTAGAATAGATCGTACGAATGAATTAGAATGGATCGTACGAAGGAGTTAGAATGGATCGTACGAATGAATTAGAATGGATATATTCGTTCAAATAAATTAGAATGGATCGTATGAATGTATTAGAATGGATCGTATGAGTGAATTAGAATGGATCGTACGAATGAATTAGAATGGATCGTATGAATGAATTAGAATGGATACATTCGTGTGAATGAATTAGAATGGATCGTATGAATGAATTAGAATAAATTTTGTGAATGAATTAGAACTGATCGTACGAATGAATTAGAATGGATACATTCGTGCGAATGAATTAGAATGGATTGTATGAATGAATTAGAATGGATCCTATGAATGAATTAGAATGGATCGTACGAATGAATTAGAAAGGATACATTCGTGCGAATGAATTAGAATTGATCGTACGAATGAATTAGAATGGATCGTGCGAATGAATTAGAATGGATCGTACGAATGAATTAGAATGGATACATTCGTGCGAATGAATAAGAATGGATACATTCGTGCGAAAGAATTAGAATAGATAGTATGAATGAATTAGAATGGATCCTATGAATGAATTAGAATGGATCGTGCGAATGAATTAGAATGGATCGTACGAATGAATTAGAATGGATCGTGCTAATGAATTAGAATTGATCGAACGAATGAATTAGCATGGATCGTGCTAATGAATTAGAATGGATCGTACGAATGAATTAGAATGGATCGTGCTAATGAATTAGAATTGATCGAACGAGTGAATTAGCATGGATCGTGCTAATGAATTAGAATGGATCGTACGAATGAATTAGCATGGATCAAATGAATGAATTAGAATGGTTATATTCATGCGAATGAATTAGAATGGATCGTACGAATGGATTAGAATGGATCGTACGAATGGATTAGAATGGATACATTCGAGCGAATGAATTAGAATGGATCGTACGAATGAATTAGAATGGATTGTACGAATAAATTAGAATGGATACATTCGTCCGAATGAATTAGAATGGATCATACGAATGAGTAAGAATGGATCGTACGAATGAAATAGAATAGATTGTACGAATGAATTAGAATGGATCGTGCGAATGAATTAGAATGGATCGTACGAATGAATTAGAATGGATCGTACGAATGAATTAGAATGGATCGTGCGAATGAATTCGAATGGATCGTACGAATGAATTAGAATGGATACCTTTGTGCAAATGAATTAGAATGGATCGTATGAAAGAATTAGAATGGATCGTATTAGTGAATTAGAACGGATAGTACGAATGAAGTAGAATGGATCGTATGAATGAATTAGAATGGATACATTTGTGCGAATGAATTAGAATGGATCGTATGAATGAATTAGAATAGATTGTGCGAATGAATTAAAATGGATCATACGAATGGATTAGAATGGATACATTCGTGCGAATAAATTAGAATGGATCGTATGAATGAATTAGAATGGATCGTGTGAAAGAATTAGAATGCATTGTATGAATGAATTAGAATAGATCGTATGAATGAATTAGAATGGATCGTACGAATGAATTAGAATGGATCGTATGAAAGAATGAGAATGGATACATTCGTGCGAATGAATTAGAATGGATCGTGCGAATGAATTAGAATGGATCGTACGAATGAATTAGAATGGATCGTACGAATGAATTAGCATGGATCTTTCGAATGAATTAGAATGGATAGTACGAATGAATTAGAATGGATCGTACGAATGAATTAGAATGGATCTTACGAAAGAATTAAAATAGATCGTACGAATAAATTAGAATGGATCATATGAATGGTTTAGAATGGATACATTCATGCGAATGAATTAGAATAGATCAGACGAATGAATTAGAATGGATCGTACGAATGAATTAGAATGGATCAAATGAATGAATTAGAATGGTTACATTCATGCGAATGAATTTGAATGGATCGTACAAATGGATTAGAATGGATACATTCGTGCGAATGAATTAGAATGGATCATACGAATGAGTAAGAATGGATCGTACGAATGAAATAGAATGGATTGTACGAATGAATTAGAATGGATCGTGCGAATGAATTTGAATGGATCGTACGAATGAATTAGAATGGATCGTGCTAATGAATTAGAATTGATCGTACGAATGAAATAGAATGGATTGTACGAATGATTTAGAATGGATCGTACGAATGAATTAGAATGGATCGTACGAATGATTTAGAATGGATACATTCGTGCGAATGAATTAGAATGGATCATACGAATGAGTAAGAATGGATCGTACGAATGAAATAGAATGGATTGTACGAAAGAATTAGAATGGATTCGTACGAATGAATTAGAATGGATACATTCGTGCGAATGAATTAGAATGGATCATACCAATGAGTAAGAATGGATCGTACGAATGAATTAGAATGGATCGTATGAATGAATTAGAATGGATCATACGTGTGAATTAGAATGGATCATACGAATAAATTAGAATGGATCGTACGAATGAATTAGAATGGATCGTATGAATGAATTAGAATGGATCGTACGAATGAATTAGAATGGATCATACGAATTAATTAGAATGGATCATACGAATGAATTAGAATGGATCGTACGAATGAATTAGAATGGATCGTACGAATGAATTAGAATGGATACATTTGTGCGAATGAATTAGAATGGATCGTACGAATGGATTAGAATGGATCGTATGAATGGATTAGAATGGATACATTCGTGCGAATGAATTAGAATGGATTGTATGAATGAATTAGAATGGATCGTACGATCCATTCGAATTCATTCGCACGATCCATTCTAATTCATTCGTACGATCCATTCTAATTCATTCGTACGAATGAATTAGAATGGATCATACGAATGAATTAGAATGGATCATACGAATGAATTAGAATGGATCGTACGAATGAATTAGAATGGATCGTACGAATGAATTAGAATGGATACATTCGTGCGAATGAATTAGAATGGATTGTGCGAATGAATAAGAACAGATCGTGCGAATGAATTAGAATGGATCGTATGAATGAATTAGAATGGATCGTGCGAATGAATTAGAATGGATCGTACGAATGAATTAGAATGAATACATTTGTGCGAATGAATTATAATGGATACATTTGTGCGAATGAATTAGAATGGATCGTACGAATGAATTAGAATGGATCGTACGAAAGAATTAGAATGGATCGTGCGAATGAATTAGAATGGATCGTACGAATGAATTAGAATGGATCGTACGAATGAACTAGAATGGATACATTCGTGCGAATGAATTAGAATGGATCGTACGAATGAATTAGAATGGATCGTACGAATGAATTAGAATGGATCTTACGAATGAATTAGAATGGATCGTACGAATGAATTAGAATGGATCGTACGAATGAATTAGAATGGATACATTCGTGCGAATGAATTAGAATGGATCGGACGAATAAATTAGAATGGATCGTACGAATGAATTAGAATGGATCGTACGAATGAAATAGAATGGATTGTGCGAATGAATTAGAATGGACCGTACGAACGAATTAGAATGGATACATTCGTGCGAATGAATTAGATGGATCGGACGAATGAATTAGAATGGATCGTACGAATGAATTAGAATGGATCGTACGAATGAATTAGAATGGATCGTACGAATAAATTAGAAAGGATACATTCGTCCGAATGAATTAGAATGGATCATACGAATGAGTAAGAATGGATCGTACGAATGAAATAGAATAGATTGTACGAATGAATTAGAATGGATCCTACGAATGAATTAGAATGGTCGTGTGAAAGAATTAGAATGGATTGTATGAATGAATTAGAATGGATCGTATGAATGAATTAGAATGGATCATGCGAATGAATTCGAATGGATAGTACGAATTCATTCTAATTCATTCATACAATCCATTTTAATTCTTTCACACAATCTATTCTAATTCATTCGTAGGATCCATTCTAATTCATTCGTACAATCTATTCTATTTCATTCGTACGATCCATTCTGACTCATTCGTATGATCCATTCTAATTCATTCGGACGAATGTATCCTTTCTAATTTATTCGTACGATCCATTCTAATTCATTCGTACGATCCATTCTAATTCATTCGTACGATCCATTCTAATTCATTCGTCCGATCCATTCTAATTCATTCGCACGAATGTATCCATTCTAATTCATTCGTACGGTCCATTCTAATTCATTCGCACAATCCATTCTATTTCATTCGTACGATCCATTCTTACTCATTCATATGATCCATTATAGATACATTCGTGCGAATGAATTAGAATGGATCATACGAATGAGTAAGAATGGATCGTACGAATGAAATAGAATGGATTGTGCGAATGAATTTGAATGGATCGTACGAATGAATTAGAATGGATCCTGTGAAAGAATTAGAATGGATTGTATGAATGAATTAGAATAGATCGTATGAATGAATTAGAATGGATCGTACGAATGAATTAGAATGGATCGTATGAATGAACTAGAATGGATACATTCGTGCGAATGAATTAGAATGGATCGTACGAATGAATTAGAATGGATCGTACGAATGAATTAGAATGGATCTTACGAATGAATTAGAATGGATCGTACGAATGCACGATCCATGCGAATGAATTAGAATAGATCGTACGAATGAACTAGAATGGATACATTCGTATGAATGAACTAGAATGGATCGTACGAATGAATTAGATTGTATCGTATTAATGAATTAGAATGGATCGTACGAATGAATTAGAATGGATCGTACTATTGAATTAGAATGGATCGTACGAATTAATGAGAATGGATATATTCGTGCGAATGAGTTAGAATGGATACATTCGTGCGAAAGAATTAGAATAGATCGTATGAATGAATTAGAATGGATCCTATGAATGAATTAGAATGGATCGTGCAAATGAATTAGAATGGATCGTACGAATAAATTAGAATGGATCGTGCTAATGAATTAGAATTGATCGAACGAACGAATTAGAATGGATACATTCGTGCGAATGAATTTGGATCGGACGAATGAATTAGAATGGATTGTACGAATGAGTAAGAATGGATCGTACGAATGAAATAGAATAGATCGTACGAATGAATTAGAATGGATCGTATGAAGGAATTAGAATGGATCGTACGAATGAATTAGAATGGATATATTCGTGCAAATGAATTAGAATGGATCGTATGAATGTATTAGAATGGATCGTATGAGTGAATTAGAATGGATCGTACGAATGAATTAGAATGGATCGTATGAATGAATTAGAATGGATCATACGAATGAGTAAGAATGGATCGTACGAATGAATTAGAATGGATTGTACGAATGAATTAGAATGGATCGTACGAATAAATTAGAATGGATACATTCGTCCGAATGAATTAGAATGGATCATACGAATGAGTAAGAATGGATCGTACGAATGAAATAGAATAGATGGTACGAATGAATTAGAATGGATCCTTGTATGATCCATTCTAATTCATTCGTACGATCCATTCTAATTCATTCATACAATCCATTCTAATTCTTTCACACGATTCATTCTAATTCATTCGTACGATCCATTCTAATTCATTCGTGCAATCCATTCTATTTCATTCATACGATCCATTCTTACTCATTCGTACGATCCATTCTAATTCATTCACACAAATGTATCCATTCGTACGAATGAATTAGAATAGATTGTACGAATGAATTAGAATGGATCGTACGAATGAATTAGAATGGATCGTACGAAGGAATTAGAATGGATTGTACGAATGAATTAGAATGGATCGTACGAATTAATTAGAATAGATCGTACGAATGAATTAGAATAGATCGTACGAAGGAATTAGAATGGATCGTACGAATGAATTAGAATGGATCGTGTGAAAGAATTAGAATGGATTGTATGAATGAATTAGAATAGATCGTATGAATGAATTAGAATGGATCGTACGAATGAATTAGAATGGATCGTACGAATGAATTAGAATGGATACATTCATGCGAATGAATTAGAATGGATACATTCGTGCGAAAGAATTATAATAGATCGTATGAATGAATTAGAATGGATCCTATGAATGAATTAGGATGGATCGTGCGAATGAATTAGAATGGATCGTACGAATGAATTAGAATGGATCGTGCTAATGAATTAGAATTGATCGAACGAATGAATTAGCATGGATCGTGCTAATGAATTAGAATGGAACGTACGAATGAATTAGAATGGATCGTGTGAAAAAATTAGAATGGATTGTATGAATGAATTAGAATGAATTCGTATGATCCATTCTAATTCATTCGCACGATCCATTCTAATTCATTCATATGATCCATTCTAATTCATTCGTACGATCCATTCTAATTAATTCGCACAAATATATCCATTCTAATTCATTCGTACGATCCATTCTAATTCATTCGCACGATCCATTCTAATTCATTCGTACGATCTATTCTAATTCATTAGCACGATCCATGCTAATTCATTCGTTCGATCAATTCTAATTCATTAGCACGATCCATTCTAATTCATTCGTACGATCCATTCTAATTCATTCACACAAATGTATCCATTCTAATTCATTCGTACGATCCATTCTAATTCATTCGCACGATCCATTCGTACGTTCCATTCTAATTCTTTCACACGATCCATTCTAATTCATTCGTACGATCCATTCTAATTCATTCGCACGATCCATTCTAATTCATTCATAGGATCCATTCTAATTCATTCATACGATCTATTCTAATTCTTTCGCACGAATGTATCCATTCTAATTCATTCGCACGAATGTATCCATTCTAATTCATTCGTACGATCCATTCTAATTCATTCGTACGATCTATTCTAATTCATTCGTACGATCCATTCTAATTCATTCCTACAATCCATTCTAATTCTTTCACACGATCCATTCTAATTCATTCGTACGATCCATTCTAATTCACGAATGAGTAAGAATGGATCGTACGAATGAAATAGAATGGATTGTGCGAATGAATTAGAATGGACCGTACGAATGAATTAGACGTACGAATGAATTAGAATGGATACATTCGTGCGAATAAATTAGAATGGATCATACGAATGAGTAAGAATGGATCGTCATTCTAATTCATTCGTATGATCCATTCTAATTCATTTGTATCCATTCTATTTCATTCGCACGATCCATTCTAATTCTTTCGCGCAATCTATTCTAATTCATTCGTACGATCCATTCTAATTCATTCGTACAATCTATTCTATTTCATTCGTACGATCCATTCTTACTCATTCGTATGATCCATTCTAATTCATTCGGACGAATGTATCCATTCTAATTTATTTGTACGATCCATTCTAATTCATTCGTACGATCCATTCTAATTCATTCGCTCGAATGTATCCATTCTAATCCATTCGTACGATCCATTCTAATCCATTCGTACGATCCATTCGTATGATCCAATCTGATTCATTCGCATGAATGTAACCATTCTAATTCATTCATTTGATCCATTCTAATTCATTCGTACGATCCATTCTAATTCATTAGCACGATCCATGCTATTCATTCGTTCGATCAATTCTAATTCATTAGCACGATCCATTCTAATTCATTAGTACAATCCATTCTAATTCATTCGCACGATCCATTCTAATTCATTCATAGGATCCATTCTAATTCATTCATACGATCTATTCTAATTCTTTCGCACGAATGTATCCAATCTAATTCATTCGCACGAATGTATCCATTCTAATTCATTCGTACGATCCATTCTAATTCATTCGCACGATCCATTCTAATTCATTCGTACGATCAATTCTAATTCATTCGCACGAATGTATCCATTCTAATTCATTCGTACGATCCTTTCTAATTCATTCATAGGATCCATTCTAATTCATTCATACAATCCATTCTAATTCATTCGCACGAGTGTATCCATTCTAATTCATTCGTACGATAAGTTCTAATTCATTCACAAAATCTATTCTAATTCATTCATACGATCCATTCTAATTCATTCACACGAATGTATCCATTCTAATTCATTCATACGATCCATTCTAATTCATTCGTACAATCCATTCTAATTCACTCATACGATCCATTCTAATACATTCATACGATCCATTCTAATTCATTTGCACGAATATATCCATTCTAATTCATTCGTACGATCCATTCTAATTCCTTCGTACGATCCATTCTAATTCATTCGTACGATGTATTCTAATTCATTCGTACGATCCATTCTAACTCATTCGTACGATCCATTCTAATTCATTCATACGATCCATTCTAATTCATTCGTACGATCCATTCTAATTCATTCGTACGAATGGATACATTCGTGTGAATGAATTAGAATGGATCGTACGAATGAGTAAGAATGGATAGTACGAATGAAATAGAATGGATTGCACGAATGAATTAGAATGGATCGTACGAATGAATTAGAATGGATCGTGTGAAAGAATTAGAATGGATTGTATGAATGAATTAGAATGGATCGTACGAATGAATTAGAATGGATCGTACGAATGAATTAGAATGGATCGTACGAATGAATTAGAATGGATCGTACGAATGAATTAGAATAGATCGTACGAATGAATTAGAATGGATCGTACGAAGGAATTAGAATGGATCGTACGAATGAATTAGAATGGATATATTCATGCAAATGAATTAGAATGGATTGTATGAATGTATTAGAATGGATCGTATGAGTGAATTAGAATGGATCGTACGAATGAATTAGAATGGATCGTATGAATGAATTAGAATGGATACATTCGTGTGAATGAATTAGATTGTATCGTATGAATGAATTAGAATAGATTTTGTGAATGAATTAGAACTGATCGTACGAATGAATTAGAATGGATACATTCGTGCGAATGAATTAGAATGGATTGTATGAATGAATTAGAATGGATCGTACGAATGAACTAGAATGGATTCATTCGTGCGAATGAATTAGAATGGATCGTACGAATGAATTAGAATGGATCGTACGAATGAATTAGAATGGATACATTCGTGCGAATGAATTAGAATGGATCGTACGAATGAATTAGAATGGATCGTACGAATGAATTAGAATGGATCATACAAATAAATTAGAATGGATACATTCGTCCGAATGAATTAGAATGGATCATACAAATGAGTAAGAATGGATCGTACGAATGAAATAGAATAGATTGTACGAATGAATTAGAATGGATCCTACGAATGAATTAGAATGGATCGTGTGAAAGAATTAGAATGGATTCTATGAATGAATTAGAATGGATCGTATGAATGAATTAGAATGGATCGTGCGAATGAATTCGAATGGATCGTACGAATTCATTCTAATTCATTCATACAATCCATTCTAATTCTTTCACACGATCCATTCTAATTCATTCGTACGTTCCATTCTAATTCATTAGCACGATCCATGCTAATTCATTCGTTCGATCAATTCTAATTAATTAGCACGATCCATTCTAATTCATTCGTACGATCCACTCTAATTCATTCGCACGATCCATTCTAATTCATTCATAGGATCCATTCTAATTCATTCATACAATCCATTCTAATGCATTCGCACGAATGTATCCATTCTAATTCATTCGTACGATCAGTTCTAATTCATTCACAAAATCTATTCTAATTCATTCATACGATCCATTCTAATTCATTCGCACGAATGTATCCATTCTAATTCATTCATACGATCCATTCTAATTCATTCGTACGATCCATTCTAATTCACTCATACGATCCATTCTAATACATTCATACGATCCATTCTAATTCATTTGCACGAATATATCCATTCTAATTCATTCGTACGATCCATTCTAATTCCTTCGTACGATCCATTCTAATTCATTCGTACGATCTATTCTATTTCATTCGTACGATCCATTCTTACTCATTCGTACGATCCATTCTAATTCATTCGTTCGATCAATTCTAATTCATTAGCACGATCCATTCTAATTCATTCGTACGATCCATTCTAATTCATTCGCACGATCCATTCTAATTCATTCATAGGATCCATTCTAATTCAGTCGTACGATCCATTCTAATTCATTCGTACGATCCATTCTAATTCATTCGTACGATCCATTCTAATTCATTCGCACAATCCATTCTATTTCATTCGTACGATCCATTCTTACTCATTGGTACGATCCATTCTAATTCATTCGTACGAATGTATCCATTCTAATTCATTCGTACGAATCCATTCTAATTCATTCGTACAATCTATTCTATTTCATTCGTACGATCCATTCTTACTCATTCGTATGATCCATTCTAATTAATTCGGACGAATGTATCCATTCTAATTTATTCGTACGATCCATTCTAATTTATTCGTATGATCCATTCTAATTCATTCGTACGATCCATTCTAATTCATTCGTCCGATGCATTCTAATTCATTCGCACGAATGTATCCATTCTAATTCATTCGTACGATCCATTCTAATTCATTCGTACGATCCATTCTAATTCATTCGTAAGATCCATTCTAATTCATTCGTACGATCCATTCTAATTCATTCGTACGATCCATTCTAATTTATTCGTATGATCCATTCTAATTCATTCGCACGAATGTATCCATTCTATTTCATTCGTACGATCCATTCTTACTCATTCGTATGATCCATTCTAATTCATTCGTATGATCCATTCTAATTCATTCGTACGATCCATTCTAAATCATTCGTACGATCCATTCTAATTCATTCGCACGATCCATTCTAATTCATTCATACGATCCATTCTAATTCATTCATTCGATCCATTCTAATTCATTCCTACAATCCATTCTAATTCATTCGCCCGATCCATTCTAATTCATTCATACGATCCATTCTATTCGAATGGATCATGCGATCCATTCGAATTCATTCGCACGATCCATTCTAATTCATTCATACGATCCATTCTAATTCATTCATACAATGCATTCTAATTCTTTCACGCGATCCATTCTAATTCATTCGTACGATCCATTCTAATTCATTTGTACAATCCATTCTATTTCATTTGTACGATCCATTCTTACTCATTCGTATGATCCATTCTAATTCATTCGTACGATCCATTCTAATTCATTTGTATGATCCATTCTAATTCATTCGTACAATCCATTCTATTTCATTCGTACGATCCATTCTTACTCATTCGTATGATCCATTCTAATTCATTCGCACGAATGTATCCATTCTAATTCATTCATACAATCCATTCTAATTCATTCCGTACGATCCATTCTAATTCATTCGTACGATCGTATGAATGAATTAGAATGGATCGTACGAATGAATTAGAATAGATTGTGCGAATGAATTAGAATGGATCGTACGAATGAATTAGAATGGATCGTACGAATGAATTAGAACGGATCATACGAATGAGTAAGAATGGATCGTACGAATGAATTAGAATGGATCGTACGAATAAATTAGAATGGATACATTCGTCCGAATGAATTAGAATGGATCATATGAATGAGTAAGAATGGATCGTACGAATGAAATAGAATAGATTGTATGAATGAATTAGAATGGATCCTACGAATGAATTAGAATGGATCGTGTGAAAGAATTAGAATGGATTGTATGAATGAATTAGAATGGATCGTATGAATGAATTAGAATGCATCGTGCGAATGAATTCGAATGGATCGAACGAGTTCATTCTAATTCATTCATACAATCCATTCTAATTCTTTCACACGATCCATTCTAATTCATTCGTACGTTCCATTCTAATTCATTAGCACGATCCATGCTAATTCATTCGTTCGATCAATTCTAATTCATTAGCATGATCCATTCTAATTCATTCGTACGATCCATTCTAATTCATTCACACGATCCATTCTAATTCATTCATAGGATCCATTCTAATTCATTCATACGATCTATTCTAATTCTTTCTCACGAATGTATCCATTCTAATTCATTCGCACGAATGTATCCATTCTAATTCATTCGTACGATCCATTCTAATTCATTCGTACGATCCATTCGAATTCATTCGCACGATCCATTCTAATTCATTCATATGATCCATTCTAATTCATTCATACAATCCATTCTAATTCTTTCACACGATCCATTCTAATTCATTCGTACGATCTATTCTAATTCATTAGTACAATCCATTCTATTTCATTCGTACGATTCAATCATACTCATTCGTATGATCCATTCTAATTTATTCGTATGATCTATTCTAATTCATTCGTACGATCCATTCTAATTCATTCGTACGATCCATTCTAATTCATTCGTACGATCCATTCTAATTCATTCGCACGAATGCATCCATTCTAGTTCATTCGTACGATCCATTCTAATTCATTCATACGATCCATTCTAATTCATTCGCACGATCCATTCTAATTCTTTCATACGATCCATTCTAATTCATTCGCACGAATGTATCCATTCTAGTTCATTCGTACGATCCATTCTAATTCATTCGTACGATCCATTCTAATTCATTCATACGATCTATTCTAATTCATTCATACAATCCATTCTAATTCTTTCACACGATCCATTCTAATTCATTCGTACGATCCATTCTAATTCATTCGCACAATCCATTCTATTTCATTCGTACGATCCATTCTTACTCATTCGTATGATCCATTATAATTCATTCGCACGAATGTATCCATAATGGATCATACGAATGAGTAAGAATGGATTGTACGAATGAAATAGAATAGATTGTGCGAATGAATTAGAATGGACCGTACGAATGAATTAGAATGGATACATTCGTGCGAATGAATTAGAATGGATCGGGCGAATGAATTAGAATGGTTCGTACGAATGAATTAGAATGGATCGTACGAATGAATTAGAATGGATCGTACGAATAAATTAGAATGGATACATTCGTCCGAATGAATTAGAATGGATCATACGAATGAGTAAGAATGGATCGTACGAATGAAATAGAATAGATTGTACGAATGAATTAGAATGGATCCTACGAATGAATTAGAATAGATCGTGTGAAAGAATTAGAATGGATTGAATGAATGAATTAGAATGAATTCGTACGATCCATTCGAATTCATTCGCACGATCCATTCTAATTCATTCATACAATCCATTCTAATTTTTTCACACGATCCATTCTAATTCATTCGTAGGATCCATTCTAATTCATTCGTACAATCTATTCTATTTCATTCGTACGATCCATTCTTACTCATTCGTATGATCCATTCTAATTCATTCGGACGAATGTATCCATTCTAATATATTCGTACGATCCATTCTAATTCATTCGTACGATCCATTCTAATTCATTCGTCCGATCCATTCTAATTCATTCGCACGAATGTATCCATTCTAATTCATTCGTAGGATCCATTCTAATTCATTCGTACGATCCATTCTAATTCATTCGTAAGATCCATTCTAATTCATTCGTAGGATCCATTCTAATTCATTCGTACGATCCATTCTAATTCATTCGCACGATCCATTCTAATACATTCATACGATCCATTCTAATTCATTTGCACGAATATATCCATTCTAATTCATTCGTACGATCCATTCTAATTCCTTCATACGATCCATTCTAATTCATTCGTACGATCTATTCTAATTCAATCGTACGATCCATTCTAATTCATTCGCACGATCCATTCTAATTCATTCATAGGATCCATTCTAATTCATTCATACGATCTATTCTAATTCTTTCGCACGAATGTATCCATTCTAATTCATTCGCACGAATGTATCCATTCTAATTCATTCGTACGATCCATTCTAATTCATTCGTACGATCCATTCTAATTCCTTCGTACGATCCTATCTAATTCACTCATACGATCCATTCTAATACATTCATATGATCCATTCTAATTCATTTGCACGAATATATCCATTCTAATTAATTCGTACGATCCATTCTAATTCATTCGTATGATCCATTCTAATTTATTCGCACGAATGTATCCATTCTAATTCATTCGTACGAATCCATTCTAATTCATTCGTACGATCCATTCTAATACATTCATACGATCCATTCTAATTCATTTGCACGAATATGTCCATTCTAATTCATTCGTACGATCCATTCTAATTCCTTCGTATGATCCATTCTAATTCATTCGTACGATCTATTCTAATTCATTCGTACGATCCATTCTAATTCATTTGTACGATCCATTCTAATTCCTTCGTACGATCCATTCTAATTCATTCGCACGAATGTATCCATTCTAGTTCATTCGTATGATCCATTCTAATTCATTCGTACGATCCATTCTAATTCATTCATACGATCTATTCTAATTCATTCATACAATCCATTCTAATTCTTTCACACGATCCATTCTAATTCATTCGTATGATCCATTCTAATTCATTCGTACGATCCATTCTAATTCTTTTGTACGATCCATTCTAATTCATTCGTACAATCCATTCTATTTCATTCGTACGATCCATTCTTACTCATTCGTATGATCCATTCTAATTCATTCGTACGAATGTATCGATTCTAATTCATTCATACAATCCTTTCTAATTCATTTCGTACGATCCATTCTAGTTCATTCGTACGATCGTACGAATGAATTAGAATGGATCGTACGAATGAATTAGAATAGATTGTACAAATGAATTAGAATGGATCCTACGAATGAATTAGAATGGATCGTGTGAAAGAATTAGAATGGATCGTACAAATTAATTAGAATGGATTAAAATGGATCGTGCGAATGAATTAGAATGGATCGTACAAATTAATTAGAATGGATTAAAATGGATCGTGCGAATGAATTAGAATGGATCGTACGAATGAATTAGAATGGATTGTATGAATGAATTAGAATGGATCTTACGAATGAATTAGAATGGATCGTACGAATGAATTAGAATGGATCCTACGAATGAATTAGAATGGATACATTCGTGCGAATGAATTAGAATGGATCGGACGAATGAATTAGAATGGATCGTACGAATGAATTAGAATGGATCGTACGAATGAATTAGAATGGATCGTACGAATAAATTAGAATGGATACATTCGTCCTAATGAATTAGAATGGATCATACGAATGAGTAAGAATGGATCGTACGAATGAAATAGAATGTACGAATGAATTAGAATGAATCCTACGAATGAATTAGAATGGATCGTGTGAAAGCATTAGAATGGATTGTATGAATGAATTAGAATGGATCGTATGAATGAATTAGAATGGATTGTGCGAATGAATTCGAATGGATCGTACGAATTCATTCTAATTCATTCATACAATCCATTCTAATTCTTTCACACGATCTATTCTAATTCATTCGTAGGATCCATTCTAATTCATTCGTACAATCTATTCTATTTCATTCGTACGATCCATTCTTAGTCATTCGTACGATCCATTCTAATTCATTCGGACGAATGTATCCGTTCTAATTTATTCGTACGATCCATTCTAATTCATTCGTACGATCCATTCTAATTCATTCGTCCGATCCATTCTAATTCATTAGCACGAATGTATCCATTCTAATTCATTCGCACAATCCATTCTATTTCATTCGTACGATCCATTCTTACTCATTCGTATGATCCATTATGGATACATTCGTGCGAATGAATTAGAATGGATCATACGAATGAGTAAGAATGGATCGTACGAATGAAATAGAATGGATTGTGCGAATGAATTAGAATGGATCGTACGAAAGAATTAGATTGGATTGTATGAATGAATTAGAATAGATCGTATGAATGAATTAGAATGTATCGTACGAATGAATTAGAATGGATCGTACGAATGAACTAGAATGGATACATTCGTGCGAATGAATTAGAATGGATCGTACGAATGAATTAGAATGGATCGTACGAATGAATTAGAATGGATCTTACGAATGAATTAGAATGGATCGTACGAATGCACGATCCATGCTAATTCATTCGTTCGATAAATTCTAATTCATTAGCACGATCCATTGTAATTCATTCGTACGATCCATTCTAATTCATTCGCACGATCCATTCTAATTCATTCGTATGATCCATTCTAATTCTTTCACACGATCCATTCTAATTCATTCGTACGATCCATTCTAATTCATTCGTACGATCTATTCTAATTCATTCGTACGATCCGTTCTAATTCATTCGTACGATCCATTCTAATTCCTTCGTACGATCCATTCTAATTCATTCATACAATCCATTCTAATTCTTTCACAGGATCCATTCTAATTCATTCGTACGATCCATTCTAATTCATTCGTGCAATCCATTCTATTTCATTCGTACGAATGAATTAGAATGGATCGTGTGAATGAATTAGAATGGATCGTACGAATGAATTAGAATGGATCGTACGAATGAATTAGAATAGATCGTGCGAATGAATTAGAATGGATCGTACGAATGAATTAGAATGGATCGTACGAATGAACTAGAATGGATACATTTGTGCGAATGAATTAGAATGGATCGTATGAATGAATTAGAATGGATCGTACGAATGAATTAGAATGGATCGTGCGAATGAATTAGAATGGATCGTACGAATGAATTAGAATGGATCGTACGAATGAACTAGAATGGATACATTCGTGCGAATGAATTAGAATGGATCGTACGAATGAATTAGAATGGATCCTATGAATGAATCGTACGAATGAATTAGAATGGATCGTGTGAAAGAATTAGAATAGATCGTATGAATGAATTAGAATAGATCGTATGAATGAATTAGAATGGATCGTACGAATGAATTAGAATGGATCGTACGAATGAACTAGAATGGATACATTCGTGCGAATGAATTAGAATGGATCGTACGAATGAATTAGAATGGCTCGTACGAATGAATTAGAATGGATTGTACAAATGCACGATCCATGCGAATGAATTAGAATAGATCGTACGAATGAACTAGAATGGATACATTCGTGCGAATGAATTAGAATGGATCGTACGAATGAATTAGAATGGATCGTACGAATGAATTAGAATGGATCTTACGAATGAATTAGAATGGATCGTACGAATGAATTAGAATGGATCGTACGAATGAATTAGAATGGATACATTCGTGCGAATGAATTAGAATGGATCGGACGAATGAATTAGAATGGATCGTACGAATGAATTAGAATGGATCGTACGAATGAATTAGAATGGATCGTACGAATAAATTAGAATGGATACATTCGTCCGAATGAATTAGAATGGATCATACGAATGAGTAAGAATGGATCGTACGAATGAAATAGAATAGATTGTACGAATGAATTAGAATGGATTCGTACGAATGAATTAGAATGGATACATTCGTGTGAATGAATTAGAATGGATCGTACCAATGAGTAAGAATGGATCGTACGAATGAAATAGAATGGATAGTGCGAATGAATTAGAATGGATCATACGAATGAATTAGAATAGATCGTACGAATTAATTAGAATGGATACATTCGTGCGAATGAATTAGAATGGATTGTATGAATGAATTAGAATGGATCGTACGAATGAATTAGAATGGATCATACGAATTAATTAGAATGGATCATACGAATAAATTAGAATGGATCATACGAATGAATTAGAATGGATCGTACGAATGAATTAGAATGGATCGTGTGACATTCTAATACATTCATACGATCCATTCTAATTCATTTGCACGAATATATCCATTCTAATTCATTCGTACTATCCATTCTAATTCTTTCGTACGATCCATTCTAATTCATTCGTACGATCTATTCTAATTCATTCATACGATCCATTCTAATTCATTCGTACGATCCATTCTAATTCCTTCGTACGATCCATTCTAATTCATTCGTACGATACATTCTAATTCATTCGTACAATCTATTCTAATTCATTCGTATGAATGGATACATTCGTGTGAATGAATTAGAATGGATCGTACGAATGAGTAAGAATGGATCGTACGAATGAAATAGAATGGATTGCACGAATGAATTAGAATGGATCGTACGAATGAATTAGAATGGATCGTGTGAAAGAATTAGAATGGATTGTATGAATGAATTAGAATGGATCGTACGAAGGAATTAGAATGGATCGTACGTATGAATTAGAATGGATCGTACGAATGAATTAGAATAGATCGTACGAATGAATTAGAATGGATCGTACGAATGAATTAGAATGGATCGTGTGAAAGAATTAGAATGGATCGTACGAATGAATTAGAATGGATCGTGTGAATGAATTAGAATGGATCGTACGAATGAATTAGAATGGATCGTACAAATGAACTAGAATGGATTGTATGAATGAATTAGAATGGATCGTACGAATGAATTAGAATGGATCGTACGAATGAATTAGAATGGATCGTACGAATGAACTAGAATGGATACATTCGTGCGAATGAATTAGAATGGATCGTACGAATGAATTATAATGGATCGTGCGAATGAATTAGAATGGATCGTATGAATGAATTAGAATAGATCGTATAAATGAATTAGAATGGATCGTACGAATGAATTAGAATAGATCGTACGAATGAATTAGAATGGATCGTACGAATAAATTAGAATAGATACATTCGTCCGAATGAATTAGAATGGATCATACGAATGAGTAAGAATGGATCGTACGAATGAAATAGAATAGATTGTACGAATGAATTAGAATGGATTCTATGAATGAATTAGAATGGATCGTGTGAAAGAATTAGAATGGATTGTATGAATGAATTAGAATGGATCGAATGAATGAATTAGAATGGATCATGCGAATGAATTCGAATGGATCGTACGAATTCATTCTAATTCATTCATACAATCCATTTTAATTCTTTCTCACGATCTATTCTAATTCATTCGTAGGATCCATTCTAATTCATTCGTACAATCTATTCTATTTCATTCGTACGATCCATTCTTACTCATTCGTATGATCCATTCTAATTCATTCGGACGAATGTATCCATTCTAATTTATTCGTACGATCCATTCTAATTCATTCGTACGATCTATTCTAATTCATTCGTACGATCCATTATAATTCATTCATACGATCTATTCTAATTCATTCATACAATCCATTCTAATTCTTTCATACGATCCATTCTAATTCATTCGTACGATCCATTCTAATTCATTCGCACAATCCATTCTTTTTCATTCGTACGATCCGTTCTTACTCATTCGTATAATCCATTCTAATTCATTCGCACGAATGTATCCATAATGGATCATACGAATGAGTAAGAATGGATCGTACGAATGAAATAGAATGGATTGTGCGAATGAATTAGAATGGACCGTACGAATGAATTAGAATGGATACATTCGTGCGAATGAATTAGAATTGATCGGACGAATGAATTAGAATGGATCGTACGAATGAATTAGAATGGATCGTACGAATGAATTAGAATGGATCGTACGAATAAATTAGAATGGATACATTCGTCCGAATGAATTAGAATGGATCATACGAATGAGTAAGAATGGATCGTACGAATGAAATAGAATAGATTGTACGACTGAATTAGGATGGATTCGTACGAATGAATTAGAATGGATACATTCGTGCGAATGAATTAGAATGGATCGTACCAATGAGTAAGAATGGATCGTACGAATGAAATAGAATGGATTGTGCTAATGAATTAGAATGGATCATACGAATGAATTAGAATGGATCGTACGAATTAATTAGAATGGATACATTCGTGCGAATGAATTAGAATGGATTGTATGAATGAATTAGAATGGATCGTACGAATGAATTAGAATGGATCATACGAATGAATTAGAATGGATCATACGAATGAATTAGAATGGATAGTACGAATGAATTAGAATGGATTGTGCGAATGAATAAGAACAGATCGTGCGAATGAATTAGAATGGATCGTACGAATGAATTAGAATGGATCGTGCGAATGAATTAGAATGGATCGTACGAATGAATTAGAATGGATACATTTGTGCGAATGAATTAGAATGGATCGTACGAATGAATTAGAATGGATCGTACGAATGAATTAGAATGGATCGTATGAATGAATTAGAATGGATCGTACGAATGAATTAGAATGGATCGTGCGAATGAATTAGAATGGATCGTACGAATGAATTAGAATGGATCGTACGAATGAACTAGAATGGATACATTCGTGCGAATGGATTAGAATGGATCGTACGATTGAATTAGAATGGATCGTACGAATGAATTAGAATGGATCGTACGAATGAATTAGAATGGATCGTACGAATGAATTAGAATAGATCGTACGAATGAATTAGAATGGATACATTCGTGAGAATGAATTAGAATGGATTGGACGAATGAATTAGAATGGATCGTACGAATGAATTATAATGGATCGTACGAATGAATTAGAAAGGATCGTACGAATAAATTAGAATGGATACATTCGTCCGAATGAATTAGAATGGATCATATGAATGAGTAAGAATGGATCGTACGAATGAAATAGCATAGATTGTACGAATGAATTAGAATGGATCCTACGAATGAATTAGAATGGATCGTGTGAAAGAATTAGAATGGATTGTATGAATGAATTAGAATGGATCGTATGAATGAATTAGAATGGATCGTGCGAATGAATTCGAATGGATCTTACGAATTCATTCTAATTCATTCATACAATCCATTCTAATTCTTTCACACGATCTATTCTAATTCATTCGTAGGATCCATTCTAATTCATTCGTACAATCTATTCTATTTCATTCGTACGATCCATTCTTACTCATTCGTATGATCCATTCTAATTCATTCGGACGAATGTATCCATTCTAATTTATTCGTACGATCCATTCTAATTCATTCGTACGATCCATTCTAATTCATTCGTACGATCCATTCTAATTCATTCGTCCGATCCATTCTAATTCATTCGCACGAATGTATCCATTCTAATTCATTCGTACGGTCCATTCTAATTCATTCGCACAATCCATTCTATTTCATTCGTACGATCCATTCTTACTCATTCGTATGATCCATTATGGATACATTCGTGCGAATGAATTAGAATGGATCATACGAATGAGTAAGAATGGATCGTACTAATGAAATAGAATGGATTGTGCGAATGAATTAGAATGGATCGTACGAATGAATTAGAATGGATCGTGTGAAAGAATTAGAATAGATTGTATGAATGAATTAGAATAGATCGTATGAATGAATTAGAATGGATCATACGAATGAATTAGAATGGATCGTACGAATGAACTAGAATGGATACATTTGTGCGAATGAATTAGAATGGATCGTACGAATGAATTAGAATGGATCTTACGAATGAATTAGAATGGATCGTACGAATGCACGATCTATGCGAATGAATTAGAATAGATCGTACGAATGAACTAGAATGGATACATTCGTGCGAATGAATTAGAATGGATCGTACGAATGAATTAGAATGGATCGTACGAATGAATTAGAATGGATCGTATGAATTAATTAGAATGGATCATACGAATGAATTAGAATGGCTCGTACGAATGAATTAGAATGGATACATTCGTGCGAATGAATTAGAATGGATTGTGCGAATGAATAAGAACAGATCGTACGTATTAATTAGAATGGATCGTACGAATGAATTAGAATGGATCGTACGAATGAATTAGAATGGATCATACGAATTAATTAGAATGGATCATACGAATGAATTAGAATGGCTCGTACGAATGAATTAGAATGGATACATTCGTGCGAATGAATTAGAATGGATTGTGCGAATGAATAAGAACAGATCGTACGTATTAATTAGAATGGATCGTACGAATGAATTAGAATGGATCGTGCGAATGAATTAGAATTGATCGTACGAATGAATTAGAATGGATACATTTGTGCGAATAAATTAGAATGGATCGTACGAATGAATTAGAATGGATCGTATGAATGAATTAGAATGGATCGTACGAATGAATTAGAATGGATCGTGCGAATGAATTAGAATGGATCGTACGAATGAATTTGAATGGATCGTACGAATGAACTAGAATGGATACATTCGTGCGAATGAATTAGAATGGATCATACGAATGAATTAGAATGGATCGTACGAATGAATTAGAATGGATCTTACGAATGAATTAGAATGGATCGTACGAATGAATTAGAATGGATCGTACGAATGAATTAGAATGGATACATTCGTGCGAATGAATTAGAATGGATCGGACGTATGAATTAGAATGGATCGCACGAATGAATTAGAATGGATCGTACGAATAAATTAGAATGGATACATTTGTCCGAATGAATTAGAATGGATCATACGAATGAGTAAGAATGGATCGTACGAATGAAATAGAATAGATTGTACGAATGAATTAGAACGGATCCTACGAATGAATTAGAATGGATCGTGTGAAAGAATTAGAATGGATTGTATGAATGAATTAGAATGGATCGTATGAATGAATTAGAATGGATCGTGCGAATGAATTCGAATGGATCGTACGAATTCATTCTAATTCATTCATACAATCCATTCTAATTCTTTCACACGATCTATTCTAATTCATTCGTAGGATCCATTCTAATTCATTCATACAATCTATTCTATTTCATTCGTACGATCCATTCTTACTCATTCGTATGATCCTTTCTAATTCATTCGGACGAATGTATCCATTCTAATTTATTCATACGATCCATTCTAATTCATTCGTATGATTCATTCTAATTCATTCGTACGATCCATTCTAATTCATTCGTCCGATCCATTCTAATTCATTCGCACGAATGTATCCATTCTAATTCATTCGTACGGTCCATTCTAATTCATTCGCACAATCCATTCTATTTCATTCGTACGATCCATTCTTACTCATTCGTATGATCCATTATGGATACATTCGTGCGAATGAATTAGAATGGATCATACGAATGAGTAAGAATGGATCGTACGAATGAAATAGAATGGATTGTGCGAATGAATTAGAATGGATCGTACGAATGAATTAGAATAGATCGTGTGAAAGAATTAGAATGGATTGTATGAATGAATTAAAATAGATCGTATGAATGAATTAGAATGGATCGTACGAATGAATTAGAATGGATCGTACGAATGAACTAGAATGGATACATTCGTGCGAATGAATTAGAATGGATCGTACGAATGAATTAGAATGGATCTTACGAATGAATTAGAATGGATCGTACGAATGCACGATCCATGCGAATGAATTAGAATAGATCGTACGAATGAACTAGAATGGATACATTCGTGCGAATGAATTAGAATGGATCGTACGAATGAATTAGAATGGATCGTATGAATGAATTAGAATGGATCGTACGAATGAATTAGAATGGATCGTACAAATGAATTAGAATGGATCGTACGAATGAATTAGAATGGATACATTCGTGCGAATGAATTAGAATGGATACATTCGTGCGGAAGAATTAGAATGGATCGTACGAATGAATTAGAATGGATCGTATGAATGAATTAGAATGGATCGTGTGAAAGAATTAGAATGGATTGTATGAATGAATTAGAATGGATCGTACGAATGAATTAGAATGGATCGTGCGAATGAATTAGAATGGATCGTACGAATGAATTAGAATGGATCGTGCTAATGAATTAGAATTGATCGAACGAATGAATTAGATATTAATGCATACATTCGTGCGAATGAATTAGAATGGATCGTACGAATGAAATATAATAGATCGTACGAATGAATTAGAATGGATCGTACGAAGGAATTAGAATGGATCGTACGAATGAATTAGAATGGATATTTTCATGCAAATGAATTAGAATGGATCGTATGAATGTATTAGAATGGATCGTATGAGTGAATTAGAATGGATCGTACGAATGAATTAGAATGGATCGTATGAATGAATTAGAATGGATACATTCGTGTGAATGAATTAGAATGGATCGTATGAATGAATTAGAATAGATTTTGTGAATGAATTAGAACTGATCGTACGAATGAAATAGAATGGATACATTCGTGCGAATGAATTAGAATGGATTGTATGAATGAATTAGAATGGATCGTACGAATGTATTAGAATGGATCGTATGAGTGAATTAGAATGGATACGAAGGAATTAGAATGGATCGTACGAAGGAATTAGAATGGATCATACGAATGAAATATAATGGATCGTACGAAGGAATTAGAATGGATCGTACGAAGGAATTAGAATGGATCGTACAAAGGAATTAGAATGGATCGTACGAATGAATTAGAATGGATATATTCGTGCAAATGAATTAGAATGGATCGTATGAATGAATTAGAACGGATCGTATGAGTGAATTAGAACGGATAGTACGAATGAAGTAGAATGGATCAGATGAATGAATTAGAATGGATACATTCGTGCGAATGAATTAGAATGGATCGTATGAATGAATTAGAATAGATTGGTCGAATGAATTAGAATGGATCGTACGAATGAATTAGAATGGATACATTCGTGCGAATAAATTAGAATGGATTGTATGAATGAATTAGAATGGATCGTACGAATGAATTAGAATGGATCGTACAAATGAATTAGAATAGATTTCACGAATGAATTAGAATGGATCGTACGAATGAATTAGAATGGATCGTACGAAGGAATTAGAATGGATCGTAGGAATGAATTAGAATGGATCGTACGAATGAATTAGAATGGATCGTACGAAGGAATTAGAATGGATCGTACGAATGAATTAGAATGGATCGTACGATTGAATTAGAATGGATCATACGAATGAGTAAGAATGGATCGTATGAATGAATTAGATTGGATCGTACGATCCATTCTAATTCTTTAGCATGGATCGTGCTAATGAATTAGAATGGAATATACGAATGAATTAGAATGGATCGTAGAATGGATCGTACGAATGAATTAGCATGAATTAGAATGGATCGTACGAATGAATTAGAATAGATCATAGGAATGAATTAGAATGGATCGTGCAAATGAATTAGAATGGATACATTCGTACGAATGAATTAGAATGGATCGTATGAATGAATTAGAATGGATCGTACGAATGAATTAGAATGGATCGTACGAATGAATTCGAATGGATCGTACGATCCATTCTAATTCATTCACACCATCCATTCTAATTCATTCGCACGAATGTATCCATTCTAATCCATTCGTACGATCCATTCTAATCCATTCGTACGATCCATTCTAATTCATTCGCATGAATGTAACCATTCTAATTCATTCACACGATCGTATGAATTAGAATGGATACATTCGTGCGAATTAATTAGAATGGATCGTGCGAATCCATTAGACTGGATCGTGCGAATGAATAAGAATGGATCATACGAATGAATTAGAATGGATCATACGAATTAATTAGAATGGATACATTCGTGCCAATGAATTAGAATGGATTGTATGAATGAATTAGAATGGATCGTACGAATGAATTAGAATGGATCGTACGAATGAATTAGAATGGATCGTACGAATGAATTAGAATGGATCGTACGAATGAACTAGAATGGATCGTACGAATGAACTAGAATAGATACATTCGTGCGAATGAATTAGAATGGATCGTACGAATGAATTAGAATGGATCGTACGAATGAATTAGAATGGATCTTACGAATGAATTAGAATGGATCGTACGAATGAATTAGAATGGATCGTTCGAATGAATTAGAATGGATACATTCGTGCGAATGAATTAGAATGGATCGGACGAATGAATTAGAATGGATCGTACGAATGAATTAGAATGGATCGTACGAATGAATTAGAATGGATCGTACGAATAAATTAGAATGGATACATTCGTCCGAATGAATTAGAATGGATCATACGAATGAGTAAGAATGGATCGTACGAATAAAATAGAATAGATTGTACGAATGAATTAGAATGGATCCTACGAATGAATTAGAATAGATCGTGTGAAAGAATTAGAATGGATTGAATGAATGAATTAGAATGAATTCGTACGATCCATTCGAATTCATTCGCACGATCCATTCTAATTCATTCATAGAATCCATTCTAATTTTTTCACACGATCCATTCTAATTCATTCGTAGGATCCATTCTAATTCATTCGTACAATCTATTCTATTTCATTCGTACGATCCATTCTTACTCATTCGTATGATCCATTCTAATTCATTCGGACGAATGTATCCATTCTAATATATTCGTACGATCCATTCTAATTCATTCGTACGATCCATTCTAATTCATTCGTCCGATCCATTCTAATTCATTCGCACGAATGTATCCATTCTAATTTATTCGTAGGATCCATTCTAATTCATTCGTACGATCTATTCTAATTCATTCGTAAGATCCATTCTAATTCATTCGTAGGATCCATTCTAATTCATTCGTACGATCCATTCTAATTCATTCGCACGATCCATTCTAATACATTCATACGATCCATTCTAATTCATTTGCACGAATATATCCATTCTAATTCATTCGTACGATCCATTCTAATTCCTTCATACGATCCATTCTAATTCATTCGTACGATCTATTCTAATTCATTCGTACGATCCATTCTAATTCATTCGCACGATCCATTCTAATTCATTCATAGGATCCATTCTAATTCATTCATACGATCTATTCTAATTCTTTCGCACGAATGTATCCATTATAATTCATTCGCACGAATGTATCCATTCTAATTCATTCGTACGATCCATTCTAATTCATTCCTACGATCCATTCTAATTCCTTCGTACGATCCTATCTAATTCAGTCATACGATCCATTCTAATACATTCATATGATCCATTCTAATTAATTTGCACGAATATATCCATTCTAATTAATTCGTACGATCCATTCTAATTCATTCGTATGATCCATTCTAATTTATTCGCACGAATGTATCCATTCTAATTCATTCGTACGAATCCATTCTAATTCATTCGTACGATCCATTCTAATACATTCATACGATCCATTCTAATTCATTTGCACGAATATGTCCATTCTAATTCATTCGTACGATCCATTCTAATTCCTTCGTATGATCCATTCTAATTCATTCGTACGATCTATTCTAATTCATTCGTACGATCCATTCTAATTCATTCGTAGGATCCATTCTAATTCCTTCATACGATCCATTCTAATTCATTCGCACGAATGTATCCATTCTAGTTCATTCGTATGATCCATTCTAATTCATTCGTACGATCCATTCTAATTCATTCATACGATCTATTCTAATTCATTCATACAATCCATTCTAATTCTTTCACACGATCCATTCTAATTCATTCGTATGATCCATTCTAATTCATTCGTACGATCAATTCTAATTCATTTGTACGATCCATTCTAATTCATTCGTACAATCCATTCTATTTCATTCGTACGATCCATTCTTACTCATTCGTATGATCCATTCTAATTCATTCGTACGAATGTATCCATTCTAATTCATTCATACAATCCTTTCTAATTCATTTCGTACGATCCATTCTAGTTCATTCGTACGATCGTACGAATGAATTAGAATGGATCGTACGAATGAATTAGAATAGATTGTACGAATGAATTAGAATGGATCCTACGAATGAATTAGAATGGATCGTGTGAAAGAATTAGAATGGACCGTACAAATTAATTAGAATGGATTAAAATGGATCGTGCGAATGAATTAGAATGGATCGTACGAATGAATTAGAATGGATTGTATGAATGAATTAGAATGGATCTTACGAATGAATTAGAATGGATCGTACGAATGAATTAGAATGGATCCTACGAATGAATTAGAATGGATACATTCGTGCGAATGAATTAGAATGGATCGAACGAATGAATTAGAATGGATCGTACGAATGAATTAGAATGGATCGTACGAATGAATTAGAATGGATCGTACGAATAAATTAGAATGGATACATTCGTCCTAATGAATTAGAATGGATCATACGAATGAGTAAGAATGGATCGTACGAATGAAATAGAATGTACGAATGAATTAGAATGGATCCTACGAATGAATTAGAATGGATCGTGTGAAAGAATTAGAATGGATTGTATGAATGAATTAGAATGGATCGTATGAATGAATTAGAATGGATTGTGCGAATGAATTCGAATGGATCGTACGAATTCATTCTAATTCATTCATACAATCCATTCTAATTCTTTCACACGATCTATTCTAATTCATTCGTAGGATCCATTCTAATTCATTCGTACAATCTATTCTATTTCATTCGTACGATCCATTCTTAGTCATTCGTACGATCCATTCTAATTCATTCGGACGAATGTATCCATTCTAATTTATTCGTACGATCCATTCTAATTCATTCGTACGATCCATTCTAATTCATTCGTCCGATCCATTCTAATTCATTCGCACGAATGTATCCATTCTAATTCATTCGTACGGTCCATTCTAATTCATTCGCACAATCCATTCTATTTCATTCGTACGATCTATTCTTACTCATTCGTATGATCCATTATGGATACATTCGTGCGAATGAATTAGAATGGATCATACGAATGAGTAAGAATGGATCGTACGAATGAAATAGATTGGATTGTGCGGATGAATTAGAATGGATCGTACGAAAGAATTAGATTGGATTGTATGAATGAATTAGAATAGATCGTATGAATGAATTAGAATGTATCGTACGAATGAATTAGAATGGATCGTACGAATGAACTAGAATGGATACATTCGTTTGAATGAATTAGAATGGATCGTACGAATGAATTAGAATGGATCGTACGAATGAATTAGAATGGATCGTACGAATGAATTAGAATGGATCTTACGAATGAATTAGAATGGATCGTACGAATGCACGATCCATGCTAATTCATTCGTTCGATAAATTCTAATTCATTAGGACGATCCATTGTAATTCATTCGTACGATCCATTCTAATTCATTCGCACGATCCATTCTAATTCATTCGTATGATCCATTCTAATTCTTTCACACGATCCATTCTAATTCATTCGTACGATCCATTCTAATTCATTCGTACGATCTATTCTAATTCATTCGTACGATCCGTTCTAATTTATTCGTACGATCCATTCTAATTCCTTCGTACGATCCATTCTAATTCATTCATACAATCCATTCTAATTCTTTCACAGGATCCATTCTAATTCATTCGTACGATCCATTCTAATTCATTCGTGCAATCCATTTTATTTCATTCGTACGAATGAATTAGAATGGATCGTGTGAATGAATTAGAATGGATCGTACGAATGAATTAGAATGGATCATACGAATGAATTAGAATAGATCGTGCGAATGAATTAGAATGGATCGTACGAATGAATTAGAATGGATCGTACGAATGAACTAGAATGGATACATTCGTGCGAATGAATTAGAATGGATCGTATGAATGAATTAGAATGGATCGTACGAATGAATTAGAATGGATCGTGCGAATGAATTAGAATGGATCGTACGAATGAATTAGAATGGATCATACGAATGAACTAGAATGGATACATTCTTGCGAATGAATTAGAATGGATCGTACGAATGAATTAGAATGGATCCTACGAATGAATCGTACGAATGAATTAGAATGGATCGTGTGAAAGAATTAGAATAGATCGTATGAATGAATTAGAATAGATCGTATGAATGAATTAGAATGGATCGTACGAATGAATTAGAATGGATCGCACGAATGAACTAGAATGGATACATTCGTGCGAATGAATTAGAACGGATCGTACGAATGAATTAGAATGGATCGTACGAATGAATTAGAATGGATCGTACAAATGCATGATCCATGCGAATGAATTAGAATAGATCGTACGAATGAACTAGAATGGATACATTCGTGCGAATGAATTAGAATGGATCGTACGAATGAATTAGAATGGATCGTACGAATGAATTAGAATGGATTTTACGAATGAATTAGAATGGATCGTACGAATGAATTAGAATGGATCGTACGAATGAATTAGAATGGATACATTCGTGCGAATGAATTAGAATGGACCGGACGAATGAATTAGAATGGATCGTACGAATGAATTAGAATGGATCGTACGAATGAATTAGAATGGATCGTACGAATAAATTAGAATGGATACATTCGTCCGAATTAATTAGAATGGATCATACGAATGAGTAAGAATGGATCGTACGAATGAAATAGAATAGATTGTACGAATGAATTAGAATGGATTCGTACGAATGAATTAGAATGGATACATTCGTGCGAATGAATTAGAATGGATCGTACCAATGAGTAAGAATGGATCGTACGAATGAAATAGAATGGATTGTGCGAATGAATTAGAATGGATCATACGAATGAATTAGAATGGATCGTACGAATTAATTAGAATGGATACATTTGTGCGAATGAATTAGAATGGATTGTATGAATGAATTAGAATGGATCGTACGAATGAATTAGAATGGATCATACGAATTAATTAGAATGGATCATACGAATAAATTAGAATGGATCGTACGAATGAATTAGAATGGATCGTACGAATGAATTAGAATGGATCGTGTGACATTCTAATACATTCATACGATCCATTCTAATTCATTTGCACGAATATATCCATTCTAATTCATTCGTACTATCCATTCTAATTCTTTCGTATGATCCATTCTAATTCATTCGTACGATCTATTCTAATTCATTCATACGATCCATTCTAATTCATTCGTACGATCCATTCTAATTCCTTCGTACGATCCATTCTAATTCATTCGTACGATACATTCTAATTCATTCGTACAATCTATTCTAATTCATTCGTATGAATGGATACATTCGTGTGAATGAATTAGAATGGATCGTACGAATGAGTAAGAATGGATCGTACGAATGAAATAGAATGGATTGCACGAATGAATTAGAATGGATCGTACGAATGAATTAGAATGGATCGTGTGAAAGAATTAGAATGGATTGTATGAATGAATTAGAATGGATCGTACGAAGGAATTAGAATGGATCGTACGAATGAATTAGAATGGATCGTACGAATGAATTAGAATAGATCGTACGAATGAATTAGAATGGATCGTACGAATGAATTAGAATGGATCGTGTGAAAGAATTAGAATGGATCGTACGAATGAATTAGAATGGATCGTGTGAATGAATTAGAATGGATCGTACGAATGAATTAGAATGGATCGTACGAATGAACTAGAATGGATTGTATGAATGAATTAGAATGGATCGTACGAATGAATTAGAATGGATCGTACGAATGAATTAGAATGGATCGTACGAATGAACTAGAATGGATACATTCGTGCGAATGAATTAGAATGGATCATACGAATGAATTAGAATGGATCGTGCGAATGAATTAAAATGGATCGTATGAATGAATTAGAATAGATCGTATAAATGAATTAGAATGGATCGTACGAATGAATTAGAATAGATCATACGAATGAATTAGAATGGATCGTACGAATAAATTAGAATAGATACATTCGTCCGAATGAATTAGAATGGATCATACGAATGAGTAAGAATGGATCGTACGAATGAAATAGAATAGATTGTACGAATGAATTAGAATGGATCCTACGAATGAATTAGAATTGATCGTGTGAAAGAATTAGAATGGATTGTATGAATGAATTATAATGGATCGAATGAATGAATTAGAATGGATCGTGCGAATAAATTCGAATGGATCGTACGAATTCATTCTAATTCATTCATACAATCCATTTTAATTCTTTCTCACGATCTATTCTAATTCATTCGTAGGATCCATTCTAATTCATTCGTACAATCTATTCTATTTCATTCGTACGATCCATTCTTACTCATTCGTATGATCCATTCTAATTCATTCGGACGAATGTATCCATTCTAATTTATTCGTACGATCCATTCTAATTCATTCGTACGATCTATTCTAATTCATTCGTACGATCCATTATAATTCATTCATACGATCTATTCTAATTCATTCATACAATCCATTCTAATTCTTTCATACGATCCATTCTAATTCATTCGTACGATCCATTCTAATTCATTCGCACAATCCATTCTATTTCATTCGTACAATCCATTCTTACTCATTCGTATAATCCATTCTAATTCATTCGCACGAATGTATCCATAATGGATCATACGAATGAGTAAGAATGGATCGTACAAATGAAATAGAATGGATTGTGCGAATGAATTAGAATGGACCGTACGAATGAATTAGAATGGATACATTCGTGCGAATGAATTAGAATTGATCGGACGAATGAATTAGAATGGATCGTACGAATGAATTAGAATGGATCGTACGAATGAATTAGAATGGATCGTACGAATAAATTAGAATGGATACATTCCTCCGAATGAATTAGAATGGATCAAACGAATGAGTAAGAATGGATCGTACGAATGAAATAGAATAGATTGTACGATTGAATTAGAATGGATTCGTACGAATGAATTAGAATGGATACATTCGTGCGAATGAATTAGAATGGATCGTACCAATGAGTAAGAATGGATCGTACGAATGAAATAGAATGGATTGTGCTAATGAATTAGAATGGATCATACGAATGAATTAGAATGGATCGTACGAATTAATTAGAATGGATACATTCGTGCGAATGAATTAGAATGGATTGTATGAATGAATTAGAATGGATCGTACGAATGAATTAGAATGGATCAGACGAATGAATTAGAATGGATCATACGAATGAATTAGAATGGATAGTACGAATGAATTAGAATGGATTGTGCGAATGAATAAGAACAGATCGTGCGAATGAATTAGAATGGATCGTACGAATGAATTAGAATGGATCGTGCGAATGAATTAGAATGGATCGTACGAATGAATTAGAATGGATACATTTGTGCGAATGAATTAGAATGGATCGTACGAATGAATTAGAATGGATAGTATGAATGAATTAGAATGGATCGTACGAATGAATTAGAATGGATCGTGCGAATGAATTAGAATGGATCGTACGAATGAATTAGAATGGATCGTACGAATGAACTAGAATGGATACATTCGTGCGAATGGATTAGAATGGATCGTACGAATGAATTAGAATGGATCGTACGAATGAATTAGAATGGATCGTACGAATGAATTAGAATAGATCGTACGAATGAATTAGAATGGACACATTCGTGAGAATGAATTAGAATGGATTGGACGAATGAATTAGAATGGATCGTACGAATGAATTATAATGGATCGTACGAATGAATTAGAAAGGATCGTACGAATAAATTAGAATGGATACATTCGTCCGAATGAATTAGAATGGATCATATGAATGAGTAAGAATGGATCGTACGAATGAAATAGCATAGATTGTACGAATGAATTAGAATGGATCCTACGAATGAATTAGAATGGATCGTGTGAAAGAATTAGAATGGATTGTATGAATGAATTAGAATGGATCGTATGAATGAATTAGAATGGATCGTGCGAATGAATTCGAATGGATCTTACGAATTCATTCTAATTCATTCATACAATCCATTCTAATTCTTTCACACGATCTATTCTAATTCATTCGTAGGATCCATTCTAATTCATTCGTACAATCTATTCTATTTCATTCGTACGATCCATTCTTACTCATTCGTATGATCCATTCTAATTCATTCGGACGAATGTATCCATTCTAATTTATTCGTACGATCCATTCTAATTCATTCGTATGATCCATTCTAATTCATTCGTACGATCCATTCTAATTCATTCGTCCGATCCATTCTAATTCATTCGCACGAATGTATCCATTCTAATTCATTCGTACGGTCCATTCTAATTCATTCGCACAATCCATTCTATTTCATTCGTACGATCCATTCTTACTCATTCGTATGATCCATTATGGATACATTCGTGCGAATGAATTAGAATGGATCATACGAATGAGTAAGAATGGATCGTACGAATGAAATAGAATGGATTGTGCGAATGAATTAGAATGGATCGTACGAATGAATTAGAATGGATCGTGTGAAAGAATTAGAATAGATTGTATGAATGAATTAGAATAGATCGTATGAATGAATTAGAATGGATCGTACGAATGAATTAGAATGGATCGTACGAATGAACTAGAATGGATACATTTGTGCGAATGAATTAGAATGGATCGTACGAATGAATTAGAATGGATCTTACGAATGAATTAGAATGGATCGTACGAATGCACGATCTATGCGAATGAATTAGAATAGATCGTACGAATGAACTAGAATGGATACATTCGTGCGAATGAATTAGAATGGATCGTACGAATGAATTAGAATGGATCGTACGAATGAATTAGAATGGATCGTACGAATGAATTAGAATGGATCGTACGAATGAATTAGAATGGGTACATTCGTGCGAATGAATTAGAATGGATACATTCGTGCGAAAGAATTAGAATAGATCATATGAATGAATTAGAATGGATCCTATAAATGAATTAGAATGGATCGTGCGAATGAATTAGAATGGATCGTACGAATGAATTAGAATGGATCGTGCTATTGAATTAGAATTGATCGAACGAATGAATTAGAATGGATACATTCGTGCGAATGAATTAGAATGGATCGGACGAATGAATAAGAATGGATCGTACGAATGAGTAAGAATGGATCGTACGAATGAAATAGAATAGATCGGACGAATGAATTAGAATGGATCGTACGAAGGAATTAGAATGGATCGTACGAATGAATTAGAATGGATATATTCGTGCAAATAAATTAGAATGGATCGTATGAATGTATTAGAATGGATCGTATGAGTGAATTAGAATGGATCGTACGAATGAATTAGAATGGATCGTATGAATGAATTAGAATGGAAACATTCATGTGAATGAATTAGAATGGATCGTATGAATGAATTAGAATAGATTTTGTGAATGAATTAGAACTGATCGTACGAATGAATTAGAATGGATACATTCGTGCGAATGAATTAGAATGGATTGTATGAATGAATTAGAATGGATCGTACGAATTAATTAGAATGGATCGTACGAATGAATTAGAATGGATCGTGCGAATGAATTAGAATGGATCGTACGAATGAATTAGAATGGATAAATTTGTGCGAATGAATTAAAATGGATCGTACGAATGAATTAGAATGGATCGTATGAATGAATTAGAATGGATCGTGCGAATGAATTAGAATGTATCGTATGAATGAATTAGAATGGATCGTACGAATGAACTAGAATGGATACATTCGTGCGAATGAATTAGAATGGATCGTACGAATGAATTTGAATGGATCGTACGAATGAATTAGAATGGATCTTACGAATGTATTAGAATGGATCATACGAATGAATTAGAATGGATCGTACGAATGAATTAGAATGGATACATTCGTGCGAATGAATTAGAATGGATCGGACGAATGAATTAGAATTAATCGTACGAATGAATTAGAATGGATCGTACAAATGAATTAGAATGGATCGTATGAATAAATTAGAATGGATACATTCGTCCGAATGAATTAGAATGGATCATACGAATGAGTAAGAATGGATCGTACGAATGAAATAGAATAGATTGTACGAATGAAATAGAATGGATCCTACGAATGAATTAGAATGGATCGTGTGAAAGAATTAGAATGGATTGTATGAATGAATTAGAATGGATCGTTTGAATGAATTAGAATGGATCGTGCGAATGAATTCGAATGGATCGTACGAATTCATTCTAATTCATTCATACAATCCATTCTAATTCTTTCACACGATCTATTCTAATTCATTCGTAGGATCCATTCTAATTCATTCGTACAATCTATTCTATTTCATTCGTACGATCCATTCTTACTCATTCGTATGATCCATTCTAATTCATTCGGACGAATGTATCCATTCTAATTTATTCGTACGATCCATTCTACTTCATTCTTACGATCCATTCTAATTCATTCGTACGATCCATTCTAACTCATTCGTCCGATCCATTCTAATTCATTCGTCCGATCCATTCTACTTCATTCTTACGATCCATTCTAATTCATTCGTCCGATCCATTCTAACTCATTCGTCCGATCCATTCTAATTCATTCGCACAATCCATTCTATTTCATTCGTACGATCCATTCTTACTCATTCGTATGATCCATTATGGATACATTCGTGCGAATGAATTAGAATGGATCATACGAATGAGTAAGAATGGATCGTACGAATGAAATAGAATGGATTGTGCGAATGAATTAGATGGATCGTATGAATGAATTAGAATGGATCGTGTGAAAGAATTAGAATGGATTGTATGAATGAATTAGAATAGATCGTATGAATGAATTAGAATGAATCGTACGAATGAATTAGAATGGATCGTACGAATGAACTAGAATGGATACATTCGTGCGAATGAATTAGAATGGATCGTACGAATGAATTAGAATGGATCTTACGAATGAATTAGAATGGATCGTACGAATGCACGATCCATGCGAATGAATTAGAATAGATCGTACGAATGAACTAGAATGGATACATTCGTGCGAATGAATTAGAATGGATCGTAGGAATGAATTAGAATGGATCGTACGAATGAATTAGAATGGATCTTACGAATGAATTAGAATGGATCGTACGAATGAATTAGAATGGATCGTACGAATGAATTAGAATGGATACATTCGTGCGAATGAATTAGAATGGATCGGACGAATGAATTAGAATGGATCGTACGAATGAATTAGAATGGATCGTACAAATAATTAGAATGGATCGTACGAATAAATTAGAATGGATACATTCGTCCGAATGAATTAGAATGGATCATACGAATGAGTAAGAATGGATCGTACGAATGAAATAGAATAGATTGTACGAATGAATTAGAATGGATTCATACGAATGAATTAGAATGGATACATTCGTGCGAATGAATTAGAATGGATCGTACCAATGAGTAAGAATGGATCGTACGAATGAAATAGAATGGATTGTGTGAATGAATTAGAATGGATCATACGAATGAATTAGAATGGATCGTACGAATTAATTAGAATGGATACATTCGTGCGAATGAATTAGAATGGATTGTATGAATGAATTAGAATGGATCGTACGAATGAATTAGAATGGATCATACGAATTAATTAGAATGGATCATACGAATGAATTAGAATGGCTCGTACGAATGAATTAGAATGGATACATTCGTGCGAAGGAATTAGAATGGATTGTGCGAATGAATAAGAACAGATCGTGTGTATGAATTAGAATGGATTGTACGAAAGAATTAGAATGGATCGTGCGAATGAATTAGAATTGATCGTACGAATAAATTAGAATGGATACATTTGTGCGAATGAATTAGAATGGATCGTACGAATGAATTAGAATGGATCGTTTGAATGAATTAGAATGGATCGTACGAATGAATTAGAATGGATCGTGCGAATGAATTAGAATGGATCGTACGAATGAATTTGAATGGATCGTACGAATGAACTAGAATGGATACATTCGTGCGAATGAATTAGAATGGATCATACGAATGAATTAGAATGGATCGTACGAATGAATTAGAATGGATCTTACGAATGAATTAGAATGGATCGTACGAATGAATTAGAATGGATCGTACGAATGAATTAGAATTGATACATTCATGCGAATGAATTAGAATGGATCGGACGTATGAATTAGAATGGATCGCACGAATGAATTAGAATGGATCGTACGAATAAATTAGAATGGATACATTTGTCCGAATGAATTAGAATGGATCATACGAATGAGTAAGAATGGATCGTACGAATGAAATAGAATAGATTGTACGAATGAATTAGAACGGATCCTACGAATGAATTAGAATGGATCGTGTGAAAGAATTAGAATGGATTGTATGAATGAATTAGAATGGATCGTATGAATGAATTAGAATGGATCGTGCGAATGAATTCGAATGGATCGTACGAATTCATTCTAATTCATTCATACAATCCATTCTAATTCTTTCACACGATCTATTCTAATTCATTCGTAGGATCCATTCTAATTCATTCGTACAATCTATTCTATTTCATTCGTACGATCCATTCTTACTCATTCGTATGATCCTTTCTAATTCATTCGGACGAATGTATCCATTCTAATTTATTCATACGATCCATTCTAATTCATTCGTACGATTCATTCTAATTCATTCGTACGATCCATTCTAATTCATTCGTCCGATCCATTTTAATTCATTCGCACGAATGTATCCATTCTAATTCATTCGTACGGTCCATTCTAATTCATTCGCACAATCCATTCTATTTCATTCGTACGATCCATTCTTACTCATTCGTATGATCCATTATGGATACATTCGTGCGAATGAATTAGAATGGATCATACGAATGAGTAAGAATGGATCGTACGAATGAAATAGAATGGATTGTGCGAATGAATTAGAATGGATCGTACGAATGAATTAGAATAGATCGTGTGAAAGAATTAGAATGGATTGTATGAATGAATTAAAATAGATCGTATGAATGAATTAGAATGGATCGTACGAATGAATTAGAATGGATCGTACGAAAGAACTAGAATGGATACATTCGTGCGAATGAATTAGAATGGATCGTACGAATGAATTAGAATGGATCGTACGAATGAATTAGAATGGATCTTACGAATGAATTAGAATGGATCGTACGAATGCACGATCCATGCGAATGAATTAGAATAGATCGTACGAATGAACTAGAATGGATACATTCGTGCGAATGAATTAGAATGGATCGTACGAATGAATTAGAATGGATCGTATGAATGAATTAGAATGGATCGTACGAATGAATTAGAATGGATCGTACAAATGAATTAGAATGGATCGTACGAATGAATTAGAATGGATACATTCGTGCGAATGAATTAGAATGGATACATTCGTGCGAATGAATTAGAATGGATACATTCGTGCGAAAGAATTAGAATGGATCGTACGAATGAATTAGAATGGATCGTATGAATGAATTAGAATGGATCGTGTGAAAGAATTAGAATGGATTGTATGAATGAATTAGAATGGATCGTACGAATGAATTAGAATGGATCGTGCGAATGAATTAGAATGGATCGTACGAATGAATTAGAATGGATCGTGCTAATGAATTAGAATTGATCGAACGAATGAATTAGATATTAATGCATATATTCGTGCGAATGAATTAGAATGGATCGTACGAATGAAATAGAATAGATCGTACGAATGAATTAGAATGGATCGTACGAAGGAATTAGAATGGATCGTACGAATGAATTAGAATGGATATATTCGTGCAAATGAATTAGAATGGATCGTATGAATGTATTAGAATGGATCGTATGAGTGAATTAGAATGGATCGTACGAATGAATTAGAATGGATCGTATGAATGAATTAGAATGGATACATTCGTGTGAATGAATTAGAATGGATCGTATGAATGAATTAGAATAGATTTTGTGAATGAATTAGAACTGATCGTACGAATGAATTAGAATGGATACATTCGTGTGAATGAATTAGAATGGATTGTATGAATGAATTAGAATGGATCGTACGAATGTATTAGAATGGATCGTATGAGTGAATTAGAATGGATACGAAGGAATTAGAATGGATCGTACGAAGGAATTAGAATGGATCATACGAATGAAATAGAATGGATCGTACGAAGGAATTAGAATGGATCGTACGAAGGAATTAGAATGGATCGTACAAAGGAATTAGAATGGATCGTACGAATGAATTAGAATGGATATATTCGTGCAAATGAATTAGAATGGATCGTATGAATGAATTAGAATGGATCGTATGAGTGAATTAGAACGGATAGTACGAATGAAGTAGAATGGATCATATGAATGAATTAGAATGGATACATTCGTGCGAATGAATTAGAATGGATCGTATGAATGAATTAGAATAGATTGTGCGAATGAATTAGAATGGATCGTACGAATGAATTAGAATGGATACATTCGTGCGAATAAATTAGAATGGATTGTATGAATGAATTAGAATGGATCGTACGAATGAATTAGAATGGATCGTACAAATGAATTAGAATAGATTTCACGAATGAATTAGAATGGATCGTACGAATGAATTAGAATGGATCGTACGAAGGAATTAGAATGGATCGTACGAATGAATTAGAATGGATCGTACGAATGAATTAGAATGGATCGTACGAAGGAATTAGAATGGATCGTACAAATGAATTAGAATGGATCGTACGATTGAATTAGAATGGATCATACGAATGAGTAAGAATGGATCGTATGAATGAATTAGATTGGATCGTACGATCCATTCTAATTCATTAGCATGGATCGTGCTAATGAATTAGAATGGAATATACGAATGAATTAGAATGGATCGTAGAATGGATCGTACGAATGAATTAGAATGAATTAGAATGGATCGTACGAATGAATTAGAATAGATCATAGGAATGAATTAGAATGGATCGTGCAAATGAATTAGAATGGATACATTCGTACGAATGAATTAGAATGGATCGTATGAATGAATTAGAATGGATCGTACGAATGAATTAGAATGGATCGTACGAATGAATTCGAATGGATCGTACGATCCATTCTAATTCATTCACACCATCCATTCTAATTCATTCGCACGAATGTATCCATTCTAATCCATTCGTACGATCCATTCTAATCCATTCGTACGATCCATTCTAATTCATTCACATGAATGTAACCATTCTAATTCATTCACACGATCGTATGAATTAGAATGGATACATTCGTGCGAGTTAATTAGAATGGATCGTGCGAATCCATTAGACTGGATCGTGCGAATGAATAAGAATGGAGCATACGAATGAATTAGAATGGATCATACGAATTAATTAGAATGGATACATTCGTGCGAATGAATTAGAATGGATTGTTTGAATGAATTAGAATGGATCGTACGAATGAATTAGAATGGATCGTACGAATGAATTAGAATGGATCGTATGAATGAATTAGAATGGATCGTACGAATGAACTAGAATGGATCGTACGAATGAACTAGAATGGATACATTCGTGCGAATGAATTAGAATGGATCGTACGAATGAATTAGAATGGATCGTACGATTCATTATAATTCATTCGTACGATCCATTCTAATACATTAATACGATTCATGCTAATTCATTCGCACGATCCATTCTAATTTATTCGTACGATCCATTCTTATTCATTCATACGATCCATTATAATTCATTCGCACAATCCATTCTAATTCATTCGTACAATCCATTCTAATTCATTCGTATGATCGATTCTAACTCATTCGGTGGATCCATTCTAATTCATTCGTACGATCCATTCTAATTCATTCCCACGATCTATTCTAATTTATTCGTACGATCCATTCTAATTCATTCGTACGATGTATTCTAATTCATTCGCACGAATGTAACCATTCTAATTCATTCATACGATTCATTCTAATTCATTCGTATGAGCTATTCTAATTCATTCGTACGATCCATTCTAATTCATTCGTACGATCCATTGTAATTCATTCATACAATCCATTTAGATTCATTCGCACAAATGTATCCATTCAAATTCATTCGTACGATCCAGTCTAATTCATTCGTACGATCCATTCTAATTCATTCGCACGAATATATCCATTCTAATTCTTTCGTACGATGCATTCTAATTCATTCATACGATCCATTCTAATTCATTCATTTGATCCATTCTAATTCATTCGTCCGATCCATTCTAATTCATTCGTCCGATCCATTCTAATTCATTCGCACGAATGTATCCATTCTAATTCATTCGTACGATCCATTCTAATTCATTCGTACGATCCAATCTAATTCATTCGTAAGATCCATTCTAATTCATTCGTACGATCCATTCTAATTCATTCGTACGATCCATTCTAATTCATTCGCACGAATGTACCCATTCTAGTTCATTTGTACGATCCATTCTAATTCATTCGTACGATCCATTCTAATTCATTCGCACGATCCATTCTAATTCATTCGTACGATCCATTCTAATTCATTCGCACGAATGTATCCATTCTAATTCATTCGTACGATCATGAATTAGAATGGATCGTACGAATGAATGGATCGTGCGAATGAATTAGAATGGAATATAAGAATGAATTAGAATGGATCATACGAATTAATTAGAATGGATCATACGAATGAATTAGAATGGATCGTACGAATGAATTAGAATGGATCGTGCGAATGAATTAGAATGGATCGTACAAAAGAATTAGAATGGATACATTGTGCGAATGAATTAGAATGGATCGTACGAATGGATTAGAATGGATCGTATGAATGAATTAGAATGGATCGTACGAATGAATTAGAATGGATCGTGCGAATGAATTAGAAAGGATCGTACGAATGAATTAGAATGGATCGTGTGAAAGAATTAGAATGGATCGTACGAATGAATTAGAATGGATCGTGCGAATGAATAAGAATGGATCGTACGAATGAATTAGAATGGATACATTCGTGCGAATGAATTAGAATGGATCAGACGAATGAATTAGAATAGATCGTATGAATGAATTAGAATGGATCGTACGAATAAAATAGAATGGATATATTCGTCCGAATGAATTAGAATGGATCATACGAATGAGTAAGAATGGATCGTACGAATGAAATAGAATAGATTGTACGAATGAATTAGAATGGATCCTACGAATGAATTAGAATGGATCGTGTGAAAGAATTAGAATGGATTGTATGAATGAATTAGAATGGATCGTATGAAGGAATTAGAATGGATCGTATGAATGAATTAGAATGGATATATTCGTGCGAATAAATTATAATGGATCGTATGAATGTATTAGAATGGATCGTATGAGTGAATTAGAATGGATCGTACAAATGAATTAGAATGGATACATTCGTGCGAATGAATTAGAATGGATTGTGCGAATGAATTAGAATAGATCGTACGAATGAGTAAGAATGGATCGTACGAATGAAATAGAATAGATTGTACGAATGAATTAGAATGGATCCTACGAATGAATTAGAATGGATCGTGTGAAAGAATTAGAATGGATTGTATGAATGAATTAGAATAGATCGTATGAATGAATTAGAATGGATCGTATGAGTGAATTAGAATGGATACGAAGGAATTAGAATGGATCGTACGAAGGAATTAGAATGGATCATACGAATGAAATAGAATGGATCGTACGAAGGAATTAGAATGGATCGTAAGAAGGAATTAGAATGGATCGTACGAAGGAATTAGAATGGATCGTACAAATGAATTAGAATGGATATATTCGTGCAAATGAATTAGAATGGATCGTATGAATGAATTAGAATGGATCGTATGAAGGAATTAGAACGGATAGTATGAATGAAGCATTCTAATTCATTCGCACAAATGTATCCATTCTAATTCATTCGTACGATCCATTCTAATTCATTCATATAATCCATTCTAATTCATTCGTAAGATCCATTCTAATTCATTCGTACGATCCATTCTAATTCATTCGTACGATGCATTCTAATTCATTCGCGAATGTATCCATTCTAATTCATTCGTACGATCCATTCTAATTCATTCTTACGATCCATTCTAATTCATTCGTACGATCCATTCTAATTCATTCATACGATCTATTCTAATTCACTCATACAATCCATTCTAATTCTTTCACACGATCCATTCTAATTCATTCCTACGATCCATTCTAATTCATTCGCACAATCCATTCAATTTAAATTCGTATGATCCATTCTTACTCATTCGTATGATCCATTCTAATTCATTCGCACGAATGTATCCATAATGGATCATACGAATGAGTAAGAATGGACCGTACGAATGAAATAGAATGGATTGTGCGAATGAATTAGAATGGACCGTACGAATGAATTAGACGTACGAATGAATTAGAATGGATACATTCGTGCGAATAAATTAGAATGGATCATACGAATGAGTAAGCATGGATCGTCATTCTAATTCATTCGTATGATCCATTCTAATTCATTTGTATCCATTCTATTTCATTCGCACGATCCATTCTAATTCATTCGCGCAATCTATTCTAATTCATTCGTACGATCCATTCTAATTCATTCGTACGATCCATTCTAATTCAATCATACAATCCATTCTAATTTGTTCGCACGAATGTATCCATTCTAATTCATTCGTACGATCCATTCTAATTCATTCGCACAATCTATTCTAATTCATTCATACGATACATTCTAATTCATTCGCACGAATGTATCCATTTTAATTCATTCATACGATCCATTCTACTTCATTCGTACGATCCATTCTAATTCATTCGCATGAATGTAACCATTCTAATTCATTCATTTGATCCATTCTAAGTCATTCGTACGATCCATTCTAATTCATTCGTCCGATCCATTCTTACTCATTCGTATGATCAATTCTAATTCATTCGCATGGATGTATTCATTCTAATTCATTCGTACGATCCTGAATTAGAATGGATCGTACGAATGAATTAGAATGTATACCTTTGTGCATATGAATTAGAATGGATCGTACGAATGAAATAGAATGAATTCGTACGATCTATTCGAATTCATTTGCACGATCCATTCTAATTCATTCATACGATCCATTCTAATTCATTCATACAATCCATTCTAATTCTTTTACACGATCCATTCTAATTGATTCGTAGGATCCATTCTAATTCATTCGTACAATCTATTCTATTTCATTCATACGATCCATTCTTACTCATTCGTATGATCCATTCTAATTCATTCGGACGAATGTATCCATTCTAATTTATTCGTACGATCCATTCTAATTCATTCGTACGATCCATTCTAATTCATTCGTACGATCCATTCTAATTCATTCGTCCGATCCATTCTAATTCATTCGCACGAATGTATCCATTCTAATTCATTCGAACGATCCATTCTAATTCATTCGTACGATCCATTCTAATTCATTCGTAAGATCCATTCTAATTCATTCGTACGATCCATTCTAATTCATTCGTACGATCCATTCTAATTCATTCGCACGAATGTATCCATTCTAGTTCATTCGTACGATCCATTCTAATTCATTCGTACGATCCATTCTAATTCATTCGCACGATCCATTCTAATTCATTCGTACGATCCATTCTAATTCATTCATACGATCCATTCTAATTCATTCATACGATCCATTCTAATTCATTCGCACAAATGTATCCATTCTAATTCATTCGTACGATCCATTCTAATTCATTCGTACGATCCATTCTAATTCATTCGCACGAATGTATCCATTCTAATTCATTCGTACGATCCATTCTAATTCATTTGTACGATCCATTCTAATTAATTCGTATGATCCATTCTAATTCATTCGTATGATCCATTCTAATTCATTCGTACGATCCATTCTTACTCATTCGTACGATCCATTCTAATTCCTTCGTACGATCCATTCTAATTCCTTCGTACGATCCCTTCTAATTCATTCGCACGATCCATTCTAATTCTTTCATACAATCCATTCTAATTCTTTCGTGCGAATGAATTAGGATGGATACCTTTGTGCATATGAATTAGAATGGATCGTACGAATGAATTAGAATGGATCATATTAATGAATTAGAATGGATCGTACGAATGAATTAGAATGGATACATTCGTGCGAATGAATTAGAATGGATCGTGCGAATCAATTAGACTGGATCGTGCGAATAAATAAGAATAGATCATACGAATGAATTAGAATGGATCGTACGAATTAATTAGAATGGATACATTCGTGCGAATGAATTAGAATGGATTGTACGAATGAATTAGAATGGATCGTACGAATGAATTAGAATGGATCATACGAATTAATTAGAATGGATCATACGAATAAATTAGAATGAATTAGAATGGATCGTACGAATGAATTAGAATGGATCGTACGAATGAATTAGAATGGATCGTGCGAATGAATTAGAATGGATCGTACGAATGAGTTAGAATGGATACATTTGTGCGAATGAATTAGAATGGATCGTACGAATGAATTAGAATGGATCGTATGAATGAATTCGAATGGATCGTACGAATGAATTAGAATGGATCGTGCGAATGAATTAGAATGGATCGTACGAATGAATTAGAATGGATCGTGTGAAAGAATTAGAATGGATCGTACGAATGAATTAGAATGGATCGTGCGAATGAATTAGAATGGATCGTACGAATGAATTAGAATGGATACATTTACGCGAATGAATTAGAATGGATCGTACGAATGAATTAGAATGGATCGTACGAATGAATTAGAATGGATCGTGCGAATGAATTAGAATGGATCGTACGAATGAATTAGAATGGATCGTACGAATGAACAAGAATGGATACATTCGTGCGAATGAATTAGAATGGATCGTACTAATGAATTAGAATGGATCGTACGAATGAATTAGAATGGATCTTACGAATGAATTAGAATGGATCGTACGAATGAATTAGAATGGATCGTACGAATGAATTAGAATGGATACATTCGTGCGAATCAATTAGAATGGATCGGACGAATGAATTAGAATGGATCGTATGAATGAATTAGAATGGATCGTACGAATGAATTAGAATGGATCATACGAATAAATTAGAATGGATACATTCGTCCGAATGAATTAGAATGGATCATACGAATGAGTAAGAATGGATCGTACGAATGAAATAGAATAGATTGTACGAATGAATTAGAATGGATTCGTACGAATGAATTAGAATGGATACATTCGTGCGAATGAATTAGAATGGATCGTACCAATGAGTAAGAATGGATCGTACGAATGAAATAGAATAGATTGTGCGAATGAATTAGAATGGATCGTACGAATGAATTAGAATGGATCGTGTGAAAGAATTTGAATGGATTGTATGAATGAATTAGAATAGATCGTTTGAATGAATTAGAATGGATCGTACGAATGAATTAGATTGGATCGTACGAATGAATTAGAATGGATCGTACGAATGAATTAGAATGGATACATTCGTGCGAAAGAATTAGAATAGATCGTATGAATGAATTAGAATGGATCCTATGAATTAATTAGAATGGATCGTGCGAATGAATTAGAATGGATCGTACGAATGAATTAGAATGGATCGTGCTAATGAATTAGAATTGATCGAACGAATGAATTAGCATGGATCGTGCTAATGAATTAGAATGGAACGTACGAATGAATTAGAATGGATCGTGTGAATGAATTAGAATGGATTGTATGAATGAATTAGAATGAATTCGTACGATCCATTCGAATTCATTCGCACGATCCATTCTAATTCATTCATAGGATCCATTCTAATTCATTCGTACGATCCATTCTAATTCATTCGCACAAATGTATCCATTCTAATTCATTCATACGATCCATTCTAATTCATTCGCACGATCCATTCTAATTCATTCGTACGACCCATTCTAATTCATTAGCACGATCCATGCTAATTCATTCGTTCGATCAATTCTAATTCATTAGGACGATCCATTCTAATTCATTCGTACGATCCATTCTAATTCATTCGCACGATCCATTCTAATTCATTCCTATGATACATTCTAATTCCTTCGTACGATCCATTCTAATTCATTCGCACGATCCATTCTAATTCATTAGCACGATCCATTCTAATTCATTCGTACGATCCATTCTAATTCATTCGCACGATCCATTCTAATTCATTCGTACGATCCATTCTAATTCATTAGCACGATCCATTCTAATTCATTCGTACGATCCATTCTAATTCATTCGCACGATCCATTCTAATTCATTCGTACGATCCATTCTAATTCTTTCACACGATCCATTCTAATTCATTCGTATGATCCATTCTAATTCATTCGCACGATCCATTCTAATTCATTCGTACGATCCATTCTAATTCATTCATACGATCCATTCTAATTCATTCGTACGATCCATTCTAATTCATTCGCACAAATGTATCCATTCTAATTCATTCGTACGATCCATTCTAATTCATTCGCACGATCCATTCTAATTCATTCGTACGATCCATTCTAATTCATTTGCATGATCTGTTCTTATTCATTCGCACAATCCATTATAATTCATTCGCACGAATGTATCCATTCTAATTCACTCGTACGATCCATTCTAATTCATTTGTATGATCCATTCTAATTAATTCGTATGATCCATTCTAATTCATTCGTACGATCCATTCTAATTCATTCATAGGATCTATTCTAATTCATTAATACGATCTATTCTAATTCTTTCGCACGAATGTATCCATTCTAATTCATTCGCACGAATGTATCCATTCTAATTCATTCGAACGATCCATTCTAATTCATTCGTACGATCCATTCTAATTCATTCGTAAGATCCATTCTAATTCATTCGTACGATCCATTTTAATTCATTCGTACGATCCATTCTAATTCATTCGCACGAATGTATCCATTCTAGTTCATTCGTACGATCCATTCTAATTCATTCGTACGATCCATTCTAATTCATTCATACGATCCATTCTAATTCATTCGTACGATCCATTCTAATTCATTCGCACAAATGTATCCATTCTAATTCATTTGTACGATCCATTCTAATTCATTCGTACGATCCATTCTAATTCATTCGCACGAATGTATCCATTCTAATTCATTCGTACGATCCGTTCTAATTCATTTGTACGATCCATTCTAATTAATTTGTATGATCCATTCTAATTCATTCGTATGATCCATTCTAATTCATTCGTATGATCCATTCTTACTCATTCGTACGATCCATTCTAATTCCTTCGTACGATCCATTCTAATTCATTCGCACGATCCATTCTAATTCTTTCATACAATCCATTCTAATTCTTTCGTGCGAATGAATTAGGATGGATACCTTTGTGCATATGAATTAGAATGGAGCGTACGAATGAATTAGAATGGATCATATTAATGAATTAGAATGGATCGTACGAATGAATTAGAATGGATACATTCGTGCGAATGAATTAGAATGGATCGTGCGAATCAATTAGACTGGATCGTGCGAATAAATAAGAATAGATCATACGAATGAATTAGAATGGATCGTACGAATTAATTAGAATGGATACATTCGTGCGAATGAATTAGAATGGATTGTATGAATGAATTAGAATGTATCGTACGAATGTATTATAATGGATCATAGGAATTAATTAGAATGGATCATACGAATGAATTAGAATGGATCGTACGAATGAATTAGAATGGATCGTACGAATGAATTAGAATGGATCGTGCGAATGAATTAGAATGGATCATACAAATGAATTAGAATGGATACATTTGTGCAAATGAATTAGAATGGATCGTACGAATGAATTAGAATGGATCGTATGAATGAATTAGAATGGATCGTACGAATGAATTAGAATGGATCGTGCGAATGAATTAGAATGGATCGTACGAATGAATTAGAATGGATCGTGTGAAAGAATTAGAATGGATCGTACGAATGAATTAGAATGGATCGTGCGAATGAATTAGAATGGATCGTACGAATGAATTAGAATGGATATATTTGTGCGAATGAATTAGAATGGATCGTACGAATGAATTAGAATGGAACATACGAATGAACTAGAATGGATACATTCGTGCGAATGAATTAGAATGGATCGTACTAATAAATTAGAATGGATCGTACGAATGAATTAGAATGGATCTTACGAATGAATTAGAATGGATCGTACGAATGAATTAGAATGGATTGTACGAATGAATTAGAATGGATACATTCGTGCGAATGAATTAGAATGGATCGGACGAATGAATTAGAATGGATCATACGAATGAATTAGAATGGATCATACAAATGAATTAGAATGGATCGTACGAATAAATTAGAATGGATACATTCGTCCGAATGAATTAGAATGGATCATACAAATGAGTAAGAATGGATCGTACGAATGAAATAGAATAGATTGTACGAATGAATTAGAATGGATTCGTACGAATGAATTAGAATGGATACATTCGTGCGAATGAATTAGAATGGATCGTACCAATGAGTAAGAATGGATCGTACGAATGAAATAGAATGGATTGTGCGAATGAATTAGAATGGATCGTACGAATGAATTAGAATGGATCGTGTGAAAGAATTAGAATGGATTGTATGAATGAATTAGAATAGATCGTATGAATGAATTAGAATGGATCGTACGAATGAATTAGATTGGATCGTACGAATGAATTAGAATGGATCGTACGATTGAATTAGAATGGATACATTCGTGCGAAAGAATTAGAATAGATCGTATGAATGAATTAGAATGGATCCTATGAATGAATTAGAATGGATCGTGCGAATGAATTAGAATGGATCGTACGAATGAATTAGAATGGATCGTGCTAATGAATTTGAATTGATCGAACGAATGAATTAGCATGGATCGTGCTAATGAATTAGAATGGAACGTACGAATGAATTAGAATGGATCGTGTGAATGAATTAGAATGGATTGTATGAATGAATTAGAATGAATTCGTACGATCCATTCGAATTCATTCGCACGATCCATTCTAATTCATTCATAGGATCCATTCTAATTCATTCGTACGATCCATTCTAATTCATTCGCACAAATGTATCCATTCTAATTCATTCGTACGATCCATTCTAATTCATTCGCACGATCCATTCTAATTCATTCGTACGATCCATTCTAATTCATTAGCACGATCCATGCTAATTCATTCGTTCGATCAATTCTAATTCATTAGCACGATCCATTCTAATTCATTCGTACGATCCATTCTAATTCATTCGCACGATCCATTCTAATTCATTCGTACGATCCATTCTAATTCTTTCACACGATCCATTCTAATTCATTTGTACGATCCATTCTAATTCATTCATACGATCCATTCTAATTCATTCGTACGATCCATTCTAATTCATTCGCACAAATGTATCCATTCTAATTCATTCGTACGATCCATTCTAATTCATTCGCACGATCCATTCTAATTCATTCATACGATCCATTCTAATTCATTCGCACGATCTGTTCTTATTCATTCGCACAATCCATTCTAATTCATTCGCACGAATGTATCCATTCTAATTCATTCGTACGATCCATTCTAATTCATTCGTATGATCCATTCTAATTAATTCGTATGATCCATTCTAATTCATTCGTACGATCCATTCTAATTCATTCATACAGTCCATTCTAATTCATTCGTACGATCCATTCTAATTCACTCATACGATCCATTCTAATACATTCGTACGATCCATTCTAATTCATTTGCACGAATATATCCATTCTAATTCATTCGTACGATCCATTCTAATTCCTTCGCACGATCCATTCTAATTCATTCGTACGATCTGTTTGGGGGATTTTTCCTGGTCCTTGCGAGCCACCTGTAAGACCAAGAAAATAGAAACGTGAGAACGGCTGGCTCCCTTAGGAGCGCAGACCCTCCGACGCTCAAGTCAGTGATGGTAGCACAACGGAGAGCTGTTGTATACCAAAGTGGTAGGGAAAGGGATTTCGAACCTGTACTTTGGAGCCAGGGGGTGTGCATTTATAGACATGGGCAACCTATCGAGCTACGACGCATGGAAGCTCTTTCTGGCACCTTCTAGGCCCCCACATTCTAGCCTTCAATAGTTTCTGACAGTTCTTGGAATTTGGACCCCTGACATTCTTTGTCGTCTAGCTCGTCTGACGAAGTAGTGGGGGACAGCAGCTGCTGTTCTGTTGCTGCCATGGGAATCTTCTAGAATGTTCAAGTCTAGGAGGTCTCAAACCGACTCTATCGGGCTTCCGTGGACTGCAATCGTCCACGTAGCTTCAGTGGGTTCTCGACACCTGGTAATCTTTATGCTGCTTTTACTGGGGGTGATCTTAGGGGAAAAGCAAAGGCCAGCTCGCCCGGTACGGCTCCGTCCTTTCGCCCATATTTATCAAGAGTTGGACCTCGCGAGAGCAACCTCTTCGATAAACAGGGGTCTAGGCGAGCTTTGGCGAGCTCATGAGTAAGCATGGGCGAGCTCCTGGGTGAGCTTGGGCGAGCTCCTGTGCGAGCTAGGCGAGCTCCTGAGCGAGCATGGCGAGCTCCTGAGCGAGCATGGCGAGCTCCTGGACGAGCTTGGGCGAGCTCCTGTGCGAGCTAGGTGAGCTCCTGAGCGAGCATGGCGAGCTCCTGGATGAGCTTGGGCGAGCTCCTGTGCGAGCTAGGCGAGCACCTGAGCGAGCATGGCGAGCTCCTGGACGAGCTTGGGCGAGCTCCTTCGTGCTCTTTGTCTAAGCCATTTATCGAATTTGGGCGTGTCATTGTGGGGACTGGAGGTGCGAGCTGTACTCAGATACAAGGTGTCCATCCAGCTCCCTGTGGGGCGAGCTCCAGAAGGGCTGAGAGGGCGAGCTCCTGGCGGGCTGGAGGGCGATCTCCTTGCGAGCTGAAAAGGCGAGCTCCTTGCGAGATGGAGGGCGAGCTCCTTGCGAGCTGGAAAGGCGAGCTCCTTGCGAGCTGGAGGGCGAGCTCCTTGCGAGCTGGAAAGGCGAGCTCCTTGCGAGGGTTCCAACTCCTGGACGGGCTATCCAAGATATGTGGTTTTTCAGCTACCCCCAACACGATCTATTCTAATTCATTCGTACGATCCATTCTAATTCATTCGCACGATCCATTCTAATTCATTCATAGGATCTATTCTAATTCATTTATACGATCTATTCTAATTCTTTCGCACGAATGTATCCATTCTAATTCATTCGCACGAATGTATCCATTCTAATTCATTCGTACGATCCATTCTAATTCATTCGTACGATCCATTCTAATTCATTCGTACGATCCATTCTAATTCATTCATACGATCTATTCTAATTCATTAATACAATCCATTCTAATTCTTTCACACGATCCATTCTAATTCATTCGTACGATCCATTCTAATTCATTCGCACAATCCATTCTATTTCATTCGTACGATCCATTCTTACTCATTGGTACGATCCATTCTAATTCATTCGCACGAATGTATCCATTCTAATTCATTCGTACGAATCCATTCTAATTCATTCGTACAATCTATTCTATTTCATTCGTACGATCTATTTTTACTCATTTGTATGATCCATTCTAATTCATTCAGACGAATGTATCCATTCTAATTTATTCGTACGATCCATTCTAATTCATTCGTACGATCCATTCTAATTCATTCGTACGATCCATTCTAATTCATTCGTCCAATCCATTCTTATTCATTCGCACGAATGTATCCATTCTAATTCATTCGTACGATCCATTCTAATTCATTCGTACGATCCATTCTAATTCATTCGTAAGATCCATTCTAATTCATTCGTACGATCCATTCTAATTCATTCGCACGAATGTATCCATTCTAGTTCATTCGTATGATCTATTCTAATTCATTCGTACCATCCATTCTAATTCATTCGCACGATCCATTCTAATTCATTCGTACGATCCATTCTAATTCATTCATACGATCCATTCTAATTCATTCGTACGATCCATTCTAATTCATTCGCACAAATGTATCCATTCTAATTCATTCATACGATCCATTCTAATTCATTCGCACGATCCATTCTAATTCATTCGTACGATCCATTCTAATTCTTTCACACGATCCATTCTAATTTATTCGTACGATCCATTCTAATTCATTCGCACGATCTGTTCTTATTCATTCGCACAATCCATTCTAATTCATTCGCACGAATGTATCCATTCTAATTCATTCATACGATCCATTCTAATTCATTCGTACGATCCATTCTAATTCATTCGTACGATCCAATCTAATTCATTCGTACGATCAATTTTAATTCATTCGCACGAATGTATCCATTCTAATTCATTCATACGATCCTGAATTAGAATGGATCGTACGAATGAATTAGAATGGATACCTTTGTGCATATGAATTAGAATGGATCGTACGAATGAATTAGAATGGATCATATTCATGAATTAGAATGGATCGTACGAATGAATTAGAATGGATACATTCGTGCGAATGAATTAGAATGGATCGTGCACGAATGTATCCATTCTAGTTCATTCGTACGATCCATTCTAATACATTAATATGATCCATTCTAATTCATTCGTACGATCCATTCTAATTCATATGCACAAAGGTATCCATTCTAATCCATTCGTAGGATCCATTCTATTCCATTCGTATGATCCATTCTAATTCATTCGTACGATCCATACTAATTCATTCGCACGAATGTATCCATTCTAATTCATTAATATGATCCATTCTAATTCATTCGTACGATCCATTCTAATTCATATGCACAAAGGTATCCATTCTAATCCATTCGTAGGATCCATTCTAATCCATTCGTATGATCCATTCTAATCCATTCGTACGATCCATTCTAATTCATTCGCTCGAATGTATCCATTCTAATCCATTCGTACGATCCATTCTAATCCATTCGTACGATCCATTCTAATTCATTCGCATGAATGTAACCATTCTAATTCATTCATTTGATCCATTCTAATTCATTCGTACGATCCATTCTAATTCATTCGTCCGATCCATTCTAATTCATTCGCACGAATGTATCCATTCTAATTCATTCGTACGATCCATTCTAATTAGAATGGATCATACGAATTAATTAGAATGGATCGTACGAATGAATTAGAATGGATCATACGAATGAATTAGAATGGATACATTCGTGCGAATGAATTAGAATGGATTGTGCGAATGAATAAGAACAGATCGTGCGAATGAATTAGAATGGATCGTACGAATGAATTAGAATGGATCGTGCGAATGAATTAGAATGGATCGTACGAATGAATTAGAATGGATACATTTGTGCGAATGAATTAGAATGGATCGTACGAATGAATTAGAATGGATCGTATGAATGAATTACAATGGATCGTACGAATGAATTAGAATGGATCGTGCGAATGAATTAGAATGGATCGTACGAATGAATTAGAATGGATCGTGTGAACGAATTAGAATGGATCATACGAATTAATTAGAATGGATCGTGCGAATGAATTAGAATGGATCGTACGAATAAATTAGAATGGATACATTTGTGCGAATGAATTAGAATGGATCGTACGAATGAATTAGAATGGATCGTATGAACGAATTAGAATGGATCGTACGAATGAATTAGAATGGATCTTGCGAATGAATTAGAATGGATCGTATGAATGAACTAGAATGGATACATTCGTGCAAATGAATTAGAATGGATCGTACGAATGAATTAGAATGGATCTTACGAATGAATTAGAATGGATCGTACGAATGAATTAGAATGGATCGTACGAATGAATTAGAATGGATACATTCGTGCGAATGAATTAGAATGGATCGTACGAATAAATTAGAATGGATCGTATGAATGGTTTAGAATGGATACATTCATGCGAATGAATTAGAATGGATCGGACGAATGAATTAGAATGGATCGTACGAATGAATTAGAATGGATCAAATGAATGAATTAGAATGGTTACATTCATGCGAATGAATTAGAATGGATCGTACGAATGGATTAGAATGGATCGTACGAATGGATTAGAATGGATACATTCGTGAGAATGAATTAGAATGGATCATACGAATGAGTAAGAATGGATCGTACGAATGAAATAGGATGGATTGTACGAGTGAATTAGAATGGATCGTGCGAATGAATTTGAATGGATCGTACGAATGAATTAGAATGGATCGTGCTAATGAATCAGAATTGATCGTACGAATGAAATAGAATGGATTGTACGAATGATTTAGAATGGATCGTATGAATGAATTAGAATGGATCGTAAGAATGATTTAGAATGGATACATTCGTGCGAATGAATTAAAATGGATCATACGAATGAGTAAGAATGGATCGTACGAATGAAATAGAATGGATCATATTAATGAATTAGAATGGATCGTACGAATGAATTAGAATGGGTACATTCATGCGAATGAATTAGAATGGATCGTACATGAATGTATCCATTCTAATTCATTCGTACGATCCATTCTAATTCATTCATATGATCCATTCTAATTCATTCGTACGATCCATTCTAATTCATATGCACAAAGGTATCCATTCTAATCCATTCGTAGGATCCATTCTAATCCATTCGTACGATCCATTCTAATTCATTCATACGATCCATTCTAATTCATTCGCTCGAATGTATCCATTCTAATCCATTCGTACGATCCATTCTAATTCATTCGCATGAATGTAACCATTCTAATTCATTCATTTGATCCATTCTAATTCATTCGTACGATCCATTCTAATTCATTCGTCCGATCCATTCTAATTCATTCGCACGAATGTATCCATTCTAATTCATTCGTACGATCCATTCCAATTCATTCGTACGATCCATTCTAATTCATTCGTAAGATACATTCTAATTCATTCGTACGATCCATTCTAATTCATTCGTACTATCCATTCTAATTCATTCGTAAGATCCATTCTAATTCATTCGTACGATCCATTCTAATTCATTCGTACGATACATTCTAATTCATTAGCATGGATCGTGCGAATGAATTAGAATGGATCGTACGAATGAATTAGAATGGATCATACGAATGAATTAGAATGGATCGTACGAATGAATTAGAAGGGATCGTACGAATGAATTAGAATGGATACATTCGTGCGAATGAATTAGAATGGATCGGACGAATGAATTAGAATGGATCATACGAATGAATTAGATTGGATTGTACGAATGAATTAGAATAGATCGTATGAATAAATTAGAATGGATACATTCGTCCGAATGAATTAGAATGGATCATACGAATGAGTAAGAATTGATCGTACGAATGAAATAGAATAGATCGTACGAATGAATTAGAATGGATTCGTACGAATGAATTAGAATGGATACATTCGTGCGAATGAATTAGAATGGATCGTACCAATGAGTAAGAATGGATCGTACGAATGAAATAGAATGGATTGTGCGAATGAATTAGAATGGATCGTACGAATGAATTAGAATGGATCGTGCGAATGAATTAGAATGGATTGTATGAATGAATTAGAATAGATCGTATGAATGAATTAGAATGGATCGTACAAATGAATTAGAATGGATCGTACGAATGAATTAGAATGGATCGTACGAATGAATTAGAATGGATACATTCGTGCGAATAAATTAGAATGGATACATTCGTGCGAAAGAATTAGAATAGATCGCATGAATGAATTAGAATGGATCCTATGAATGAATTAGAATGGATCAAGCGAATGAATTAGAATGGATCGTACGAATGAATTAGAATGGATCGTGCTAATGAATTAGAATTGATCGAACGAATGAATTAGCATGGATCGTGCTAATGAATTAGAATGGAACGTACGAATGAATTAGAATGGATCGTGTGAAAGAATTAGAATGGATTGTATGAATGAATTAGAATGAATTCGTACGATCCATTCAAATTCATTCGCACGATCCATTCTAATTCGTTCATACGATCCATTCTAATTCATTCGTACGATCCATTCTAATTCATTCGCACAAATGTATCCATTCTAATTCATTCGTACGATCCATTCTAATTCATTCGTATGATCCATTCTAATTCATTCGTACGATCCATTCTAATTCATTAGCATGATCCATGCTAATTCATTCGTTCGATCAATTCTAATTCATTAGCACGATCCATTCTAATTCATTCGTATGAGCCATTCTAATTCAGTCGCACGAATGTATCCATTCTAATTCATTCGTACAATTCATTCTATTTCATTCGTATGATCCATTCTTACTCATTCATATGATCCATTCTAATTCATTCGTATGATCCATTCTAATTCATTCGTACGATCCATTCTAATTCATTCGCACGATCCATTCTAATTCATTCATACGATCCATTCTAATTCATTCATACGATCCATTCTAATTCATTCGCCCGATCCATTCTAATTCATTCATACGATCCATTCTATTCGAATGGATTATGCGATCCATTCGAATTCATACGCACGATCCATTCTAATTCATTCATACGATCCATTCTAATTCATTCATACAATGCATTCTAATTCTTTCACACGATCCATTCTAATTCATTCGTACGATCCATTCTAATTCATTCGTACAATCCATTCTATTTCATTTGTACGATCCATTATTACTCATTCGTATGATCCATTCTAATTCATTCGTACGATCCATTCTAATTCATTTGTACGATCCATTCTAATTCATTCGTACAATCTATTCTATTTCATTCGTACGATCCATTCTTACTCATTCGTATGATCCATTCTAATTCATTCGCACGAATGTATCCATTCTAATTCATTCATACAATTCGTTCTAATACATTCCGTACGATCCATTCTAATTCATTCGTACGATCGTACGAATGAATTAGAATGGATCTTACGAATGAATTAGAATAGATTGTGCGAATGAATTAGAATGGATCGTACGAATGAATTATAATGGATCGTACGAATAAATTAGAATGGATCATACGAATGAGTAAGAATGGATCGTAAGAATGAATTAGAATGGATCGTACGAATGAATTAGAATGGATCGTACGAATAAATTAGAATGGATACATTCGTCCGAATGAATTAGAATGGATCATACGAATGAGTAAGAATGGATCGTACGAATGAAATAGAATAGATTGTACGAATGAATTAGAATGGATCCTACGAATGAATTATAATGGATCGTGTGAAAGAATTAGAATGGATTGTATGAATGAATTAGAATGGATCGTATGAATGAATTAGAATGGATCGTGCGAATGAATTCGAATGGATCGTACGAATTCATTCTAATTCATTCATACAATCCATTCTAATTCTTTCACACGATCCATTCTAATTCATTCGTACGTTCCATTCTAATTCATTAGCACGATCCATGCTAATTCATTCATTCGATCAATTCTAATCCATTAGCACGATCCATTCTAATTCATTCGTACGATCCATTCTAATTCATTCGCACGATCCATTCTAATTCATTCTTAGGATCCATTATAATTCATTCATACGATCTATTCTAATTCTTTCGCACGAATGTATCCATTCTAATTCATTCGCACGAATATATCCATTCTAGTTCATTCGTACACTCCATTCTAATTCATTCGTACGATCCATTCGAATTCATTCGCACGATCCATTCTAATTCATTCATATGATCCATTCTAATTCATTCATACAATCCATTCTAATTCTTTCACACGATCCATTCTAATTCATTCGTACGATCCATTCTAATTCATTCGTACGATCCATTCTATTTCATTCGTACGATCCATTCTTACTCATTCGTATGATCCATTCTAATTCATTCGTACGATCCATTCTAATTCATTTGTACGATCCATTCTAATTCATTCGTACGATCCATTCTAATTCATTCGCACGAATGTATCCATTCTAGTTCATTCGTATGATCCATTCTAATTCATTCGTACGATCCATTCTAATTCATTCGCACGATCCATTCTAATTCATTCGTACGATCCATTCTAATTCATTCATACGATCCATTCTAATTCATTCGTACGATCCATTCTAATTCATTCGTACAATCTATTCTAATTCATTCGTACGAATGGATACATTCGTGTGAATGAATTAGAATGGATCGTACGAATGAGTAAGAATGCATCGTACGAATGAAATAGAATGGATTGCACGAATGAATTAGAATGGATCGTACGGATGAATTAGAATGGATTGTGTGAAAGAATTAGAATGGATTGTATGAATGAATTAGAATGGATCGTACGAAGGAACTAGAATGGATCGTACGAATGAATTAGAATGGATCGTACGAATGAATTAGAATAGATCGTACGAATGAATTAGAATGGATCATACGAATGAATTAGAATGGATCGTGTGAAAGAATTAGAATGGATCGTACGAATGAATTAGAATGGATCGTGCGAATGAATTAGAATGGATCGTACGAATGAATTAGAATGGATCGTGCTAATGAATTAGAATTGATCGAACGAATGAATTAGCATGGATCATGAATTCGTACGATCCATTCTAATTCATTCGTAAGATCCATTCTAATTCATTCGTAAGATCCATTCTAATTCATTCGTACGATCCATTCTAATTCATTCGCACGAATGTATCCATTCTAGTTCATTCGTACGATCCATTCTAATTCATTCGTACGATCCATTCTAATTCATTCATACTATCTATTCTAATTCATTCATATAATCCATTCTAATTCTTTCACACGATACATTCTAATTCATTCGTAAGATCCATTCTAATTCATTCGCACAATCCATTCTATTTCATTCGTACGATCCATTCTTACTCATTCGTATGATCCATTCTAATTCATTCGCACAAATGTATCGATAATGGATCATACGAATGAGTAAGAATGGATAGTACGAATGAAATAGAATGGATTGTGCGAATGAATTAGAATGGACCGTACGAATGAATTAGAATGCATACATTCGTGCGAATGAATTAGAATGGATCGTACGAATGAATTAGAATGGATTGTACGAATGAATTATAATGGATTAGAATGGATCGTACGAATGAATTAGAATGGATCAAATGAATGAATTAGAATGGTTACATTCATGCGAATGAATTAGAATGGATCGTACGAATGGATTAGAATGGATCGTACGAATGGATTAGAATGGATACATTCGTGCGATTGAATTAGAATGGATCATACGAATGAGTAAGAATGGATCGTACGAATGAAATAGAATGGATTGTACGAATGAATTAGAATGGATCGTGCGAATGAATTAGAATGGATCGTACGAATGAATTAGAATGGATCGTACGAATGAATTAGAATAGATCGTACGAATGAATTAGAATGGATCGTACGAATGAACTAGAATTGATACATTCGTGCGAATGATTTAGAATGGATCGTACGAATGAATTAGAATGGATCATATTAATGAATTAGAATGGATCGTACGAATGAATTAGAATGGATACATTCGTGCGAATGAATTAGAATGGATCGTGCGAATCAATTAGACTGGATCGTGCGAATGAATAAGAATAGATCATACGAATGAATTAGAATGGATCGTACGAATTAATTAGAATGGATACATTCCTGCGAATGAATTAGAATGGATTGTATGAATGAATTAGAATGGATCGTACGAATGAATTAGAATGGATCATACAAATTAATTAGAATGGATCGTACGAATAAATTAGAATGGATCGTACGAATGAATTAGAATGGATCATACGAATGAATTTGAATGGATACATTCGTGCGAATGAATTAGAATTTATTGTGCGAATGAATAAAAACAGATCGTGCGAATGAATTAGAATGGATCGTACGAATGAATTAGAATGGATCGTGCGAATGAATTAGAATGGATCGTACGAATGAATTAGAATGGATACATTTGTGCGAATGAATTAGAATGGATCGTACGAATGAATTAGAATGGATCGTATGAATAAATTAGAATGGATCGTACGAATGAATTAGAATGGATCGTGCGAATGAATTAGAATGGATCGTACGAATGAATTAGAATGGATCGTACGAATGAACAAGAATGGATACATTCGTGCGAATAAATTAGAATGGATCGTACGAATGAATTAGAATGGATCGGGCGAATGAATTAGAACGGATCGTACGAATGAATTAGAATGGATCGTGTGAAAGAATTAGAATGGATCGTACGAATGAATTAGAATGGATCGTGCGAATGAATTAGAATGGATCGTACGAATGAATTAGAATGGATACATTTGTGCGAATGAATTAGAATTGATCGTACGAATGAATTAGAATGGATACATTTGTGCGAATGAATTTGAATGGATCGTACGAATGAATTAGAATGGATCGTATGTATGAATTAGAATGGATCGTACGAATGAATTAGAATGGATCGTGCGAATGAATTAGAATGGATCGTACGAATGAATTAGAATGGATCGTGCGAATGAATTAGAATGGATCGTACGAATGAATTAGAATGGATACATTTGTGCGAATGAATTAGAATGGATCGTACGAATGAATTAGAATGGATCGTATGAATGAATTAGAATGGATCGTGCGAATGAATTCGAATGGATCGTACGAATTCATTCTAATTCATTCATACAATCCATTCTAATTCTTTCACACGATCCATTCAAATTCATTCGTACGTTCCATTCTAATTCATTAGCACGATCCATGCTAATTCATTCGTTCGATCAATTCTAATTCATTAGCACAATCCATTCTAATTCATTCGTACGATCCATTCTAATTCATTCGCACGATCCATTCTAATTTATTCATAGGATCCATTCTAATTCATTCATACGATCTATTCTAATTCTTTCGCACGAATGTATCCATTCTAATTCATTCGCACGAATGTATCCATTCTAATTCATTCGTACGATCCATTCTAATTCATTCGTACGATCCATTCTAATTCATTCATACGATCTATTCTAATTCAATCATACAATCCATTCTAATTCTTTCACATGATCCATTCTAATTCATTCGTACGATCCATTCTAATTCCTTCGTTCGATCCATTCCAATTCATTCATACGATCTATTCTAATTCATTCGTACGATCCATTCTAATTCATTCATACGATCCATTCAAATTCCTTCATACGATCCATTCTAATTCATTCGTACGATCCATTCTAATTCATTCGTACAATCTATTCTAATTCATTCGTACGAATGGATACATTCGTGTGAATGAATTAGAATGGATCGTACGAATGAGTAAGAATGGATCGTACGAATAAAATACAATGGATTGCACGAATGAATTAGAATGGATCGTACGAATGAATTAGAATGGATTGTATGAATGAAATAGAATGGATTGTATGAATGAATTAGAATGGATCGTACGAATGAATTAGAATGTATCGTACGATCCATTCTAATTCATTCGGACGAATGTATCCATTCTAATTTATTCATACGATCCATTCTAATTCATTCGTACGATCCATTCTAATTCATTTGTATGATCCATTCTTACTCATTCGTATGATCCATTCTAATTCATTCGTACGATCCATTCTAATTCATTCGTACGATCGATTCTAATTCATTCGCACTATCCATTCTAATTCATTCGTACGATCCATTCTAATTCATTCGTATGATCCATTCTAATTTATTCGTTCAAATATATCCATTCTAATTCATTCGTACGATCCATTCTAATTAGAATAGATCGTATGAATGAATTAGAATGGATCCTATGAATGAATTAGAATGGATCGTGCGAATGAATTAGAATGGATCGTACGAATGAATTAGAATAGATCGTATGAATGAATTAGAATGGATCGTATGAATGAATTAGAATAGATCATGTGAAAGAATTAGAATAGATCGTATGAATGAATTAGAATGGATCCTATGAATGAATTAGAATGGATCGTGCGAATGAATTAGAATGGATCGTACGAATTAATTAGAATGGATCGTGCTAATGAATTAGAATTGATTGAACGAATGAATTAGCATGGATCATGCTAATGAATTAGAATGGAACGTAGGAATGAATTAGAATGGATCGTGTGAAAGAATTAGAATGGATTGTATGAATGAATTAGAATGAATTCGTACGATCCATTCGAATTCATTCGCACGATCCAATCTAATTCATTCATACGATCCATTCTAATTCGTTCATAAAATCCATTCTAATTCTTTCACACGATCCATTCTAATTCATTCGTAGGATCCATTCTAATTCATTCGTACAATCTATTCTATTTCATTCGTACGATCCATTCTTACTCATTCGTATGATCCATTCTAATTCATTCGGACGAATGTATCCATTCTAATTTATTCGTACGATCCATTCCAATTCAATCGTACGATCCATTCTAATTCATTCGTACGATCCATTCTTACTCATTCTTATGATCCATTCTAATTCATTCGTACGATCCATTCTAATTCATTCGGACGATCCATTCTAATTCATTCGCACAATCTATTCTAATTCATTCGTACGATCCATTCTATTTCATTCGTGCGATCGTACGAATGAATTAGAATGGATCGTACGGACTGAATTAGAATGGATTGTATGAATGAATTAGAATGGATACATTTGTGCGAATGAATTAGAATGGATCATACGAATGAGTAAGAATGGATCGTACGAATGAAATAGAATGGATTGTACGAATGAATTACAATGGATCGTACAAATGAATTAGAATGGATCGTACGAATGAATTAGAATGGATCATACGAATGAGTAAAAATGGATCGTACGAATGAAATAGAATAGATTGTACGAATGAATTAGAATGGATCCTACGAATGAATTAGAATGGATCGTGTGAAAGAATTAGAATGGATTGTATGAATGAATTAGAATGGATCGTATGAATGAATTAGAATGGATCGTGCGAATGAATTCGAATGGATCGTACGAATTCATTCTAATTCATTCATACAATCCATTCTAATTCTTTCACACGATCCATTCTAATTCATTCGTACGTTCCATTCTAATTCATTAGCACGATCCATGCTAATTCATTCGTTCGATCAATTCTAATTCATTAGCACGATCCATTCTAATTCATTCGTACGATCCATTCTAATTCATTCGCACGATCCATTCTAATTCATTCCTATGATACATTCTAATTCCTTCGTACGATCCATTCTAATTCATTCATACAATCCATTCTAATTCTTTCACACGATCCATTCTAATTCATTCGTACGATCCATTCTAATTCATTCGTGCAATCCATTCTATTTCATTCGTTCGTTTCATTCTTACTCATTTGTACGATCCATTCTAATTAATTCACACGAATTTATCCATTCGTACGAAGGAATTAGAATGGATCGTACGAAGGGATTAGAATGGATCGTACGAATGAATTAGAATGAATATATTCGTGCAAATGAATTAGAATGGATCGTATGAATATATTAGAATGAATCGTATGAGTGAATTAGAATGGATCGTACGAATGAATTAGAATGGATTGTATGAATGAATTAGAATGGATCGTACGAATGAATTAGAATGGATCGTATGAATGAATTAGAATGGATCGTACGAATGAATTAGAATGGATCGTGCGAATGAATTAGAATGGATCGTACGAATGAATTAGAATGGATTGTACGAATGAACTTGAATGGATACATTCGTGCGAATGAATTAGAATGGATCGTACGAATGAATTAGAATGGATCATACGAATGAATTAGAATGGATCGTGCGAATGAATTAGAATGGATCGAACGAATGAATTAGAATGGATATATTCGAGCGATTGAATTAGAATAGATCGTAGGAATGAATTAGAATGGATCATACGAATGAATTAGAATGGATCGTACGAACGAATTAGAATGGATCGTACGAACGAATTAGAATGGATTGTACGAATGAATTAGAATGGATACATTCGAGCGAATGAATTAGAATGGATCGTACGAATGAATTAGAATAGATCATAGGAATGAATTAGAATGGATCGTGCAAATGAATTAGAATGGATACATTCGTGCGAATGAATTAGAATGGATCATGCGAATGAATTAGAATGGATCGTACGAATGAATTAGAATGGATATATTTGAACGAATAAATTAGAATGGATCATACGAATGAATTAGAATGGATCGTACGAAGGAATTAGAATGGATAGTGCGAATGAATTATAATGGATCGTACGAATGAATTAGAATGGATACATTCGTGCGAATGAATTAGAATGGATCATACGAAAGAGTAAGAATGGATCGTATGAATGAAATAGAATGGATTATACAAATGAATTAGAATGGATCGTACGAATGAATTAGAATGGATCATACGAATGAGTAAGAATGGGTCGTACGAATGAATTAGAATGGATTAGAATGGATCGTACGAATGAAATAGAATAGATTGTACGAATGAATTAGAATGGATTCGTACGAATGAATTAGAATGGATACATTCGTGCGAATGAATTAGAATGGATCGTACCAATGAGTAAGAATGGATCGTACGAATGAAATAGAATGGATTGTGCGAATGAATTAGAATGGATCGTACGAGTGAATTAGAATGGATCGTGTGAAAGAATTAGAATGGATTGTATGAATGAATTAGAATAGATCGTATGAATGAATTAGAATGGATCATATTAGAGAACTAGAATGGATCGTACGTCTTTCACACGATCCATTCTAATTCATTCGTACGATCCATTCTAATTCATTCGTACAATCCATTCTATTTCATTTGTACGATCCATTCTTACTCATTCGTATAATCCATTCTAATTCATTCGTACGATCCATTCTAATTCATTTGTACGATCCATTCTAATTCATTCGTACAATCCATTCTATTTCATTCGTACGATCCATTCTTACTCATTCGTATGATGCATTCTAATTCATTCGCACGAATGTATCCATTCTAATTCATTCATACAATCCATTCTAATTCATTCCGTACGATCCATTCTAATTCATTCGTAAGATCGTACGAATGAATTAGAATGGATCGTACGAATGAATTAGAATAGATTGTGCGAATGAATTTGAATGGATTGTACGAATGAATTAGAATGGATCGTACGAATGAATTAGAATGGATCATATGAATGAGTAAGAATGGATCGTACAAATGAATTAGAATAAATCGTACGAATGAATTAGAATGGATCGTACGAATAAATTAGAATGGATACATTCGTCCGAATGAATTAGAATGGATCATACGAATGAGTAAGAATGGATCGTACGAATGAAACAGAATAGATCGTACGAATGAATTAGAATGGAATATACGAATGAATTAGAATGGATCGTACGAATGAATTAGAATGGATCGTATGAATGAATTAGAATGGATCGTACAAATGAATTAGAATGGATCGTGCGAATGAATTCGAATGGATCGTACGATCCATTCTAATTCATTCATACAATCCATTCTAATTCATTCGCACGAATGTATCCATTCTAATCCATTCGTACGATCCATTCTAATCCATTCGTACGATCCATTCTAATTCATTCGCATAAATGTATCCATTCTAATTCATTCGTACGATCCGATCCATTCTAATTCATTCGTATGATCCATTCTAATTCATTCGTACGATCCATTCTAATTCATTCGTATGATCCATTCTAATTCATTCGTACGATCCATTCTAATTCATTCGTAAGATCCATTCTAATTAATTCGTATGATCCATTCTAATTCATTCGTTCGATCCATTCTAATTCATTCGTACGATCCTTTCTAATTCATTCGCACAATCCATTCTATTTCATTCGTACGATCCATTCTTACTCATTGATACGATCCATTCTAATTCATTCGCACGAATGTATCCATTCTAATTCATTCGTACGAATCCATTCTAATTCATTCGTACGATCCATTCTATTTCATTCGTACGATCCATTCTTACTCATTCGTATGATCCATTCTAATTCATTCACACGAATGTATCCATTCTAAATCATTCGTACGATCCATTCTAATTCATTCGTACGATCCATTCTAAATCATTCGTACAATCCATTCTATTTCATTCGTACGATCAATTCTAATTCATTAGCACGATCCATTCTAATTCATTCGTACGATCCATTCAAATTCATTCGCACGATCCATTCTAATTCATTCGTACAATCCATTCTATTTCATTCGTACGATCAATTCTTACTCATTTGTATGATCCAGTCTAATTCATTCGCACGAATGTATCCATTCTAATCCATTCGTACGATCCATTCTAATCCATTCGTACGATCCATTCTAATTCATTCGCATGAATGTAACCATTCTAACTCATTCATTTGATCCATTCTAATTCATTCGTACGATCCATTCTAATTCATTCGTCCGATCCATTCTAATTCATTCGCACGAATGTATACATTCTAAACCATTCATACGATCCATTCTAATTTATTCGTACGATCCATTCTAATTCATTCGTAAGATCCATTCTAATTCATTCGTACGATCCATTCTAATTCATTCGCACGAATGTATCCATTCTAGTTCATTCGTATGATCCATTCTAATTTATTCGTACGATCCATTCTAATTCATTCGCACGATCCATTCTAATTCATTCGTACGATCCATTCTAATTCATTCGCACGAATGTATCCATTCAAATTCATTTTTACATATGATCCATTCTAATTCATTCGTATGATCCATTCTAATCCATTCTAATTCATTCTAATCCATTCTATTTCATTCGTACGATCGATTCTAATTCATTAGCACAATCCATTCTAATTCATTCGTACAATCAATTCAAATTCATTCGCACGATCCATTCTAATTCATTCGTACAATCCATTCTATTTCATACGTACGATCCATTCTTACTCATTCGTATGATCCATTCTAATTCATTCGCACGAATGTATCCATTCTAATCCATTCGTACGATCCATTCTAATCCATTCGTACGATCCATTCTAATTCATTCGCATGAATGTAACCATTCTAATTCATCATTTGATCTATTCTAACTCATTCGTACGATCCATTCTAATTCATTCGTCCGATCCATTCTAATTCATTCGCACGAATGTATCCATTCTAAACCATTCATACGATCCATTCTAATTTATTCGTACGATCCATTCTAATTCATTCGTACGATCCATTCTAATTCATTCGTCCGATCCATTCTAATTCATTCACACGAATGTATCCATTCTAATTCATTCGTACGATCCATTCTAATTCATTCGTACGATCCATTCTAATTCATTAGTAAGATCCATTCTAATTCGTTCGTACGATCCATTCTAATTCATTCGTACGATCCATTCTAATTCATTCGCACGAATGTATCCATTCTAATTCATTCGTACGATCCATTCTAATTCATTCGCACAATATATTGTAATTCATTCATTCGATCCATTCTAATTCATTCACACGAATGTATCCATTCCAATTCATTCATACGATCCATTCTACTTCATTCGTACTATCCGTTCTAATTCACTCATACTATCCATTCTAATTCATTCATACGATCCATTCTAATTCATTTGCACGAATATATCCATTCTAATTCCTTCGTACGATCCATTCTAATTCCTTCGTACGATCCATTCTATTTCATTCGTATGATCCATTCTAATTCCTTCGTACGATCCATTCTAATTCCTTCGTATCCATTCTAATTCACTCATACGATCCATTCTAATTCATTCGTACGATCCATTCTAATTCATTCTAATCCATTCGTACGAATGAATTAGAATGGATCGTACGAATGAACTAGAATGGATACATTCGTGCGAATGAATTAGAATGGATCGTACGAATGAATTAGAATGGATCGTACGAATGAATTATAATGGATCGTACGAATGAATTAGAATGGATCCTACGAATGAATTAGAATGGATCGTACGAATGAATTAGAATGGATCATATGAATGAGTAAGAATGGATCGTACGAATGAGTAAGAATGGATCGTACGAATGAATTAGAATGGATCGTACGAATGAATTAGAATGGATCGTGTGAAAGAATTAGAATGGATTGTATGAATGAATTAGAATGGATCATATGAATGAATTAGAATGGATACATTCGTGCGAATGAATTAGAATGGATCGTACGAATGAATTAGAATGGATCGTACGAATGAATTAGAATGGATCGTACGAATGAATTAGAATGGATCGTATGAATGAATTAGAATGGTTACATTCATGTGAATGAATTAGAATGAATCGTACGAATGGATTAGAATGGATACATTCGAGCGAATGAATTAGAATGGATCGTACGAATGAATTAGAATGGATCGTATGAATGGATTAGAATGGATCCTAAGAATGGATTAGAATGGATACCTTTGTGCATATGAATTAGAATGGATCGTACGAATGAATTAGAATGGATCATATGAATAAATTAGAATGGATCGTGTGAAAGAATTAGAATGGATTGTATGAATGAATTAGAATAGATCGTATGAATGAATTAGAATGGATCGTACGAATGAATTAGAATGGATCGTACGAATGAATTAGAATGGATCGTACGAATGAATTAGAATGGATACATTCGTGCGAATGAATTAGAATGGATACATTCGTGCGAAAGAATTATAATAGAACGTATGAATGAATTAGAATGAATCCTATGAATGAATTAGAATGGATCGTGCGAATGAATTAGAATGAATCGTACGAATGAATTAGAATGGATCGTGCTAATGAATTAGAATTGATCGAACGAATGAATTAGAATGGATACATTTGTGCGAATGAATTAGAATGGATCGTACGAATGAATTAGAATGGATCGTATGAATGAATTAGAATGGATCGTACAAAGGAATTGGAATGGATCGTACGAATGAATTAGAATGGATATATTCGTGCAAATGAATTAGAAGGGATCGTATGAATGTATTAGAATGGATCGTATGAGTGAATTAGAATGGATCGTGCGAATGAATTAGAATGGATTGTATGAATGAATTAGAATGGATCGTGCGAATGAATTAGAATGGATCGTACGAATGAATTAGAATGGATCCTATGAATGAATTAGAATGGATCGTGCGAATGAATTAGAATGGATCGTACGAATGAATTAGAATGGATCGTACGAATGAATTAGAATTGATCGAACGAATGAATTAGAATGGATACATTCGTGCGAATGAATTAGAATGGATCGGACGAATGAATTAGAATGGATCGTACGAATGAGTAAGAATGGATCGTACGAATGAAATATAATACAACGTACGAATGAATTAGAATGGATCGTACGAAGGAATTAGAGTGGATCGTACGAATGAATTATAATGGATCGTATGAATGAATTAGAATGGATACATTCGTGCGAATGAATTAGAATGGATCGTGCACGAATGTATCCATTCTAATTCATTCGTACGATCCATTCTAATTCATTAATATGATCCATTCTAATTCAATCGTACGATCCATTCTAATTCATTCACACAATCTATTCTAATTCATTCATACGATCCATTCTAATTCATTCGCACGAATGTATCCATTCTAATTCATTCATATGATCCATTCTACTTCATTCGTACTATCCGTTCTAATTCACTCATACGATCCATTCTAATTCATTCATACGATCCATTCTAATTCATTTGCACGAATATATCCATTCTAATTCATTCGTACGATCCATTCTAATTCCTTCGTACGATCCATTCTAATTCTTTCGTACGATTCATTCTATTTCATTCGTATGATCCATTCTAATTCCTTCGTACGATCCATTCTAATTCCTTCGTATCCATTCTAATTCACTCATACGATCCATTCTAATTCATTCATACAATCTATTCTAATTCATTCATACAATCCATTCTAATTCTTTCACACGATCCATTCTAATTCATTCGTAGGATCCATTCTAATTCATTCGTACAATCTATTCTATTTCATTCGTTCGATCCATTCTTACTCATTCGTATGATCCATTCTAATTCATTCGGACGAATGTATCTATTCTAATTTATTCGTACGATCCATTCTAATTCATTCGTACGATCCATTCTAATTCATTCATACGATCCATTCTTACTCATTCGTATGATCCATTCTAATTCATTCGTACGATCCATTCTAATTCATTCGTACGATCCATTCTAATTCATTCGCACAATTTATTCTAATTCATTCGTACGATCCATTCTAATTCATTCGTACGATCGTACGAATGAATTAGAATGGATCGTACGGAATGAATTATAATGGATTGTATGAATGAATTAGAATGGATACATTCGTGCGAATGAATTAGAATGGATCATACGAATGAGTAAGAATGGATCGTACGAATGAAATAGAATGGATTGTACGAATGGATTAGAATGGATCGTACAAATGAATTAGAATGGATCGTACGAATGAATTAGAATGGATCATACGAATGAGTAAGAATGGATCGTACAAATGAAATAGAATGGATTGTACGAACGAATTAGAATGGATCGTACGAATGAATTAGAATGGATCGTGTGAAAGAATTAGAATGCATTGTATGAATGAATTAGAATGGATCGTATGAATGAATTAGAATGGATCGTGCGAATGAATTCGAATGGATCGCATGATCCATTCGAATAGAATGGATCGTATGAATAAATTAGAATGGATCGGGCGAATGAATTAGAATGGATTATAGGAATGAATTAGAATGGATTGTATGAATGAATTAGAATGGATCGTATGAATGAATTAGAATGGATCGTGTGAATGAATTAGAATGGATCGTACGAATGAATTAGAATGGATCGTACGAATGAATTAGAATGGATCATACGAATGAGTAAGAATGGATCGTACGAATGAAATAGAATGGATTGTACGAATGAATTAGAATGGATTGTATGAATGAATTAGAATGGATCGTACGAATGAATTAGAATGGATCGTATGAGTGAATTAGAATGGAGATGAAGGAATTAGAATGGATCGTACGAAGGAATTAGAATGGATCATACGAATGAAATAGAATGGATCGTACGAAGGAATTAGAATGGATCGTACGAAGGAATTAGAATGGATCGGACGAATGAATTAGAATGGATATATTCGTGCAAATGAATTAGAATGGATCGTATGAATGAATTAGAATGGATCGTATGAGTGAATTAGAACGGATAGTATGAATGAAGTAGAATGGATCGTATGAATGAATTAGAATCGATACATTCGTGCGAATGAATTAGAATGGATCGTATGAATGAATTAGAATAGATTGTGCGAATGAATTAGAATGGATCGTACGAATGAATTAGAATGGATACATTCGTGCGAATAAATTAGAATGGATTGTATGAATGATTTAGAATGGATCGTACGAATGAATTAGAATGGATCGTATGAGTGAATTAGAATGGATACGAAGGAATTAGAATGGATCGTACGAAGGAATTAGAATGGATCATACGAATGAAATAGAATGGATCGTACGAAGGAATTAGAATGGATCGTACGAAGGAATTAGAATGGATCGTACGAAGGAATTAGAATGGATCGTACGAAGGAATTAGAATGGATATATTCGTGCAAATGAATTAGAATGGATCGTATGAAGGAATTAGTAGAATGGATCGTATAAGTGAATTAGAACGGATAGTACGAATGAAGTAGAATGGATCGTATGAATAAATTAGAATGGATACATTCGTGTGAATGAATTAGAATGGATCGTATGAATGAAATAGAATAGATTGTGCGAATGAATTAGAATGGATCGTACGAATGAATTAGAATGGATACATTCGTGTGAATAAATTAGAATGGATTGTATGAATGAATTAGAATTGATCGTACGAATAAATTAGAATGGATCGTACGAATGAATTAGAATAGATTGCGCGAATGAATTAGAATGGATCGTACGAATGAATTAGAATGGATCGTACGAAGGAATTAGAAGGGATCGTACGAATGAATTAGAATGGATCGTTCGATCAATTCTAATTCATTAGCACGATCCATTCTAATTCTTTCGTACGATCCATTCTAATTCAGTCGCACGAATGTATCCATTCTAATTCATTCGTACAATCCATTCTATTTCATTCGTACGATCCATTCTTAGTCATTCATATGATCCATTCTAATTCATTCGTATGATCCATTCTAATTCATTCGTACGATCCATTCTAATTCATTCGTACGATCCATTCTAATTCATTCGCATGATCCATTCTAATTCATTCATACGATCCATTCTAATTCATTCATACGATCCATTCTAATTCATTCACCCGATCCATTCTAATTCATTCATACGATCCATTCTATTCGAATGGATCATGCGATCCATTCGAATTCATTCGCACGATCCATTCTAATACATTCATACGATCCATTCTAGTTCATTCATACAATGCATTCTAATTCTTTCACACGATCCATTCTAATTCATTCGTACGATCCATTCTAATTCATTCGTACAATCCATTCTATTTCATTTGTACGATCCATTCTTACTCATTCGTATGATCCATTCTAATTCATTCGTACGATCCATTCTAATTCATTTGTACGATCCATTCTAATTCATTCGTACAATCCATTCTATTTCATTCGTACGATCCATTCTTACTCATTCGTATGATCCATTCTAATTCATTCGCACGAATGTATCCATTCTAATTCATTCATACAATCCATTCTAATACATTCCGTACGATCCATTCTAATTCATTCGTACGATCGTACGAATGAATTAGAATGGATCGTACGAATGAATTAGAATAGATTGTGCGAATGAATTAGAATGGATCGTACGAATGAATTAGAATGGATCGTACGAATGAATTAGAATGGATCATACGAATGAGTAAGAATGGATCGTACGAATGAATTAGAATGGATCGTACGAATGAATTAGAATGGATCGTACGAATAAATTAGAATGGATACATTCGTCCGAATGAATTAGAATGGATCCTACGAATGAGTAAGAATGGATCGTACGAATGAAATAGAATAGATTGTACGAATGAATTAGAATGGATCCTACTTATGAATTAGAATGGATCGTGTGAAAGAATTAGAATGGATTGTATGAATGAATTAGAATGGATCGTATGAATGAATTAGAATGGATCGTGCGAATGAATTCGAATGGATCGTACGAATTCATTCTAATTCATTCATACAATCCATTCAATTCTTTCACATGATCCATTCTAATTCATTCGTACGTTCCATTCTAATTCATTAGCACGATCCATGCTAATTCATTCATTCGATCAATTCTAATTCATTAGCACGATCCATTTTAATTCATTCGTACGATCCATTCTAATTCATTCGCACGATCCATTCTAATTCATTCATAGGATCCATTCTAATTCATTCATACGATCTATTCTAATTCTTTCGCACGAATGTATCCATTCTAATTCATTCGCACGAATGTATCCATTCTAATTCATTCGTACGATCCATTCTAATTCATTCATACGATCCATTCGAATTCATTCGCACTATCCATTCTAATTCATTCATATGATCCATTCTAATTCATTCATACAATTCATTCTAATTCTTTCACACGATCCATTCTAATTCATTCGTACGATCCATTCTAATTCATTCGTACAATCCATTCTATTTCATTCGTACGATCCATTCTTACTCATTCATATGATCCATTCTAATTCATTCGTATGATCCATTCTAATTCATTCGTACGATCCATTCTAATTCATTCGTACGATCCATTCTAATTCATTCCCACGAATGTATCCATTCTAGTTTATTCGTACGATCCATTTTAATTCATTCGTACGATCCATTCTAATTCATTGGCACGATCCATTCTAATTCATTCGTATGATCCATTCTAATTCATTCATACGATCCATTCTAATTCATTTGTACGATCCATTCTAATTCATTCGTACAATCTATTCTAATTCATTCGTACGAATCGATACATTCGTGTGAATGAATTAGAATGGATCGTACGAATGAGTAAGAATGGATCGTACGAATGAAATAGAATGGATTGCATGAATGAATTAGAATGGATCGTACGAATGAATTAGAATGGATCGTGTGAAAGAATTAGAATGGATTGTATGAATGAATTAGAATGGATCGTACGAAGGAATTAGAATGGATCGTACGAATGAATTAGAATGGATCGTACGAATGAATTAGAATAGATCGTACGAATGAATTAGAATGGATCATACGAATGAATTAGAATGGATCGGGTGAAAGAATTAGAATGGATCGTACGAATGAATTTGAATGGATCGTGCGAATGAATTAGAATGGATCGTACGAATGAATTAGAATGGATCGTGCTAATGAATTAGAATTGATCGAACGAATGAATTAGCATGGATCGTGCATTCGTACGATCCATTCTAATTCATTCGTAAGATCCATTCTAATTCATTCGTAAGATTCATTCTAATTCATTCGTACGATCCATTCTAATTCATTCGCACGAATGTATCCATTCTAGTTCATTCGTACGATCCATTCTAATTCATTCGTACGATCCATTCTAATTCATTCATACGATCTATTCTAATTCATTCATATAATCCATTCTAATTCTTTCACACGATCCATTCTAATTCATTCGTACGGTCCATTCTAATTCATTCGCACAATCCATTCTATTTCATTCGTACGATCCATTCTTACTAATTCGTATGATCCATTCTAATTCATTCGCACGAATGTATCCATAATGGATCATACGAATGAGTAAGAATGGATCATACGAATGAAATAGAATGGATTGTGCGAATGAATTAGAATGGACCGTACGAATGAATTAGAATGGATTCATTCGTGCGAATGAATTAGAATGGATCGTACGAATGAATTAGAATGGATTGTACGAATGAATTAGAATGGATTAGAATGGATCGTACGAATGAATTAGAATGGATCAAATGAATGAATTAGAATCGTTACATTCATGCGAATGAATTAGAATGGATCGTACGAATGGATTAGAATGGATACATTCGTGCGAATGAATTAGAATGGATCATACGAATGAGTAAGAATGGATTGTACGAATGAATTAGAATGGATCGTGCGAATGAATTAGAATAGATCGTGCGAATGAATTAGAATGGATCGTACGAATGAATTAGAATGGATCGTACGAATGAATTAGAATGGATCGTACGAATGAATTAGAATGGATCGTACGAATGAACTAGAATAGATACATTCATGCGAATGATTTAGAATGGATCGTACGAATGAATTAGAATGGATCATAATAATGAATTAGAATGGATCATACGAATGAATTAGAATGGATCATAATAATGAATTAGAATGGATCGTACGAATGAATTAGAATGGATACATTCATGCGAATGAATTAGAATGGATCGTGCGAATCAATTAGACTGGATCGTGCGAATGAATAAGAATAGATCATACGAATGAATTAGAATGGATCGTACGAATTAATTAGAATGGAGACATTCGTGCGAATGAATTAGAATGGATTGTATGAATGAATTAGAATGGATCGTACGAATGAATTAGAATGGATCATACGAATTAATTAGAATGGATCATACGAATGAATTAGAATGGATCGTACGAATGAATTAGAATGGATCGTACGAATGAATTAGAATGGATACATTCGTGCGAATGAATTTGAATTTATTGTGCGAATGAATAAAAATAGATCGTGGGAATGAATTAGAATGGATCGTACGAATGAATTAGAATGGATCGTGCGAATGAATTAGAATGGATCGTACGAATGAATTAGAATGGATACATTTGTGCGAATGAATTAGAATGGATCGTACGAATGAATTAGAATGGATCGTATGAATGAATTAGAATGGATCGTACGAATGAATTAGAATGGATCGTGCGAATGAATTAGAATGGATCGTATGAATGAATTAGAATGGATCGTAAGAATGAACTAGAATGGATACATTCGTGCGAATGAATTAGAATGGATCGTACGAATGAATTAGAATGGATCGGGCGAATGAATTAGAATGGATCGTACGAATGAATTAGAATGGATCGTGTGAAAGAATTAGAATGGATCGTACGAATGAATTAGAATGGATCGTGCGAATGAATTAGAATGGATCGTACGAATGAATTAGAATGGATACATTTGTGCGAATGAATTAGAATGGATCGTACGAATGAATTAGAATGGATCGTATGAATGAATTAGAATGGATCGTACGAATGAATTAGAATGGATCAAGCGAATGAATTAGAATGGATCGTACGAATGAATTAGAATGGATCGTGCGAATGAATTAGAATGGATTGTACGAATGAATTAGAATGGATACATTTGTGCGAATGAATTAGAATGGATCGTACGAATGAATTAGAATGGATCGTATGAATGAATTAGAATGGATCGTGCGAATGAATTCGAATGGATCGTACGAATTCATTCTAATTCATTCATACAATCCATTCTAATTCTTTCACACGATCCATTCTAATTCATTCGTACGTTCCATTCTAATTCATTAGCACGATCCATGCTAATTCATTCGTTCGATCAATTCTAATTCATTAGCACGATCCATTCTAATTCATTCGTACGATCCATTCTAATTCATTCGCACGATCCTTTCTAATTCATTCATAGGATCCATTCTAATTCATTCATACGATCTATTCTAATTCTTTCGCACGAATGTATCCACTCTAATTCATTCGCACGAATGTATCCATTCTAATTCATTCATACGATCCATTCTAATTCATTCGTACGATCCATTCAAATTCATTCGTACGATCCATTCTAATTCATTCATACGATCTATTCTAATTCATTCATACAATCCATTCTAATTCTTTCACACGATCCATTCTAATTCATTCGTACGATCCATTCTAATTCCTTCGTTCGATCCATTCTAATGAATTCGTACGATCTATTCTAATTCATTCGTACGATCCATTCTAATTCATTCGTACGATCCATTCTAATTCCTTCGTACGATCCATTCTAATTCATTCGTACGATCCATTTTAATTCATTCGTACAATCTATTCTAATTCATTCGTACGAATGGATACATTCGTGTGAATGAATTTGAATGGATCGTACGAATGAGTAAGAATGGATCGTACGAATAAAATAGAATGGATTGCACGAATGAATTAGAATGGATCGTATGAATGAATTAGAATGGATTGTATGAATGAAATAGAATGGATTGTATGAATGAATTAGAATGGATCGTACGAATGAATTAGAATGGATCGTATGATCCATTCTAATTCATTTGGACGAATGTATCCATTCTAATTTATTCGTACGATCCATTCTAATTCATTCGTACGATCCATTCTAATTCATTCGTACGATCCATTCTAATTCATTCGTACGATCCATTCTTACTCATTCGTATGATCCATTCTAATTCATTCGTACGATCCATTCTAATTCATTCGTACGATCGATTCTAATTCATTCGCACTATCCATTCTTATTCATTCGTACGATCCATTATAATTCATTCGTATGATCCATTCTAATTTATTCGTTCAAATATATCCATTCTAATTCATTCGTACGATCCATTCTAATTAGAATAGATCGTATGAATGAATTAGAATGGATCCTATGAATGAATTAGAATGGATCGTGCGAATGAATTAGAATGGATCGTACGAATGAATTAGAATAGATCGTATGAATGAATTAGAATGGATCGTATGAATGAATTAGAATAGATCATGTGAAAGAATTAGAAGAGATCGTATGAATGAATTAGAATGGATCCTATGAATGAATTAGAATGGATCGTGCGAATGAATTAGAATGGATCGTACGAATGAATTAGAATGGATCGTGCTAAAGAATTAGAATTGATCGAACGAATGAATTAGCATGGATCATGCTAATGAATTAGAATGGAACGTACGAATGAATTAGAATGGATCGTGTGAAAGAATTAGAATGGATTGTATGAATGAATTAGAATGAATTCGTACGATCCATTCGAATTCATTCGCACGATCCATTCTAATTCATTCATACAATCCATTCTAATTCTTTCACACGATCAATTCTAATTCATTCATAGGATCCATTCTAATTCATTCGTACAATCTATTCTATTTAATTCGTACGATCCATTCTTACTCATTCGTATGATCCATTCTAATTCATTCGGACGAATGTATCCATTTTAATTTATTCGTACGATCCATTCTAATTCAATCGTACGATCCATTCCAATTCATTCGTACGATCCATTCTTACTCATTCGTATGATCCATTCTAATTCATTCGTACGATCCATTCTAATTCATTCAGACGATCCATTCTAATTCATTCGCACAATCTATTCTAATTCATTCGTACGATCCATTCTAATTCATTCGTACGATCGTACGAATGAATTAGAATGGATCGTACGGACTGAATTAGAATGAATTGTATGAATGAATTAGAATGGATACATTTGTGCGAATGAATTAGAATGGATCATACAAATGAGTAAGAATGGATCGTACGAATGAAATAGAATGGATTGTACGAATGAATTACAATGGATCGTACAAATGAATTAGAATGGATCGTACGAATGAATTAGAATGGATCATACGAATGAGTAAGAATGGATCGTACGAATGAAATAGAATAGATTGTACGAATGAATTAGAATGGATCCTACGAATGAATTAGAATGGATCGTGTGAAAGAATTAGAATGGATTGTATGAATGAATTAGAATGGATCGTATGAATGAATTAGAATGGATCGTGCGAATGAATTCGAAAGGATCGTACGAATTCATTCTAATTCATTCATACAATCCATTCTAATTCTTTCACACGATCCATTCTAATTCATTCGTACGTTCCATTCTAATTCATTAGCACGATCCATACTAATGCATTCGTTCGATCAATTCTAATTCATTAGGACGATCCATTCTAATTCATTCGTACGATCCATTCTAATTCATTCGCACGATCCATTCTAATTCATTCCTATGATACATTCTAATTCCTTCGTACGATCCATTCTAATTCATTCATACAATCCATTCTAATTCTTTCACACGATCCATTCTAATTCATTCGTACGATCCATTCTAATTCATTCGTTCGATCCATTCTTACTTATTTGTACGATCCATTCTAATTCATTCACACGAATTTATCCATTCGTACGAATGAATTAGAATAGATTGTACGAATGAATTAGAATAGATCGTACGAATGAATTAGAATGGATCGTACGAATGAATTAGAATGGACCGTACGAATGAATTACAATAGATCGTACGAATGAATTAGAATGGATCGTACGAAGGAAGTAGAATGGATCGTACGAATGAATTAGAATGAATATATTCATGCAAATGAATTAGAATGGATCGTATGAATGTATTAGAATAGATCATATGAGTAAATTAGAATGGATCGTACGAATGAATTAGAATGGATTGTATGAATGAATTAGAATGGATCGTACGAATGAATTAGAATGGATCGTATGAATGAATTAGAATGGATCGTACGAATAAATTAGAATGGATCGTGCGAATGAATTAGAATGGATCGTACGAATGAATTAGAATGGATTGTACGAATGAACTAGAATGGATACATTCGTGCGAATGAATTAGAATGGATCATACGAAGAATTAGAATGGATTGTACGAATGAATTAGAATGGATCATACGAATGAATTAGAATGGATCGTGCGAATGAATTAGAATGGATCGAACGAATGAATTAGAATGGATATATTCGAGCGAATGAATTAGAATAGATCGTAGGAATGAATTAGAATGGATCATACGAATGAATTAGAATGGATCGTACGAACGAATTAGAATGGATCGTATGAACGAATTAGAATGGATCATATGAACGAATTAGAATGGATCGTATGAATGAATTAGAATGGATACATTCGAGCGAATGAATTAGAATGGATCGTACGAATGAATTAGAATAGACCATAGGAATGAATTAGAATGGATCATGCAAATGAATTAGAATGGATACATTCGTGCGAATGAATTAGAATGGATCATGCGAATGAATTAGAATGGATCGTACGAATGAATTAGAATGGATATATTTGAACGAAAAAATTAGAATGGATCATACGAATGAATTAGAATGGATCGTACGAATGAATTAGAATGGATAGTGCGAATGAATTATAATGGATCGTATGAATGAATTAGAATGGATACATTCGTGCGAGTGAATTAGAATGGATCATACGAATGAGTAAGAATGGATCGTACGAATGAAATAGAATGGATTATACAAATGAATTAGAATGGATCGTACGAATGAATTAGAATGGATCATACGAATGAGTAAGAATGGGTCGTACGAATGAATTAGAATGGATTAGAATGGATCGTACGAATGAAATAGAATAGATTGTACAAATGAATTAGAATGGATTCGTACGAATGAATTAGAATGGATACATTCGTGCGAATGAATTAGAATGGATCATACCAATGAGTAAGAATGGATCGTACGAATGAAATAGAATGGATTGTGCGAATGAATTAGAATGGATCGTACGAATGAATTAGAATGGATCGTGTGAAAGAATTAGAATGGATTGTATGAATGAATTAAAATAGATCTTATGAATTAATTAGAATGGATCATATTAATGAATTAGAATGGATCGTACGTCTTTCACACGATCCATTCTAATTCATTCGTACGATCCATTCTAATTCATTCGTACAATCCAGTCTATTTCATTTGTACGATCCATTCTTACTCATTCGTATGATCCATTCTAATTCATTCGTACGATCCATTCTAATTCATTTATACGATCCATTCTAATTCATTCGTACAATCCATTCTATTTCATTCGTACGATCCATTCTTACTCATTCGTATGATCCATTCTAATTCATTCGCACGAATGCATCCATTCTAATTCATTCATACAATCCATTCTAATTCATTCCGTACGATCCATTCTAATTCATTCGTACGATCGTACGAATGAATTAGAATGGATCGTACGAATGAATTAGAATAGATTGTGCGAATGAATTAGAATGGATCGTACGAATGAATTAGAATGGATCGTACGAATGAATTAGAATGGATCATACGAATGAGTAAGAATGGATCGTACGAATGAATTAGAATGGATCGTACGAATGAATTAGAATGGATCGTACGAATAAATTAGAATGGATACATTCGTCCGAATGAATTAGAATGGATCATACGAATGAGTAAGAATGGATCGTACGAATGAAATAGAATAGATCGTACAAATGAATTAGAATGGAATATACGAATGAATTAGAATGGATCGTACGAATGAATTAGAATGGATCGTATGAATGAATTAGAATGGATCGTACAAATGAATTAGAATGGATCGTGCGAATGAATTCGAATGGATCGTACGATCCATTCTAATTCATTCATATAATCCATTCTAATTCATTCGCACGAATGTATCCATTCTAATCCATTCGTACGATCCATTCTAATCCATTCGTACGATCCATTCTAATTCATTCGCACAAATGTATCCATTCTAATTCATTCGTACGATCCGATCCATTCTAATTCATTCGTATGATCCATTCTAATTCATTCGTACGATCCATTCTAATTCATTCGTATGATCCATTCTAATTCATTCGTACGAACCATTCTAATTCATTCGTAAGATCCATTCTAATTAATTCGTATGATCCATTCTAATTCATTCGTACGATCCATTCTAATTCATTTGTACGATCCATTCTAATTCATTCGCACAATCCATTCTATTTCATTCGTACGATTCATACAATCCATTCTAATTCATTCGCACGAATGTATCCATACTAATCCATTCGTACGATCCATTCTAATCCATTCGTACGATCCATTCTAATTCATTCGCACAAATGTATCCATTCTAATTCATTCGTACGATCCGATCCATTCTAATTCATTCGTATGATCCATTCTAATTCATTCGTATGATCCATTCTAATTCATTCGTACGATCCATTCTAATTCATTCGTAAGATCCATTCTAATTAATTCGTATGATCCATTCTAATTCATTCGTACGATCCATTCTAATTCATTTGTACGATCCATTCTAATTCATTCGCACAATCCATTCTATTTCATTCGTACGATCCATTCTTACTCATTGGTACGATCAACTCTAATTCATTCGCACGAATGTATCCATTCTAATTCATTCGTACGAATCCATTCTAATTCATTCGTACAATCCATTCTATTTCATTCGTACGATCCATTCTAATTCATTCGCACGAATGTATCCATTCTAAATCATTCGTACGATCCATTCTAATTCATTCGTACGATCCATTCTAAATCATTCGTACAATCCATTCTATTTCATTCGTACGATCAATTCTAAATCATTAGCACGATCCATTCTAATTCATTCGTACGATCCATTCAAATTCATTCGCACGATCCATTCTAATTCATTCGTACAATCCATTCTATTTCATTCGTACGATCAATTCTTACTCATTCGTATGATCCATTCTAATTCATTCGCACGAATGTATCCATTCTAATCCATTCGTACGATCCATTCTAATCCATTCGTACGAACCATTCTAATTCATTCGCATGAATGTAACCATTCTAATTCATTCATTTAATCCATTCTAATTCATTCGTACGATCCATTCTAATTCATTCGTCCGATCCATTCTAATTCATTCGCACGAATGTATCCATTATAAACCATTCATACGATCCATTCTAATTTATTCGTACGATCCATTCTAATTCATTCGTAAGATCCATTCTAATTCATTCGTACGAACCATTCTAATTCATTCATACGATTCATTCTAATTCATTCGCACGAATGTATCCATTCTAGTTCATTCGTACGATCCATTCTAATTCATTCGTACGATCCATTCTAATTCATTCGCACGATCCATTCTAATTCATTCGTACGATCCATTCTAATTCATTCGCACGAATGTATCCATTCTAATTCATTCGTACATATGATCCATTCTAATTCATTCGTATGATCCATTCTAATCCATTCTAATTCATTCTAGTCCATTCTATTTCATTCGTACGATCAATTCTAATTCATTAGCACGATCCATTCTAATTCATTCATACGATCCATTCAAATTCATTCGCACGATCCATTCTAATTCATTCGTACAATCCATTCTTTTTCATTCGTACGATCCATTCTTACTCATTCGTATGATCCATTCTAATTCATTCGCACGAATGTATCCATTCTAATCCATTCGTACGATCCATTCTAATTCATTCGCATGAATGTAACCATTCTAATTCATTCATTTGATCCATTCTAATTCATTCGTACGATCCATTCTAATTCATTCGTTCGATCCATTCTAATTCATTCGCACGAATGTATCCATTCTAAACCATTCATACGATCCATTCTAATTTATTCGTACGATCCATTCTAATTCATTCGTACGATCCATTCTAATTCATTCGTCCGATCCATTCTAATTCATTCGCACGAATGTATCCATTCTAATTCATTCGTACGATCCATTCTAATTCATTCGTACGATCCATTCTAATTCATTAGTAAGATCCATTCTAATTTATTCGTACGATCCATTCTAATTCATTCGTACGATCCATTCTAATTCATTCGCACGAATGTATCCATTCTAATTCATTCGTACGATCCATTCTAATTCATTTGCACAATCTATTCTAATTCATTCATACGATCCATTCTAATTCATTCGCACGAATGTATCCATTCTAATTCATTCATACGATCCATTCTACTTCATTCGTACTATCCGTTCTAATTCACTCATACGATCCATTCTAATTCATTCATACGATCCATTCTAATTCATTTGCACGAATATATCCATTCTAATTCATTCGTACGTTCCATTCTAATTCCTTCGTACGATCCATTTTAATTCCTTCGTACGATCCATTCTATTTCATTCGTATGATCCATTCTAATTCATTCGTACGATCCATTCTAATTCCTTCGTATCCATTCTAATTCACTCATACGATCCATTCTAATTCATTCGTACGATCCATTCTAATTCATTCTAATCCATTCGTACGAATGAATTAGAATGGATCGTACGAATGAATTAGAATGGATCGTACGAATGAATTAGAATGGATCGTACGAATGAACTAGAATGGATACATTCGTGCGAATGAATTAGAATGGATCGTACGAATGAATTATAATGGATTGTATGAATGAATTAGAATGGATCGTATGAATGAATTAGAATGGATCGTACGAATGAATTAGAATGGATCATACGAATGAGTAAGAATGGATCGTACAAATGAGTAAGAATAGATCGTACGAATGAATTAGAATGGATCGTACAAATGAATTAGAATGGATCGTGTGAAAGAATTAGAATGGATTGTATGAATGAATTAGAATGGATCATATGAATGAATTAGAATGGATACATTCGTGCGAATGAATTAGAATGGATCGTACGAATGAATTAGAATGGATCGTACGAATGAATTAGAATGGATCGTATGAATGAATTAGAATGGTTACATTCATGCGAATGAATTAGAATGGATCGTACGAATGGATTAGAATGGATCGTACGAATGGATTAGAATGGATACATTCGAGCGAATGAATTAGAATGGATCGTACGAATGAATTAGAATGGATCGTACGAATGGATTAGAATGGATCCTAAGAATGGATTAGAATGGATACCTTTGTGCATATGAATTAGAATGGATCGTACGAATGAATTAGAATGGATCATATGAATGAATTAGAATGGATCGTGTGAAAGAATTAGAATGGATTGTATGAATGAATTAGAATAGATCGTATGAATGAATTAGAATGGATCGTACGAATGAATTAGAATGGATCGTACGAATGAATTAGAATGGATCGTACGAATGAATTAGAATGGATACATTCGTGCGAATGAATTAGAATGGATACATTCGTGCGAAAGAATTAGAATAGATCGTATGAATGAATTAGAATGAATCCTATGAATGAATTAGAATGGATCGTGCGAATGAATTAGAATGGATCGTACGAATGAATTAGAATCGATCGTGCTAATGAATTAGAATTGATCGAACGAATGAATTAGAATGGATACATTTATGCAAATGAATTAGAATGGATCATACGAATGAATTAGAATGGATCGTATGAATGAATTAGAATGGATTGTACGAAGGAATTAGAATGGATCGTACGAATGAATTAGAATGGATATATTCGTGCAAATGAATTAGAATGGATCGTATGAATGTATTAGAATGGATCGTATGAGTGAATTAGAATGGATCGTGCGAATGAATTTGAATGGATTGTATGAATGAATTAGAATGGATCGTGTGAATGAATTAGAATGGATCGTACGAATGAATTAGAATGGATCCTATGAATGAATTAGAATGGATCGTGCTAATGAATTAGAATTGATCGAACGAATGAATTAGAATGGATACATTCGTGCGAATGAATTAGAATGGATCGGACGAATGAATTAGAATGGATCGTACGAATGAGTAAGAATGGATCGTATGAATGAAATAGAATACATCGTACGAATGAATTAGAATGGATCGTACGAAGGAATTAGAATGGATCGTACGAATGAATTAGAATGGATCGTACGAATGAATTAGAATGGATACATTCGTGCGAATGAATTAGAATGGATCGTGCACGAATGTATCCATTCTAATTCATTCGTACGATCCATTCTAATTCATTAATATGATCCATTCTTATTCATTCGTACGATCCATTCTAAATCATTCACACAATCTATTCTAATTCATTCATACGATCCATTCTAATTCATTCGCACGAATGTATCCATTCTAATTCATTCATACGATCCACTCTACTTCATTCGTACTATCCGTTTTAATTCACTCATACTATCCATTCTAATTCATTCATACGATCCATTCTAATTCATTTGCACGAATATATCCATTCTAATTCATTCGTACAATCCATTCTAATTCCTTCGTACGATCCATTCTAATTTATTCGCACGAATGTATCCATTCTAATTCATTCGTACGAATCCATTCTAATTCATTCGTACAATCTATTCTATTTCATTCGTACGATCCATTCTAACTCATTTGTATGATCCATTCTAATTCATTCGGACGAATGTAGCCATTCTAATTTATTCGTACGATCCATTCTAATTCATTCGTACGATCCATTCTAATTCATTCGTACGATCCATTCTTACTCATTCGTATGATCCATTCTAATTCATTCGTACGATCCATTCTAATTCATTCGTACGATCCATTCTAATTCATTCGCACAATTTATTCTAATTCATTCGTACGATCCATTCTAATTCATTCGTACGATCGTACGAATGAATTAGAATGGATCGTACGGAATGAATTATAATGGATTGTATGAATGAATTAGAATGGATACATTCGTGCGAATGAATTAGAATGGATCATATGAATGAGTAAGAATGGATCGTACGAATGAAATAGAATGGATTGTACGAATGAATTAGAATGGATCGTACAAATGAATTAGAATCGATCGTACGAATGAATTAGAATGGATCATACGAATGAGTAAGAATGGATCGTACAAATGAAATAGAATGGATTGTACGAACGAATTAGAATGGATCGTACGAATGAATTAGAATGGATCGTGTGAAAGAATTAGAATGCATTGTATGAATGAATTAGAATGGATCGTATGAATGAATTAGAATGGATCGTGCGAATGAATTCGAATGGATCGCATGATCCATTCGAATAGAATGGATCGTATGAATAAATTAGAATGGAGGGCGAATGAATTAGAATGGATTGTAGGAATGAATTAGAATGGATCGTATGAATGAATTAGAATGGATCGTATGAATGAATTAGAATGGATCGTGCGAATGAATTAGAATGGATCGTACGAATGAATTAGAATGGATCGTACGAATGAATTAGAATGGATCATACGAATGAGTAAGAATGGATCGTACGAATGAAATAGAATGGATTGTACGAATGAATTAGAATGTATTGTACGAATGAATTAGAATGGATCGTACGAATGAATTAGAATGGATCGTACGAGTGAATTAGAATGGATATGAAGGAATTAGAATGGATCGTACGAAGGAATTAGAATGGATCATACGAATGAAATAGAATGGATCGTACGAAGGAATTAGAATGGATCGTACGAAGGAATTAGAATGGATCGTACGAATGAATTAGAATGGATATATTCGTGCAAATGAATTAGAATGGATCGTATGAATGAATTAGAATGGATCGTATGAGTGAATTAGAACGGATAGTACGAATGAAGTAGAATGGTTCGTATGAATGAATTAGAATGGATACATTCGTGCGAATGAATTAGAATGGATCGTATGAATGAATTAGAATAGATTGTGCGAATGAATTAGAATGGATCGTACGAATGAATTAGAATGGATACATTCGTGCGAATAAATTATAATGGATTGTATGAATGAATTAGAATGGATCGTACGAATGAATTAGAATGGATCGTATGAGTGAATTAGAATGGATACGAAGGAATTAGAATGGATCGTACGAAGGAATTAGAATGGATCATACAAATGAAATAGAATGGATCGTACGAAGGAATTAGAATGGATCGTACGAAGGAATTAGAATGGATCGTACGAAGGAATTAGAATGGATATATTCGTGCAAATGAATTAGAATGGATCGTATGAAGGAATTAGAATGGATCGTATAAGTGAATTAGAACGGATAGTACGAATGAAGTAGAATGGATCGTACGAATGAATTAGAATGGATACATTCGTGCGAATGAATTAGAATGGATCGTATGAATGAATTAGAATAGATTGTGCGAATGAATTAGAATGGATCGTACGAATGAATTAGAATGGATACATTCGTACGAATAAATTAGAATGGATTGTATGAATGAATTAGAATTGATCGTACGAATAAATTAGAATGGATCGTACGAATGAATTAGAAAAGATTGCGCGAATGAATTAGAATGGATCTTACGAATGAATTAGAATGGATCGTACGAAGGAATTAGAATGGATCGTACGAATGAATTAGAATGGATCGTGCGAATGAATTAGAATGGATCGTACGAATGAATTAGAATGGATCGTGCGAATGAATTAGAATGGATCGTACGAATGAATTAGAATGGATCGTACCAATGAGTAAGAATGGATCGTATGAATGAATTAGAATGGATCGTATGAATGAATTAGAATGGATCGTACGAATGAATTAGAATGGATCGTGCGAATGAATTAGAATGGATCGTATAAATGAATTAGAATGGATACATTCGTGCGAATGAATTAGAATGGATACATTCATGCGAAAGAATTAGAATAGATCGTATGAATGAATTAGAATGGATCCTATGAATGAATTAGAATGGATCGTGCGAAGGAATTAGAATGGATCGTACGAATGAATTAGAAAGGATCGTGCTAATGAATTAGAATTGATCGAACGAATGAATTAACATGGATCGTGCTAATGAATTAGAATGGAACGTACAAATGAATTAGAATGGATCGTGTGAAAGAATTAGAATGGATTGTATGAATGAATTAGAATGAATTCGTACGATCCATTAGAATTCATTCGCACGATCCATTCTAATTCATTCATACGATCCATTCTAATTCATTCATACAATCCATTCTAATTCTTTCACACGATCCATTCTAATTCATTTGTAGGATCCATTCTAATTCATTCGTACAATCTATTCTATTTCATTCGTACGATCCATTCTTACTCATTCGTATGATCCATTCTAATTCATTCGGACGAATGTATCCATTCTAATTTATTCGTACGATCCATTCTAATTCATTCTTACGATCCATTCTAATTCATTCGCTCGAATGTATCCATTCTAATCCATTTGTATGATCCATTCTAATCCATTCGTACGATTCATTCTAATTCATTCGTATGAATGTAACCATTCTAATTCATTCATTTGATCCATTCTAATTCATTCGTACGATCTATTCTAATTCATTAGCACGATCCATGCTAATTCATTCGTTCAATCAATTCTAATTCATTAGCACGATCCATTCTAATTCATTCGTACGATCCATTCTAATTCATTCGCACGATCCATTCTCATTCATTCATTGGATCCATTCTAATTCATTCATACGATCTATTCTCATTCATTCATTGGATCCATTCTAATTCATTCGCACGATCCATTCTCATTCATTCATTGGATCCATTCTAATTCATTCGTACGATCCATTCTAATTCATTCGCACGATCCATTCTAATTCATTCGCACGAATATATCCATTCTAATTCATTCATACGATCCATTCTAATTCATTCAGAGGATCCATTCTAATTCATTCATACAATCCATTCTAATTCATTCGCACGAATGTATCCATTCTAATCCATTCGTACGATCCATTCTAATCCATTCGTACGATCCATTCTAATTCATTCGCATGAATGTAACCATTCTAATTCATTCGTACGATCCATTCTAATTCCTTCCTACGATCCATTCTAATTCATTCGTACGATCTATTCTAATTCATTCGTACGATCCATTCTAATTCTTTCGTTCGATCCATTCTAATTCCTTCGTACGATCCATTCTAATTCATTCGTACGATCCATTCTAATTCATTCATACAATCCATTCTAATTCTTTCACACGATCCATTCTAATTCATTCGTACGATCCATTCTAATTCATTCGTGCAATCCATTATATTTCATTCGTACGATCCATTCTTACTCATTCGTACGATCCATTCTAATTCATTCACACGAATGTATCCATTCGTACGAATGAATTAGAATAGATTGTACGAATGAATTAGAATGGATCGTACGAATGAATTAGAATGGATCGTACGAAGGAATTAGAATGGATCGTACGAATGAATTAGAATGGATCATACGAATGAATTAGAATAGATCGTACGAATGAATTAGAATGGATCGTACGAAGGAATTAGAATGGATCGTACGAATGAATTAGAATGGATATATTCGTGCAAATGAATTAGAATGGATCGTATGAATGTATTAGAATGGATCGTATGAGTGAATTAGAATGGATCGTACGAATGAATTAGAATGGATCGTATGAATAAATTAGAATGGATACATTCGTGTGAATGAATTAGAATGGATCGTATGAATGAATTAGAATAGATTTTGTGAATGAATTAGAACTGATTGTACGAATGAATTAGAATGGATACATTCGTGCGAATGAATTAGAATGGATTGTATGAATGATTTAGAATAGATCCTATGAATGAATTAGAATGGATCGTACGAATGAATTAGAATGGATACATTCGTGCGAATGAATTTGAATTGATCGTACGAATGAATTAGAATGGATCGTGCGAATGAATTAGAATGGATCGTACAAATGAATTAGAATGGATACATTCGTGCGAATGAATTAGAATGGATACATTCGTGCGAAAGAATTAGAATAGATCGTATGAATGAATTAGAATGGATCCTATGAATGAATTAGAATGGATCGTGCGAATGAATTAGAATGGATCATACGAATGAATTAGAATGGATCGTGCTAATGAATTAGAATTGATCGAACGAATGAATTAGCAGGGATCGTGCTAATGAATTAGAATGGATCGTACGAATGAATTAGAATGGATCAAATGAATGAATTAGAATGGTTACATTCATGCGAATGAATTAGAATGGATCGTACGAATGGATTAGAATGGATCGTACGAATGGATTAGAATGGATACATTCGAGCGAATGAATTAGAATGGATCGTACGAATGAATTAGAATGGATTGTACGAATAAATTAGAATGGATACATTCGTCCGAATGAATTAGAATGGATCATACGAATGAGTAAGAATGGATCGTACGAATGAAATAAAATAGATTGTACGAATGAATTAGAATGGATCATCCGAATGAATTAGAATGGATCGTACGAATGAATTAGAATGGATCGTATGAATGAATTAGAATGGATCGTGCGAATGAATTCGAATGGATCGTACGAATGAATTAGAATGGATACCTTTGTGCAAATGAATTAGAATGGATCGTATAAATGAATTAGAATGGATCGTATGAGTGAATTAGAACGGATAGTATGAATGAAGTAGAATGGATCGTATGAATGAATTAGAATGGATACATTCGTGCGAATGAATTAGAATGGATCGTATAATTGAATTAGAATAGATTGTGCGAATGAATTAGAATGGATCGTACGAATGAATTAGAATGGATACATTCGTGCGAATAAATTAGAATGGATCGTACGAATGAATTAGAATGGATCGTGTGAAAGAATTAGAATGGATTGTATGAATGAATTAGAATAGATCGTATGAATGAATTAGAATGGATCGTACGAATGAATTAGAATGGATCGTACGAATGAATTAGAATGGATCGTACGAATGAATTAGAATGGATCGTACGAATGAATTAGAATGGATACATTCGTGCGAATGAATTAGAATGGATACATTCGTGCGAAAGAATTAGAATAGATCGTATTAATGAATTAGAATGGATCCTATGAATGAATTAGAATGGATCGTGCGAATGAATTAGAATGGATCGTACGAATGAATTAGAATGGATCGTGTGAAAGAATTAGAATGGATTGTACGAATGAATTAGAATGGATCGTGCGAATGAATTAGAATGGATCGTACGAATGAATTAGAATGGATACATTTGTGCGAATGAATTAGAATGGATCGTACGAATGAATTAGACTGGATCGTACGAATGAATTAGAATGGATCGTGTGAAAGAATTAGAATGGATCGTACGAATGAATTAGAATGGATCGTGCGAATGAATTAGAATGGATCGTACGAATGAATTAGAATGGATACATTCGTGCGAATGAATTAGAATGGATCGGACGAATGAATTAGAATGGATCGTACGAATGAGTAAGAATGGATCGTACGAATGAAATAGAATAGATCGTACGAATGAATTAGAATGGATCGTACGAAGGAATTAGAATGGATCGTACGAATGAATTAGAATGGATATATTCGTGCAAATGAATTAGAATGGATCGTATGAATGTATTAGAATCGATCGTATGAGTGAATTAGAATGGATCGTACGAATGAATTAGAATGGATCGTATGAATGAATTAAAATGGATACATTCATGTGAATGACTTAGAATGGATTATATGAATGAACTAGAATGGATCGTGCGAATGAATTAGAATGGATCGTACGAATGAATTAGAATGGATACATTTGTGCGAATGAATTAGAATGGATCGTATGAATGAATTAGAATGGATCGTACGAATGAATTAGAATGGATCGTGCAAATGAATTAGAATGGATTGTGCGAATGAATTAGAATGGATCGTACGAATGAATTAGAATGGATCCTACGAATGAACTAGAATGGATACATTCGTGTGAATGAATTAGAATGGATCGTATGAATGAATTAGAATGGATCGTACGAATGAATTAGAATGGATCTTTCGAATGAATTTGAATGGATCGTACGAATGAATTAGAATGGATCGTACGAATGAATTAGAATGGATCGTATGAATGAATTAGAATGGATCGTATGAATGAATTAGAATGGATCGTACGAATGAATTAGAATGGATCGTGCGAATGAATTAGAATGGATCGTACGAATGAATTAGAATGGATCGTACGAATGAACTAGAATGGATACATTCGTGCGAATGAATTAGAATGGATCGTACGAATGAATTAGAATGGTTCGTACGAATGAATTAGAATGGATCTTTCGAATGAATTAGAATGGATCGTACGAATGAATTAGAATGGATCGTACGAATGAATTAGAATGGATCTTACGAATGAATTAGAATGGATCGTACGAATAAATTAGAATGGATCGTATGAATGGTTTAGAATGGATACATTCGTGCGAATGAATTAGAATTGATCAGACAAATGAATTAGAATGGATCGTACGAATGACTTACAATGGATCAAATGAATGAATTAGAATGGTTACATTCATGCGAATGAATTAGAATGGATCATACGAATGGATTAGAATGGATACATTCGTGCGAATGAATTAGAATGGATCATACGAATGAGTAAGAATGGATCGTGCGAATGAAATAGAATGGATTGTACGAATGAATTAAAATGGATCGTGCGAATAAATTTGAATGGATCGTACGAATGAATTAGAATGGATCGTGCTAATGAAGTAGAATTGATCGTACGAATAAAATAGAATGGATTATACGAATGATTTAGAATGGATCGTACGAATGAATTAGAATGGATCGTACGAATGATTTAGAATGGATACATTCGTGCAAATGAATTAGAATGGATCATACGAATGAGTAAGAATGGATCGTACGAATGAAATAGAATGGATTGTACGAATGAATTAGAATGGATTCGTACGAATGAATTAGAATGGATACATTCGTGCGAATGAATTAGAATGGATCATACCAATGAGTAAGAATGGATCGTACGAATGAAATAGAATGGATTTTGCGAATGAATTAGAATGGATCGTACGAATGAATTAGAATGGATCGTACGAATGAATTAGAATGGATCATACGAATTAATTAGAATGGATCATACGAATGAATTAGAATGGATCGTACGAATGAATTAGAATGGATCGTACGAATGAATTAGAATGGATCGTACGAATGAATTAGAATGGATCGTACGAATTAATTAGAATGGATCATACGAATGAATTAGAATGGATCGTACGAATGAATTAGAATGGATCGTACGAATGAATTAGAATGGATACATTTGTGCGAATGAATTAGAATGGATCATACGAATGGATTAGAATGGATCATACGAATGGATTAGAATGGATACATTCGTGCGAATGAATTAGAATGGATTGTATGAATGAATTAGAATGGATCGTACGATCCATTCGAATTCATTCGCACGATCTATTCTAATTCATTCGTACGATCCATTCTAATTCATTCATACGATCCATTCTTACGAATGAATTAGAAAGGATCGTGCTAATGAATTAGAATGAATTCGAATGGATCGTACGAATGAATTAGAAAGGATCGTGCTAATGAATTAGAATTGATCGAACGAATGAATTAACATGGATCGTGCTAATGAATTAGAATGGAACGTACAAATGAATTAGAATGGATCGTGTGAAAGAATTAGAATGGATTGTATGAATGAATTAGAATGAATTCGTACGATCCATTCGAATTCATTCGCACGATCCATTCTAATTCATTCATACGATCCATTCTAATTCATTCATACAATCCATTCTAATTCTTTCACACGATCCATTCTAATTCATTTATAGGATCCATTCTAATTCATTCGTACAATCTATTCTATTTCATTCGTACGATCCATTCTTACTCATTCGTATGATCCATTCTAATTCATTCGGACGAATGTATCCATTCTAATTTATTCGTACGATCCATTCTAATTCATTCGTACGATCCATTCTAATTCATTCGTACGATCCATTCTTACTCATTCGTATGATCCATTCTAATTCATTCGTATGATCCATTCTAATTCATTCGTACGATCCATTCTAATTCATTCACACAATCTATTCTAATTCATTCGTACGATCCATTCTAATTCATTCGTACGATCGTACGAATGAATTAGAATGGATCGTACGGAATGAATTAGAATGGATTGTATGAATGAATTAGAATGGATACATTCATGCGAATGAATTAGAATGGATCATACGAATGAGTAAGAATGGATCGTACGAATGAAATAGAATGGATTGTACGATTGAATTAGAATGGATGGTACAAATGAATTAGAATGGATCGTACGAATGAATTAGAATGGATAATACGAATGAGTAAGAATGGATCGTACAAATGAAATAGAATGGATTATACGAATGAATTAGAATGGATCGTACGAATGAATTAGAATGGATCGTGTGAAAGAATTAGAATGCATTGTATGAATGAATTAGAATGGATCGTATGAATGAATTAGAATGGATCATGCGAATGAATTCGAATGGATCGCATGATCCATTCGAATAGAATGGATCGTATGAATGAATTAGAATGGATCGGGCGAATGAATTAGAATGGATTATAGGAATGAATTAGAATGGATCGTATGAATGAATTAGAATGGATCGTATGAATGAATTAGAATTGATCGTGCGAATGAATTAGAATGGATCATACGAATAAATTAGAATGGATCGTACGAATGAATTAGAATGGATCATACGAATGAATTAGAATGGATCATACGAATGAGTAAGAATGGATCGTATGAATGGATTAGAATAGATTGTGTGAATGAATTAGAATGGATCGTACGAATGAATTAGAATGGATACTGTTGGGGGTAGCAGAAATCTGCCCTGGAGTTCGCCCCCCCCCCCCCCCCCCCCCCCCGTGCTCACCAAATCACCTTGACAGGGAGCGAGATCCACATTGGGCTGAAGGGGCCTAGGCCAAGAGCACTCTTAGGAGCTAGCCTACGCTCGCTGGAGCTCGCCTGAGCTCGCCCAGGAGCTCGCCCCGGAGCTCGCCCCGGAGCTCGCCTGAGCTCGCCCAGGAGCTCGCCTAAGCTCGCTCAGGAGCTCGCCAAGCTCGCCCCGGAGCTCGCCTAAGCTCGCCCAGGAGCTCGCCAAGCCCGCGCGAGAACTCGCTTGCAGTGGTAGCGAGAGTTAGATCGTCATGCTTAACAAAGACACCGGCATCGCAAACGCCCCTAGCTCATGTAGGAGCTCGCCCAAGCTCGCGCAGGAGCTCGCCCAAGTTCGCCCTTACCTGTGGATCTCATAGACCCTAGGATTCCAAGGGGTGGGGAACTCGCCCAAGCTCGCCAGAACTCCCCAGTTTATCGAAGAGGTCGCTCCCGTGAGGTCCGACTCTTGATAGAAATGGGAGAGAAGGCGGAGCAATGGAGGGCAAGCTCGCTCTGGCTTCCCCCCGGAGGTTGCCCACAGTGCACGAAGATCTCCTAGACTTGAACATTCTAGAATAGCCACCTGGTAGCGACAAGAAAGATGCTCTCCCCCACTCAAACCGCCTGGCAGGCTTGACGACAGAATGTCAGGGCATGAGTACCAAGGACTATCAAAGACCCACGCGAGCCGGATCGTGGGGGTCTAGAAGGCCCTGGAAGAATCTCCACGTGTCGGGCCACGGTAGGCTGCCGATTGCTATAAATGCTCACCCCCAGGCTCCATAGTACAGGTTCGAAACTCTATTCCGTTCCACTTTCATCCACTAAAGCTCGCCGTTGTGCAATCGAGACTGACTTGAGCGTCGGAGGTCTGCGCTCCTAAGGGAGCCAGCCGTTCTAACGATTTTTCTTTGTCTTGCAGGCATCCCGCTCGGACCAGCGAAAAAATCCCCCGAACATCTGGCGCCGTCTGTGGGATCTTTCGACTGGTTCCGGCGAGAACGCCCACGACCACGCGATTGAACGCCGTCGGTTCTCGTGACCCCAAAGATAGCTCCGGCGACAAGGGGACGCAGGCGACCAAGGACCCGTACGAGGTCTGCGCGCAGCGAACCTCCTGTTGAGACCCCCCAGCCCCCTGTCCCGCTAAGTGACCAGCTCCTGTTGGAGATGTTGGCCACCCAACGGGCCATGATGGAGGAGCTGACGCGAATGCGTCAGGTTCCGGCGGCCAGCCGACGCACAGGGCCGGCGAATACGGCACCTCCGGTGCGACCACCAGCATCAACATCGCATCCGCCCACGACCGTTCCGGCGCGGCAGGTTTCCCGCCCGGAACCCCCGATCGAGAGAGCGGCCGCGCACGGGGTACCAGAAACCCCGTTTACGAGGCTGCAGAAGCTAGTAACCCAGCGGTCTAGCAACCAGGCGACCTCGCGGGCGACCATCCCTCGCCGCCGTAGCTGGAGCGTCGATTCTAATGAATCGGAGGCAAGATCTCTAGAGCGGGATCGCGACCCGCACCATCGGCGACGTGGGAAAGAGCCCGCGGTGGTTACGCCTTCCGAAGCACGAGAGGCAACGGCCTCCCACAGACCAACTGCCATGCTGAAGGAATCCGCGGGCAAACAACGAGGAGGCCGCCGAGCGGTGGCCCTCGAGGGTCGCCACGGGGTGGACCCGAACCTCCCTCGAGGGAGCGTGCTCGGCCGCCTGGGACCTGCGCAGCAGCCTCTGGGAGCTTTCCCCGGGCACTGGCAGCGACCTAGCGCAACGGTAGACTTGCTGGAGGACCTCGCCGCCCACGGGGGTAGCTCGCCCTTCACGAGCGAGGTGCACCAAGGAGGTTTCCCTCACCATTGGACACCGCCTAAGTTTGTACTGTTCGATGGATCGCAAGATCCAATCGACCATCTATTGGCTTATCGGAAGCTGTTATTCTTCCGGGACCAAGACCATGTCTTGTGCCGAGCTTTCCCGAGCAGTTTGACGGGCTCGGCGTTAAATTGGTTCCACAAGTTACCGTCGGGCACCATTCCAGACTTCCCAACTCTCTCCAGGTTGTTTCTGGAGCAGTACCGGTGCAACAGACAGCCCCCTAAGAGGATCGAGTCCCTCTTCACTTTGTCCATGGGAGCCCGCGAAACTCTTCGAAGCTTCACGACGCGCTTCCAAAGTGCCTACCTCGCTCTGGAGGACGCTGTCGGCCAAGATCGCACGACGGTGAGCGCGTTCCGGAATGCCCTCCCCGAGGGAAGCAAGCTTCATGACGCCCTGGTAATCAAGGATCCCCGCACGATCGTCGAGCTATTCGCCCTTGTCCAGTAGCACATTAAGCTCGAAGATGCGGTGTTAGACTGGAAGAGAAAGGCAGTCGAGCAGCGACCTCCTTCGGCTCAGCGACCTCTCGCCGTTAAGGCCGTGGAGAGGCGGGAGGCGCCACAGGTGGCACCTTTGCCCGGACCGCCCGCAGCTCCTGCCGTACAGCCCACGGAATGGACCCGGGACCCGGGGAGCGGGATTTCACTGTGTTGACCCACTCGCCAGGGCAAATCTTCCACCAGATTCGGAATGAACCTTTCTTTCAGTATCCATCCCCCCTGCAGGTCGGGGAGCCCGGCTCAACCGATAATTCGCAGCGGTGCGCCTTTCATCGCAGCCCTGGGCATCACACCAACAGATGCCGGGCTCTGAAGAACCACCTCGAGGACTTGGTCACCCAGGGCCATTTGAATCAGTTTATTTTGCCTCCAAGGAGGTTCGAGGTGATACCGGCACGGGCTCCTCGGGAGGGAGATCGCTCGGGGCCCGCTGAGCCCGCCCTGCCTCCCCCGCCCCCGGGAGGGCCGGCGGTCTGTCACACCATCAACGGGCGCCTGAACGGCCCAAGATCCAGCAACGAGGTGCGGCGACACGTTAGAGAGATGGAGCGGGCTCAGTTGGTATTCTCCGTTTCTCTGACCCCTGTACTGCTCCAAACCCCAAGGGTGGAAGCCCGAGACTTTATTTGGTTCTCGGAGGAGGACATGGCCGGGGTCGTTACCCCCCACAATGACCCCCTCGTCATACGCCTTATGATGGCAAACATCGAAGTAAGGCGGGTCCTGATTGACCCGGGAAGTGCAGTAGACGTCCTGTTCTTGTCGGATTTCCAGCGAATGGGACTGAGACAAATCGATTTGTCTCCCTCAACGGGCTCGCTCACCGGTTTCACTGGCGAGGTCGCCAAGGTGGTAAGGGAGATAACCCTCACCATAACGGCGGGCCCGGAGGTACGACAAGTCCGCTTCGCGGTGGTGGACGGGCAGTCCGCTGTCAATGCCATCCTAGGGCGACCTTGGTTGAGGTAGATGAAAGCGGTGTCCTCACCCAATCACGAGGCCCTCAAGTTTCCCACCGACAGAGGGGTCGTGGTGATTCGAGGAGATCAAGTCGCTGCAACCAGGTGTGAGCAGGACGTCTTTTACCTCGTAGACGTTGAGGTCGCTGAGGCCAAGAGGCCTGCGCCCTCCTAGCAATTAGCGATCACCTCGAGAGGGCTCCCTCGAAGCCCGAGAGAGGTCTTCTCGCTTAAACCCCCTACTTCACCCCCGAGTGGGAGCGGTGTGGATCTTGAGCTCGAGGAGAAAGGCTACCTACCAGGGTCCCAGAGAGGAAGTTTTCCTATTGCCGAGCCGCTGCAAGAAGTCAACATCGGTAGCGAGGATAGGCCAAGGATCGTTAGTCTTGGGACCTCGCTAACCAAGGGCGAGGTCCTAGCCCTAACCAACTTGCTCAGGGAGTACCGTGACGTATTCGCTTGGAGCTTCGCGGACATGCCAGGGATTTGACCCGGAGGTCGCCTGTCATCGTCTGCACACCATGAAAGAGTTCCCGCCGGTCAAGCAGAAATCTCGGCACATACCTGCTGCGAAGTCCATTGCAGTGGCGGCGGAGATAGACAAGCTAGAGCGAGCTGGCTTCATACGCGAGGCGCACTTCCCCGAGTGGATCTCCAATATCGTGGCGGTACCCAAGAATAGCGGGGCGGTCAGAGTGTGCATTGACTTCTCCGACCTTAATAAAGCATGCCCGAAGGACGATTTTCCTCTTCCACAAATAGGCGCGCTGGTCGATGGAGCTGTCGGGTTCCAGGCCCTGTCCTTCATGGATGGATATTCAGGGTATAACCAGATACCTCTACACGTCGACGATCAAGAGAAGACCGCTTTCTATTCTGGGGCGGGCTACCAGAAGCTATTCTGCTATCGCGTGATGCCTTTTGGACTTAAGAACACTGGAGCGACCTACCAAAGGTTAGTCACTCAGATGTTTGAGGGTCAGATCGGCAGGAATGTCGAAGTTTATGTAGACGACCTCCTAGTGAAAAGTCGAGAACGAGAGGGGCATGTCGCCGACCTCCGCGAAACCTTCGAAGTGTTGAGAAAGTACCAAATGAGGCTGAACCCGGCGAAGTGCGCATTCGTGGTGACTTCTGGGAAATTCCTAGGGTACCTGGTCACCCACCGGGGGATCGAGGCGGACCCTGGGCAAATCCGAGCACTTGTCGAGATGCCCGCACTAAGAACCCGGCAGGAAGTCCAGAGGTAGAGCGGGTGAATCGCCGCGCTCAATCGATTCATCTCCAAATCCTCAGACAACTGCCGACCTCTTTTCGAGCTACTACGAAAAGGAGCCAGCATTTATTGGGATGAAAAGTGCGAGCGCGCCTTTCAAAAGATCAAAGATTACCTGGCAAGCCCGCCAATCCTAGCAGCACCAAAAGATGGCGCCGAGCTTGGCGTATATCTCGCGGTCACAGAGAATGCGGTGAGCGGGGTCCTGGTTGTGGAAGAAGCAAAGGTGGAGCGGCCTGTTTACTTTGTAAGCCACACAATGCTTCCCGCCGAGCTCCGGTATCGACCAATCGAGAAGGTCGCATTGGCCTTGGTCCTTACCGCGAGAAAGCTTCACCCCTACTTCTCGGCGCACACTGTCAAAGTCATCACGGAACACCCCCTGAAGAGTGCGCTCTCCAGGCCCTCGGTGGCCGGCAGACTGTATCGATGGTCTGCCGAGCTCGCCGCCTATGGTTTGGAGCATGTCCCTCGAGTTGCTGTCAAAGGGCAGGCCCTCGCCGATTTCTTGGCAGACTTCCCCATAGAAGAACCGGTCCAGTACCAGGAGGATGAGCCAATTGAGGCACACCCTGGGAAGGCGAGGTTCTTGGACAACCAAGGCGAGCTTCCTCCAACTAAGCGTTCTGAGGAGTCGGGTTGGGAATTATTCGTCGATGGATCCTCCAACACTTTGGGGGCCGGGGTCGGGATTGCACTGATCGCTCAGTCGGTAATTCTTGAGAAATCAGTCCGGCTGGATTTCGCTGCTACCAACAACGAAGTAGAATATGAGGCGTTGCTGGCTGGTCTGGAGCTCGCTCAAGAGGTAGGTGCCAAACGTTTGAAGGTTTTCAGCGATTCCCAGCTAATTATTTGCCAAATCAATGGAGAGTACGCCTCCCGGGATGCGCGAATGGCGGGCTATGTGGATCTGGTAAAGGGCAAGGCCGCAGAGTTCGAAAAGATCTCTTTCGAGCAAATCCCTCGAGCCGATAATAGGCGAGCTGATGCCTTGGCAAACGCTGCCTCCCTACTGGGAACATCAGAAGCTCGACAGATCCTCATCGAGGTCCAAAACCAGTCTCGGCTCCGACTGATAGAGCCCGCTGTTAACCAAGTCTCTGCCGACGCACCACCCAGCGGGTGGACCGCCCCCATTCTTCGTTTTCTCCAGAAGGGCGAGCTTCCAGAGGATAGAGAGGAAGCCCGACGAGTGGAGAAATGCGCTGGGCACTACCTTATTCGCTGGGATCACCTTTTTCGAAGATCCTTTGGCGGGCCAAATCTCCGTTGCGTCGAGAGCCCGGAGACCGAAGAAGTTCTGAATTGCATTCATTCTGGCGAGCTGGGAAACCACGCTGGTGGGTGGTCTCTAGCTGCGAAAGTACGGAGGCAAGGATACTGGTGGCCCACTCTGGAGCAAGATGCCTTGAAAGTCGCACAAAGCTGCATCCAATGCCAGAAGCACGCCACGACAAATCATATGCTCGCAAAGGAACTGCATCCTCTGGCGAGCCCCTGGCCGTTTCAACAATGGGGGTTAGATATTGTGGGACCTTTCCCCGTATCAGCCCGGCAAAAGAAATTCATCTTAGTGGCAACGGACTACTTCACCAAATGGGTGGAAGCGGTCCCGCTAGCTAAGATAGGCGAAAAGCAAGTGAAGGACTTCTTTTGGAAGAATATCTTCTGCCGTTTCGGGCTGCCCCGAGTACTCATCACCGACAATGGTCGCCAGTTCGACAATCACTTGGTCAGAAGCTTTTGTGTTCAATATGGGGTCGACCTAAGGTTTTCATCCCCAAGGTACCCTCAAAGCAATGGGCAGGCTGAAGCTACGAATCGTGTAATCCTAGACAACCTCAAGAAAAGGTTGGAAGGAAAGAAAGGGCTGTGGGAGCAGGAGCTCGACGGCATGCTATGGGCTTATCGTACCACTCCACGTCGCTCGACCAGCGAATCACCTTTCAGCCTAACTTACGGGTGTGAAGCTGTGCTACCCATCGAAGCCGAGCTGCCCACTGAAAGAAGGCTCGCTGCAGAGGAGGTCGATAATGACGCTCTGCTCACCGACTCCCTCGATCAGCTCGAAGAAAGACGAGAGCGCGCCAATCTACACCTCACCGGATACAGACAGGAAATGAAGCGCACCTATGACAAAAGAGTCCGCCATCGGGCATTCAAGCCTGGCGATCTGGTGATAAGAAAGGTGTTCGCAAACACACAAGAGCCTAATGCAGGAAAGCTCGCGGTGAACTGGGAAGGCCCCTACATAGTACACGAAGCAGGAAGCTCGGGGGCTTACCGGTTGATGACCGCTGGAGGCGACCTGTTAGAGCGACCTTGGAACGCTTTGCACCTTCGCAAATTTTATGCCTAAGGGAATTTTTGTAAATCATCTTCTGAAGAAGTTATGAATGAACGATAGAGGCTTCAACAAAGAATTTAACTAGGAAGCTCAGCGCAGAAAAGAGCCCGCATGATCTATAATGTGCAGTCCGCCGTTGTGCGGACTTAAAGCAAGACCGGGATCCTCAGAGGCAGCCAGTGGGCGACCTTGAGCTTCCGGGGCAGTCCGCCGTCTTGCGGACTTAAAGCAAGACCGGGATCCTCAGAGGCAGCCAGTGGGCGACCTTGAGATTCCCAGGGAAGTCCGCTGCCTAGTGGACTCTAAACCTAACCGGGATCCTTCGCGTTCACCTGCCCTGAACGGAAGCATCCTGGCATTGGCATACCCCTCGAAGGGCGAGCCCGCCGAACAGGATCATCGAGGGAAATTAACCGGGCAGGGGGCAGCTAGCACTTATTAGTTTTCTTTCAAAAATAAAAATAGTTTAAGTCTCTGAGTGTAGGGAAGTTTTTGAAGTCTTTTGGTTCGCTTATCGTTTTCCGGGCTCAGAGGCTAATTGAGTTTTAGCGAGCATGCCGAGTTTTTCGTTTGCATATACTTTAAAAATAAAAAGATTGAATCGAATTAGTTGCGTCGCCCGGGGTATCACTCTCGAGATCGCTGCGAAACTCCTAAAGCGGACTCATCAGCGGACTCATCAGCGGACTCGCAGAAAGAAAAGAAACACAGAAGAGTACACAAAGGCGAGCTCAGAAATATCCTATTCATCGCATTCATCGAAAAGATTACAACAGGGTTACAAAGATATAGCCTAGGCTGGGCCCGTGCCAGCACCCTCGTCGTCGTCGCGCTTCCTCTTCTTCGACCTTTCGGTCTTGTACTTCTCGATGGCGTCCAGCGTGCCCTTCTGGAGGAGCTCGCCCAGCTGCGACTGGAGGCGCTCTCACTGGGTGTGGAGGTCGAGGAGATGTGCCTCCTTCAGTGCCGCGATCTCGTCCCTGGAGGCCGCCACCAGGCTATGGAGCTCGAGGACCTCTTTCTGGGCGGCCTCTTTGGCTTTGGTCGCCTCTTTAAGGTCCGCAGCGGCCCGGGCATGAGCGTCCTCGGCCGAGGCGAGCCCGATGGTGAGGGTGGCAGCCCGCTGGCGCAGCTGGGCAACCTCTGTGTCAACAGAGGCGGCCTGCTGGCGCAGCCGGTCCACCTCAGCTCGGAGCTCGCCGGAGTGGTCCATCTGGTGAAGCCGGAGGATGTGCTCATCTACTCTCCTCTCCGAGTCGTGGAGAGTGTCATCGTAGAGGGCGACCGTGTCCCCCACGACACCAGCGACCTCATCGGCGAGAGCCCGGCTGACTCGCTCTACCTACAGCGAGGGAAAACAGTTAGTTAGAAATTAGAACAGATTTGGGACAAAGGAGTGTGAAGGTAATCTTACCTCGAGGAGCCGGTTGATGAGGGCGATGTAGGGAGTCCGGGCGAAAATGTTGCGCCCCAGGATCTCCCGCATGAAGAAAGGGGTGCGCTCGGGGTCGCCTGAAGAGGAGCCCGCCTGGCTCACCACGGTTGGAGCAACCGGGGGAGGCACATCGACGGAAGCAGCGGCGGGCTCACCCCCTTGAGCGATGGCACCCCCTTTCTTGTTAAGGGGAGGCGCGGCGGCTCCCCCTTGCCCGGGCAAGTCTGGGTCCGAGGCTTCCGAGCTGGAGCTCGAAAGATTGTCCAGGATGGCCCCCAGGTCCGGAGACCAGTAGACCAACCCGCCCAGCTCCTCCGGGAGGCTGGGAACCTCGAGAGCAGAGGGCGCGGAGGGATCAGCGGGCGCAGGCGCGCTGGAAGCAGCAGTCGCGGGCTCGGGCGCGGGCGTGGGCGCGGGCGCGCTGGAAGCGGCGGGTGTGGGTTCGGGCGCGGGTGCGGGCGCAGGCGCGGGCTCGGGCGCGGGCGCGGGCTCGGGCGCGGGCGCGCTGGGAGTAGAGGGCGCGCTGGAAGCAGCAGCCGTGGGCGCGGGCTCGGGCTCGGGCGTGGGCGCGGGCGCGTTTGGAGCAGCCGTGGGTGTGGGCTCGGGCGCGGGCGTGGGAGCGGGCTCGGGTGCGGGCTCGGGCGGGGGCGCGGGCTCGGGCGCGGGCGCGTTGGGAGCAGCCGTGGGCGCGGGCTCGGGTGCGGGCGTGGGCGCGGGCTCGGGCGCGGGCGCGTTCGGAGCGGGTGCAGGTGTCGAGGTCGGCGGCACCGGTCCCTCGAAGGGCGGCGGGAGCCCCGCGTTTGCTGGCGGGCTTATCTCCCGAAGCCCGTTCCTCGTCGTCGGAGCTGGAGGTCGTGCTGAGATCATCGGCTGATCCCAAGCCCGCCTCCGCGAGGGCGGCCTTCCTCCGCTCCTTAAGGACCTGTTGGAAGGCCTCGCGAGCCTCCCGAACAGTGTTGTCCTCTCCCGACGGGCGAGCTGAAGGAGTCTTCTTCTTCGTCTTCTTCCGCGAGGCGCCCTCTTCTGGATTCATCACCGCAACAAACAAAGTTTTAGTTAGGTCACTTGGGAATCCACGCATCAGCACTTCAGCCATTGGGGACTCCACTTCCGCCATGCTGAGAAGAAGCTCGACGCGCGGATCCTCGGGCTCGACGAAGGAAATGCGACGACGCCGAGGCTCCGGGACTGGGGCCCTCGGAGAGATGACAGAAAGGGTGGTCGCCTGACCTGGGGCTGCCTCGCGGGCTGGTGGCGGCGGTGGCGCGACATCCTCCTCATGGAGCATCTCGAGGGTATCCTTGTCGGCGACCTGAATGGGGGAAGCCCGTTTCTTCCCCTTCTTCGCCGAAGTCCCCGCAGCGGAGGTCGCGGGAGCCGCCGTGGAGATCGTGGCAGCGCGCCAGGAGACCGCGACCTTCTTCCGCATCACCTTCTGCCGGGTGGTGATGGTTCCGGTCCGGAGATCCTTCCAGAGGAAGGAGAAGTCCGGCGGGAGGACCTTCTCGAGGGTTCGACCCCCGAGGAAGTCCAGAATCGCCTCGTCAAGCGATCTTTCGCGGGCTGCGGCGATGCACTTCTTCCCCTTTGCCCGGTATTCCGCGATCTCCTTGAAGACAGGGAGAGGCGGTCTGCCGGGAAGAGAGGGGATGCCGACTCGAGGACCTCGCCACTCGCCGTCGATCACAAACGGGTACGCTTTCCAGTACCGGTCCTTATTCTCGACGGCGGCGAACGGAAGCACCTCGCCGGAGCGGCCCATGAGGTAGAACTGACCACAGTCTACCTCATTGAAGACGGGTCCCGGTTTGAGGAACCACTTCTTCAGGAGGTAGGCTAGGGGGATCCTCGCGTTTAGGGCTTCCTCGATGCGAGCAAGCCCATAGAGGATCCCCCACGAGTTTCCCGGAAGCTGGGCGGGGCATAAGCCCGCCAGTTCCATGAGCTCGCTGGCCAGATGGTTCAGGGGCAGCCGGAGCCCTGACCATATCTGCCCCACGGAGACCACAGTCCCCGAGAGCGGCCTCCCGGAGCTCAGAAGAGGAAGAATGGCGAGCTCTTGGGGAATGCCCACCACGGTTCGCAGACTATCGGGGATGGGCGCACCCCCGATGTCATTGAACCAAATGACGGCGGGGTCCTTCGGAGGTGCCTCTTCCCTTGAGCCCGGAGCCCGCACCGAGATAGGGGCGACATCGAGAGGCCCCTCTCGGGAGGACGCAACAACAGCAGCAGCTGAAGAAGCAACAGCAGCAGAGGAAGCCATGAGCGAGAGGGCGCTAGCAAGCTGCGAGCTGAAAGCAAAGAAGGAAGGGAGAGCTGTTTTTCACGCAGCGGTAAAAAATCGCCCCCCGTCCCCTATTTATAGGCAAGTGAGAGGCAGGTGAATCGGGCCACAGTTAATGCCCGAGCACGCCCAGCGAGGCGACATGACGGTTGTCGAAGCGATAGCTCGTTTCTTTCCAATCGTCAAGCGCCACGTGGGCCACGCGTGGAAAAGGCTGCGCCGGTACCGACGCTGTCCTTTACTGACAGGAAAAGGAGCGAATAAGAAGAAGACACGTGTCTCGCACCGATCGGGATCTCATGATGAGATTCATTGTATCAGCATCGAGCCTCGTGCCGTATTTAATCTGAGGCGACCGTTGGAGATTCGGAGCGATACCCAAGTCACAAGATCGCCCGTGGCTGGTGCCCACAGCTCGCCCGAGGCAGACCCTGCCCGCGTGTGACGAGCTCGCACCGGAAGGAGATCGCTCGTGGCTGATGCTCGCGGCCCGCCCAGCGTTTGTAACATACTGGGAGTCAAAACTCTCGACGCAGATTGCCCACGGCTGGTGCCCAAGCTCGCCCGAAGCAGACCCTGACCGCATGTGACAAGCTCGCACCGGAAGGAGATCGCTCGCGGCTGACGCTCACGGCCCGCCCGGCATTTGTGGAGTACTGGCAGTCAAAGCTGTCGGCGTAGACCGCACACAGCAGATGCCCGCAGCTCGCCCGAGGCAGACCCTGACCGTGTGTGATAAGCTCACACCGGAAGGAGATCGCTCGTGGCTGATGCTCGTGGCCCGCCCAGCGTTTGTGAAATACTGAGAGTCAAAACTCTCGACGCAGACCGCTCGCGGCAGGTGCCCATAGCACGCTCGAGGCAGACCCTGACCGCATGTGACAAGCTCGCACCGGAAGGAGATCGCTCGCGGCTGATGCTCGCGGCCCGCCCAGCGTTTGTAAAGTACTGACAGTCAAAGCTCTCGGCGCAGACCACCCGCGGTTGGTGCCCGTAGCCTACCGGGTGGAGGTCGCAAATGACTAGAACTCCCCATTCGACCATCATGTGCAATAAGACTCCTGAGCAAGCGCCAAAGTCTCCTTAGTCGCTTCCTCAGGAGGGGGTAATGTTGGGGGTAGCAGAAATCTGCCCTGGAGTTCGCCCCTCCCCCCCGTGCTCACCAAATCACCTTGACAGGGAGCGAGATCCACATTGGGCTGAAGGGGCCTAGGCCAAGAGCACTCTTAGGAGCTCGCCTAAGCTCGCTGGAGCTCGCCTGAGCTCGCCCAGGAGCTCGCCAAGCTCGCCCAGGAGCTCGCCTAAGCTCGCTCCGGAGCTCGCCAAGCTCGCCCCGGAGCTCGCCAAGCCCGCGCGAGAACTCGCTTGCAGTGGTAGCGGGAGTTAGACCGTCATGCATAACAAAGACACCGGCATCGCAAACGCCCCTAGCTCATGCAGGAGCTCGCCCAAGCTCGCGCAGGAGCTCGCCCAAGTTCGCCCTTGCCTGTGGATCTCATAGACCCCAGGATTCCAAGGGGTGGGGAACTCGCCCAAGCTCGCCAGAACTCCCCAGTTTATCGAAGAGGTCGCACCCGTGAGGTCCGACTCTTGATAGAAATGGGAGAGAAGGCGGAGCAATGGAGGGCAAGCTCGCTCTGGCTTCCCACCGGAGGTCGCAAACAGTGCACGAAGATCTCCCAGACTTGAACATTCTAGAATAGCCACCTGGTAGCAGCAAGAAAGATGCTCTCCCCCACTCAAACCGCCTGGCAGGCTTGACGACAGAATGTCAGGGCGTGAGTACCAAGGACTGTCAGAGACCCACGCGAGCCGGATCGTGGGGGTCTAGAAGGCCCTGGAAGAATCTCCACGTGTCGGGCCACGGTAGGCTACCGATTGCTATAAATGCTCACCCCCAGGCTCCATAGTACAGGTTCGAAACTCTATTCCCTTCCACTTTCGTCCACTAAAGCTCACCGTTGTGCAATCGAGACTGACTTGAGCGTCGGATGGTCTGCGCTCCTAAAGGAGCCAGCCGTTCTAATGCTTTTTCTTTGTCTTGCAGGCATCCCGCTCGGACCAGCGAAAAAATCCCCCGAATAGATACATTCGTGCGAATAAATTAGAATGGATTGTATGAATGAATTAGAATGGATCGTACGAACAAATTAGAATGGATCGTACGAATGAATTAGAATGGATCATACGAATGAATTAGAATAGATTGAGCGAATGAATTAGAATGGATCGTGCGAATGAAATAGAATGGATACAAATGAATTAGAATGGATCATACGAATGAATTAGAACGACGATCCATTCTTACTCATTCGTATGATCCATTCTAATTTATTCGCACAAATGTATCCATTCTAATTCATTCGTACGTCTAATTCATTCGTACGGTCCATTCTAATTCATTTGCACAATCCATTCTATTTCATTCGTACGATCCATTCTAATTCATTCGTACGATCCATTCTAATTCATTCGTCCGATTCATTCTAATTCATTCGCACGAATGTATCCATTCTAATTCATTCGTATGATCCATTCTAATTCATTCGTACGATCCATTCTAATTCATTCGTAAGATCCATTCTAATTCATTCGTACGATCCATTCTAATTCATTCGTACGATCCATTCTAATTCCTTCGTACGATCCATTCTAATTCATTCGTACGATCTATTCTAATTCATTCGCATGATCTGTTCTTATTCATTCGCACAATCCATTCTAATTCATTCGTACGAATGTATCCATTCTAATTCATTCGTACGATCCATTCTAATTGATTCCCACGATCCATTCTAATTTATTCGTAGGATCCATTCTAATTCATTCGCACAATCCATTCTAATTCATTCGTACAATCCATTCTAATTCATTCGTATGATCTATTCTAACTCATTATGTGGATCCATTCTAATTCATTCATACGATCCATTCTAATTCATTTCCACGATCCATTCTAATTTATTCGTACGATCCATTCTAATTCATTCGTACGATCTATTCTAATTCATTCGCACGAATGTAACCATTCTAATTCATTCATACGATTCATTCTAATTCATTCGTATGAGCTATTCTAATTCATTCGTACGATCCATTCTAATTCATTCGTACGATCCATTGTAATTCATTCATACAATCCATTTAGATTTATTCGCACGAATGTATCCCGAATGAGTAAGAATGGATCGTACGAATGAAAAAGAATAGATTGTACGAATGAATTAGAATGGATTCGTACGAATGAATTAGAATGGATACATTCGTGCGAATGAATTAGAATGGATCGTACCAATGAGTAAGAATGAATCGTACGAATGAAATAGAATGGATTGTGCGAATGAATTAGAATGGATCATACGAATGAATTAGAATGGATCGTACGAATTAATTAGAATGGATACATTCGTGGGAATGAATTAGAATGGATTGTATGAATGAATTAGAATGGATCGTACAAATGAATTAGAATGGATCATACGAATTAATTAGAATGGATCATACGAATGAATTAGAATGGATCGTACGAATGAATTAGAATGGATCGTACGAATGAATTAGAATGGATACATTCGTGCGAATGAATTAGAATGGATTGTGCGAATGAATAAGAACAGATCGTGCGAATGAATTAGAATGGATCGTACGAATGAATTAGAATGGATCGTGCGAATGAATTAGAATGGATCGTACGAATGAATTAGATTGGATACATTTGTGCGAATGAATTAGAATGGATCGTACGAATGAATTAGAATGGATCGTATGAATGAATTAGAATGGATCGTACGAATGAATTAGAATGGATCGTGCTAATGAATTAGAATGGATCGTACGAATGAATTAGAATGGATCGTACGAGTGAACTAGAATGGATACATTCGTGCGAATGAATTAGAATGGATCGTACGAATGAATTAGAATGGATCGTACGAATAAATTAGAATGGATCTTACGAATGAATTAGAATGGATCGTACGAATGAATTAGAATGGATACATTCGTGCGAATGAATTAGAATGGATCGGACGAATGAATTAGAATGGATCGTACGAATGAATTAGAATGGATCGTACGAATAAATTAGAATGGATACATTCGTCAGAATGAATTAGAATGGATCATACGAATGAGTAAGAATGGATCGTTTGAATGAAATAGAATAGATTGTACGAATGAATTAGAATGGATCCTACGAATGAATTAGAATGGTCGTGTGAAAGAATTAGAATGGATTGTATGAATGAATTAGAATGGATCGTATGAATGAATAAGAATGGATTGTGCGAATGAATTCGAATGGATCGTACGAATTCATTCTAATTCATTCATACAATCCATTCTAATTCTTTCACACGATCTATTCTAATTCATTCGTAGGATCTATTCTACTTCATTCGTACAATCTATTCTATTTCATTCGTACGATCCATTCTTACTCAGTCGTATGATCCATTCTAATTCATTCGGACGAATGTATCCATTCTAATTTATTCGTACGATCCATTCTAATTCATTCGTACGATCCATTCTAATTCATTCGTACGATCCATTCTAATTCATTCGTCCGATCCATTCTAATTCATTCGCACGAATGTATCCATTCTAATTCATTCGTACGGTCCATTCTAATTCATTCGCACAATCCATTCTATTTCATTCGTACGATCCATTATTGCTCATTCGTATGATCCATTATGGATACATTCGTGCGAATGAATTAGAATGGATCATACGAATGAGTAAGAATGGATCGTACGAATGAAATAGAATGGATTGTGCGAATGAATTAGAATGGATCGTACGAATGAATTAGAATGGATCGTGTGAAAGAATTAGAATGGATTGTATGAAAGAATTAGAATAGATCGTATGAATGAATTAGAATGGATCGTACGAATGAATTAGAATGGATCGTACGAATGAACTAGAATGGATACATTCGTGCGAATGAATTAGAATGGATCGTACGAATGAATTAGAATGGATCTTACGAATGAATTAGAATGGATCGTACGAATGCACGATCTATGCGAATGAATTAGAATAGATCGTACGAATGAACTAGAATGGATACATTCGTGTGAATGAATTAGAATGGATCGTACGAATAAATTAGATTGTAAATTTTGAATGAATTAGAATGGATCGTACGAATGATTTAGAATGGATCGTACGATTGAATTAGAATGGATCCTACGAATGAATTAGAATGGATATATTTGTGCGAATGAATTAGAATAGATACATTCGTGTGAAAGAATTAGAATAGATCGTATGAATGAATTAGAATGGATCCTATGAATGAATTAGAATGGATCGTGCGAATGAATTAGAATGGATCGTACGAATGAATTAGAATGGATCGTGCTAATGAATTAGAATTGATCGAACAAATGAATTAGAATGGAAACATTCGTGCGAATGAATTAGAATGGATTGGACGAATGAATTAGAATGGATCGTACGAATGAGTAAGAATGGATCGTACGAATGAAATAGAATAGATCGTACGAATGAATTAGAATGGATCGTACGAAGGAATTAGAATGGATCGTAGGAATGAATTAGAATGGATATATTCATGCAAATGAATTAGAATGGATCGTATGAATGTATTAGAATGGATCGTATGAGTGAATTAGAATGGATCGTACGAATGAATTATAATGGATCGTATGAATGAATTAGAATAGATTTTGTGAATGAATTAGAACTGATCGTACAAATGAATTAGAATGGATACATTCGTGCGAATGAATTAGAATGGATTGTGTGAATGAATTAGAATGGATCGTACGAATGAATTAGAATGGATCGTATGAGTGAATTAGAATGGATAGTGCAAATGAATTAGAATGGATCGTACGAATGAATTAGAATGGATCGTACGAATGAGTAAGAATGGATCGTACGAATGAATTAGAATGGATCGTACGAATGAATTAGAATGGATCGTACAAATAAATTAGAATGGATACATTCGTCCGAATGAATTAGAATGGATCATACGAATGAGTAAGAATGGATCGTACGAATGAAATAGAATAGATTGTACGAATGAATTAGAATGGATCCTTGTACGATCCATTCTAATTCATTCATACGATCCATTCTAATTCATTCATACAATCCATTCTAATTCTTTCACACGATCCATTCTAATTCATTCGTACGATCCATTCTAATTCAGTCGTGCAATCCATTCTATTTCATTCGTACGATCCATTCTTACTCATTCGTATGATCCATTCTAATTCATTCACACGAATGTATCCATTCGTACGAATGAATTAGAATAGATTGTACGAATGAATTAGAATGGATCGTACGAATGAATTAGAATGGATCGTACGAAGGAATTAGAATGGATCGTACGAATGAATTAGAATGGATCGTACGAATGAATTAGAATAGATCGTACGAATAAATTAGAATGGATCGTACGAAGGAATTAGAATGGATCGTACGAATGAATTAGAATGGATCTTGTCAAAGAATTAGAATGGATCGTGTGAAAGAATTAGAATGGATTGTATGAATGAATTAGAATAGATCGTATGAATGAATTAGAATGGATCGTACGAATGAATTAGAATAGATCGTACGAATGAATTAGAACGGATCGTACGAATGAATTAGAATGGATACATTCGTGCGAATGAATTAGAATGGATACATTCCTGCGAAAGAATTAGAATAGATCGTATGAATGAATTAGAATGGATCCTATGAATGAATTAGAATGGATCGTGCGAATGAATTAGAATGGATCGTACGAATGAATTAGAATGGATCATGCTAATGAATTAGAATTGATCGAACGAATGAATTAGCATGGATCGTGCTAATGAATTAGAATGGAATGTACGAATGAATTAGAATGGATCGTGTGAAAGAATTAGAATGGATTGTATGAATGAATTAGAATGAATTCGTACGATCCATTCGAATTCATTCGCATGATCCAATCTAATTCATTCATACGATCCATTCTAATTCATTCGTTCGATCCATTCTAATTCATTCGCACAAATGTATCCATTCTAATTCATTCGTACGATCCATTCTAATTCATTCGCACGATCCATTCTAATTCATTCGTACGATCAATTCTAATTCATTAGCACGATCCATGCTAATTCATTCGTTCGATCAATTCTAATTTATTAGCACGATCCATTCTAATTCATTCGTACGATCCATTCTAATTCATTCGCACAAATGTATCCATTCTAATTCATTCGTACGATCCATTCTAATTCATTCGCACGATCCATTCTAATTCATTCGTACGATCCATTCTAATTCTTTCACACGATCCATTCTAATTCATTCGTACGATCCATTCTAATTCATTCGTACGATCCATTCTAATTCATTCGCACGATCCATTCTAATTCATTCATAGGATCCATTCTAATTCATTCATACGATCTATTCTAATTCTTTCGCACGAATGTATCCATTCTAATTCATTCGCACGAATGTATCCATTCTAATTCATTCGTACGATCCATTCTAATTCATTCGTACGATCCATTCTAATTCATTCATACGATCTATTCTAATTCATTCATACGATCCATTCTAATTCATTCACACGATCCATTCTAATTCATTCGTACGATCCATTCTAATTCACGAATGAGTAAGAATGGATCGTACGAATGAAATAGAATGGATTGTGCGAATGAATTAGAATGGACCGTACGAATGAATTAGACGTACGAATGAATTAGAATGGATACATTCGTGCGAATAAATTAGAATGGATCATACGAATGAGTAAGAATGGATCGTCATTCTAATTCATTCGTATGATCCATTCTAATTCATTTGTATCCATTCTATTTCATTCGCACGATCCATTCTAATTCATTCGCGCAATCTATTCTAATTCATTCGTACGATCCATTCTAATTCATTCGTACAATCTATTCTATTTCATTCGTACGATCCATTCTTACTCATTCGTATGATCCATTCTAATTCATTCGGACGAATGTATCCATTCTAATTTATTCGTACGATCCATTCTAATTCATTCGTACGATCCATTCTAATTCATTCGCTCGAATGTATCCATTCTAATCCATTCGTACGATCAATTCTAATTCATTCGCATGAATGTAACCATTCTAATTCATTCATTTGATCCATTCTAATTCATTCGTACGATCCATTCTAATTCATTCGTCCGATCCATTCTAATTCATTCGCACGAATGTATCCATTCTAATTCATTCGTACGATCCATTCTAATTCATTCGTACGATCCATTCTAATTCATTCGTAAGATACATTCTAATTCATTCGTACGATCCATTCTAATTCATTCGTAAGATCCATTCTAATTCATTCGTACGATCCATTCTAATTCATTCGTACGATACATTCTAATTCATTAGCATGGATCGTGGGAATAAATTAGAATGGATCGTACGAATGAATTAGAATGGATCGTACGAATGAATTAGAATGGATCGTACGAATGAATTAGAAGGGATCGTACGAATGAATTAGAATGGATACATTCGTGCGAATGAATTAGAATGGATCGGACGAATGAATTAGAATGGATCATACGAATGAATTAGAATGGATCGTACGAATGAATTAGAATAGATCGTATGAATAAATTAGAATGGATACATTCGTCCGAATGAATTAGAATGGATCATACGAATGAGTAAGAATTGATCGTACGAATGAAATAGAATAGATTGTACGAATGAATTACAATGGATTCGTACGAATGAATTAGAATGGATACATTCGTGCGAATGAATTAGAATGGATCGTACCAATGAGTAAGAATGGATCGTACGAATGAAATAGAATCGATTGTGCGAATGAATTAGAATGGATCGTACGAATGAATTAGAATGGATCGTGTGAAAGAATTAGAATGGATTGTATGAATGAATTAGAATAGATCGTATGAATGAATTAGAATGGATCGTACAAATGAATTAGAATGGTTCGTACGAATGAATTAGAATGGATCGTACGAATGAATTAGAATGGATACATTCGTGCGAATAAATTAGAATGGATACATTCGTGCGAAAGAATTAGAATAGATCGTATGAATGAATTAGAATGGATCCTTTGAATGAATTAGAATGGATCAAGCGAATGAACTAGCACGATCCATGCTAATTCATTCGTTCGATCAATTCTAATTCATTAGCACGATCCATTCTAATTCATTCATACGATCCATTATAATTCATTCGCACGATCCATTCTAATTCATTCATAGGATCCATTCTAATTCATTCATACGATCTATTCTAATTCTTTCGCATGAATGTATCCATTCTAATTCATTCGCACGAATGTATCCATTCTAATTCATTCGTACGATCCATTCTAATTCATTCGCACGATCCATTCTAATTCATTCGTACGATCAATTCTAATTCATTCGCACGAATGTATCCATTCTAATTCATTCGTACGATCCATTCAAATTCATTCATAGGATCCATTCTAATTCATTCATACAATCCATTCTAATTCATTCGCACGAATGTATCCATTCTAATTCATTCGTACGATCAGTTCTAATTCATTCACAAAATCTATTCTAATTCATTCATACGATCCATTCTAATTCATTCACACGAATGTATCCATTCTAATTCATTCATATGATCCATTCTAATTCATTCGTACGATCCATTCTAATTCACTCATACGATCTATTCTAATACATTCATACGATCCATTCTAATTCATTTGCACGAATATATCCATTCTAATTCATTCGTACGATCCATTCTAATTCCTTCGTACGATCCATTCTAATTCATTCGTACGATCTATTCTAATTCATTCGTACGATCCATTCTAATTCCTTCGTACGATCCATTCTAATTCATTCGTACGATCCATTCTAATTCATTCGTACAATCTATTCTAATTCATTCGTACGAATGGATACATTCGTGTGAATGAATTAGAATGGATCGTACGAATGAGTAAGAATGGATCATACGAATTAAATAGAATGGATTGCACGAATGAATTAGAATGGATCGTACGAATGAATTAGAATGGATCGTGTGAAAGAATTAGAATGGATTGTATGAATGAATTAGAATGGATCGTACGAATGAATTAGAATGGATCGTACGAATGAATTAGAATGGATCGTACGAATGAATTAGAATAGATCGTACGAATGAATTAGAATGGATCGTACGAAGGAATTAGAATGGATCGTACGAATGAATTTGAATGGATATATTCATGCAAATGAATTAGAATGGATCGTATAAATGTATTAGAATGGATCGTATGAGTGAATTAGAATGGATCATACGAATGAATTAGAATGGATCATATGAATGAATTAGAATGGATACATTCGTGTGAATGAATTAGATTGGATCGTATGAATGAATTAGAATAGATTTTGTGAATGAATTAGAACTGATCGTACGAATGAATTAGAATGGATACATTCGTGCGAATGAATTAGAATGGATTGTATGAATGAATTAGAATGGATCGTACGAATGAACTAGAATGGATACATTCGTGCGAATGAATTAGAATGGATCGTACGAATGAATTAGAATGGATCGTACGAATGAATTAGAATGGATACATTCGTGTGAATGAATTAGAATGGATCTGACGAATGTATTAGAATGGATCGTACGAATGAATTAGAATGGATCGTACGAATGAATTAGAATGGATCGTACGAATAAATTAGAATGGATACATTCGTCCGAATGAATTAGAATGGATCATACAAATGAGTAAGAATGGATCGTACGAATGAAATAGAATAGATTGTACGAATGAATTAGAATGGATCCTACGACTGAATTAGAATGGATCGTGTGAAAGAATTAGAATGGATTATATGAATGAATTAGAATGGATCGTATGAATGAATTAGAATGGATCGTGCGAATGAATTCGAATGGATCGTACAAATTCATTCTAATTCATTCATACAATCCATTGTAATTCTTTCACACGATCCATTCTAATTCATTCGTACGTTCCATTCTAATTCATTAGCACGATCCATGCTAATTCATTCGTTCGATCAATTCTAATTCATTAGCACGATCCATTCTAATTCATTCGTACGATCCATTCTAATTCATTCGCACGATCCATTCTAATTCATTCATAGGATCCATTCTAATTCATTCATACGATCTATTCTAATTCTTTCACACGAATGTATCCATTCTAATTCATTTGCACGAATGTATCCATTCTAATTCATTCGTACGATCCATTCTAATTCATTCGCATGATCCATTCTAATTCATTCGTACGATCAATTCTAATTCATTCGCACGAATGTATCCATTCTAATTCATTCGTACGATCCATTCTAATTCATTCATAGGATCCATTCTAATTCATTCATACAATCCATTCTAATTCATTCGCACGAATGTATCCATTCTAATTCATTCGTACGATCAGTTCTAATTCATTCACAAAATCTATTCTAATTCATTCATACGATCCATTCTAATTCATTCACACGAATGTATCCATTCTAATTCATTCATACGATCCATTCTAATTCATTCGTACGATCCATTCTAATTCACTCATACGATACATTCTAATACATTCATACGATCCATTCTAATTCATTTGCACGAATATATCCATTCTAATTCATTCGTACGATCCATTCTAATTCATTCGTACGATCTATTCTAATTCATTCGTACGATCCATTCTAATTCATTCGTACGATCCATTCTAATTCCTGCGTACGATCCATTCTAATTCATTCGTACGATCCATTCTAATTCATTCGTACAATCTATTCTAATTCATTCGTACGAATGGATACATTCGTGTGAATGAATTAGAATGGATCGTACGAATGAGTAAGAATGGATCATACGAATTAAATAGAATGGATTGCACGAATGAATTAGAATGGATCGTACGAATGAATTAGAATGGATCGTGTGAAGGAATTAGAATGGATTGTATGAATGAATTAGAATGGATCGTACGAATGAATTAGAATAGATCGTACGAATGAATTAGAATGGATCGTACGAATGAATTAGAATGGATCGTACGAATGAATTAGAATAGATCGTAAGAATGAATTAGAATGGATCGTACGAAGGAATTAGAATGGATCGTACGAATGAATTTGAATGGATATATTCATGCAAATGAATTAGAATGGATCGTATTAATGTATTAGAATGGATCGTATGAGTGAATTAGAATGGATCGTACGAATGAATTAGAATGGATCGTATGAATGAATTAGAATGGATACATTCGTGTGAATGAATTAGATTGGATCGTATGAATGAATTAGAATAGATTTTGTGAATGAATTAGAACTGATCATACGAATGAATTAGAATGGATACATTCGTGCGAATGAATTAGAATGGATTGTATGAATGAATTAGAATGGATCGTACGAATGAACTAGAATGGATACATTCGTGCGAATGAATTAGAATGGATCGTACGAATGAATTAGAATGGATCGTACGAATGAATTAGAATGGATACATTCGTGTGAATGAATTAGAATGGATCGGACGAATGTATTAGAATGGATCGTACGAATGAATTAGAATGGATCGTACGAATGAATTAGAATGGATCGTACGAATAAATTCGAATGGATACATTCGTCCGAATGAATTAGAATGGATCATAAAAATGAGTAAGAATGGATCGTACGAATGAAATAGAATAGATTGTACGAATGAATTAGAATGGATCCTACGAATTAATAAGAATGGATCGTGTGAAAGAATTAGAATGGATTGTATGAATGAATTAGAATGGATCGTATGAATGAATTAGAATGGATCGTGCGAATGAATTCGAATGGATCGTACGAATTCATTCTAATTCATTCATACAATCCATTCTAATTCTTTCACACGATCCATTCTAATTCATTCGTACGTTCCATTCTAATTCATTAGCACGATCCATGCTAATTCATTCGTTCGATCAATTCTAATTTATTAGCACGATCCATTCTAATTCATTTGTACGATCCATTCTAATTCATTCGCATGATCCATTCTAATTCATTCATAGGATACGTTCTAATTCATTCATACAATCCATTCTAATTCATTCGCACGAATGTATCCATTCTAATTCATTCGTACGATCAGTTCTAATTCATTCACAAAATCTATTCTAATTCATTCATACGATCCATTCTAATTCATTCACACGAATGTATCCATTCTAATTCATTCATACGATCTATTCTAATTCATTCGTACGATCCATTCTAATTCACTCATACGATCCATTCTAATACATTCATACGATCCATTCTAATTCATTTGCACGAATATATCCATTCTATTTCATTCGTACGATCCATTCTAATTCCTTCGTACGATCCATTCTAATTCATTCGTACGATCTATTCTATTTCATTCGTACGATCCATTCTTACTCATTCGTACGATCCATTCTAATTCATTCGTCCGATCCATTCTAATTCATTCGCATGAATGTATCCATTCTAATTCATTCGTTCGATCAATTCTAATTCATTAGCACGATCCATTCTAATTCATTCGTACAATCCATTCTAATTCATTCGCACGATCCATTCTAATTCATTCATAGGATCCATTCTAATTCATTCATACGATCTATTCTAATTCTTTCGCACGAATGTATCCATTCTAATTCATTCGCACGAATGTATCCATTCTAATTCATTCGTACGATCCATTCTAATTCATTCGCACGATCCATTCTAATTCATTCGTACGATCAATTCTAATTCATTCGCAAGAATGTATCCATTCTAATTCATTCGTACGATCCATTCTAATTCATTCATAGGATCCATTCTAATTCATTCATACAATCTATTCTAATTCATTCGCACGAATGTATCCATTCTAATTCATTCGTACGATCAGTTCTAATTCATTCACAAAATCTATTCTAATTCATTCATACGATCCATTCTAATTCATTCACACGAATGTATCCATTCTAATTCATTCATACGATCCATTCTAATTCATTCGTACGATCCATTCTAATTCACTCATACGATCCATTCTAATACATTCATACGATCCATTCTAATTCATTTGCACGAATATATCCATTCTAATTCATTCGTACGATCTATTCTAATTCCTTCGTACGATCCATTCTAATTCAATCGTACGATCTATTCTAATTCATTCGTACGATCCATTCTAATTCCTTCGTACGATCCATTCTAATTCATTCGTACGATCCATTCTAATTCATTCGTACAATCTATTCTAATTCATTCGTACGAATGGATACATTCGTGTGAATGAATTAGAATGGATCGTACGAATGAGTAAGAATGGATCATACGAATTAAATAGAATGGATTGCACGAATGAATTAGAATGGATCGTACGAATGAATTAGAATGGATCGTGTGAAAGAATTAGAATGGATTGTATGAATGAATTAGAATGGATCGTACGAATGAATTAGAATGGATCGTACGAATGAATTAGAATGGATCGTACGAATGAATTAGAATGGATCGTACGAATGAATTAGAATAGATCGTAAGAATGAATTAGAATGGATCGTACGAAGGAATTAGAATGGATCGTACGAATTAATTTGAATGGATATATTCATACAAATGAATTAGAATGGATCGTATGAATGTATTAGAATGGATCGTATGAGTGAATTAGAATGGATCGTACGAATGAATTAGAATGGATCGTATGAATGAATTAGAATGGATACATTCGTGTGAATGAATTAGATTGGATAGTATGAATGAATTAGAATAGATTTTGTGAATGAATTAGAACTGATCATACGAATGAATTAGAATGGATACATTCGTGCGAATGAATTAGAATGGATTGTATGAATGAATTAGAATGGATCGTACGAATGAACTAGAATGGATACATTCGTGCGAATGAATTAGAATGGATCGTACGAATGAATTAGAATGGATCGTACGAATGAATTAGAATGGATACATTCGTGTGAATGAATTAGAATGGATCGGACGAATGTATTAGAATGGATCGTACGAATGAATTAGAATGGATCGTACGAATGAATTAGAATGGATCGTACGAATAAATTCGAATGGATACATTCGTCCGAATGAATTAGAATGGATCATAAAAATGAGTAAGAATGGATCGTACGAATGAAATAGAATAGATTGTACGAATGAATTAGAATGGATCCTACGAATGAATTAGAATGGATCGTGTGAAAGAATTAAAATGGATTGTATGAATGAATTAGAATGGATCGTATGAATGAATTAGAATGGATCGTGCGAATGAATTCGAATGGATCGTACGAATTCATTCTAATTCATTCATACAATCCATTCTAATTCTTTCACACGATCCATTCTAATTCATTCGTACGTTCCATTCTAATTCATTAGCACGATCCATGCTAATTCATTCGTTCGATCAATTCTAATTTATTAGCACGATCCATTCTAATTCATTTGTACGATCCATTCTAATTCATTCGCATGATCCATTCTAATTCATTCATAGGATCCGTTCTAATTCATTCATACAATCCATTCTAATTCATTCGCACGAATGTATCCATTCTAATTCATTCGTACGATCAGTTCTAATTCATTCACAAAATCTATTCTAATTCATTCATACGATCCATTCTAATTCATTCACACGAATGTATCCATTCTAATTCATTCATACGATCTATTCTAATTCATTCGTACGATCCATTCTAATTCACTCATACGATCCATTCTAATACATTCATACGATCCATTCTAATTCATTTGCACGAATATATCCATTCTATTTCATTCGTACGATCCATTCTAATTCCTTCGTACGATCCATTCTAATTCATTCGTACGATCTATTCTATTTCATTCGTACGATCCATTCTTACTCATTCGTACGATCCATTCTAATTCATTCGTCCGATCCATTCTAATTCATTCGCACGAATGTATCCATTCTAATTCATTCGTTCGATCAATTCTAATTCATTAGCACGATCCATTCTAATTCATTCGTACAATCCATTCTAATTCATTCGCACGATCCATTCTAATTCATTCATAGGATCCATTCTAATTCATTCATACGATCTATTCTAATTCTTTCGCACGAATGTATCCATTCTAATTCATTCGCACGAATGTATCCTTTCTAATTCATTCGTACGATCCATTCTAATTCATTCGCACGATCCATTCTAATTCATTCGTACGATCAATTCTAATTCATTCGCACGAATGTATCCATTCTAATTCATTCGTACGATCCATTCTAATTCATTCATAGGATCCATTCTAATTCATTCATACAATCCATTCTAATTCATTCGCACGAATGTATCCATTCTAATTCATTCGTACGATCAGTTCTAATTCATTCACAAAATCTATTCTAATTCATTCATACGATCCATTCTAATTCATTCACACGAATGTATCCATTCTAATTCATTCATACGATCCATTCTAATTCATTCGTACGATCCATTCTAATTCACTCATACGATCCATTCTAATACATTCATACGATCCATTCTAATTCATTTGCACGAATATATCCATTCTAATTCATTCGTACGATCCATTCTAATTCCTTCGTACGATCCATTCTAATTCATTCGTACGATCTATTCTAATTCATTCGTACGATCCATTCTAATTCATTCGTACGATCCATTCTAATTCCTTCGTACGATCCATTCTAATTCATTCGTACGATCCATTCTAATTCATTCGTACAATCTATTCTAATTCATTCGTACGAATGGATACATTCGTGTGAATGAATTAGAATGGATCGTACGAATGAGTAAGAATGGATCATACGAATTAAATAGAATGGATTGCACGAATGAATTAGAATGGATCGTACGAATGAATTAGAATGGATCGTGTGAAAGAATTAGAATGGATTGTATGAATGAATTAGAATGGATCGTACGAATGAATTAGAATGGATCGTACGAATGAATTAGAATGGATCGTACGAATGAATTAGAATGGATCGTACGAATGAATTAGAATAGATCGTAAGAATGAATTAGAATGGATCGTACGAAGGAATTAGAATGGATCGTACGAATGAATTTGAATGGATATATTCATGCAAATGAATTAGAATGGATCGTATGAATGTATTAGAATGGATCGTATGAGTGAATTAGAATGGATCGTACGAATGAATTAGAATGGATCGTATGAATGAATTAGAATGGATACATTCATGTGAATGAATTAGATTGGATCGTATGAATGAATTAGAATAGATTTTGTGAATGAATTAGAACTGATCATACGAATGAATTAGAATGGATACATTCGTGCGAATGAATTAGAATGGATTGTACGAATGAATTAGAATGGATCGTACGAATGAACTAGAATGGATACATTCGTGCGAATGAATTAGAATGGATCGTACGAATGAATTAGAATGGATCGTACGAATGAATTAGAATGGATACATTCGTGTGAATGAATTAGAATGGATCGGACGAATGTATTAGAATGGATCGTACGAATGAATTAGAATGGATCGTACGAATGAATTAGAATGGATCGTACGAATAAATTCGAATGGATACATTCGTCCGAATGAATTAGAATGGATCATAAAAATGAGTAAGAATGGATCGTACGAATGAAACAGAATAGATTGTACGAATGAATTAGAATGGATCCTACGAATGAATTAGAATGGATCGTGTGAAAGAATTAGAATGGATTGTATGAATGAATTAGAATGGATCGTATGAATGAATTAGAATGGATCGTGCGAATGAATTCGGATGGATCGTACGAATTCATTCTAATTCATTCATACAATCCATTCTAATTCTTTCACACGATCCATTCTAAGTCATTCGTACGTTCCATTCTAATTCATTAGCACGATCCATGCTAATTCATTCGTTCGATCAATTCTAATTCATTAGCACGATCCATTCTAATTCATTTGTACGATCCATTCTAATTCATTCGCACGATCCATTCTAATTCATTCATAGGATCCGTTCTAATTTATTCATACAATCCATTCTAATTCATTCGCACGAATGTATCTATTCTAATTCATTCGTACGATCAGTTCTAATTCATTCACAAAATCTATTCTAATTCATTCATACGATCCATTCTAATTCATTCACACGAATGTATCCATTCTAATTCATTCATACGATCTATTCTAATTCATTCGTACGATCCATTCTAATTCACTCATACGATCCATTCTAATACATTCATACGATCCATTCTAATTCATTTGCACGAATATATCCATTCTATTTCATTCGTACGATCCATTCTAATTCCTTCGTACGATCCATTCTAATTCATTCGTACGATCTATTCTATTTCATTCGTACGATCCATTCTTACTCATTCGTACGATCCATTCTAATTCATTCGTCCGATCCATTCTAATTCATTCGCACGAATGTATCCATTCTAATTCATTCGTTCGATCAATTCTAATTCATTAGCACGATCCATTCTAATTCATTCGTACAATCCATTCTAATTCATTCGCACGATCCATTCTAATTCATTCATAGGATCCATTCTAATTCATTCATACGATCTATTCTAATTCTTTCGCACGAATGTATCCATTCTAATTCATTCGCACGAATGTATCCATTCTAATTCATTCGTACGATCCATTCTAATTCATTCGCACGATCCATTCTAATTCATTCGTACGATCAATTCTAATTCATTCGCACGAATGTATCCATTCTAATTCATTCGTACGATCCATTCTAATTCATTCATAGGATCCATTCTAATTCATTCATACAATCCATTCTAATTCATTCGCACGAATGTATCCATTCTAATTCATTCGTACGATCAGTTCTAATTCATTCACAAAATCTATTCTAATTCATTCATACGATCCATTCTAATTCATTCACATGAATGTATCCATTCTAATTCATTCATACGATCCATTCTAATTCATTCGTACGATCCATTCTAATTCACTCATACGATCCATTCTAATACATTCATACGATCCATTCTAATTCATTTGCACGAATATATCCATTCTAATTCATTCGTACGATCCATTCTAATTCCTTCGTACGATCCATTCTAATTCATTTGTACGATCTATTCTAATTCATTCGTACGATCCATTCTAATTCATTCGTACGATCCATTCTAATTCCTTCGTACGATCCATTCTAATTCATTCGTACGATCCATTCTAATTCATTCGTACAATCTATTCTAATTCATTCGTACGAATGGATACATTCGTGTGAATGAATTAGAATGGATCGTACGAATGAGTAAGAATGGATCATACGAATTAAATAGAATGGATTGCACGAATGAATTAGAATGGATCGTACGAATGAATTAGAATGGATCGTGTGAAAGAATTAGAATGGATTGTATGAATGACTTAGAATGGATCGTACGAATGAATTAGAATGGATCGTACGAATGAATTAGAATGGATCGTACGAATGAATTAGAATGGATCGTACGAATGAATTAGAATAGATCGTAAGAATGAATTAGAATGGATCGTACGAAGGAATTAGACTGGATCGTACGAATGAATTTGAATGGATATATTCATGCAAATGAATTAGAATGGATCGTATGAATGTATTAGAATGGATCGTATGAGTGAATTAGAATGGATCGTACGAATGAATAAGAATGGATCGTATGAATGAATTAGAATGGATACATTCGTGTGAATGAATTAGATTGGATCGTATGAATGAATTAGAATAGATTTTGTGAATGAATTAGAACTGATCATACGAATGAATTAGAATGGATACATTCGTGCGAATGAATTAGAATGGATTGTATGAATGAATTAGAATGGATCGTACGAATGAACTAGAATGGATACATTCGTGCGAATGAATTAGAATGGATCGTACGAATGAATTAGAATGGATCGTACGAATGAATTAGAATGGATACATTCGTGTGAATGAATTAGAATGGATCGGACGAATGTATTAGAATGGATCGTACGAATGAATTAGAATGGATCGTACGAATGAATTAGAATGGATCGTACGAATAAATTCGAATGGATACATTCGTCCGAATGAATTAGAATGGATCATAAAAATGAGTAAGAATGGATCGTACGAATGAAATAGAATAGATTGTACGAATATATTAGAATGGATCCTACGAATGAATTAGAATGGATCGTGTGAAAGAATTAGAATGGATTGTATGAATGAATTAGAATGGTTCGTATGAATGAATTAGAATGGATCGTGCGAATGAATTCGAATGGATCGTACGAATTCATTCTAATTCATTCATACAATCCATTCTAATTCTTTCACACGATCCATTCTAATTCATTCGTATGTTCCATTCTAATTCATTAGCACGATCCATGCTAATTCATTCGTTCGATCAATTCTAATTCATTAGCACGATCCATTCTAATTCATTTGTACGATCTATTCTAATTCATTCGCACGATCCATTCTAATTCATTCATAGGATCCGTTCTAATTCATTCATACAATCCATTCTAATTCATTCGCACAAATGTATCCATTCTAATTCATTCGTACGATCAGTTCTAATTCATTCACAAAATCTATTCTAATTCATTCATACGATCCATTCTAATTCATTCACACGAATGTATCCATTCTAATTCATTCATACAATCTATTCTAATTCATTGGTACGATCCATTCTAATTCACTCATACGATCCATTCTAATACATTCATACGATCCATTCTAATTCATTTGCACGAATATATCCATTCTATTTCATTCGTACGATCCATTCTAATTCCTTCGTACGATCCATTCTAATTCATTCGTACGATCTATTCTATTTCATTCGTACGATCCATTCTTACTCATTCGTACGATCCATTCTAATTCATTCGTCCGATCCATTCTAATTCATTCGCACGAATGTATCCATTCTAATTCATTCGTTCGATCAATTCTAATTCATTAGCACGATCCATTCTAATTCATTCGTACAATCCATTCTAATTCATTCGCACGATCCATTCTAATTCATTCATAGGATCCATTCTAATTCATTCATACAATCCTTTCTAATTCATTCGTACGATTCATTCTAATTCATTCGCACAATCCATTCTATTTCATTCGTACGATCCATTCTTACTCATTGGTACGATCCATTCTAATTCATTCGCACGAATGTATCCATTCTAATTCATTCGTACGAATCCATTCTAATTCATTCGTACAATCTATTCTATTTCATTCGTACGATCCATTCTTATTCATTCGTATGATCCATTCTAATTAATTCGGACGAATGTATCCATTCTAATTAGCATGGATCGTGCTAATGAATTAGAATGAATGAATTCGGATGAATGTATCCATTCTAATTAATTCGAACGAATGAATTAGCATGGATCGTGCTAATGAATTAGAATGGAACGTACGAATGAATTAGAATGGATCGTGTGAAAGAATTAGAATGGATTGTATGAATGAATTAGAATGAATTCGTACGATCCATTCGAATTCATTCGCACGATCCATTCTAATTCATTCATACGATCCATTCTAATTCATTCATACAATCCATTCTAATTCTTCCATACGATCCATTCTAATTCATTCGGACGAATGTATCCATTCTAATTTATTCGTACGATCCATTCTAATTTATTCGTACGATCCATTCTAATTCATTCGTACGATCCATTCTAATTCATTCGTCCGATCCATTCTAATTCATTCGCACGAATGTATCCATTCTAATTCATTCGTACGATCTATTCTAATTTATTTGTACGATCCATTCTAATTCATTCGTAAGATCCATTCTAATTCATTCGTACGATCCATTCTAATTCATTCGTACGATCCATTTTAATTTATTCGTACGATCCATTCTAATTCATTCGCACGAATGTATCCATTCTATTTCATTCGTACGATCCATTCTTACTCATTCGTATGATCCATTCTAATTCATTTGTATGATCCATTCTAATTCATTCGTACGATCCATTCTAATTCATTCGTACGATCCATTCTAATTCATTCGCAAGATCCATTCTAATTCATTCATACGATCCATTCTAATTCATTCATACGATCCATTCTAATTCATTCCTACAATCCATTCTAATTCATTCGCCTGATCCATTCTAATTCATTCATACGATCCATTCTATTCGAATGGATCATGCGATCCATTCGAATTCATTCGCACGATCCATTCTAATTCATTCATACGATCCATTCCAATTCATTCATACAATGCATACTAATTCTTTCACGCGATCCATTCTAATTCATTCATACGATCCATTCTAATTCATTCGTACAATCCATTCTATTTCATTTGTACGATCCATTCTTACTCATTCGTATGATCCATTCTAATTCATTCGTACGATCCATTCTAATTCATTTCTACGATCCATTCTAATTCATTCGTACAATCCATTCTATTACATTCGTACGATCCATTCTTACTCATTCGTATGATCCATTCTAATTCATTCGCACGAATGTATCCATTCTAATTCATTCATACAATCCATTCTAATTCATTCCGTACGATCCATTCTAATTCATTCGTACGATCGTACGAATCAATTAGAATGGATCGTACGAATGAATTAGAATAGACTGTGCGAATGAATTAGAATGGATCGTACGAATGAATTAGAATGGATCGTACGAATGAATTAGAATGGATCATATGAATGAGTAAGAATGGATCGTACGAATGAATTAGAATGGATCGTACGAATGAATTAGAATGGATCGTACGAATAAATTAGAATGGATACATTCGTCCGAATGAATTCGAATGGATCATACGAATGAGTAAGAATGGATCGTACGAATGAAATAGAATAGATTGTACGAATGAATTAGAATGGATCCTACGAATGAATTAGAATGGATCGTGTGAAAAAATTAGAATGGATTGTATGAATGAATTAGAATGGATCGTATGAATGAATTACAATGGATCGTGCGAATGAATTCGAATGGATCGTACGAATTCATTCTAATTCATTCATACAATCCATTCTAATTCTTTCACATGATCCATTCTAACTCATTCGTACGTTCCATTCTAATTCATTAGCACGATCCATGCTAATTCATTCGTTCGATCAATTCTAATTCATTAGCACGATCCATTCTAATTCATTCGTACGATCCATTCTAATTCATTCGCACGATCCATTCTAATTCATTCATAGGATCTATTCTAATTCATTCATACGATCTATTCTAATTCTTTCTTACGAATGTATCCATTCTAATTCATTCGCACGAATGTATCCATTCTAATTCATTTGTACGATCCATTCTAATTCATTCGTACGATCCATTCGAATTCATTCGCACGATCCATTCTAATTCATTCATATGATCCATTCTAATTCATTCATACAATCCATTCTAATTATTTCACACGATCCATTCTAATTCATTCGTACGATCCATTCTAATTCATTCGTACAATCCATTATATTTAATTCGTACGATCCATTCTTACTCATCCGTATGATCCATTCTAATTCATTCGTATGATCCATTCTAATTCATTCGTACGATCCATTCTAATTCATTCGTACGATCCTATCTAATTCATTCGTATGATCCATTCTAATTCATTCGCACGAATGTATCCATTCTAGTTCATTCGTACGATCCATTCTAATTCATTCGTACGATCCATTCTAATTCATTCGTACGATCCATTCTAATTCATTCGTACAATCTATTCTAATTCATTCGTACGAATGGATACATTCGTGTGAATGAATTAGAATGGATCGTACGAATGAGTAAGAATGAATTAGAATGGATTAGAATGGATCGTGCGAATGAATTAGAATGGATCGTACGAATGAATTAGAATGGATCGTGCTAATGAATTAGAATTGATCGAACGAAAGAATTAGCATGGATCGTGCATTCGTACGATCCATTCTAATTCATTCGTAAGATCCATTCTAATTCATTCGTACGATCCATTCAAATTCATTCGTACGATCCATTCTAATTCATTCGCACGAATGTATCCATTCTAGTTCATTCGTACGATTCATTCTAATTCATTCGTACGATCCATTCTAATTCATTCATACGATCTATTCTAATTCATTCGCACGATCGATTCTGATTCATTGATACGATCCATTCTAATTCATTCATAGAATCCATTCTAATTCTTTCACACGATCCATTCTAATTCATTCGTAGGATCCATTCTAATTCATTTGTACAATCTATTCTATTTCATTCGTACGATCCATTCTTACTCATTCGTATTATCCATTCCAATTCATTCGGACGAATGTATCCATTCTAATTTATTCGTACGATCCATTCTAATTCATTCGTACGATCTATTCTAATTCATTCGTACGATCCATTCTAATTCATTCGTCCGATCCATTCTAATTCATTCGCACGAATGTATCCATTCTAATTCATTCGTACGATCCATTCTAATTCATTCGTACTATCCATTCTAATTCATTCGCACGAATGTATCCATTCTAGTTCATTCGTACGATCCATTCTAATTCATTCGTACGATCCATTCTAATTCATTCGCACGATCCATTCAAATTCATTCGTACGATCCATTCTAATTCATTCATACGATCCATTCTAATTCATTCGTACGATCCATTCTAATTCATTCGTACGATCCATTCTTACTCATTCGTATGATCCATTCTAATTCATTCGGACGAATGTATCCATTCTAATTTATTCGTACAATCCATTCTAATTCATTCGTATGATCCATTCTAATTCATTCATACGATCCAATCTAATTCATTCGTCCGATCCATTCTAATTCATTCGCAGGAATGTATCCATTCTAATTCATTCGTAGGATCCATTCTAATTCTTTCGTACGATCCATTCTAATTCATTCGTAAGATCCATTCTAATTCATTCGTACGATCCATTCTAATTCATTCGTACGATCCATTCTAATTCATTCGCACGATCCATTCTAATACATTCATACGATCCATTCTAATTCATTTGCACGAATATATCCATTCTAATTCATTCGTACGATCCATTCTAATTCCTTCATACGATCCATTCTAATTCATTCGTACGATCTATTCTAATTCATTCGTACGATCCATTCTAATTCATTCGCACGATCCATTCTAATTCATTCATAGGATCCATTCTAATTCATTCATACGATCTATTCTAATTCTTTCGTACGAATGTATCCATTCTAATTCATTCGCACGAATGTATCCATTCTAATTCATTCGTACGATCCATTCTAATTTATTTGTACGATCCATTCTAATTCATTCGTACGATCCTATCTAATTCACTCATACGATCCATTCTAATACATTCATACGATCCATTCTAATTCATTTGCACGAATATATCCATTCTAATTAATTCGTACGATCCATTCTAATTCATTCGTATGATCCATTCTAATTTATTCGCACGAATGTATCTATTCTAATTCATTCGTACGAATCCATTCTAATTCCTTCGTACGATCCATTCTAATTCATTCGTACGATCTATTCTAATTCATTCGTACGATCCATTCAAATTCATTCATACGATCTATTCTAATTCCTTCGTACGATCCATTCTAATTCATTCGCACGAATGTATCCATTCTAGTTCATTCGTATGATCCATTCTAATTCATTCGTACGATCCATTCTAATTCATTCATACGATCTATTCTAATTCATTCATACAATCCATTCTAATTCTTTCACACGATCCATTCTAATTCATTCGTATGATCCATTCTAATTCATTCGTACGATCCATTCTAATTCATTTGTACGATCCATTCTAATTCATTCGTACAATCCATTCTATTTCATTCGTACGATCCATTCTTACTCATTCGTATGATCCATTCTAATTCATTCGCACGAATGTATCCATTCTAATTCATTCATACAATCCTTTCTAATTCATTCCGTACGGTCCATTCTAATTCATTCGTACGATCGTACGAATGAATAAGAATGGATCGTACGAATGAATTAGAATAGATTGTACGAATGAATTAGAATGGATCCTACGAAAGAATTAGAATGGATCGTGTGAAAGAATTAGAATGGATCGTACAAATGAATTAGAATGGATTAGAATGGATCATGCGAATGAATTAGAATGGATCGTACGAATGAATTAGAATAGATTGTATGAATGAGTTAGAATGGATCTTACGAATGAATTAGAATGGGTCGTACGAATGAATTAGAATGGATCCTACGAAGGAATTAGAATGGATCGGAAGAATGAATTAGAATGGATCGTACGAATGAATTAGAATGGATCGTACGAATGAATTAGAATGGATCGTACGAATGAATTAGAATGGATCATACGAATGTGTAAGAATGGATCATATGAATGAAATAGAATAGATTGTACTAATGAATTAGAATGGATCCTACGAATGAATTAGAATGGATCGTGTGAAAGAATTAGAATGGATTGTATGAATGAATTAGAATGGATCGTATGAATGAATTAGAATGGATTGTGCGAATGAATTCGAATGGATCGTACGAATTCAATCTAATTCATTCATACAATCCATTCTAATTCTTTCACACGATCTATTCTAATTCATTCGTAGGATCCATTCTAATTCATTCGTACAATCTATTCTATTTCATTCGTACGATCCATTCTTACTCATTCGTATGATCCATTCTAATTCATTCGGACGAATGTATCCATTCTAATTTATTCGTACGATCCATTCTAATTCATTCGTACGATCCATTCTAATTCATTCGTACGATCCATTCTAATTCATTCATCCGATCCATTCTAATTCATTCGCACGAATGTATCCATTTTAAATCATTCCTACGGTCCATTCTAATTCATTCGCACAATCCATTCTATTTCATTCGTACGATCCATTCTTACTCATTCGTATGATCCATTATGGATACATTCGTGCGAATGAATTAGAATGGATCATACGAATGAGTAAGAATGGATCGTACGAATGAAATAGAATGGATTGTGCGAATGAATTAGAATGGATCGTACGAAAGAATTAGATTGGATTGTATGAATGAATTAGAATAGATCGTATGAATGAATTAGAATGGATCGTACGAATGAATTAGAATGGATCGTACGAATGAACTAGAATGGAAACATTCGTGCGAATGAATTAGAATGGATCGTACGAATGAATTAGAATGGATCGTACGAATGAATTAGAATGGATCTTACGAATGAATTAGAATGGATCGTAAGAATGCACGATCCATGCTAATTCATTCGTTCGATCAACTCTAATTCATTAGCACGATCCATTCTAATTCATTCGTACGATCCATTCTAATTCATTCGCACGATCCATTCTAATTCATTCGTACGATCCATTCTAATTCTTTCACACGATCCATTCTAATTCATTCGTACGATCCATTCTAATTCATTCGTACGATCTATTCTAATTCATTCGTACGATCCATTCTAATTCATTCGTACGATCCAGTCTAATTCCTTCGTACGATCCATTCTAATTCCTTCATACAATCCATTCTAATTCTTTCACACAATCCATTCTAATTCATTCGTATGATCCATTCTAATTCATTCGTGCAATCCATTCTATTTCATTCGTACGATCCATTCATACTCATTCGTACGATCCATTCTAATTCATTCACACGAATGTATCCATTCGTGTGAATGAATTAGAATGGATCGTACGAATGAATTAGAATGGATCGTATGAATGAATTAGAATGGATCATACGAATGAATTAGAATGGATCGTGCGAATGAATTAGAATGGATCGTATGAATGAATTAGAATGGATCGTACGAATGAACTAGAATGGATACATTCGTGCGAATGAATTAGAATGGATTGTACGAATGAATTAGAATGGATCCTACGAATGAATCGTACGAATGAATTAGAATGGATCGTGTGAAAGAATTAGAATGGATTGTATGAATGAATTAGAATAGATCGTATGAATGAATTAGAATGGATCGTACGAATGAATTAGAATGGATCGTACGAATGAACTAGAATGGATACATTCGTGCGAATGAATTAGAATGGGTCGTACGAATGAATTAGAATGGATCGTACGAATGAATTAGAATGGATCTTAAGAATGAATTAGAATGGATCGTACAAATGCACGATCCATGCGAATGAATTAGAATAGATCGTACGAATGAACTAGAATGGATACATTCGTGCGAATGAATTAGAATGGATCGTACGAATGAATTAGAATGGATCGTACGAATGAATTAAAATGGATCTTACGAATGAATTAGAATGGATCGTACGAATGAATTAGAATGGATACATTCGTGCGAATGAATTAGAATGGATCGGACGAATGAATTAGAATGGTTCGTACGAATGAATTAGAATGGATCGTACGAATGAATTAGATTGGATCGTACGAATAAATTAGAATGGATACATTCGTCCGAATGAATTAGAATGGATCATACGAATGAGTAAGAATGGATCGTACGAATGAAATAGAATAGATTGTACGAATGAATTAGAATGGATTCGTACGAATGAATTAGAATGGATACATTCGTGCGAATGAATTAGAATGGATCGTACCAATGAGTAAGAATGGATCGTACGAATGAAATAGAATGGATTGTGTGAATTAATTAGAATGGATCATACGAATGAATTTGAATGAATCGTACGAATTAATTAGAATGGATACATTTGTGTGAATGAATTAGAATGGATTGTATGAATGAATTAGAATGGATTGTACAAATTAATTAGAATGGATCATACGAATGAATTAGAATGGATCGTACGAATGAATTAGAATGGATCGTACGAATGAATTAGAATGGATCGTGTGACATTCTAATACATTCATACGATCCATTCTAATTCATTTGCACGAATATATCCATTCTAATTCATTCGTACTATCCATTCTAATTCTTTCGTACGATCCATTCTAATTCATTCGTACGATCTATTCTAATTCATTCGTACGATCCATTCTAATTCATTCGTACGATCCATTCTAATTCATTCGTACGATCCATTCTAATTCATTCGTACGATACATTCTAATTCATTCGTACAATCCATTCTAATTCATTCGCACGATCCATTCTAATCCATTCTAATTCATTCTTACTCATTCGTACGATCCATTCTAATTCATTCACACGAATGTATCCATTCATACGAATGAATTAGAATAGATTGTACGAATGAATTAGAATGGATCGTATGGATGAATTAGAATGGATCGTACGAATGAATTAGAATGGATCGTACGAATGAATTAGAATGGATCGTACGAATGAACTAGAATGGATACATTCGTGCGAATGAATTAGAATGGATCATACGAATGAATTAGAGAGGATCGTACGAATGAATTAGAATGGATCGTACGAATGAATTAGAATGGATCATACGAATGAATTAGAATGGATCGTATGAATGAATTAGAATGGATCGTGCGAATGAATTCGAATGGATCGTATGAATTCATTCTAATTCATTCATACAATCCATTCTAATTCTTTCACACGATCTATTCTAATTCATTCGTAGGATCCATTCTAATTCATTTGTACAATCTATTCTATTTCATTCGTACGATCCATTCTTACTCATTTGTATGATCCATTCTAATTTATTCGGGCGAATGTATCCATTCTAATTTATTCGTACGATCCATTCTAATTCATTCGCTCGATCCATTCTAATTCATTCGTACGATCCATTCTAATTCATTCGTCCGATCCATTCTAATTCATTCGCACGAATGTATCCATTCTAATTCATTCGTACGGTCCATTCTAATTCATTCGCACAATCCATTCCATTTCATTCGTACGATCCATTCTTACTCATTCGTATGATCCATTACGGATACATTCGTGCGAATGAATTAGAATGGATCATACGAATGAGTAAGAATGGATCGTACGAATGAAATAGAATGGATTGTGCGAATGAATTAGAATGGATCGTACGAATGAATTAGAATGGATCGTGTGAAAGAATTAGAATGGATTGTATGAATGAATTAGAATAGATCGTATGAATGAATTAGAATGGATCGTACGAATGAATTAGAATGGATCGTACGAATGAACTAGAATGGATACATTCGTGCGAATGAATTATAATGGATCGTACGAATGAATTAGAATGGATCTTACGAATGAATTAGAATGGATCGTACGAATGCACGATCCATGCGAATGAATTAGAATAGATCGTACGAATGAACTAGAATGGATACATTCGTGCGAATGAATTAGAATGGATCGTACGAATGAATTAGAATGGATCGTACGAATGAATTAGAATGGATCGTACGAATGAATTAGAATGGATCGTACGAATGAATTAGAATAGATACATTCGTGCGAATGAATTAGAATGGATACATTCGTGCGAAAGAATTAGAATAGATCGTATGAATGAATTAGAATGGATCCTATGAATGAATTAAAATGGATCGTGCGAATGAATTAGAATGGATCGTACGAATGAATTAGAATGGATCGTGCTAATGAATTTGAATTGATCGAACGAATGAATTAGAATGGATACATTCGTGCGAATGAATTAGAATGGATACATTCGTGCGAATGAATTAGAATGGATCGGACGAATGAATTAGAATGGATCGTACGAATGAGTAAGAATGGATCGTACGAATAAAATAGAATAGATCGTACGAATGAATTAGAATGGATCGTACGAAGGAATTAGAATGGATCGTACGAATGAATTAGAATGGATATATTCGTGCAAATGAATTAGAATGGATCGTATGAATGTATTAGAATGGATCGTATGAGTGAATTAGAATGGATCGTACGAATGAATTAGAATGGATCGTATGAATGAATAAGAATGGATACATTCGTGTGAATGAATTAGAATGGATCGTATGAATGAATTAGAATAGATTTTGTGAATGAATTAGAACTGATCGTACGAATGAATTAGAATGGATTTATTCGTGCGAATGAATTAGAATGGATTGTATGAATGAATTAGAATGGATCGTACGAATTAATTAGAATGGATCGTACGAATGAATTAGAATGGATCGTGCGAATGAATTAGAATGGATCGTACGAATGAATTGGAATGGATACATTTGTGCGAATGAATTAAAATGGATCGTACGAATGAATTAGAATGGATCGTATGAATGAATTAGAATGGATCGTACGAATGAATTAGAATGGATCGTGCGAATAAATTAGAATGTATCGTATGAATGAATTAGAATGGATCGTACGAATGAACTAGAATGGATACATTCGTGCGAATGAATTAGAATGGATCGTACGAATGAATTAGAATGGATCGTACGAATGAATTAGAATGGATCTTACGAATGAATTAGAATGGATCGTACGAATGAATTAGAATGGATCGTACGAATGAATTAGAATGGATACATTCGTGCGAATGAATTAGAATGGATCGGACGAATGAATTAGAATGGATCGTACGAATGAATTAGAATGGATCGTACGAATGAATTAGAATGGATCGTACGAATAAATTAGAATGGATAAATTCGTCCGAATGAATTAGAATGGATCATACGAATGAGTAAGAATGGATCGTACGAATGAAATAGAATAGATTGTACGAATGAATTAGAATGGATCCTAGGAATGAATTAGAATGGATCGTGTGAAAGAATTAGAATGGATTGTATGAATGAATTAGAATGGATCGTATGAATGAATTAGAATGGATCGTGCGAATGAATTTGAATGGATCATACGAATTCATTCTAATTTATTCATACAATCCATTCTAATTCTTTCACACGATCTATTCTAATTCATTCGTAGGATCCATTCAAATTCATTCGTACAATCTATTCTATTTCATTCGTACGATCCATTCTTACTCATTCGTATGATCGATTCTAATTCATTCGGACGAATGTATCCATTCTAATTTATTCGTATTATCCATTCTAATTCATTCGTACGATCCATTCTAATTCATTCGTACGATCCATTCTAATTCATTCGTCTGATCCATTCTAATTCATTCGCACGAATGTATCCATTCTAATTCACTCGTACGGTCCATTCTAATTCATTCGCACAATCCATTCTATTTCATTCGTACGATCCATTCTTACTCATTCGTATGATCCATTATGGATACATTCGTGCGAATGAATTAGAATGGATCATATGAATGAGTAAGAATGGATCGTACGAATGAAATAGAATGGATTGTGCGAATGAATTAGAATGGATCGTACGAATGAATTAGAATGGATCGTGTGAAAGAATTAGAATGGATTGTATGAATGAGTTAGAATAGATCGTATGAATGAATTAGAATGGATCGTACGAATGAATTAGAATGGATCGTACGAATGAACTAGAATGGATACATTCGTGCGAATGAATTAGAATGGATCGCACGAATGCATTAGAATGAATCGTACGAATGAATTAGAATGGATCGTACGAATGCACGATCCATGCGAATGAGTTAGAATAGATCGTATGAATGAACTAGAATGGATACATTCATGCGAATGAATTAGAATGGATCGTACGAATGAATTAGAATGGATCGTACGAATGAATTAGAATGGATCTTACGAATGAATTAGAATGGATCATACGAATGAATTAGAATGGATCGTACGAATGAATTAGAATGGATACATTCGTGCGAATGAATTAGAATGGATCGGACGAATGAATTAGAATGGATCGTACGAATGAATTAGAATGGATCGTACGAATAATTAGAATGGATCGTACGAATAAATTAGAATGGATACATTCGTCCGAATGAATTAGAATGGATCATACGAATGAGTAAGAATGGATCGTACGAATGAAATAGAATAGATTGTACGAATGAATTAGAATGGATTCGTATGAATGAATGAGAATGGATACATTCGTGCGACTGAATTAGAATGGATCGTACCAATGAGTAAGAATCGATCGTACGAATGAAATAGAATGGATTGTGCGAATGAATTAGAATGGATCATACAAATGAATTAGAATGGATCATACGAATTAATTAGAATGGATACATTCGTGCGAATGAATTAGAATGGATTGTATGAATGAATTAGAATGGATCGTACGAATGAATTAGAATGGATCATACGAATTAATTAGAATGGATTATACGAATGAATTAGAATGGATCGTACGAATGAATTAGAATGGATACATTCGTGCGAATGAATTAGAATGGATTGTGCGAATGAATAAGAACAGATCGTGCGAATGAATTAGAATGGATCGTATGAATGAATTAGAATGGATCGTGCGAATGAATTAGAATGGATCGTACGAATGAATTAGAATGGATACATTTGTGCGAATGAATTAGAATGGATCGTACAAATGAATTAGAATGGATCGTATGAATGAATTAGAATGGATCGTACGAATGAATTAGAATGGATCGTGCGAATGAATTAGAATGGATCGTACGAATGAATTAGAATGGATCGTACGAATGAACTAGAATGGATACATTCGTGCGAATGAATTAGAATGGATCATACGAATGAATTAGAATGGATCGTACGAATGAATTAGAATGGATCTTACGAATGAATTAGAATGGATCGTACGAATAAATTAGAATGGATCGTACGAATGAATTAGAATGGATACATTCGTGCGAATGAATTAGAATGGATCGGACGAATGAATTAGAATGGATCGTACGAATGAATTAGAATGGATCGTACGAATGAATTAGAATGGATCGTACGAATAAATTAGAATGGATACATTTGTCCGAATGAATTAGAATGGATCATACAAATGAGTATGAATGGATCGTACGAATGAAATAGAATAGATTGTACGAATGAATTAGAATGGATCCTACGAATGAATTAGAATGGATCGTGTGAAAGAGTTAGAATGGATTGTATGAATGAATTAGAATGGATCGTATGAATGAATTAGAATGGATCGTGCGAATGAATTAGAATGGATCATACGAATTCATTCTAATTCATTCATACAATCCATTCTAATTCTTTCACACGATCTATTCTAATTCGTTCATAGGATGCATTCTAATTCATTCGTACAATCTATTCTATTTCATTCGTACGATCCATTCTTACTCATTCGTATGATCCATTCTAATTCATTCGGACGAATGTATCCATTCTAATTTATTCGTACGATCCATTCTAATTCATTCGTACGATCAATTCTAATTCATTCATACGATCCATTCTAATTCATTCGTCCGATCCATTCTAATTCATTCGCACGAATGTATCCATTCTAATTCATTCGTACGGTCCATTCTAATTCATTCGCACAATCCATTCTATTTCATTCGTACGATCCATTCTTACTCATTCGTATGATCCATTATGGATACATTCGTGCGAATGAATTAGAATGGATCATACGAATGAGTAAGAATGGATCGTACGAATGAAATAGAATGGATTGTGCGAATGAATTAGAATGGATCGTACGAATGAATTAGAATGGATCATGTGAAAGAATTAGAATGGATTGTATGAATGAATTAGAATAGATCGTATGAATGAATTAGAATGGATCGTACGAATGAATTAGAATGGATCGTATGAATGAACTAAAATGGATACATTCGTGCGAATGAATTAGAATGGATCGTACGAATGAATTAGAATGGATCGTATGAATGAATTAGAATGGATCGTACGAATGAATTAGAATGGATCATACGAATGAATTAGAATGGATCGTACGAATGAACTAGAATGGATACATTCGTGCGAATGAATTAGAATGGATCGTACGAATGAATTCGAATGGATCGTATGAATGAATTAGAATGGATCGTACGAATGAATTAGAATGGATCATACGAATGAATTATAATGGATCGTACGAATGAATTAGAATGGATACATTCGTGCGAATGAATTAGAATGGATACATTCGTGCGAAAGAATTAGAATAGATCGTATGAATGAATTAGAATGGATCCTATGAATGAATTAGAATGGATCGTGCGAATGAATTAGAATGGATCGTACGAATGAATTAGAATGGATCGTGCTAATGAATTAGAATTGATCGAACGAATGAATTAGAATGCATACATTCGTGCGAATGAATTAGAATGGATCAGACGAATAAATTAGAATGGATCGTACGAATGAGTAAGAATGGATCGTACGAATGAAATAGAATAGATCATACGAATGAATTTGAATGGATCGTACGAAGGAATTAGAATGGATCGTACGAATGAATTAGAATGGATATATTCGTGCAAATGAATTAGAATGGATCGTATGAATGTATTAGAATGGATCATATGAGTGAATTAGAATGGATCGTACGAATGAATTAGAATGGATCGTATGAATGAATTAGAATGGATACATTCGTGTGAATAAATTAGAATGGATCGTATGAATGAATTAGAATAGATTTTGTGAATGAATTAGAACTGATCGTACGACTGAATTAGAATGGATACATTCGTGCGAATGAATTAGAATGGATTGTATGAATGAATTAGAATGGATCGTACGAATGAATTAGAATGGATCGTATGAGTGAATTAGAATGGATACGAAGGAATTAGAATGGATCGTACGAAGGAATTAGAATAGATCATACGAATGAAATAGAATGGATCGTACGAAGGAATTAGAATGGATCATACGAAGGAATTAGAATGGATCGTACGAAGGAATTAGAATGGATCGTACGAATGAATTAGAATGGATATATTCGTGTAAATGAATTAGAATGGATCGTATGAATGAATTAGAATGGATCGTATGAGTGAATTAGAACGGATAGTACGAATGAAGTAGAATGGATCGTATGAATGAATTAGAATGGATACATTCGTGCGAATGAATTAGAATGAATCGTATGAATGAATTAGAATAGATTGTGCGAATGAATTAGAATGGATCGTACGAATGAATTAGAATGGATACATTCGTGCGAATAAATTAGAATGGATTGTATGAATGAATTAGAATGGATCGTACGAATGAATTAGAATGGATCGTACGAATGAATTAGAATAGATTGCGCAAATGAATTAGAATGGATCGTACGAATGAATTAGAATGGATCGTACGAAGGAATTAGAATGGATCGTACGAATAAATTAGAATGGATCGTACGAATGAATTAGAATAGATCGTACGAAGGAATTAGAATGGATCGTATGAATGAATTAGAATGGATCGTACGATTGAATTAGAATGGATCATACGAATGAGTAAGAATGGATCGTATGAATAAATTAGATTGGATCGTACGATCCATTCTAATTCATTAGCATGGATCATGCTAATGAATTAGAATGGAATATACGAATGAATTAGAATGGATCGTAGAATGGATCGTACAAATGAATTAGAATGGATCGTACGAATGAATTAGAATAGATCATAGGAATGAATTAGAATGGATCGTGCAAATGAATTAGAATGGATACATTCGTACGAATGAATTAGAATGGATCGTACGAATGAATTAGAATGGATCGTACGAATGAATTAGAATGGATCGTACGAATGAATTCGAATGGATCGTACGATCCATTCTAATTCATTCACACAATCCATTCTAATTCATTCGCACGAATGTATCCATTCTAATCCATTCGTACGATCCATTCTAATCCATTCGTACGATCCATTCTAATTCATTCGCATGAATGTAACCATTCTAATTCATTCACACGATCGGATGAATTAGAATGGATACATTCGTGCGAATGAATTAGAATGGATTGTGTGAATCCATTAGACTGGATCGTGCGAATGAAAAAGAATGGATCATACGAATGAATTAGAATGGATCGTACGAATTAATTAGAATGGATACATTCGTGCGAATGAATTAGAATGGATTGTATGAATGAATTAGAATGGATCGTACGAATGAATTAGAATGGATCATACGAATTAATTAGAATGGATCATACGAATGAATTAGAATGGATCGTACGAATGAAATACAATGGATCGTACGAATGAACTAGAATGGATCGTTCGAATGAACTAGAATAGATACATTCGTGCGAATGAATTAGAATGGATCGTACGAATGAATTAGAATGGATCGTACGATTCATTCTAATTCATTCGTATGATCCATTCTAATACATTCGTACGATTCATGCTAATTCATTCGCACGATCCATTCTAATTTATTCGTACGATCCATTCTTATTCATTCATACGATCCATTCTAATTCATTCGCACAATCCATTCTAATTCATTCGTACAATCCATTCTAATTCATTCGTATGATCCATTCTAACTCATTCGGTGGATCCATTCTAATTCATTCGTATGATCCATTCTAATTCATTCTCACGATCCATTCTAATTTATTCGTACGATCCATTCTAATTCATTCGTACGATGTATTCTAATTCATTCGCACGAATGTAACCATTCTAATTCATTCATACGATTCATTCTAATTCATTCGTACGATCCATTCTAATTCATTCGCACGAATGTACCCATTCTAGTTCATTCGTACGATCCATTCTAATTCATTCGTACGATCCATTCTAATTCATTCGCACGATCCATTCTAATTTATTCGTCCGATCCATTCTAATTCATTCGCACGAATGTATCCATTCTAATTCATTCGTACGATCCATTCTAATTCATTCGTACGATCCATTCTAATTCATTCGCACGAATGTACCCATTCTAGTTTATTCGTACGATCCATTCTAATTCATTCGTACGATCCATTCTAATTCATTCGCACGATCCATTCTAATTCATTCGTACGATCAATTCTAATTCATTCGCACGAATGTATCCATTCTAATTCATTCGTACGATCCTGAATTAGAATGGATGGTACGAATGAATGGATCGTGCGAATGAATTAGAATGGAATATACGAATGAATTAGAATGGATCATACGAATTAATTAGAATGGATCATACGAATGAATTAGAATGGATCGTACGAATGAATTAGAATGGATCGTGCGAATGAATTAGAATGGATCGTACAAAAGAATTAGAATGGATACATTTGTGCGAATGAATTAGAATGGATCGTACGAATGAATTAGAATGGATCGTATGAATGAATTAGAATGGATCGTACGAATGAATTAGAATGGATCGTGCGAATGAATTAGAATGGATCGTACGAATGAATTAGAATGGATCGTGTGAAAGAATTAGAATGGATCGTACGAATGAATTAGAATGGATCATGCGAATGAATTAAAATGGATCGTACGAATGAATTAGAATGGATACATTCGTGCGAATGAATTAGAATGGATCGGACGAATGAATTAGAATGGATCGTACGAATGAGTAAGAATGGATCGTACGAATGAAATAGAATAGATCATACGAATGAATTAGAATGGATCGTACGAAGGAATTAGAATGGATCGTACGAATGAATTAGAAAGGATATATTCGTGCAAATGAATTAGAATGGATCGTATGAATGTATTAGAATGGATCGTATGAGTGAATTAGAATGGATCGTACGAATGAATAAGAATGGATCGTATGAATGAATTAGAATGGATACATTCGTGTGAATGAATTAGAATGGATCGTATGAATGAATTAGAATAGATTTTGTGAATAAATTAGAACTGATCGTACGAATGAATTAGAATGGATACATTCTTGCGAATGAATTAGAATGGATTGTATGAATGAATTAGAATGGATCCTATGAATGAATTAGAATGGATCGTACGAATGAATTAGAATGGATAGATTCGTGCGAATGAATTAGAATTGATCGTACGAATGAATTAGAATGGATCGTGCGAATGAATTAGAATGGATCGTACGAATGAATTAGAATGGATACATTCGTGCGAATGAATTAGAATAGATACATTCGTGCGAAAGAATTAGAATAGATTGTTTGAATGAATTAGAATGGATTGTATGAATGAATTAGAATGGATCATATGAATGAATTAGAATGGATCGTGCGAATGAATTCGAATGGATCGTACGAATTCATTCTAATTCATTCATACAATCCATTCTAATTCTTTCACACGATCCATTCTAATTCATTCGTACGTTCCATTCTAATTCATTAGCACGATCCATGCTAATTCATTCGTTCGATCAATTCTAATTCATTAGCACGATCCATTCTAATTCATTCGTACGATCCGTTCTAATTCATTCGTACGATCCATTCTAATTCATATGCACAAAGGTATCCATTCTAATCCATTCGTAGGATCCATTCTAATCCATTCGTACGATCCATTCTAATTCATTCGTACGATCCATTCTAATTCATTCGCACGAATGTATCCATTCTAATTCATTCGTACGATCCATTCCAATTCGTTCGTACGATCCATTCTAATTCATTCGTAAGATCCATTCTAATTCATTCGTACGATCCATTCTAATTCATTCGTACGATTCATTCTAATTCATTCGCACGAATGTATCCATTCTAATTCATTCATACGATCCATTCTACTTCATTCGTACTATCCGTTCTAATTCACTCATGCGATCCATTCTAATTCATTCATACGATCCATTCTAATTCATTTGCACGAATATATCCATTCTAATTCATTCGTACGATCCATTCTAATTCCTTCGTACGATCCATTCTAATTCCTTCGTACGATCCATTCTATTTCATTCGTATGATCCATTATAATTCCTTCATATGATCCATTCTAATTCCTTCGTATCCATTCTAATTCACTCATACGATCCATTCTAATTCATTCATACGATCCATTCTAATTCATTCATACAATCGATTCTAATTCATTCGCACGAAAGTATCCATTCTAATTCATTCGTACGATCAGTTCTAATTCATTCACAAAATCTATTCAAATTCATTCATACAATCTATTCTAATTCATTCACATGAATGTATCCATTCTAATTCATTCATACGATCCTTTCTAATTCATTCGTACGATCCATTCTAATTCACTCATACGACCAATTCTAATACATTCATACGATCCATTCTAATTCATTTGCACGAATATATCCATTCTAATTCATTTGTACGATCCATTCTAATTCCTTCGTACGATCCATTCTAATTCATTCGTACGATCTATTCTAATTCATTCGTCCGATCCATTCTAATTCATTCGCACGAATGTATCCATTCTAATTCATTCGTACGATCCATTCTAATTCATTCGTCCGATCCATTCTAATTCATTCACACGAATGTATCCATTCTAATTCATTCGTACGATCCATTCTAATTCATTCGTACGATCCATTCTAATTAATTCGTAAGATCATTCTAATTCATTCGTATGATCCATTCTAATTCATTCGTACGATTCATTCTAATTCATTCGCATGAATGTATCCATTCTAGTTCATTCGTACGATCCATTCTAATTCATTCGTACGATCCATTCTAATTCATTCGCACGATCCATTCTAATTCATTCATACGATCAATTCTAATTCATTCGCACTAATGCATCCATTCTAATTCATTCGTACGATCCTGAATTAGAATGGATCGTACGAATGAATTAGAATGGATACCTTTGTGCATATGAATTAGAATGGATCGTACGAATGAATTAGAATGGATCATATTAATGAATTAGAATGGATCATACAAATGAATTAGAATGGATACATTCATGTGAATGAATTAGAATGGATCGTGCGAATCGATTAGACTGGATCGTGCGAATGAATAAGAATAGATCATACGAATGAATTAGAATGGATCGTACGAATTAATTAGAATGGATACATTCGTGCGAATGAATTAGAATGGATTGTATGAATGAATTAGAATGGATCGTACGAATAAATTAGAATTGATCATACGAATTAATTAGAATGGATCGTATGAATGAATTAGAATGGATCGTACGAATGAATTAGAATGGATACATTCGTGCGAATGAATTAGAATGGATCGGACGAATGAATTAGAATAGATCGTACGAATGAATTAGAATGGATCGTACGAAGGAATTAGAATGGATCGTACGAATGAATTAGAATGGATATATTCGTGCAAATGAATTAGAATGAAATAGAATGGATCGTGCGAATGAATTAGAATGGATCGTACGAATGAATTAGAATGGATCGTGCTAATGAATTAGAATTGATCGAACGAATGAATTAGCATGGATCGTGCTAATGAATTAGAATGGAACGTACGAATGAATTAGAATGGATCGTACGAATGAATTAGAATGGATCGTACGAAGGAATTAGAATGGATCGTACGAATGAACTAAAATGGATTAGAATGGATCGTACGAATGAATTAGAATGGATCGTACGAATGAATTAGAATGGATCGTACGAATGAATTAGAATGGATCATACGAATTAATTAGAATGGATCATACGAATGAATTAGAATGGATCGTACGAATGAATTAGAATGGATCGTACGAATGAATTAGAATGTATACATTCGTGCGAATGAATTAGAATGGATTGTGCGAATGAATAAGAACAGATCGTGCGAATGAATTAGAATGGATCGGACGAATGAATTAGAATGGATACATTCGTGCGAATGAATTAGAATGGATACATTCGTGTGAATGAATTAGAATGGATCGTATGAATGAATTAGAATAGATTTTGTGAAAGAATTAGAATGGATTAGAATGGATAGTATGAATGAATTAGAATGGATACATTCGTGCAAATGAATTAGAATGGATCATACGAATGAGTAAGAATGGATAGTACGAATGAAATAGAATGGATTGTACTAATGAATTAGAATGGATCGTACAAATGAATTAGAATGGATCGTACGAATGAATTAGAATGGATCATACGAATGAATTAGAATAGATTGTATGAATGAATTAGAATAGATCGTATGAATGAATTAGAATGGATCGTACGAATGAATTAGAATGGATCGTACGAATGAACTAGAATGGATACATTCGTGCGAATGAATTAGAATGAATCGTACGAAGGAATTAGAATGGATCGTACGAATGAATTAGAATGGATCGTACGAATGAATTAGAATGGATCGTACGAAGGAATTAGAATGGATCGTACGAATGAATTAGAATGGATCGTACGAATGAATTAGAATGGATCTTACGAATGAATTAGAATGGATCGTACGAATGAATTAGAATGGATCGTACGAATGAATTAGAATAGATCGTACGAAGGAATTAGAATGGATCGTACGAATGAATTAGAATGGATCGTACGAATGAATTAGAATGGATCATACGAATGAATTAGAATAGATCGTACGAAGGAATTAGAATGGATCGTACGAATGAATTAGAATGGATATATTCGTGCAAATGAATTAGAATGGATCGTATGAATGAATTAGAATGGATCGTACGAATGAATTAGAATGGATCGTGCGAATGAATTCGAATGGATCGTACGAATGAATTAGAATGGATCGTACGAATGAACTAGAATGGATACATTCGTGCGAATGAATTAGAATGGATCGTACGAATGAATTAGAATGGATCCTACGAATGAATCGTACGAATGAATTAGAATGGATCGTGTGAAAGAATTAGAATGGATTGTATGAATGAATTAGAATAGATCGTATGAATGAATTAGAATGGATCGTACGAATGAATTAGAATGGATCGTACGAATGAACTAGAATGGATACATTCGTGATCGTACGAATGAATTAGAATGGATATATTCATGCAAATGAATAAGAATGGATCGTATGAATGTATTAGAATGGATCGTATGAGTGAATTAGAATGGATCGTACGAATGAATTAGAATGGATCTTACGAATGAATTAGAATGGATCGTACGAATGAATTAGAATGGATCGTACGAATGAATTAGAATGGATACATTCGTGCGAATGAATTAGAATGGATTGGACGAATGAATTAGAATGGATCGTACGAATGAATTAGAATGGATCGTACGAATGAATTAGAATGGATATATTCGTCCGAACGAATTAGAATGGATCATACGAATGAGTAAGAATGGATCGTACGAATGAAATAGAATAGATTATACGAATGAATTAGAATGGATTCGTACGAATGAATTAGAATGGATACATTCGTTGGAATAAATTAGAATGGATCGTACCAATGAGTAAGAATGGATCGTACGAATGAAATAGAATGGATTGTGCGAATGAATTAGAATGGATCGTACGAATGAATTAGAATGGATCGTGTGAAAGAATTAGAATGGATCGTATGAATGAATTAGAATAGATCGTATGAATGAATTAGAATGGATCATACGAATGAATTAGAATGGATCGTACGAATGAATTAGAATGGATCGTACGAATAAATTAGAATGGATACATTCGTGTGAATGAATTAGAATGGATACATTCGTGCGAAAGAATTAGAATAGATCGTATGAATGAATTAGAATGGATCCTATGAATGAATTAGAATGGATCGTGCGAATGAATTAGAATGGATCGTACGAATGAATTAGAATGGATCGTACGAATGAATTAGAATGGATCGTGCTAATGAATTAGAATTGATCGAACGAATGAATTAGCATGGATCGTGCTAATGAATTAGAAGGGAACGTACGAATGAATTAGAATGGATCGTGTGAAAGAATTAGAATGGATTAGAATGGATTAGAATGGATCGTGTGAAATAATTAGAATGAAATAGAATGGATCGTACGAATGAATTAGAATGGATTGTGCGAATGAATTAGAATGGACCGTACGAATGAATTAGAATGGATCGTATGAATGAATTAGAATGGATACATTCGTGCGAATGAATTATAATGGATCGGACGAATGAATTAGAATGGATCGTACGAATGAATTAGAATGGATCCAATGAATGAATTAGAATGGTTACATTCATGCGAATGAATTAGAATGGATCGTACGAATGGATTAGAATGGATCGTACGAATGAATTAGAATGGATCATACGAATGAGTAAGAATGAATCGTACGAATGAATTAGAATGGATACATTTGTGCGAATGAATTAGAATGGATCGTACGAATGAATTAGAATGGATCGTATGAATGAATTAGAATGGATCGTGCGAATGAATTCGAATGGATCGTACGAATTCATTCTAATTCATTCATACAATCCATTCTAATTCTTTCACACGATCCATTCTAATTCATTCGTACGTTCCATTCTAATTCATTAGCACGATCCATGCTAATTCATTCGTTCGATCAATTCTAATTCATTAGCACGATCCATTCTAATTCATTCGTACGATCCATTCTAATTCATTCGCACGAACCATTCTAATTCATTCATAGGATCCATTCTAATTCATTCATACGATCTATTCTAATTCTTTCACACGAATGTATCCATTCTAATTCATTCGCACGAATGTATCCATTCTAATTCATTCGTATGATCCATTCTAATTCATTCGTACGATCCATTCTAATTCATTCGTACGATCCATTCTAATTCATTCATACGATCTATTCTAATTCATTCATACAATCCATTCTAATTCTTTCACACGATCCATTCTAATTCATTCGTATGATCCATTCTAATTCCTTCGTACGATCCATTGTAATTCATTCGTACGATCCATTCTAATTCATTCGTACGATCCATTCTAATTCATTCGTACGATCCATTCTAATTCATTCGTACGATCTATTCTAATTCATTCGTACGAATGGATACATTCGTGTGAATGAATTAGAATGGATCGTACGAATGAGTAAGAATGGATCGTATGAATGAAATAGAATGGATTGCATGAATGAATTAGAATGGATCATACGAATGAATTAGAATGGATCGTGTGAAAGAATTAGAATGGATTGTATGAATGAATTAGAATGGATCGTACGAATGAATTAGAATGGATCGTACTAGGATCCATTCTAATTCATTCGTACAATCTATTCTATTTCATTCGTACGATCCATTCTTAATCATTCGTATGATCCATTCTAATTCATTCGGACGAATATATCCATTCTAATTTATTCGTACGATCCATTCTAATTCATTCGTATGATCCATTCTAATTCATTCGTACGATCCATTCTTACTCATTCATATGATCCATTCTAATTCATTCGTATGATCCATTCTAATTCATTCGTACGATCCATTCTAATTCATTCGTACGATCAATTCTAATTCATTCGCACTATCCATTCTAATTCATTCGTACGATCCATTCTAATTCATTCGTATGATCCATTCTAATTTATTCGTTCAAATATATCCATTCTAATTCATTCGTACGATCCATTCTAATTCATTTGCACGATCCATTCTAAGTCATTCGAACGAATGTATCCATTCTAATTCATTTGCACGATCCATTCTAATTCATTCCTATGATCTATTCTAATTCATTCGTACGATCCATTCTAATTCATTCTAATTCATTCATACGATCCATTCTACGATCCATTCTAATTCATTCGTATATTCCATTCTAATTCATTAACACGATCCATGCTAATGAATTAGAATGGATCGTACGATCCAATCTAATTCATTCATACGATCCATTCTTACTCATTCGTATGATCCATTCTAATTCAATCGTACGATCCATTCTAATTCATTCGTACGATCCATTCTAATTCCTTCGTACGATCCATTCTAATTCATTCGTACGATCCATTCTAATTCATTCGTACGATCCATTCTAATTCCTTCGTACGATCCATTCTAATTCATTCGTACGATCCATTCTAATTCATTCGCGCAATCTATTCTAATTCATTCGTACGATCCATTCTAATTCATTCGTACGATCCATTCTAATTCACTCATACAATCCATTCTAATTTATTCGCACGAATGTATCTATTATAATTCATTCGTACGATCCATTCTAATTCATTCGCACAATCTATTCTAATTCATTCATACGATCCATTCTAATTCATTCGCACGAATGTATCCATTCTAATTCATTCATACGATCCATTCTACTTCATTCATACTATCCGTTCTAATTCACTCATACGATCCATTCTAATTCATTCATACGATCCATTCTAATTCATTTGCACGAATATATCCATTCTAATTCATTCGTACGATCCATTCTAATTCCTTCGTACGATCCATTCTAATTCCTTCGTACGATCCATTCTAATTCCTTCGTACGATCCATTCTATTTCATTCGTATGATCCATTCTAATTCCTTCGTACAATCCATTCTAATTCCATCGTATCCATTTTAATTCACTCATACGATCCATTCTAATTCATTCGTACGATCCATTCTAATTCATTCATACAATCCAATCTAATTCATTTGCACGAATGTATCCATTCTAATTCATTCGTACGATCAGTTCTAATTCATTCACAAAATCTATTCTAATTCATTCATACGATCCATTCTAATTCATTCACACGAATGTATCCATTCTAATTCATTCATACGATCCATTCTAATTCATTCGTACGATCCATTCTAATTCACTCATACGATCCATTCTAATACATTCATACGATCCATTCTAATTCATTTGCATGAATATATCCATTCTAATTCATTCGTACGATCCATTCTAATTCCTTCGTACGAGCCATTCTAATTCATTCGTACGATCTATTCTAATTCATTCGTACAATCCATTCTAATTCATTCGTACGATCTATTCTATTTCATTCTAATTCATTCTAATTCATTCATTTGATCCTTTCTAGTTCATTCGTACGATCCATTCTATTTCATTCGTCCGATCCATTCTTATTCATTCGTATGATCCATTCTAATTCATTCGCACGATCCATTCTAATTCATTCGTATGATCTATTCTAATTCATTCATACGATCCATTCTAATTCATTCGTACGATCCATTCTAATTCATTCGCACGATCCATTCTAATTCATTCGCACGATCCATTCTAATTCATTCATACGATCCATTCTAATTCATTCCTACAATCCATTCTAATTCATTCGCCAGATCCATTCTAATTCATTCATACGATCCATTCTATTCGAATGGATCATGCGATCCATTCGAATTCATTCGCCCGATCCATTTAATTCATTCATAATGGATACATTCGTGCGAATGAATTAGAATGGATCGTATGAATGAATTAGAATGGATCGACGAATGAATTAGAATGGATCGTGCGAATGAATTAGAATGGATCGTACGAATGAATTAGAATGGATCGTACGAATGAACTAGAATGGATACATTCGTGCGAATGAATTAGAATGGATCGTACGAATGAATTAGATTGGATCGTACGAATGAATTTGAATGGATCTTACGAATGAATTAGAATGGATCGTACGAATGAATTAGAATGGATCGTACGAATAAATTAGAATGGATACATTCGTCCGAATGAATTAGAATGGATCATACGAATGAGTAAGAATGGATCGTACGAATGAAATAGAATAGATTGTACGAATAAATTAGAATGGATCCTACGAATGAATTAGAATGGATCGTGTGAAAGAATTAGAATGGATTGTATGAATGAATTAGAATAGATCGTATGAATGAATTAGAATGGATCGTATGAGTGAATTAGAATGGATACGAAGGAATTAGAATGGATCGTACGAAGGAATTAGAATGGATCTTACGAAGGAATTAGAATGGATCGTACGAAGGAATTAGAATGGATCGTACGAATGAATTAGAATGGATATATTCGTGCAAATGAATTAGAATGGATCGTATGAATGAATTAGAATGGATCGTATGAGTGAATTAGAAAGGATAGTACGAATGAAGTAGAATGGATCGTATGAATGAATTAGAATGGATACATTCATGGGAATGAATTAGAATGGATCGTATGAATGACGATCCATTCTAATTCATTCGTACGATCCATTCTAATTCATTCGCACAAATGTATCCATTCTAATTCATTCGTACGATCCATTCTAATTCATTCGTAAGATCCATTCTAATTCATTCGTACGATCCATTCTAATTCATTCGTACGATCCATTCTAATTCATTCGCGAATGTATCCATTCTAATTCATTCGTACGATCCATTCTAATTCATTCGTACGATCCATTCTAATCATTCATACGATCTATTCTAATTCATTCATACAATCCATTCTAATTCTTTCACACGATCCATTCTAATTCATTCGTACGATCCATTCTAATTCATTCGCACAATCCATTCTATTTCATTCGTACGATCCATTCTTACTCATTCGTATGATCCATTCTAATTCATTCGCACGAATGTATCCATAATGGATCATACGAATGAGTAAGAATGGACCGTACGAATGAAATAGAATGGATAGTGAGAATGAATTAGAATGGACCGTACGAATGAATTAGACGTACGAATGAATTAGAATGGATACATTCGTGCAAATAAATTAGAATGGATCATACGAATGAGTAAGAATGGATTGTCATTCTAATTCATTCGTATGATCCATTCTAATTCATTTGTATCCATTCTATTTCAATCGCACGATCCATTCTAATTCATTCGCGCAATCTATTCTAATTCATTCGTACGATCCATTCTAATTCATTCGTACGATCCATTCTAATTCATTCATACAATCCATTCTAATTTATTCGCACGAATGTATCCATTCTAATTCATTCGTACGATCCATTCTAATTCATTCGCACAATCTATTCTAATTCATTAATACGATCCATTCTAATTCATTCGCACGAATGTATCCATTCTAATTCATTCATACGATCCATTCTACTTCATTCGTACGATCCATTCTAATTCATTCGCATGAATGTAACCATTCTAATTCATTCATTTGATCCATTCTAATTCATTCGTACGATCCATTCTAATTCATTCGTCCGATCCATTCTTACTCATTCGTATGATCAATTCTAATTCATTCGCCCGATCCATTCTTACTCATTCGTACGATCCTGAATTAGAATGGATCGTACGAATGAATTAGAATGGATACCTTTGTGCATATGAATTAGAATGGATCGTATGAATGAAATAGAATGAATTCCTGCGATCCATTCGAATTCATTCGCACGATTCATTCTAATTCATTCATACGATCCATTCTAATTCATTCATACAATCCATTCTAATTCTTTCACACGATCCATTCTAATTCATTCGTAGGATCCATTCTAATTCATTCGTACAATCTATTCTATTTCATTTGTACGATCCATTCTTACTCATTCGTATGATCCATTCTAATTTATTCGTACGATCCATTCTAATTCATTCGTACGATCCATTCTAATTCATTTGTACGATCCATTCTAATTCATTCGTCCGATTCATTCTAATTCATTCGCACGAATGTATCCATTCTAATTCATTCGTACGATCCATTCTAATTCATTCGTACTCCATTCTAATTCATTCATAAGATCCATTCTAATTCATTCGTACGGTCCATTCTAATTCATTCGTACGATCCATTCTAATTCATTCGCACGAATGTATCCATTCTAGTTCATTCGTACGATCCATTCTAATTCATTCGTACAATCCATTCTAATTCATTCGCATGATCCATTCTAATTCATTCGTACGATCCATTCTAATTCATTCGTACGATCCATTCTAATTCATTCGTACGATCCATTCTAATTCATTCGTACGATCCATTCTAATTCATTCGTACGATCCATTCTAATTCATTCGTACGATCCATTCTAATTCATTCGCACGAATGTATCCATTCTAATTCATTCGTACGATCTATTCTAATTCATTCGTACGATCCATTCTAATTAATTCGTATGATCCATTCTAATTCATTCGTATGATCCATTCTAATTCATTCGTACGATCCATTCTTACTCATTCGTACGATCCATTCTAATTCCATCGTACGATCCATTCTAATTCCTTCGTACGATCCATTCTAATTCATTCGCACGATCCATTCTAATTCTTTCATACAATCCATTCTAATTCTTTCGTGCGAATAAATTAGAATGGATACCTTTGTGCATATGAATTAGAATGGATCGTACGAATGAATTAGAATGGATCATATTAATGAATTAGAATGGATCGTACGAATGAATTAGAATGGGTACATTCGTGCGAATGAATTAGAAAGGATCGTGCGAATCAATTAGACTGGATCGTGCGAATGAATAAGAATAGATCATACGAATGAATTAGAATGGATCGTACGAATTAATTAGAATGGATACATTCGTGCGAATGAATTAGAATGGATTGTTTGAATGAATTAGAATGGATCGTACGAATGAATTAGAATGGATCATACGAATTAATTAGAATGGATCATACGAATGAATTAGAATGAATCGTACGAATGAATTAGAATGGATCGTACGAATGAATTAGAATGGATCGTGCGAATGAATTAGAATGGATATATTTGTGCGAATGAATTAGAATGGTTCGTACAAATGAATTAGAATGGATCGTACGAATGAATTAGAATGGATCTTACGAATGAATTAGAATGGATCGTACGAATGAATTAGAATGGATCGTACGAATGAATTAGAATGGATACATTCGTGCGAATGAATTAGAATGGATCGTACGAATGAATTAGAATGGATCGTACGAATAAATTAGAATGGATACATTCGTTCGAATGAATTAGAATGGATCATACGAATGAGTAAGAATGGATCGTACGAATGAAATAGAATAGATTGTAAGAATAAATTAGAATAGATTCGTACGAATGAATTAGAATGGATACATTCGTGCGAATGAATTAGAATGGATCGTACCAATGAGTAAGAATGGATCGTACGAATGAAATAGAATAGATTGTGCGAATGAATTAGAATGGATCGTACGAATGAATTAGAATGGATCGTACGAATTAATTAGAATGGATCGTACGAATGAATTAGAATGGATACATTCGTGCGAAAGAATTAGAATAGATCGTATGAATGAATTAGAATGGATCCTATGAATGAATTAGAATAGATCGTGTGAATGAATTAGAATGGATCGTACAAATGAATTAGAATGGATCGTGCTAATGAATTAGAATTGATCGAACGAATGAATTAGCATGGATCGTGCTAATGAATTAGAATGGAACGTACGAATGAATTAGAATGGATCGTGTGAAAGAATTAGAATGGATTGTATGAATGAATTAGAATGAATTCGTACGATCCATTTGAATTCATTCGCACGATCCATTCTAATTCATTCATAGGATCCATTCTAATTCATTCGTACGATCCATTCTAAATCATTCGCACAAATGTATCCATTCTAATTCATTCGTACGATCCATTCTAATTCATTCGCACGATCCATTCTAATTCATTCGTACGATCCATTCTAATTCATTAGCATAATCCATGCTAATTCATTCGTTCGATCAATTCTAATTCATTAGCACGATCCATTCTAATTCATTCGTACGATCCATTCTAATTCATTCGCACGATCCATTCTAATTCATTCGTACGATCCATTCTAATTCTTTCACACGATCCATTCTAATTCATTCGTACGATCCATTCTAATTCATTCGCACAATCCATTCTAATTCATTCGTACGATCCATTCTAATTCATTCATACAATCCATTCTAATTCATTCGTACGATCCATTCTAATTCATTCGCACAAATGTATCCATTCTAATTCATTCGTACGATCCATTCTAATTCATTCGCACGATCCATTCTAATTCATTCGTACATCCATTCTAATTCATTCGCACGATATGTTCTTATTCATTCGCACAATCCATTCTAATTCATTCGCACGAATGTATCCATTCTAATTCATTCGTACGATCCATTCTAATTCATTCGTATGATCCATTCTAATTAATTCGTATGATCCATTCTAATTCATTCGTACGATCCATTCTAATTCATTCATACAATCCATTCTAATTCATTCGTACGATCCATTCTAATTCATTCATACGATCCATTCCAATTCATTCATACGATCCATTCTAATTCATTCGTCCGATCCATTCTAATTCATTCGCACGAATGTATCCATTCTAATTCATTTGTACGGTCCATTCTAATTCATTCGCACAATCCATTCTATTTCATTCGTACGATCCATTCTTACTCATTCGTATGATCCATTATGGATACATTCGTACGAATGATTTAGAATGGATCATACGAATGAGTAAGAATGGATCGTACGAATGAAATAGAATGGATTGTGCGAATGAATTAGAATGGATCGTACGAATGAATTTGAATGGATCGTACGAATGAATTAGAATGGATCTTTCGAATGAAATAGAATGGATCGTACGAATGAATTAGAATGGATACATTCGTGCGAATGAATTAGAATGGATCTGACGAATGAATTAGAATGGATCGTACGAATGAATTAGAATAGATCAAATGAATGAATTAGAATGGTTACATTCATGCGAATGAATTAGAATGGATCGTACGAATGGATTAGAATGGATCGTACGAATGGATTAGAATGGATACATTCGAGTGAATGAATTAGAATGGATCGTACCCATTCTAATTCATTCATAAGATCCATTCTAATTCATTCATATGATCCATTCTAATTAATTCGTATGATCCATTCTAATTCATTCGTACGATCTATTCTAATTCATTCATACAATCCATTCTAATTCATTCGCACGAATGTATCCATTCTAATTAATTTGTACTATCCATTCAAATTCATTCGTATGATCTATTCTTATTCATTCGCACGATCCAGTCTAATTGATTCGGACGATCCATTCTAATTCATTCGCACGAATGTATCCATTCTAATTCATTCGTACGATCCATTCTAATTCATTAATATGATCCATTCTAATTCATTCGTACGATCCATTCTAATTAATTCGCACGAATGTAACCATTCTAATTCATTCATACGATTCATTCTAATTTATTCGTATGAGCTATTCTAATTCATTCGTACGATCCATTCTAATTCATTCGTACGATCCATTCTAATTCATTCGTACGATCCATTCTAATTCAATCGTCCGATCCATTCTAATTCATTCGCACGAATGTATCTATTCTAATTCATTCGTACGATCCATTCTAATTCATTCGTACGATCCATTCTAATTCATTCGTAAGATCCATTCTAATTCATTCGTACGATCCATTCTAATTCATTCGTACGATCCATTCTAATTCATTCGCACGAATGTATCCATTCTAGTTCATTCGTACGATCTATTCTAATTCATTCGCATGGATCGTGAATTCGTACGATCCATTCTAATTCATTCGTAAGATCCATTCTAATTCATTCGTACGATCCATTCTAATTCATTCGTACGATCCATTCAAATTCATTCGCACAATCCATTCTATTTCATTCGTACGATCCATTCTTACTCATTCGTATGATCCATTCTAATTCATTCGTACGAATGTATCCATAATGGATCATACGAATGAGTAAGAATGGATCGTACGAATGAAATAGAATGGATTGTGCGAATGAATTAGAATGGACCGTACGAATGAATTAGAAAGAATACATTCGTGCGAATGAATTAGAATGGATCGGACGAATGAATTAGAATGGATCGTTTGAATGAATTGGAATGGATCGAATGAATGAATTAGAATGGATCGTACGAATAAATTAGAATGGATACATTCGTCCGAATGAATTAGAATGGATCATACAAATGAGTAAGAATGGATCGTACGAATGAAATAGAATATATTGTACGAATGAATTAGAATGGATCCTACAAATGAATTAGAATAGATCGTGTGAAAGAATTAGAATGGATTGTATGAATGAATTAGAATGAATTCGTACGATCCATTCGAATTCATTCGCACGATCCATTCTGATTCATTCATACGATCCATTCTAATTCATTCATCAATCCATTCTAATTCTTTCACACGATCCATTCTAATTCATTCGTAGGATCCATTCTAATTCATTTGTACAATCTATTCTATTTCATTCGTACGATCCATTCTTACTCATTCGTATTATCCATTCTAATTCATTCGGACGAATGTATCCATTCTAATTTATTCGTACGATCCATTCTAATTCATTCGTACGATCCATTCTAATTCATTCGTACGATCCATTCTAATTCATTCGTTCGATCCATTCTAATTCATTCGCACGAATGTATCCATTCTAATTCATTCGTACGATCCATTCTAATTCATTCGTACGATCCATTCTAATTCATTCGTAAGATCCATTCTAATTCATTAGTACGATCCATTCTAATTCATTCGTACGATCCATTCTAATTCATTCGCACGAATGTATCCATTCTAGTTCATTCGTACGATCCATTCTAATTCATTCGTACGATCCATTCTAATTCATTCGCACGATCCATTCAAATTCATTCGCACGATCCATTCTAATTCATTCATACGATCCATTCTAATTCATTCGTACGATCCATTCTAATTCATTCACACAAATGTATCCATTCTAATTCATTCGTACGATCCATTCTAATTCATTCGCACGATCCATTCTAATTCATTCGTACGATCCATTCTAATTCTTTCACACGATCCATTCTAATTCATTCGTACGATCCATTCTAATTCATTCGCATGATCCATTCTAATTCATTCGTACGATCCATTCTAATTCATTCATACGATCCATTCTAATTCATTCGTACGATCCATTCTAATTCATTCGCACAAATGTATCCATTCTAATTCATTCGTACGATCCATTCTAATTCATTCGCACGATCCATTCTAATTAATTCGTACGATCCATTCTAATTCATTCGCACGATCTGTTCTTATTCATTCGCACAATCCATTCTAATTCATTCGCACGAATGTATCCATTCTAATTCATTCGCACGAATGTATCCATTCTGATTCATTCGTACGATCCATTCTAATTCATTCGTACGATCCATTCTAATTCATTCGTATGATCCATTCTAATTCATTCGTACGATCCATTCTAATTCATTCATACAATCCATTCTAATTCATTCGTACGATCCATTCTAATTCACTCATACGATCCATTCTAATACATTCATACGATCCATTCTAATTCTTTTGCACGAATATATCCATTCTAATTCATTCGTACGATCCATTCTAATTCATTTGTACGATCCATTCTAATTCATTCGCACACTCCATTCTAATTCATTCGCACGAATGTATCCATTCTAATTCATTCGTACGATCCATTCTAATTCATTCGTACGATCCATTATAATTCATTCGTACAATCTATTCTAATTCCTTCGTACGAATGGATACATTCGTGTGAATGAATTAGAATGGATCGTACGAATGAGTAAGAATGGATCGTTCGAATGAAATAGAATGGATTGCATGAATGAATTAGAATGGATCGTACGAATGAATTAGAATGGATCGTGTGAAAGAATTAAAATGGATTGTATGAATGAATTAGAATGGATCGTACGAATGAATTAGAATGGATCGTACGAAGGAATTAGAATGGATCGTACGAATGAATTAGAATGGATCATACGAATGAATTAGAATAGATCGTACAAACGAATTTGAATGGATCGTACGAAGGAATTAGAATGGATCGTACGAATGAATTAGAATGGATATATTCGTGCAAATGAATTAGAATGGATCGTATGAATGTATTAGAATGGATCGTATGAGTGAATTAGAATGGATCGTACGAATGAATTAGAATGGATCGTATGAATGAATTAGAATGAATACATTCGTGTGAATGAATTAGAATGGATCGTATGAATGAATTAGAATAGATTTTGTAAATGAATTAGAACTGATCGTACGAATGAATTAGAATGGATACATTCGTGCGAATGAATTAGAATGGATTGTATGAATGAATTAGAATAGATCGTACGAATGAATTAGAATGGATCGTATGAGTGAATTAGAGTGGATACGAAGGAATTAGAATAGATCGTACGAAGGAATTAGAATGGATCATACGAATGAAATAGAATCGATCGTACGAAGGAATTAGAATAGATCGTACGAAGGAATTAGAATGGTACGAAGGAATTAGAATGGATCGTACGAAGGAATTAGAATGGATCGTACGAATGAATTAGAATGGATATATTCATGCAAATGAATTAGAATGGATCGTATGAATGAATTAGAATGGATCGTATGAGTGAATTAGAACGGATAGTATGAATGAAGTAGAATGGGTCGTATGAATGAATTAGAATGGATACATTCGTGCGAATGAATTAGAATGGATCGTATGAATGAATTAGAATAGATTGTGCAAATGAATTAGAATGGATCGTACGAATGAATTAGAATGGATACATTCGTGCGAATAAATTAGAATGGATTGTATGAATGAATTAGAATGGATCGTACGAATGAATTAGAATGGATCGTACGAATGAATTAGAATAGATTGTGCGAATGAATTAGAATGGATCGTATGAATGAATTAGAATGGATCGTACGAAGGAATTAGAATGGGTCATACGAATGAATTAGAATGGATCGTACGAATGAATTAGAATGGATCGTACGAAGGAATTAGAATGGATCGTACGAATGAATTAGAATGGATCGTACGATTGAATTAGAATGGATCATACGAATGAGTAAGAATGGATCGTATGAATGAATTAGATTGGATCGTACGATCCATTCTAATTCATTAACATTGATCGTGCTAATGAATTAGAATGGATCGTACGAATGAATTAGAATGAATCGTACGAATGAATTAGAATGAATTAGAATGGATCGTACGAATGAATTAGAATAGATCATAGGAATGAATTAGAATGGATCGTGCAAATGATTTAGAATGGATACATTCGTGCGAATGAATTAGAATGGATCGTGCGAATGAATTAGAATGGATCGTACGAATGAATTAGAATGGATATATTTGAACGAATAAATTAGAATGGATCATACGAATGAATTAGAATGGATAGTGCGAATGAATTAGAATCGATCGTACGAATGAATTAGAATGGATCGTACGAATGAATTAGAATGGATCGTACGAATGAATTAAAATGGATACATTCGAGCGAATGAATTAGAATAGTTCGTAGGAATGAATTAGAATGGATCGTACGAAGGAATTAGAATGGATACATTTGTGAGAATGAATTAGAATGGATCGTACGAATGAATTAGAATGCATCGTACGAAAGAATTAGAATGGATATATTCGTGCGAATGAATTAGAATGGATCGTACGAATGAATTAGACTGGATCGTACGAATGAATTTGAATGGATACATTTGTGCGAATGAATCTAAATGGAATGTATGAATGAATTACAATGGATCGTACGAATGAATTAGAATGGATCATACGAATGAATTAGAATAGCTCATACGAATGAATTAGAATGAATCGTATGAATGAATTAGAATGGTTACATTCGTGCGAATGAATTAGAATGGATCGTACGAATGAATTAGAATGGATCGTACGAATAAATTAGAATGGATCGTGGGAATGAATTAGAATGGATCTTACGAATGAATTAGAATGGATCGTACGAATGAATTAGAATGGATCGTACGAATGAATTAGAATGGATACATTCGTGCGAATGAATTAGAATGGATCGGACGAATGAATTAGAATGGATCGTACGAATGAATTAGAATGGACCAAATGAATGAATTAGAATGGTTACATTCATCCGAATGAATTAGAATGGATCGTACGAATGGATTAGAATGGATACATTCGTGCGAATGAATTAGAATGGATTGTATGAATGAATTAGAATGGATCGTACGATCCATTCGAATTCATTCGCACGATCCATTCTAATTCATTCATACGAACCATTCTAATTCATTCATACAATCCATTCTAATTCTTTCACACGATCCATTCTAATTCATTCGTACAATCTATTCTATTTCATTCGTACGATCCATTCTTACTCATTCGTATGATCCATTCTAATTCATTCGGACGAATGTATCCATTCTAATTTATTTGTACGATCCATTCTAATTCATTCGCACGATCCATTCTAATCCATTCTTACTCATTCGTATGATCCATTCTCATTCAATCGTACGATCCATTCTAATTCATTCTTACGATCCATTCTAATTCTTTCGTATGATCCATTCTAATTCATTCGTACGATCCATTCTTATTCATTCGTACGATCCATTCTAATTCCTTCGTACGATCTATTCTAATTCATTCGTACGATCCATTCTAATTCATTCACGCAATCTATTCTAATTCATTCGTACGATCCATTCTAATTCATTTGTACGATCCATTCTAATTCATTCATACAATCCATTATAATTTATTCGCACGAATGTATCCATTCTAATTCATTTGTACGATCCATTCTAATTCATTCGCACAATCTATTCTAATTCATTCATACGATCCATTCTAATTCATTCGCACGAATGTATCCATTCTAATTCATTCATACGATCCATTCTACTTCATTCGTACTATCCGTTCTAATTCACTCATATGATCCATTCTAATTCATTCATATAATCCATTCTAATTCATTTGCACGAATATATCCATTCTAATTCATTCGTACGATCCATTCTAATTCCTTCGTACGATCCATTCTAATTCCTTCGTACGATCCATTCTATTTCATTCGTATGATCCATTCTAATTCCTTCGTACGATCCATTCCAATTCCTTCGTATCCATTCTAATTCACTCATACGATCCATTCTAATTCATTCGTATGATCCATTCTAATTCATTCATACAATCCATTCTAATTCTTTCACACAATCCTTTCTAATTCATTCGTACGATCCATTCTAATTCATTCGCACAATCCATTCTATTTCATTCGTACGATCCATTCTTACTCATTCGTATGATCCATTCTAATTCATTCGCACGAATGTATCCATAATGGATCATACGAATGAGTAAGAATGGATCGTACGAATGAAATAGAATGGATTGTGCGAATGAATTAGAATGGACCGTACGAATGAATTAGAATGGATACATTCGTGCGAATGAATTAGAATGGATCGGACGAATGAATTAGAATGGATCGTACGAATGAATTAGAATGGATACATTCGTCCGAATGAATTAGAATGGATCATACGAATGAGTAAGAATGGATCGTACGATTGAAATAGAATAGATTGTACGAATGAATTAGAATGGATACATTCGTGCGAATGAATTAGAATGGATCGTACCAATGAGTAAGAATGGATCGTACGAATGAAATAGAATGGATTGTGCGAATGAATTAGAATGGATCATACGAATGAATTAGAATGGATCGTGTGAAAGAATTAGAATGGATTGTATGAATGAATTAGAATAGATCGTATGAATGAATTAGAATGGATCGTACGAATGAATTAGAATGGATCGTACGAATGAATTAGAATGGATACATTCGTGCGAATGAATTAGAATGGATACATTCGTGCTAAAGAATTAGAATAGATCGTATGAATGAATTAGAATGGATCCTATGAATGAATTAGAATGGATCGTGCGAATGAATTAGAATGGATCGTACGAATGAATTAGAATGGATCGTGCTAATGAATTAGAATTGATCGAACGAATGAATTAGCATGGATCGTGCTAATGAATTAGAATGGAACGTACGAATGAATTAGAATGAATCGTGTGAAAGAATTAGAATGGATTGTATGAATGAATTAGAATGAATTCGTACGATCCATTCGAATTCATTCGCACGATCCATTCTAATTCATTCATAAAATCCATTCTAATTCATTCGTACGATCCATTCTAATTCATATGCACAAAGGTATCCATTCTAATCCATTCGTAGGATCCATTCTAATCCATTCGTACGATCCATTCTAATCCATTCGTACGATCCATTCTAATTCATTCGTACGATCCATTCTAATTCATTCGCACGATCCATTCTAATTCATTCGTACGATCCATTCTAATTCATTCGCACGAATGTATCCATTCTAATTCATTCGTACATACGATCCATTCTAATTCATTCGCACGAATGTATCCATTACGATCTATTCTAATTCCTTCATACAATCCATTCTAATTCTTTCACACGATTCATTCTAATTCATTTGTACGATCCATTCTAATTCATTCGCACAATCCATTCTATTTCATTCGTACGATCCATTCTTACTCATTGGTACGATCCATTCTAATTCATTCGCACGAATGTATCCATTCTAATTCATTCGTACAATCTATTCTATTTCATTCGTATGATCCATTCTTACTCATTCGTATGATCCATTCTAATTCATTCGGACGAATGTATCCATTCTAATTTATTCGTACGATCCATTCTAATTCATTCGTACGATCCATTGTAATTCATTCGTACGATCCATTCTAATTCATTCGTCCGATCCATTCTAATTCATTCGCACGAATGTATCCATTCTAATTCATTCGTACGATCCATTCTAATTCATTCGTACGATCCATTCTAATTCATTCATAAGATCCATTCTAATTCATTCGTACGATCCATTCTAATTCATTCGTACGATCCATTCTAATTCATTCGCACGAATGTATCCATTCTAGTTCATTCGTACGATCCATTCTAATTCATTCGTACGATCCATTCTAATTCATTCGCACGATCCATTCTAATTCATTCGTACTATCCATTCTAATTCCTTCATACGATCCATTCTAATTCATTCGTACGATCCATTCTAATTCATTCACACAAATGCATCCATTCTAATTCATTCGTACGATCCATTCTAATTCATTCGCACGATCCATTCTAATTCATTCGTACGATCCATTCTAATTCTTTCACCCGATCCATTCTAATTCATTCGTACGATCCATTCTAATTCATTCGCACGATCCATTCTAATTCATTCGTACGATCCATTCTAATTCATTCATACGATCCATTCTAATTCATTCGCAAAAATGTATCCATTCTAATTCATTCGTACAATCCATTCTAATTCATTCGCACGATCCATTCTAATTCATTCGTACGATCCATTCTAATTCATTCGTACGATCCATTCTAATTCATTCGTAGGATCCATTCTAATTAATTCGTATGATCCATTCTAATTCATTCGTACTATCCATTCTAATTCATTCATACAATCCATTCTAATTCATTCACACGAATGTATCCATTCTAATTAATTCGTACGATCCATTCTAATTCATTCGTATGATCTATTCTTATTCATTCGCACGATCCAGTCTAATTGATTCGCACGATCCATTCTAATTCATTCGCAAGAATGTATCCATTCTAATTCATTCATACGATCCATTCTAATTCATTAATATGATCCATTCTAATTCATTCGTACGATCCATTCTAATTCATATGCACAAAGGTATCCATTCTAATTCATTCGCACGAAAGAATTAGAATGGATTGTATGAAAGAATTAGAATGGATCGTGCGAATGAATTAGAATGGATCGTACGAAGGAATTAGAATGGATCGTACGAAGGAATTAGAATGGATCGTACGAATGAGTAAGAATGGATCGTACGAATGAATTAGAATGGATCGTATGAATGAATTAGAATGGATCGTACGAATGAATTAGAATGGATACATTCGTGCGAATGAATTAGAATGGATCTTACGAATGAATTAGAATGGATCGTACGAATGAATTAGAATGGATACATTTGTGCGAATGAATTAGAATGGATCGTACGAATGAATTAGAATGGATCGTATGAATGAATTAGAATGGATCGTACGAATGAATTAGAATGGATCGTGCGAATGAATTAGAATGGATCGTACGAATGAATTAGAATGGATCGTACGAATGAACTAGAATGGATACATTCGTGCGAATGAATTAGAATGGATCGTACGAATAAATTAGAATGGATCGTACGAATGAATTAGAATGGATCTTACGAATGAATTAGAATGGATCGTACGAAGGAATTAGAATGGATCGTACGAATGAATTAGAATGGATACATTCGTGCGAATGAATTAGAATGGATCGTACGAATGAATTAGAATGGATCGTACGAATGAATTAGAATGGATCGTACGAATAAATTAGAATGGATACATTCGTCCGAATGAATTAGAATGGATTATACGAATGAGTAAGAATCCATTCTAATTCTTTCACACGATCTATTCTAATTCATTCGTAGGATCCATTCTAATTCATTCGTACAATCTATTCTATTTCATTCGTACGATCCATTCTTACTCATTCGTATGATCCATTCTAATTCATTCGCACGGATGTATCCATTCTAATTCATTCGTACGAATCCATTCTAATTCATTCATATAATCCATTCTATTTTATTTGTACGATCCATTCTTACTCATTCGTATGATCCATTCTAATTCATTCGCACGAATGTATCCATTCTAATTCATTCGTACGATCCATTCTAATTCATTCGTACGATCCATTCTTATTCATTCATACGATCCATTCTAATTCATTCGCACAATCCATTCTAATTCATTCGTACAATCCATTCTAATTCATTCGTATGATCCATTTTAACTCATTCGGTGGATCCATTCTAATTCATTCGCACGAATGAATTAGAACTGATCGTACGAATGAATTAGAATGGATACATTCGTGCGAATGAATTAGAATGGATTGTATGAATGAATTAGAATGGATCGTATGAATGAACAAGAATGGATACATTCGTGCGAATGAATTAGAATGGATCATACGAATGAATTAGAATGGATCGTACGAATGAATTATAATGGATCTTACGAATGAATTAGAATGGATCGTGCGAATGAATTAAAATAGATCGTACGAATGAATTAGAATGGATCGTGCTAATGAATTAGAATTGATCGAACGAATGAATTAGAATGGATACATTCGTGCGAATGAATTAGAATGGATCGGACGAATAAATTAGAATGGATCGTACGAATGAGTAAGAATGGATCGTACGAATGAAATAGAATAGATCGTACGAATGAATTAGAATGGATCGTACGAAGGAATTAGAATGGATCGTACGAATGAATTAGAATGGATATATTCGTGCAAATGAAATAGAATGGATCGTATGAATGTATTAGAATGGATCATATGAGTGAATTAGAATGGATCGTACGAATGAATTAGAATGGATCGTATGAATGAATTAGAATGGATACATTCGTGTGAATGAATTAGAATGGATCGTATGAATGAATTAGAATAGATTTTGTGAATGAATTAGAACTGATCGTACAAATGAATTAGAATGGATACATTCGTGCGAATGAATTAGAATGGATTGTATGAATGAATTAGAATGGATCCTATGAATGAATTAGAATGGATCGTGCGAATGAATTAGAATGGATCGTACGAATGAATTAGAATGAATCGTGCTAATGAATTAGAATTGATCGAACGAATGAATTAGCATGGATCGTGCTAATGAATTAGAATGGATCGTACGAATGAATTAGAATGGATCGTACGAATGAATTAGAATGGATCTTACGAATGAATTAGAATGGATCATATGAATGAATTGGATCGTACGAATGAATTAGAATAATAAATTCGTGCGAATGAATTAGAATGGATCGGATGAATGAATTAGAATGGATCGTACGAATGAATTAGAATGGATCACATGAATGAATTAGAATGGATCGTACGAATGAATTAGAATGCATCGTACGAAAGAATTAGAATGGATATATTTGTGCGAATGAATTAGATTGGATCATATGAATGAATTAGAATGGATCGTACGAATGAACTAGAATGGATACATTCGTGCGAATGAATTAGAATGGATCGTACGAATGAAATAGAATGGATCGTGCGAATGAATTAGAATGGATCGTACGAATGAATTAGAATGGATCGTACGAATGAGCTAGAATGGATACATTCGTGCGAATGAATTAGAATGGATCGTACGAATGAATTAGAATGGATCGTACGATTCATTCTAATTCATTCGTACGATCAATTCTAATACAATCGTACGATTCATGCTAATTCATTCGCACGATCCATTCTAATTCATTCGTACGATCCATTCTTATTCATTCATACGATCCATTCTAATTCATTCGCACAATCCATTCTAATTCATTCGTACAATCCATTCTAATTCATTCGTATGATTTATTCTAACTCATTCGGTGGATCCATTCTAATTCATTCGTATGATCCATTCTAATTCATTCCCACGATCCATTCTAATTTATTCGTACGATCCATTCTAATTCATTCGTACGATCTATTCTAATTCATTCGCACGAATGTAACCATTCTAATTCATTCATACGATTCATTCTAATTCATTCGTATGAGCTATTCTAATTCATTCGTACGATCCATTCTAATTCATTCGTACGATCCATTGTAATTCATTCATACAATCCATTTAGATTCATTCGCACAAATGTATCCATTCAAATTCGTTCGTACGATCCAGTCTAATTCATTCGTACGATCCATTCTAATTCATTCGCACGATATATCCATTCTAATTCTTCCGTACGATGCATTCTAATTCATTCGTACGATCCATTCTAATTCATTCATTTGATCCATTCTAATTCATTCGTCCGATCCATTCTAATTCATTCGCACGAATGTATCCATTCTAATTCATTCGTACGATCCATTCTAATTCATTCGTACGATCCATTCTAATTCATTCGTACGATCCATTCTAATTCATTCGTACGATCCATTCTAATTCATTCGCACGAATGTATCCATTCTAGTTCATTCGTACGATCCATTCTAATTCATTCGTACAATCCATTCTAATTCATTCGCACGATCCATTCTAATTCATTCGTACGATCAATTCTAATTCATTCGCACGAATGTATCCATTCTAATTCATTCGTACGATCCAGAATTAGAATGGATCGTATGAATGAATGGATCGTGCTAATGAATTAGAATGGAATATACGAATGAATTAGAATGGATCATACGAATTAATTAGAATGGATCGTACGAATGAATTAGAATGGATCGTACGAATGAATTAGAATGGATCGTGCTAATGAATTAGAATTGATCGTACGAATGAAATAGAATGGATTGTACGAATGAATTAGAATGGATCGTACGAATGAATTAGAATGGATCGTACGAATGAATTAGAATGGATCGTGCTAATGAATTAGAATTGATCGTACGAATGAAATAGAATGGATTGTACGAATGATTTAGAATGGATCGTACGAATGAATTAGAATGGATCGTACGAATGAATTAGAATGGATACATTTGTGCGAATGAATTAGAATGGATCATACGAATGAATTAGAATGGATCGTATGAATGAATTAGAATGGATCGTACGAATGAATTAGAATGGATCGTGCGAATGAATTAGAATGGATCGTACGAATGAATTAGAATGGATCGTGTGAAAGAATTAGAAAGGATCGTACCAATGAATTAGAATGGATCGTGAGAATGAATTAGAATGGATCGTACGAATGAATTAGAATGGATACATTCGTGCGAATGAATTAGAATAGATCGTACGAATGAATTAGAATGGATCGTACGAAGGAATTAGAATGGATCGTACGAATGAATTAGAATGGATATATTCGTGCAAATGAATTAGAATGGATCGTATGAATTTATTAGAATGGATCGTATGAGTGAATTAGAATGGATCGTACGAATGAATTAGAATGGATCGTATGAATGAATTAGAATGGATACATTCGTGTGAATGAATTAGAATGGATCGTATGAATGAATTAGAATGGATCATGCGAATGAATTAGAATAAATCGTACGAATGAATTAGAATTGATACATTTGTGCGAATGAATTAGAATGGATCGTACGAATGAATTAGAATGGATCGTATGAATGAATTAGAATGGATCGTACGAATGAATTAGAATGGATCGTGCGAATGAATTAGAATGGATCATACGAATGAACTAGAATGGATACATTCGTGCGAATGAATTAGAATGGATCATACGAATGAATTAGAATGGATCGTACGAATGAATTAGAATGGATCTTACGAATGAATTAGAATGGATCGTACGAATGAATTAGAATGGATCGTACGAATGAAATAGAATGGATCTTACGAATGAATTAGAATGGATCATACGAATAAATTAGAATGGATCGTATAAATTGTTTAGAATGGATACATTCGTGCGAATGAATTAGAATGGATCGGACGAATGAATTAGAGTGGATCGTACGGGTGAATTAGAATGGATCAAATGAATGAATTAGAATGGTTACATTCATGCGAATGAATTAGAATGGATCGTACGAATGGATTAGAATGGATCGTACGAATGGATTAGAATGGATACATTCGTGCGAATGAATTAGAATGGATCATACGAATGAGTAAGAATGGATCGTACGAATTAAATAGAATGGATTGCACGAATGAATTAGAATGGATCGTGCGAATGAATTTGAATGGATTGCACGAATGAATTAGAATGGATCGTGCGAATGAATTTGAATGGATCGTAAAAATGAATTAGAATGGATCGTGCTAATGAATTAGAATTGATCGTACGAATGAAATAGAATGCATTGTACGAATGATTTAGAATGGATCGTACGAATGAATTAGAATGGATAGTACGAATGATTTAGAATGGATACATTCGTGCGAATGAATTAGAATGGATCATACGAATGAGTAAGAATGGATCGTACGAATGAAAAAGAATGGATTGTACGAATGAATTAGAATGGATTCGTACAAATGAATTAGAATGGATACATTCGTGCGAATGAATTAGAATGGATCATACCAATGAGTAAGAATGGATCGTACGAATGAAATAGAATGGATTGTGCGAATGAATTAGAATGGATCGTACGAATGAATTAGAATGGATCGTACGAATGAATTAGAATGGATCATACGAATCAATTAGAATGGATCATATGAATGAATTAGAATGGATCGTACGAATGAATTAGAATGGATCGTACGAATGAATTAGAATGGATCGTACGAATGAATTAGAATGGATCATACGATTTAATTAGAATGGATCGTACGAATGAATTAGAATGGATCGTACGAATGAATTAGAATGGATCGTGCGAATGAATTAGAATGGATCGTACGAATGAATTAGAATGGATACATTTGTGCGAATGAATTAGAATGGATCGTACGAATGGATTAGAATGGATCGTACGAATGGATTAGAATGGATACATTCGTGCGAATGAATTAGAATGGATTGTATGAATGAATTCGAATGGATCGTACGATCCATTCGAATTCATTCGCACGATCCATTCTAATTCATTCGTACGATCCATTCTAATTCATTCACACGATCCATTCTAATTCATTCGTACGATCCATTCTAATTCATTCGCAATCTATTCTAATTCATTCGTACGAATGGATACATTCGCGTGAATGAATTAGAATGGATCGTGTGAAAGAATGAATTAGAATGGATTCGTACGAATGAATTAGAATAGATCATGCGAATGAATTAGAATAGATCGTTCGAATGAATTAGAATGGATACATTCGTGCGAATGAATTAGAATAGATCGTACCAATGAGTAAGAATGGATCATACGAATGAAATAGAATGGATTGTGCGAATGAATTAGAATGGATCGCACGAATGTATCCATTCTAATTCATTCGTACGATCGATTCTAATTCATTCGTACGATCCATTCTAATTCATTCGTATGATCCATTCTAATTAATTCATATGATCCATTCTAATTCATTCGTACGATCCATTCTAATTCATTCATACAATCCATTCTAATTCATTCGTACGATCCATTCTAATTCACTCATACGATCCATTCTAATACATTCATACGATCCATTCTAATTCATTTGCACGAATATATCCATTCTAATTCATTCATACGATCCATTCTAATTCCTTCGTACGATCCATTCTAATTCATTCGTACGATCTATTCTAATTCATTCGTCCGATTCATTCTAATTCATTCGTACGAATGAATTAGAATGGATACATTCGTGTGAATGAATTAGAATGGATACATTCGTGCGAAAGAATTAGAATAGATAGTATGAATGAATTAGAATGGATCCTATGAATGAATTAGAATGTATCGTGCGAATGAATTAGAATGGATCGTACGAATGAATTAGAATGGATCGTGCTAATGAATTATAATTGATCAAATGAATGAATTAGCATGGATCGTGCTAATGAATTAGAATGGATCGTACGAATGAATTAGAATGGATCAAATGAATGAATTAGAATGGTTACATTCATGCGAATGAATTAGAATGGATCGTACGAATGGATTAGAATGGATCATACGAATCGATTAGAATGGATACATTCGAGCGAATGAATTAGAATGGATCGTACGAATCAATTAGAATGGATCGTACGAATAAATTAGAATAGATACATTCGTCCGAATAAATTAGAATGGATCATACGAATGAGTAAGAATGGATCGTACGAATGAAATAGAATAGATTATACGAATGAATTAGAATTGATTCGTACGAATGAATTAGAATGGATCGTACGAATGAATTAGAATGGATCATACGAATTAATTAGAATGGATCGTACGAATGAATTAGAATGGATCGTACGAATGAATTAGAATGGTTACATTCGTGCGAATGAATTAGAATGGATCGGACGAATGAATTAGAATAGATCGTACGAATGAATTAGAATGGATCGTACGAATGGATTAGAATGGATGCATTCGTGCGAATGAATTAGAATGGATCGTACGAATGAATTAGAATGGATCGTACGAATGAATTAGAATGGATCGTACGAATGGATTAGAATGGATTGTACGAATGAATTAGAATGGATCCTACGAATGAATTATAATTGATCGTGTGAAAGAATTAGAATGGATTGTATGAATGAATTAGAATGGATCGTATGAATGAATTAGAATGGATCGTGCGAATGAATTAGAATTGATCGAACGAATGAATTAGCATGGATTGTGCTAATGAATTAGAATGGAACGTACGAATGAATTAGAATGGATCGTGTGAAAGAATTAGAATGGATTGTATGAATGAATTAGAATGAATTCGTACGATCCATTCGAATTCATTCGCACGATCCATTCTAATTCATTCATACGATCCATTCTAATTCATTCATACAATCCATTCTAATTCTTTCACACGATCCATTCTAATTCATTCGTAGGATCCATTCTAATTCATTCGTACAATCTTTTCTAATCCATTCGTACGATCCATTCTAATTCATTCGTACGATCTATTCTAATTCATTCGTACGATCCATTCTAATTCATCCATACAATCCATTCCAATTCATTCGCACGAATGTATCCATTCTAATCCATTCGTACGATCCATTCTAATTTATTCGTAAGATCCATTCTAATTCATTCGTACGATCCATTCTAATTCATTCGTACGATCCATTCTAATTCATTCGTACGATCCATTCTAATTCATTCGCACAAATGTATCCATTCTAATTCATTCGTACAATCCATTCTATTTCATTCGTACGATCCATTCTTACTCATTCGTATGATCCATTCTAATTCATTCGTATGATACATTCTAATTCATTCGTACGATCCATTCTAATTCATTCGTACGATCCATTCTAATTCATTCGCACGATCCATTCTAATTCATTCATACGATCCATTCTAATTCATTCATACGATCCATTCTAATTGATTCCTACAATCCATTCTAATTCATTCGCCCGATCCATTCTAATTCATTCATACGATCCATTCTATTCGAATGGATCATGCGATCTATTCGAATTCATTCGCACGATCCATTCTAATTCATTCATACGATCCATTCCAATTCATTCATACAATGCATTCTAATTCTTTCGCACGATCCATTCTAGTTCATTCGTACGATCCATTCTAATTCATTCGTACAATCCATTCTATTTCATTTGTACGATCAATTCTTACTCATTCGTATGATCCATTCTAATTCATTCGTACGATCCATTCTAATTCATTTGTACCATCCATTCTAATTCTTTCACACGATCCATTCTAATTCATTCGTAGGATTCATTCTAATTCATTCGTACAATCTATTCTAATTCATTCGTACGATCCATTCTAATTCATTCGTACGATCGTACGAATGAATTAGAATGGATCATACGGAATGAATTAGAATGGATTGTATGAATGAATTAGAATGGATACATTCGTGCGAATGAATTAGAATGGATCCTATGAATGAGTAAGAATGGATCGTACGAATGAAATAGAATGGATTGTACGAATGATTTAGAATGGATCGTACAAATGAATTAGAATGGATCGTACGAATGAATTAGAATGGATCATACGAATGAATTAGAATGGATCGTGTGAAAGAATTAGAATGGATTGTATGAATGAATTAGAATAGATCGTATGAATGAATTAGAATGGATCGTACGAATGAATTAGAATGGATCGTACGAATAAACTAGAATGGATACATTCGTACGAATGAATAAGAATGGATCGTATGAAGGAATTAGAATGGATCGTACGAATGAATTAGAATGGATCATACGAATGAATTAGAATAGATCGTACGAATGAATTAGAATGGATCGTACGAAGGGATTGGAATGGATCGTACGAATGAATTAGAATGGATATATTCGTGCAAATTAGTTAGAATGGATCGTATGAATGTATTAGAATGGATCGTACGAATGAATTAGAATGGATTCGTATGAATGAATTAGAATGGATACATTCGTGCGAATGAATTAGAATGGATCGTACCAATGAGTAAGAATGGATCGTACGAATGAATAGAATGGATCGTGTGAATGAATTAGAATGGATACATTCGTGTGAATAAATTAGAATGGATCGTATGAATGAATTAGAATAGATTTTGTGAATGAATTAGAACTGATCGTACGAATGAATTAGAATGGATACATTCGTGCGAATGAATTAGAATGGATTGTATGAATGAATTAGAATGGATCCTATGAATGAATTAGAATGGATCGTACGAATGAATTAGAATGGATCGTACGAATGAATTAGAATGGATCTTACGAATGAAATAGAATAGATTGTACGAATGAATTAGAATGGATTCGTACGAATGAATTAGAATGGATACATTCGTGCGAATGAATTAGAATGGATCGTACCAATGAGTAAGAATGGATCGTACGAATGAAATAGAATGGATTGTGCGAATGAATTAGAATGGATCACACGAATGTATATATTCTAATTCATTCGTACGATCCATTCTAATTCATTCGTACGATCTATTCTAATTCATTCGTATGATCCATTCTAATTAATTCGTATGATCCATTCTAATTCATTCGTACGATCCATTCTAATTCATTCATACAATCCATTCTAATTCATTCGTACGATCCATTCTAATTTACTCATACGATCCATTCTAATACATTCATACGATCCATTCTAATTCATTTGCACGAATATATCCATTCTAATTCATTCGTACGATCCATTCTAATTCCTTCGTACGATCCATTCTAATTCATTCGTACGATCTATTCTAATTCATTCATACGATCCATTCTAATTCCTTCGTACGATCCATTCTAATTCATTCATACGATCCATTCTAATTCATTCGTACGATCTTTTCTAATTCATTCGTACGAATGGATACATTCGTGTGAATGAATTAGAATGGATCGTACGAATGAGTAAGAATGGATCGTACGAATGAAATAGAATGGATTGCACGAATGAATTAGAATGGATCGTACGAATAAATTAGAATGGATCGTACGAAGGAATTAGAATGGATCGTACGAATGAATTAGAATGGATCGTACGAATAAATTAGAATAGAACGTACGAATGAATTAGAATGGATCGTACGAAGGAATTAGATTGGATCGTACGAATGAATTAGAATGGATCGTGCTAATGAATTAGAATTGATCGAACGAATGAATTAGCATGGATCGTGCTAATGAATTAGAATGGAACGTACGAATGAATTAGAATTGATCGTGTGAAAGAATTAGAATGGATTGTATGAATGAATTAGAATGAATTCGTACGATCCATTCAAATTCATTCGCACGATCCATTCTAATTCATTCATACGATCCATTCTAATTCATTCATACAATCCATTCTAATTCTTTCACACGATCCATTCTAATTCATTCGTAGGATCCATTCTAATTCATTCGTACAATCTATTCTATTTTATTCGTACGATCCATTCTTACTCATTCGTATGATCCATTCTAATTCATTCAGACGAATGTATCCATTCTAATTTATTCGTACGTTCCATTCTAATTCATTTGTACGATCCATTCTAATTCATTCGTACGATCTATTCTAATTCATACGTACGATCCATTCTAATTTCATTCGTACAATCCATTCTAATTCATTCGCTCGAATATATCCATTCTAATCCATTCATACGATCCATTCTAATCCATTCGTACGATCCATACTAATTCATTCGCATGAATGTAACCATTCTAATTTATTCATTTGATCCATTCTAATTCATTCGTACGATCCATTCTAATTCATTCGTCTGATCCATTCTAATTCATTCGCACGAATGTATCCATTCTAATTCATTCGTACGATCCATTCTAATTCATTCGTACGATCCATTCTAATTCATTCGCACGAATGTATCCATTCTAGTTCATTCATACGATCCATTCTAATTCATTCGTACGATCCATTCTAATTCATTCGCACGATGCATTCTAATTCATTCGTACGATCAATTCTAATTCATTCGCACGAATGTATCCATTCTAATTCATTCGTACGATCCTGAATTAGAATGGATCATACGAATGAATTAGAATGGATACCTTTGTGCATATGAATTAGAATGGATCGTACGAATGAATTAGAATGGATCATATTAATGAATTAGAATGGATCGTACGAATGAATTAGAATGGATCATACGAATGAATTAGAATGGATCTTACGAATGGATTAGAATGGATACATTCTTGCGAATGAATTAGAATGGATCGGACGAATGAATTAGATTGGATCGTACGAATGAATTAGAATGGATCAAATGAATGAATTAGAATGGTTACATTCATGCGAATGAATTAGAATGGATCGTACGAATGGATTAGAATGGATCGTACGAATGGATTAGAATGGATACATTCGAACGAATGAATTAGAATGGATCGTACGAATGAAATTAGAATGGATCGTACGAATGAATTAGAATAGATCGTACGAATGAATTAGAATGGATCGTACGAATGAGTTAGAATGGATCGTGTGAAAGAATTAGAATGGATCGTATGAATGAATTAGAATGGATCGTGCGAATGAATTAGAATGGATCATGCTAATGAATTAGAATTGATCGAACGAATGAATTAGCATGGATCACACGATCCATTCTAATTCATTCGTAAGATCCATTCTAATTCATTCGTACGATCCATTCTAATTCATTCGTACGACCCATTCTAATTCATTCGCACGAATGTATCCATTCTAGTTCATTCGTACGATCCACTCTAATTCATTCGTACGATCCATTCTAATTCATTCATACGATCTATTCTAATTTATTCATACAATCCATTCTAATTCTTTCACATGATCCATTCTAATTCATTCGTACGATCCATTCTAATCCATTCGCACAATCCATTCTATTTCATTCGTACAATCCATTCTTACTCATTCGTATGATCCATTCTAATTCATTCGCACGAATGTATCCATAAAGGATCATACGAATGAGTAAGAATGGATCGTACGAATGAAATAGAATGGATTGTGCGAATGAATTAGAATGGACCGTACGAATGAATTAGAATGGATACATTCGTGCGAATGAATTAGAATGGATCGGACGATTGAATTAGAATGGATCGTACGAATGAATTAGAATGGATCGTACGAATGAATTAGAATGGATCATACGAATAAATTAGAATGGATACATTCGTCCGAATGAATTAGAATGGATCATACGAATGAGTAAGAATGGATCGTACGAATGAAATAGAATAGATTGTACGAATGAATTAGAATGGATCGTGCGAATGAATTAGAATGGATCGTACGAATGAATTAGAATGGATCGTACGAGTGAATTAGAATGGATCGTGGGAATGAATTAGAATGGATCATATTAATGAATTAGAATGGATCGTATGAATGAATTAGAATGGATACATTCGTGCGAAAGAATTAGAATGGATCGTGCGAATCCATTAGACTGGATCGTGCGAATGAATAAGAATGGATCATACGAATGAATTAGAATGGATCTTACGAATTAATTAGAATGGATACATTCGTGCGAATGAATTAGAATGGATTGTATGAATGAATTAGAATGGATCGTACGAATGAATTAGAATGGATCATACGAATGAATTAGAATGGATCATACGAATGAATTAGAATGGATCGTACTAATGAATTAGAATGGATCGTACGAATGAACTAGAATGGATCGTACGAATGAACTAGAATGGATACATACGTGCGAATGAATTAGAATGGATCGTACGAATGAATTAGAATGGATCGTACGATTCATTCTATATCATTCGTACGATCCATTCTAATACATTCGTACGATTCATGCTAATTCATTCGCACGATCCATTCTAATTCATTCGTACGATCAATTCTTATTCATTCATACGATCCATTCTAATTCATTCGCACAATCCATTCTAATTCATTCGTACAATCCATTCTAATTCATTTGTATGATCCATTCTAACTCATTCGGTGGATCCATTCTAATTCATTCGTACGATCCATTCTAATTTATTCCCTCGATCCATTCTAATTTATTCGTACGATCCATTCTAATTCATTCGTACGATCTATTCTAATTCATTCGCACGAATGTAACCATTCTAATTCATTCATACGATTCATTCTAATTCATTCGTATGAGCTATTCTAATTCATTCGTACGATCCATTCTAATTCATTCGTACGATCCATTGTAATTCATTCATACAATCCATTTAGATTCATTCGCACAAATGTATCCATTCAAATTCATTCGTAAGATCCAGTCTAATTCATTCGTACAATCCATTCTAATTCATTCGTATGATCCATTCTAATTCATTCGTACGATCCATTCTAATTCATTCATACGATCAATTCTAATTCATTCGTACGATCCATTCTTATTCATTCGCACAAATGTATCCATTCTAATTCATTCGTACGATCCTTTCTAATTCATTCGTACGATCCATTCTAATTCATTCGCCCAAATGTATCCATTCTAATTCATTCGTACGATTCATTCTTACTCATTCGTATGACCCATTCTAATTCATTCGTACGATCCATTCTAATCCATTCGTACGATCCATTCTAATTCATTCGCATGAATGTAACCATTCTAATTCATTCATTTGATCCATTCTAATTCATTCGTACGATCCATTCTAATTCATTCATCCGATCCATTCTAATTCATTCGCACGAATGTATCTATTCTAATTCATTCATACGATCCATTCTAATTCATTCGTACGGTCCATTCTAATTCATTCGCACAATCCATTCTAATTCATTCGTACGATTCATTCTAATTCATTCTAATTCTTTCACACGATCCATTCTAATCCATTCTAATTCTTTCACACGATCCATTCTAATTCATTCGTATGTTCCATTCTAATTCATTAGCACGATCCATGCTAATTCATTCGTTCGATCAATTCTAATTCATTAGCACGATCCATTCTAATTCATTCGTACGATCCATTCTAATTCATTCGTACGATCCATTCTAATTCATTCGTACGATCAATTCTAATTCATTCGCACGAATGTATCCATTCTAATTCATTCGCACGATCCATTCTAATTCATTCGTACGATCGATTCTAATTCATTCGTACGATCCATTATAATTCATTCGTTGGATCGTACGAATGAATTAGACCATTCTTACTCATTCGTATGATCCATTCTAATTCATTCGCACGAATGTATCCATTCTAATCCATTCGTATGATCCATTCTAATCCATTCGTACGATCCATTCTAATTCATTCGCACAAATGTATCCATTCTAATTCATTCGTACGATCCATTCTAATTCATTCATACGATCTATTTTAATTCATTCATACAATCCATTCTAATTCTTTCACACGATCCATTCTAATTCATTCGTCCGATCCATTCTAATTCATTCGCACAATCCATTCTATTTCATTCGTACGATCCATTCTTACTCATTGGTACGATCCATTCTAATTCATTTGCACGAATGTATCCATTCAAATTCATTCGTACGAATCCATTCTAATTCATTCGTACAATCTATTCTATTTCATTCGTACGATCCATTCTTACTCATTCGTATGATCCAGTCTAATTCATTCGGACAAATGTATGCATTCTAATTTATTCGTACGATACATTCTAATTCATTCGTACGATCCATTCTAATTCATTCGTACGATCCATTCTAATTCATTCGTCCGATCCATTCTAATTCATTCGCACGAATGTATCCATTCTAATTCATTCGTACGATCCATTCTAATTCATTCGTACGATCCATTCTAATTCATTCGTACGATCCATTCTAATTCCTTCGTACGATCCATTCTAATTCATTCGTGCGATCCATTCTAATTCACTCGTACGATCCATTCTAATTCCTTCGTACGATCCATTCTAATTCATTCGTACGATCCATTCTAATTCATTTGCGCAATCTATTCTAATTCATTCGTACGATCTATTCTAATTCATTCGTACGATCCATTCTAATTCATTCGCACGATCCATTCTAATTCATTCGCGCAATCTATTCTAATTCATTCGCACGATCCATTCTACTTCATTCGTACGATCCATTCTAATTCTTTCACACGATCCATTCTAATTCATTCGTACGATCTATTCTAATTCATTCGTACGATCTATTCTAATTCATTCGTACGATCCATTCTAATTCATTCGTACGATCCATTCTAATTCCTTCGTACGATCCATTCTAATTCATTCATACAATCCATTCTAATTCTTTCACACGATCCATTCTAATTCATTCGTATGATCCATTCTAATTCATTCGTGCAATCCATTCTATTTCATTCATACGATCCATTCTTACTCATTCGTACGATCCATTCTAATTCATTCACACGAATGTATCCATTCGTACGAATGAATTAGAATAGATTATACGAATGAATTAGAATGGATCGTACGAAGGAATTAGAATGGATCGTACGAATGAATTAGAATGGATCGTACGAAGGAATTAGAATGGATCGTACGAATGAATTAGAATGGATATATTCGTGCAAATGAATTAGAATGGATCGTATGAATGTATTAGAATGGATCGTATGAGTGAATTAGAATGGATCGTACGAATGAATTAGAATGGATTGTATGAATGAATTAGAATGGATCGTACGAATGAATTAGAATGGATCATGTGAATGAATTAGAATGGATCGGACGAATGAATTAGAATGGATCGTACGAATGAATTAGAATGGATCGTACGAATGAATTAGAATGGTTCGTACGAATAAATTAGAATGGATACATTCGTCCGAATGAATTAGAATGGCTCATACGAATGAGTAAGAATGGATCGTACGAATGAAATAGAATAGATTGTACGAATGAATTAGAATGGATCGTGCGAATGAATTAGAATGGATCGTACGAATGAATTAGAATGGATCGTACGAATGAATTAGAATGGATCGTGCGAATGAATTAGAATGGATCGTACGAATGAATTAGAATGGATACCTTTGTGCAAATGAATTAGAATGGATCGTACGAATGAATTAGAATGGATCGTATGAGTGAATTAGAACGGATAGTACGAATGAAGTAGAATGGATCGTATGAATGAATTAGAATGGATGCATTTGTGCGAATGAATTAGAATGGATCGTATGAATGAATTAGAATAGATTGTGCAAATGAATTAGAATGGATCGTACGAATGAATTTGAATGGATACATTCGTGCGAATAAATTTGAATGGATCGTACGAATGAATTAGAATGTATCGTACGAATGGATTAGAATGGATCCTATGAATGGATTAGAATGGATACCTTTGTGCATATGAATTAGAATGGATCGTATGAATGAATTAGAATGGATCGTAGAATGGATCGTACGAATGAATTAGAATGGATCGTACGAATGAATTAGAATAGATCATAGGAATGAATTAGAATGGATCGTGCAAATGAATTAGAATGGATACATTCGTGCGAATGAATTAGAATGGATCGGACGAATGAATTGGAATGGATCGTATGAATGAGTAAGAATGGATCGTACGAAAGAAATAGAATAGATCGTACGAATGAATTAGAATGGATCGTACGAAGGAATTAGAATGGATCGTACGAATGAATTAGAATGGTTATATTCGTGCAAATGAATTAGAATGGATCGTATGAATGTATTAGAATAGATCGTATGAGTGAATTAGAATGGATCTTACGAATGAATTAGAATGGATCGTATGAATGAATTAGAATGGATACATTCGTGTGAATGAATTAGAATGGATCGTATGAATGAATTAGAATAGATTTTGTGAATGAATTAGAACCGATCGTACGAATGAATTAGAATGGATACATTCGTGCGAATGAATTAGAATGAATTAGAATGGATCGGACGAATGAATTAGAATGGATCGTACGAATGAATTAGAATGGATCAAAATAATGAATTAGAATGGTTACATTCATGCCAATGAATTAGAATGGATCGTACGAATGGATTAGAATGGATCGTACGAATGGATTAGAATGGATACATTCGTGCGAATGAATTAGAATGGATCATACGAATGAGTAAGAATGGATCGTACGAATGAAATAGAATGGATTGTATGAATGAATTAGAATGGATCGTGCGAATGAATTTGAATGGATCGTACGAATGAATTAGAATGGATCGTGGGAATGAATTAGAATTGATCGTACGAATGAAATAGAATGGATTGTACGAATGATTTAGAATGGATCGTACGAATGAATTAGAATGGATCGTACGAATGATTTAGAATGGATACATTCGTGCGAATGAATTAGAATGGATCATACGAATGAGTAAGAATGGATCGTACCAATGAAATAGAATGGATTGTACGAATGAATTAGAATGGATACATTCGTGCGATCCATTCTAATTCATTCATACGATCTATTCTAATTCATTCATACAATCCATTCTAATTCTTTCACACGATCCATTCTAATTCATTCGTACGATCCATTCTAATTCATTCGCACAATCCATTTTATTTCATTCGTACGATCCATTCTTACTCATTGGTACGATCCATTCTAATTCATTCGCACGAATGTATCCATTCTAATTCATTCGTACGAATCCATTCTAATTCATTCGTACAATCTATTCTATTTTATTCATACGATCCATTCTTACTCATTCGTATGATCCATTCTAATTCATTCTGACGAATGTATCCATTCTAATTTATTCGTACGATCCATTAGAATGGATCGTACGAAAGGAATTAGAATGGATCGTACGAATTAATTAGAATGGATATATTCGTGCAAATGAATTAGAATAGATCGTATGAATGTATTAGAATGGATCGTATGAGTGAATTAGAATGGATCGTACGAATGAATTAGAATGGATTGTATGAATGAATTAGAATGGATCGTACGAATGAATTAGAATGGATCGTGTGAATGAATTAGAATGGATTGGACGAATGAATTAGAATGGATCGTACGAATGAATTAGAATGGATCGTACGAATAAATTAGAATGGATACATTCGTCCGAATGAATTACAATGGATCATACGAATGAGTAAGAATGGATCGTACGAATCAAATAGAATAGATTGTACGAATGAATTAGAATGGATCGTGCGAATGAATTAGAATGGATCGTACGAATGAATTAGAATGGATCGTATGAATGAATTAGAATGGATCGTGCGAATGAATTCGAATGGATCGTACGAATGGATCGTACGAATGAATTAGAATGGATACCTTTGTGCAAATGAATTAGAATGGATCGTATGAATGAATTAGAATGGATCGTATGAGTGAATTAGAACGGATAGTACGAATGAAGTTGAATGGATCGTATGAATGAATTAGAATGGATACATTCGTGCGAATGAATTAGAATGGATCGTATGAATGAATTAGAATAGATTGTGCGAATGAATTAGAATGGATCGTACGAATGAATTAGAATGGATACATTCGTGCGAATAAATTAGAATGGATCATACGAATGAATTAGAATGTTTCGTACGAATGGATTAGAATGGATCCTACGAATGGATTAGAATGGATACCTTTGTGCATATGAATTAGAATGGATCGTATGAATGAATTAGAATGGATCGTAGAATGGATCGTACAAATGAATTAGAATGAATTAGAATGGATCGTACGAATGAATTAGAATAGATCATAGGAATGAATTAGAATGGATCGTGCAAATGAATTAGAATGGATACTTTCGTGCGAATGAATTAGAATGGATCGGACGAATGAATTAGAATGGATCGTACGAATGAGTAAGAATGGATCGTACGAATAAAAGAGAATAGATCGTACGAATGAATTAGAATGGATCGTACGAAGGAATTAGAATGGATCGTACGAATGAATTAAAATGGATATATTCGTGCAAATGAATTAGAATGCATCGTATGAATGTATTAGAATGGATCGTATGAGTGAATTAGAATGGATCGTACGAATGAATTAGAATGGATCGTATGAATGAATTAGAATTGATACATTCGTGTGAATGAATTAGAATGGATCGTATGAATGAATTAGAATAGATTTTCTGAATGAATTAGAACTGATCGTACGAATGAATTAGAATGGATACATTCGTGCGAATGAATTTGAATGAATTAGAATGGATCGGACGAATGAATTAGAATGGATCAAATGAATGAATTAGAATAGTTACATTCATGCGAATGAATTAGAATGGATCGTACGAATGGATTAGAATGGATCGTACGAATGGATTAGAATGGATACATTCGTGCGAATGAATTAGAATGGATCATACGAATGAGTAAGATTGGATCGTACGAATGAAATAGAATGGATTGTATGAATGAATTAGAATGGATCGTGCGAATGAATTTGAATGGATCGTACGAATGAATTAGAATGGATCGTGGTAATGAATTAGAATTGATCGTACGAATGAAATAGAATGGATTGTACGAATGATTTAGAATGGATCGTACGAATGAATTAGAATGGATCGTACGAATGATTTAGAATGGATACATTCGTGCGAATGAATTATAATGGATCATACGAATGAGTAAGAATGGATCGTACGAATGAAATAGAATGGATTGTACGAATGAATTAGAATGGATTCATACGAATGAATTAGAATGGATACATTCGTGCGATCCATTCTAATTCATTCATACGATCTATTCTAATTCATTCATACAATCCATTCTAATTCTTTCACACGATCCATTCTAATTCATTCGTACGATCCATTCTAATTCATTCGCACAATCCATTCTATTTCATTCGTACGATCCATTCTTACTCATTGGTACGATCCATTCTAATTCATTCGCACGAATGTATCCATTCTAATTCATTTGTACGAATCCATTCTAATTCATTCGTACAATCTATTCTATTTCATTCGTACGATCCATTCTTACTCATTCGTATGATCCATTCTAATTCATTCGGACGAATGTATCCATTCTAATTTATTCGTACGGTCCATTCTAATTCATTTGTACGATCCATTCTAATTCATTCGTACGATCCATTCTAATTCATTCGTCCGATCCATTCTAATTCATTCGCACGAATGTATCCATTCTAATTCATTCGTACGATCCATTCTAATTCATTCGTACGATCCATTCTAATTCCTTCGTACGATCCTATCTAATTCATTCGTACGATCCATTCTAATTCCTTCGTACGATCCATTCTAATTCATTCGTATGATCCATTCTAATTCATTCGCGCAATCTATTCTAATTCATTCGTACGATCCATTCTAATTCATTCGTACGATCCATTCTAATTCATTCGCACGATCCATTCTAATTCATTCGCGCAATCTATTCTAATTCATTCGCACGATCCATTCTAATTCATTCGTACGATCCATTCTAATTCTTTCATATGATCCATTCTAATTCATTCGTACGATCCATTCTAATTCATTCATACGATCTATTCTAATTCATTCGTACGATCCATTCTAATTCATTCGTACGATCCATTCTAATTCCTTCGTACGATCCATTCTAATTCATTCATACAATCCATTCTAATTCTTTCACACGATCCATTCTAATTCATTCGTACGATTCATTCTTATTCATTCGTGCAATCCATTCTATTTCATTCGTACGATCCATTCTTACTCATTCGTACGATCCATTCTAATTCATTCACACGAATGTATCCATTCGTACGAATGAATTAGAATAGATTGTACGAATGAATTAGAATGGATCGTACGAATGAATTAGAATGGATCGTACGAAGGAATTAGAATGGATCGTACGAATGAATTAGAATGGATCGTACGAATGAATTAGAATACATCGTACGAATGAATTAGAATAGATCGTACGAAGGAATTAGAATGGATCGTACGAATGAATTAGAATGGATATATTCGTGCAAATGAATTAGAATGGATCGTATGAATGTATTAGAATGGATCGTATGAGTGAATTAGAATGGATCGTATGAATGAATTAGAATGGAGTGTATGAATGAATTAGAATGGATCGTACGAATGAATTAGAATGGATCGTGTGAATAAATTAGAATGGATCGGACGAATGAATTAGAATGGATCGTACGAATGAATTAGAATGGATCGTACGAATAAATTAGAATGGATACATTCGTCCGAATGAATTAAAATGGATCATACGAATGAGTAAGAATGGATCGTACGAATGAAATAGAATAGATTATACGAATGAATTAGAATGGATCGTGCGAATGAATTAGAATGGATCGTACGAATGAATTAGAATGGATCGTACGAATGAATTAGAATGGATCGTGCGAATGAATGGATCGTACGAATGAATTAGAATGGATACCTTTGTGCAAATGAATTAGAATGGATCGTATGAATGAATTAGAATGGATCGTATGAGTGAATTAGAACGGATAGTACGAATGAAGTAGAATGGATCGTATGAATGAATTAGAATGGATACATTCGTGCGAATGAATTAGAATGGATCGTATGAATGAATTAGAATAGATTGTGCGAATGAATTAGAATGGATCATACGAATGAATTAGAATGGATACATTCGTGCGAATAAATTAGAATGGATCGTACGAATGAATTAGAATGTATCGTACGAATGGATTAGAATGGATCCTACGAATGGATTAGAATGGATACCTTTGTGCATATGAATTAGAATGGATCGTATGAATGAATTAGAATGGATCGTAGAATGGATCGTACGAATGAATTAGAATGAATTAGAATGGATCGTACGAATGAATTAGAATAGATCATAGGAATGAATTAGAATGGATCGTGCAAATGAATTAGAATGGTTACATTCGTGCGAATGAATTAGAATGGATCGGATGAATAAATTAGAATGGATCGTACGAATGAGTAAGAATGGATCGTACGAAAGAAATAGAATAGATCGTACGAATGAATTAGAATGGATCGTATGAAGGAATTAGAATGGATCGTACGAATGAATTAGAATGGATATATTCGTGCAAATGAATTAGAATGGATCGTATGAATGTATAAGAATGGATCGTATGAGTGAATTAGAATGGATCGTACGAATGAATTAGAATGGATCGTATGAATGAATTAGAATGGATACATTCGTGTGAATGAATTAGAATGGATCGTATGAATGAATTAGAATAGATTTTGTGAATGAATTAGGACTGATCGTATGAATGAATTAGAATGGATACATTCGTGCGAATGAATTAGAATGGATCGAACGAATGAATTAGAATGGATCGTACGAATGAATTAGAATGGATCAAATGAATGAATTAGAATGGTTACATTCATGCCAATGAATTAGAATGGATCGTACGAATGGATTAGAATGGATAGTACGAATGGATTAGAATGGATACATTTGTGTGAATGAATTAGAATGGATCATACGAATAAGTAAGAATGGATCGTACGAATAAAATAGAATGGATTGTACGAATGAATTAGAATGGATCGTGCGAATGAATTTGAATGGATCGTACGAATGAATTAGAATGGATCATGCTAATGAATTAGAATTGATCGTATGAATGAAATAGAATGGATTGTACGAATGATTTAGAATGGATCGTACGAATGAATTAGAATGGATCGTACGAATGATTTAGAATGGATACATTCGTGCGAATGAATTAGAATGGATCATATGAATGAGTAAGAATGGATCGTACGAATGAAATAGAATGGATTGTACGAATGAATTAGAATGGATTCGTACGAATGAATTAGAATGGATACATTCGTGCGATCCATTCTAATTCATTCATACGATCTATTCTAATTCATTCATACAATACATTCTAATTCTTTCACACGATCCATTCTAATTCATTCGTACGATCCATTCTAATTCATTCGTACGATCCATTCTATTTCATTCGTACGATCCATTCTTACTCATTGGTACGATCCATTCTAATTCATTCGCACGAATGTATCCATTCTAATTCATTCGTACTAATCCATTCTAATTCATTCGTACAATCTATTCTTTTTCATTCGTACGATCCATTCTTACTCATTCGTATGATCCATTCTAATTCATTCTGACGAATGTATCCATTCTAATTTATTCGTACGATCCATTCTAATTCATTCGTACGATCCATTCTAATTCATTCATACGATCCATTCTAATTCATTCGTCCGATCCATTCTAATTCATTCGTACGATCCATTCTAATTCATTCGTACGATCCATTCTAATTCCTTCATACGATCCATTCTAATTCATTCGTACGATCCATTCTAATTCATTCGTACGATCCATTCTAATTCCTTCGTACGATCCATTCTAATTCATTCGTACGATCCATTCTAATTCATTCGTACGATCCATTCTAATTCCTTCATACGATCCATTCTAATTCATTCGTACGATCCATTCTAATTCATTCGCGCAATCTATTCTAATTCATTCGTACGATCCATTCTAATTCATTCGTACGATCCATTCTAATTCATTCGCACGATCCATTCTAATTCATTCGCGCAATCTATTGTAATTTATTCGCACGATCCATTCTAACTCATTCGTACGATCCATTCTAATTCTTTCACACGATCCATTCTAATTCATTCGTACGATCCATTCTAATTCATTCGTACGATCTATTCTAATTCATTCGTACGATCCATTCTAATTCATTTGTACGATCCATTCTAATTCATTCGTACGATCCATTCTAATTCATTCATACAATCCATTCTAATTCTTTCACACGATCCATTCTAATTCATTCGTACGATCCATTCTAATTCATTCGTGCAATCCATTCTATTTCATTCATACGATCCATTCTTACTTATTCGTACGATCCATTCTAATTCATTCACACGAATGTATCCATTCGTACGAATGAATTAGAATAGATTGTACGAATGAATTAGAATGGATCGTACGAATGAATTAAAATGGATCGTACGAAGGAATTAGAATGGATCGTACGAATGAATTAGAATGGATCGTACGAATGAATTAGAATAGATCGTACGAATGAATTAGAATGGATCGTACGAAGGAATTAGAATGGATCGTACGAATGAATTAGAATGGATATATTCGTGCAAATGAATTAGAATGGATCGTATGAATGTATTAGAATGGATCGTAAGAGTGAATTAGAATGGATCGTACGAATGAATTAGAATCGATTGTATGAATGAATTAGAATGGATCGTACGAATGAATTAGAATGGATCGTGTGAATGAATTAGAATGGATCGGACGAATGAATTAGAATGGATCGTACGAATGAATTAGAATGGATCGTACGAATGAATTAGAATGGATCGTACGAATAAATTAGAATGGATACATTCATCCGAATGAATTAGAATGGATCATACGAATGAGTAAGAATGGATCGTACGAATGAAATAGAATAGATTGTACGAATGAATTAGAATGGATCATGCGAATGAATTAGAATGGATCGTACGAATGAATTAGAATGGATCGTACGAATGAATTAGAATTGATCGTACGAATGAATTAGAATGGATACCTTTGTGCAAATGAATTAGAATGGATCGTATGAATGAATTAGAATGGATCGTATGAATGAATTAGAATGGATCGTATGAGTGAATTAGAACGGATAGTACGAATGAAGTAGAATGGATCGTATGAATGAATTAGAATGGATACATTTGTGCGAATGAATTAGAATGAATCGTATGAATGAATTAGAATAGATTGTGCGAATGAATTAGAATGGATCGTACGAATGAATTAGAATGGATACATTCGTGCGAATAAATTAGAATGGATCGTACGAATGAATTAGAATGTATCGTACGAATGGATTAGAATGGATCCTACGAATGGATTAGAATGGATACCTTTGTGCATATGAATTAGAATGGATCGTATGAATGAATTAGAATGGATCGTAGAATGGATCATACAAATGAATTAGAATGAATTAGAATGGATCGTACGAATGAATTAGAATAGATCATAGGAATGAATTAGAATGGATCGTGCAAATGAATTAGAATGGATACATTCGTGCGAATGAATTAGAATGGATCGGACGAATGAATTAGAATGGATCCTACGAATGAGTAAGAATGGACCGTACGAATGAAATAGAATAGATCGTACGAATGAATTAGAATGGATCGTACGAAGGAATTAGAATGGATCGTACGAATGAATTAGAATGGATATATTCGTGCAAATGAATTAGAATGGATCGTATGAATGAATTAGAATGGATCGTACGAATGAATTAGAATGGATATATTCGTGCAAATGAATTAGAATGGATCGTATGAATGTATGAGAATGGATCGTATGAGTGAATTAGAATGGATCGTACAAATGAATTAGAATGGATCGTATGAATGAATTAGAATAGATTTTGTGAATGAATTAGAACTGATCGTACGAATGAATTAGAATGGATACATTCGTGCGAATGAATTAGAATGAATTAGAATGGATCGGATGAATGAATTAGAATGGATCGTACGAATGAATTAGAATGGATCAAATGAATGAATTAGAATGGTTACATTCATGCGAATGAATTAGAATGGATCGTACGAATGGATTAGAATGGATCGTACGAATGGATTAGAATCGATACATTCGTACGAATGAATTAGAATGGATCATACGAATGAGTAAGAATGGATCGTACGAATGAAATAGAATGGATTGTACGAATGAATTAGAATGGATCGTGCGAATGAATTTGAATGGATCGTACGAATGAATTAGAATGGATCGTGCTAATGAATTAGAATTGATCGTACGAATGAAATAGAATGGATTGTACGAATGATTTAGAATGCATCGTACGAATGAATTAGAATGGATCATACGAATGATTTAGAATGGATACATTCGTGCGAATGAATTAGAATGGATCATACGAATGCGTAAGAATGGATCGTACGAATGAAATTGAATGGATTGTACGAATGAATTAGAATGGATTCGTACGAATGAATTAGAATGGATACATTCGTGCGATCCATTCTAATTCATTCATACGATCTATTCTAATTCATTCATACAATCCATTCTAATTCTTTTACATGATCCATTCTAATTCATTCGTACGATCCATTCTAATTCATTCGCACAATCCATTCTATTTCATTCGTACGATCCATTCTTACTCATTGGTACGATCCATTCTAATTCATTCGCACGAATGCATCCATTCTAATTCATTCGTACGAATCCATTCTAATTCATTCATACAATCTATTCTATTTCATTCGTACGATCCATTCTTACTCATTCGTATGATCCATTCTAATTCATTCGGACGAATGTATCCATTCTAATTTATTCGTACGATCCATTCTAATTCATTCGTACGATCCATTCTAATTCATTCGTACGATCCATTCTAATTCATTCGTCCGATCCATTCTAATTCATTCACACGAATGTATCCATTCTAATTCATTCGTACGATCCATTCTAATTCATTCGTACGATCCATTCTAATTCATTCGTAAGATCCATTCTAATTCATTCGTACGATCCATTCTAATTCATTCATACGATCCATTCTAATTCCTTCGTACGATCTATTCTAATTCATTCGTACGATCCATTCTAATTCATTCGTACGATCCATTCTAATTCATTCGTACGATCCATTCTAGTTCATTCGTACGATCCATTCTAATTCATTCGCACAATCTATTCTAATTCATTCGTACGATCCATTCTAATTCATTCGCACGATCCATTCTAATTCATTCGCGCAATCTATTCTAATTCATTCACACGATCCATTCTAATTCATTCGTACGATCCATTCTAATTCTTTCACATGATCCATTCTAATTCATTCTTACGATCCATTCTAATTCATTCATACGATCTATTCTAATTCATTCGTACGATCCATTCTAATTCATTCATACGATCCATTCTAATTCCTTCGTACGATCCATTCTAATTCATTCATACAATCCATTCTAATTCTTTCACACGATCCATTCTAATTCATTCGTACGATCCATTCTAATTCATTCATGCAATCCATTCTATTTCATTCGTACGATCCATTCTTACTCATTCGTATGATCTATTCTAATTCATTCACACGAATGTATCCATTCGTACGAATGAATTAGAATAGATTGTACGAATGAATTAGAATGGATCGTACGAATGAATTAGAATGGATCGTACGAAGGAATTAGAATGGATCGGAGGAATGAATTAGAATGGATCGTACGAATGAATTAGAATAGATCGTACGAATGAATTAGAATGGATCGTACGAAGGAATTATAATGGATCGTACGAATGAATTAGAATGGATATATTCGTGCAAATGAATTAGAAAGGATCGTATGAATGTATTAGAATGGATCGTATGAGTGAATTAGAATGGATCATACGAATGAATTAGAATGGATTGTATGAATGAATTAGAATGGATCGTACGAATGAATTAGAATGGATTGTATGAATGAATTAGAATGGATCGTACGAATGAATTAGAATGGATCGTGTGAATGAATTAGAATGGATCGGACGAATGAATTAGAATGGATCGTACGAATGAATTAGAATGGATCGTACGAATAAATTAGAATAGATACATTCGTCCGAATGAATTAGAATGGATCATACGAATGAGTAAGAATGGATCGTACGAATGAAATAGAATAGATTGTACGAATGAATTAGAATGGATCGTGCGAATGAATTAGAATGGATCGTACGAATGAATTAGAATGGATCGTACGAATGAATTAGAATGGATCGTGCGAATGAATTCGAATGGATCGTACGAATGAATTAGAATGGATACCTTTGTGCAAATGAATTAGAATGGATCGTATGAATAAATTAGAATGGATCTTATGAGTGAATTAGAACGGATAGTACGAATGAAGTAGAATGGATCGTATGAATGAATTAGAATGGATACATTCGTACGAATGAATTAGAATGGATCGTATGAATGAATTAGAATAGATTGTGCGAATGAATTAGAATGGATCGTACGAATGAAATAGAATGGATACATTCGTGCGAATAAATTAGAATGGATCGTACGAATGAATTAGAATGTATCGTACGAATGGATTAGAATGGATCCTAAGAATGGATTAGAATGGATACCTTTGTGCATATGAATTAGAATGGATCGTATGAATGAATTAGAATGGATCGTACGAATGAATTAGAATAGATCATAGGAATGAATTAGAATGGATCGTGCAAATGAATTAGAATGGATACATTCGTGCGAATGAATTAGAATGGATCGGACGAATGAATTAGAATGGATCGTACGAATGAGTAAGAATGGATCGTACGAATGAAATAGAATAGATCGTACGAATGAATTAGAATGGATCGTACGAAGGAATTAGAATGGATCGTACGAATGAATTAGAATGGATATATTCATGCAAATGAATTAGAATGGATCGTATGAATGTATTAGAATGGATCGTATGAGTGAATTAGAATGGATCGTACGAATAAATTAGAATGGATCGTATGAATGAATTAGAATGGATACATTCGTGTGAATGAATTAGAATGGATCGTATGAATGAATTAGAATAGATTTTGTGAATGAATTAGAACTGATCGTACGAATGAATTAGAATGGATACATTCGTGCGAATGAATTAGAATGAATTAGAATGGATCGGACGAATGAATTAGAATGGATCGTACGAATGAATTAGAATGGATCAAATGAATGAATTAGATTGGTTACATTCATGCGAATGAATTAGAATGGATCGTACGAATGGATTAGAATGGATCGTACGAATGGATTAGAATGGATACATTCGTGCGAATGAATTAGAATGGATCATACAAATGAGTAAGAATGGATCGTACGAATGAAATAGAATGGATTATACAAATGAATTAGAATGGATCGTGCGAATGAATTTGAATGGATCGTACGAATGAATTAGAATGGATCGTGCTAATGAATTAGAATTGATCGTACGAATGAAATAGAATGGATTGTACGAATGATTTAGAATGGATCGTACGAATGAATTAGAATGGATCGTACGAACGATTTAGAATGGATACATTCGTGCGAATGAATTAGAATGGATCATACGAATGAGTAAGAATGGATCGTACGAATGAAATAGAATGGATTGTACGAATGAATTAGAATGGATTCGTACGAATGAATTAGAATAGATACATTCGTGCGATCCATTCTAATTCATTCATACGATCTATTCTAATTCATTCATACAATCCATTCTAATTCTTTCACACGATCCATTCTAATTCATTCGTACGATCCATTCTAATTCATTCGCACAATCCATTCTATTTCATTCGTACGATCCATTCCTACTCATTGGTACGATCCATTCTAATTCATTCGCACGAATGTACCCATTCTAATTCATTCGTACGAATCCATTCTAATTCATTTGTACAATCTATTCTATTTCATTCGTACGATGCATTCTTACTCATTCGTATGATCCATTCTAATTCATTCGGACGAATGTATCCATTCTAATTTATTCGTACGATCCATTCTAATTCAATCGTACGATCCATTCTAATTCATTCGCACGATCCATTCTAATTCATTCGTCCGATCCATTCTAATTCATTCGCACGAATGTATCCATTCTAATTCATTCGTACGATCCATTCTAATTCATTCGTACGATCCATTCTAATTCATTCGTAAGATCCATTCTAATTCATTCATACGATCCATTCTAATTCATTCGTACGATCCATTCTAATTCCTTCGTATGATCCATTCTAATTCATTCGTACGATCCATTCTAATTCATTCGTACGATCCATTCTAATTCATTCGTACGATCCATTCTAATTCATTCGCGCAATCTATTCTAATTCATTCGTACGATCCATTCTAATTAATTCGTACGATCCATTCTAATTCTTTCGCACGATCCATTCTAATTCATTCGCACAATCTATTCTAATTCATTCGCACGATCCATTCTAATTCATTCGTATGATCCATTCTAATTCTTGCACACGATCCATTCTAATTCAATCGTACGATCCATTCTAATTCATTCGTACGATCTATTCTAATTCATTCGTACGATCCATTCTAATTCATTTGTACGATCCATTCTAATTCCATCGTACGATCCATTCCAATTCATTCATACAATCCATTCTAATTCTTTCACACGATCCATTCTAATTCATTCGTACGATCCATTCTAATTCATTCGTGCAATCCATTCTATTTCATTCGTACGATCCATTCTTACTCATTCGTACGATCCATTCTAATTCATTCACTCAAATATATCCATTCGTACGAATGAATTAGAATAGATTGTACGAATGAATTAGAATGGATCGTACGAATGAATTAGAATGGATCGTACGAATGAATTAGAATGGATCATACGAATGAATTAGAATAGTTCGTACGAATGAATTAGAATGGATCGTACGAAAGAATTAGAATGGATCGTACGAATGAATTAGAATGGATATATTCGTGCAAATGAATTAGAATGGATCGTATGAATGTATTAGAATGGATCGTATGAGTGAATTAGAATGGATCGTACGAATGAATTAGAATGGATTGCATGAATGAATTAGAATGGATCGTACGAATGAATTAGAATGGATCGTGTGAATGAATTAGAATGGATCGGACGAATGAATTAAAATGGATCGTACAAATGAATTAGAATGGATTGTACGAATAAATTAGAATGGATACATTCGTCCGAATGAATTAGAATGGATCATACGAATGAGTAAGAATGGATCGTACGAATGAAATAGAATAGATTGTACGAATGAATTAGAATGGATTGTGCGAATGAATTAGAATGGATCGTACGAATGAATTAGAATGGATCGTACGAATGAATTAGAATGGATCGTGCGAATGAATTCGAATGGATCGTACGAATGAATTAGAATGGATACCTTTGTGCAAATGAATTAGAATGGATCGTATGAATGAATTAGAATGGATCGTATGAGTGAATTAGAACGGATAGTACGAATGAAGTAGAATGGATCGTATGAATGAATTAGAATGGATACATTCGTGCGAATGAATTTGAATGGATCGTATGAATGAATTAGAATAGATTGTGCGAATGAATTAGAATGGATCGTACGAATGAATTAGAATTGATACATTCGTGCGAATAAATTAGAATGGATCGTACGAATGAATTAGAATGTATCGTACGAATGGATTAGAATGGATCCTACGAATAGATTAGAATGGATACCTTTGTGCATATGAATTAGAATGGATCGTATGAATGAATTAGAATGGATCGTAGAATGGATCGTACGAATGAATTAGAATGAATTAGAATGGATCGTACGAATGAATTAGAATAGATCATAGGAATTAATTAGAATGGATCGTGCAAATGAATTAGAATGGATCGGACGAATGAATTAGAATGGATCGTACGAATGAGTAAGAATGGATCGTACGAATGAAATAGAATAGATCGTACGAATTAATTAGAATGGATCGTACGAAGGAATTAGAATGGATCGTACGAATGAATTAGTATGGATATATTCGTGCAAATGAATTAGAATGGATCGTATGAATATATTAGAATGGATCGTATGAGTGAATTAGAATGGATCGTACGAATGAATTAGAATGGATCATATGAATGAATTAGAATGGATACATTCGTGTGAATGAATTAGAATGGATCGTATGAATGAATTAGAATAGATTTTGTGAATGAATTAGAACTAATCGTACGAATGAATTAGAATGGATACATTCATGCGAATGAATTAGAATGGATCGGACGAATGAATTAGAATGGATCGTACGAATGAATTAGAATGGATCAAATGAATGAATTAGAATGGTTACATTCATGCGAATGAATTAGAATGGATCGTACGAATGGATTAGAATGGATCGTACGAATGGATTAGAATGGATACATTCGTGCGAATGAATTAGAATGGATCATACGAATGAGTAAGAATGGATCGTACGAATGAAATAGAATAGATTGTACGAATGAATTAGAATGGATCGTGCGAATGAATTTGAATGGATCGGACGAATGAATTAGAATGGATCGTGCTAATGAATTAGAATTGGTCGTACGAATGAAATAGAATGGATTGTACGAATGATTTAGAATGGATCGTACGAATGAATTAGAATGGATCGTACGAATGATTTAGAATGGATACATTCGTGCGAATAAATTAGAATGGATCATACGAATGAGTAAGAATGGATCGTACGAATGAAATAGAATGGATTGTACGAATGAATTAGAATGGATTCGTACGAATGAATTAGAATGGATACATTCGTGCGATCCATTCTAATTCATTCATAAGATCTATTCTAATTCATTCATACAATCCATTCTAATTCTTTCACACGATCCATTCTAATTCATTCATACGATCCATTCTAATTCATTCGCACAATCCATTCTATTTCATTCGTACGATCCATTCTTACTCATTGGTACGATCCATTCAAATTCATTCGCACGAATGTATCCATTCTAATTCATTCGTACGAATCCATTCTAATTCATTCGTATAATCTATTCTATTTCATTTGTACGATCCATTCTTACGCATTCGTATGATCCATTCTAATTTATTCGGACGAATGTATCCATTCTAATTTATTCGTACGATCCATTCTAATTCATTCGTACGATCCATTCTAATTCATTCGTACGATCCATTCTAATTCATTCGTCCGATCCATTCTAATTCATTCGCACGAATGTATCCATTCTAATTCATTCATACGATCCATTCTAATTCATTCGTACGATCCATTCTAATTCATTCGTACGATCCATTCTAATTCATTCGTACGATCCATTCTAATTCCTTCGTACGATCCATTCTAATTCATTCGTACGATCCATTCTAATTCATTCGTACGATCCATTCTAATTCCTTCGTACGATCCATTCTAATTCATTCGTACGATCCATTCTAATTCATTCGCGCAATTTATTCTAATTCATTCGTACGATCCATTCTAATTCATTCGTACGATCCATTCTAATTCATTCGCACGATCCATTCTAATTCATTCGCGCAATCTATTCTAATTCATTCGCACGATCCATTCTAATTCATTCGTACGATCCATTCTAATTCTTTCACACGATCCATTCTAATTCATTCGTACGATCCATTCTAATTCATTCGTACGATCTATTCTAATTCATTCGTACGATCCATTCTAATTCATTCGTACGATCCATTCTAATTCCTTCGTACGATCCATTCTAATTCATTCATACAATCCATTATAATTCTTTCACACGATCCATTCTAATTAGAATTAGAATGGATTGTATGAATGAATTAGAATGGATTATATGAATGAATTAGAATGGATCGTATGAATGAATTAGAATGGATCATACGAATTAATTAGAATGGATCTTACGAATGAATTAGAATGGATCGTACGAATGAATTAGAATGGATCGTACAAATGAATTAGAATGGATACATTCGTGCGTATGAATTAGAATGGATCGAGCACGAATGTATCCATTCTAATTCATTCGTACGATCCATTCTAATTCATTAATATGATCCATTCTAATTCATTCGTACGATCCATTCTAATTCATTCGTCCGATCCATTCTAATTCATTTGCACGAATGTATCCATTCTAATTCATTCGTACGATCCATTCTAATTCATTCGTACGATCCATTCTAATTTATTCGTACGATCCATTCTAATTCATTCATACGATCCATTCTAATTAATTCATTCGTACGATCCATTCTAATTCATTCGTACGATCCATTCTAATTCATTCGCACGATCCATTCTAATTCATTCATAGGATCCATTCTAATTCATTCGTACAATCCATTCTAATTCTTTCATACGATCCATTCTAATTCATTCGTACGATCCATTCTAATTCACTCATACGATCCATTCTAATACATTCATACGATCCATTCTAATTCATTTGCACGAATATACCAATTCTAATTCATTCGTACGATCCATTCTAATTCATTCGTACGATCCATTCTAATTCATTCGTAAGATCCATTCTAATTCATTCGTACGATCCATTCTAATTCATTCGTACGATCCATTCTAATTCCTTCGTACAAATAAATTAGAATGGATACATTTGTGCGGATGAATTAGAATGGATTGTACGAATGAATTAGAATGGATCGTATGAATAAATTAGAATGGATCGTACGAATGAATTAGAATGGATCTTACGAATGAATTAGAATGGATCGTACGAATGAATTAGAATGGATCGTACGAATGAATTAGAATGGATATATTCGTGCAAATGAATTAGAATGGATCGTATGAATGTATTAGAATGGATCGTATGAATGAATTAGAATAGATCGTACGAATGAATTAGAATGGATCGTACGATGGAATTAGAATGGATCGAACGAATGAATTAGAATGGATCGTATGAATTAGAATGGATATATTCGTGCAAATGAATTAGAATGGATCGTATGAATGTATTAGAATGGATCGAATGAGTGAATTAGAATGGATCGTACGAATGAATTAGAATGGATCGTATGAATGAATTAGAATGGATACATTCGTACGAATGAATTAGAATTGATCGTACGAATGAATTAGAATGGATCGTGCGAATGAATTAGAATGGATCGTACGAATGAATTCGAATGGATCGTACGAATGAACTATAATGGTTACATTCGTGCGAATGAATTAGAATGGATCGTACGAATGAATTAGAATGGATCGTACGAATGAATTCGAATGGATCGTGCTAATGAATTAGAATGGATCGTACGATCTATTTTAATTCTTTTGCACGAATGTATCCATTCTAATTTATTCGCATGAATGTATCCATTCTAATTCATTCGTATGATCCATTCTAAATCATTCGTACAATCCATTCTATTTTATTCGTACGATCAATTCAAATTCATTAGCACGATCCATTCTAATTCATTCGTACGATCCATTCTAATTCATTCGTACAATCCATTCTAATTCATTCGCATGAATGTATCCATTCTAGTTCATTCGTACGATCCATTCTAATTCATTCGTACGATCCATTCTAAGTCATTCGCACGATCCATTCTAATTCATTCGTACGATCAATTCTAATTCATTCGCACGAATGTATCCATTCTAATTCATTCATACGATCCATTCTAATTCATTCGTATGATCCATTCTAATTCACTCATACGATCCATTCAAATACATTCATACAATCCATTCTAATTCATACGATCCATTCTAATTCATTCGTAGGATCCATTCTAATTCCTTCGTACGATCCATTCTAGTTCATTCGTACGATCCATTCTAATTCATTCGTAAGATCCATTCTAATTCATTCGTACGATCCATTCTAATTTATTCGTACGATCCATTCTAATTCATTCGCACGAATGTATCCATTCTAGTTCATTCATACGATCAATTCCAATTCATTCGTACGATCCATTCTAATTCATTCGTACGAATGTATCCATTCTAATTCATTTGTATAATCCATTCTAATTCATTCGCACGATCCATTCTAATTCATTTGTACGATCCATTCTAATTCATTCGTATGATCCATTCTAATTAATTCGTATGATCCATTCTAATTCATTCGTACGATCCATTCTAATTCATTTGCACGAATATATCCATTCTAATTCTAATTCATTAGCATGATCTATTCTAATTCATTCATACGATTCTTTCTAATTCATTCGTACGAATGTATCCATTCTAATTCATTCATACAATCCATTCTAATTCATTCGCACGATCCATTCTAATTCATTAGCACGAATATATCCATTCTAATTCATTCGCACGATCCATTCTAATTCATTCGCACGATCCATTCTAATTCATTCGTACGATCCATTCTAATTCATTCATATGATCCATTCTAATTCATTTGCATGAATGTATCCATTCTAATTCATTAGCACGATCCATTCTAATTCATTCGTATGATCCATTCTAATTCCTTCGTACGATCCATTCTAATTCCTTCGTATCCATTCTAATTCACTCATACGATCCATTCTAATTCATTCATACGATCTATTCTAATTAATTCATACAATCCATTCTAATTCTTTCACACGATCCATTCTAATTCATTCGTACGATCCATTCTAATTCATTCGCACAATCCATTCTAATTCATTCGCACGAATGTATCCATTCTAAATCATTCGTACAATCCATTCTATTTCATTCGTACGATCCATTCTTACTCATTGTACGAATGAATTAGAATAGATCCTACAAATGAATTAGAATGGATCGTGTGAAAGAATTAGAATAGATCGTACGAATGAATTAGAATGGATACATTCGTGTGAATGAATTAGAATGGATACATTCGTGCGAAAGAATTAGAATAGATCGTATGAATGAATTAGAATGGATCCTATGAATGAATTAGAATTGATCGTACGAATGAAATAGAATGGATTGCACGAATGATTTAGAATGGATCGTACGAATGAATTAGAATGGATCGTGTGAAATAATTCGAATGGATTGTATGAATGAATTAGAATGGATCGTACGAATGAATTAGAATGGATCGTACGAAGGAATTAGAATGGATCGTACGAATGTACTAGAATGGATCCTATGAATGAATTAGAATGGATCGTGCGAATGAATTAGAATGGATCGTACGAATGAATTAGAATGGATCGTGCTAATGAATTAGAATTGATCGAACGAATGAATTAGCATGGATCGTGCTAATGAATTAGAATGGATCGTGCGAATGAATTAGAATGGATCGTACGAATGAATTAGAATGGATCGTACGAATGAACTAGAATGGATATATTCGTGCGAATGAATTAGAATGGATCGTACGAATGAATTAGAATGGATCGTACGAATGAATTAGAATGGATACATTCATGCGAATGAATTAGAATGGATCGTACGAATGAATTATAATGGATCGTGCGAATGAATTAGAATGGATCGTACGAATGAATTAGAATGGATTCGTACGAATGAATTAGAATGGATACATTCGTGCGTACGAATGAATTAGAATGGATCATACGAATGAATTAGAATAGATTGTATGAATGAATTAGAATGGATCGTACGAATGAATTAAAATGGATCATACGAATTAATTAGAATGGATCATACGAATGAATTAGAATGGATCGTACGAATGAATTAGAATGGATCGTACGAATGAATTAGAATGGACACATTCGTGCGAATGAATTAGAATGGATTGTGCGAATGAATTAGAATGGATCGTACGAATGAATTAGAATGGATCATATTAATGAATTAGAATGGATCGTACGAATGAATTAGAATGGATACATTCGTGCGAATGAATTAGAATGGATCGGGCACGAATGTATCCATTCTAATTCATTCGTACGATCCATTCTAATTCATTAATATGATCCATTCTAATTCATTCGTACGATCCATTCTAATTCATATGCACAAAGGTATCCATTCTAATCCATTCGTAGGATCCATTCTAATCCATTCGTACGATCCATTCTAATTCATTCGTACGATCCATTCTAATTCATTCGCTCGAATGTATCCATTCTAATCCATTCGTACGATCCATTCTAATCCATTCGTACGATCCATTCTAATTTATTCGCATGAATGTAACCATTCTAATTCATTCATTTGATCCATTCTAATTCATTCGTACGATCCATTCTAATTCATTCGTCCGATCCATTCTAATTCATTCGCACGAATGTATCCATTCTAATTCATTCGTACGATCCATTCTAATTCATTTGTACGATCCATTCTAATTCATTCGTAAGATCCATTCTAATTCATTCGTACGATCCATTCTAATTCATTCGTACGATCCATTCTAATTTATTCGTACGATCCATTCTAATTCATTCGCACGAATGTATCCATTCTATTTCATTCGTACGATCCATTCTTACTCTTTCATATGATGCATTCTAATTCATTCGTATGATCCATTCTAATTCATTCGTACGATCCATTCTAATTCATTCATACGATCCATTCTAATTCATTCATACGATCCATTCTAATTCATTCCTATAATCCATTCTAATTCATTCGCCCGATCCATTCTAATTCATTCATACGATCCATTCTATTCGAATGGATCATGCGATCCATTCGAATTCATTCGCACGATCCATTCTAATTCATTCATACGATCCATTCTAATTCATTCATACAATGCATACTAATTCTTTCACGCGATCCATTCTAATTCATTCATACGATCCATTCTAATTCATTCGTACAATCCATTCTATTTCATTTGTACGATCCATTCTTACTCATTCGTATGATCCATTCTAATTCATTCGTACGATCCATTCTAATTCATTTGTACGATCCATTCTAATTCATTCGTACAATCCATTCTATTTCATTCGTACGATCCATTCTTACTCATTCGTATGATCCATTCTAATTCATTCTCACGAATGTATCCATTCTAATTCATTCATACAATCCATTCTAATTCATTCCGTACGATCCATTCTAATTCATTCGTACGATCGTACGAATCAATTAGAATGGATCGTACGAATGAATTAGAATAGATTGTGCGAATGAATTAGAATGGATCGTACGAATGAATTAGAATGGATCGTACGAATGAATTAGAATGGATCGTACGAATGAATTAGAATGGATCATACGAATGAGTAAGAAAGGATCGTACGAATGAATTAGAATGGATCGTACGAATGAATTAGAATGGATCGTATGAATAAATTAGAATGGATACATTCGTCCGAATGAATTAGAATGGATCATACGAATGAGTAAGAATGGATCGTACGAATGAAATAGAATAGATTGTACGAATGAATTAGAATGGATCCTACGAATGAATTAGAATGGATCGTGTGAAAGAATTAGAATGGATGGTATGAATGAATTAGAATGGATCGTATGAATGAATTAGAATGGATCGTGCGAATGAATTCGAATGGATCGTACGAATTCATTCTAATTCATTCATACAATCCATTCTAATTCTTTCACACGATCCATTCTAACTCATTCGTACGTTCCATTCTAATTCATTAGCACGATCCATGCTAATTCATTCATTCGATCAATTCTAATTCATTAGCACGATCCATTCTAATTCATTCGTACGATCCATTCTAATTCATTCGCGCGATCCATTCTAATTATTTCACACGATCCATTCTAATTCATTCGTACGATCCATTCTAATTCATTCGTACAATCCATTCTATTTCATTCGTACGATCCATTCTTACTCATCCGTATGATCCATTCTAATTCATTCGTATGATCCATTCTAATTCATTCGTACGATCCATTCTAATTCATTCGTACGATCCATTATAATTCATTCGTACGATCCATTCTAATTCATTCGCACGAATGTATCCATTCTAGTTCATTCGTACGATCCATTCTAATTCATTCGTACGATCCATTCTAATTCATTCATACGATCCATTCTAATTCATCCATACGATCCATTCTAATTCATTCGTACGATCCATTCTAATTCATTCGTACAATCTATTCTAATTCATTCGTACGAATGGATACATTCGTGTGAATGAATTAGAATGGATCGTACGAATGAGTAAGAATGAATTAGAATGGATCGTGCGAATGAATTAGAATGGATCGTACGAATGAATTAGAATGGATCGTGCTAATGAATTAGAATTGATCGAACGAATGAATTAGCATGGATCGTGCATTCGTACGATCCATTCTAATTCATTCGTAAGATCCATTCTAATTCATTCGTACGATCCATTCTAATTCATTCGTACGATCCATTCTAATTCATTCGCACGAATGTATCCATTCTAGTTCATTCGTACGATCCATTCTAATTCATTCGTACGATCCATTCTAATTCATTCATACGATCTATTCTAATTCATTCGCACGATCGATTCTGATTCATTCATACGATCCATTCTAATTCATTCATACAATCCATTCTAATTCTTTCACACGATCCATTCTAATTCATTCGTAGGATCCATTCTAATTTATTTGTACAATCTATTCTATTTCATTCGTACGATCCATTCTTACTCATTCGTATTATCCAATCTAATTCATTCGGACGAATGTATCCATTCTAATTTATTCGTACGATCCATTCTAATTCATTCGTACGATCCATTCTAATTCATTCGTACGATCCATTCTAATTCATTCGTCCGATCCATTCTAATTCATTCGCACGAATGTATCCATTCTAATTTATTCGTACGATCCATTCTAATTCATTCGTATGATCCATTCTAATTCATTCGCACGAATGTATCCATTCTAGTTCATTCGTACGATCCATTCTAATTCATTCGTACGATCCATTCTAATTCATTCGCACGATCCATTCAAATTCATTCGTACGATCCATTCTAATTCATTCATACGATCCATTCTAATTCATTCGTACGATCCATTCTAATTCATTCGTACGATCCATTCTTATTCATTCGTATGATCCATTCTAATTCATTCGGACGAATGTATCCATTCTAATTTATTCGTACAATCTATTCTAATTCATTCGTATGATCCATTCTAATTCATTCGTACGATCCATTCTAATTCATTCGTCCGATCCATTCTAATTCATTCGCAGGAGTGTATCCATTCTAATTCATTCGTAGGATCCATTCTAATTCATTCGTACGATCCATTCTAATTCATTCGTAAGATCCATTCTAATTCATTCGTACGATCCATTCTAATTCATTCGTACGATCCATTCTAATTCATTCGCACGATCCATTCTAATACATTCATACGATCCATTCTAATTCATTTGCACGAATATATCCATTCTAATTCATTCGTACGATCCATTCTAATTCCTTCGTACGATCCATTCTAATTCATTCGTACGATCTATTCTAATTCATTCGTACGATCCATTCTAATTCATTCGCACGATCCATTCTAATTCATTCATAGGATCCATTCTAATTCATTCATACGATCTATTCTAATTCTTTCGCATGAATGTATCCATTCTAATTCATTCGCACGAATGTATCCATTCTAATTCATTCGTACGATCCATTCTAATTTATTCGTACGATCCATTCTAATTCATTCGTACGATCCTATCTAATTCACTCATACGATCCACTCTAATACATTCATACGATCCATTCTAATTCATTTGCACGAATATATCCATTCTAATTAATTCATACGATCCATTCTAATTCATTCGTATGATCCATTCTAATTTATTCGCACGAATGTATCCATTCTAATTCATTCGTACAAATCCATTCTAATTCCTTCGTACGATCCATTTTTATTCATTCGTACGATCTATTCTAATTCATTCGTACGATCCATTCTAATTCATTCATACGATCTATTCTAATTCCTTCATACGATCCATTCTAATTCATTCGCACGAATGTATCCATTCTAGTTCATTCGTACGATCCATTCTAATTCATTCGTACGATCCATTCTAATTCATTCATACGATCTATTCAAATTCTTTCATAAAATCCATTCTAATTCTTTCACACGATCCATTCTAATTCATTCGTATGATCCATTCTAATTCATTCGTACGATCCATTCTAATTCATTTGTACGATCCATTCTAATTCATTCGTACAATCCATTCTATTTCATTCGTACGATCCATTCTTACTCATTCGTATGATCCATTCTAATTCATTCGCACGAATGTATCCATTCTAATTCATTCATACAATCCTTTCTAATTCATTCCGTACGATCCATTCTAATTCATTCGTACGATCGTACGAATGAATTAGAATGGATCGTACGAATGAATTAGAATAGATTGTACGAATGTATTAGAATGGATCCTACGAAAGAATTAGAATGGATCGTGTGAAAGAATTAGAATGGATCGTACAAATGAATTAGAATGGATTAGAATGGATCATGCGAATGAATTAGAATGGATCGTACGAATGAATTAGAATGGATTGTATGAATGAGTTAGAATGGATCTTACGAATGAATTAGAATGGGTCGTACGAATGAATTAGAATGGATCCTACGAATGAATTAGAATGGATCGGACGAATGAATTAGAATGGATCGTACGAATGAATTAGAATGGATCGTACGAATGAATTAGAATGGATCGTACGAATGAATTAGAATGGATCATACGAATGTGTAAGAATGGATCGTATGAATGAAATAGAATAGATTGTACGAATGAATTAGAATAGATCCTACGAATGAATTAGAATGGATCGTGTGAAAGAATTAGAATGGATTGTATGAATGAATTATAATGGATCGTATGAATGAATTAGAATGGATTGTGCGAATGAATTCGAATGGATCGTACGAATTCAATCTAATTCATTCATACAATCCATTCTAATTCTTTCACACGATCTATTCTACTTCATTCGAACGATCCATTCTAATTCATTCGTGCAATCCATTCTATTTCATTCGTACGATCCATTCATACTCATTCGTACGATCCATTCTAATTCATTCACACGAATGTATCCATTCGTATGAATGAATTAGAATGGATCGTACGAATGAATTAGAATGGATCGTATGAATAAATTAGAATGGATCGTACGAATGAATTAGAATGGATCGTGCGAATGAATTAGAATAGATCGTACAAATGAATTAGAATGGATCGTACGAATGAACTAGAATGGATACATTCGTGCGAATGAATTAGAATTGATCGTACGAATGAATTAGAATGGATCCTACGAATGAATCGTACGAATGAATTAGAATGGATCGTGTGAAAGAATTAGAATGGATTGTATGAATGAATTAGAATAGATTGTATGAATGAATTAGAATGGATCGTATGAATGAATTAGAATGGATCGTACGAATGAACTAGAATGGATACATTCGTGCGAATGAATTAGAATGGGTCGTACGAATGAGTTAGAATGGATCGTACGAATGAATTAGAATGGATCTTTAGAATGAATTAGAATGGATCGTACAAATGCACGATCCATGCGAATGAATTAGAATAGATCGTACGAATGAACTAGAATCGATCTTACGAATGAATTAGAATGGATCGTACGAATGAATTAGAATGGATACATTCGTGCGAATGAATTAGAATGGATCGGACGAATGAATTAGAATGGATCCATTCTAATCCATTCGTAGGATCCATTCTAATCCATTCGTACGATCCATTCTAATTCATTCGTACGATCCATTCTAATTCATTCGCTCGAATGTATCCATTCTAATCCATTCGTACGATCCATTCTAATCCATTCGTACGATCCATTCTAATTTATTCGCATGAATGTAACCATTCTAATTCATTCATTTGATCCATTCTAATTCATTCGTACGATCCATTCTAATTCATTCGTCCTATCCATTCTAATTCATTCGCACGAATGTATCCATTCTAATTCATTCGTACGATCCATTCTAATTCATTTGTACGATCCATTCTAATTCATTCGTAAGATCCATTCTAATTCATTCATACGATCCATTCTAATTCATTCATACGATCCATTCTAATTTATTCGTACGATCCATTCTAATTCATTCGCACGAATGTATCCATTCTATTTCATTCGTACGATCCATTCTTACTCTTTCGTATGATCCATTCTAATTCATTCGTATGATCCATTCTAATTCATTCATACGATCCATTCTAATTCATTCGTACGATCCATTCTAATTCATTCGCAAGATCCATTCTAATTCATTCATACGATCCATTCTAATTCATTCATACGATCCATTCTAATTCATTCCTATAATCCATTCTAATTCATTCGCCCGATCCATTCTAATTCATTCATACAATCCATTCTATTCGAATGGATCATGCGATCCATTCGAATTCATTCGCACGATCCATTCAAATTCATTCATACGATCCATTCTAATTCATTCATACAATGCATACTAATTCTTTCACGCGATCCATTCTAATTCATTCATACGATCCATTCTAATTCATTCGTACAATCCATTCTATTTCATTTGTACGATCCATTCTTACTCATTCGTATAATCCATTCTAATTCATTCGTACGATCCATTCTAATTCATTTGTACGATCCATTCTAATTCATTCGTACAATCCATTCTATTTCATTCGTACGATCCATTCTTACTCATTCGTATGATCCATTCTAATTCATTCGCACGAATATATCCATTCTAATTCATTCATACAATCCATTCTAATTCATTCCGTACGATCCATTCTAATTCATTCGTACGATCGTACGAATCAATTAGAATGGATCGTACGAATGAATTAGAATAGATTGTGCGAATGAATTAGAATGGATCGTACGAATGAATTAGAATGGATCGTACAAATGAATTAGAATGGATCATACGAATGAGTAAGAATGGATCGTACGAATGAATTAGAATGGATCGTACGAATGAATTAGAATGGATCGTACGAATAAATTAGAATGGATACATTCGTCCGAATGAATTAGAATGGATCATACGAATGAGTAAGAATGGATCGTACGAATGAAATAGAATAGATTGTACGAATGAATTAGAATGGATCCTACGAATGAATTAGAATGGATCGTGTGAAAGAATTAGAATGGATTGTATGAATGAATTAGAATGGATCGTATGAATGAATTAGAATGGATCGTGCGAATGAATTCGAATGGATCGTACGAATTCATTCTAATTCATTCATACAATCCATTCTAATTCTTTCACACGATCCATTCTAACTCATTCGTACGTTCTATTCTAATTCATTAGCACGATCCATGCTAATTCATTCATTCGATCAATTCTAATTCATTAGCACGATCCATTCTAATTCATTCGTACGATCCATTCTAATTCATTCGCGCGATCCATTCTAATTCATTCATAGGATCTATTCTAATTCATTCATACGATCTATTCTAATTCTTTCTCACGAATATATCCATTCTAATTCATTCGCACGAATGTATCCATTCTAATTCATTTGTACGATCCATTCTAATTCATTCGTACGATCCATTCGAATTCATTTGCACGATCCATTCTAATTCATTTATATGATCCATTCTAATTCATTCATACAATCCATTCTAATTATTTCACACGATCCATTCTAATTCATTCGTACGATCCATTCTAATTCTTTCGTACAATCCATTCTATTTCATTCGTACGATCCATTCTTACTCATCCGTATGATCCATTCTAATTCATTCGTATGATCCATTCTAATTCATTCGTACGATCCATTCTAATTCATTCGTACGATCCATTATAATTCATTCGTACGATCCATTCTAATTCATTCGCACGAATGTATCCATTCTAGTTCATTCGTACGATCCATTCTAATTCATTCGTACGATCCATTCTAATTCATTCATACGATCCATTCTAATTCATCCATACGATCCATTCTAATTCATTCGTACGATCCATTCTAATTCATTCGTACAATCTATTCTAATTCATTCGTACGAATGGATACATTCGTGTGAATGAATTAGAATGGATCGTACGAATGAGTAAGAATGAATTAGAATGGATCGTGCGAATGAATTAGAATGGATCGTACGAATGAATTAGAATGGATCGTGCTAATGAATTAGAATTGATCGAACGAATGAATTAGCATGGATCGTGCATTCGTACGATCCATTCTAATTCATTCGTAAGATCCATTCTAATTCATTCGTACGATCCATTCTAATTCATTCGTACGATCCATTCTAATTCATTTGCACGAATGTATCCATTCTAGTTCATTCGTACGATCCATTCTAATTCATTCGTATGATCCATTCTAATTCATTCATACGATCTATTCTAATTCATTCGCACGATCGATTCTGATTCATTCATACGATCCATTCTAATTCATTCATACAATCCATTCTAATTCTTTCACACGATCCATTCTAATTCATTCGTAGGATCCATTCTAATTCATTTGTACAATCTATTCTATTTCATTCGTACGATCCATTCTTACTCATTCGTATTATCCATTCTAATTCATTCGGACGAATGTATCCATTCTAATTTATTCGTACGATCCATTCTAATTCATTCGTACGATCCATTCTAATTCATTCGTACGATCCATTCTAATTCATTCGTCCGATCCATTCTAATTCATTCGCACGAATGTATCCATTCTAATTCATTCGTACGATCCATTCTAATTCATTCGTATGATCCATTCTAATTCATTCGCACGAATGTATCCATTCTAGTTCATTCGTACGATCCATTCTAATTCATTCGTACGATCCATTCTAATTCATTCGCACGATCCATTCAAATTCATTCGTACGATCCATTCTAATTCATTCATACGATCCATTCTAATTCATTCGTACGATCCATTCTAATTCATTCGTACGATCCATTCTTACTCATTCGTATGATCCATTCTAATTCATTCGGACGAATGTATCCATTCTAATTTATTCGTACAATCTATTCTAATTCATTCGTATGATCCATTCTAATTCATTCGTACGATCCATTCTAATTCATTCGTCCGATCCATTCTAATTCATTCGCAGGAGTGTATCCATTCTAATTCATTCGTAGGATCCATTCTAATTCATTCGTCCGATCCATTCTAATTCATTCGTAAGATCCATTCTAATTCATTCGTACGATCCATTCTAATTCATTCGTATGATCCATTCTAATTCATTCGCACGATCCATTCTAATACATTCATACGATCCATTCTAATTCATTTGCACGAATATATCCATTCTAATTCATTCGTACGATCCATTCTAATTCCTTCGTACGATCCATTCTAATTCATTCGTACGATCTATTCTAATTCATTCGTACGATCCATTCTAATTCATTCGCACGATCCATTCTAATTCATTCATAGGATCCATTCTAATTCATTCATACGATCTATTCTAATTCTTTCGCACGAATGTATCATTCTAATTCATTCGCACGAATGTATCCATTCTAATTCATTCGTACGATCCATTCTAATTTATTCGTACGATCCATTCTAATTCACTCGTACGATCCTATCTAATTCACTCATACGATCCACTCTAATACATTCATACGATCCATTCTAATTCATTTGCACGAATATATCCATTCTAATTAATTCATACGATCCATTCTAATTCATTCGTATGATCCATTCTAATTTATTCGCACGAATGTATCCATTCTAATTCATTCGTACAAATCCATTCTAATTCCTTCGTACGATCCATTTTTAGTCATTCGTACGATCCATTCTAATTCATTCGTACGATCCATTCTAATTCATTCATACGATCTATTCTAATTCCTTCATACGATCCATTCTAATTCATTCGCACGAATGTATCCATTCTAGTTCATTCGTACGATCCATTCTAATTCATTCGTACGATCCATTCTAATTCATTCATACGATCTATTCTAATTCTTTCATAAAATCCATTCTAATTCTTTCACACGATCCATTCTAATTCATTCGTATGATCCATTCTAATTCATTCGTACGATCCATTCTAATTCATTTGTACGATCCATTCTAATTCATTCGTACAATCCATTCTATTTCATTCGTACGATCCATTCTTACTCATTCGTATGATCCATTCTAATTCATTCGCATGAATGTATCCATTCTAATTCATTCATACAATCCTTTCTAATTCATTCCGTACGATCCATTCTAATTCATTCGTACGATCGTACGAATGAATTAGAATGGATCGTACGAATGAATTAGAATAGATTGTACGAATGAATTAGAATGGATCCTACGAAAGAAGTAGAATGGATCGTGTGAAAGAATTAGAATGGATCGTACAAATGAATTAGAATAGATTAGAATGGATCATGCGAATGAATTAGAATGGATCGTACGAATGAATTAGAATGGATTGTATGAATGAGTTAGAATGGATCTTACGAATGAATTAGAATGGGTCGTACGAATGAATTAGAATGGATCCTACGAATGAATTAGAATGGATCGGACGAATGAATTAGAATGGATCGTACGAATGAATTAGAATGGATCGTACGAATGAATTAGAATGGATCGTACGAATGAATTAGAATGGATCATACGAATGTGTAAGAATGGATCGTATGAATGAAATAGAATAGATTGTACGAATGAATTAGAATGGATCCTACGAATGAATTAGAATGGATCGTGTGAAAGAATTAGAATGGATTGTATGAATGAATTAGAATGGATCGTATGAATGAATTAGAATGGATTATGCGAATGAATTCGAATGGATCGTACGAATTCAATCTAATTCATTCATACAATCCATTCTAATTCTTTCACACGATCTATTCTAATTCATTCGTACGATCCATTCTAATTCATTCGTGCAATCCATTCTATTTCATTCGTACGATCCATTCATACTCATTCGTACGATCCATTCTAATTCATTCACACGAATGTATCCATTCGTATGAATGAATTAGAATGGATCGTACGAATGAATTAGAATGGATCGTATGAATGAATTAGAATGGATCGTACGAATGAATTAGAATGGATCGTGCGAATGAATTAGAATGGATCGTACAAATGAATTAGAATGGATCGTACGAATGAACTAGAATGGATACATTCGTGCGAATGAATTAGAATTGATCGTACGAATGAATTAGAATGGATCCTACGAATGAATCGTACGAATGAATTAGAATGGATCGTGTGAAAGAATTAGAATGGATTATATTAATGAATTAGAATAGATCGTATGAATGAATTAGAATGGATCGTATGAATGAATTAGAATGGATCGTACGAATGAACTAGAATGGATACATTCGTGCGAATGAATTAGAATGGGTCGTACGAATGAGTTAGAATGGATCGTACGAATGAATTAGAATGGATCTTAAGAATGAATTAGAATGGATCGTACAAATGCACGATCCATGCGAATGAATTTGAATAGATCGTACGAATGAACTAGAATGGATACATTCGTGCGAATGAATTAGAATGGATCGTACAAATGAATTAGAATGGATCGTACGAATGAATTAGAATGGATCTTACGAATGAATTAGAATGGATCGTACGAATGAATTAGAATGGATACATTCGTGCGAATGAATTAGAATGGATCGGACAAATGAATTAGAATGGATCCATTCTAATCCATTCGTAGGATCCATTCTAATCCAATCGTACGATCCATTCTAATTCATTCGTACGATCCATTCTAATTCATTCGCTCGAATGTATCCATTCTAATCCATTCGTACGATCCATTCTAATCCATTTGTACGATCCATTCTAATTTATTCGCATGAATGTAACCATTCTAATTCATTCATTTGATCCATTCTAATTCATTCGTACGATCCATTCTAATTCATTCGTCCGATCCATTCTAATTCATTCGCACGAATGTATCCATTCTAATTCATTCGTACGATCCATTCTAATTCATTTGTACGATCCATTCTAATTCATTCGTAAGATCCATTCTAATTCATTCGTACGATCCATTCTAATTCATTCGTACGATCCATTCTAATTTATTCGTACGATCCATTCTAATTCATTCGCACGAATGTATCCATTCTATTTCATTCGTACGATCCATTCTTACTCTTTCGTATGATCCATTCTAATTCATTCGTACGATCCATTCTAATTCATTCGTACGATCCATTCTAATTCATTCTCAAGATCCATTCTAATTCATTCATACGATCCATTCTAATTCATTCATACGATCCATTCTAATTCATTCCTATAATCCATTCTAATTCATTCGCCCGATCCATTCTAATTCATTCATACGATCCATTCTATTCGAATGGATCATGCGATCCATTCGAATTCATTCGCACGATCCATTCTAATTCATTCATACGATCCATTCTAATTCATTCATACAATGCATACTAATTCTTTCACGTGATCCATTCTAATTCATTCATACGATCCATTCTAATTCATTCGTACAATCCATTCTATTTCATTTGTACGATCCATTCTTACTCATTCGTATGATCCATTCTAATTCATTCGTACGATCCATTCTAATTCATTTGTACGATCCATTCTAATTCATTCGTACAATCCATTCTATTTCATTCGTACGATCCATTCTTACTCATTCGTATGATCCATTCTAATTCATTCGCACGAATGTATCCATTCTAATTCATTCATACAATCCATTCTAATTCATTCCGTACGATCCATTCTAATTCATTCGTACGATCGTACGAATCAATTAGAATGTATCGTACGAATGAATTAGAATAGATTGTGCGAATGAATTAGAATGGATCGTACGAATGAATTAGAATGGATCGTACGAATGAATTAGAATGGATCATACGAATTAGTAAGAATGGATCGTACGAATGAATTAGAATGGATCGTACGAATGAATTAGAATGGATCGTACGAATAAATTAGAATGGATACATTCGTCCGAATGAATTAGAATGGATCATACGAATGAGTAAGAATGGATCGTACGAATGAAATAGAATAGATTGTACGAATGAATTAGAATGGATCCTACGAATGAATTAGAATGGATCGTGTGAAAGAATTAGAATGGATTGTATGAATGAATTAGAATGGATCGTATGAATGAATTAGAATGGATCGTGCGAATGAATTCGAATGGATCGTACGAATTCATTCTAATTCATTCATACAATCCATTCTAATTCTTTCACACGATCCATTCTAACTCATTCGTACGTTCCATTCTAATTCATTAGCACGATCCATGCTAATTCATTCATTCGATCAATTCTAATTCATTAGCACGATCCATTCTAATTCATTCGTACGATCCATTCTAATTTATTCGCGCAATCCATTCTAATTCATTCATAGGATCTATTCTAATTCATTCATACGATCTATTCTAATTCTTTCTCACGAATATATCCATTCTAATTCATTCGCACGAATGTATCCATTCTAATTCATTTGTACGATCCATTCTAATTCATTTGTACGATCCATTCGAATTCATTTGCACGATCCATTCTAATTCATTCATATGATCCATTCTAATTCATTCATACAATCCATTCTAATTATTTCACACGATCCATTCTAATTCATTCGTACGATCCATTCTAATTCATTCGTACAATCCATTCTATTTCATTCGTACGATCCATTCTTACTCATTCGTACGATCCATTCTTACTCATTCGTATGATCCATTCTAATCCATTCGTATGATCCATTCTAATTCATTCGTACGATCCATTCTAATTCATTCGTACGATCCATTATAATTCATTCGTATGATCCATTCTAATTCATTCGCACGAATGTATCCATTCTAGTTCATTCGTACGATCCATTCTAATTCATTCGTACGATCCATTCTAATTCATTCATACGATCCATTCTAATTCATCCATACGATCCATTCTAATTCATTCGTACGATCCATTCTAATTCATTCGTACAATCTATTCTAATTCATTCGTACGAATGGATACATTCGTGTGAATGAATTAGAATGGATCGTACGAATGAGTAAGAATGAATTAGAATGGATCGTGCGAATGAATTATAATGGATCGTATGAATGAATTAGAATGGATCGTGCTAATGAATTAGAATTGATCGAACGAATGAATTAGCATGTATCGTGCATTCGTACGATCCATTCTAATTCATTCATAAGATCCATTCTAATTCATTCGTACGATCCATTCTAATTCATTCGTACGATCCATTCTAATTCATTCGCACGAATGTATCCATTCTAGTTCATTCGTACGATCCATTCTAATTCATTCGTACGATCCATTCTAATTCATTCATACGATCTATTCTAATTCATTCGCACGATCGATTCTGATTCATTCATACGATCCATTCTAATTCATTCATACAATCCATTCTAATTCTTTCACACGATCCATTCTAATTCATTTGTAGGATCCATTCTAATTCATTTGTACAATCTATTCTATTTCATTCGTACGATCCATTCTTACTCATTCGTATTATCCATTCTAATTCATTCGGACGAATGTATCCATTCTAATTCATTCGTACGATCCATTCTAATTCAATCGTACGATCCATTCTAATTCATTCGTCCGATCCATTCTAATTCATTCGCACGAATGTATCCATTCTAATTCATTCGTACGATCCATTCTAATTCATTCGTACGATCCATTCTAATTCATTCGCACGAATGTATCCATTCTAGTTCATTCGTACGATCCATTCTAATTCATTCGTACGATCCATTCAAATTCATTCGCACGATCCATTCAAATTCATTCGTACGATCCATTCTAATTCATTCATACGATCCATTCTAATTCATTCGTACGATCCATTCTAATTCATTCGTACGATCCATTCTTACTCATTCGTATGATTCATTCTAATTCATTCGGAAGAATGTATCCATTCTAATTTATTCATACAATCCATTCTAATTCATTCGTATGATCCATTCTAATTCATTCGTACGATCAATTCTAATTCATTCGTCCGATCCATTCTAATTCATTCGCAGGAGTGTATCCATTCTAATTCATTCGTAGGATCCATTCTAATTCATTCGTACGATCCATTCTAATTCATTCGTAAGATCCATTCTAATTCATTCGTACGATCCATTCTAATTCATTCGTACGATCCATTCTAATTCATTCGCACGATCCATTCTAATACATTCATACGATCCATTCTAATTCATTTGCACGAATATATCTATTCTAATTCATTCGTACGATCCATTCTAATTCCTTCGTACGATCCATTCTAATTCATTCGTACGATCTATTCTAATTCATTCGTACGATCCATTCTAATTCATTCGCACGATCCATTCTAATTCATTCATAGGATCCATTCTAATTCATTCATACGATCTATTCTAATTCTTTCGCACGAATGTATCCATTCTAATTCATTCGCACGAATGTATCCATTCTAATTCATTCGTACGATCCATTCTAATTTATTCGTACGATCCATTCTAATTCATTCGTACGATCCTATCTAATTCACTCATACGATCCACTCTAATACATTCATATGATCCATTCTAATTCATTTGCACGAATATATCCATTCTAATTAATTCATACGATCCATTCTAATTCATTCGTATGATCCATTCTAATTTATTCGCATGAATGTATCCATTCTAATTCATTCGTACAAATCCATTCTAATTCCTTCGTACGATCCATTTTTATTCATTCGTACGATCTATTCTAATTCATTCGTACGATCCATTCTAATTCATTCATACGATCTATTCTAATTCCTTCATACGATCCATTCTAATTCATTCGCACGAATGTATCCATTCTAGTTCATTCGTACGATCCATTCTAATTCATTCGTACGATCCATTCTAATTCATTCATACGATCTATTCTAATTCTTTCATAAAATCCATTCTAATTCTTTCACACGATCCATTCTAATTCATTCGTATGATCCATTCTAATTCATTCGTACGATCCATTCTAATTCATTTGTACGATCCATTCTAATTCATTCGTACAATCCATTCTATTTCATTCGTACGATCCATTCTTACTCATTCGTATGATCCATTCTAATTCATTCGCACGAATGTATCCATTCTAATTCATTCATACAATCCTTTCTAATTCATTCCGTACGATCCATTCTAATTCATTCGTACGATCGTACGAATGAATTAGAATGGATCGTACGAATGAATTAGAATAGATTGTACGAATGAATTAGAATGGATCCTACGAAAGAATTAGAATGGATCGTGTGAAAGAATTAGAATGGATCGTACAAATGAATTAGAATGGATTAGAATGGATCATGCGAATGAATTAGAATGGATCGTACGAATGAATTAGAATGGATTGTATGAATGAGTTAGAATGGATCTTACGAATGAATTAGAATGGGTCGTACGAATGAATTAGAATGGATCCTACGAATGAATTAGAATGGATCGGACGAATGAATTAGAATGGATCGTACGAATGAATTAGAATGGATCGTACGAATGAATTAGAATGGATCATACGAATGAATTAGAATGGATCATACGAATGTGTAAGAATGGATCGTATGAATGAAATAGAATAGATTGTACGAATGAATTAGAATGGATCATACGAATGTGTAAGAATGGATCGTATGAATGAATTAGAATGGATTGTGCGAATGAATTCGAATGGATCGTACGAATTCAATCTAATTCATTCATACAATCCATTCTAATTCTTTCACACGATCTATTCTAATTCATTCGTACGATCCATTCTAATTCATTCGTGCAATCCATTCTATTTCATTCGTACGATCCATTCATACTCATTCGTACGATCCATTCTAATTCATTCACACGAATGTATCCATTCGTATGAATGAATTAGAATGGATCGTACGAATGAATTAGAATGGATCGTATGAATGAATTAGAATGGATCGTACGAATGAATTAGAATGGATCGTGCGAATGAATTAGAATGGATCGTACAAATGAATTAGAATGGATCGTACGAATGAACTAGAATGGATACATTCGTGCGAATGAATTAGAATGGATCGTACGAATGAATTAGAATGGATCCTACGAATGAATCGTACGAATGAATTCGAATGGATCGTGTGAAAGAATTAGAATGGATTGTATGAATGAATTAGAATAGATCGTATGAATGAATTAGAATGGATAGTACGAATGAATTAGAATGGATCGTACGAATGAACTAGAATGGATACATTCGTGCGAATGAATTAGAATGGGTCGTACGAATGAATTAGAATGGATCGTACGAATGAATTAGAATGGATCTTAAGAATGAATTAGAATGGATCGTACAAATGCACGATCCATGCGAATGAATTAGAATAGATCGTACGAATGAACTAGAATGGATACATTCGTGCGAATGAATTAGAATGGATCGTACGAATGAATTAGAATGGATCGTACGAATGAATTAGAATGGATCTTACGAATGAATTATAATGGATCGTACGAATGAATTAGAATGGATACATTCGTGCGAATGAATTAGAATGGATCGGACGAATGAATTAGAATGGATCGTACGAATGAATTAGATTGGATCGTACGAATGAATTAGAATGGATCGTACGAATAAATTAGAATAGATACATTCGTCCGAATGAATTAGAATGGATCATACGAATGAGTAAGAATGGATCGTACGAATGAAATAGAATAGATTGTACGAATGAATTAGAATGGATTCGTACGAATGAATTAGAATGGATACATTCGTGCGAATGAATTAGAATGGATCGTACCAATGAGTAAGAATAGATCGTACGAATGAAATAGAATGGATTGTGTGAATGAATTAGAATGGATCATACGAATGAATTTGAATGGATCGTACGAATTAATTAGAACGGATACATTTGTGCGAATGAATTAGAATGGATTGTATGAATGAATTAGAATGGATCGTACGAATGAATTAGAATGGATCATACAAATTAATTAGAATGGATCATACGAATGAATTAGAATGGATCGTACGAATGAATTAGAATGGATCGTACGAATGAATTAGAATGGATCGTGTGACATTCTAATACATTCATACGATCCATTCTAATTCATTTGCACGAATATATCCATTCTAATTCATTCGTACTATCCATTCTAATTCTTTCGTACGATCCATTCTAATTCATTCGTACGATCTATTCTAATTCATTCGTACGATCCATTCTAATTCATTCGTACGATCCATTCTAATTCATTCGTACGATACATTCCAATTCATTCGTACAATCTATTCTAATTCATTCGTATGAATGGATACATTCGTGTGAATAAATTAGAATGGATCGTACGAATGAGTAAGAATGGATTGTACGAATGAAATAGAATGGATTGCACGAATGAATTAGAATGGATCGTACGAATGAATTAGAATGGATCGTGTGAAAGAATTAGAATGGATTGTATGAATGAATTAGAATGGATCGTACGAAGGAATTAGAATGGATTGTACGAATGAATTAGAATGGATCGTACGAATGAATTAGAATAGATCATACGAATGAATTAGAATGGATCGTGTGAATGAATTAGAATGGATCGTGTGAAAGAATTAGAATGGATCGTACGAATGAATTCGAATGGATCGTGCGAATGAATTAGAATGGATCATACGAATGAATTAGAATGGATCGTACGAATGAACTAGAATGGATTGTATGAATGAATTAGAATGGATCGTACGAATGAATTAGAATGGATCGTACGAATGAATTAGAATGGATCGTACGAATGAACTAGAATGGATACATTCGTGCGAATGAATTAGAATGGATCGTGCGAATGAATTAGAATGGATCGTGCGAATGAATTAGAATGGATCGTGCGAATGAATTAGAATGGATCGTATGAATGAATTAGAATAGATCGTATGAATGAATTAGAATGGATCGTACTAATGAATTAGAATAGATCGTACGAATGAATTAGAATGGATCGTACGAATAAATTAGAATGGATACATTCGTCCGAATGAATTAGAATGGATCATACAAATGAGTAAGAATGGATCGTACGAATGAAATAGAATAGATTGTACGAATGAATTAGAAAGGATCCTACGAATGAATAAGAATGGATCGTGTGAAAGAATTAGAATGGATTGTATGAATGAATTAGAATGGATCGTATGAATGAATTAGAATGGATCGTGCGAATGAATTTGAATGGATCGTACGAATTCATTCTAATTCATTCATACAATCCATTCTAATTCTTTCACACGATCTATTCTAATTCATTCGTAGGATCCATTCTAATTCATTCGTACAATCTACTCTATTTCATTCGTACGATCCATTCTTACTCATTCGTATGATCCATTCTAATTCATTCGGACGAATGTATCCATTCTAATTTATTCGTACGATCCATTCTAATTCATTCGGACGAATGTATCCATTCTAATTTATTCGTACGATCCATTCTAATTCATTCGTACGATCTATTCTAATTCATTCGTACAATCCATTCTAATTCATTCATACGATCTATTCTAATTCATTCATACAATCCATTCTAATTCTTTCACACGATCCATTCTAATTCATTCGTACGATCCATTCTAATTCATTCGCACAATCCATTCTATTTCATTCGTACGATCCATTCTTACTCATTCGTATGATCCATTCTAATTCATTCGCACGAATGTATCCATAATGGATCATACGAATGAGTAAGAATGGATCGTACGAATGAAATAGAATGGATTGTGCGAATAAATTAGAATGGACCGTACGAATGAATTAGAATGGATACATTCGTGCGAATGAATTAGAATGGATCGGACGAATGAATTAGAATGGATCGTACGAATGAATTAGAATGGATCGTACGAATAAATTAGAATGGATACATTCGTCCGAATGAATTAGAATGGATCAAACGAATGAGTAAGAATGGATCGTACGAATGAAATAGAATAGATTGTACGAATGTATTAGAATGGATTCGTACGAATAAATTAGAATGGATACATTCGTGCCAATGAATTAGAATGGATCGTACGAATGAAATAGAATGGATTGTGCGAATAAATTAGAATGGATCATACGAATGAATTAGAATGGATCGTACGAATTAATTAGAATGGATACATTCGTGCGAATGAACTAGAATGGATTGTATGAATGAATTAGAATGGATCATACGAATGAATTAGAATGGATCATACGAATTAATTAGAATGGATCATACGAATGAATTAGAATGGATCGTACGAATGAATTAGAATGGATACATTCATGGGAATGAATTAGAATGGATTGTGCGAATGAATAAGAACAGATCGTGCGAATGAATTAGAATGGATCGTACGAATGAATTAGAATGGATCGTGCTAATGAACTAGAATGGATCGTACGAATGAATTAGAATGGATACATTTGTGCGAATGAATTAGAATGGATCGTACGAATGAATTAGATTGGATCGTATGAATGAATTAGAATGGATCGTACGAATGAATTAGAATGGATCGTGCGAATGAATTAGAATGGATCGTATGAATGAATTAGAATGGATCGTACGAATGAACTAGAGTGGATACATTCGTGCGAATGAATTAGAATGGATCGTACGAATGAATTAGAATGGATCGTACGAATGAATTAGAATGGATCTTACGAATGAATTAGAATGGATCGTACGAATGAATTAGAATGGATCGTACGAATGAATTAGAATGGATACATTCGTGCGAATGAATTAGAATGGATCGGACGAATGAATTAGAATGGATTGTACGAATGAATTAGAATGGATCGTACGAATGAATTAGAATGGATCGTACGAATAAATTAGAATGGATACATTCGTCCGAATGAATTAGAATGGATCATACGAATGAGTAAGAATGGATCGTACGAATGAAATAGAATAGATTGTACGAATGAATTAGAATGGATCCTACGAATGAATTAGAATGAATCGTGTGAAAGAATTAGAATGGATTGTATGAATGAACTAGAATGGATCGTATGAATGAATTAGAATGGATTGTGCGAATGAATTCGAATGGATCGTACGAATTCATTCTAATTCATTCATTCAATCCATTCTAATTCTTTCACACGATCTATTCTAATTCATTCGTAGGATCCATTCTAATTCATTCGTACAATCTATTCTATTTCATTCGTACGATCCATTCTTACTCATTTGTATGATCCATTCTAATTCATTCGGACGAATGTATCCATTCTAATTTATTCGTACGATCCATTCTAATTCATTCTCACGATCCATTCTAATTCATTCGTACGATCCATTCTAATTCATTCGTCCGATCCATTCTAATTCATTCGCACGAATGTATCCATTCTAATTCATTCGTACGGTCCATTCTAATTCATTCGCACAATCCATTCTATTTCATTCGTACGATCCATTCTTACTCATTCGTATGATCCATTACGGATACATTCGTGCGAATGAATTAGAATGGATCATACGAATGAGTAAGAATGGATCGTACGAATGAAATAGAATGGATTGTGCGAATGAATTAGAATGGATCGTACGAATGAATTAGAATGGATCGTGTGAAAGAATTAGAATGGATTGTATGAATGAATTAGAATAGATCGTATGAATGAATTAGAATGGATCGTACGAATGAATTAGAATGGATCGTACGAATGAACTAGATTGGATACATTCATTCGAATGAATTAGAGTGGATCGTACGAATGAATTAGAATGGATCGTACGAATGAATTAGAATGGATCTTACGAATGAATTAGAATGGATCGTACGAATGCACGATCCATGCGAATGAATTAGAATAGATCGTACGAATGAACTAGAATGGATACATTCGTGCGAATGAATTAGAATGGATCGTACGAATGAATTAGAATGGATCGTACGAATGAATTAGAATGGATCGTACGAATGAATTAGAATGGATCGTACGAATGAATTAGAATAGATACATTCGTGCGAATGAATTAGAATGGATACATTCGTGTGAAAGAATTAGAATAGATCGTATGAATGAATTAGAATGGATCCTATGAATGAATTAGAATGGATCGTGCGAATGAATTAGAATGGATCGTACGAATGAATTAGAATGGATCGTGCTAATGAATTAGAATTGATCGAACGAATGAATTAGAATGGATACATTCGTGCGAATGAATTAGAATGGATCGGACGAATGAATTAGAATGGATCGGACGAATGAATTAGAATGGATCGTACGAATGAGTAAGAATGGATCGTACGAATGAAATAGAATAGATCGTACGAATGAATTAAAATGGATCGTACGAAGGAATTAGAATGGATCGTACGAATGAATTAGAATGGATATATTCATGCAAATGAATTAGAATGGATCGTATGAATGTATTAGAATGGATCGTATGAGTGAATTAGAATGGATCGTACGAATGAATTAGAATGGATCGTATGAATGAATAAGAATGGATACATTCGTGTGAATGAATTAGAATGGATCGTATGAATGAATTAGAATAGATTTTGTGAATGAATTAGAACTGATCGTACGAATGAATTAGAATGGATACATTCGTGCGAATGAATTAGAATGGATTGTATGAATGAATTAGAATGGATCGTACGAATTAATTAGAATGGATCGTACGAATGAATTAGAATGGATCGTGCGAATGAATTAGAATGGATCGTACGAATGAATTGGAATGGATACATTTGTGCGAATGAATTAAAATGGATCGTACGAATGAATTAGAATGGATCGTATGAATGAATTAGAATGGCTCGTACGAATGAATTAGAATGGATCGTGCGAATGAATTAGAATGTATCGTATGAATGAATTAGAATGGATCGTACGAATGAACTAGAATGGATACATTCGTGCGAATGAATTAGAATGGATCGTACGAATGAATTAGAATGGATCGTACGAATGAATTAGAATGGATCTTACGAATGAATTAGAATGGATCGTACGAATGAATTAGAATGGATCGTACGAATGAATTAGAATGGATCGTACGAATAAATTAGAATGGATACATTCGTCCGAATGAATTAGAATGGATCATACGAATGAGTAAGAATGGATCGTACGAATGAAATAGAATAGATTGTACGAATGAATTAGAATGGATCCTACGAATGAATTAGAATGGATCTTGTGAAAGAATTAGAATGGATTGTATGAATAAATTAGAATGGATCGTATGAATGAATTAGAATGGATCGTGCGAATGAATTTGAATGGATCATACGAATTCATTCTAATTCATTCATACAATCCATTCAAATTCTTTCACACGATCTATTCTAATTCATTCGTAGGATCCATTCTAATTCATTCGTACAATCTATTCTATTTCATTCGTACGATCCATTCTTACTCATTCGTATGATCCATTCTAATTCATTCGGACGAATGTATCCATTCTAATTTATTCGTACGATCCATTCTAATTCATTCGTATGATCCATTCTAATTCATTCGTACGATCCATTCTAATTCATTCGTCCGATCCATTCTAATTCATTCGCACGAATGTATCCATTCTAATTCATTCGTACGGTCCATTCTAATTCATTCGCACAATCCATTCTATTTCATTCGTACGATCCATTCTTACTCATTCGTATGATCCATTATGGATACATTCGTGCGAATGAATTAGAATGGATCATATGAATGAGTAAGAATGGATCGTACGAATGAAATAGAATGGATTGTGCGAATGAATTAGAATGGATCGTACGAATGAATTAGAATGGATCGTGTGAAAGAATTAGAATGGATTGTATGAATGAGTTAGAATAGATCGTATGAATGAATTAGAATTGATCATACGAATGAATTAGAATGGATCGTACGAATGAACTAGAATGGATACATTCGTGCGAATGAATTAGAATGGATCGTACGAATGAATTAGAATGGATCGTACGAATGAATTAGAATGGATCTTACGAATGAATTAGAATGGATCGTACGAATGCACGATCCATGCGAATGAATTAGAATAGATCGTACGAATGAACTAGAATGGATACATTCATGCGAATGAATTAGAATGGATCGTACGAATGAATTAGAATGGATCATACGAATGAATTAGAATGGATCTTACGAATGAATTAGAATGGATCGTACGAATGAATTAGAATGGATCATACGAATGAATTAGAATGGATACATTCGTGCGAATGAATTAGAATGGATCGGATGAATGAATTAGAATGGATCGTACAAATGAATTAGAATGGATCGTACGAATAATTAGAATGGATCGTACGAATAAATTAGAATGGATACATTCGTCCGAATGAATTAGAATGGATCATACGAATGAGTAAGAATGGATCGTACGAATGAAATAGAATAGATTGTACGAATGAATTAGAATGGATTCGTACGAATGAATTAGAATGGATACATTCGTGCGAATGAATTAGAATGGATCGTACCAATGAGTAAGAATCGATCGTACGAATGAAATAGAATTGATTGTGCGAATGAATTAGAATGGATCATACAAATGAATTAGAATGGATCGTACGAATTAATTAGAATGGATACATTCGTGCGAATGAATTAGAATGGATTGTATGAATGAATTAGAATGGATCGTACGAATGAATTAGAATGGATCATACGAATTAATTAGAATGGATTATACGAATGAATTAGAATGGATCGTACGAATGAATTAGAATGGATACATTCGTGCGAATGAATTAGAATGGATTGTGCAAATGAATAAGAACAGATCGTGCGAATGAATTAGAATGGATCGTACGAATGAATTAGAATGGATCGTGCGAATGAATTAGAATGGATCGTACGAATGAATTAGAATGGATACATTTGTGCGAATGAATTAGAATGGATCGTACGAATGAATTAGAATGGATCGTATGAATGAATTAGAATGGATCGTACGAATGAATTAGAATGGATCGTGCGAATGAATTAGAATGGATCGTACGAATGAATTAGAATGGATTGTACGAATGAACAAGAATGGATACATTCGTGCGAATGAATTAGAATAGATCATACGAATGAATTAGAAAGGATCGTACGAATGAATTAGAATGGATCTTACGAATGAATTAGAATGGATCGTACGAATAAATTAGAATGGATCGTACGAATGAAGTAGAATGGATACATTTGTGCGAATGAATTAGAATGGATCGGACGAATGAATTAGAATGGATCGTACGAATGAATTAGAATGGATCGTACGAATGAATTTGAATGGATCGTACGAATAAATTAGAATGGATACATTTGTCCGAATGAATTAGAATGGATCATACGAATGAGTAAGAATGGATCGTACGAATGAAATAGAATAGATTGTACGAATGAATTAGAATGGATCCTACGAATGAATTAGAATGGATCGTGTGAAAGAATTAGAATGGATTGTATGAATGAATTAGAATGGATCGTATGAATGAATTAGAATGGATCGTGCGAATGAATTCGAATGGATCGTACGAATTCATTCTAATTCATTCATACAATCCATTCTAATTCTTTCACACGATCTATTCTAATTCATTCGTAGGATGCATTCTAATTCATTCGTACAATCTATTCTATTTCATTCGTACGATCCATTCTTACTCATTCGTATGATCCATTCTAATTCATTCGGACGAATGTATCCATTCTAATTTATTCGTACGATCCATTCTAATTCATTCGTACGATCCATTCTAATTCATTCGTCCGATCCATTCTAATTCATTCGCACGAATGTATCCATTCTAATTCATTCGTACGGTCCATTCTAATTCATTCGCACAATCCATTCTATTTCATTCGTACGATCCATTCTTACTCATTCGTATGATCCATTATGGATACATTCGTGCGAATGAATTAGAATGGATCATACGAATGAGTAAGAATGGATCGTACGAATGAAATAGAATGGATTGTGCGAATGAATTAGAATGGATCGTACGAATGAATTAGAATGGATCGTGCGAAAGAATTAAATGGATTGTATGAATGAATTAGAATAGATCGTATGAATGAATTAGAATGGATCGTACGAATGAATTAGAATGGATCGTACGAATGAACTAGAATGGATACATTCGTGCAATTGAATTAGAATGGATCGTACGAATGAATTAGAATGGATCGTACGAATGAATTAGAATGGATCTTACGAATGAATTAGAATGGATCGTACGAATGCACGATCCATGCGAATGAATTAGAATAGATCGTACGAATGAACTAGAATGGAAACATTCGTGCGAATGAATTAGAATGGATCGTACGAATGAATTAGAATGGATCGTATGAATGAATTAGAATGGATCGTACGAATGAATTAGAATGGATCATACGAATGAATTAGAATGGATCGTACAAATGAATTAGAATGGATACATTCGTGCGAATGAATTAGAATGGATACATTCGTGCGAAAAAATTAGAATAGATCGTATGAATGAATTAGAATGGATCGTGTGAATGAATTAGAATGGATCGTGTGAATGAATTAGAATGGATCGTACGAATGAATTAGAATGGATCGTGCTAATGAATTAGAATTGATCGAACGAATGAATTAGAATGCATACATTCGTGCGAATGAATTAGAATGGATCGGACGAATGAATTAGAATGGATCGTACGAATGAATTAGAATGGATCGTACGAATAAATTAGAATGGATACATTCGTCCGAATGAATTAGAATGGATCAAACGAATGAGTAAGAATGGATCGTACGAATGAAATAGAATAGATTGTACGAATGTATTAGAATGGATTCGTACGAATAAATTAGAATGGATACATTCGTGCCAATGAATTAGAATGGATCGTACGAATGAAATAGAATGGATTGTGCGAATAAATTAGAATGGATCATACGAATGAATTAGAATGGATCGTACGAATTAATTAGAATGGATACATTCGTGCGAATGAATTAGAATGGATTGTATGAATGAATTAGAATGGATCATACGAATGAATTAGAATGGATCATACGAATTAATTAGAATGGATCATACGAATGAATTAGAATGGATCGTACGAATGAATTAGAATGGATACATTCATGGGAATGAATTAGAATGGATTGTGCGAATGAATAAGAACAGATCGTGCGAATGAATTAGAATGGATCGTACGAATGAATTAGAATGGATCGTGCGAATGAACTAGAATGGATCGTACGAATGAATTTGAATGGATACATTTGTGCGAATGAATTAGAATGGATCGTACGAATGAATTAGATTGGATCGTATGAATGAATTAGAATGGATCGTACGAATGAATTAGAATGGATCGTGCGAATGAATTAGAATGGATCGTATGAATGAATTAGAATGGATCGTACGAATGAACTAGAGTGGATACATTCGTGCGAATGAATTAGAATGGATCGTACGAATGAATTAGAATGGATCGTACGAATGAATTAGAATGGATCTTACGAATGAATTAGAATGGATCGTACGAATGAATTAGAATGGATCGTACGAATGAATTAGAATGGATACATTCGTGCGAATGAATTAGAATGGATCGGACGAATGAATTAGAATGGATTGTACGAATGAATTAGAATGGATCGTACGAATGAATTAGAATGGATCGTACGAATAAATTAGAATGGATACATTCGTCCGAATGAATTAGAATGGATCATACGAATGAGTAAGAATGGATCGTACGAATGAAATAGAATAGATTGTACGAATGAATTAGAATGGATCCTACGAATGAATTAGAATGAATCGTGTGAAAGAATTAGAATGGATTGTATGAATGAACTAGAATGGATCGTATGAATGAATTAGAATGGATTGTGCGAATGAATTCGAATGGATCGTACGAATTCATTCTAATTCATTCATACAATCCATTCTAATTCTTTCACACGATCTATTCTAATTCATTCGTAGGATCCATTCTAATTCATTCGTACAATCTATTCTATTTCATTCGTACGATCCATTCTTACTCATTTGTATGATCCATTCTAATTCATTCGGACGAATGTATCCATTCTAATTTATTCGTACGATCCATTCTAATTCATTCTCACGATCCATTCTAATTCATTCGTACGATCCATTCTAATTCATTCGTCCGATCCATTCTAATTCATTCGCACGAATGTATCCATTCTAATTCATTCGTACGGTCCATTCTAATTCATTCGCACAATCCATTCTATTTCATTCGTACGATCCATTCTTACTCATTCGTATGATCCATTACGGATACATTCGTGCGAATGAATTAGAATGGATCATACGAATGAGTAAGAATGGATCGTACGAATGAAATAGAATGGATTGTGCGAATGAATTAGAATGGATCGTACGAATGAATTAGAATGGATCGTGTGAAAGAATTAGAATGGATTGTATGAATGAATTAGAATAGATCGTATGAATGAATTAGAATGGATCGTACGAATGAATTAGAATGGATCGTACGAATGAACTAGAATGGATACATTCATTCGAATGAATTAGAGTGGATCGTACGAATGAATTAGAATGGATCGTACGAATGAATTAGAATGGATCTTACGAATGAATTAGAATGGATCGTACGAATGCACGATCCATGCGAATGAATTAGAATAGATCGTACGAATGAACTAGAATGGATACATTCGTGCGAATGAATTAGAATGGATCGTACGAATGAATTAGAATGGATCGTACGAATGAATTAGAATGGATCGTACGAATGAATTAGAATGGATCGTACGAATGAATTAGAATAGATACATTCGTGCGAATGAATTAGAATGGATACATTCGTGTGAAAGAATTAGAATAGATCGTATGAATGAATTAGAATGGATCCTATGAATGAATTAGAATGGATCGTGCGAATGAATTAGAATGGATCGTACGAATGAATTAGAATGGATCGTGCTAATGAATTAGAATTGATCGAACGAATGAATTAGAATGGATACATTCGTGCGAATGAATTAGAATGGATCGGACGAATGAATTAGAATGGATCGGACGAATGAATTAGAATGGATCGTACGAATGAGTAAGAATGGATCGTACGAATGAAATAGAATAGATCGTACGAATGAATTAAAATGGATCGTACGAAGGAATTAGAATGGATCGTACGAATGAATTAGAATGGATATATTCATGCAAATGAATTAGAATGGATCGTATGAATGTATTAGAATGGATCGTATGAGTGAATTAGAGTGGATCGTACGAATGAATTAGAATGGATCGTATGAATGAATAAGAATGGATACATTCGTGTGAATGAATTAGAATGGATCGTATGAATGAATTAGAATAGATTTTGTGAATGAATTAGAACTGATCGTACGAATGAATTAGAATGGATACATTCGTGCGAATGAATTAGAATGGATTGTATGAATGAATTAGAATGGATCGTACGAATTAATTAGAATGGATCGTACGAATGAATTAGAATGGATCGTGCGAATGAATTAGAATGGATCGTACGAATGAATTGGAATGGATACATTTGTGCGAATGAATTAAAATGGATCGTACGAATGAATTAGAATGGATCGTATGAATGAATTAGAATGGCTCGTACGAATGAATTAGAATGGATCGTGCGAATGAATTAGAATGTATCGTATGAATGAATTAGAATGGATCGTACGAATGAACTAGAATGGATACATTCGTGCGAATGAATTAGAATGGATCGTACGAATGAATTAGAATGGATCGTACGAATGAATTAGAATGGATCTTACGAATAAATTAGAATGGATCGTACGAATGAATTAGAATGGATCGTACGAATGAATTAGAATGGATACATTCGTGCGAATGAATTAGAATGGATCGTACGAATGAATTAGAATGGATCGTACGAATGAATTAGAATGGATCGTACGAATAAATTAGAATGGATACATTCGTCCGAATGAATTAGAATGGATCATACGAATGAGTAAGAATGGATCGTACGAATGAAATAGAATAGATTGTACGAATGAATTAGAATGGATCCTACGAATGAATTAGAATGGATCGTGTGAAAGAATTAGAATGGATTGTATGAATAAATTAGAATGGATCGTATGAATGAATTAGAATGGATCGTGCGAATGAATTTGAATGGATCATACGAATTCATTCTAATTCATTCATACAATCCATTCAAATTCTTTCACACGATCTATTCTAATTCATTCGTAGGATCCATTCTAATTCATTCGTACAATCTATTCTATTTCATTCGTACGATCCATTCTTACTCATTCGTATGATCCATTCTAATTCATTCGGACGAATGTATCCATTCTAATTTATTCGTACGATCCATTCTAATTCATTCGTATGATCCATTCTAATTCATTCGTACGATCCATTCTAATTCATTCGTCCGATCCATTCTAATTCATTCGCACGAATGTATCCATTCTAATTCATTCGTACGGTCCATTCTAATTCATTCGCACAATCCATTCTATTTCATTCGTACGATCCATTCTTACTCATTCGTATGATCCATTATGGATACATTCGTGCGAATGAATTAGAATGGATCATATGAATGAGTAAGAATGGATCGTACGAATGAAATAGAATGGATTGTGCGAATGAATTAGAATGGATCGTACGAATGAATTAGAATGGATCGTGTGAAAGAATTAGAATGGATTGTATGAATGAGTTAGAATAGATCGTATGAATGAATTAGAATTGATCATACGAATGAATTAGAATGGATCGTACGAATGAACTAGAATGGATACATTCGTGCGAATGAATTAGAATGGATCGTACGAATGAATTAGAATGGATCGTACGAATGAATTAGAATGGATCTTACGAATGAATTAGAATGGATCGTACGAATGCACGATCCATGCGAATGAATTAGAATAGATCGTACGAATGAACTAGAATGGATACATTCATGCGAATGAATTAGAATGGATCGTACGAATGAATTAGAATGGATCATACGAATGAATTAGAATGGATCTTACGAATGAATTAGAATGGATCGTACGAATGAATTAGAATGGATCATACGAATGAATTAGAATGGATACATTCGTGCGAATGAATTAGAATGGATCGGATGAATGAATTAGAATGGATCGTACAAATGAATTAGAATGGATCGTACGAATAATTAGAATGGATCGTACGAATAAATTAGAATGGATACATTCGTCCGAATGAATTAGAATGGATCATACGAATGAGTAAGAATGGATCGTACGAATGAAATAGAATAGATTGTACGAATGAATTAGAATGGATTCGTACGAATGAATTAGAATGGATACATTCGTGCGAATGAATTAGAATGGATCGTACCAATGAGTAAGAATCGATCGTACGAATGAAATAGAATGGATTGTGCGAATGAATTAGAATGGATCATACAAATGAATTAGAATGGATCGTACGAATTAATTAGAATGGATACATTCATGCGAATGAATTAGAATGGATTGTATGAATGAATTAGAATGGATCGTACGAATGAATTAGAATGGATGATACGAATTAATTAGAATGGATTATACGAATGAATTAGAATGGATCGTACGAATGAATTAGAATGGATACATTCGTGCGAATGAATTAGAATGGATTGTGCGAATGAATAAGAACAGATCGTGCGAATGAATTAGAATGGATCGTACGAATGAATTAGAATGGATCGTGCGAATGAATTAGAATGGATCGTACGAATGAATTAGAATGGATACATTTGTGCGAATGAATTAGAATGGATCGTACGAATGAATTAGAATGGATCGTATGAATGAATTAGAATGGATCGTACGAATGAATTAGAATGGATCGTGCGAATGAATTAGAATGGATCGTACGAATGAATTAGAATGGATTGTACGAATGAACAAGAATGGATACATTCGTGCGAATGAATTAGAATGGATCATACGAATGAATTAGAATGGATCGTACGAATGAATTAGAATGGATCTTACGAATGAATTAGAATGGATCGTACGAATAAATTAGAATGGATCGTACGAATGAAGTAGAATGGATACATTTGTGCGAATGAATTAGAATGGATCAGACGAATGAATTAGAATGGATCGTACGAATGAATTAGAATGGATCGTACGAATGAATTTGAATGGATCGTACGAATAAATTAGAATGGATACATTTGTCCGAATGAATTAGAATGGATCATACGAATGAGTAAGAATGGATCGTACGAATGAAATAGAATAGATTGTACGAATGAATTAGAATGGATCCTACGAATGAATTAGAATGGATCGTGTGAAAGAATTAGAATGGATTGTATGAATGAATTAGAATGGATCGTATGAATGAATTAGAATGGATCGTGCGAATGAATTCGAATGGATCGTACGAATTCATTCTAATTCATTCATACAATCCATTCTAATTCTTTCACACGATCTATTCTAATTCATTCGTAGGATGCATTCTAATTCATTCGTACAATCTATTCTATTTCATTCGTACGATCCATTCTTACTCATTCGTATGATCCATTCTAATTCATTCGGACGAATGTATCCATTCTAATTTATTCGTACGATCCATTCTAATTCATTCGTACGATCCATTCTAATTCATTCGTCCGATCCATTCTAATTCATTCGCACGAATGTATCCATTCTAATTCATTCGTACGGTCCATTCTAATTCATTCGCACAATCCATTCTATTTCATTCGTACGATCCATTCTTACTCATTCGTATGATCCATTATGGATACATTCGTGCGAATGAATTAGAATGGATCATACGAATGAGTAAGAATGGATCGTACGAATGAAATAGAATGGATTGTGCGAATGAATTAGAATGGATCGTACGAATGAATTAGAATGGATCGTGCGAAAGAATTAAATGGATTGTATGAATGAATTAGAATAGATCGTATGAATGAATTAGAATGGATCGTACGAATGAATTAGAATGGATCGTACGAATGAACTAGAATGGATACATTCGTGCAATTGAATTAGAATGGATCGTACGAATGAATTAGAATGGATCGTACGAATGAATTAGAATGGATCTTACGAATGAATTAGAATGGATCGTACGAATGCACGATCCATGCGAATGAATTAGAATAGATCGTACGAATGAACTAGAATGGAAACATTCGTGCGAATGAATTAGAATGGATCGTACGAATGAATTAGAATGGATCGTATGAATGAATTAGAATGGATCGTACGAATGAATTAGAATGGATCATACGAATGAATTAGAATGGATCGTACAAATGAATTAGAATGGATACATTCGTGCGAATGAATTAGAATGGATACATTCGTGCGAAAAAATTAGAATAGATCGTATGAATGAATTAGAATGGATCGTGTGAATGAATTAGAATGGATCGTGTGAATGAATTAGAATGGATCGTACGAATGAATTAGAATGGATCGTGCTAATGAATTAGAATTGATCGAACGAATGAATTAGAATGCATACATTCGTGCGAATGAATTAGAATGGATCGGACGAATGAATTAGAATGGATCGTACGAATGAGTAAGAATAGATCGTACGAATGAAATAGAATAGATCATACGAATGAATTTGAATGGATCGTACGAAGGAATTAGAATGGATCGTACGAATGAATTAGAATGGATATATTCATGCAAATGAATTAGAATGGATCGTATGAATGTATTAGAATGGATCGTATGAGTGAATTAGAATGGATCGTACGAATGAATTAGAATGGATCGTATGAATGAATTAGAATGGATACATTCGTGTGAATAAATTAGAATGGATCGTATGAATGAATTAGAATAGGTTTTGTGAATGAATTAGAACTGATCGTACGACTGAATTAGAATGGATACATTCGTGCTAATGAATTAGAATGGATTGTATGAATGAATTAGAATGGATCGTACGAATGAATTAGAATGGATCGTATGAGTGAATTAGAATGGATACGAAGGAATTAGAATGGATCGTACGAAGGAATTAGAATGGATCATACGAATGAAATAGAATGGATCGTACGAAGGAATTAGAATGGATCATACGAAGGAATTAGAATGGATCGTACGAAGGAATTAGAATGGATCGTACGAATGAATTAGAATGGATATATTCGCGCAAATGAATTAGAATGGATCGTATGAATGAATTAGAATGGATCGTATGAGTGAATTAGAACGGATAGTACGAATGAAGTAGAATGGATCGTATGAATGAATTAGAATGGATACATTCATGCGAATGAATTAGAATGGATCGTATGAATGAATTAGAATAGATTGTGTGAATGAATTAGAATGGATCGTACGAATGAATTAGAATGGATACATTTGTGCGAATAAATTAGAATGGATTGTATGAGTGAATTAGAATGGATCGTACGAATGAATTAGAATGGATCGTACGAATGAATAAGAATAGATCGCGCGAATGAATTAGAATGGATCGTACGAATGAATTAGAATGGATCGTACGAAGGAATTAGAATGGATCGTACGAATGAATTAGAATGGATCGTACGAAGGAATTAGAATGGATCGTACGATCCATTCTAATTCATTCGTACGATCCATTCTAATTCATTCGCACGAATGTACCCATTCTAGTTAATTCGTACGATCCATTCTAATTCATTCGTATGATCCATTCTAATTCATTCGCACGATCCATTCTAATTCATTCGTACGATCAATTCTAATTCATTCGCACGAATGTATCCATTCTAATTCATTCGTACGATCCTGAATAAGAATGGATCGTACGAATGAATGGATCGTGCGAATTAATTAGAATGGAATATACGAATGAATTAGAATGGATTATATGAATTAATTAGAATGGATCATACGAATGAATTAGAATGGATCGTACGAATGAATTAGAATGGATCGTATGAATGAATTAGAATGGATCGTGCGAATGAATTAGAATGGATCGTACAAAAGAATTAGAATGGATACATTTGTGCGAATGAATTAATGGATCATACGAATGTATTAGAATGGATCGTATGAATGAATTAGAATGGATCGTACGAATGAATTAGAATGGATCGTGCGAATGAATTAGAATGGATCGTACGAATGAATTAGAATGGATCGTGTGAAAGAATTAGAATGGATCGTACGAATGAATTAGAATGGATCGTGCGAATGAATTAAAATGGATCGTACGAATGAATTAGAATGGATACATTCGTGCGAATGAATTAGAATGGATCGGACGAATGAATTAGAATGGATCGTACGAATGAGTAAGAATGGATCGTACGAATGAAATAGAATAGATCATACGAATGAATTAGAATGGATCGTACGAAGGAATTAGAATGGATCGTACGAATGAATTAGAATGGATATATTCGTACAAATGAATTAGAATAGATCGTATGAATGTATTAGAATGGATCGTATGAGTGAATTAGAATGGATCGTACGAATGAATTAGAATGGATCGTAATAATGAATTAGAATGGATACATTCGTGTGAATGAATTAGGATGGATCGTATGAATGAATTAGAATAGATTTTGTGAATGAATTAGAACTGATCGTACGAATGAATTAGAATGGATACATTCGTGCGAATGAATTCGAATGGATTGTATGAATGAATTAGAATGGATCCTATGAATGAATTAGAATGGATCGCACGAATGAATTAGAATGGATACATTCGTGCGAATGAATTAGAATGGATCGTACGAATGAATTAGAATGGATACATTCATGCGAATGAATTAGAATAGATACATTCGTGCAAAAGAATTAGAATAGATCGTATGAATGAATTAGAATGGATTGTATGAATGAATTAGAATGGATCGTATGAATAAATTAGAATGGATCGTGCGAATGAATTCGAATGGATCGTATGAATTCATTCTAATTCATTCATACAATCCATTCTAATTCTTTCACACGATCCATTCTAATTCATTCGTACGTTCCATTCTAATTAATTAGCACGATCCATGCTAATTCATTCGTTCGATCAATTCTAATTCATTAGCACGATCCATTCTAATTCATTCGTACGATCCATTCTAATTCATTCGTACGATCCATTCTAATTCATACGCACAAAGGTATCCATTCTAATCCATTCGTAGGATCCATTCTAATCCATTCATACGATCCATTCTAATTCATTCGTACGATCCATTCTAATTCATTCGCACGAATGTATCCATTCTAATTCATTCGTACGATCCATTCTAATTCATTCGCACGATCCATTCTAATTCATTCGTAAGATCCATTCTAATTCATTCGTACGATCCATTCTAATTCATTCGTACGATTCATTCTAATTCATTCGCACGAATGTATCTATTCTAATTCATTCATACGATCCATTCTACTTCATTCGTACTATCCGTTCTAATTCACTCATACGATCCATTCTAATTCATTCATACGATCCATTCTAATTCATTTGCACGAATATATCCATTCTAATTCCTTCGTACGATCCATTCTAATTCCTTCGTACGATCCATTCTAATTCCTTCGTACGATCCATTCTAATTCCTTCGTACGATCCATTCTAATTCCTTCGTATCTATTCTAATTCACTCATACGATCTATTCTAATTCATTCGTACGATCTATTCTAATTCATTCATACAATCCATTCTAATTCATTCGCACGAATGTATCCATTCTAATTCATTCGTACGATCAGTTCTAATTCATTCACAAAATCTATTCTAATTCATTCATACGATCCATTCTAATTCATTCACACGAATGTATCCATTCTAATTCATTCATACGATCTATTCTAATTCATTCGTATGATCCATTCTAATTCACTCATACGATCCATTCTAATACATTCATACGATCCATTCTAATTCAATTGCACGAATATATCTATTCTAATTCATTCGTACGATCCATTCTAATTCCTTCGTACGATCCATTCTAATTCATTCGTACGATCTATTCTAATTCATTTGTCCGATCCATTCTAATTCATTCGCACGAATGTATCCATTCTAATTCATTCGTACGATCCATTCTAATTCATTCGTCCGATCCATTCTAATTCATTCGCACGAATGTATCCATTCTAATTCATTCGTACGATCCATTCTAATTCATTCGTACGATCCATTCTAATTCATTCGTAAGATCATTCTAATTCATTCGTCCGATCCATTCTAATTCATTCGTACGATTCATTCTAATTCATTCGCACGAATGTATCCATTCTAGTTCATTCGTACGATCCATTCTAATTCATTCGTACGATCCATTCTAATTCATTCGCACGATCCATTCTAATTCATTCATACGATCAATTCTAATTCATTCGCACGAATGCATCCATTCTAATTCATTCGTACGATCCAGAATTAGAATGGATCGTACGAATGAATTAGAATGGATACCTTTGTGCATATGAATTAGAATGGATCGTACGAATGAATTAGAATGGATCATATTAACGAATTAGAATGGATCATACAAATGAATTAGAATGGATACATTCATGCGAATGAATTAGAATGGATCGTGCGAATCAATTAGACCGGATCGTGCGAATGAATAAGAATAGATCATACGAATGAATTAGAATGGATCGTACGAATTAATTAGAATGGATACATTCGTGCGAATAAATTAGAATGGATTGTATGAATGAATTAGAATGGATCGTACGAATAAATTAGAATGGATCATACGAATTAATTAGAATGGATCGTACGAATGAATTAGAATGGATACATTCGTGCGAATGAATTAGAATGGATCGGACGAATGAATTAGAATAGATCGTACGAATGAATTAGAATGGATCGTACGAAGGAATTAGAATGGATCGTACGAATGAATTAGAATGGATCGTGCTAATGAATTAGAATTGATCGAACGAATGAATTAGAATGCATACATTCGTGCGAATGAATTAGAATGGATCGGACGAATGAATTAGAATGGATCGTACGAATGAGTAAGAATGGATTGTACGAATGAAATAGAATAGATCATACGAATGAATTTGAATGGATCGTACGAAGGAATTAGAATGGATCGTACGAATGAATTAGAATGGATATATTCGTGCAAATGAATTAGAATGGATCGTATGAATGTATTAGAATGGATCGTATGAGGGAATTAGAATGGATCGTACGAATGAATTAGAATGGATCGTATGAATGAATTAGAATGTATACATTCGTGTGAATAAATTAGAATGGATCGTATGAATGAATTAGAATAGATTTTGTGAATGAATTAGAACTGATCGTACGACTGAATTAGAATGGATACATTCGTGCGAATGAATTAGAATGGATTGTATGAATGAATTAGAATGGATCGTACGAATGAATTAGAATGGATCGTATGAGTGAATTAGAATGGATACGAAGGAATTAGAATGGATCGTACGAAGGAATTAGAAAGGATCATACGAATGAAATAGAATGGATCGTACGAAGGAATTAGAATGGATCAAACGAAGGAATTAGAATGGATCGTACGAAGGAATTAGAATGGATCGTACGAATGAATTAGAATGGATATATTCGTGCAAATGAATTAGAATGGATCGTATGAATGAATTAGAATGGATCGTATGAGTGAATTAGAACGAATAGTACGAATGAAGTAGAATGGATCGTATGAATGAATTAGAATGGATACATTCGTGCGAATGAATTAGAATGGATCGTATGAATGAATTAGAATAGATTGTGCGAATGAATTAGAATGGATCGTACGAATGAATTAGAATGGATACATTTGTGCGAATAAATTAGAATGGATTGTATGAGTTAATTAGAATGGATCGTACGAATCAATTAGAATGGATCGTACGAATGAATTAGAATAGATTGCGCGAATGAATTAGAATGGATCGTACGAATGAATTAGAATGGATCGTACGAAGGAATTAGAATGGATCGTACGAATGAATTAGAATGGATCGTACGAAGGAATTAGAATGGATCGTACGATCCATTCTAATTCATTCGTACGATCCATTCTAATTCATTCGCACGAATGTACCCATTCTAGTTAATTCGTACGATCCATTCTAATTCATTCGTACGATCCATTCTAATTCATTCGCACGATCCATTCTAATTCATTCGTACGATCAATTCTAATTCATTCGTACGAATGTATCCATTCTAATTCATTCGTACGATCCTGAATTAGAATGGATCGTACGAATGAATGGATCGTGCGAATGAATTAGAATGGAATATACGAATGAATTAGAATGGATTATACGAATTAATTAGAATGGATCATACGAATGAATTAGAATGGATCGTACGAATGAATTAGAATGGATCGTATGAATGAATTAGAATGGATCGTGCGAATGAATTAGAATGGATCGTACAAAAGAATTAGAATGGATACATTTGTGCGAATGAATTAGAATGGATCGTACGAATGAATTAGAATGGATCGTATGAATGAATTAGAATGGATCGTACGAATGAATTAGAATGGATCGTGCGAATGAATTAGAATGGATCGTACGAATGAATTAGAATGGATCGTGCGAAAGAATTAGAATGGATCGTACGAATGAATTAGAATGGATCGTGCGAATGAATTAAAATGGATCGTACGAATGAATTAGAATGGATACATTCGTGCGAATGAATTAGAATGGATCGGACGAATGAATTAGAATGGATCGTACGAATGAGTAAGAATGGATCGTACGAATGAAATAGAATAGATCATATGAATGAATTAGAATGGATCGTACGAAGGAATTAGAATGGATCGTACGAATGAATTAGAATGGATATATTCGTACAAATGAATTAGAATAGATCGTATGAATGTATTAGAATGGATCGTATGAGTGAATTAGAATGGATCGTACGAATGAATTAGAATGGATCGTATGAATGAATTAGAATGGATACATTCGTGTGAATGAATTAGGATGGATCGTATGAATGAATTAGAATAGATTTTGTGAATGAATTAGAACTGATCGTACGAATGAATTAGAATGGATACATTCGTGCGAATGAATTAGAATGGATTGTATGAATGAATTAGAATGGATCCTATGAATGAATTAGAATGGATCGCACGAATGAATTAGAATGGATACATTCGTGCGAATGAATTAGAATTGATCGTACGAATGAATTAGAATTGATCGTGCGAATGAATTAGAATGGATCGTACGAATGAATTAGAATGGATACATTCGTGCGAATGAATTAGAATAAATACATTCGTGCAAAAGAATTAGAATAGATCGTATGAATGAATTAGAATGGATTGTATGAATGAATTAGAATGGATCGTATGAATGAATTAGAATGGATCGTGCGAATGAATTCGAATGGATCGTACGAATTCATTCTAATTCATTCATACAATCCATTCTAATTCTTTCACACGATCCATTCTAATTCATTCGTACGTTCCATTCTAATTCATTAGCACGATCCATGCTAATTCATTCGTTCGATCAATTCTAATTCATTAGCACGATCCATTCTAATTCATTCGTACGATCCATTCTAATTCATTCGTACGATCCATTCTAATTCATATGCACAAAGGTATCCATTCTAATCTATTCGTAGGATCCATTCTAATCCATTCATACGATCCATTCTAATTCATTCGTACGATCCATTCTAATTCATTCGCACGAATGTATCCATTCTAATTCATTCGTACGATCCATTCTAATTCATTCGCACGATCCATTCTAATTCATTCGTAAGATCCATTCTAATTCATTCGTACGATCCATTCTAATTCATTCGTACGATTCATTCTAATTCATTCGCACGAATGTATCCATTCTAATTCATTCATACGATCCATTCTACTTCATTCGTACTATCCGTTCTAATTCACTCATACGATCCATTCTAATTCATTCATACGATCCATTCTAATTCATTTGCACGAATATATCCATTCTAATTCATTCGTACGATCCATTCTAATTCCTTCGTACGATCCATTCTAATTCCTTCGTACGATCCATTCTAATTCCTTCGTACGATCCATTCTATTTCATTCGTATGATCCATTCTAATTCCTTCGTACGATCCATTCTAATTCATTCGTACGATCCATTCTAATTCATTCATACAATCCATTCTAATTCATTCGCACGAATGTATCCATTCTAATTCATTCGTACGATCAGTTCTAATTCATTCACAAAATCTATTCTAATTTATTCATACGATCCATTCTAATTCATTCACACGAATGTATCCATTCTAATTCATTCATACGATCCATTCTAATTCATTCTTACGATCCATTCTAATTCACTCATACGATCCATTCTAATACATTCATACGATCCATTCTAATTCAATTGCACGAATATATCCATTCTAATTCATTCGTACGATCCATTCTAATTCCTTCGTACGATCCACTCTAATTCATTCGTACGATCTATTCTAATTCATTCGTCCGATCCATTCTAATTCATTCGCACGAATGTATCCATTCTAATTCATTCGTACGATCCATTCTAATTCATTCGTCCGATCCATTCTAATTCATTCGCACGAATGTATCCATTCTAATTCATTCGTACGATCCATTCTAATTCATTCGTACGATCCATTCTAATTCATTCGTAAGATCATTCTAATTCATTCGTACGATCCATTCTAATTCATTCGTACGATTCATTCTAATTTATTCGCACGAATGTATCCATTCTAGTTCATTCGTACGATCCATTCTAATTCACTCGTACGATCCATTCTAATTCATTCGCACGATCCATTCTAATTCATTCATACGATCAATTCTAATTCATTCGCACGAATGCATCCATTCTAATTCATTCGTACGATCCTGAATTAGAATGGATCGTACGAATGAATTAGAATGGATACCTTTGTGCATATGAATTAGAATGGATCGTACGAATGAATTAGAATGGATCATATTAATGAATTAGAATGGATCGTATGAATGAATTAGAATGGATACATTCTTGCGAATGAATTAGAATGGATCGTGCGAATCAATTCGACTGGATCGTGCGAATGAATAAGAATAGATCATACGAATGAATTAGAATGGATCGTACGAATTAATTAGAATGGATACATTCGTGCGAATGAATTAGAATGGATTGTATGAATGAATTAGAATGGATAGTACGAATGAATTAGAATGGATCATACGAATTAATTAGAATGGATCGTGCGATCCATTCTAATTCATTCGTACGATCCATTCTAATTCATTCGCACGAATGTACCCATTCTAGTTAATTCGTACGATCCATTCTAATTCATTCGTACGATCCATTCTAATTCATTCGCACGATCCATTCTAATTCATTCGTACGATCAATTCTAATTCATTCGCACGAATGTATCCATTCTAATTCATTCGTACGATCCTGAATTAGAATGGATCGTACGAATGAATGGATCGTGCGAATGAATTAGAATGGAATATACGAATGAATTAGAATGGATTATACGAATTAATTAGAATGGATCGTACGAATGAATTAGAATGGATCGTACGAATGAATTAGAATGGATCGTACGAATGAATTAGAATGGATCGTGCGAATGAATTAGAATGGATCGTACAAAAGAATTAGAATGGATACATTTGTGCGAATGAATTAGAATGGATCGTACGAATGAATTATAATGGATCGTATGAATGAATTAGAATGGATCGTACGAATGAATTAGAATGGATCGTGCGAATGAATTAGAATGGATCGTACGAATGAATTAGAATGGATCGTGTGAAAGAATTAGAATGGATCGTACGAATGAATTAGAATGGATCGTGCGAATGAATTAAAATGGATCGTACGAATGAATTAGAATGGATACATTCGTGCGAATGAATTAGAATGGATCGGACGAATGAATTAGAATGGATCGTACGAATGAGTAAGAATGGATCGTACGAATGAAATAGAATAGATCATACGAATGAATTAGAATGGATCGTACGAAGGAATTAGAATGGATCGTACGAATGAATTAGAATGGATATATTCGTACAAATGAATTAGAATAGATCGTATGAATGTATTAGAATGGATCGTATGAGTGAATTAGAATGGATCGTACGAATGAATTAGAATGGATCGTATGAATGAATTAGAATGGATACATTCGTGTGAATGAATTAGGATGGATCGTATGAATGAATTAGAATAGATTTTGTGAATGAATTAGAACTGATCGTATGAATGAATTAGAATGGATACATTCGTGCGAATGAATTAGAATGGATTGTATGAATGAATTAGAATGGATCCTATGAATGAATTACATTGGATCGCACGAATGAATTAGAATGGATACATTCGTGCGAATGAATTAGAATTGATCGTACGAATGAATTAGAATGGATCGTGCGAATGAATTAGAATGGATCGTACGAATGAATTAGAATGGATACATTCGTGCGAATGAATTAGAATAGATACATTCGTGCAAAAGAATTAGAATAGATCGTATGAATGAATTAGAATGGATTGTATGAATGAATTAGAATGGATCGTATGAATGAATTAGAATGGATCGTGCAAATGAATTCGAATGGATCGTACGAATTCATTCTAATTCATTCATACAATCCATTCTAATTCTTTCACACGATCCATTCTAATTCATTCGTACGTTCCATTCTAATTCATTAGCACGATCCATGCTAATTCATTCGTTCGATCAATTCTAATTCATTAGCACGATCCATTCTAATTCATTCGTACGATCCGTTCTAATTCATTCGTACGATCCATTCTAATTCATATGCACAAAGGTATCCATTCTAATCCATTCGTAGGATCCATTCTAATCCATTCATACGATCCATTCTAATTCATTCGTACGATCCATTCGAATTCATTCGCACGAATGTATCCATTCTAATTCATTCGTACGATCCATTCTAATTCATTCGCACGATCCATTCTAATTCATTCGTAAGATCTATTCTAATTCATTCGTACGATCCATTCTAATTCATTCGTACGATTCATTCTAATTTATTCGCACGAATGTATCCATTCTAATTCATTCATACGATCCATTCTACTTCATTCGTACTATCCGTTCTAATTCACTCATACGATCCATTCTAATTCATTCATACGATCCATTCTAATTCATTTGCACGAATATATCCATTCTAATTCATTCGTACGATCCATTCTAATTCCTTCGTACGATTCATTCTAATTCCTTCGTACGATCCATTCTAATTCCTTCGTACGATCCATTCTATTTCATTCGTATGATCCATTCTAATTCCTTCGTACGATCCATTCTAATTCCTTCGTATCCATTCTAATTCACTCATACGATCCATTCTAATTCATTCGTACGATCCATTCTAATTCATTCATACAATCCATTCTAATTCATTCGCACGAATGTATCCATTCTAATTCATTCGTACGATCAGTTCTAATTCATTCACAAAATCTATTCTAATTCATTCATACGATCCATTCTAATTCATTCACACGAATGTATCCATTCTAATTCATTCATACGATCCATTCTAATTCATTCGTACGATCCATTCTAATTCACTCATACGATCCATTCTAATACATTCATACGATCCATTCTAATTCAATTGCACGAATATATCTATTCTAATTCATTCGTACGATCCCTTCTAATTCCTTCGTACGATCCATTCTAATTCATTCGTACGATCTATTCTAATTCATTCGTCCGATCCATTCTAATTCATTCGCACGAATGTATCCATTCTAATTCATTCGTACGATCCATTCTAATTCATTCGTCCGATCCATTCTAATTCATTCGCACGAATGTATCCATTCTAATTCATTCGTACGATCCATTCTAATTCATTCGTACGATCCATTCTAATTCATTCGTAAGATCATTCTAATTCATTCGTACGATCCATTCTAATTCATTCGTACGATTCATTCTAATTCATTCGCACGAATGTATCCTTTCTAGTTCATTCGTACGATCCATTCTAATTCATTCGTACGATCCATTCTAATTCATTCGCACGATCCATTCTAATTCATTCATACGATCAATTCTAATTCATTCGCACGAATGCATCCATTCTAATTCATTCGTACGATCCTGAATTAGAATGGATCGTACGAATGAATTAGAATGGATACCTTTGTGCATATGAATTAGAATGGATCGTACGAATGAATTAGAATGGATCATATTAACGAATTAGAATGGATCATACAAATGAATTAGAATGGATACATTCATGCGAATGAATTAGAATGGATCGTGCGAATCAATTAGACCGGATCGTGCGAATGAATAAGAATAGATCATACGAATGAATTAGAATGGATCGTACGAATTAATTAGAATGGATACATTCGTGCGAATGAATTAGAATGGATTGTATGAATGAATTAGAATGGATCGTACGAATAAATTAGAATGGATCATACGAATTAATTAGAATGGATCGTACGAATGAATTAGAATGGATACATTCGTGCGAATGAATTAGAATGGATCGGACGAATGAATTAGAATAGATCGTTCGAATGAATTAGAATGGATCGTACGAAGGAATTAGAATGGATCGTACGAATGAATTAGAATGGATATATTCGTGCAAATGAATTAGAATGAAATAGAATGGATCGTGCGAATGAATTAGAATGGATCGTACGAATGAATTAGAATGGATCGTGCTAATGAATTAGAATTGATCGAACGAATGAATTAGCATGGATCGTGCTAATGAATTAGAATGGAACGTACGAATGAATTAGAATGGATCGTACGAATGAATTAGAATGGATCGTAGGAATGAATTAGAATGGATCGTACGAAGGAATTAGAATGGATCGTACGAATGAACTAAGATGGATTAGAATGGATCGTACGAATGAATTAGAATGGATCGTACGAATGAACTAGAATGGATCGTACGAATAAATTAGAATGGATCATACGAATTAATTAGAATGGATCATACGAATGAATTAGAATGGATCGTACGAATGAATTAGAATGGATCGTACGAATGAATTAGAATGTATACATTCGTGCGAATGAATTAGAATGGATTGTGCGAACGAATAAGAACAGATCGTGCGAATGAATTAGAATGGATCGGACGAATGAATTAGAATGGATACATTCGTGCGAATAAATTAGAATGGATTGTGCGAATGAATAAGAACAGATCGTGCGAATAAATTAGAATGGATCGGACGAATGAATTAGAATGGATCGTACGAATGAATTAGAATGGATCAAATGAATGAATTGGAATGGTTACAATCATGCGAATGAATTAGAATGGATCATACCAATGAGTAAGAATGGATCGTACGAATGAATAGAATGGATCGTATGAATGAATTAGAATGGATACATTCGTGTGAATGAATTAGAATGGATCGTATGAATGAATTAGAAAAGATTTTGTGAAAGAATTAGAATGGATTAGAATGGATTGTATGAATGAATTACAATGGATACATTCGTGCAAATAAATTAGAATGGATCATACGAATGAGTAAGAATGGATACTACGAATGAAATAGAATGGATTGTACGAATGAATTAGAATGGATCTTACAAATGAATTAGAATGGATCGTACGAATGAATTAGAATGGATCATACGAATGAATTAGAATGGATTGTATGAATGAATTAGAATAGATCGTATGAATGAATTAGAATGGATCGTACGAATGAATTAGAATGGATCGTACGAATGAACTAGAATGGATACATTCGTGCGAATGAATTAGAATGAATCGTACGAAGGAATTAGAATGGATCGTATGAATGAATTAGAATGGATCGTACGAATGAATTAGAATAGATCGTACGAATGAATTAGAATGGATCGTACGAAGGAATTAGAATGGATCGTACGAATGAATTAGAATGGATATATTCGTGCAAATGAATTAGAATGGATCGTATGAATGAATTAGAATGGATCGTACGAATGAATTAGAATGGATCGTGCGAATGAATTAGAATGGATCGTACGAATGAATTAGAATGGATCGTACGAATGAACTAGAATGGATACATTCGTGCGAATGAATTTGAATGGATCGTACGAATGAATTAGAATGGATCCTACGAATGAATCGTACGAATGAATTAGAATGGATCGTGTGAAAGAATTAGAATGGATTGTATGAATGAATTAGAATAGATCGTATGAATGAATTAGAATGGATCGTACGAATGAATTAGAATGGATCGTACGAATGAACTAGAATGGATACATTCGTGATCGTACGAATGAATTAGAATGGATATATTCATGCAAATGAATAAGAATGGATCGTATGAATGTATTAGAATGGATCGTATGAGTGAATTAGAATGGATCGTACGAATGAATTACAATGGATCTTACGAATGAATTAGAATGGATCGTACGAATGAATTAGAATGGATCGTACGAATGAATTAGAATGGATACATTCGTGCGAATGAATTAGAATGGATTGGACGAATGAATTAGAATGGATCGTACGAATGAATTAGAATGGATCGTACGAATGAATTAGAATGGATCGTACGAATAAATTAGAATGGATACATTCGTCCGAATGAATTAGAATGGATCATACGAATGAGTAAGAATGGATCGTACGAATGAAATAGAATAGATTGTACGAATGAATTAGAATGGATTCGTACGAATGAATTAGAATGGATACATTCGTGCGAATAAATTAGAATGGATCGTACCAATGAGTAAGAATGGATCGTACGAATGAAATAGAATGGATTGTGCGAATGAATTAGAATGGATCGTAGGAATGAATTAGAATGGATCGTGTGAAAGAATTAGAATGGATCGTATGAATGAATTAGAATAGACCGTATGAATGAATTAGAATGGGTCGTACGAATGAATTAGAATGGATCGTACGAATGAATTAGAATGGATCATACGAATGAATTAGAATGGATACATTCGTGCAAATGAATTAGAATGGATATATTCGTGCAAAAGAATTAGAATAGATCGTATGAATGAATTAGAATGGATCCTATGAATGAATTAGAATGGATCGTGTGAATGAATTAGAATGGATCGTACGAATGAATTAGAATGGATCGTACGAATGAATTAGAATGGATCGTGCTAATGAATTAGAATTGATCGAACGAATGAATTAGCATGGATCGTGCTAATGAATTAGAATGGAACGTACGAATGAATTAGAATGGATCGTGTGAAAGAATTAGAATGGATTAGAATGGATTAGAATGGATCGTGTGATAGAATTAGAATGAAATAGAATGGATCGTACGAATGAATTAGAATGGATTGTGCGAATGAATTAGAATAGACCGTACGAATGAATTAGAATGGATTGTATGAATGAATTAGAATGGATACATTCGTGCGAATGAATTAGAATGGATCGGACGAATGAATTAGAATGGATCGTACGAATAAATTAGAATGGATCAAATGAATGAATTAGAATGGTTACATTCATGCGAATGAATTAGAATGGATCGTACGAATGGATTAGAATGGATCGTACGAATGAATTAGAATGGATCATACGAATGAGTAAGAATGAATCGTACGAATGAATTAGAATGGATACATTTGTGCGAATGAATTAGAATGGATCGTACGAATGAATTAGAATGGATCGTATGAATGAATTAGAATGGATCGTGCGAATGAATTCGAATGGATCGTACGAATTCATTCTAATTCATTCATACAATCCATTCTAATTCTTTCACACGATCCATTCTAATTCATTCGTACGTTCCATTCTAATTCATTAGCACGATCCATGCTAATTCATTCGTTCGATCAATTCTAATTCTTTAGCACGATCCATTCTAATTCATTCGTACGATCCATTCTAATTCATTCGCACGAACCATTCTTATTCATTCATTGGATCCATTCTAATTCATTCATACGATCTATTCTAATTATTTCGCACGAATGTATCCATTCTAATTCATTCGCACGAATGTATCCATTCTAATTCATTTGTATGATCCATTCTAATTCATTCGTACGATCCATTCTAATTCATTCATATGATCTATTCTAATTCATTCATACAATCCATTCTAATTCTTTCACACGATCCATTCTAATTCATTCGTACGATCCATTCTAATTCCTTCGTATGATCCATTGTAATTCATTCGTACGATCTATTCTAATTCATTCGTACGATCCATTCTAATTCATTCGTACGATCCATTCTAATTCCTTCATACGATCCATTCTAATTCATTCGTACGATCCATTCTAATTCATTCGTACAATCTATTCTTATTCATTCGTACGAATGGATACATTCGTGTGAATGAATTAGAATGGATCGTACGAATGAGTAAGAATGGATCGTACGAATGAAATAGAATGGATTGCACGAATGAATTAGAATGGATCGTACGAATGAATTAGAATGGATCGTGTGAAAGAATTAGAATGGATTGTATGAATGAATTAGAATGGATCGTACGAATGAATTAGAATGGATCATACCAGGATCCATTCTAATTCATTCGTACAATCTATTCTATTTCATTCGTACGATCCATTCTTAATCATTCGTATGATCCATTCTAATTCATTCGGACGAATGCATCCATTCTAATTTATTCGTACGATCCATTCTAATTCATTCGTACGATCCATTCTAATTCATTCGTACGATCCATTCTTACTCATTCATATGATCCATTCTAATTCATTCGTACGATCCATTCTAATTCATTCGTACGATCGATTCTAATTCATTCGCACTATCCATTCTAATTCATTCGTACGATCCATTCTAATTCATTCGTATGATCCATTCTAATTTATTCGTTCAAATATATCCATTCTAATTCATTTGTACGATCCATTTTAATTCATTCGCACGATCCATTCTAATTCATTCCCACGAATGTATCCATTCTAATTCATTTGCACGATCCATTCTAATTCATTCCTATGATCTATTCTAATTCATTCGTACGATCCATTCTAATTCATTCTAATTTATTCATACGATCCATTCTACGATCCATTCTAATTCATTCGTATATTCCATTCTAATTCATTAACACGATCCATGCTAATGAATTAGAATGGATCGTACGATCCAATCTAATTCATTCATACGATCCATTCTTACTCATTCGTATGATCCATTCTAATTCATTCGTACGATCCATTCTAATTCCTTCGTACGATCCATTCTAATTCATTCGTACGATCCATTCTAATTCATTCGCGCAATCTATTCTAATTCATTCGTACGATCCATTCTAATTCATTCGTACGATCCATTCTAATTCATTCATACAATACATTCTAATTTATTCGCACGAATGTATCTATTCTAATTCATTCGTACGATCCATTCTAATTCATTCGCACAATCTATTCTAATTCATTCATACGATCCATTGTAATTCATTCGCACGAATGTATCCATTCTAATTCATTCATACGATCCATTCTACTTCATTCATACTATCCGTTCTAATTCACTCATACGATCCATTCTAATTTATTCATACGATCCATTCTAATTCATTTGCACGAATATATCCATTCTAATTCATTCGTACGATCCATTCTAATTCCTTCGTATGATCCATTCTAATTCCTTCGTACGATCCATTCTATTTCATTCGTATGATCCATTCTAATTCCTTCGTACGATCCATTCTAATTCCTTCGTATCCATTCTAATTCACTCATACGATCCATTCTAATTCATTCGTACGATCCATTCTAATTCATTCATACAATCCATTCTAATTCATTCGCACGAATGTATCCATTCTAATTCATTCGTACGATCAGTTCTAATTCATTACCAAAATCTATTCTAATTCATTCATACGATCTATTCTAATTCATTCACACGAATGTATCCATTCTAATTCATTCATACGATCCATTCTAATTCATTCGTACGATCCATTCTAATTCACTCATACGATCCATTCTAATACATTCATACGATCCATTCTAATTCATTTGCACGAATATATCCATTCTAATTCATTCGTACGATCCATTCTAATTCCTTCGTACGAGCCATTCTAATTCATTCGTACGATCTATTCTAATTCATTCGTACAATCCATTCTAATTCATTCGTACGATCCATTCTATTTCATTCTAATTCATTCTAATTCATTCATTTGATCCATTCTAATTCATTCGTACGATCCATTCTATTTCATTCGTCCGATCCATTCTTATTCATTCGTATGATCCATTCTAATTCATTCGAACGATCCATTCTAATTCATTCGTATGATCTATTCTAATTCATTCGTACGATCCATTCTAATTCATTCGTACGATCCATTCTAATTCATTCGCACGATCCATTCTAATTCATTCGCACGATCCATTCTAATTCATTCATACGATCCATTCTAATTCATTCCTACAATCCATTCTAATTCATTCGCCCGATCCATTCTAATTCATTCATACGATCCATTCTATTCGAATGGATCATGCGATCCATTCGAATTCATTCGCCCGATCCATTCTAATTCATTCATAATGGATACATTCGTGCGAATGAATTAGAATGGATCATATGAATGAATTAGAATGGATCGACGAATGAATTAGAATGGATCGTGCGAATGAATTAGAATGGATCGTACGAATGAATTAGAATGGATCGTACGAATGAACTAGAATGGATACATTCGTGCGAATGAATTAGAATGGATCGTACGAATGAATTAGATTGGATCGTACGAATGAATTAGAATGGATCTTACGAATGAATTAGAATGGATCGTACGAATGAATTAGAATGGATCGTACGAATAAATTAGAATGGATACATTCGTCCGAATAAATTAGAATGGATCATACGAATGAGTAAGAATGGATCGTACGAATGAAATAGAATAGATTGTACGAATAAATTAGAATGGATCCTACGAATGAATTAGAATGGATCGTGTGAAAGAATTATAATGGATTGTATGAATGAATTAGAATAGATCGTATGAATGAATTAGATTGGATCGTATGAGTGAATTAGAATGGATACGAAGGAATTAGAATGGATCGTACGAAGGAATTAGAATGGATCTTACGAAGGAATTAGAATGGATCGTACGAAGGAATTAGAATGGATCGTACGAATGAATTAGAATGGATATATTCGTGCAAATGAATTAGAATGGATCGTATGAATGAATTAGAATGGATCGTATGAGTGAATTAGAACGGATAGTACGAATGAAGTAGAATGGATCGTATGAATGAATTAGAATGGATACATTCGTGCGAATGAATTAGAATGGATCGTATGAATGACGATCCATTCTAATTCATTCGTACGATCCATTCTAATTCATTCGCACAAATGTATCCATTCTAATTCATTCGTACGATCCATTCTAATTCATTCGTAAGATCCATTCTAATTCATTCGTACGATCCATTCTAATTCATTCGTACGATCTATTCTAATTCATTCGCGAATGTATCCATTCTAATTCATTCGTACGATCCATTCTAATTCATTCGTACGATCCATTCTAATTCATTCATACGATCTATTCTAATTCATTCATACAATCGATTCTAATTCTTTCACACGATCCATTCTAATTCATTCGTACGATTCATTCTAATTCATTCGCACAATCCATTCTATTTCATTCGTACGATCCATTCTTACTCATTCGTATGATCCATTCTAATTCATTCGCACGAATGTATCCATAATGGATCATACGAATGAGTAAGAATGGACTGTATGAATGAAATAGAATGGATTGTGCGAATGAATTAGAATGGACCGTACGAATGAATTAGACGTACGAATGAATTAGAATGGATACATTCGTGCGAATAAATTAGAATGGATTATACGAATGAGTAAGAATGGATTGTCATTCTAATTCATTCGTATGATCCATTCTAATTCATTTGTATCCATTATATTTCATTCGCACGATCCATTCTAATTCATTCGCGCAATCTATTCTAATTCATTCGTACGATCCATTCTAATTCATTCGTATGATCCATTCTAATTCATTCATACAATCCATTCTAATTTATTCGCACGAATGTATCCATTCTAATTCATTCGTACGATCCATTCTAATTCATTCGCACAATCTATTCTAATTCATTCATACGATCCATTCTAATTCATTCGCACGAATGTATCCATTCTAATTCATTCATACGATCCATTCTACTTCATTCGTACGATCCATTCTAATTCATTCGCATGAATGTAACCATTCTAATTCATTCATTTGATCCATTCTAATTCATTCGTACGATCCATTCTAATTCATTCGTCCGATCCATTCTTACTCATTCGTATGATCAATTCTAATTCATTCGCACGAATGTATCCATTTTAATTCATTCGTACGATCCTGAATTAGAATGGATCGTACGAATGAATTAGAATGGATACCTTTGTGCATATGAATTAGAATGGATCGTATGAATGAAATAGAATGAATTCGTACGATCCATTCGAATTCATTCGCACGATCCATTCTAATTCATTCATACGATCCATTCTAATTCATTCATACAATCCATTCTAATTCTTTCACACGATCCATTCTAATTCATTCGTAGGATCCATTCTAATTGATTCGTACAATCTATTCTATTTCATTTGTACGATCCATTCTTACTCATTCGTATGATCTATTCTAATTCATTCGGACAAATGTATCCATTCTAGTTTATTCGTACGATCCATTCTAATTCATTCGTACGATCCATTCTAATTCATTCGTACGATCCATTCTAATTCATTCGTCCGATTCATTCTAATTCATTCGCACGAATGTATCCATTCTAATTCATTCGTACGATCCATTCTAATTCATTCGTACTCCATTCTAATTCATTCGTAAGATCCATTCTAATTCATTCGTACGATCCATTCTAATTCATTCGTACGATCCATTCTAATTCATTCGCACGAATGTATCCATTCTAGTTCATTCGTACGATCCATTCTAATTCATTCGTACAATCCATTCTAATTCATTCGCACGATCCATTCTAATTCATTCGTATGATCCATTCTAATTCATTCATACGATCCATTCTAATTCATTCGTACGATCCATTCTAATTCATTCGCACAAATGTATCCATTCTAATTCATTCGTACGATCCATTCTAATTCATTCGTACGATCCATTCTAATTCATTCGCACGAATGTATCCATTCTAATTCATTCGTACGATCTATTCTAATTCATTCGTACGATCCATTCTAATTAATTCGTATGATCCATTCTAATTCATTCGTATGATCCATTCTAATTCATTCGTACGATCCATTCTTACTCATTCGTACGATCCATTCTAATTCCTTCGTACGATCCATTCTAATTCCTTCGTACGATCCATTCTAATTCATTCGCACGATCCATTCTAATTCTTTCATACAATCCATTCTAATTCTTTCGTGCGAATAAATTAGAATGGATACCTTTGTGCATATGAATTAGAATGGATCGTACGAATGACTTAGAATGGATCATATTAATGAATTAGAATGGATCGTACGAATGAATTAGAATGGATACATTCGTGCGAATGAATTAGAATGGATCGTGCGAATCAATTAGACTAGATCGTGCGAATGAATAAGAATAGATCATACGAATGAATTAGAATGGATCGTACGAATTAATTAGAATGGATACATTCGTGCGAATGAATTAGAATGGATTGTTTGAATGAATTAGAATGGATCGTACGAATGAATTAGAATGGATCATACGAATTAATTAAAATGGATCATACGAATGAATTAGAATGGATCGTACGAATGAATTAGAATGGATCGTACGAATGAATTAGAATGGATCGTGCGAATGAATTAGAATGGATCGTACGAATGAATTAGAATGGATACATTTGTGCGAATGAATTAGAATGGATCGTACGAATGAATTAGAATGGATCGTATGAATGAATTAGAATGGATCGTACGAATGAATTAGAATGGATCGTGCGAATGAATTAGAATGGATCGTACGAATGAATTAGAATGGATCGTATGAATGAATTAGAATAGGTTTTGTGAATGAATTAGAACTGATCGTACGACTGAATTAGAATGGATACATTCGTGCTAATGAATTAGAATGGATTGTATGAATGAATTAGAATGGATCGTACGAATGAATTAGAATGGATCGTATGAGTGAATTAGAATGGATACGAAGGAATTAGAATGGATCGTACGAAGGAATTAGAATGGATCATACGAATGAAATAGAATGGATCGTACGAAGGAATTAGAATGGATCATACGAAGGAATTAGAATGGATCGTACGAAGGAATTAGAATGGATCGTACGAATGAATTAGAATGGATATATTCGCGCAAATGAATTAGAATGGATCGTATGAATGAATTAGAATGGATCGTATGAGTGAATTAGAACGGATAGTACGAATGAAGTAGAATGGATCGTATGAATGAATTAGAATGGATATATTCATGCGAATGAATTAGAATGGATCGTATGAATGAATTAGAATAGATTGTGTGAATGAATTAGAATGGATCGTACGAATGAATTAGAATGGATACATTTGTGCGAATAAATTAGAATGGATTGTATGAGTGAATTAGAATGGATCGTACGAATGAATTAGAATGGATCGTACGAATGAATAAGAATAGATCGCGCGAATGAATTAGAATGGATCGTACGAATGAATTAGAATGGATCGTACGAAGGAATTAGAATGGATCGTACGAATGAATTAGAATGGATCGTACGAAGGAATTAGAATGGATCGTACGATCCATTCTAATTCATTCGTACGATCCATTCTAATTCATTCGCACGAATGTACCCATTCTAGTTAATTCGTACGATCCATTCTAATTCATTCGTACGATCCATTCTAATTCATTCGCACGATCCATTCTAATTCATTCGTACGATCAATTCTAATTCATTCGCACGAATGTATCCATTCTAATTCATTCGTACGATCCTGAATAAGAATGGATCGTACGAATGAATGGATCGTGCGAATGAATTAGAATGGAATATACGAATGAATTAGAATGGATTATATGAATTAATTAGAATGGATCATACGAATGAATTAGAATGGATCGTACGAATGAATTAGAATGGATCGTATGAATGAATTAGAATGGATCGTGCGAATGAATTAGAATGGATCGTACAAAAGAATTAGAATGGATACATTTGTGCGAATGAATTAATGGATCATACGAATGTATTAGAATGGATCGTATGAATGAATTAGAATGGATCGTATGAATGAATTAGAATGGATCGTGCGAATGAATTAGAATGGATCGTACGAATGAATTAGAATGGATCGTGTGAAAGAATTAGAATGGATCGTACGAATGAATTAGAATGGATCGTGCGAATGAATTAAAATGGATCGTACGAATGAATTAGAATGGATACATTCGTGCGAATGAATTAGAATGGATCGGACGAATGAATTAGAATGGATCGTACGAATGAGTAAGAATGGATCGTACGAATGAAATAGAATAGATCATACGAATGAATTAGAATGGATCGTACGAAGGAATTAGAATGGATCGTACGAATGAATTAGAATGGATATATTCGTACAAATGAATTAGAATAGATCGTATGAATGTATTAGAATGGATCGTATGAGTGAATTAGAATGGATCGTACGAATGAATTAGAATGGATCGTAATAATGAATTAGAATGGATACATTCGTGTGAATGAATTAGGATGGATCGTATGAATGAATTAGAATAGATTTTGTGAATGAATTAGAACTGATCGTACGAATGAATTAGAATGGATACATTCGTGCGAATGAATTCGAATGGATTGTATGAATGAATTAGAATGGATCCTATGAATGAATTAGAATGGATCGCACGAATGAATTAGAATGGATACATTCGTGCGAATGAATTAGAATGGATCGTACGAATGAATTAGAATGGATACATTCGTGCGAATGAATTAGAATAGATACATTCGTGCAAAAGAATTAGAATAGATCGTATGAATGAATTAGAATGGATTGTATGAATGAATTAGAATGGATCGTATGAATAAATTAGAATGGATCGTGCGAATGAATTCGAATGGATCGTATGAATTCATTCTAATTCATTCATACAATCCATTCTAATTCTTTCACACGATCCATTCTAATTCATTCGTACGTTCCATTCTAATTAATTAGCACGATCCATGCTAATTCATTCGTTCGATCAATTCTAATTCATTAGCACGATCCATTCTAATTCATTCGTACGATCCATTCTAATTCATTAGTACGATCCATTCTAATTCATACGCACAAAGGTATCCATTCTAATCCATTCGTAGGATCCATTCTAATCCATTCATACGATCCATTCTAATTCATTCGTACGATCCATTCTAATTCATTCGCACGAATGTATCCATTCTAATTCATTCGTACGATCCATTCTAATTCATTCGCACGATCCATTCTAATTCATTCGTAAGATCCATTCTAATTCATTCGTACGATCCATTCTAATTCATTCGTACGATTCATTCTAATTCATTCGCACGAATGTATCCATTCTAATTCATTCATACGATCCATTCTACTTCATTCGTACTATCCGTTCTAATTCACTCATACGATCCATTCTAATTCATTCATACGATCCATTCTAATTCATTTGCACGAATATATCCATTCTAATTCCTTCGTACGATCCATTCTAATTCCTTCGTACGATCCATTCTAATTCCTTCGTACGATCCATTCTAATTCCTTCGTACGATCCATTCTAATTCCTTCGTATCTATTCTAATTCACTCATACGATCTATTCTAATTCATTCGTACGATCTATTTTAATTCATTCATACAATCCATTCTAATTCATTCGCACGAATGTATCCATTCTAATTCATTCGTACGATCAGTTCTAATTCATTCACAAAATCTATTCTAATTCATTCATACGATCCATTCTAATTCATTCACACGAATGTATCCATTCTAATTCATTCATACGATCCATTCTAATTCATTCGTACGATCCATTCTAATTCACTCATACGATCCATTCTAATACATTCATACGATCCATTCTAATTCAATTGGACGAATATATCTATTCTAATTCATTCGTACGATCCATTCTAATTCCTTCGTACGATCCATTCTAATTCATTCGTACGATCTATTCTAATTCATTTGTCCGATCCATTCTAATTCATTCGCACGAATGTATCCATTCTAATTCATTCGTACGATCCATTCTAATTCATTCGTCCGATCCATTCTAATTCATGCGCACGAATGTATCCATTCTAATTCATTCGTACGATCCATTCTAATTCATTCGTACGATCCATTCTAATTCATTCGTAAGATCATTCTAATTCATTCGTACGATCCATTCTAATTCATTCGTACGATTCATTCTAATTCATTCGCACGAATGTATCCATTCTAGTTCATTCGTACGATCCATTCTAATTCATTCGTACGATCCATTCTAATTCATTCGCACGATCCATTCTAATTCATTCATACGATCAATTCTAATTCATTCGCACGAATGCATCCATTCTAATTCATTCGTACGATCCAGAATTAGAATGGATCGTACGAATGAATTAGAATGGATACCTTTGTGCATATGAATTAGAATGGATCGTACGAATGAATTAGAATGGATCATATTAACGAATTAGAATGGATCATACAAATGAATTAGAATGGATACATTCATGCGAATGAATTAGAATGGATCGTGCGAATCAATTAGACCGGATCGTGCGAATGAATAAGAATAGATCATACGAATGAATTAGAATGGATCGTACGAATTAATTAGAATGGATACATTCGTGCGAATAAATTAGAATGGATTGTATGAATGAATTAGAATGGATCGTACGAATAAATTAGAATGGATCATACGAATTAATTAGAATGGATCGTACGAATGAATTAGAATGGATACATTCGTGCGAATGAATTAGAATGGATCGGACGAATGAATTAGAATAGATCGTACGAATGAATTAGAATGGATCGTACGAAGGAATTAGAATGGATCGTACGAATGAATTAGAATGGATCGTGCTAATGAATTAGAATTGATCGAACGAATGAATTAGAATGCATACATTCGTGCGAATGAATTAGAATGGATCGGACGAATGAATTAGAATGGATCGTACGAATGAGTAAGAATGGATTGTACGAATGAAATAGAATAGATCATACGAATGAATTTGAATGGATCGTACGAAGGAATTAGAATAGATCGTACGAATGAATTAGAATGGATATATTCGTGCAAATGAATTAGAATGGATCGTATGAATGTATTAGAATGGATCGTATGAGGGAATTAGAATGGATCGTACGAATGAATTAGAATGGATCGTATGAATGAATTAGAATGGATACATTCGTGTGAATAAATTAGAATGGATCGTATGAATGAATTAGAATAGATTTTGTGAATGAATTAGAACTGATCGTACGACTGAATTAGAATGGATACATTCGTGCGAATGAATTAGAATGGATTGTATGAATGAATTAGAATGGATCGTACGAATGAATTAGAATGGATCGTATGAGTGAATTAGAATGGATACGAAGGAATTAGAATGGATCGTACGAAGGAATTAGAAAGGATCATACGAATGAAATAGAATGGATCGTACGAAGGAATTAGAATGGATCAAACGAAGGAATTAGAATGGATCGTACGAAGGAATTAGAATGGATCGTACGAATGAATTAGAATGGATATATTCGTGCAAATGATTTAGAATGGATCGTATGAATGAATTAGAATGGATCGTATGAGTGAATTAGAACGAATAGTACGAATGAAGTAGAATGGATCGTATGAATGAATTAGAATGGATACATTCGTGCGAATGAATTAGAATGGATCGTATGAATGAATTAGAATAGATTGTGCGAATGAATTAGAATGGATCGTACGAATGAATTAGAATGGATACATTTGTGCGAATAAATTAGAATGGATTGTATGAGTTAATTAGAATGGATCGTACGAATCAATTAGAATGGATCGTACGAATGAATTAGAATAGATTGCGCGAATGAATTAGAATGGATCGTACGAATGAATTAGAATGGATCGTACGAAGGAATTAGAATGGATCGTACGAATGAATTAGAATGGATCGTACGAAGGAATTAGAATGGATCGTACGATCCATTCTAATTCATTCGTACGATCCATTCTAATTCATTCGCACGAATGTACCCATTCTAGTTAATTCGTACGATCCATTCTAATTCATTCGTACGATCCATTCTAATTCATTCGCACGATCCATTCTAATTCATTCGTACGATCAATTCTAATTCATTCGTACGAATGTATCCATTCTAATTCATTCGTACGATCCTGAATTAGAATGGATCGTACGAATGAATGGATCGTGCGAATGAATTAGAATGGAATATACGAATGAATTAGAATGGATTATACGAATTAATTAGAATGGATCATACGAATGAATTAGAATGGATCGTACGAATGAATTAGAATGGATCGTATGAATGAATTAGAATGGATCGTGCGAATGAATTAGAATGGATCGTACAAAAGAATTAGAATGGATACATTTGTGCGAATGAATTAGAATGGATCGTACGAATGAATTAGAATGGATCGTATGAATGAATTAGAATGGATCGTACGAATGAATTAGAATGGATCGTGCGAATGAATTAGAATGGATCGTACGAATGAATTAGAATGGATCGTGCGAAAGAATTAGAATGGATCGTACGAATGAATTAGAATGGATCGTGCGAATGAATTAAAATGGATCGTACGAATGAATTAGAATGGATACATTCGTGCGAATGAATTAGAATGGATCGGACGAATGAATTAGAATGGATCGTACGAATGAGTAAGAATGGATCGTACGAATGAAATAGAATAGATCATATGAATGAATTAGAATGGATCGTACGAAGGAATTAGAATGGATCGTACGAATGAATTAGAATGGATATATTCGTACAAATGAATTAGAATAGATCGTATGAATGTATTAGAATGGATCGTATGAGTGAATTAGAATGGATCGTACGAATGAATTAGAATGGATCGTATGAATGAATTAGAATGGATACATTCGTGTGAATGAATTAGGATGGATCGTATGAATGAATTAGAATAGATTTTGTGAATGAATTAGAACTGATCGTACGAATGAATTAGAATGGATACATTCGTGCGAATGAATTAGAATGGATTGTATGAATGAATTAGAATGGATCCTATGAATGAATTAGAATGGATCGCACGAATGAATTAGAATGGATACATTCGTGCGAATGAATTAGAATTGATCGTACGAATGAATTAGAATGGATCGTGCGAATGAATTAGAATGGATCGTACGAATGAATTAGAATGGATACATTCGTGCGAATGAATTAGAATAAATACATTCGTGCAAAAGAATTAGAATAGATCGTATGAATGAATTAGAATGGATTGTATGAATGAATTAGAATGGATCGTATGAATGAATTAGAATGGATCGTGCGAATGAATTCGAATGGATCGTACGAATTCATTCTAATTCATTCATACAATCCATTCTAATTCTTTCACACGATCCATTCTAATTCATTCGTACGTTCCATTCTAATTCATTAGCACGATCCATGCTAATTCATTCGTTCGATCAATTCTAATTCATTAGCACGATCCATTCTAATTCATTCGTACGATCCATTCTAATTCATTCGTACGATCCATTCTAATTCATATGCACAAAGGTATCCATTCTAATCCATTCGTAGGATCCATTCTAATCCATTCATACGATCCATTCTAATTCATTCGTACGATCCATTCTAATTCATTCGCACGAATGTATCCATTCTAATTCATTCGTACGATCCATTCTAATTCATTCGCACGATCCATTCTAATTCATTCGTAAGATCCATTCTAATTCATTCGTACGATCCATTCTAATTCATTCGTACGATTCATTCTAATTCATTCGCACGAATGTATCCATTCTAATTCATTCATACGATCCATTCTACTTCATTCGTACTATCCGTTCTAATTCACTCATACGATCCATTCTAATTCATTCATACGATCCATTCTAATTCATTTGCACGAATATATCCATTCTAATTCATTCGTACGATCCATTCTAATTCCTTCGTACGATCCATTCTAATTCCTTCGTACGATCCATTCTAATTCCTTCGTACGATCCATTCTATTTCATTCGTATGATCCATTCTAATTCCTTCGTACGATCCATTCTAATTCATTCGTACGATCCATTCTAATTCATTCATACAATCCATTCTAATTCATTCGCACGAATGTATCCATTCTAATTCATTCGTACGATCAGTTCTAATTCATTCACAAAATCTATTCTAATTCATTCATACGAACCATTCTAATTCATTCACACGAATGTATCCATTCTAATTCATTCATACGATCCATTCTAATTCATTCTTACGATCCATTCTAATTCACTCATACGATCCATTCTAATACATTCATACGATCCATTCTAATTCAATTGCACGAATATATCCATTCTAATTCATTCGTACGATCCATTCTAATTCCTTCGTACGATCCATTCTAATTCATTCGTACGATCTATTCTAATTCATTCGTCCGATCCATTCTAATTCATTCGCACGAATGTATCCATTCTAATTCATTCGTACGATCCATTCTAATTCATTCGTCCGATCCATTCTAATTCATTCGCACGAATGTATCCATTCTAATTCATTCGTACGATCCATTCTAATTCATTCGTACGATCCATTCTAATTCATTCGTAAGATCATTCTAATTCATTCGTACGATCCATTCTAATTCATTCGTACGATTCATTCTAATTCATTCGCACGAATGTATCCATTCTAGTTCATTCGTACGATCCATTCTAATTCATTCGTACGATCCATTCTAATTCATTCGCACGATCCATTCTAATTCATTCATACGATCAATTCTAATTCATTCGCACGAATGCATCCATTCTAATTCATTCGTACGATCCTGAATTAGAATGGATCGTACGAATGAATTAGAATGGATACCTTTGTGCATATGAATTAGAATGGATCGTACGAATGAATTAGAATAGATCATATTAATGAATTAGAATGGATCGTATGAATGAATTAGAATGGATACATTCTTGCGAATGAATTAGAATGGATCGTGCGAATCAATTAGACTGGATCGTGCGAATGAATAAGGATAGATCATACGAATGAATTAGAATGGATCGTACGAATTAATTAGAATGGATACATTCGTGCGAATGAATTAGAATGGATTGTATGAATGAATTAGAATGGATAGTACGAATGAATTAGAATGGATCATACGAATTAATTAGAATGGATCGTGCGATCCATTCTAATTCATTCGTACGATCCATTCTAATTCATTCGCACGAATGTACCCATTCTAGTTAATTCGTACGATCCATTCTAATTCATTCGTACGATCCATTCTAATTCATTCGCACGATCCATTCTAATTCATTCGTACGATCAATTCTAATTCATTCGCACGAATGTATCCATTCTAATTCATTCGTACGATCCTGAATTAGAATGGATCGTACGAATGAATGGATCGTGCGAATGAATTAGAATGGAATATACGAATGAATTAGAATGGATTATACGAATTAATTAGAATGGATCGTACGAATGAATTAGAATGGATCGTACGAATGAATTAGAATGGATCGTACGAATGAATTAGAATGGATCGTGCGAATGAATTAGAATGGATCGTACAAAAGAATTAGAATGGATACATTTGTGCGAATGAATTAGAATGGATCGTACGAATGAATTAGAATGGATCGTATGAATGAATTAGAATGGATCGTACGAATGAATTAGAATGGATCGTGCGAATGAATTAGAATGGATCGTACGAATGAATTAGAATGGATCGTGTGAAAGAATTAGAATGGATCGTACGAATGAATTAGAATGGATCGTGCGAATGAATTAAAATGGATCGTACGAATGAATTAGAATGGATACATTCGTGCGAATGAATTAGAATGGATCGGACGAATGAATTAGAATGGATCGTACGAATGAGTAAGAATGGATCGTACGAATGAAATAGAATAGATCATACGAATGAATTAGAATGGATCGTACGAAGGAATTAGAATGGATCGTACGAATGAATTAGAATGGATATATTCGTACAAATGAATTAGAATAGATCGTATGAATGTATTAGAATGGATCGTATGAGTGAATTAGAATGGATCGTACGAATGAATTAGAATGGATCGTATGAATGAATTAGAATGGATACATTCGTGTGAATGAATTAGAATGGATCGTACGAATGAATTAGAATAGATCGTATGAATGAATTAGAATAGATACATTCATGTGAATGAATTAGAATGGATCGTATGAATGAATTAGAATAGATTTTGTGAATGAATTAGAACTGATCGTATGAATGAATTAGAATGGATACATTCGTGCGAATGAATTAGAATGGATCGTATGAATGAACTAGAATGGATACATTCGTGCGAATGAATTAGAATGGATCGTACGAATGAATTAGAATGGATCGTATGAATGAATTAGAATAGATACATTCATGTGAATGAATTAGAATGGATCGTATGAATGAATTAGAATAGATTTTGTGAATGAATTAGAACTGATCGTATGAATGAATTAGAATGGATCGTATGAATGAACTAGAATGGATACATTCGTGCGAATGAATTAGAATGGATCGTACGAATGAATTAGAACTGATCGTGTGAATGAATTAGAATGGATCGTATGAATGAACTAGAATGGATACATTCGTGCGAATGAATTAGAATGGATCGTACGAATGAATTAGAATGGATCGTATGAATGAATTAGAATAGATACATTCATGTGAATGAATTAGAATGGATCGTATGAATGAATTAGAATAGATTTTGTGAATGAATTAGAACTGATCGTATGAATGAATTAGAATGGATACATTCGTGCGAATGAATTAGAATGGATTGTATGAATGAATTAGAATGGATCCTATGAATGAATTACAATGGATCGCACGAATGAATTAGAATGGATACATTCGTGCGAATGAATTAGAATTGATCGTACGAATGAATTAGAATGGATCGTGCGAATGAATTAGAATGGATCGTACGAATGAATTAGAATGGATACATTCGTGCGAATGAATTAGAATAGATACATTCGTGCAAAAGAATTAGAATAGATCGTATGAATGAATTAGAATGGATTGTATGAATGAATTAGAATGGATCGTATGAATGAATTAGAATGGATCGTGCAAATGAATTCGAATGGATCGTACGAATTCATTCTAATTCATTCATACAATCCATTCTAATTTTTTCACACGATCCATTCTAATTCATTCGTACGTTCCATTCTAATTCATTAGCACGATCCATGCTAATTCATTCGTTCGATCAATTCTAATTCATTAGCACGATCCATTCTAATTCATTCGTACGATCCGTTCTAATTCATTCGTACGATCCATTCTAATTCATATGCACAAAGGTATCCATTCTAATCCATTCGTAGGATCCATTCTAATCCATTCATACGATCCATTCTAATTCATTCGTACGATCCATTCGAATTCATTCGCACGAATGTATCCATTCTAATTCATTCGTACGATCCATTCGAATTCATTCGCACGATCCATTCTAATTCATTCGTAAGATCCATTCTAATTCATTCGTACGATCCATTCTAATTCATTCGTACGATTCATTCTAATTTATTCGCACGAATGTATCCATTCTAATTCATTCATACGATCCATTCTACTTCATTCGTACTATCCGTTCTAATTCACTCATACGATCCATTCTAATTCATTCATACGATCCATTCTAATTCATTTGCACGAATATATCCATTCTAATTCATTCGTACGATCCATTCTAATTCCTTCGTACGATTCATTCTAATTCCTTCGTACGATCCATTCTAATTCCTTCGTACGATCCATTCTATTTCATTCGTATGATCCATTCTAATTCCTTCGTACGATCCATTCTAATTCCTTCGTATCCATTCTAATTCACTCATACGATCCATTCTAATTCATTCGTACGATCCATTCTAATTCATTCATACAATCCATTCTAATTCATTCGCACGAATGTATCCATTCTAATTCATTCGTACGATCAGTTCTAATTCATTCACAAAATCTATTCTAATTCATTCATACGATCCATTCTAATTCATTCACACGAATGTATCCATTCTAATTCATTCATACGATCCATTCTAATTCATTCGTACGATCCATTCTAATTCACTCATACGATCCATTCTAATACATTCATACGATCCATTCTAATTCAATTGCACGAATATATCTATTCTAATTCATTCGTACGATCCATTCTAATTCCTTCGTACGATCCATTCTAATTCATTCGTACGATCTATTCTATTTCATTCGTCCGATCCATTCTAATTCATTCGCACGAATGTATCCATTCTAATTCATTCGTACGATCCATTCTAATTCATTCGTCCGATCCATTCTAATTCATTCGCACGAATGTATCCATTCTAATTCATTCGTACGATCCATTCTAATTCATTCATACGATCCATTCAAATTCATTCGTAAGATCATTCTAATTCATTCGTACGATCCATTCTAATTCATTCGTACGATTCATTCTAATTCATTCGCACGAATGTATCCTTTCTAGTTCATTCGTACGATCCATTCTAATTCATTCGTACGATCCATTCTAATTCATTCGCACGATCCATTCTAATTCATTCATACGATCAATTCTAATTCATTCGCACGAATGCATCCATTCTAATTCATTCGTACGATCCTGAATTAGAATGGATCGTACGAATGAATTAGAATGGATACCTTTGTGCATATGAATTTGAATGGATCGTACGAATGAATTAGAATGGATCATATTAACGAATTAGAATGGATCATACAAATGAATTAGAATGGATACATTCATGCGAATGAATTAGAATGGATCGTGCGAATCAATTAGACCGGATCGTGCGAATGAATAAGAATAGATCATACGAATGAATTAGAATGGATCGTACGAATTAATTAGAATGGATACATTCGTGCGAATGAATTAGAATGGATTGTATGAATGAATTAGAATGGATCGTACGAATAAATTAGAATGGATCATACGAATTAATTAGAATGGATCGTACGAATGAATTAGAATGGATACATTCGTGCGAATGAATTAGAATGGATCGGACGAATGAATTAGAATAGATCGTTCGAATGAATTAGAATGGATCGTACGAAGGAATTAGAATGGATCGTACGAATGAATTAGAATGGATATATTCGTGCAAATGAATTAGAATGAAATAGAATGGATCGTGCGAATGAATTAGAATGGATCGTACGAATGAATTAGAATGGATCGTGCTAATGAATTAGAATTGATCGAACGAATGAATTAGCATGGATCGTGCTAATGAATTAGAATGGAACGTACGAATGAATTAGAATGGATCGTACGAATGAATTAGAATGGATCGTAGGAATGAATTAGAATGGATCGTACGAAGGAATTAGAATGGATCGTACGAATGAACTAAAATGGATTAGAATGGATCGTACGAATGAATTAGAATGGATCGTACGAATGAACTAGAATGGATCGTACGAATAAATTAGAATGGATCATACGAATTAATTAGAATGGATCATACGAATGAATTAGAATGGATCGTACGAATGAATTAGAATGGATCGTACGAATGAATTAGAATGTATACATTCGTGCGAATGAATTAGAATGGATTGTGCGAACGAATAAGAACAGATCGTGCGAATGAATTAGAATGGATCGGACGAATGAATTAGAATGGATACATTCGTGCGAATAAATTAGAATGGATTGTGCGAATGAATAAGAACAGATCGTGCGAATAAATTAGAATGGATCGGACGAATGAATTAGAATGGATCGTACGAATGAATTAGAATGGATCAAATGAATGAATTGGAATGGTTACAATCATGCGAATGAATTAGAATGGATCATACCAATGAGTAAGAATGGATCGTACGAATGAATAGAATGGATCGTATGAATGAATTAGAATGGATACATTCGTGTGAATGAATTAGAATGGATCGTATGAATGAATTAGAAAAGATTTTGTGAAAGAATTAGAATGGATTAGAATGGATTGTATGAATGAATTACAATGGATACATTCGTGCAAATAAATTAGAATGGATCATACGAATGAGTAAGAATGGATACTACGAATGAAATAGAATGGATTGTACGAATGAATTAGAATGGATCTTACAAATGAATTAGAATGGATCGTACGAATGAATTAGAATGGATCATACGAATGAATTAGAATGGATTGTATGAATGAATTAGAATAGATCGTATGAATGAATTAGAATGGATCGTACGAATGAATTAGAATGGATCGTACGAATGAACTAGAATGGATACATTCGTGCGAATGAATTAGAATGAATCGTACGAAGGAATTAGAATGGATCGTATGAATGAATTAGAATGGATCGTACGAATGAATTAGAATAGATCGTACGAATGAATTAGAATGGATCGTACGAAGGAATTAGAATGGATCGTACGAATGAATTAGAATGGATATATTCGTGCAAATGAATTAGAATGGATCGTATGAATGAATTAGAATGGATCGTACGAATGAATTAGAATGGATCGTGCGAATGAATTAGAATGGATCGTACGAATGAATTAGAATGGATCGTACGAATGAACTAGAATGGATACATTCGTGCGAATGAATTTGAATGGATCGTACGAATGAATTAGAATGGATCCTACGAATGAATCGTACGAATGAATTAGAATGGATCGTGTGAAAGAATTAGAATGGATTGTATGAATGAATTAGAATAGATCGTATGAATGAATTAGAATGGATCGTACGAATGAATTAGAATGGATCGTACGAATGAACTAGAATGGATACATTCGTGATCGTACGAATGAATTAGAATGGATATATTCATGCAAATGAATAAGAATGGATCGTATGAATGTATTAGAATGGATCGTATGAGTGAATTAGAATGGATCGTACGAATGAATTACAATGGATCTTACGAATGAATTAGAATGGATCGTACGAATGAATTAGAATGGATCGTACGAATGAATTAGAATGGATACATTCGTGCGAATGAATTAGAATGGATTGGACGAATGAATTAGAATGGATCGTACGAATGAATTAGAATGGATCGTACGAATGAATTAGAATGGATCGTACGAATAAATTAGAATGGATACATTCGTCCGAATGAATTAGAATGGATCATACGAATGAGTAAGAATGGATCGTACGAATGAAATAGAATAGATTGTACGAATGAATTAGAATGGATTCGTACGAATGAATTAGAATGGATACATTCGTGCGAATAAATTAGAATGGATCGTACCAATGAGTAAGAATGGATCGTACGAATGAAATAGAATGGATTGTGCGAATGAATTAGAATGGATTGTACGAATGAATTAGAATGGATCGTGTGAAAGAATTAGAATGGATCGTATGAATGAATTAGAATAGACCGTATGAATGAATTAGAATGGATCGTACGAATGAATTAGAATGGATCGTACGAATGAATTAGAATGGATCATACGAATGAATTAGAATGGATACATTCGTGCAAATGAATTAGAATGGATATATTCGTGCGAAAGAATTAGAATAGATCGTATGAATGAATTAGAATGGATCCTATGAATGAATTAGAATGGATCGTGTGAATGAATTAGAATGGATCGTACGAATGAATTAGAATGGATCGTACGAATGAATTAGAATGGATCGTGCTAATGAATTAGAATTGATCGAACGAATGAATTAGCATGGATCGTGCTAATGAATTAGAATGGAACGTACGAATGAATTAGAATGGATCGTGTGAAAGAATTAGAATGGATTAGAATGGATCGTGTGATAGAATTAGAATGAAATAGAATGGATCGTACGAATGAATTAGAATGGATTGTGCGAATGAATTAGAATAGACCGTACGAATGAATTAGAATGGATCGTATGAATGAATTAGAATGGATACATTCGTGCGAATGAATTAGAATGGATCGGACGAATTAATTAGAATGGATCGTACGAATAAATTAGAATGGATCAAATGAATGAATTAGAATGGTTACATTCATGCGAATGAATTAGAATGGATCGTACGAATGGATTAGAATGGATCGTACGAATGAATTAGAATGGATCATACGAATGAGTAAGAATGAATCGTACGAATGAATTAGAATGGATACATTTGTGCGAATGAATTAGAATGGATCGTACGAATGAATTCGAATGGATCGTACGAATTCATTCTAATTCATTCATACAATCCATTCTAATTCTTTCACACGATCCATTCTAATTCATTCGTACGTTCCATTCTAATTCATTAGCACGATCCATGCTAATTCATTCGTTCGATCAATTCTAATTCTTTAGCACGATCCATTCTAATTCATTCGTACGATCCATTCTAATTCATTCGCACGAACCATTCTTATTCATTCATTGGATCCATTCTAATTCATTCATACGATCTATTCTAATTATTTCGCACGAATGTATCCATTCTAATTCATTCGCACGAATGTATCCATTCTAATTCATTTGTATGATCCATTCTAATTCATTCGTACGATCCATTCTAATTCATTCATATGATCTATTCTAATTCATTCATACAATCCATTCTAATTCTTTCACACGATCCATTCTAATTCATTCGTACGATCCATTCTAATTCCTTCGTACGATCCATTGTAATTCATTCGTACGATCTATTCTAATTCATTCGTACGATCCATTCTAATTCATTCGTACGATCCATTCTAATTCCTTCATACGATCCATTCTAATTCATTCGTACGATCCATTCTAATTCATTCGTACAATCTATTCTAATTCATTCGTACGAATGGATACATTCGTGTGAATGAATTAGAATGGATCGTACGAATGAGTAAGAATGGATCGTACGAATGAATTAGAATGGATCGTACGAATGAATTAGAATGGATCGTACGAATGAATTAGAATGGATCGTGTGAAAGAATTAGAATGGATTGTATGAATGAATTAGAATGGATCGTACGAATGAATTAGAATGGATCATACCAGGATCCATTCTAATTCATTCGTACAATCTATTCTATTTCATTCGTACGATCCATTCTTAATCATTCGTATGATCCATTCTAATTCATTCGGACGAATGCATCCATTCTAATTTATTCGTACGATCCATTCTAATTCATTCGTACGATCCATTCTAATTCATTCGTACGATCCATTCTTACTCATTCATATGATCCATTCTAATTCATTCGTACGATCCATTCTAATTCATTCGTACGATCGATTCTAATTCATTCGCACTATCCATTCTAATTCATTCGTACGATCCATTCTAATTCATTCGTATGATCCATTCTAATTTATTCGTTCAAATATATCCATTCTAATTCATTTGTACGATCCATTTTAATTCATTCGCACGATCCATTCTAATTCATTCCCACGAATGTATCCATTCTAATTCATTTGCACGATCCATTCTAATTCATTCCTATGATCTATTCTAATTCATTCGTACGATCCATTCTAATTCATTCTAATTTATTCATACGATCCATTCTACGATCCATTCTAATTCATTCGTATATTCCATTCTAATTCATTAACACGATCCATGCTAATGAATTAGAATGGATCGTACGATCCAATCTAATTCATTCATACGATCCATTCTTACTCATTCGTATGATCCATTCTAATTCATTCGTACGATCCATTCTAATTCCTTCGTACGATCCATTCTAATTCATTCGTACGATCCATTCTAATTCATTCGCGCAATCTATTCTAATTCATTCGTACGATCCATTCTAATTCATTCGTACGATCCATTCTAATTCATTCATACAATACATTCTAATTTATTCGCACGAATGTATCTATTCTAATTCATTCGTACGATCCATTCTAATTCATTCGCACAATCTATTCTAATTCATTCATACGATCCATTGTAATTCATTCGCACGAATGTATCCATTCTAATTCATTCATACGATCCATTCTACTTCATTCATACTATCCGTTCTAATTCACTCATACGATCCATTCTAATTTATTCATACGATCCATTCTAATTCATTTGCACGAATATATCCATTCTAATTCATTCGTACGATCCATTCTAATTCCTTCGTATGATCCATTCTAATTCCTTCGTACGATCCATTCTATTTCATTCGTATGATCCATTCTAATTCCTTCGTACGATCCATTCTAATTCCTTCGTATCTATTCTAATTCACTCATACGATCCATTCTAATTCATTCGTACGATCCATTCTAATTCATTCATACAATCCATTCTAATTCATTCGCACGAATGTATCCATTCTAATTCATTCGTACGATCAGTTCTAATTCATTACCAAAATCTATTCTAATTCATTCATACGATCTATTCTAATTCATTCACACGAATGTATCCATTCTAATTCATTCATACGATCCATTCTAATTCATTCGTACGATCCATTCTAATTCACTCATACGATCCATTCTAATACATTCATACGATCCATTCTAATTCATTTGCACGAATATATCCATTCTAATTCATTCGTACGATCCATTCTAATTCCTTCGTACGAGCCATTCTAATTCATTCGTACGATCTATTCTAATTCATTCGTACAATCCATTCTAATTCATTCGTACGATCCATTCTATTTCATTCTAATTTATTCTAATTCATTCATTTGATCCATTCTAATTCATTCGTACGATCCATTCTATTTCATTCGTCCGATCCATTCTTATTCATTCGTATGATCCATTCTAATTCATTCGCACGATCCATTCTAATTCATTCGTATGATCTATTCTAATTCATTCGTACGATCCATTCTAATTCATTCGTACGATCCATTCTAATTCATTCGCACGATCCATTCTAATTCATTCGCACGATCCATTCTAATTCATTCATACGATCCATTCTAATTCATTCCTACAATCCATTCTAATTCATTCGCCCGATCCATTCTAATTCATTCATACGATCCATTCTATTCGAATGGATCATGCGATCCATTCGAATTCATTCGCCCGATCCATTCTAATTCATTCATAATGGATACATTCGTGCGAATGAATTAGAATGGATCATATGAATGAATTAGAATGGATCGACGAATGAATTAGAATGGATCGTGCGAATGAATTAGAATGGATCGTACGAATGAATTAGAATGGATCGTACGAATGAACTAGAATGGATACATTCGTGCGAATGAATTAGAATGGATCGTACGAATGAATTAGATTGGATCGTACGAATGAATTAGAATGGATCTTACGAATGAATTAGAATGGATCGTACGAATGAATTAGAATGGATCGTACGAATAAATTAGAATGGATACATTCGTCCGAATAAATTAGAATGGATCATACGAATGAGTAAGAATGGATCGTACGAATGAAATAGAATAGATTGTACGAATAAATTAGAATGGATCCTACGAATGAATTAGAATGGATCGTGTGAAAGAATTATAATGGATTGTATGAATGAATTAGAATAGATCGTATGAATGAATTAGATTGGATCGTATGAGTGAATTAGAATGGATACGAAGGAATTAGAATGGATCGTACGAAGGAATTAGAATGGATCTTACGAAGGAATTAGAATGGATCGTACGAAGGAATTAGAATGGATCGTACGAATGAATTAGAATGGATATATTCGTGCAAATGAATTAGAATGGATCGTATGAATGAATTAGAATGGATCGTATGAGTGAATTAGAACGGATAGTACGAATGAAGTAGAATGGATCGTATGAATGAATTAGAATGGATACATTCGTGCGAATGAATTAGAATGGATCGTATGAATGACGATCCATTCTAATTCATTCGTACGATCCATTCTAATTCATTCGCACAAATGTATCCATTCTAATTCATTCGTACGATCCATTCTAATTCATTCGTAAGATCCATTCTAATTCATTCGTACGATCCATTCTAATTCATTCGTACGATCTATTCTAATTCATTCGCGAATGTATCCATTCTAATTCATTCGTACGATCCATTCTAATTCATTCGTACGATCCATTCTAATTCATTCATACGATCTATTCTAATTCATTCATACAATCGATTCTAATTCTTTCACACGATCCATTCTAATTCATTCGTACGATTCATTCTAATTCATTCGCACAATCTATTCTATTTCATTCGTACGATCCATTCTTACTCATTCGTATGATCCATTCTAATTCATTCGCACGAATGTATCCATAATGGATCATACGAATGAGTAAGAATGGACTGTATGAATGAAATAGAATGGATTGTGCGAATGAATTAGAATGGACCGTACGAATGAATTAGACGTACGAATGAATTAGAATGGATACATTCGTGCGAATAAATTAGAATGGATTATACGAATGAGTAAGAATGGATTGTCATTCTAATTCATTCGTATGATCCATTCTAATTCATTTGTATCCATTATATTTCATTCGCACGATCCATTCTAATTCATTCGCGCAATCTATTCTAATTCATTCGTACGATCCATTCTAATTCATTCGTATGATCCATTCTAATTCATTCATACAATCCATTCTAATTTATTCGCACGAATGTATCCATTCTAATTCATTCGTACGATCCATTCTAATTCATTCGCACAATCTATTCTAATTCATTCATACGATCCATTCTAATTCATTCGCACGAATGTATCCATTCTAATTCATTCATACGATCCATTCTACTTCATTCGTACGATCCATTCTAATTCATTCGCATGAATGTAACCATTCTAATTCATTCATTTGATCCATTCTAATTCATTCGTACGATCCATTCTAATTCATTCGTCCGATCCATTCTTACTCATTCGTATGATCAATTCTAATTCATTCGCACGAATGTATCCATTTTAATTCATTCGTACGATCCTGAATTAGAATGGATCGTACGAATGAATTAGAATGGATACCTTTGTGCATATGAATTAGAATGGATCGTATGAATGAAATAGAATGAATTCGTACGATCCATTCGAATTCATTCGCACGATCCATTCTAATTCATTCATACGATCCATTCTAATTCATTCATACAATCCATTCTAATTCTTTCACACGATCCATTCTAATTCATTCGTAGGATCCATTCTAATTCATTCGTACAATCTATTCTATTTCATTTGTACGATCCATTCTTACTCATTCGTATGATCTATTCTAATTCATTCGGACAAATGTATCCATTCTAGTTTATTCGTACGATCCATTCTAATTCATTCGTACGATCCATTCTAATTCATTCGTACGATCCATTCTAATTCATTCGTCCGATTCATTCTAATTCATTCGCACGAATGTATCCATTCTAATTCATTCGTACGATCCATTCTAATTCATTCGTACTCCATTCTAATTCATTCGTAAGATCCATTCTAATTCATTCGTACGATCCATTCTAATTCATTCGTACGATCCATTCTAATTCATTCGCACGAATGTATCCATTCTAGTTCATTCGTACGATCCATTCTAATTCATTCGTACAATCCATTCTAATTCATTCGCACGATCCATTCTAATTCATTCGTATGATCCATTCTAATTCATTCATACGATCCATTCTAATTCATTCGTACGATCCATTCTAATTCATTCGCACAAATGTATCCATTCTAATTCATTCGTCCGATCCATTCTAATTCATTCGTACGATCCATTCTAATTCATTCGCACGAATGTATCCATTCTAATTCATTCGTACGATCTATTCTAATTCATTCGTACGATCCATTCTAATTAATTCGTATGATCCATTCTAATTCATTCGTATGATCCATTCTAATTCATTCGTACGATCCATTCTTACTCATTCGTACGATCCATTCTAATTCCTTCGTACGATCCATTCTAATTCCTTCGTACGATCCATTCTAATTCATTCGCACGATCCATTCTAATTCTTTCATACAATCCATTCTAATTCTTTCGTGCGAATAAATTAGAATGGATACCTTTGTGCATATGAATTAGAATGGATCGTACGAATGACTTAGAATGGATCATATTAATGAATTAGAATGGATCGTACGAATGAATTAGAATGGATACATTCGTGCGAATGAATTAGAATGGATCGTGCGAATCAATTAGACTGGATCGTGCGAATGAATAAGAATAGATCATACGAATGAATTAGAATGGATCGTACGAATTAATTAGAATGGATACATTCGTGCGAATGAATTAGAATGGATTGTTTGAATGAATTAGAATGGATCGTACGAATGAATTAGAATGGATCATACGAATTAATTAAAATGGATCATACGAATGAATTAGAATGGATCGTACGAATGAATTAGAATGGATCGTACGAATGAATTAGAATGGATCGTGCGAATGAATTAGAATGGATCGTACGAATGAATTAGAATGGATACATTTGTGCGAATGAATTAGAATGGATCGTACGAATGAATTAGAATGGATCGTATGAATGAATTAGAATGGATCGTACGAATGAATTAGAATGGATCGTGCGAATGAATTAGAATGGATCGTACGAATGAATTAGAATGGATCGTACGAATGAACTAGAATGGATACATTCGTGCGAATGAATTAGAATGGATCGTACGAATGAATTAGAATGGATCTTACGAATGAATTAGAATGGATCGTACGAATGAATTAGAATGGATCGTACGAATGAATTAGAATGGATACATTCGTGCGAATGAATTAGAATGGATCGTACGAATGAATTAGAATGGATCGTACGAATAAATTAGAATGGATACATTCGTTCGAATGAATTAGAATGGATCATACGAATGAGTAAGAATGGATCGTACGAATGAAATAGAATAGATTGTACGAATAAATTAGAATGGATTCGTATGAATGAATTAGAATGGATACATTCGTGCGAATGAATTAGAATGGATCGTACCAATGAGTAAGAATGGATCGTACGAATGAAATAGAATGGATTGTGCGAATGAATTAGAATGAATCGTACGAATGAATTAGAATGGATCGTGTGAAAGAATTAGAGTAGATTGTATGAATGAATTAGAATAGATCGTATGAATGAATTAGAATGGATCGTACGAATGAATTAGAATGGATCGTACGAATGAATTAGAATGGATCGTACGAATGAATTAGAATGGATACATTCGTGCAAAAGAATTAGAATAGATCGTATGAATGAATTAGAATGGATCCTATGAATGAATTAGAATGGATCGTGCGAATGAATTAGAATGGATCGTACGAATGAATTAGAATGGATCGTGCTAATGAATTAGAATTGATCGAACGAATGAATTAGCATGGATTGTGCTAATGAATTAGAATGGAACGTACGAATGAATTAGAATGGATCGTGTGAAAGAATTAGAATGGATTGTATGAATGAATTAGAATGAATTCGTACGATCCATTCGAATTCGTTCGCACGATCCATTCTAATTCATTGATAGGATCCATTCTAAATCATTCGTACGATCCATTCTAAATCATTCGCACAAATGTATCCATTCTAATTCATTCGTACGATCCATTCTAATTCATTCGCACGATCCATTCTAATTCATTCGTACGATCCATTTTAATTCATTAGCATAATCCATGCTAATTCATTCATTCGATCAATTCTAATTCATTAGCACGATCCATTCTAATTCATTCGTACGATCCATTCTAATTCATTCGCACGATCCATTCTAATTCATTCGTACGATCCATTCTAATTCTTTCACACGATCCATTCTAATTCATTCGTACGATCCATTCTAATTCATTCGCACGATCCATTCTAATTCATTCGTACGATCCATTCTAATTCATTCATACGATTAATTCTAATTCATTCGTACGATCCATTCTAATTCATTCGCACAAATGTATCCATTCTAATTCATTCGTACGATCCATTCTAATTCATTCGCACGATCCATTCTAATTCATTCGTACGATCCATTCTAATTCATTCATACGATCCATTCTAATTCTTTCGTACGATCCATTCTAATTCATTCGCACAATCCATTCTAATTCATTCGCACGAATGTACCCATTCTAATTCATTCGTACGATCCATTCTAATTCATTCGTACGATCCATTCTAATTCATTCGTACGATCCATTCTAATTCATTCGTACGATCAATTCTAATTCATTCGCACGAATGTATCCATTCTAATTCATTCGTACGATCCTGAATTAGAATGGATCGTACGAATGAATTAGAATGGATACCTTTGTGCATATGAATTAGAATGGATCGTACGAATGAATTAGAATGGATCATATTAATGAATTAGAATGGATCGTATGAATGAATTAGAATGGATACATTCGTGCGAATGAATTAGAATGGATCGTGCACGAATGTATCCATTCTAATTCATTCGTACGATCCATTCTAATTCATTAATATGATCCATTCTAATTCATTCGTACGATCCATTCTAATTAATATGCACAAAGGTATCCATTCTAATCCATTCGTAGGATCCATTCTAATCCATTCGTATGATCCATTCTAATTCATTCGTGCGATCCATTCTAATTCATTCGCACGAATGTATCCATTCTAATTCATTAATATGATCCATTCTAATTCATTCGTACGATCCATTCTAATTCATATGCACAAAGGTATCCATTCTAATCCATTCGTAGGATCCATTCTAATCCATTCGTACGATCCATTCTAATTCATTCGTACGATCTATTCTAATTCATTCGCTCGAATGTATCCATTCTAATCCATTCGTACGATCCTTTCTAATCCATTCGTACGATCCATTCTAATTCATTCGCATGAATGTAACCATTCTAATTCATTCATTTGATCCATTCTAATTCATTCGTACGATCCATTCTAATTCATTCGTCCGATCCATTCTAATTCATTCGCACGAATGTATCCATTCTAATTCATTCGTACGATCCATCCTAATTCATTCGTAAGATCCATTCTAATTCATTCGTACGATCCATTCTAATTCATTCGTACGATCCATTCTAATTAGAATGGATCATACGAATTAATTTGAATGGATCGTACGAATGAATTAGAATGGATCATACGAATGAATTAGAATGGATACATTCGTGCGAATGAATTAGAATGGATTGTGCAAATGAATAAGAACAGATCGTGCGAATGAATTAGAATGGATCGTACGAATGAATTAAAATGGATCGTGCGAATGAATTAGAATGGATCATACGAATGAATTAGAATGGATACATTTGTGCGAATGAATTAGAATGGATCGTACGAATGAATTAGAATGGATCGTATGAATGAATTAGAATGGATCGTACGAATAAATTAGAATTGATCGTGCGAATGAATTAGAATGGATCGTACGAATGAATTAGAATGGATCGTGTGAAAGAATTAGAATGGATCGTACGAATGAATTAGAATGGATCGTGCGAATGAATTAGAATGGATCGTACGAATAAATTAGAAAGGATACATTTGTGCGAATGAATTAGAATGGATCGTACGAATGAATTAAAATGGATCGTATGAATGAATTTGAATGGATCGTACGAATGAATTAGAATGGATCGTGCGAATGAATTAGAATGGATCGTATGAATAAACTAGGATGGATACATTCGTGCGAATGAATTAGAATGGATCGTACGAATGAATTAGAATGGATCGTACGAATGAATTAGAATGGATCTTACGAATGAATTAGAATGGATCGTACGAATGAATTAGAATGGATCGTACGAATGAATTAGAATGGATACATTCGTGAGAATGAATTAGAATGAATTCGTACGATCCATTCGAATTCATTCGCATGATCCATTCTAATTCATTGATAGGATCCATTCTAAATCATTCGTACGATCCATTCTAAATCATTCGCACAAATGTATCCATTCTAATTCATTCGTACGATCCATTCTAATTCATTCGCACGATCCATTCTAATTCATTCGTACGATCCATTTTAATTCATTAGCATAATCCATGCTAATTCATTCATTCGATTAATTCTAATTCATTAGCACGATCCATTCTAATTCATTCGTACGATCCATTCTAATTCATTCGCACGATCCATTCTAATTCATTCGTACGATCCATTCTAATTCTTTCACACGATCCATTCTAATTCATTCGTACAATCCATTCTAATTCATTCGCACGATCCATTCTAATTCATTCGTACGATCCATTCTAATTCATTCATACGATTAATTCTAATTCATTCGTACGATCCATTCTAATTCATTCGCACAAATGTATCCATTCTAATTCATTCGTACGATCCATTCTAATTCATTCGCACGATCCATTCTAATTCATTCGTACATCCATTCTAATTCATTCGCACGATATGTTCTTATTCATTCGCACAATCCATTCTAATTCATTCGCACGAATGTATCCAATCTAATTCATTCGTACGATCCATTCTAATTCATTCGTATGATCCATTCTAATTAATTCGTATGATCCATTCTAATTCATTCGTACAATCCATTCTAATTCATTCATACAATCCATTCTAATTCATTCGTACGATCCATTCTAATTCACTCATACGATCCATTCTAATACATTCATACGATCCATTCTAATTCATTTGCACGAATATATCCATTCTAATTCATTCGTACGATCCATTCTAATTCCTTCGTACGATCCATTCTAATTCATTCATACGATCTATTCTAATTCATTCGTACGATCCATTCTAATTCATTCGCACGATCCATTCTAATTCATTCATTGGATCCATTCTAATTCATTCAGACGATCTATTCTAATTCTTTCGCACGAATGTATCCATTCTAATTCATTCGTACGAATGTATCCATTCTAATTCATTCGTACGATCCATTCTAATTCATTCGTACGATCCATTCTAATTCATTCGTACGATCCATTCTAATTCATTCATACGATCTATTCTAATTCATTCATATAATCCATTCTAATTCTTTCACACGATCCATTCTAATTCATTCGTACGATCCATTCTAATTCATTCGCACAATCCATTCTATTTCATTTGTACGATCCATTCTTACTCATTGGTACGATCCAGTCTAATTCATTCGCACGAATGTATCCATTCTAATTCATTCATACGAATCCATTCTAATTCATTCGTACAATCTATTCTATTTCATTCGTACGATCCATTCTTACTCATTCGTATGATCCATTCTAATTCATTCGGATGAATGTATCCATTCTAATTTATTCGTACGATCCATTCTAATTCATTCATACGATCCATTCTAATTCATTCGTACGATCCATTCTAATTCATTCGTCCGATCCATTCTAATTCATTCGCACGAATATATCCATTCTAATTCATTCGTACGATCCATTCTAATTCATTCGTACGATCCATTCTAATTCATTCGTAAGATCCATTCTAATTCATTCGTACGATCCATTCTAATTCATTCGCACGAATGTATCCATTCTAGTTCATTCGTACGATCCATTCTAATTCATTAGCACGATCCATTCTAATTCATTCGTACGATCCATTCTAATTCATTCATACGATCCATTCTAATTCATTCGTATGATCCATTCTAATTCATTCGCACAAATGTATCCATTCTAATTCATTCGTACGATCCATTCTAATTCATTCGCACGATCCATTCTAATTCATTCGTACGATCCATTCTAATTCATTCGTACGATCCATTCTAATTCATTCGCACGATCTGTTCTTATTCATTCGCACAATCCATTCTAATTCATTCGCACGAATGTATCCATTCTAATTCATTCATACGATCCATTCTAATTCATTCGTACGATCCATTCTAATTCATTCGTACGATCCATTCTAATTCATTCGTACGATCAATTCTAATTCATTCGCACGAATGTATCCATTCTAATTCATTCGTACGATCCTGAATTAGAATGGATCGTATGAATGAATTAGAATGGATACCTTTGTGCATATGAATTAGAATGGATCGTACGAATGAATTAGAATGGATCATATTAATGAATTAGAATGGATCGTACGAATGAATTAGAATGGATACATTCGTGCGAATGAATTAGAATGGATCGTGCACGAATGTATCCATTCTAATTCATTCGTACGATCCATTCTAATTCATTAATATGATCCATTCTAATTCATTCGTACGATCCATTCTAATTAATATGCACAAAGGTATCCATTCTAATCCATTCGTAGGATCCATTCTAATCCATTCGTATGATCCATTCTAATTCATTCGTGCGATCCATTCTAATTCATTCGCACGAATGTATCCATTCTAATTCATTAATATGATCCATTCTAATTCATTCGTACGATCCATTCTAATTCATATGCACAAAGGTATCCATTCTAATCCATTCGTAGGATCCATTCTAATCCATTCGTACGATCCATTCTAATTCATTCGTACGATCTATTCTAATTCATTCGCTCGAATGTATCCATTCTAATCCATTCGTACGATCCATTCTAATCCATTCGTACGATCCATTCTAATTCATTCGCATGAATGTAACCATTCTAATTCATTCATTTGATCCATTCTAATTCATTCGTACGATCCATTCTAATTCATTCGTCCGATCCATTCTAATTCATTCGCACAAATGTATCCATTCTAATTCATTCGTACATTCCATCCTAATTCATTCGTAAGATCCATTCTAATTCATTCGTACGATCCATTCTAATTTATTCGTACGATCCATTCTAATTAGAATGGATCATACGAATTAATTAGAATGGATCGTACGAATGAATTAGAATGGATCATACGAATGAATTAGAATGGATATATTCGTGCGAATGAATTAGAATGGATTGTGCAAATGAATAAGAACAGATCGTGCGAATGAATTAGAATGGATCGTACGAATGAATTAGAATGGATCGTGCGAATGAATTAGAATGGATCATACGAATGAATTAGAATGGATACATTTGTGCGAATGAATTAGAATGGATCGTACGAATGAATTAGAATGGATCGTATGAATGAATTAGAATGGATCGTACGAATGAATTAGAATTGATCGTGCGAATGAATTAGAATGGATCGTACGAATGAATTAGAATGGATCGTGTGAAAGAATTAGAATGGATCGTACGAATGAATTAGAATGGATCGTGCGAATGAATTAGAATGGATCGTACGAATAAATTAAAAAGGATACATTTGTGCGAATGAATTAGAATGGATCGTACGAATGAATTAGAATGGATCGTATGAATGAATTAGAATGGATCGTACGAATGAATTAGAATGGATCGTGCGAATGAATTAGAATGGATCGTATGAATGAACTAGGATGGATACATTCGTGCGAATGAATTAGAATGGATCGTACGAATGAATTAGAATGGATCGTACGAATGAATTAGAATGGATCTTAGGAATGAATTAGAATGGATCGTACGAATGAATTAGAATGGATCGTACGAATGAATTAGAATGGATACATTCGTGAGAATGAATTAGAATGGATCGTACGAATAAATTAGAATGGATCGTATGAATGGTTTAGAATGGATACATTCGTGCGAATGAATTAGAATGGTTACATTCATGTGAATGAATTAGAATGGATCGTACGAATGGATTAGAATGGATCATACGAATGAAATAGAATGGATTGTATGAATGAATTTGAATGGATCGTGCGAATGAATTTGAATGGATCGTACGAATGAATTAGAATGGATCGTGCTAATGAATTAGAATTGATCGTACGAATGAAATAGAATGGATTGTACGAATGATTTAGAATGGATCGTACGAATAAATTAGAATGGATCGTACGAATGATTTAGAATGGATACATTCATGCGAATGAATTAGAATGGATCATACGAATGAGTAAGAATGGATCGTACGAATGAAATAGAATGGATCATATTAATGAATTAGAATGGATCATACGAATGAATTAGAATGGATACATTCGTGCGAATGAATTAGAATGGATCGTGCACGAATGTATCCATTCTAATTCATTCGTACGATCCATTCTAATTCATTAATATGATCCATTCTAATTCATTCGTACGATCCATTCTAATTCATATGCACAAAGGTATCCATTCTAATCCATTCGTAGGATACATTCTAATCCATTCGTACGATCCATTCTAATTCATTCATACGATCCATTCTAATTCATTCGCTCGAATGTATCCATTCTAATCCATTCGTACGATCCATTCTAATCCATTCGTACGATCCATTCTAATTCATTCGCATGAATGTAACCATTCTAATTCATTCATTTGATCCATTCTAATTCATTCGTACGATCCATTCTAATTCATTCGTCCGATCCATTCTAATTCATTCGCACGAATGTATCCATTCTAATTCATTCGTACGATCCATTCTAATTCATTCGTATGATCCATTCTAATTCATTCGTACGATCCATTCTAATTCATTCGTACGATCCTTTCTAATTCATTCGTAAGATCCATTCTAACTCATTCGTACGATCCATTCTAATTCATTCGCACGATACATTCTAATCCATTAGCATGGATCGTGCGAATGAATTAGAATGGATCGTACGAATGAATTAGAATGGATCGTACGAATGAATTAGAATGGATCGTGTGAAAGAATTAGAATGGATGGTATGAATGAATTAGAATAGATCGTATGAATGAATTAGAATGGATCGTACGAATGAATTAGAATGGATCGTACGAATGAATTAGAATGGATCGTACGAATGAATTAGAATGGATACATTCGTGCGAATGAATTAGAATGGATACATTCGTGCGAAAGAATTAGAATAGATCATATGAATGAATTAGAATGGATCCTATGAATGAATTAGAATGGATCGTGCGAATGAATTAGAATGGATCGTACGAATGAATTAGAATGGATCGTGCTAATGAATAAGAATTGATCGAACGAATGAATTAGCATGGATCGTGCTAATGAATTAGAATGGAACGTACGAATGAATTAGAATGGATCGTGTGAAAGAATTAGAATGGATTGTATGAATGAATTAGAATGAATTCGTACGATCCATTCGAATTCATTCGCACGATCCATTCTAATTCATTCATACGATACATTCTAATTCATTCGTACGATCCATTCTAATTCATTTGCAGAAAATGTATCCATTCTAATTTATTCGTACGATCCATTCTAATTCATTCGCACGATCCATTCTAATTCATTCGTACGATCCATTCTAATTCATTAGCACGATCCTTGCTAATTCATTCGTTCGATCAATTCTAATTCATTAGCACGATCCATTCTAATTCATTCGTACGATCAATTCTAATTCATTCGCACGAATGTATCCATTCTAATTCATTCGTCCAATCCATTCTATTTCATTCGTACGATCCATTCTTACCCATTCATATGATCCATTCTAATTAATTCGTATAATCCATTCTAATTCATTCGTACGATCCATTCTAATTAATTCGTACGATCCATTCTAATTCATTCGCACGATCCATTCTAATTCATTCATACGATCCATTCTAATTCATTCGCCCGATCCATTCTAATTCATTCATACGATCCATTCTAATTCATTCGTACGTTCCATTCTAATTCATTCGCACAATCTATTCTAATTCATTCATACGATCCATTCTAATTCATTCGCACGAATGTATCCATCCTAATTCATTCATACGATCCATTCTACTTCATTCGTACTATCCGTTCTAATTCACTCATACGATCCATTCTAATTCATTCATACGATCCATTCTAAATCATTTGCACGAATATATCCATTCTAATTCATTCGTACGATCCATTCTAATTCATTCGTACGAATAAATTAGAATGGATCGTGTGAAAGAATTAGAATCGATTGTATAAATGAATTAGAATGGATCGTACGAATGAATTAGAATGGATCACATGAATTAATTAGAATGGATTATACGAATGAATTAGAATAGATCGTACGAATGAATTAGAATGGATCGTACGAATGAATTAGAATGGATACATTCGTGCGAATGAATTAGAATGGATTGTGCGAATGAATAAGAACAGATCGTGCGAATGAATTAGAATGATCGTACAAATGAATTAGAATGGATCGTGCGAATGAATTAGAATGGATCGTATGAATGAATTAGAATGGATACATTTGTGCGAATGAATTAGAATGGATCGTACGAATGAATTAGAATGGATCGTGTGAAAGAATTAGAATGGATCGTACGAATGAATTAGAATGGATCGTGCGAATGAATTAGAATGGATCGTACGAATGAATTAGAATGGATCGTATGAATGAATTAGAATGGATCGTACGAATGAATTAGAATGGATCGTGCGAATGAATTAGAATGGATCGTATGAATGAACTAGAATGGATACATTCGTGCGAATGAATTAGAATGGATCGTACGAATGAATTAGAATGGATCGTACGAATGAATTAGAATGGATCGTACGAATGAATTAGAATGGATCTTACGAATGAATTAGAATGGATCGTACGAATGAATTAGAATAGATCGTACGAATGAATTAGAATGGATAGATTTGTGCGAATGAATTAGAATGGATCGTACGAATAAATTAGAATGGATCGTATGAATGGTTTAGAATGGATACATTCGTGCGAATGAATTAGAATGGATCGGACGAATGAATTAGAATGGATCGTACGAATGAATTAGAATGGATCAAATGAATGAATTAGAATGGTTACATTCATGCGAATGAATTAGAAGGGATCGTACGAATGGATTAGAATGGATCGTACGAATGGATTAGAATGGATACATTCGTGCGAATGAATTAGAATGGATCATACGAATGAGTAAGAATGGATCGTACGAATGAAATAGAATGGATTGTACGAATGAATTAGAATGCATCGTGCGAATGAATTTGAATGGATCGTACGAATGAATTAGAATGGATCGTGCTAATGAATTAGAATTGATCTTACGAATGAAATAGAATGGATTGTACGAATGATTTAGAATGGATCGTACGAATGAATTAGAATGGCTCGTACGAATGATTTAGAATGGATACATTCGTGCGAATGAATTAGAATGGATCATACGAATGAGTAAGAATGGATCGTACGAATAAAATAGAATGGATCATATTAATGAATTAGAATGGATCTAATTGATTAATAAGATCCATTCTAATTCGTTCGTACGATCCATTCTAATTCATATGCACCAAGGTATCCATTCTAATCCATTCGTAGGATCCATTCTAATCCATTCGTACTATCCATTCTAATTCATTCGTACGATCCATTCTAATTCATTCGCTCGAATGTATCCATTCTAATCCATTCGTACGATCCATTCTAATCCATTCGTACGATCCATTCTAATTCATTCGCATGAATGTAACCATTCTAATTCATTCATTTGATCCATTCTAATTCATTCGTACGATCCATTCTAATTCATTCGTACGATCCATTCTAATTCATTCACGAATGTATCCATTCTAATTCATTCGTACGATCCATTCTAATTCATTCGTACGATCCATTCTAATTCATTCGTAAGCTCCATTCTAATTCATTCGTACGATCCATTCTAATTCATTCATACTATCCATTCTAATTCATTCGTAAGATCCATTCAAATTCATTCGTACGATCCATTCTAATTCATTCGTACGATACATTCTAATTCATTAGCATGGATCGTGCGAATGAATTAGAATGGATCGTACGAATGAATTAGAATGGATCGTACGAATGAATTAGAATGGATCGTGTGAAAGAATTAGAATGGATTGTATGAATGAATTAGAATAGATCGTATGAATGATTTAGAATGGATCGTACGAATGAATTAGAATGGATCGTACGAATGAATTAGAATGGATCGTTCGAATGAATAAGAATGGATACATTCGTGCGATTGAATTAGAATGGATACATTCGTGCGAAAGAATTAGAATAGATCATATGAATGAATTAGAATGGATCCTATGAATGAATTAGAATGGATCGTGCGAATGAATTAGAATGGATCGTACGAATGAATTAGAATGGATCGTGCTAATGAATTAGAATTGATCGAACGAATGAATTAGCATGGATCGTGCTAATGAATTAGAATAGAACGTACGAATGAATTAGAATGGATCGTGTGAAAGAATTAGAATGGATTGTATGAATGAATTAGAATGAATTCGTACGATCCATTCGAATTCATTCGCACGATCCATTCTAATTCATTCATACGATCCATTCTAATTCATTCGTACGATCCATTCTAATTCATTTGCTCAAAATGTATCCATTCTAATTCATTCGTACGATCCATTCTAATTCATTCGCACGATCCATTCTAATTCATTCGTACGATCCATTCTAATTCATTAGCACGATCCTTGCTAATTCATTCGTTCTATCAATTCTAATTCATTAGCACGATCCATTCTAATTCATTTGTACGATCAATTCTAATTCATTCGCACGAATGTATCCATTCTAATTCATTCGTCCAATCCATTCTATTTCATTCGTACGATCCATTCTTACTTATTCATATGATCCATTCTAATTCATTCGTATAATCCATTCTAATTCATTCCTATGATCCATTCTAATTCATTCGTACGATCCATTCTAATTCATTCGCACGATCCATTCTAATTCATTCATACGATCCATTCTAATTCATTCTCCCGATCCATTCTAATTCATTCATACGATCCATTCTAATTCATTCGTACATTCCATTCTAATTCATTCGCACAATCTATTCTAATTCATTCATATGATCCATTCTAATTCATTCGCACGAATGTATCCATTCTAATTCATTCATACGATCCATTCTACTTCATTCGTACTATCCGTTCTAATTCACTCATACGATCCATTCTAATTCATTCATACGATCCATTCTAATTCATTTGCACGAATATATCCATTCTAATTCATTCATACGATCCATTCTAATTCTTTCGCACGATCCATTCTAATTCATTCGTACGATCCATTCTAATTCATTCTTACGATCCATTCTAATTCATTCGTACGAATGAATTAGAATGGATCGTGTGAAAGAATTAGAATGGATTGTATGAATGAATTAGAATGGATCGTACGAATGAATTAGAATGGATCATACGAATTAATTAGAATGGATCATACGAATGAATTAGAATGGATCGTACGAATGAATTAGAATGGATCGTACGAATGAATTAGAATGGATACATTCGTGCGAATGAATTAGAATGGATTGTGCGAATGAATAAGAACAGATCGTGCGAATGAATTAGAGTGATCGTACGAATGAATTAGAATGGATCGTGCGAATGAATTAGAATGGATCGTACGAATGAATTAGAATGGATACATTTGTGCCAATGAATTGGAATGGATCGTACGAATGAATTAGAATGGATCGTATGAATGAATTAGAATGGATCGTACGAATGAATTAGAATGGATCGTGTTGTTGGAAATAAATCCATGGTAGAGGCCCGCAGCGGAAGCAAAGTGAAGGTCCGAGGACCGTGAGCGGTGTGCGTTACATATCAAAATTTTCATCGAAACGATCTACATATGCGTGTATGAAACTAGCATGGCAACTACGCGAACCCCTAACGACGATCTAACGCAAAAGAACAATCTAGCATGTATGCATGTTCTAATTATGTTAGATCTACTTGTTAGAGATCATACCTGCGTGCGGAATCTTTCACCGCGACAAATTTCTTCTTTGTCGATGGAGACGGGCTTCGGATCTGCTCGACATAGCTTCGGTGCGACGTCCATAACTTTCTGCTCCGAACTCGGATTGGGCTGAAATTTGGACTACAGGTAACCAACTTTGAGACGCAACTTTTCCAACAAGTTTCACATCGTTTGGACTTCTGTAGATCCCGGAATCACAAAAAAAATGTTGATTTTCTGCGCAGATTCTGGACAGCAAAAGGTTGCGGGAGACGCCTTCTAGTTCACCCGATCTCACACGATGCACGGAACCTCGTCGATGGATCTCTGAGTGCCTCCATACGACGAGCCTTCTCCTTCTACGAAACACCATGCGAGGAAGACGAGTCGCCATCCAATGGCGCAAGCGAGGGAGAGAGAGACGAGAGAGGAGATGTGAAGAGAGAAGAGGGGCTTCGGTTTCCCCATGGCTTGCATGGCCGGCCCTAGGGCTTGCCCGGCTCTATTAATTTCGTGCACCCTCTCTCTCCTTCTCATATATATAGCCGGCCTATCCATATGGATAAGGACAGTATGGATAAGGATGATTGATTCAAACCTTATCCCTATATATCTCTTCTTTATCTCTATCATTTCCTTGTTTTCGAAAACGGTCAAAACCAGCCCGTTTTCTGCGCCTCATAACCGGCCCCTTCATCGGAGGCAACAACCTCCTGAAACTAATGGGACCGGCCTTGACCAGTCTCTCAACACTTAGGGCCGGCCCCCTTAGTGCATAGTGGCGCATGGTATGACCAAAACGCCCTTATGCCACTAGTTGACCGTTCCTCGTGTACGAGACTTTGCAAGGCACACATAAGTGAAGTGCACCAGTGATTTCACTATTCTCTGAGGTTCCCGTAGGGTGCCCCTAGTGAAGTCAACTAGTCAACTCGCAACATGTCCCGGTGCATCGCACCCATGTGGCAAAGTCCACTTATGGCAAGGAATTGCTACATGCGTCTCTGCACTAACCTAGGGTTTCCCCTTAGTGCACACACGTAGCTACGCATCTACCGTGCACTAGTGCGAAGCACTCACGGAGCGTATGCTTGGACTTCTCGCTTCCTCTAACTACGTTCTGTGTTTCGAGGAGATGGTATAAGAACCGTACATAATGTCGATAAGGTGGAACCTTCAGGGACCAGGGTTCATGGCTTCCAACTCAGACTCGATCGACACACTACCCGAGTGTACCATCGATCCTCTAAGTCCGAGTTAACCTGTGTAGCCACCCAGAGTGCGACGCAGGCTGCACTCCAATCCCCCCGGACTTACTATATTCTCCCACATACCCCTGCTCTCCGCTTAGTATGGTAAACTCGCTGTCCCTCCACTGGTGCCATGACACAACTCGAGCGGTGGAGAATACCGTCAGACTCGAGTGCTCATATGACTCGGTTCCTTCCAGGTTGACCACGTACATCGTACCTCCGATAACTCTGCCGAGTAACCGGATCCGTCACCAGTCGAACTGATGACCACCTGGCCAGGGTTTAATACGACGTAGGTTAGACCAAGGAACGCACCTCCCGTTAGGGGTGTGGATAGCCTGCATGAGTGACATACTGATGCAACGCCAGCCGGGTAACCCAGTACACCGTGGTTTTGGATCACTGCATCCGGATCCTCACACATTGGTGCGCCAAAGCACCACACAACTGGTTAGTCCACCAGACATGGCTCCTCAGGGTTTAGGACCGTTTTACCCTAAGCAGAAACACGGTTTAGTGCACCGGTGTTTGCTCACCGATCTGTGCACCGTGTTGGTTCCGTTCGGCCACAGACACTGTGCCTGGTAATGACCGTGGTGGAGACACCCACGCTCTGTCATCCCAACAGCTTAACCTGATAGGGCGACCAACCCTAATCAGAGCTGCGAACGTATTTAGGTTACATGGGACCAGTCCCTTGAGTCTCCCACTCAAGAGGATTACCATGTAGCCATGGCTCTCTGTTCTGTAATCAGAACACGTACTAAGGTACGTACCTAGATGCAATCTTATACTATCAACCATACATAGCTAAACTATAGGTTTTTACGAGCTATAGACCTAACCAATTCTAACACGTGTTATATTCATGCGAATGAATTAGAAGGGATCGTACGAATGGATTAGAATGGATCGTACGAATGGATTAGAATGGATACATTCGTGCGAATGAATTAGAATGGATCATACGAATGAGTAAGAATGGATCGTACGAATGAAATAGAATGGATCGTACGAATGAATTAGAATGCATCGTGCGAATGAATTTGAATGGATCGTACGAATGAATTAGAATGGATCGTGCTAATGAATTAGAATTGATCGTACGAATGAAATAGAATGGATTGTACGAATGATTTAGAATGGATCGTATGAATGAATTAGAATGGATCGTACGAATAATTTAGAATGGATACATTCGTGCGAATGAATTAGAATGGATCAAACGAATGAGTAAGAATGGATCGTACGAATGAAATAGAATGGATCATATTAATGAATTAGAATGGATCGTACGAATGAATTAGAATAGATACATTCGTGCGAATGAATTAGAATGGATCGTGCATGAATGTATCCATTCTAATTCATTCGTACGATCCATTCTAATTCATTAATATTATCAATTCTAATTCATTCGTACGATCCATTCTAATTCATATGCACAAAGGTATCCATTCTAATCCATTCGTAGGATCCATTCTAATCCATTCGTACGATCCATTCTAATTCATTCGTACGATCCATTCTAATTCATTCGCTCGAATGTATCCATTCTAATCCATTTGTACGATCCATTCTAATCCATTCGTACGATCCATTCTAATTCATTCGCATGAATGTAACCATTCTAATTCATTCATTTGATCCATTCTAATTCATTCGTACGATCCATTCTAATTCATTCGTCCGATCCATTCTAATTCATTCGCACGAATGTATCCATTCTAATTCATTCGTACGATCCATTCTAATTCATTCGTACGATCCATTCTAATTCATTCGTACGATCCATTCTAATTCATTCGTAAGATCCATTCTAATTCATTCGTACGATCCATTCTAATTCATTCGTACGATACATTCTAATTCATTAGCAAGGATCGTGCGAATGAATTAGAATGGATCGTACGAATGAATTTGAATGGATCGTACGAATGAATTAGAATGGATCTTTCGAATGAATTAGAATGGATCGTACGAATGAATTAGAATGGATACATTCGTGCGAATGAATTAGAATGGATCAGACGAATGAATTAGAATGGATCGTACGAATGAATTAGAATAGATCAAATGAATGAATTAGAATGGTTACATTCATGCGAATGAATTAGAATGGATCGTACGAATGGATTAGAATGGATCGTACGAATGGATTAGAATGGATACATTCGAGCGAATGAATTAGAATGGATCGTACCCATTCTAATTCATTCGTACGATCCATTCTAATTCATTCATATGATCCATTCTAATTAATTCGTATGATCCATTCTAATTCATTCGTACGATCTATTCTAATTCATTCATACAATCCATTCTAATTCATTCGCACGAATGTATCCATTCTAATTAATTCGTACGATCCATTCTAATTCATTCGTATGATCTATTCTTATTCATTCGCACGATCCAGTCTAATTGATTCGCACGATCCATTCTAATTCATTCGCACGAATGTATCCATTCTAATTCATTCGTACGATCCATTCTAATTCATTAATATGATCCATTCTAATTCATTCGTACGATCCATTCTAATTAATTCGCACGAATATAACCATTCTAATTCATTCATACGATTCATTCTAATTTATTCGTATGAGCTATTCTAATTCATTCGTACGATCCATTCTAATTCATTCGTACGATCCATTCTAATTCATTCGTACGATCCATTCTAATTCATTCGTCCGATCCATTCTAATTCATTCGCACGAATGTATCCATTCTAATTCATTCGTACGATCTATTCTAATTCATTCGTACGATCCATTCTAATTCATTCGTAAGATCCATTCTAATTCATTCGTACGATCCATTCTAATTCATTCGTACGATCCATTCTAATTCATTCGCACGAATGTATCCATTCAAGTTCATTCGTACGATCTATTCTAATTCATTCGCATGGATCGTGCATTCGTACGATCCATTCTAATTCATTCGTAAGATCCATTCTAATTCATTCGTACGATCCATTCTAATTCATTCGTACGATCCATTCTAATTCATTCGCACGAATGTATCCATTCTAGTTTATTCGTATGATCCATTCTAATTCATTCGTACGATCCATTCTAATTCATTCATACGATCTATTCTAATACATTCATACAATCCATTCTAATTCTTTCACACGATCCATTCTAATTCATTCGTACGATCCATTCAAATTCATTCGCACAATCCATTCTATTTCATTCGTACGATCCATTCTTACTCATTCGTATAATCCATTCTAATTCATTCGTACGAATGTATCCATAATGGATCATACGAATGAGTAAGAATGGATCGTACGAATGAAATAGAATGGATTGTGCGAATGAATTAGAATGGACCGTACGAATGAATTAGAATGGATACATTCGTGCGAATGAATTAGAATGGATCGGACGAATGAATTAGAATGGATCGTATGAATGAATTAGAATGGATCGTATGAATGAATTAGAATGGATCGTACGAATAAATTAGAATGGATACATTCGTCCGAATGAATTAGAATGGATCATACGAATGAGTAAGAATGGATCGTACGAATGAAATAGAATATATTGTACGAATGAATTAGAATGGATCCTACAAATGAATTAGAATAGATCGTGTGAAAGAATTAGAATGGATTGTATGAATGAATTAGAATGAATTCGTACGATCCATTCGAATTCATTCGCACGATCCATTATGATTCATTCATACGATCCATTCTAATTCATTCATACAATCCATTCTAATTCTTTCAAACGATCCATTCTAATTCATTCGTAGGATCCCTTCTAATTCATTTGTACAATCTATTCTATTTCATTCGTACGATCCATTCTTACTCATTCGTATTATCCATTCTAATTCATTCGGACGAATGTATCCATTCTAATTTATTCGTACGATCCATTCTAATTCATTCGTACGATCCATTCTAATTCATTCGCACGAATGTATCCATTCTAATTCATTCGTACGATCCATTCTAATTCATTCGTACGATCCATTCTAATTCATTCGTAAGATCCATTCTAATTCATTAGTACGATCCATTCTAATTCATTCGTACGATCCATTCTAATTCATTCGCACGAATGTATCCATTCTAGTTCATGCGTACGATCCATTCTAATTCATTCATACGATCCATTCTAATTCATTCGCACGATCTATTCAAATTCATTCGCACGATCCATTCTAATTCATTCATACGATCCATTCTAATTCATTTGTACGATCCATTCTAATTCATTCGCACAAATGTATCCATTCTAATTCATTCGTACGATCCATTCTAATTCATTCGCAAGATCCATTCTAATTCATTCGTACGATCCATTCTAATTCTTTCACACGATCCATTCTAATTCATTCGTACGATCCATTCTAATTCATTCGCACGATCCATTCTAATTCATTCGTACGATCCATTCTAATTCATTCATACGATCCATTCTAATTCATTCGTACGATCCATTCTAATTCATTCGCACAAATTTATCCATTCTAATTCATTCGTACGATCTATTCTAATTCATTCATACGATCCATTCTAATTCATTCGTACGATCAATTCTAATTCATTCGCACGATCTGTTCTTATTCATTCGCACAATCCATTCTAATTCATTCGCACGAATGTATCCCTTCTGATTCATTCGTAAGATCCATTCTAATTCATTCGTACGATCCATTCTAATTCATTCGTATGATCCATTCTAATTAATTCGTATGATCCATTCTAATTCATTCGTACGATCCATTCTAATTCATTCATACAATCCATTCTAATTCATTCGTACGATCCATTCTAATTCACTCATACGATCCATTCTAATACATTCATACGATCCATTCTAATTCATTTGCACGAATATATCCATTCTAATTCATTCGTACGATCCATTCTAATTCATTCGCACAATCCATTCTAATTCATTCGCACGAATGTATCCATTCTAATTCATTCGTACGATCCATTCTAATTCATTCGTACGATCCATTATAATTCATTCATACAATCTATTCTAATTCATTCGTACGAATGGATACATTCGTGTGAATGAATTTGAATGGATCGTACGAATGAGTAAGAATGGATCGTTCGAATGAAATAGAATGGATTGCACGAATGAATTAGAACGGATCGTACGAATGAATTAGAATGGATCGTGTGAAAGAATTAAAATGGATTGTATGAAAGAATTAGAATGGATCGTACGAATGAGTTAGAATGGATCGTACGAAGGAATTAGAATGGATCGTACGAATGAATTAGAATGGATCGTACGAATGAATTAGAATAGATCGTACGAATGAATTAGAATGGATCGTACGAAGGAATTAGAATGGATCGTACGAATGAATTAGAATGGATATATTCGTGCAAATGAATTAGAATGGATCGTATGAATGTATTAGAATGGATCGTATGAGTGAATTAGAATGGATCGTACGAATGAATTAGAATGGATCGTATGAATGAATTAGAATGGATATATTCGTGTGAATGAATTAGAATGGATCGTATGAATGAATTACAATAGATTTTGTGAATGAATTAGAACTGATCGTACGAATGAATTAGAATGGATACATTCGTGCGAATGAATTAGAATGGATTGTATGAATGAATTAGAATGGATCGTACGAATGAATTAGAATGGATCGTATGAGTGAATTAGAATGGATACGAAGGAATTAGAATAGATCGTACGAAGGAATTAGAATGGATCATACGAATGAAATAGAATGGATCGTACGAAGGAATTAGAATGGATCGTACGAAGGAATTAGAATGGTACGAAGGAATTAGAATGGATCGTACGAAGGAATTAGAATGGTTCGTACGAATGAATTAGAATGGATATATTCATGCAAATGAATTAGAATAGATCGTATGAATGAATTAGAATGGATCGTATGAGTGAATTAGAACGGATAGTACGAATGAAGTAGAATGGGTCGTATGAATGAATTAGAATGGATACATTCGTGCGAATGAATTAGAATAGATCGTATGAATGAATTAGAATAGATTGTGCGAATGAATTGGAATGGATCGTACGAATGAATTAGAAGGATGCATTCGTGCGAATAAATTAGAATGGATTGTATGAATTAATTAGAATGGATCGTACAAATGAATTAGAATGGATCGTACGAATGAATTAGAATAGATTGCGCGAATGAATTAGAATGGATCGTACGAATGAATTAGAATGGATCGTACGAAGGAATTAGAATGGGTCGTACGAATGAATTAGAATGGATCGTACGAATGAATTAGAATGGATCGTACGAAGGAATTAGAATGGATCGTACGAATGAATTGGAATGGATCGTACGATTGAATTAGAATGGATCATACGAATGAGTAAGAATGGATCGTATGAATGAATTAGATTGGATCGTACGATCCATTCTAATTCATTAGCAATGATCGTGCTAATGAATTAGAATGGAATATACGAATGAATTAGAATGGATCGTAGAATGGATCGTACGAATGAATTAGAATGAATTAGAATGGATCGTACGAATGAATTAGAATAGATCATAGGAATGAATTAGAATGGATCGTGCAAATGATTTAGAATGGATACATTCGTGCGAATGAATTAGAATGGATCGTGTGAATGAATTAGAATGGATCGTACGAATGAATTAGAATGGATATATTTGAACGAATAAATTAGAATGGATCATACGAATGAATTAGAATGGATCGTACGAATGAATTAGAATGGATAGTGCGAATGAATTATAATTGATCGTACGAATGAATTAGAATGGATCGTACGAATGAATTATAACGTACGAATGAATTAGAATGGATCGTACGAATGAATTAAAATGGATACATTCGAGCGAATGAATTAGAATAGATCGTAGGAATGAATTAGAATGGATCGTACGAAGGAATTAGAATGGATACATTTGTGAGAATGAATTAGAATGGATCGTACGAATGAATTAGAATGCATCGTACGAAAGAATTAGAATGGATATATTCGTGCGAATGAATTAGAATGGATCGTACGAATGAATTAGACTGGATCGTACGAATGAATTTGAATGGATACATTTGTGCGAATGAATCTAAATGGAATGTATGAATGAATTACAATGGATCGTACGAAAGAATTAGAATGGATCGTACGAATGAATTAGAATAGCTCATACGAATGAATTAGAATGAATCGTATGAATGAATTAGAATGGTTACATTCGTGCGAATGAATTAGAATGGATCGTACGAATGAATTAGAATGGATCGTACGAATAAATTAGAATGGATCGTGGGAATGAATTAGAATGGATCTTACGAATGAATTAGAATGGATCGTACGAATGAATTAGAATGGATCGTACGAATGAATTAGAATGGATACATTCGTGCGAATGAATTAGAATGGATCGGACGAATGAATTAGAATGGATCGTACGAATGAATTAGAATGGATCAAATGAATGAATTAGAATGGTTACATTCATGCGAATGAATTAGAATGGATCGTACGAATGGATTAGAATGGATCGTACGAATGGATTAGAATGGATACATTCGTGCGAATGAATTAGAATGGATTGTATGAATGAATTAGAATGGATCGTACGATCCATTCGAATTCATTTGCACGATCCATTCTAATTCATTCATACGAACCATTCTAATTCATTCATACAATCTATTCTAATTCTTTCACACGATCCATTCTAATTCATTCGTAGGATCCATTCTAATTCATTCGTACAATCTATTCTATTTCATTCGTACGATCCATTCTTACTCATTCGTATGATCCATTCTAATTCATTCGGACGAATGTATCCATTTTAATTTATTCATACGATCCATTCTAATTCATTGGCACGATCCATTCTAATCCATTCTTACTCATTCAAATGATCCCTTCTCATTCAATCGTACGATCCATTCTAATTCATTCTTACGATCCATTCTAATTCTTTCGTACGATCCATTCTAATTCATTCGTACGATCCATTCTTATTCATTCGTACGATCCATTCTAATTCCTTCGTACGATCCATTCTAATTCATTCGTACGATCCATTCTAATTCATTCACGCAATCTATTCTAATTCATTCGTACGATCCATTCTAATTCATTCGTACGATCCATTCTAATTCATTCATACAATCCATTATAATTTATTCACACGAATGTATCCATTCTAATTCATTTGTACGATCCATTCTAATTCATTCGCACAATCTATTCTATTTCATTCATACGATCCATTGTAATTCATTCGCACGAATGTATCCATTCTAATTCATTCATACGATCCATTCTACTTCATTCGTACTATCCGTTCTAATTCACTCATATGATCCATTCTAATTCATTCATAAGATCCATTCTAATTCATTTGCACGAATATATCCATTCTAATTCATTCGTACGATCCATTCTAATTCCTTCGTACGATCCATTCTAAATCCTTCGTACGATCCATTCTATTTCATTCGTATGATCCATTCTAATTCCTTCGTACGATCCATTCCAATTCCTTCGTATCCATTTTAATTCACTCATACGATCCATTCTAATTCATTCGTATTATCCATTCTAATTCATTCATACAATCAATTCTAATTCTTTCACACAATCCATTCTAATTCATTCGTACGATCCATTCTAATTCATTCGCACAATCCATTCTATTTCATTCGTACGATCCATTCTTACTCATTCGTATGATCCATTCTAATTCATTCGCACGAATGTATCCATAATGGATCATACGAATGAATAAGAATGGATCGTACGAATGAAATAGAATGGATTGTGCGAATGAATTAGAATGGACCGTACGAATGAATTAGAATGGATACATTCGTGCGAATGAATTAGAATGGATCGGACGAATGAATTAGAATGGATCGTACGAATGAATTAGAATGGATACATTCGTCCGAATGAATTAGAATGGATCATACGAATGAGTAAGAATGGATCGTACGATTGAAATAGAATAGATTGTACGAATGAATTAGAATGGATACATTCGTGCGAATGAATTAGAATGGATCGTACCAATGAGTAAGAATAGATCGTACGAATGAAATAGAATGGATTGTGCGAATGAATTAGAATGGATCATACGAATGAATTAGAATGGATCGTGTGAAAGAATTAGAATGGATTGTATAAATGAATTAGAATAGATCGTATGAATGAATTAGAATGGATCGTACGAATGAATAAGAATGGATCGTACGAATGAATTAGAATGGATACATTCGTGCGAATGAATGATAATGGATATATTCGTGCTAAAGAATTAGAATAGATCGTATGAATGAATTAGAATGGATCCTATGAATGAATTAGAATGGATCGTGCGAATAAATTAGAATGGATCGTACGAATGAATTAGAATGGATCGTGCTAATGAATTAGAATTGATCGAACGAATGAATTAGCATGGATCGTGCTAATGAATTAGAATGGAACGTACGAATGAATTAGAATGAATCGTGTGAAAGAATTAGAATGGATTGTATGAATGAATTAGAATGAATTCGTACGATCCATTCGAATTCATTCGCACGATCCATTCTAATTCATTCATATAATCCATTCTAATTCATTCGTACGATCCATTCTAATTCATATGCACAAAGGTATCCATTCTAATCCATTCGTAGCATCCATTCTAATCCATTCGTACGATCCATTCTAATTCATTCGTACGATCCATTCTAATTCATTCGTACGATCCATTCTAATTCATTCGCACGAATGTATCCATTCTAATTCATTCGTACATACGATCCATTCTAATTCATTCGCACGAATGTATCCATTACGATCTATTCTAATTCATTCATACAATCCATTCTAATTCTTTCACACGATCCATTCTAATTCATTTGTACGATCCATTCTAATTCATTCGCACAATCCATTCTATTTCATTCGTACGATCCATTCTTACTCATTGGTACGATCCATTCTAATTCATTCGCACGAATGTATCCATTCTAATTCATTCGTACGAATCCATTCTAATTCATTCGTACAATCTATTCTATTTCATTCGTACGATCCATTCTTACTCATTCGTATGATCCATTCTAATTCATTCGGACGAATGTATCCATTCTAATTTATTCGTACGATCCATTCTAATTCATTCGTATGATCCATTGTAATTCATTCGTACGATCCATTCTAATTCATTCGTCCGATCCATTCTAATTCATTCGCACGAATGTATCCATTCTAATTCATTCGTACGATCCATTCTAATTCATTCGTACGATCCATTCTAATTCATTCATAAGATCCATTCTAATTCATTCGTACGATCCATTCTAATTCATTCGTACGATCCATTCTAATTCTTTCGCACGAATGTATCCATTCTAGTTCATTCGTACGATCCATTCTAATTCATTCGTACGATCCATTCTAATTCATTCGCACGATCCATTCTAATTCATTCGTACTATCCATTCTAATTCCTTCATACGATCCATTCTAATTCATTCGTACGATCCATTCTAATTCATTCGCACAAATGCATCCATTCTAATTCATTCGTACGATCCATTCTAATTCATTCGCACGATCCATTCTAATTCATTCGTACGATCCATTCTAATTCTTTCACACGATCCATTCTAATTCATTCGTACGATCCATTCTAATTCATTCGCACGATCCATTCTAATTCATTCGTACGATCCATTCTAATTCATTCATACGATCCATTCTAATTCATTCGCACAAATGTATCCATTCTAATTCATTCGTACGATCCATTCTAATTCATTCGCACGATCCATTCTAATTCATTCGTACGATCCATTCTAATTCCTTCATACGATCCATTCTAATTCATTCGTAGGATCCATTCTAATTAATTCATATGATCCATTCTATTTCATTCGTACTATCCATTCTAATTCATTCATACAATCCATTCTAATTCATTCGCACGAATGTATCCATTCTAATTAATTCGTACGATTCATTCTAATTCATTCGTATGATCTATTCTTATTCATTTGCACGATCCAGTCTAATTGATTCGCACTATCCATTCTAATTCATTCGCAAGAATGTATCCATTCTAATTCATTCGTACGATCCATTCTAATTCATTAATATGATCGATTCTATTTCATTCGTACGATCCATTCTAATTCATATGCACAAAGGTATCCATTCTAATTCATTCGCACGAAAGAATTAGAATGGATTGTATGAAAGAATTAGAATGGATCGTGCGAATGAATTAGAATGGATCATACGAAGGAATTAGAATGGATCGTACGAAGGAATTAGAATGGATCGTACGAATGAGTAAGAATGGATCGTACGAGTGAATTAGAATGGATCGTACGAATGAATTATAATGGATCGTACGAATGAATTAGAATGGATACATTCGTGCGAATGAATTAGAATGGATCTTACGAATGAATTAGAATGGATCGTACGAATGAATTAGAATGGATACATTTGTGCGAATGAATTAGAATGGATCGTACGAATGAATGAGAATGGATCGTATGAATGAATTAGAATGGATCGTACGAATGAATGAGAATGGATCGTATGAATGAATTAGAATGGATCGTACGAATGAATTAGAATGGATCGTGCGAATGAATTAGAATGGATCGTACGAATGAATTAGAATGGATCGTACGAATGAACTAGAATGGATACATTCGTGCGAATGAATTAGAATGGATCGTACGAATAAATTAGAATGGATCGTACGAATGAATTAGAATGGATCTTACGAATGAATTAGAATGGATCGTACGAATGAATTAGAATGGATCGTACGAATGAATTAGAATGGATATATTCGTGCGAATGAATTAGAATGGATCGGACGAATGAATTAGAATGGATCGTACGAATGAATTAGAATTGATCGTACGAATGAATTAGAATGGATCGTACGAATAAATTAGAATGGATACATTCGTCCGAATGAATTAGAATGGATCATACGAATGAGTAAGAATGGATCGTACGAATGAAATAGAATAGATTGTACGAATGAATTAGAATGGATCCTACGAATGAATTAGAATGGATCGTGTGAAAGAATTAGAATGGATTTTATGAATGAATTAGAATGGATCGTATGAATGAATTAGAATGGATCGTGCGAATGAATTCGAATGGATCGTACAAATTCATTCTAATTCATTCATACAATCCATTCTAATTCTTTCACACGATCTATTCTAATTCATTCGTAGGATCCATTCTAATTCATTCGTACAATCTATTCTATTTCATTCGTACGATCCATTCTTACTCATTCGTATGATCCATTCTAATTCATTCGCACGAATGTATCCATTCTAATTCATTCATATAATCCATTCTATTTCATTCGTACGATCCATTTTTTCTCATTCGTATGATCCATTCTAATTCATTCGCACGAATATATCCATTCTAATTCATTCGTACGATCCATTCTAATTCATTCGTACGATCCATTCTTATTCATTCATACGATCCATTCTAATTCATTCGCACAATCCATTCTAATTCATTCGTACAATCCATTCTAATTCATTCGTATGATCCATTCTAACTCATTCGGTGGATCGATTCTAATTCATTCGCACGAATGAATTAGAACTGATCGTACGAATGAATTAGAATGGATACATTCGTGCGAATGAATTAGAATGGATTGTATGAATGAATTAGAATGGATCGTACGAATGAACAAGAATGGATACATTCGTGCGAATGAATTAGAATGGATCGTACGAATGAATTAGAATGGATCGTACGAATGAATTAGAATGGATCTTACGAATGAATTAGAATGGATCGTGCGAATGAATTAAAATAGATCGTACGAATGAATTAGAATGGATCGTGCTAATGAATTGGAATTGATCAAACAAATGAATTAGAATGGATACATTCGTGCGAATGAATTAGAATGGATCGGACGAATAAATTAGAATTGATCGTACGAATGAGTAAGAATGGATCGTACGAATGAAATAGAATAGATCGTACGAATGAATTAGAATGGATCGTACGAAGGAATTAGAATGGATCGTACGAATGAATTAGAATGGATATATTCGTGCAAATGAATTAGAATCGATCGTATGAATGTATTAGAATGGATCGTATAAGTGAATTAGAATGGATCGTACGAATGAATTTGAATGGATCGTATGAATGAATTAGAATGGATACATTCGTGTGAATGAATTAGAATGGATCGTATGAATGAATTAGAATAGATTTTGTGAATGAATTAGAACTGATCGTACGAATGAATTAGAATGGATACATTCGTGCGAATGAATTAGAATGGATTGTATGAATGAATTAGAATGGATCCTATGAATGAATTAGAATGGATCGTGCGAATGAATTAGAATGGATCGTACCAATGAATTAGAATGAATCGTGCTAATGAATTAGAATTGATCGAACGAATGAATTAGCATGGATCGTGCTAATGAATTAGAATGGATCGTACGAATGAATTAGAATGGATCGTACGAATGAATTAGAATGTATCTTACGAATGAATTAGAATGGATCATACGAATGAATTAGAATGGATCGTACGAATGAATTAGAATGGATACATTCGTGCGAATGAATTAGAATGGATCGGACGAATGAATTAGAATGGATCGTACGAATGAATTAGAATGGATCACATGAATGAATTAGAATGGATCGTACGAATGAATTAGAATGCATCGTACAAAAGAATTAGAATGGATATATTTGTGCGAATGAATTAGAATGGATCGTATGAATGAATTAGAATGGATCGTAAGAATGAACTAGAATGGATACATTCGTGCGAATGAATCAGAATGGATCGTACGAATTAATTAGAATGGATCATGCGAATGAATTAGAATGGATCGTACGAATGAATTAGAATGGATCGTACGAATGAACTAGAATGGATACATTCGTGCGAAAGAATTAGAATGGATCGTACGAATGAATTAGAATGGATCGTAAGATTCATTCTAATTCATTCGTACGATCCATTCTAATACAATCGTACGATTCATGCTAATTCATTCGCACGATCCATTCTAATTCATTCGTACGATCCATTCTTATTCATTCATACGATCCATTCTAATTCATTCGCACAATCCATTCTAATTCATTCGTACAATCCATTCTAATTCATTCGTATGATCCATTCTAACTCATTCGGTGGATCCATTCTAATTCATTCGTACGATCCATTCTAATTCATTCCCACGATCCATTCTAATTTATTCGTACGATCCATTCTAATTCATTCGTACGATCTATTCTAATTCATTCGCATGAATGTAACCATTCTAATTCATTCATACGATTCATTCTAATTCATTCGTATGAGCTATTCTAATTCATTCGTACGATCCATTCTAATTCATTCGTACGATCCATTGTAATTCATTCATACAATCCATTTAGATTCATTCGCACAAATGTATCCATTCAAATTCAATCGTACGATCCAGTCTAATTCATTCGTACGATCCATTCTAATTCATTCGCACGAATATATCCATTCTAATTCTTCCGTATGATGCATTCTAATTCATTCGTACGATCTATTCTAATTCATTCATTTGATCCATTCTAATTCATTCGTACGATCCATTCTAATTCATTCGTCCGATCCATTCTAATTCATTCGCACGAATGTATCCATTCTAATTCATTCGTACGATCCATTCTAATTCATTCGTAAGATCCAATCTAATTCATTCGTACGATCCATTCTAATTCATTCGCACGAATGTATCCATTCTAGTTCATTCGTACGATCCATTCTAATTCATTCGTACAATCCATTCTAATTCATTCGCACGATCCATTCTAATTCATTCGTACGATCAATTCTAATTCATTCGCACGAATGTATCCATTCTAATTCATTCGTACGATCCTGAATTAGAATGGATCGTACGAATGAATGGATCGTGCTAATGAATTAGAATGGAATATACGAATGAATTAGAATGGATCATACGAATTAATTAGAATGGATCATACGAATGAGTAAGAATGGATCGTACAAATGAAATAGAATAGATTGTACGAATGAATTAGAATGGATCGTGCGAATGAATTATAATGGATCGTGCGAATGAATTAGAATGGATCGTACGAATGAATTAGAATGGATCATACGAATGAATTAGAATGGATCGTGCGAATGAATTCGAATGGATCGTATGAATGAATTAGAATGGATCGTACGAATGAATTAGAATGGATCGTATGAATGAATTAGAATGGATCGTACGAATGAATTAGAATGGATCGTACGAATGAATTAGAATGGATCGTGCGAATGAATTAGAATGGATCGTACGAATGAATTAGAATGGATCGTGTGAAAGAATTAGAAAGGATCGTACCAATGAATTAGAATGGATCGTGCGAATGAATTAGAATGGATCGTACGAATGAATTAGAATGGATACATTCGTGCGAATGAATTAGTATAGATCGTATGAATGAATTAGAATGGATCGTACGAAGGAATTAGAATGGATCGTACGAATGAATTAGAATGGATCGTACGAATGAATTAGAATGGATCGTGCGAATGAATTAGAATGGATCGTACGAATGAATTAGAATGGATCGTGTGAAAGAATTAGAAAGGATCGTACCAATGAATTAGAATGGATCGTGCGAATGAATTAGAATGGATCGTACGAATGAATTAGAATGGATACATTCGTGCGAATGAATTAGTATAGATCGTATGAATGAATTAGAATGGATCGTATGAATGAATTAGAATGGATCGTACGAATGAATTAGAATGGATCGTACGAATGAATTAGAATGGATCGTGCGAATGAATTAGAATGGATCGTACGAATGAATTAGAATGGATCGTGTGAAAGAATTAGAAAGGATCGTACCAATGAATTAGAATGGATCGTGCGAATGAATTAGAATGGATCGTACGAATGAATTAGAATGGATACATTCGTGCGAATGAATTAGTATAGATCGTATGAATGAATTAGAATGGATCGTACGAAGGAATTAGAATGGATCGTACGAATGAATTAGAATGGATATATTCGTGCAAATGAATTAGAATGGATCGTATGAATGTATTAGAATGGATCGTATGAGTGAATTAGAATGGATCGTACGAATGAATTAGAATGGATCGTATGAATGAATTAGAATGGATACATTCGTGTGAATGAATTAGAATGGATCGTATGAATGAATTAGAATGGATCGTGCGAATGAATTAGAATGGATCGTACGAATGAATTAGAATGGATACATTTGTGCGAATGAATTAGAATGGATCGTACGAATGAATTAGAATGGATCGTACGAATGAATTAGAATGGATCGTGCGAATGAATTAGAATGGATCGTACGAATGAACTTGAATGGATATATTCGTGCGAATGAATTAGAATGGATCATACGAATGAATTAGAATGGATCGTACGAATGAATTAGAATGGATCTTACGAATGAATTAGAATGGATCGTACGAATGAATTAGAATGGATCGTATGAATGAATTAGAATGGATCTTACGAATGAATTAGAATGGATCATACGAATAAATTAGAATGGATCGTATGAATGGTTTAGAATGGATACATTCGTGCGAATGAATTAGAATGGATCGGACGAATGAATTAGAATGGATCGTACGAATGAATTAGAATGGATCAAATGAATGAATTAGAATGGTTACATTCATGCGAATGAATTAGAATGGATCGTACGAATGGATTAGAATGGATCGTACGAATGGATTAGAATGGATACATTCGTGCGAATGAATTAGAATGGATCCTACAAATGAGTAAGAATGGATCGTACGAATGAAATAGAATGGATTGCACGAATGAATTAGAATGGATCGTGCGAATGAATTTGAATGGATCGTAAGAATGAATTAGAATGGATCGTGCTAATGAATTAGAATTGATCGTACGAATGAAATAGAATGCATCGTACGAATGATTTAGAATGGATCGTACGAATGAATTAGAATGGATAGTACGAATGATTTAGAATGGATACATTCGTGCGAATGAATTAGAATGGATCATACGAATGAGTAAGAATGGATCGTACGAATGAAATAGAATGGATTGTACGAATGAATTAGAATGGATTCGTACGAATGAATTAGAATGGATACATTCGTGCGAATGAATTAGAATGGATCATACCAATGAGTAAGAATGGATCGTACGAATGAAATAGAATGGATTGTGCGAATGAATTAGAATGGATCGTACGAATGAATTAGAATGGATCGTACGAATGAATTAGAATGGATCATACGAATTAATTAGAATGGATCATACGAATGAATTAGAATGGATCGTACGAATGAATTAGAATGGATCGTACGAATGAATTAGAATAGATCGTACGAATGAATTAGAATGGATCATACGAATTAGGTAGAATGGATCGTACGAATGAATTGGAATGGATCGTACGAATAAATTAGAATGGATCGTACGAATGAATTAGAATGGATCGTACGAATGAGTTAGAATGGATACATTTATGCGAATGAATTAGAATGGATCGTACGAATGGATTAGAATGGATCGTACGAATGGATTAGAATGGATACATTCGTGCGAATGAATTAGAATGGATTGTATGAATGAATTAGAATGGATCGTACGATCCATTCGAATTCATTCGCACGATCCATTCTAATTCATTCGTACGATCCATTCTAATTCATTCATACGATCCATTCTAATTCATTCGTACGATCCATTCTAATTCATTCGCAATCTATTCTAATTCATTCGTACGAATGGATACATTCGTGTGAATGAATTAGAATGGATCGTGTGAAAGACTGAATTAGAATGGATTCGTACGAATGAATTAGAATAGATCGTGCAAATGAATTAGAATAGATCGTGCGAATGAATTAGAATGGATACATTCGTGCGAATGAATTAGAATAGATCGTACCAATGAGTAAGAATGGATCGTACGAATGAAATAGAATGGATTGTGCGAATGAATTAGAATGGATCGCACGAAAGTATCCATTCTAATTCATTCGTACGATCGATTCTAATTCATTCGTACGATCCATTCTAATTCATTCGTATGATCCATTCTAATTAATTCGTATGATCCATTATAATTCATTCGTACGATCCATTCTAATTCATTCATACAATCCATTCTAATTCATTCGTACGATCCATTCTAATTCACTCATACAATCCATTCTAATACATTCATACGATCCATTCTAATTCATTTGCACGAATATATCCATTCCAATTCATTCTTACGATCCATTCTAATTCCTTCGTACGATCCATTCTAATTCATTCGTACGATCTATTCTAATTCATTCGTCCGATCCATTCTAATTCATTCGTACGAATGAATTAGAATGGATACATTCGTGCGAATGAATTAGAATGGATACATTCGTGCGAAAGAATTAGAATAGATCGTATGAATGAATTAGAATGGATCCTATGAATGAATTAGAACAGATCGTGCGAATGAATTAGAATGGATCGTACGAATGAATTAGAATGGATCGTGCTAATGAATTAGAATTGATCAAACGAATGAATTAGCATGGATCGTGCTAATGAATTAGAATGGATCGTACGAATGAATTAGAATGGATCAAATGAATGAATTAGAATGGTTACATTCATGCGAATGAATTAGAATGCATCGTACGAATGGATTAGAATGGATCGTACGAATCGATTAGAATGGATACATTCGAGCGAATGAATTAGAATGGATCGTACGAATCAATTAGAATGGATCGTACGAATAAATTAGAATAGATACATTCGTCCGAATGAATTAGAATGGATCATACGAATTAGTAAGAATGGATCGTACGAATGAAATAGAATAGATTATACGAATGAATTAGAATTGATTCGTACGAATGAATTAGAATGGATCGTACGAATGAATTAGAATGGATCATACGGATTAATTAGAATGGATCGTACGAATGAATTAGAATGGATCGTACGAATGAATTAGAATGGATTGTATGAATGAATTAGAATGGATCGTATGAATGAATTAGAATGGATCGTGCGAATGAATTAGAATTGATCGAACGAATGAATTAGCATGGATTATGCTAATGAATTAGAATGGAACGTACGAATGAATTAGAATGGATCGTGTGAAAGAATTAGAATGGATTGTATGAATGAATTAGAATGAATTCGTACGATCCATTCGAATTCATTCGCACGATCCATTCTAATTCATTCATACGATCCATTCTAATTCATTCATACAATCCATTCTAATTCTTTCACACGATCCATTCTAATTCATTCGTAGGATCCATTCTAATTCATTCGTACAATCTATTCTAATTCATTCGTACGATCTATTCTAATTCATTCGTACGATCCATTCTAATTCATTCATACAATCCATTCCAATTCATTCGCACGAATGTATCCATTTTAATCCATTCGTACGATCCATTCTAATTCATTCGTAAGATCCATTCTAATTCATTCGTACGATCCATTCTAATTCATTCGTACGATCCATTCTAATTCATTCGTACGATCCATTCTAATTCATTCGCACAAATGTATCCATTCTAATTCATTCGTACAATCCATTCTATTTCATTCGTACGATCCATTCTTACTCATTCGTATGATCCATTCTAATTCATTCGTATGATACATTCTGATTCATTCGTACGATCCATTCTAATTCATTCGTACGATCTATTCTAATTCATTCGCACGATCCATTCTAATTCATTCATACGATCCATTCTAATTCATTCATACGATCCATTCTAATTGATTCCTACAATCCATTCTAATTCATTCGCCCGATCCATTCTAATTCATTCATACGATCCATTCTATTCGAATGGATCATGCGATCCATTCGAATTCATTCGCACGATCCATTCTAATTCATTCATACGATCCATTCCAATTCATTCATACAATGCATTCTAATTCTTTCACACGATCCATTCTAGTTCATTCGTACGATCCATTCTAATTCATTCGTACAATCCATTCTATTTCATTTGTACGATCCATTCTTACTCATTCGTATGATCCATTCTAATTCATTCGTTTGATCCATTCTAATTCATTTGTACGATCCATTCTAATTCTTTCACACGATCCATTCTAATTCATTCGTAGGATCCATTCTAATTTATTCGTACAATCTATTCTAATTCATTCGTACGATCCATTCTAATTCATTCGTACGATCGTACGAATGAATTAGAATGGATCATACAGAATGAATTAGAATGGATTGTATGAATGAATTAGAATGGATACATTCGTGCGAATGAATTAGAATGGATCATACGAATGAGTAAGAATGGATCGTACGAATGAAATAGAATGGATTGTACGAATGATTTAGAATGGATCGTACAAATGAATTAGAATGGATCGTACGAATGAATAAGAATGGATCATACGAATGAATTAGAATGGATCGTGTGAAAGAATTAGAATGGATTGTATGAACGAATTAGAATAGATCGTATGAATGAATTAGAATGGATCGTACAAATGAATTAGAATGGATCGTACGAATAAACTAGAATGGATACATTCGTACGAATGAATTAGAATGGATCGTACGAAGGAATTAGAATGGATCGTACGAATGAATTAGAATGGATCATACGAATGAATTAGAATAGATCGTACGAATGAATTAGAATGGATCGTATGAAGGAATTAGAATGGATCGTACGAATGGATTAGAATGGATATATTCGTGCAAATGAATTAGAATGGATCGTATGAATGTATTAGAATGGATCGTACGAATGAATTAGAATGGATTCGTATGAATGAATTAGAATGGATACATTCGTACGAATGAATTAGAATGGATCGTACCAATGAGTAAGAATGGATCGTACGAATGAATAGAATAGATCGTGTGAATGAATTAGAATGGATACATTCGTGTGAATGAATTAGAATGGATCGTATGAATGAATTAGAATAGATTTTGTGAATGAATTAGAACTGATCGTACGAATGAATTAGAATGGATACATTCGTGCGATTGAATTAGAATGGATTGTATGAATGAATTAGAATGGATCCTATGAATGAATTAGAATGGATCGTACGAATGAATTAGAATGGATCGTACGAATGAATTAGAATGGATCTTACGAATGAAATAGAATAGATTGTACGAATGAATTAGAATGGATTCGTACAAATGAATTAGAATGGATACATTCGTGCGAATGAATTAGAATGGATCGTACCAATGAGTAAGAATGGATCGTACGAATGAAATAGAATGGATTGTGCGAATGAATTAGAATGGATCGCACGAATGTATCCATTCTAATTCATTCGTACGATCCATTCTAATTCATTCGTACGATCCATTCTAATTCATTCGTATGATCCATTCTAATTAATTCGTATGATCCATTCTAATTCATTCGTACGATCCATTATAATTCATTCATACAATCTATTCTAATTCATTCGTACGAACCATTCTAATTCACTCATACGATCCATTCTAATACATTCATACGATCCATTCTAATTCATTTGCACGAATATATCCATTCTAATTCATTCGTACGATCCATTCTAATTCCTTCGTACGATCCATTCTAATTCATTTGTACGATCTATTCTAATTCATTCGTACGATCCATTCTAATTCCTTCGTACGATCCATTCTAATTCATTCATACGATCCATTCTAATTCATTCGTACGATCTTTTCTAATTCATTCGTACGAATGGATACATTCGTGTGAATGAATTAGAATGGATCGTACGAATGAGTAAGAATGGATCGTACGAATGAAATAGAATGGATTGCAGAATGAATTAGAATGGATCGTACGAATGAATTAGAATGGATCGTACGAAGGAATTAGAATGGATCGTACGAATGAATTAGAATGGATCGTACGAATAAATTAGAATAGAACGTACGAATGAATTAGAATGGATCGTACGAAGGAATTAGAATGGATCGTACGAATGAATTAGAATAGATCGTGCTAATGAATTAGAATTGATCGAACGAATGAATTAGCATGGATCGTGCTAATGAATTAGAATGGAATGTACGAATGAATTAGAATTGATCGTGTGAAAGAATTAGAATGGATTGTATGAATGAATTAGAATGAATTCGTACGATCCATTCGAATTCATTCGCACGATCCATTCTAATTCATTCATACGATCCATTCTAATTTATTCATACAATCCATTCTAATTCTTTCACACGATCCATTCTAATTCATTCGTAGGATCCATTCTAATTCATTCGTACAATCTATTCTATTTTATTCGTACGATCCATTCTTACTCATTCATATGATCCATTCTAATTCATTCAGACGAATGTATCCATTCTAATTTATTCGTACGTTCCATTCTAATTCATTCGTACGATCCATTCTAATTCATTAGTATGATCTATTCTAATTCATTCGTACGATCCATTCTAATTTCATTCATACAATCCATTCTAATTCATTCGCTCGAATGTATCCATTCTAATCCATTCGTACGATCCATTCTAATCCATTCGTACGATCCATACTAATTCATTCGCATGAATGTAACCATTCTAATTCATTCAGTTGATCCATTCTAATTCATTCGTACGATCCATTCTAATTCATTCGTCCGATCCATTCTAATTCATTCGCACGAATGTATCCATTCTAATTCATTCGTACGATCCATTCTAATTCATTCGTACGATCCATTCTTATTCATTCGTAAGATCCATTCTAATTCATTCGTACGATCCATTCTAATTCATTCGTACGATCCATTCTAATTCATTCGCACGAATGTGTCTATTCTAGTTCATTCGTACGATCCATTCTAATTCATTCGTACGATCCATTCTAATTCATTCGCACGATGCATTCTAATTCATTCGTACGATCAATTCTAATTCATTCGCACGAATGTATCCATTCTAATTCATTCGTATGATCCTGAATTAGAATTGATCATACGAATGAATTAGAATGGATACCTTTGTGCATATGAATTAGAATGGATCGTACGAATGAATTAGAATGGATCATATTAATGAATTAGAATGGATCGTACGAATGAATTAGAATGGATCATACCAATGAATTAGAATGGATCTTACGAATGGATTAGAATGGATACATTCTTGCGAATGAATTAGAATGGATCGGACGAATGAATTAGAATGGATCGTACGAATGAATTAGAATGGATCAAATGAATGAATTAGAATGGTTACATTCATGCGAATGAATTAGAATGGATCGTACGAATGGATTAGAATGGATCGTACGATGGATTAGAATGGATACATTCGAGCGAATGAATTAGAATGGATCGTACGAATGAAATTAGAATGGATCGTACGAATGAATTAGAATAGATCGTACGAATGAATTAGAATGGATCGTACGAATGAATTAGAATGTATAGTGTGAAAGAATTAGAATGGATCGTACGAATGAATTAGAATGGATCATGCGAATGAATTAGAATGGATCATGCTAATGAATTAGAATTGATCGAACGAATGAATTAGCATGGATCGCACGATCCATTCTAATTCATTCGTAAGATCCATTCTAATTCATTCGTACGATCCATTCTAATTCATTCGTACGATCCATTCTAATTCATTCGCACGAATGTATCCATTCTAGTTCATTCGTACGATCCACACTAATTCATTCGTACGATCCATTCTAATTCATTCATACGATCTATTCTAATTCATTCATACAATCCATTCTAATTCTTTCACACGATCCATTCTAATTCATTCGTACGATCCATTCTAATTCATTCGCACAATCCATTCTATTTCATTCGTACAATCCATTCTTACGCATTCGTATGATCCATTCTAATTCATTCGCACGAATGTATCCATAAAGGATCATACGAATGAGTAAGAATGGATCGTACGAATGAAATAGAATGGATTGTGCGAATGAATTAGAATGGACCGTACGAATGAATTAGAATGGATACATTCGTGCGAATGAATTAGAATGGATCGGACGATTGAATTAGAATGGATCGTACGAATGAATTAGAATGGATCGTACGAATGAATTAGAATGGATCATACGAATAAATTAGAATGACACATTCGTCCGAATGAATTAGAATGGATCATACGAATGAGTAAGAATGGATCGTACGAATGAAATAGAATAGATTGTACGAATGAATTAGAATGGATCGTGCGAATGAATTAGAATGGATCGTACGAATGAATTAGAATGGATTGTACGAGTTAATTAGAATGGATCGTGCGAATGAATTAGAATGGATCATATTAATGAATTAGAATGGATCGTACGAATGAATTAGAATGGATACATTCGTGCGAATGAATTAGAATGGATCGTGCGAATCCATTAGACTGGATCGTGCGAATGAATAAGAATGGATCATACGAATGAATTAGAATGGATCGTATGAATTAATTAGAATGGATACATTAGTGCGAATGAATTAGAATGGATTGTATGAATGAATTAGAATGGATCGTACGAATGAATTAGAATGGATCATACGAATTAATTAGAATGGATCATACGAATGAATTAGAATGGATCGTACGAATGAATTAGAATGGATCGTACGAATGAACTAGAATGGATCGTACGACTGAACTAGAATGGATACATTCGTGCGAATGAATTAGAATAGATCGTACGAATGAATTAGAATGGATCGTACGATTCATTCTAATTCATTCGTACGATCCATTCTAATACATTCGTACGATTCATGCTAATTCATTCGCACGATTCATGCTAATTCATTCGCACGATCCTTTCTAATTCATTCGTACGATCCATTCTTATTCATTCATACGATCCATTCTAATTCATTCGCACAATCCATTCTAATTCATTCGTACAATCCATTCTAATTCATTTGTATGATCCATTCTAACTCATTCGGTGGATCCATTCTAATTCATTCGTACGATCCATTCTAATTTATTCCCACGATCCATTCTAATTTATTCGTACGATCCATTCTAATTCATTCGTACGATCTATTCTAATTCATTCGCACGAATGTAACCATTCTAATTCATTCATACGATTCATTCTAATTCATTCGTATGAGCTATTCTAATTCATTCGTACGATCCATTCTAATTCATTCGTACGATCCATTGTAATTCATTCATACAATCCATTTAGATTCATTCGCACAAATGTATCCTTTCAAATTCATTCGTACGATCCAGTCTAATTCATTCGTACGATCCATTCTAATTCATTCGTATGATCCATTCTAATTCATTCGTACGATCCATTCTAATTCATTCATACGATCCATTCTAATTCATTCGTACGATCCATTCTAATTCATTCGCACAAATGTATCCATTCTAATTCATTCGTACGATCCTTTCTAATTCATTCGTACGATCCATTCTAATTCATTCGCCCAAATGTATCCATTCTAATTCATTCGTACGATTCATTCTTACTCATTCGTATGACCCATTCTAATTCATTCGTACGATCCATTCTAATCCATTCGTACGATCCATTCTAATTTATTCGCATGAATGTAACCATTCTAATTCATTCATTTGATCCATTCTAATTCATTCGTACGATCCATTCTAATTCATTCGTCCGATCCATTCTAACTCATTCGCACGAATGTATCTATTCTAATTCATTCATACGATCCATTCTGATTCATTCGTACGGTCCATTCTAAGTCATTCGCACAATCCATTCTAATTCATTCGTACGATCCATTCTAATTCATTCTAATTCTTTCACACGATCCATTCTAATCCATTCTAATTCTTTCACACGATCCATTCTAATTCATTCGTATGTTCCATTCTAATTCATTAGCACGATCCATGCTAATTCATTCGTTCGATCAATTCTAATTCATTAGCACGATCCATTCTAATTCATTCGTACGATCCATTCTAATTCATTCGTACGATCCATTCTAATTCATTCGTACGATCAAATCTAATTCATTCGCACGAATGTATCCATTCTAATTCATTCGCACGATCCATTTTAATTCATTCGTACGATCGATTCTAATTCATTCGTACGATCCATTCTAATTCATTCGTTGCATCTTAGAATGGAATATAAGAATGAATTAGAATGGATCGTACGAATGAATTAGACCATTCTTACTCATTCGTATGATCCATTCTAATTCATTCGCACGAATGTATCCATTCTAATCCATTCATACGATCCATTCTAATCCATTCGTACGATCCATTCTAATTCATTCGCACAAATGTATCCATTCTAATTCATTCGTACGATCCATTCTAATTCATTCATACGATCTATTTTAATTCATTCATACAATCCATTCTAATTCTTTCACACGCTCCATTCTAATTCATTCGTCCGATCCATTCTAATTCATTCGCACAATCCATTCTATTTCATTCGTACGATCCATTCTTACTCATTGGTACGATCCATTCTAATTCATTCGCACGAATGTATCCATTCTAATTCATTTGTACGAATCCATTCTAATTCATTCGTACAATCTATTCTATTTCATTCGTACGATCCATTCTTACTCATTCGTATGATCCATTCTAATTCATTCGAATCAATGTATCCATTCTAATTTATTCGTACGATCCATTCTAATTCATTCGTACGATCCATTCTAATTCATTCATACGATCCATTCTAATTCATTCGTCCGATCCATTCTAATTCATTCGCACGAATGTATCCATTCTAACTCATTCGTACGATCCATTCTAATTCATTCGTACGATCCATTCTAATTCATTCGTAAGATCCATTCTAATTCATTCGTACGATCCATTCTAATTCATTCGTACGATCCATTCTAATTCCTTCGTACGATCCATTCTAATTCATTCGTACGATCCATTCTAATTCCTTCGTACGATCCATTCTAATTCATTCGTACGATCCATTGTAATTCATTCGTCCGATCCATTCTAATTCCTTCGTACGATCCATTCTAATTCATTCATACGATCCATTTTAATTCATTCGTACGATCCATTCTAATTCATTCGCACAAATGTATCCATTCAAATTCATTCGTACGATCCATTCTTACTCATTCGTATGATCCATTCTAATTCATTCGGACAAATGTATCCATTCTAGTTTATTCGTACGATCCATTCTATTTCATTCGTACGATCCATTCTAATTCATTCGTACGATCCATTCTAATTCATTCGTCCGATCCATTCTAATTCATTCGCACGAATGTATCCATTCTAATTCATTCGTACGATCTATTCTAATTCATTCGTACGATCCATTCTAATTCATTCGTACGATCCATTCTAATTCCTTCGTACGATCCATTCTAATTCATTCGTACGATCCATTCTAATTCATTCGTACGATCCATTCTAATTCCTTCGTACGATCCATTCTAATTCATTCGTACGATCCATTCTAATTCATTTGCGCAATCTATTCTAATTCATTCGTACGATCCATTCTAATTCATTCGTACGATCCATTCTAATTCATTCGCCCGATCCATTCTAATTCATTCGCGCAATCTATTCTAATTCATTCGCACGATCCATTCTACTTCATTCGTACGATCTATTCTAATTCTTTCACACGATCCATTCTAATTCATTCGTACGATCTATTCTAATTCATTCGTACGATCTATTCTAATTCATTCGTACGATCCATTCTAATTCATTCGTACGATCCATTCTAATTCCTTCGTACGATCCATTCTAATTCATTCATACAATCCATTCTAATTTTTTCACACGATCCATTCTAATTCATTCGTATGATCCATTCTAATTCATTCGTGCAATCCATTCTATTTCATTCATACGATCCATTCTTACTCATTCGTACGATCCATTCTAATTCATTCACACGAATGTATCCATTCGTACGAATGAATTAGAATAGATTGTACGAATGAATTAGAATGGATCGTACGAAGGAATTAGAATGGATCGTACGAATGAATTAGAATGGATCGTACGAATGAATTAGAATAGATCGTACGAATGAATTAGAATGGATCGTACGAAGGAATTAGAATGGATCGTACGAATGAATTAGAATGGATATATTCGTGCAAATGAATTAGAATGGATCGTATGAATGTATTAGAATGGATCGTATGAGTGAATTAGAATGGATCGTACGAATGAATTAGAATGGATTTTATGAATGAATTAGAATGTATCGTACGAATGAATTAGAATGGATCGTGTGAATGAATTAGAATGGATCGGACGAATGAATTAGAATGGATCATACGAATGAATTAGAATGGATCGTACGAATGAATTAGAATGGATACATTCATCCGAATGAATTAGAATGGCTCATACGAATGAGTAAGAATGGATCGTACGAATGAAATAGAATAGATTGTACAAATGAATTAGAATGGATCGTGCGAATGAATTAGAATGGATCGTACGAATGAATTAGAATGGATCGTACGAATGAATTAGAATGGATCGTGCGAATGAATTAGAATGGATCGTACGAATGAATTAGAATGGATACCTTTGTGTAAATGAATTAGAATGGATCGTACGAATGAATTAGAATGGATCGTATGAGTGAATTAGAACGGATAGTACGAATGAAGTAGAATGGTTCGTATGAATGAATTAGAATGGATGCATTTGTGCGAATGAATTAGAATGGATACCTTTGTGCATATGAATTAGAATGGATCGTATGAATGAATTAGAATGGATCGTAGAATGGACCGTACGAATGAATTAGAATGGATCGTACGAATGAATTAGAATAGATCATAGGAATGAATTAGAATGGATCGTGCAAATGAATTAGAATGGATACATTCGTGCGAATGAATTAGAATGGATCGGATGAATGAATTATAACGGATCGTACGAATGAGTAAGAATGGATCGTACGAATGAAATAGAATAGATCGTACGAATGAATTAGAATGGATCGTACAAAGGAATTAGAATGGATCGTACGAATGAATTAGAATGGTTATATTCGTGTAAATGAATTAGAATGGATCGTATTAATGTATTAGAATAGATCGTATGAGTGAATTAGAATGGATCGTACGAATGAATTAGAATGGATCGTATGAATGAATTAGAATGGATACATTCGTGTGAATGAATTAGAATGGATCGTATGAATGAATTAGAATAGATTTTGTGAATGAATTAGAACCGATCGTACGAATGAATTAGAATGGATACATTCGTGCGAATGAATTAGAATGAATTAGAATGGATCGGACGAATGAATTAGAATGGATCGTACGAATGAATTAGAATGGATCAAATGAATGAATTAGAATGGTTACATTCATGCGAATGAATTAGAATGGATCGTACGAATGGATTAGAATGAATCGTACGAATGGATTAGAATGGATACATTCGTGCGAATGAATTAGAATGGATCATACGAATGAGTAAGAATGGATCGTACGAATGAAATAGAATGGATTGTACGAATGAATTAGAATGGATTCGTACGAATGAATTAGAATGGATACATTCGTGCGATCCATTCTAATTCATTCATATGATCTATTCTAATTCATTCATACAATCCATTCTAATTCTTTCACACGATCCATTCTAATTCATTCGTACGATCCATTCTAATTCATTCGCACAATCCATTCTATTTCATTAGTACGATCCATTCTTACTCATTGGTACGATCCATTCTAATTCATTCGCACAAATGTATCCATTCTAATTCATTCGTACGAATCCATTCTAATTCATTCGTACAATCTATTCTATTTTATTCGTACGATCCATTCTTACTTATTCGTATGATCCATTCTAATTCATTCGGACGAATGTATCCATACTAATTTATTCGTACGATCCATTCTAATTCATTCGTATGATCCATTCTAATTCATTCGTACGATCCATTCTAATTCATTCGTCCGATCCATTCTAATTCATTCGCACGAATGTATCCATTCTAATTCATTCGTATGATCCATTCTAATTGATTTGTACGATCCATTCTAATTCATTCGTAAGATCCATTCTAATTCATTCGTACGATCCATTCTAATTCATTCGTACGATCCATTCTAATTCATTCGTACGATCCATTCAAATTCCTTCGTACGATCCATTCTAATTCATTCGTACGATCCATTCTAATTCATTCGTACGATCCATTCTAATTCCTTCGTACGATCCATTCTAATTCATTCGTACGATCCATTCTAATTCATTCGCGCAATCTATTCTAATTCATTCGTACGATCCATTCTAATTCATTCGTACGATCCATTCTAATTCATTTGCACGATCCATTCTAATTCATTCGCGCAATCTATTCTAATTCATTCGCACGATCCATTCTAATTCATTCGTACGATCCATTCTAATTCTTTCACACGATCCATTCTAATTCATTCGTACGATCCATTCTAATTCATTCGTACGATCTATTCTAATTCATTCGTACGATCCATTCTAATTCATTCGTACGATCCATTCTAATTCATTCATACGATCCATTCTAATTCTTTCACACGATCCATTCTAATTCATTCGTACGATCCATTCTAATTCATTCGTGCAATCCATTCTATTTCATTCGTACGATCCATTCTTACTCATTCGTACGATCCATTCTAATTCATTCACTCGAATGTATCCATTCGTACGAATGAATTAGAATAGATTGTACGAATGAATTAGAATGGATCGTACGAATGAATTAGAATGGATCGTACGAAGGAATTAGAATGGATCGTACGAATGAATTAGAATGGATCGTACGAATGAATTAGAATAGATCGTACGAATGAATTAGAATGGATCGTACGAAGGAATTAGAATGGATCGTATGAATGAATTAGAATGGATATATTAGTGCAAATGAATTAGAATGGATCGTATGAATGTATTAGAATGGATCGTATGAGTGAATTAGAATGGATCGTACGAATGAATTAGAATGGATTGTATGAATGAATTAGAATGGATTGTACGAATGAATTAGAATGGACCGTGTGAATGAATTAGAATGGATCGGACGAACGAATTAGAATGGATCGTACGAATGAATTAGAATGGATCGTATGAATGAATTAGAATGGATCGAACGAATAAATTAGAATGGATACGTTCGTCCAAATGAATTAGAATGGATCATACGAATGAGTAAGAATGGATCGTACGAATGAAATAGAATAGATTGTACGAATGAATTAGAATGGATCGTGCGAATGAATTAGAATGGATCATACGAATGAATTAGAATGGATCGTACGAATGAATTAGAATGGATCGTGCGAATGAATTGGAATGGATCGTACGAATGAATTAGAATGGATACCTTTGTGCAAATGAATTAGAATGGATCGTATGAATGAATTAGAATGGATCGTATGAGTGAATTAGAACGGATAGTACGAATGAAGTAGAATGGATCGTATGAATGAATTAGAATGGATACATTCGTGCGAATGAATTAGAATGGATCGTATGAATGAATTAGAATAGATTGTGCGAATGAATTAGAATGGATCGTACGAATGAATTAGAATGGATACATTCGTGCGAATAAATTAGAATGGATCGTATGAATGAATTAGAATGTATCGTACGAATGGATTAGAATGGATCCTACGAATGGATTAGAATGGATACCTTTGTGCATATGAATTACAATAGATCATATGAATGAATTAGAATAGATCGTAGAATGGATCGTACGAATGAATTAGAATGAATTAGAATGGATCGTACGAATGAATTAGAATAGATCATAGGAATGAATTAGAATGGATCGTGCAAATGAATTAGAATGGATACATTCGTGCGAATGAATTAGAATGGATCGGACGAATGAATTAGAATGGATCGTACGAATGAGTAAGAATGGATCGTACGAATGAAATAGAATAGATCGTACGAATGAATTAGAATGGATCGTACGAAGGAATTAGAATGGATCGTACGAATGAATTAGAATGGATATATTCGTGCAAATGAATTAGAATGGATCATATGAATGTATTAGAATGGATCCTATGAGTGAATTAGAATGGATCGTACGAATGAATTAGAATGGATCAAATGAATGAATTAGAATGGTTACATTCATGCGAATGAATTAGAATGGATCGTACGAATGGATTAGAATGAATCGTACAAATGGATTAGAATGGATACATTCGTGCGAATGAATTAGAATGGATCATACGAATGAGTAAAAATGGATCGTACGAATGAAATAGAATGGATTGTACGAATGAATTAGAATGGATTCGTACGAATGAATTAGAATGGATACATTCGTGCGATCCATTCTAATTCATTCATATGATCTATTCTAATTCATTCATACAATCCATTCTAATTCTTTCACACGATCCATTCTAATTCATTCGTACGATCCATTCTAATTCATTCGCACAATCCATTCTATTTCATTCGTACGATCCATTCTTACTCATTGGTACGATCCATTCTAATTCATTCGCACAAATATATCCATTCTAATTCATTCGTACGAATCCATTCTAATTCATTCGTACAATCTATTCTATTTTATTCGTACGATCCATTCTTACTTATTCGTATGATCCATTCTAATTCATTCGGACGAATGTATCCATACTAATTTATTCGTACGATCCATTCTAATTCATTCGTATGATCCATTCTAATTCATTCGTACGATCCATTCTAATTCATTCGTCCGATCCATTCTAATTCATTCGCTTGAATGTATCCATTCTAATTCATTCGTATGATCCATTCTAATTGATTTGTACGATCCATTCTAATTCATTCGTAAGATCCATTCTAATTCATTCGTACGATCCATTCTAATTCATTCGTACGATCCATTCTAATTCATTCGTACGATCCATTCAAATTCCTTCGTACGATCCATTCTAATTCATTCGTACGATCCATTCTAATTCATTCGTACGATCCATTCTAATTCCTACGTACGATCCATTCTAATTCATTCGTACGATCCATTCTAATTCATTCGCGCAATCTATTCTAATTCATTCGTACGATCCATTCTAATTCATTCGTACGATCCATTCTAATTCATTCGCACGATCCATTCTAATTCATTCGCGCAATCTATGCTAATTCATTCGCACGATCCATTCTAATTCATTCGTACGATCCATTCTAATTCTTTCACATGATCCATTTTAATTCATTCGTACGATCCATTCTAATTCATTCGTACGATCTATTCTAATTCATTCGTACGATCCATTCTAATTCATTCGTACGATCCATTCTAATTCATTCATACGATCCATTCTAATTCTTTCACACGATCCATTCTAATTCATTCGTACGATCCATTCTAATTCATTCGTGCAATCCATTCTATTTCATTCGTACGATCCATTCTTACTCATTCGTACGATCCATTCTAATTCATTCACTCGAATGTATCCATTCGTACGAATCAATTAGAATAGATTGTACGAATGAATTAGAATGGATCGTACGAATGAATTAGAATGGATCGTACGAAGGAATTAGAATGGATCGTACGAATGAATTAGAATGGATCGTACGAATGAATTAGAATAGATCGTACGAATGAATTAGAATGGATCGTACGAAGGAATTAGAATGGATCGTACGAATGAATTAGAATGGATATATTAGTGCAAATGAATTAGAATGGATCGTATGAATGTATTAGAATGGATCGTATGAGTGAATTAGAATGGATCGTACGAATGAATTAGAATGGATTGTATGAATGAATTAGAATGGATTGTACGAATGAATTAGAATGGACCGTGTGAATGAATTAGAATGGACCGGACGAATGAATTAGAATGGATCGTACGAATGAATTAGAATGGATCGTACGAATGAATTAGAATGGATCGAACGAATAAATTAGAATGGATACGTTCGTCCAAATGAATTAGAATGGATCATACGAATGAGTAAGAATGGATCGTACGAATGAAATAGAATAGATTGTACGAATGAATTAGAATGGATCGTGCGAATGAATTAGAATGGATCGTACGAATGAATTAGAATGGATCGTACGAATGAATTAGAATTGATCGTGCGAATGAATTGGAATGGATCGTACGAATGAATTAGAATGGATACCTTTGTGCAAATGAATTAGAATGGATCATATGAATGAATTAGAATGGATCGTATGAGTGAATTAGAACGGATAGTACGAATGAAGTAGAATGGATCGTATGAATGAATTAGAATGGATACATTCGTGCGAATGAATTAGAATGGATCGTATGAATGAATTAGAATAGATTATGCGAATGAATTAGAATGGATCGTACGAATGAATTAGAATGGATACATTCGTGCGAATAAATTAGAATGGATCGTATGAATGAATTAGAATGTATCGTACGAATGGATTAGAATGGATCCTACGAATGGATTAGAATGGATACCTTTGTGCATATGAATTACAATGGATCATATGAATGAATTAGAATAGATCGTAGAATGGATCGTACGAATGAATTAGAATGAATTAGAATGGATCGTACGAATGAATTAGAATAGATCATAGGAATGAATTAGAATGGATCGTGCAAATGAATTAGAATGGATACATTCGTGCGAATGAATTAGAATGGATCGGACGAATGAATTAGAATGGATCGTACGAATGAGTAAGAATGGATCGTACGAATGAAATAGAATAGATGGTACGAATGAATTAGAATGGATCGTACGAAGGAATTAGAATGGATCGTACGAATGAATTAGAATGGATATATTCGTGCAAATGAATTAGAATGGATCATATGAATGTATTAGAATGGATCCTATGAGTGAATTAGAATGGATCGTACGAATGAATTAGAATGGATCGTATGAATGAATTAGAATGGATCGTATGAATGAATTAGAATATATTTTGTGAATGAATTAGAACTAATCGTACGAATGAATTAGAATGGATACATTCGTGCGAATGAATCAGAATGAATTAGAATGGATCGGACGAATGAATTAGAATGGATCGTACGAATGAATTAGAATGGATCGTACGAATGAATTAGAATGGATCAAATGAATGAATTAGAATGGTTACATTCATGCGAATGAATTAGAATGGATCGTACGAATGGATTAGAATGGATCGTACGAATGGATTAGAATGGATACATTCGTGCGAATGAATTAGAATGGATCATACGAATGAGTAAGAATGGATCGTACGAATGAAATAGAATGGATTGTACGAATGAATTAGAATGGATCGTGCGAATAAATTTGAATGGATCGTACGAATGAATTAGAATGGATCGTGCTAATGAATTAGAATTGATCGTATGAATGAAATAGAATGGGTTGTACGAATGATTTAGAATGGATCGTACGAATGAATTAGAATGGATCGTACGAATGATTTAGAATGGATACATTCGTGCGAATGAATTAGAATGGATCATACGAAGGAGTAAGAATGGATCGAACGAATGAAATAGGATGGATTGTACGAATGAATTAGAATGGATTCGTACGAATGAATTAGAATGGATACATTCGTGCGATCCATTCTAATTCATTCATACGATCTATTCTAATTCATTCATACAATCCATTCTAATTCTTTCACACGATCCATTCTAATTCATTCGTACGATCCATTCTAATTCATTGGCACAATCCATTCTATTTCATTCGTACGATCAATTCTTACTCATTGGTACGATCCATTCTAATTCATTCGCACGAATGTATCCATTCTAATTCATTCGTATGAATCCATTCTAATTCATTCGTCCAATCTATTCTATTTCATTCGTACGATCCATTCTTACTCATTCGTATGATCCATTCTAATTCATTCGGACGAATGTATCCATTCTAATTTATTCGTACGATCCATTCTAATTCATTCGTACGATCCATTCTAATTCATTCGTCCGATCCATTCTAATTCATTCGTCCGATCCATTCTAATTCATTCGCACGAATGTATCCATTCTAATTCATTCGTACGATCCATTCTAATTCATTCGTATTATCCATTCTAATTCATTCGTAAGATCCATTCTAATTCATTCGTACGATCCATTCTAATTCATTCGTACGATCCATTCTAATTCCTTCGTACGATCCATTCTAATTCATTCGTACGATCCATTCTAATTCATTCATACGATCCATTCTAATTCCTTCGTACGATCCATTCTAATTCATTCGTACGATCCATTCTAATTCATTCACGCAATCTATTCTAATTCATTCGTACGATCTATTCTAATTCATTCGTACGATCCATTCTTATTCATTCGCACGATCCATTCTAATTCATTCGCGCAATCTATTCTAATTCATTCGCACGATCCATTCTAATTCATTCGTACGATCCATTCTAATTCATTCGTACGATCCATTCTAATTCATTCGTACGATCCATTCTAATTCATTCGTACGATCCATTCTAATTCCTTCGTACGATCCATTCTAATTCATTCATACAATCCATTCTAATTCTTTCACACAATCCATTCTAATTCATTCGTACGATCCATTCTAATTCATTCGTGCAATCCATTCTATTTCATTCGTACGATCTATTCTTACTCATTCGTACGATCCATTCTAATTTATTCACACGAATGTATCCATTCGTACGAATGAATTAGAATAGATTGTACGAATGAATTAGAATGGATCGTACGAATGAATTAGAATGGATCGTACGAAGGAATTAGAATGGATCGTACGAATGAATTAGAATGGATCGTACGAATGAATTAGAATAGATCGTACGAATGAATTAGAATGGATCGTACGAAGGAATTTGAATGGATCGTACGAATGAATTAGAATGGATATATTCGTGCAAATGAATTAGAATGGATCGTATGAATGTATTAGAATGGATCGTATGAGTGAATTAGAATGGATCGTACGAATGAACTAGAATGGATTGTATGAATGAATTAGAATGGATCGTACGAATGAATTAGAATGGATCGTGTGAATGAATTAGAATGGATCGGACGAATGAATTAGAATGGATCGTACGAATGAATTAGAATGGATCATACGAATGAGTAAGAATGGATCGTACAAATGAAATAGAATAGATTGTACGAATGAATTAGAATGGATCGTGCGAATGAATTAGAATGGATCGTGCGAATGAATTAGAATGGATCGTACGAATGAATTAGAATGGATCATACGAATGAATTAGAATGGATCGTGCGAATGAATTCGAATGGATCGTACGAATGAATTAGAATGGATACCTTTGTGCAAATGAATTAGAATGGATCGTATGAATGAATTAGAATGGATCGTATGAGTAAATTAGAACGGATAGTACGAATGAAGTAGAATGGATCGTATGAATGAATTAGAATGGATACATTCGTGCGAATGAATTAGAATGGATTGTATGAATGTATTAGAATAGATTGTGCAAATGAATTAGAATGGATCGTACGAATGAATTAGAATGGATACATTCGTGCGAATAAATTAGAATGGATCGTATGAATGAATTAGAATGTATCGTACGAATGGATTAGAATGGATCCTACGAATGGATTAGAATGGATCCTACGAATGGATTAGAATGGATACCTTTGTGCATATGAATTACAATGGATCGTATGAATGAATTAGAATAGATCGTAGAATGGATCGTACGAATGAATTAGAATGGATCGTACGAATGAATTAGAATAGATCATAGGAATGAATTAGAATGGATCGTGCAAATGAATTAGAATGGATACATTCGTGCGAATGAATTAGAATGGATCGGACGAATGAATTTGAATGGATCGTACGAATGAGTAAGAATGGATCATACGAATGAAATAGAATAGATCGTACGAATGAATTAGAATGGATCGTACGAAGGAATTAGAATGGATCGTACGAATGAATTAGAATGGATATATTCGTGCAAATGAATTAGAATGGATCATATGAATGTATTAGAATGGATCGTATGAGTGAATTAGAATGGATCGTACGAATGAATTAGAATGGATCGTATGAATGAATTAGAATGGATACATTCGTGTGAATGAATTAGAATGGATCGTATGAATGAATTAGAATAGATTTTGTGAATGAATAAGAACTGATCGTACAAATGAATTAGAGTGGATACATTCGTGCGAATGAATCAGAATGAATTAGAATGGATCGGACGAATGAATTAGAATGGATCGGACGAATGAATTAGAATGGATCGTACGAATGAATTAGAATGGATCAAATGAATGAATTAGAATGGTTACATTCATGCGAATGAATTAGAATGGATCGTACGAATGGATTAGAATGGATCGTACGAATGGATTAGAATGAATACATTCGTGCGAATGAATTAGAATGGATCATACGAATGAGTAAGAATGGATCGTACGAATGAAATAGAATGGATTGTACGAATGAATTAGAATGGATCGTGCGAAAGAATTTGAATGGATCGTACGAATGAATTAGAATGGATCGTGCTAATGAATTAGAATTGATCGTATGAATGAAATAGAATGGATTGTACGAATGATTTAGAATGGATCGTACGAATGAATTAGAATGGATCGTACGAATGATTTAGAATGGATACATTCGTGCGAATGAATTAGAATGGATCATACGAATGAGTAAGAATGGATCGTACGAATGAAATAGAATAGATTGTACGAATGAATTAGAATGGATTCGCACGAATGAATTAGAATGGATACATTCGTGCGATCCATTCTAATTCATTCATACGATCTATTCTAATTCATTCATACAATCCATTCTAATTCTTTCACACGATCCATTCTAATTCATTCGTACGATCCATTCTAATTCATTCGCACAATCCATTCTATTTCATTCGTACGATCCAATCTTACTCATTGGTACGATTTATTCTAATTCATTCGCACGAATGTATCCATTCTAATTCATTCGTACGAATCCATTCTAATTCATTCGTACAATCTATTCTATTTCATTCGTATGATCGATTCTTACTCATTCGTATGATCCATTCTAATTCATTCGGACGAATGTATCCATTCTAATTTATTCGTACGATCCATTCTAATTCATTTGTACGATCCATTCTAATTCATTCGTCCGATCCATTCTAATTCATTCGCACGAATGTATCCATTCTAATTCATTCGTACGATCCATTCTAATTCATTCGTACGATCCATTCTAATTCATTCGTAAGATCCATTCTAATTCATTCGTACGATACATTCTAATTCATTCGTACGATCCATTCTAATTCCTTCGTACGATCCATTCTAATTCATTCGTACGATCCATTCTAATTCATTCGTACGATCCATTCTAATTCCTTCGTACGATCCATTCTAATTCATTCGTACGATCCATTCTAATTCATTCGCGCAATCTATTCTAATTCATTCGTACGATCCATTCTAATTCATTCGTACGATCCATTCTAATTCATTCGCACGATCCATTCTAATTCATTCGCGCAATCTATTCTATTTCATTCGCACGATCCATTCTAATTCATTCGTACGATCCATTCTAATTCTTTCACACGATCCATTATAATTCATTCGTACGATCCATTCTAATTCATTCGTACGATCTATTCTAATTCATTCGTACGATCCATTCTAATTCATTCGTACGATCCATTCTAATTCCTTCGTACGATCCATTCTAATTCATTCATGCAATCCATTCTAATTCTTTCACACGATCCATTCTAATTCATTTGTACGATCCATTCTAATTCATTCGTGCAATCCATTCTATTTCATTCGTACGATCCATTCTTACTCATTCGTACGATCTATTCTAATTCATTCACATGAATCTATCCATTCGTACGAATGAATTAGAATAGATTGTACGAATGAATTAGAATGGATCGTACGAATGAATTAGAATGGATCGTACGAATGAATTAGAATGGATCGTACGAATGAATTAGAATGGATCGTACGAATGAATTAGAGTAGATCGTACGAATGAATTAGAATGGATCGTACGAAGGAATTAGAATGGATCGTACGAATGAATTAGAATGGATATATTCGTGCAAATGAATTAGAATGGATCGTATGAATGTATGAGAATGGATCGTATGAGTGAATTAGAATGGATCGTACGAATGAATTAGAATGGATTGTATGAATGAATTAGAATGGATCGTACGAATGAATTAGAATGGATCGTGTGAATGAATTAGAATGGATTGGACGAATGAATTAGAATGGATCGTACGAATGAATTAGAATGGATCGTACGAATGAATTAGAATGGATCGTACAAATAAATTAGAATGGATACATTCGTCCGAATGAATTACAATGGATCATACGAATGAGTAAGAATGGATCGTACGAATCAAATAGAATAGATTGTACGAATGAATTAGAATTGATCGTGCGAATGAATTAGAATGGATCGTACGAATGAATTAGAATGGATCGTATGAATGAATTAGAATGGATCGTGCGAATGAATTCGAATGGATCGTACGAATGGATCGTACGAATGAATTAGAATGGATACCTTTGTGCAAATGAATTAGAATGGATCGTATGAATGAATTAGAATGGATCGTATGAGTGAATTAGAATGGATCGTACGAATGAATTAGAATGTATCGTACGAATGGATTAGAGTGGATCCTACGAATGAATTAGAATGGATACCTTTGTGCATATGAATTAGAATGGATCGTATGAATGAATTAGAATGGATCGTACGAATGAATTAGAATGAATTAGAATGGATCGTACGAATGAATTAGAATAGATCATAGGAATGAATTAGAATGGATCGTGCAAATAACTTAGAATGGATACATTCGTGCGAATGAATTAGAATGGATCGGACGAATGAATTAAAATGGATCGTATGAATGAGTAAGAATGGATCGTACGAATGAAATAGAATAGATCGTACGAATGAATTAGAATGGATCGTACGAAGGAATTAGAATGGATCATACGAATGAATTAGAATGGATATATTCGTGCAAATGAATTAGAATGGATCGTATGAATGTATTAGAATGGATCGTATGAGTAAATTAGAATGGATCGTACGAATGAATTAGAATGGATCGTATTAATGAATTAGAATGGATACATTCGTGTGAATGAATTAGAATGGATTGTATGAATGAATTAGAATAGATTTTGTGAATGAATTAGAACTGATCGTACGAATGAATTAGAATGGATACATTCGTGCGAATGAATTAGAATGAATTAGAATGGATCGGACGAATGAATTAGAATGGATCGTACGAATGTATTAGAATGGATCAAATGAATGAATTAGAATGGTTACATTCATGTGAATGAATTAGAATGGATCGTACGAATGGATTAGAATGGATACATTCGTGCGAATGAATTAGAATGGATCATACGAATGAGTAAGAATGGATCGTACGAATGAAATAGAATGGATTGTACGAATGAATTAGAATGGATCGTGCGAATGAATTTGAATGGATCGTACGAATGAATTAGAATGGATCGTGCTAATGAATTAGAATTGATTGTACGAATGAAATAGAATGGATTGTATGAATGATTTAGAATGGATCGTACGAATGAATTAGAATGGATCGTACGAATGATTTAGAATGGATACATTTGTGCGAATGAATTAGAATGGATCATACGAATGAGTAAGAATGGATCGTACGAATGAAATAGAATGGATTGTATGAATGAATTAGAATGGATTCGTACGAATAAATTAGAATGGATACATTCGTGCGATCCATTCTAATTCATTCATACGATTTATTCTAATTCATTCATACAATCGATTCTAATTCTTTCACACGATCCATTCTAATTCATTCGTACGATCCATTATAATTCATTCGCACAATCCATTCTATTTCATTCGTACGATCCATTCTTACTTATTGGTGCGATCCATTCTAATTCATTCGCACGAATATATCCATTCTAATTCATTCATACGAATCCATTCTAATTCATTCGTACAATCTATTCTATTTCATTCGAACGATCCATTCTTACTCATTCGTATGATCCATTCTAATTCATTCGGACGAATGTATCCATTCTAATTTATTCGTACGATCCATTCTAATTCTTTCACACGATCCATTCTAATTCATTCGTACGATCCATTCTAATTCATTCGTACGACCTATTCTAATTCATTCGTACGATCCATTCTAATTCATTCGTACGATCCATTCTAATTCCTTCGTACGATCCATTCTAATTCATTCATACAATCCATTCTAATTCTTTCACACGATCCATTCTAATTCATTCGTACGATCCATTCTAATTCATTCGTGCAATCCATTCTATTTCATTCGTACGATCCATTCTTACTCATTCGTACGATCCATTCTAATTCATTCACACGAATGTATCCATTCGTACGAATGAATTAGAATAGATTGTACGAATGAATTAGAATGGATCGTACGAAGGAATTAGAATGGATCGTACGAATGAATTAGAATGGATCGTACGAATAAATTAGAATAGATCGTACGAATGAATTAGAATGGATCGTACGAAAGGAATTAGAATGGATCGTACGAATTAATTAGAATGGATATATTCGTGCAAATGAATTAGAATAGATCGTATGAATGTATTAGAATGGATCGTATTAGTGAATTAGAATGGATCGTACGAATGAATTAGAATGTATTGTATGAATGAATTAGAATGGATCGTACGAATGAATTAGAATGGATCGTGTGAATGAATTAGAATGGATTGGACGAATGAATTAGAATGGATCGTACGAATGAATTAGAATGGATCGTACGAATGAATTAGAATGGATCGTACGAATAAATTAGAATGGATACATTCGTCCGAATGAATTACAATGGATCATACGAATGAGTAAGAATGGATCGTACGAATCAAATAGAATAGATTGTACGAATGAATTAGAATGGATTGTATGAATGAATTAGAATGGATCGTACGAATGAATTAGAATGGATCGTGTGAATGAATTAGAATGGATCGGATGAATGAATTAGAATGGATCGTACGAATGAATTAGAATGGATCATACGAATGAGTAAGAATGGATCGTACAAATGAAATAGAATAGATTATACGAATGAATTAGAATGGATCGTGCGAATGAATTAGAATGGATCGTGCGAATGAATTAGAATGGATCGTACGAATGAATTAGAATGGATCGTAAGAATGAATTAGAATGGATCGTGCGAATGAATTCGAATGGATCGTACGAATGAATTAGAATGGATACCTTTGTGCAAATGAATTAGAATGGATCGTATGAATGAATTAGAATGGATCGTATGAGTGAATTAGAACGGATAGTACGAATGAAGTAGAATGGATCGTATGAATGAATTAGAATGGATACATTCGTGCGAATGAATTAGAATGGATCGTATGAATGAATTAGAATAGATTGTGCGAATGAATTAAAATGGATCGTACGAATGAATTAGAATGGATACATTCGTGCGAATAAATTAGAATGGATCGTACGAATGAATTAGAATGTATCGTACGAATGGATTAGAATGGATCCTACGAATGGATTAGAATGGATACCTTTGTGCATATGAATTAGAATGGATCGTATGAATGAATTAGAATGGATCGTAGAATGGATCGTACAAATGAATTAGAATGGATCGTACGAATGAATTAGAATAGATCATAGGAATGAATTAGAATGGATCGTGCAAATGAATTAGAATGGATCGGACGAATGAATTAGAATGGATCGTACGAATGAGTAAGAATGGATCGTACGAATAAAATAGAATAGATCGTACGAATGAATTAGAATGGATCGTACGAAGGAATTAGAATGGATCGTACGAATGAATTAGAATGGATATATTCGTGCAAATGAATTAGAATGGATCGTATGAATGTATTAGAATGGATCGTATGAGTGAATTAGAATGGATCGTACGAATGAATTAGAATGGATCGTATGAATGAATTAGAATTGATACATTCGTGTGAATGAATTAGAATGGATCGTATGAATGAATTAGAATAGATTTTGTGAATGAATAAGAACTGATCGTACGAATGAATTAGAATGGATACATTCGTGCGAATGAATTAGAATGAATTAGAATGGATCGGACGAATGAATTAGAATGGATCGTACGAATGAATTAGAATGGATCAAATGAATGAATTAGAATGGTTACATTCATGCGAATGAATTAGAATGGATCGTACGAATGGATTAGAATGGATCGTACGAATGGATTAGAATGGATACATTCGTGCGAATGAATTAGAATGGATCATACGAATGAGTAAGATTGGATCGTACGAATGAAATAGAATGGATTGTATAAATGAATTAGAATAGATCGTGCGAATGAATTTGAATGGATCGTACGAATGAATTAGAATGGATCGTGCTAATGAATTAGAATTGATCAAACGAATGAAATAGAATGGATTGTACGAATGATTTAGAATAGATCGTACGAATGAATTAGAATGGATCGTACGAATGATTTAGAATGGATACATTCGTGCGAATGAATTAGAATGGATCATACGAATGAGTAAGAATGAATCGTACGAATGAAATAGAATGGATTGTACGAATGAATTAGAATGGATTCGTACGAATGAATTAGAATGGATACATTCGTGCGATCCATTCTAATTCATTCATACGATCTATTCTAATTCATTCATACAATCCATTCTAATTCTTTCACACGATCCATTCTAATTCATTCGTACGATCCATTCTAATTCATTCGCACAATCCATTCTATTTCATTCGTACGATCCATTCTTACTCATTGGTACGATCCATTCTAATTCATTCGCACGAATGTATCCATTCTAATTCATTTGTACGAATCCATTCTAATTCATTCGTACAATCTATTCTATTTCATTCGTACGATCCATTCTTACTCATTCGTATGATCCATTCTAATTCATTCGGACGAATGTATCCATTCTAATTTATTCGTACGATCCATTCTAATTCATTCGTACGATCCATTCTAATTCATTCGTACGATCCATTCTAATTCATTCGTCCGATCCATTCTAATTCATTCGCACAAATGTATCCATTCTAATTCATTCGTACGATCCATTCTAATTCATTCGTACGATCCATTCTAATTCCTTCGTACGATCCTATCTAATTCATTCGTACGATCCATTCTAATTCATTCGTACGATCCATTCTAATTCCTTCGTACGATCCATTCTAATTCCTTCGTACGATCCATTCTAATTCATTCGTACGATCCATTCTAATTCATTCGTACGATCCATTCTAATTCATTCGCACAATCCATTCTAATTCATTCGCGCAATCTATTCTAATTCATTCGCACGATCCATTCTAATTCATTCGTACGATCCATTCTAATTCTTTCACATGATCCATTCTAATTCATTCGTACGATCCATTCTAATTCATTCATACGATCGATTCTAATTCATTCGTACGATCCATTCTAATTCATTCGTACGATCCATTCTAATTCCTTCGTACGATCCATTCTAATTCATTCATACAATCCATTCTAATTCTTTCACACGATCCATTCTAATTCATTCGTACGATCCATTCTTATTCATTCGTGCAATCCATTCTTTTTCATTCGTACGATCCATTCTTACTCATTCGTACGATCCATTCTAATTCATTCACACGAATGTATCCATTCGTACGAATGAATTAGAATAGATTGTACGAATGAATTAGAATGGATCGTACGAATGAATTAGAATGGATCGTACGAAGGAATTAGAATGGATCGTACGAATGAATTAGAATGGATCGTACGAATGAATTAGAATAGATTGTACGAATGAATTAGAATAGATCGTACGAAGGAATTAGAATGGATCGTACGAATGAATTAGAATGGATATATTCGTGCAAATGAATTCGAATGGATCGTATGAATGTATTAGACTGGATCGTATGAGTGAATTAGAATGGATCGTATGAAAGAATTAGAATGGATTGTATGAATGAATTAGAATGGATCGTACGAATGAATTAGAATGGATCGTGTGAATAAATTAGAATGGATCGGACGAATGAATTAGAGTGGATCATACGAATGAATTAGAATGGATCGTACGAAAAAATTAGAATGGATACATTCGTCCGAATGAATTAAAATGGATCATACGAATGAGTAAGAATGGATCGTACGAATGAAATAGAATAGATTGTACGAATGAATTAGAATGGATCGTGCGAATGAATTAGAATGGATCGTACGAATGAATTAGAATGGATCGTACGAATGAATTAGAATGGATCGTGCGAATGAATTCGAATGGATTGTACGAATGAATTAGAATGGATACCTTTGTGCAAATGAATTAGAATGGATCGTATGAATGAATTAGAATGGATCGTATGTGTGATTTAGAAGGGATAGTACGAATGAAGTAGAATGGATCGTATGAATGAATTAGAATGGATACATTCATGCGAATGAATTAGAATGGATCGTATGAATGAATTAGAATAGATTGTGTGAATGAATTAGAATGGATCATACGAATGAATTAGAATGGATACATTCGTGCGAATAAATTAGAATGGATCGTACGAATGAATTAGAATGTATCGTACGAATGGATTAGAATGGATCCTACGAATGGATTAGAATGGATACCTTTGTGCATATGAATTAGAATGGATCGTATGAATGAATTAGAATGGATCGTAGAATGGATCGTACGAATGAATTAGAATGAATTAGAATGGATCGTACGAATGAATTAGAATAGATCATAGGAATGAATTAGAATGGATCGTGCAAATGAATTAGAATGGATACATTCGTGTGAATGAATTAGAATGGATCGGACGAATAAATTAGAATGGATCGTACGAATGAGTAAGAATGGATCGTACGAATGAAATAGAATAGATCGTACGAATGAATTAGAATGGATCGTATGAAGGAATTAGAATGGATCGTACGAATGAATTAGAATGGATATATTCGTGCAAATGAATTAGAATGGATCGTATGAATGTATTAGAATGGATCAAATGAGTGAATTAGAATGGATCGTACGAATGAATTAGAATGGATCGTATGAATGAATTAGAATGGATACATTCGTGTGAATGAATTAGAATGGATCGGATGAATAAATTAGAATAGATTTTGTGAATGAATTAGGACTGATCGTGCGAATGAATTAGAATGGATACATTCGTGCGAATGAATTAGAATGGATCGGACGAATGAATTAGAATGGATCGTACGAATGAATTAGAATGGATCAAATGAATGAATTAGAATGGTTACATTCATGCCAATGAATTAGAATGGATCGTACGAATGGATTAGAATGGATAGTACGAATGGATTGGGATGGATACATTTGTGCGAATGAATTAGAATGGATCATACGAATGAGTAAGAATGGATCGTACGAATGAAATAGAATGGATTGTACGAATGAATTAGAATGGATCGTGCGAATGAATTTGAATGGATCGTACGAATGAATTAGAATGGATCATGCTAATGAATTAGAATTGATCGTACGAATGAAATAGAATGGATTGTACGAATGATTTAGAATGGATCGTACGAATGAATTAGAATGGATCGTACGAATGATTTAGAATGGATACATTTGTGCGAATGAATTAGAATGGATCATACGAATGAGTAAGAATGGATCGTACGAATGAAATAGAATGGATTGTACGAATGAATTAGAATGGATTCGTACGAATGAATTAGAATGGATACATTCGTGCGATCCATTCTAATTCATTCATACGATCTATTCTAATTCATTCATACAATCCATTCTAATTCTTTCACACGATCCATTCTAATTCATTCGTACGATCCATTCTAATTCATTCGCACAATCCATTCTATTTCATTCGTACGATCCATTCTTACTCATTGGTACGATCCATTCTAATTCATTCGCACGAATGTATCCATTCTAATTCATTCGTACGAATCCATTCTAATTCATTCGTACAATCTATTCTTTTTCATTCGTACGACCCATTCTTACTCATTCGTATGATCCATTCTAATTCATTCTGACGAATGTATCCATTCTAATTTATTCGTACGATCCATTCTAATTCATTCATACGATCCATTCTAATTCATTCATACGATCCATTCTAATTCATTCGTCCGATCCATTCTAATTCATTCGCACGAATGTATCCATTCTAACTCATTCGTACGATCCATTCTAATTCATTCGTACGATCCATTCTAATTCATTCGTACGATCCATTCTAATTCATTCGTACGATCCATTCTAATTCCTTCGTACGATCCATTCTAATTCATTCGTACGATCCATTCTAATTCATTCGTACGATCCATTCTAATTCATTCGTACGATCCATTGTAATTCATTCGTACGATCCATTCTAATTCCTTCGTACGATCCATTCTAATTCATTCGTACGATCCATTCTAATTCATTCGCGCAATCTATTCTAATTCATTCGTACGATCCATTCTAATTCATTCGTACGATCCATTCTAATTCATTCGCACGATCCATTCTAATTCATTCGCGCAATCTATTCTAATTCATTCGCACGATCCATTCTAATTCATTCGTACGATCCATTCTAATTCTTTCACACGATCCATTCTAATTCATTCGTACAATCCATTCTAATTCATTCGTACGATCTATTCTAATTCATACGTACGATCCATTCTAATTCATTTGTACGATCCTATCTAATTCATTCGTACGATCCATTCTAATTCATTCGTACGATCCATTCTAATTCCTTCGTACGATCCATTCTAATTCATTCGTACGATCCATTCTAATTCATTCGTACGATCCATTCTAATTCATTCGCACGATCCATTCTAATTCATTCGCACGATCCATTCTAATTCATTCGCGCAATCTATTCTAATTCATTCGCACGATCCATTCTAATTCATTCGTACGATCCATTCTAATTCTTTCACATGATCCATTCTAATTCATTCGTACGATCCATTCTAATTCATTCATACGATTGATTCTAATTCATTCGTACGATCCATTCTAATTCATTCGTACGATCCATTCTAATTCATTCATACAATCCATTCTAATTCTTTCACACGATCCATTCTAATTCATTCGTACGATCCATTTTTATTCATTCGTGCAATCCATTCTTTTTCATTCGTACGATCCATTCTTACTCATTCGTACGATCCATTCTAATTCATTCACACGAATGTATCCATTCGTACGAATGAATTAGAATAGATTGTACGAATGAATTAGAATGGATCGTACGAATGAATTAGAATGGATCGTACGAAGGAATTAGAATGGATCGTACGAATGAATTAGAATGGATCGTACGAATGAATTAGAATAGATTGTACGAATGAATTAGAATAGATCGTACGAAGGAATTAGAATGGATCGTACGAATGAATTAGAATGGATATATTCGTGCAAATGAATTAGAATGGATCGTATGAATGTATTAGAATGGATCGTATGAGTGAATTAGAATGGATCGTATGAATGAATTAGAATGGATTGTATGAATGAATTAGAATGGATCGTACGAATGAATTAGAATGGATCGTGTGAATAAATTAGAATGGATCGGACGAATGAATTAGAGTGGATCGTACGAATGAATTAGAATAGATCGTACGAATAAATTAGAATGGATACATTCGTCCGAATGAATTAAAATGGATCATACGAATGAGTAAGAATGGATCGTACGAATGAAATAGAATAGATTGTACGAATGAATTAGAATGGATCGTGCGAATGAATTAGAATGGATCGTACGAATGAATTAGAATGGATCGTACGAATGAATTAGAATGGATCGTGCGAATGAATTAGAATGGATCGTACGAATGAATTAGAATGGATACCTTTGTGCAAATGAATTAGAATGGATCGTATGAATGAATTAGAATGGATCGTATGAGTGATTTAGAAGGGATAGTACGAATGAAGTAGAATGGATCGTATGAATGAATTAGAATGGATACATTCGTGCGAATGAATTAGAATGGATCGTATGAATGAATTAGAATAGATTGTGCGAATGAATTAGAATGGATCATACGAATGAATTAGAATGGATACATTCGTGCGAATAAATTAGAATGGATCGTACGAATGAATTAGAATGTATCGTACGAATGGATTAGAATGGATCCTACGAATGGATTAGAATGGATACCTTTGTGCATATGAATTAGAATGGATCGTATGAATGAATTAGAATGGATCGTAGAATGGATCGTACGAATGAATTAGAATGAATTAGAATGGATCGTACGAATGAATTAGAATAGATCATAGGAAAGAATTAGAATGGATCGTGCAAATGAATTAGAATGGATACATTCGTGCGAATGAATTAGAATGGATCGGACGAATAAATTAGAATGGATCGTATGAATGAGTAAGAATGGATCGTACGAATGAAATAGAATAGATCGTACGAATGAATTAGAAAGGATCGTATGAAGGAATTAGAATGGATCGTACGAATGAATCAGAATGGATATATTCGTGCAAATGAATTAGAATGGATCGTATGAATGTATTAGAATGGATCAAATGAGTGAATTAGAATGGATCGTACGAATGAATTAGAATGGATCGTATGAATGAATTAGAATGGATACATTCGTGTGAATGAATTAGAATGGATCGGATGAATAAATTAGAATAGATTTTGTGAATGAATTAGGACTGATCGTACGAATGAATTAGAATGGATACATTCGTGCGAATGAATTAGAATGGATCGGACGAATGAATTAGAATGGATCGTACGAATGAATTAGAATGGATCAAATGAATGAATTAGAATGGTTACATTCATGCCAATGAATTAGAATGGATCGTACGAATGGATTAGAATGGATAGTACGAATGGATTGGGATGGATACATTTGTGCGAATGAATTAGATTGGATCATACGAATGAGTAAGAATGGATCGTACGAATGAAATAGAATGGATTGTACGAATGAATTAGAATGGATCGTGCGAATGAATTTGAATGGATCGTACGAATGAATTAGAATGGATCATGCTAATGAATTAGAATTGATCGTACGAATGAAATAGAATGGATTGTACGAATGATTTAGAATGGATCGTACGAATGAATTAGAATGGATCGTACGAATGATTTAGAATGGATACATTTGTGCGAATGAATTAGAATGGATCATACGAATGAGTAAGAATGGATCGTACGAATGAAATAGAATGGATTGTACGAATGAATTAGAATGGATTCGTACGAATGAATTAGAATGGATACATTCGTGCGATCCATTCTAATTCATTCATACGATCTATTCTAATTCATTCATACAATCCATTCTAATTCTTTCACACGATCCATTCTAATTCATTCGTACGATCCATTCTAATTCATTCGCACAATCCATTCTATTTCATTCGTACGATCCATTCTTACTCATTGGTACGATCCATTCTAATTCATTCGCACGAATGTATCTATTCTAATTCATTCGTACGAATCCATTCTAATTCATTCGTACAATCTATTCTTTTTCATTCGTACAACCCATTCTTACTCATTCGTATGATCCATTCTAATTCATTCTGACGAATGTATCCATTCTAATTTATTCGTACGATCCATTCTAATTCATTCGTATGATCCATTCTAATTCATTCATACGATCCATTCTAATTCATTCGTCCGATCCATTCTAATTCATTCGCACGAATGTATCCATTCTAACTCATTCGTACGATCCATTCTAATTCATTCCTACGATCCATTCTAATTCATTCGTAAGATCCATTCTAATTCATTCGTACGATCCATTCTAATTCATTCGTACGATCCATTCTAATTCCTTCGTACGATCCATTCTAATTCATTCGTACGATCCATTCTAATTCATTCGTACGATCCATTCTAATTCCTTCGTACGATCCATTCTAATTCATTCGTACGATCCATTGTAATTCATTCGTACGATCCATTCTAATTCCTTCGTACGATCCATTGTAATTCATTCGTACGATCCATTCTAATTCATTCGCACAATCTATTCTAATTCATTCGTACGATCCATTCTAATTCATTCGTACGATCCATTCTAATTCATTCGCACGATCCATTCTAATTCATTCGCGCAATCTATTCTAATTCATTCGCACGATCCATTCTAATTCATTCGTACGATCCATTCTAATTCTTTCACACGATCCATTCTAATTCATTCGTACGATCCATTCTAATTCATTCGTACGATCTATTCTAATTCATACGTACGATCCATTCTAATTCATTTGTACGATCCTATCTAATTCATTCGTACGATCCATTCTAATTCATTCGTACGATCCATTCTAATTCCTTCGTACGATCCATTCTAATTCATTCGTACGATCCATTCTAATTCATTCGTACGATCCATTCTAATTCATTCGTACGAACCATTCTAATTCATTCGCACGATCCATTCTAATTCATTCGCGCAATCTATTCTAATTCATTCGCACGATCCATTCTAATTCATTCGTACGATCCATTCTAATTTTTTCACATGATCCATTCTAATTCATTCGTACGATCCATTCTAATTCATTCATACGATCGATTCTAATTCATTCGTACGATCCATTCTAATTCATTCGTACGATCCATTCTAATTCCTTCGTACGATCCATTCTAATTCATTCATACAATCCATTCTAATTCTTTCACACGATCCATTCTAATTCATTCGTACGATCCATTCTTATTCATTCGTGCAATCCATTCTTTTTCATTCGTACGATCCATTCTTACTCATTCGTACGATCCATTCTAATTCATTCACACGAATGTATCCATTCGTACGAATGAATTAGAATGGATTGTACGAATGAATTAGAATGGATCGTACGAATGAATTAGAATGGATCGTACGAATGAATTAGAATTGATCGTACGAAGGAATTAGAATGGATCGTACGAATGAATTAGAATGGATCGTACGAATGAATTAGAATAGATTGTACGAATGAATTAGAATAGATCGTACGAAGGAATTAGAATGGATCGTACGAATGAATTAGAATGGATATATTCGTGCAAATGAATTAGAATGGATCGTATGAATGTATTAGAATGGATCGTATGAGAGAATTAGAATGGATCGTATGAATGAATTAGAATGGATTGTATGAATGAATTAGAATGGATCGTACGAATGAATTAGAATGGATCATGTGAATAAATTAGAATGGATCGGACGAATGAATTAGAGTGGATCGTACGAATGAATTAGAATGGATCGTACGAAAAAATTAGAATGGATACATTCGTCCGAATGAATTAAAATGGATCATACGAATGTGTAAGAATGGATCGTACGAATGAAATAGAATAGATTGTACGAATGAATTAGAATGGATCGTGCGAATGAATTAGAATGGATCGTACGAATGAATTAGAATGGATCGTACGAATGAATTAGAATGGATCATGCGAATGAATTCGAATGGATCGTACGAATGAATTAGAATGGATACCTTTGTGCAAATGAATTAGAATGGATCGTATGAATGAATTAGAATGGATCGTATGAGTGATTTAGAAGGGATAGTACGAATGAAGTAGAATGGATCGTATGAATGAATTAGAATGGATACATTCGTGCGAATAAATTAGAATGGATCGTATGAATGAATTAGAATAGATTGTGCGAATGAATTAGAATGGATCATACGAATGAATTAGAATGGATACATTCGTCCGAATAAATTAGAATGGATCGTACGAATGAATTAGAATGTATCGTACGAATGGATTAGAATGGATCCTACGAATGGATTAGAATGGATACCTTTGTGCATATGAATTAGAATGGATCGTATGAATGAATTAGAATGGATCGTAGAATGGATCGTACGAATGAATTAGAATGAATTAGAATGGATCGTACGAATGAATTAGAATAGATCATAGGAAAGAATTAGAATGGATCGTGCAAATGAATTAGAATGGATACATTCGTGCGAATGAATTAGAATGGATCGGACGAATAAATTAGAATGGATCGTACGAATGAGTAAGAATGGATCGTACGAATGAAATAGAATAGATCGTACGAATGAATTAGAATGGATCGTATGAAGGAATTAGAATGGATCGTACGAATGAATCAGAATGGATATATTCGTGCAAATGAATTAGAATGGATCGTATGAATGTATTAGAATGGATCAAATGAGTGAATTAGAATGGATCGTACGAATGAATTAGAATGGATCGTATGAATGAATTAGAATGGATACATTCGTGTGAATGAATTAGAATGGATCGGATGAATAAATTAGAATAGATTTTGTGAATGAATTAGGACTGATCGTACGAATGAATTAGAATGGATACATTCGTGCGAATGAATTAGAATGGATCGGACGAATGAATTAGAATGGATCGTACGAATGAATTAGAATGGATCAAATGAATGAATTAGAATGGTTACATTCATGCCAATGAATTAGAATGGATCGTACGAATGGATTAGAATGGATAGTACGAATGGATTGGGATGGATACATTTGTGCGAATGAATTAGAATGGATCATACGAATGAGTAAGAATGGATCGTACGAATGAAATAGAATGGATTGTACGAATGAATTAGAATGGATCGTGCGAATGAATTTGAATGGATCGTACGAATGAATTAGAATGGATCATGCTAATGAATTAGAATTGATCGTACGAATGAAATAGAATGGATTGTACGAATGATTTAGAATGGATCGTACGAATGAATTAGAATGGATCGTACGAATGATTTAGAATGGATACATTTGTGCGAATGAATTAGAATGGATCATACGAATGAGTAAGAATGGATCGTACGAATGAAATAGAATGGATTGTACGAATGAATTAGAATGGATTCGTACGAATGAATTAGAATGGATACATTCGTGCGATCCATTCTAATTCATTCATACGATCTATTCTAATTCATTCATACAATCCATTCTAATTCTTTCACACGATCCATTCTAATTCATTCGTACGATCCATTCTAATTCATTCGCACAATCCATTCTATTTCATTCGTACGATCCATTCTTACTCATTGGTACGATCCATTCTAATTCATTCGCACGAATGTATCTATTCTAATTCATTCGTACGAATCCATTCTAATTCATTCGTACAATCTATTCTTTTTCATTCGTACGACCCATTCTTACTCATTCGTATGATCCATTCTAATTCATTCTGACGAATGTATCCATTCTAATTTATTCGTACGATCCATTCTAATTCATTCGTATGATCCATTCTAATTCATTCATACGATCCATTCTAATTCATTCGTCCGATCCATTCTAATTCATTCGCACGAATGTATCCATTCTAACTCATTCGTACGATCCATTCTAATTCATTCCTACGATCCATTCTAATTCATTCGTAAGATCCATTCTAATTCATTCGTACGATCCATTCTAATTCATTCGTACGATCCATTCTAATTCCTTCGTACGATCCATTCTAATTCATTCGTACGATCCATTCTAATTCATTCGTACGATCCATTCTAATTCCTTCGTACGATCCATTCTAATTCATTCGTACGATCCATTGTAATTCATTCGTACGATCCATTCTAATTCCTTCGTACGATCCATTCTAATTCATTCGTACGATCCATTCTAATTCATTCGCGCAATCTATTCTAATTCATTCGTACGATCCATTCTAATTCATTCGTACGATCCATTCTAATTCATTCGCACGATCCATTCTAATTCATTCGCGCAATCTATTCTAATTCATTCGCACGATCCATTCTAATTCATTCGTACGATCCATTCTAATTCTTTCACACGATCCATTCTAATTCATTCGTACGATCCATTCTAATTCATTCGTACGATCTATTCTAATTCATACGTACGATCCATTCTAATTCATTTGTACGATCCTATCTAATTCATTCGTACGATCCATTCTAATTCATTCGTACGATCCATTCTAATTCCTTCGTACGATCCATTCTAACTCATTCGTACGATCCATTCTAATTCATTCGTACGATCCATTCTAATTCATTCGTACGATCCATTCTAATTCATTCGCACGATCCATTCTAATTCATTCGCGCAATCTATTCTAATTCATTCGCACGATCCATTCTAATTCATTCGTACGATCCATTCTAATTCTTTCACATGATTCATTCTAATTCATTCGTACGATCCATTCTAATTCATTCATACGATCGATTCTAATTCATTCGTACGATCCATTCTAATTCATTCGTACGATCCATTCTAATTCCTTCGTACGATCCATTCTAATTCATTCATACAATCCATTCTAATTCTTTCACACGATCCATTCTAATTCATTCGTACGATCCATTCTTATTCATTCGTGCAATCCATTCTTTTTCATTCGTACGATCCATTCTTACTCATTCGTACGATCCATTCTAATTCATTCACACGAATGTATCCATTCGTATGAATGAATTAGAATAGATTGTACGAATGAATTAGAATGGATCGTACGAATGAATTAGAATGGATCGTACGAATGAATTAGAATGGATCGTACGAAGGAATTAGAATGGATCGTACGAATGAATTAGAATGGATCGTACGAATGAATTAGAATAGATTGTACGAATGAATTAGAATAGATCGTACGAAGGAATTAGAATGGATCGTACGAATGAATTAGAATGGATATATTCGTGCAAATGAATTAGAATGGATCGTATGAATGTATTAGAATGGATCGTATGAGAGAATTAGAATGGATCGTATGAATGAATTAGAATGGATTGTATGAATGAATTAGAATGGATCGTACGAATGAATTAGAATGGATCATGTGAATAAATTAGAATGGATCGGACGAATGAATTAGAGTGGATCGTACGAATGAATTAGAATGGATCGTACGAAAAAATTAGAATGGATACATTCGTCCGAATGAATTAAAATGGATCATACGAATGAGTAAGAATGGATCGTACGAATGAAATAGAATAGATTGTACGAATGAATTAGAATGGATCGTGCGAATGAATTAGAATGGATCGTACGAATGAATTAGAATGGATCGTACGAATGAATTAGAATGGATCGTGCGAATGAATTCGAATGGATCGTACGAATGAATTAGAATGGATACCTTTGTGCAAATGAATTAGAATGGATCGTATGAATGAATTAGAATGGATCGTATGAGTGATTTAGAACAGATAGTACGAATGAAGTAGAATGGATCGTATGAATGAATTAGAATGGATACATTCGTGCGAATGAATTAGAATGGATCGTATGAATGAATTAGAATAGATTGTGCGAATGAATTAGAATGGATCATACGAATGAATTAGAATGGATACATTCGTGCGAATAAATTAGAATGGATCGTACGAATGAATTAGAATGTATCGTACGAATGGATTAGAAAGGATCCTACGAATGGATTAGAATGGATACCTTTGTGCATATGAATTTGAATGGATCGTATGAATGAATTAGAATGGATCGTAGAATGGATCGTACGAATGAATTAGAATGAATTAGAATGGATCGTACGAATGAATTAGAATAGATCATAGGAAAGAATTAGAATGGATCGTGCAAATGAATTAGAATGGATACATTCGTGCGAATGAATTAGAATGGATCGGACGAATAAATTAGAATGGATCGTACGAATGAGTAAGAATGGATCGTACGAATGAAATAGAATAGATCGTACGAATGAATTAGAATGGATCGTATGAAGGAATTAGAATGGATCGTACGAATGAATTAGAATGGATATATTCGTGCAAATGAATTAGAATGGATCGTATGAATGTATTAGAATGGATCAAATGAGTGAATTAGAATGGATCGTACGAATGAATTAGAATGGATCGTATGAATGAATTAGAATGGATACATTCATGTGAATGAATTAGAATGGATCGTATGAATAAATTAGAATAGATTTTGTGAATGAATTAGGACTGATCGTACGAATGAATTAGAATGGATACATTCGTGCGAATGAATTAGAATGGATCGGACGAATGAATTAGAATGGATCGTACAAATGAATTAGAATGATCAAATAAATGAATTAGAATGGTTACATTCATGCCAATGAATTAGAATGGATCGTACGAATGGATTAGAATGGATAGTACGAATGGATTGGGATGGATACATTTGTGCGAATGAATTAGAATGGATCATACGAATGAGTAAGAATGGATCGTACGAATGAAATAGAATGGATTGTACGAATGAATTAGAATGGATCGTGCGAATGAATTTGAATGGATCGTACGAATGAATTAGAATGGATCATGCTAATGAATTAGAATTGATCGTACGAATGAAATAGAATGGATTGTACGAATGATTTAGAATGGATCGTACGAATGAATTAGAATGGATCGTACGAATGATTTAGAATGGATACATTCGTGCGAATGAATTAGAATGGATCATACGAATGAGTAAGAATGGATCGTACGAATGAAATAGAATGGATTGTACGAATGAATTAGAATGGATTCGTACGAATGAATTAGAATAGATACATTCGTGCGATCCATTCTAATTCATTCATACGATCTATTCTAATTCATTCATACAATCCATTCTAATTCTTTCACACGATCCATTCTAATTCATTCGTACGATCCATTCTAATTCATTCGCACAATCCATTCTATTTCATTCGTACGATCCATTCTTACTCATTGGTACGATCCATTCTAATTCATTCGCACGAATGTATCCATTCTAATTCATTCGTACGAATCCATTCTAATTCATTCGTACAATCTATTCTTTTTCATTCGTACGACCCATTCTTACTCATTCGTATGATCCATTCTAATTCATTCTGACGAATGTATCCATTCTAATTTATTCGTACGATCCATTCTAATTCATTCGTACGATCCATTCTAATTCATTCATACGATCCATTCTAATTCATTCGTCCGATCCATTCTAATTCATTCGCACGAATGTATCCATTTTAACTCATTCGTACGATCCATTCTAATTCATTCGTACGATCCATTCTAATTCATTCGTAAGATCCATTCTAATTCATTCGTACGATCCATTCTAATTCATTCGTACGATCCATTCTAATTCCTTCGTACGATCCATTCTAATTCATTCGTACGATCCATTCTAATTCCTTCGTACGATCCATTCTAATTCATTCGTACGATCCATTGTAATTCATTCGTACGATCCATTCTAATTCCTTCGTACGATCCATTCTAATTCATTCGTACGATCCATTCTAATTCATTCGCGCAATCTATTCTAATTCATTCGTACGATCCATTCTAATTCATTCGTACGATCCATTCTAATTCATTCGCACGATCCATTCTAATTCATTCGCGCTATCTATTCTAATTCATTCGCACGATCCATTCTAATTCATTCGTACGATCCATTCTAATTCTTTCACACGATCCATTCTAATTCATTCGTACGATCCATTCTAACTCATTCGTACGATCTATTCTAATTCATACGTACGATCCATTCTAATTCATTTGTACGATCCATTCTAATTCCTTCGTACGATCCATTCTAATTCATTCATACAATCCATTCTAATTCTTTCACACGATCAATTCTAATTCATTCGTACGATCCATTCTAATTCATTCGTGCAATCCATTCTATTTCATTCCTACGATCCATTCTTACTTATTCGTACGATCCATTCTAATTCATTCACACGAATGTATCCATTCGTACGAATGAATTAGAATAGATTGTACGAATGAATTAGAATGGATCGTACGAATGAATTAGAATGGATCGTACGAAGGAATTAGAATGGATCGTACGAATGAATTAGAATGGATCGTACGAATGAATTAGAATAGATCGTACGAATGAATTAGAATGGATCGTACGAAGGAATTAGAATGGATCGTACGAATGAATTACAATGGATATATTCGTGCAAATGAATTAGAATGGATCGTATGAATGTATTAGAATGGATCGTATGAGTGAATTAGAATGGATCGTACGAATGAATTAGAATGGATCGTACGAATGAATTAGAATGGATCAAATGAATGAATTAGAATGGTTACATTCATGCGAATGAATTAGAATGGATCGTACGAATGGATTAGAATGGATCGTACGAATGGATTAGAATCGATACATTCGTGCGAATGAATTAGAATGGATCATACGAATGAGTAAGAATGGATCGTACGAATGAATTAGAATGGATCGTGCTAATGAATTAGAATTGATCGTACGAATGAAATAGAATGGATTGTACGAATGATTTAGAATGCATCGTACGAATGAATTAGAATGGATCGTACGAATGATTTAGAATGGATACATTCGTGCGAATGAATTAGAATGGATCATACGAATGCGTAAGAATGGATCGTACGAATGAAATAGAATGGATTGTACGAATGAATTAGAATGGATTCGTACGAATGAATTAGAATGGATACATTCGTGCGATCCATTCTAATTCATTCATACGATCTATTCTAATTCATTCATACAATCCATTCTAATTCTTTCACACGATCCATTCTAATTCATTCGTACGATCCATTCTAATTCATTCGCACAATCCATTCTATTTCATTCGTACGATCCATTCTTACTCATTGGTACGATCCATTCTAATTCATTCGCACGAATGTATCCATTCTAATTCATTCGTACGAATCCATTCTAATTCATTCATACAATCTATTCTATTTCATTCGTATGATCCATTCTTACTCATTCGTATGATCCATTCTTATTCATTCGGGCGAATGTATCCATTCTAATTTATTCGTACGATCCATTCTAATTCATTCGTACGATCCATTCTAATTCATTCGTACGATCCATTCTAATTCATTCGTCCGATCCATTCTAATTCATTCACACGAATGTATCCATTCTAATTCATTCGTACGATCCATTCTAATTCATTCGTACGATCCATTTTAATTCATTCGTAAGATCCATTCTAATTCATTCGTACGATCCATTCTAATTCATTCGTACGATCCATTCTAATTCCTTCATACGATCTATTCTAATTCATTCGTACGATCCATTCTAATTCATTTGTACGATCCATTCTAATTCATTCGTACGATCCATTCTAATTCATTCGCGCAATCTATTCTAATTCATTCATACGATCCATTCTAATTCATTCGTACGATCCATTCTAATTCATTCGCACGATCCATTCTAATTCATTCGCGCAATCTATTCTAATTCATTCGCACGATCCATTCTAATTCATTCGTACGATCCATTCTAATTCTTTCACACGATCCATTCTAATTCATTCGTACGATCCATTCTAATTCATTCATACGATCTATTCTAATTCATTCGTACGATCCATTCTAATTCATTCATACGATCCATTCTAATTCCTTCGTACGATCCATTCTAATTCATTCATACAATCCATTATAATTCTTTCACACGATCCATTCTAATTCATTCGTACGATCCATTCTAATTCATTCGTGCAATCCATTCTATTTCATTCGTACGATCCATTCTTCCTCATTCGTATGATCTATTCTAATTCATTCACACGAATGTATCCATTCGTACGAATAAATTAGAATAGATTGTACGAATGAATTAGAATGGATCGTACGAATGAATTAGAATGGATCGTACGAAGGAATTAGAATGGATCGGAGGAATGAATTAGAATGGATCGTACGAATGAATTAGAATAGATCGTACGAATGAATTAGAATGGATCGTACGAAGGAATTAGAATGGATCGTACGAATGAATTAGAATGGATATATTCGTGCAAATGAATTAGAATGGATCGTATGAATGTATTAGAATGGATCGTATGAGTGAATTAGAATGGATCATACGAATGAATTAGAATGGATCGTACGAATGAATTAGAATGGATCGTGTGAATGAATTAGAATGGATCGGACGAATGAATTAGAATGGATCGTACGAATGAATTAGAATGGATCGTACGAATAAATTAGAATAGATACATTCGTCTGAATGAATTAGAATGGATCATACGAATGAGTAAGAATGGATCGTACGAATGAAATAGAATAGATTGTACGAATGAATTAGAATGGATCGTGCGAATGAATTAGAATGGATCGTACGAATGAATTAGAATGGATCGTACGAATGAATTAGAATGGATCGTGCGAATGAATTCGAATGGATCGTACGAATGAATTAGAATGGATACCTTTGTGCAAATAAATTAGAATGGATCGTATGAATGAATTAGAATGGATCGTATGAGTGAATTAGAACGGATAGTACAAATGAAGTAGAATGGATCGTATGAATGAATTAGAATGGATACATTCGTACGAATGAATTAGAATGGATCATATGAATGAAGTAGAATAGATTGTGCGAATGAATTAGAATGGATCATACGAATGAAATAGAATGGATACATTCGTGGGAATAAATTAGAATGGATCGTACGAATGAATTAGAATGTATCGTACGAATGGATTAGAATGGATCCTAAGAATGGATTAGAATGGATACCTTTGTGCATATGAATTAGAATGGATCGTATGAATGAATTAGAATGGATCGTAGAATGGATCGTATGAATGAATTAGAATAGATCATAGGAATGAATTAGAATGGATCGTGCAAATGAATTAGAATGGATACATTCGTGCGAATGAATTAGAATGGATCGGACGAATGAATTAGAATGGATCGTACGAATGAGTAAGAATGGATCGTACGAATGAAATAGAATAGATCGTACGAATGAATTAGAATGGATCGTATGAAGGAATTAGAATGGATCGTACGAATGAATTAGAATGGATATATTCGTGCAAATGAATTAGAATGGATCGTATGAATGTATTAGAATTGATCGTATGAGTGAATTAGAATGGATCGTACGAATGAATTAGAATGGATCGTATGAATGAATTAGAATAGATACATTCATGTGAATGAATTAGAATGGATCGTATGAATGAATTAGAATAGATTTTGTGAATGAATTAGAACTGATCGTACGAATGAATTAGAATGGATACATTCGTGCGAATGAATTAGAATGAATTAGAATGGATCGGACGAATAAATTAGAATGGATCGTACGAATGAATTAGAATGGATCAAATGAATGAATTAGAATGGTTACATTCATGCGAATGAATTAGAATGGATCGAACGAATGGATTAGAATGGATCGTACGAATGGATTAGAATGGATACATTCATGCGAATGAATTAGAATGGATCATACGAATGAGTAAGAATGGATCGTACGAATGAAATAGCATGGATTATACGAATGAATTAGAATGGATCGTGCGAATGAATTTGAATGGATCGTACGAATGAATTAGAATGGATCGTGCTAATGAATTAGAATTGATCGTACGAATGAAATAGAATGGATTGTACGAATGATATAGAATGGATCGTACGAATGAATTAGAATGGATCGTACGATCTATTCTAATTCATTCATACGATCTATTCTAATTCATTCATATAATCCATTCTAATTCTTTCACCCGATCCATTCTAATTCATTCGTACGATCCATTCTAATTCATTCGCACAATCCATTCTATTTCATTCGTACGATCCATTCTTACTCATTGGTATGATCCATTCTAATTCATTCGCACGAATGTACCCATTCTAATTCATTCGTACGAATCCATTCTAATTCATTCGTACAATCTATTCTATTTCATTCGTACGATCCATTCTTACTCATTCGTATGATCCATTCTAATTCATTCGGATGAATGTATCCATTCTAATTTATTCGTACGATCCATTCTAATTCATTCGTACGATCCATTCTAATTCATTCGTACGATCCATTCTAATTCATTCGCACGAATGTATCCATTCTAATTCATTCGTACGATCCATTCTAATTCATTCGTAACTCATACGATCCATTCTAATTCATTCGTACGATCCATTCTAATTCCTTCGTACGATCCATTCTAATTCATTCGTACGATCCATTCTAATTCATTCGTACGATCCATTCTAATTCCTTCGTACGATCCATTCTAGTTCATTCGTACGATCCATTCTAATTCATTCGCGCAATCTATTCTAATTCATTCGTACGATCCATTCTAATTCATTCGTACGATCCATTCTAATTCTTTCGCACGATCCATTCTAATTCATTCGCGCAATCTATTCTAATTCATTCGCACGATCCATTCTAATTCATTCGTACGATCCATTCTAATTCTTGCACACGATCCATTCTAATTCAATCGTACGATCCATTCTAATTCATTCGTACGATCTATTCTAATTCATTCGTTCGATCCATTCTAATTCATTTGTACGATCCATTCTAATTCCTTCGTACGATCCATTCCAATTCATTCATACAATCCATTCTAATTCTTTCACACGATCCATTCTAATTCAATCGTACGATCGATTCTTATTCATTCGTGCAATCCATTCTATTTCATTCGAACGATCCATTCTTACTCATTCGTACGATCCATTCTAATTCATTCACTCAAATATATCCATTCGTACGAATGAATTAGAATAGATTGTACGAATGAATTAGAATGGATCGTACGAATGAATTAGAATGGATCGTACGAAGGAATTAGAATGGATCGTACGAATGAATTAGAATAGATCGTACGAATGAATTAGAATGGATCGTACGAAAGAATTAGAATGGATCGTACGAATGAATTAGAATGGATATATTCGTGCAAATGAATTAGAATGGATCGTATGAATGTATTAGAATGGATCGTATGAGTGAATTAGAATGGATCGTACGAATGAATTAGAATGGATTGCATGAATGAATTAGAATGGATCGTACGAATGAATTAGAATGGATCGTGTGAATGAATTAGAATGGATCGGACGAATGAATTAGAATGGATCATACGAATAAATTAGAATGGATACATTCGTCCGAATGAATTAGAATGGATCATACGAATGAGTAAGAATGGATCGTACGAATGAAATAGAATAGATTGTACGAATGAATTAGAATGGATCGTGCGAATGAATTAGAATGGATCGTACGAATGAATTAGAATGGATCGTACGAATGAATTAGAATGGATCGTGCGAATGAATTCGAATGGATCGTACGAATGAATTAGAATGGATACCTTTGTGCAAATGAATTAGAATAGATCATATGAATGAATTAGAATGGATCGTATGAGTGAATAGAACGGATAGTACTAATGAAGTAGAATAGATCGTATGAATGAATTAGAATGGATACATTCGTGCGAATGAATTAGAATGGATCGTATGAATGAATTAGAATAGATTATGCGAATGAATTAGAATGGATCGTACGAATGAATTAGAATTGATACATTCATGCGAATAAATTAGAATGGATCGTACGAATGAATTAGAATGTATCGTACGAATGGATTAGAATGGATCCTACAAATGGATTAGAATGGATACCTTTGTGCATATGAATTAGAATGGATCGTATGAATGAATTAGAATGGATCGTAGAATGGATCGTACGAATGAATTAGAATGAATTAGAATGGATCGTACGAATGAATTAGAATAGATCATAGGAATGAATTAGAATGGATCACGCAAATGAATTAGAATGGATACATTCGTGCGAATGAATTAGAATGGATCGGACGAATGAATTAGAATGGATCGTACGAATGAGTAAGAATGGATCGTACGAATGAAATAGAATAGATCGTATGAATTAATTAGAATGGATCGTACGAAGGAATTAGAATGGATCGTACGAATGAATTAGTATGGATATATTCGTGCAAATGAATTAGGATGGATCGTATGAATGTATTAGAATGGATCGTATGAGTGAATTAGAATGGATCGTACGAATGAATTAGAATGGATCATATGAATGAATTAGAATGGATACAATCGTGTGAATGAATTAGAATGGATCGTATGAATGAATTAGAATAGATTTTGTGAATGAATTAGAACTAATCGAACGAATGAATTAGAATGGATACATTCATGCGAATGAATTAGAATGGATCGGACGAATGAATTAGAATGGATCGTACGAATGAATTAGAATGGATCAAATGAATGAATTAGAATGGTTACATTCATGCGAATGAATTAGAATGGATCGTACGAATGGATTAGAATGGATCGTACGAATGGATTAGAATGGATACATTCGTGCGAATGAATTAGAATGGATCATACGAATGAGTAAGAATGGATCGTACGAATGAAATAGAATAGATTGTACGAATGAATTAGAATGGATCGTGCGAATGAATTTGAATGGATCGGACGAATGAATTAGAATGGATCGTGCTAATGAATTAGAATTGGTCGTACGAATGAAATAGAATGGATTGTACGAATGATTTAGAATGGATCGTACGAATGAATTAGAATGGATCGTACGAATGATTTAGAATGGATACATTCTTGCGAATAAATTAGAATGGATCATACGAATGAGTAAGAATGGATCGTACGAATGAAATAGAATGGATTGTACGAATGAATTAGAATGGATTCGTATGAATGAATTAGAATGGATACATTCGTGCGATCCATTCTAATTCATTCATAAGATCTATTCTAATTCATTCATACAATCCATTCTAATTCTTTCACACGATCCATTCTAATTCATTCGTACGATCCATTCTAATTCATTCGCACAATCCATTCTATTTCATTCGTACGATCCATTCTTACTCATTGGTACGATCCATTCGAATTCATTTGCACGAATGTATCCATTCTAATTCATTCGTACAAATCCATTCTAATTCATTCGTACAGTCTATTCTATTTCATTTGTACGATCCATTCTTACTCATTCGTATGATCCATTCTAATTCATTCGGACGAATGTATCCATTCTAATTTATTTGTACGATCCATTCTAATTCATTCGTACGATCCATTCTAATTCATTCGTACGATCCATTCTAATTCATTCATCCGATCCATTCTAATTCATTCGCACGAATGTATCCATTCTAATTCATTCGTACGATCCATTCTAATTCATTCGTACGATCCATTCTAATTCATTCGTACGATCCATTCTAATTCCTTCGTACGATCCATTCTAATTCATTCGTACGATCCATTCTAATTCATTCGTACGATCCATTCTAATTCATTCGTACGATCCATTCTAATTCATTCGCGCAATCTATTCTAATTCATTCGTACGATCCATTCTAATTCATTCGTACGATCCATTCTAATTCATTCGCACGATCCATTCTAATTCATTCGCGCAATCTATTCTAATTCATTCGCACGATCCAATCTAATTCATTCGTACGATCCATTCTAATTCTTTCACACGATCCATTCTAATTCATTCGTACGATCCATTCTAATTCATTCGTACGATCTATTCTAATTCATTCGTACGATCCATTCTAATTCATTCGTACGATCCATTCTAATTCCTTCGTACGATCCATTCTAATTCATTCATACAATCCATTATAATTCTTTCACACGATCCATTCTAATTAGAATTAGAATGGATTGTATGAATGAATTAGAATGGATTGTATGAATGAATTAGAATGGATCGTATGAATGAATTAGAATGGATCATACGAATTAATTAGAATGGATCTTACGAATGAATTAGAATGGATCGTACAAATGAATTAGAATGGATCGTACAAATGAATTAGAATGGATACATTCGTGCGAATGAATTAGAATGGATCGAGCACGAATGTATCCATTCTAATTCATTCGTACGATCCATTCTAATTCATTAATATGATCCATTCTAATTCATTCGTACGATCCATTCTAATTCATTCGTCCGATCCATTCTAATTCATTTTCACGAATGTATCCATTCTAATTCATTCGTACGATCCATTCTAATTCATTCGTACGATCCATTCTAATTCATTCGTACGATCCATTCTAATTCATTCGTACGATCCATTCTAATTCATTCATACGATCCATTCTAATTCATTCATTCGTACGATCCATTCTAATTCATTCGTACAATCCATTCTAATTCATTCGCACGATCCATTCTAATTCATTCATAGAATCCATTCTAATTCATTCGTACAATCCATTCTAATTCTTTCATACGATCCGTTCTAATTCATTCGTACGATCCATTCTAATTCACTCATACGATCCATTCTAATACATTCATACGATCCATTCTAATTCATTTGCACGAATATATCCATTCTAATTCATTCGTACGATCCATTCTAATTCATTCGTACGATCCATTCTAATTCATTCGTAAGATTCATTCTAATTCATTCGTACGATCCATTCTAATTCATTCGTACGATCCATTCTAATTCCTTCGTACGAATGAATTAGAATGGATACATTTGTGCGAATGAATTAGAATGGATTGTACGAATGAATTAGAATGGATCGTATGAATAAATTAGAATGGATCGTACGAATGAATTAGAATGGATCTTACGAATGAATTAGAATGGATCGTACGAATGAATTAGAATGGATCGTACGAATGAATTAGAATGGATATATTCGTGCAAATGAATTAGAATGGATCGTATGAATGTATTAGAATGGATCATATGAATGAATTAGAATAGATCGTACGAATGAATAAGAATGGATCGTACGAAGGAATTAGAATGGATCGTACGAATGAATTAGAATGGATCGTATGAATTAGAATGGATATTTTCGTGCAAATGAATTAGAATGGATCGTATGAATGTATTAGAATGGATCGTATGAGTGAATTAGAATGGATCGTACGAATGAATTAGAATGGATCGTATGAATGAATTAGAATGGATACATTCGTGCGAATGAATTAGAATTGATCATACGAATGAATTAGAATGGATCGTGCGAATGAATTAGAATGGATCGTACGAATGAATTAGAATGGATCGTACGAATGAACTAGAATGGATACATTCGTGCGAATGAATTAGAATGGATCGTACGAATGAATTTGAATGGATCGTACGAATGAATTCGAATGGATCGTGCTAATGAATTAGAATGGATCGTACGATCTATTCTAATTCTTTTGCACGAATGTATCCATTCTAATTTATTCGCACGAATGTATCCATTCTAATTCATTCGTATGATCCATTCTAAATCATTCGTACAGTCCATTCTATTTCATTCGTACGATCAATTCAAATTCATTAGCACGATCCATTCTAATTCATTCATACGATCCATTCTAATTCATTCGTACCATCCATTCTAATTCATTCGCACGAATGTATTCATTCTAGTTCATTCGTACGATCCATTCTAATTCATTCGTACGATCCATTCTAAGTCATTCGCACGATCCATTCTAATTCATTCGTACGATCAATTCTAATTCGTTCACACGAATGTATCCATTCTAATTCATTCATACGATCCATTCTAATTCATTCGTACGATCCATTCTAATTCACTCATACGATCCATTCTAATACATTCATACGATCCATTCTAATTCATACGATCCATTCTAATTCATTCGTAGGATCCATTCTAATTCCTTCGTACGATCCATTCTAATTCATTCGTACGATCCATTCTAATTCATTCGTACGATCCATTCTAATTCATTCGTAAGATCCATTCTAATTCATTCGTACGATCCATTCTAATTTATTCGTACGATCCATTCTAATTCATTCGCACGAATGTATCCATTCTAGTTCATTCATACGATCCATTCCAATTCATTCGTACGATCCATTCTAATTCATTCGTACGAATGTATCCATTCTAATTCATTTGTATAATCCATTCTAGTTCATTCGCACGATCCATTCTAATTCATTTGTACGATCCATTCTAATTCATTCGTATGATCCATTCTAATTCATTCATATGATCCATTCTAATTAATTCGTATGATCCATTCTAATTCATTCGTACGATCCATTCTAATTCATTTGCACGAATATATCCATTCTAATTCTAATTCATTAGCACGATCTATTCTAATTCATTCATACGATCCATTCTAATTCATTCGCACGAATGTATCCATTCCAATTCATTCATACGATCCATTCTAATTCATTCGCACGATCCATTCTAATTCATTAGCACGAATATATCCATTCTAATTCATTCGCATGATCCATTCTAATTCATTCGCACGATCCATTCTAATTCATTCGTACGATCCATTCTAATTCATTCATACGATCCATTCTAATTCATTCGCACGAATGTATCCATTCTAATTCATTAGCACGATCCATTATAATTCATTCGTATGATCCATTCTAATTCCTTCGTACGATCCATTCTAATTCCTTCGTATCCATTCTAATTCACTCATACGATCCATTCTAATTCATTCATACGATCTATTCTAATTCATTCATACAATCCATTCTAATTCTTTCACACGATCCATTCTAATTCATTCGTACGATCTATTCTAATTCATTCGCACAATCCATTCTAATTCATTCGCACGAATGTATCCATTCTAAATCATTCGTACAATCCATTCTATTTCATTCGTACGATCCATTCTTACTCATTGTACGAATGAATTAGAATGGATCCTACGAATGAATTAGAATGGATCGTGTGAAAGAATTAGAATAGATCGTACGAATGAATTAGAATGGATACATTCGTGTGAATGAATTAGAATGGATACATTCGTCCGAAAGAATTAGAATAGATCGTATGAATGAATTAGAATGGATCCTATGAATGAATTAGAATTGATCGTACGAATGAAATAGAATGGATTGCACGAATGATTTAGAATGGATCGTACGAATGAATTAGAATGGATCGTGTGAAAGAATTAGAATGGATTGTATGAATGAATTAGAATGGATCGTACGAATGAATTAGAATGGATCGTACGAAGGAATTAGAATGGATCGTACGAATGTATTAGAATGGATCCTATGAATAAATTAGAATGGATCGTGCGAATGAATTAGAATGGATCGTACGAATGAATTAGAATGGATCGTGCTAATGAATTAGAATTGATCGAACGAATGAATTAGCATGGATCGTGCTAATGAATTAGAATGGATCGTGCGAAAGAATTAGAATGGAACGTACGAATGAATTAGAATGGATCGTACGAATGAACTAGAATAGATATATTCGTGCGAATGAATTAGAATGGATCGTACGAATTAATTAGAATGGATCGTACGAATGAATTAGAATGGATACATTCATGCGAATGAATTAGAATGGATCGTACGAATGAATTAGAATGGATCGTGCGAATGAATTAGAATGGATCGTACGAATGAATTAGAATGGATTCGTACGAATGAATTAGAATGGATACATTCGTGCGTACGAATGCATTAGAATGGATAATACGAATGAATTAGAATAGATTGTATGAATGAATTAGAATGGATCGTACGAATGAATTAGAATGGATCATATGAATTAATTAGAATGGATCATACGAATGAATTAGAATGGATCGTACGAATGAATTAGAATGGATCGTACGAATGAATTAGAATGGACACATTCGTGCGAATGAATTAGAATGGATTGTGCGAATGAATTAGAATGGATCGTACGAATGAATTAGAATGGATCATATTAATGAATTAGAATGGATCGTACGAATGAATTAGAATGGATACATTCGTGCGAATGAATTAGAATGGATCGTGCACGAATGTATCCATTCTAATTCATTCGTACGATCCATTCTAATTCATTAATATGATCCATTCTAATTCATTCGTACGATCCATTCTAATTCATATGCACAAAGGTATCCATTCTAATCCATTCGTAGGATCCATTCTAATCCATTCGTACGATCCATTCTAATTCATTCGTACGATCCATTCTAATTCATTCGCTCGAATGTATCCATTCTAATCCATTCGTACGATACATTCTAATTTATTCGCATGAATGTAACAATTCAAATTCATTCATTTGATCCATTCTAATTCATTCGTACGATCCATTCTAATTCATTCGTCCGATCCATTCTAATACATTCGCACGAATGTATCCATTCTAATTCATTCGTACGATCCATTCTAATTCATTCGTACGATCCATTCTAATTCATTCGTAAGATCCATTCTAATTCATTCGTACGATCCATTCTAATTCATTCGTACGATCCATTCTAATTCATTCGCACGAATGTATCCATTCTAGTTCATTCGTACGATCCATTCTAATTCATTCGTACGATCCATTCTAATTCATTCGCACGATCCATTCTAATTCATTCGTACGATCAATTCTAATTCATTCGCACGAATGTATCCATTCTAATTCATTCGTACGATCCATTCTAATTCATTCGTACGATCCATTCTAATTCATTCGTCCGATCCATTCTAATTCATTCGCACGAATGTATCCATTCTAGTTCATTCGTACGATCCATTCTATTTCATTCGTACGATCCATTCTTACTCATTCGTATGATCCATTCTAATTCATTCGGACGTATGTATCCATTCTAATTTATTCGTACGATCCATTCTAATTCATTCGTACGATCCATTCTAATTCATTTGTATGATCCATTCTAATTCATTCGTCCGATCCATTCTAATTCATTCGCACGAATGTATCCATTCTAATTCATTTGTACGATCCATTCTTATTCATTCGTACGATCCATTCTAATTCATTCGTCAGATCCATTCTAATTCATTCGTACGATCCATTCTAATTCATTCGTACGATCCATTCTAATTCATTCGTACGATCCATTCTAATTCATTCGCACGAATGTATCTATGCTAGTTCATTCGTACGATCCATTCTAATTCATTTGTACGATCCATTCTAATTCATTCGCACGATCCATTCTAATTCATTCGTACGATCAATTCTAATTCATTCGCACGAATGTATCCATTCTAATTCATTCGTACGTTCCATTCTAATTCATTCGTACGATCCATTCTAATTCATTCATACAATCCATTCTAATTCTTTCACACGATCCATTCTAATTCATTCGTAGGATCAATTCTAATTCATTCGTACAATCTATTCTATTTCATTCGTATGATCCATTCTTACTCATTCGTATGATCCATTCTAATTCATTCGCACGAATGTATCCATTCTAATTCATTCGTATGAATCCATTCTAATTCATTCGTCCAATCCATTCTATTTCATTCGTACGATCCATTCTTACTCATTCGTATGATTCATTCTAATTCATTCGTAAGATCCATTCTAATTTATTCGTACGATCCATTCTAATTCATTCGCACGATCCATTCTAATTCATTCATACAATCTATTCTAATTCATTCCGTACGATCCATTCTAATTCATTCGCTCGAATGTATCCATTCTAATCCATTCTTACGATCCATTCTAATCCATTCGTACGATCCATTCTAATTCATTCGCATGAATGTAACCATTCTAATTCATTCATTTGATCCATTCTAATTCATTCGTACGATCCATTCTAATTCATTAGCACGATCCATGCTAATTCATTCGTTCGATCAATTCTAATTCATTAGCACGATCCATTCTAATTCATTCATACGATCCATTCTAATTCATTCGCACGATCCATTCTAATTCATTCATCGGATCCATTCTAATTCATTCATACGATCTATTCTAATTCTTTCGCACGAATGTATCCATTCTAATTCATTCGCACGAATGTATCCATTCTAATTCATTCGTACGAATCCATTCTAATTCATTCGTACAATCTATTCTATTTCATTCGTACGATCCATTCTAGTTCATTCGTACGATCCATTCTAATTCATTCGTACGATCTATTCTAATTCATTCGTATGATCCATTCGAATTAATTCGAATGATTCATTCTAATTCATTCGTATGATCCATTCTAATTCATTCAAACAATCCATTCTAATTCATTCGCACGAATGTATCCATTCTAATTAATTCGTTCGATCCATTCTAATTCATTCGTATGATCCCTTCATATTCATTCGCACGATCCAGTCTAATGGATACGCACGATCCATTCTAATTCATTCGCACGAATGTATCCATTCTAATTCATTCATACGATCCATTCTAATTCATTCGTACGATCCATTCTAATTCATTCGCACAAATGTATCCATTCTAATTCATTCGTACGATCCATTCTAATTCATTCGTACGATCAGTTCTAATTCATTCACAAAATCTATTCTAATTCATTCATACGATCCACTCTAATTCATTCGCACGATCCATTCTAATTCATTCGTACGATCCAATCTAATTTTTTCACACGATCCATTCTAATTCATTCGTACGATCCATTCTAATTCATTCGCACGATCCATTCTAATTCATTCGTACGATCCATTCTAATTCATTCATACGATCCATTCTAATTCATTCGTACGATCCATTCTAATTCATTCGCACAAATGTATCCAATCTAATTCATTCATACGATCCATTCTTACTCATTCGTATGATCCATTCTATTTCATTCGTACGATCTATTCTAATTCATTCATACGATCCATTCTAATTCATTCGTACGATCCATTCTAATTCCTTCGTACGATCCATTCTAATTCATTCGTACGATCCATTCTAATTCATTCATACAATCCATTCTAATTCTTTCACACGATCCATTCTAATTCATTCGTACGATCCATTCTAATTCATTCGTGCAATCCATTCTATTTCATTCGTACGATCCATTCTTACTCATTCATACGATCCATTCTAATTCATTCACACGTACGATCCATTCTTACTCATTCGTACAATCCATTCTTACTCATTCATACGATCCATTCTTACTCATTCATACGATCCATTCTAATGAATTAGAATAGATTGTATGAATGAATTAGAATGGATCGTACGAATGATATAGATTGGAACATACGAAGGAATTAGAATGGATCGTACGAATGAATTAGAATGGATTGTACGAATGAATTAGAATAGATCGTACGAATGAATTAGAATGGATCGTACAATGGAATTAGAATGGATCGTACGAATGAATTAAACTGGATCGTACGAATGAATTTGAATGGATACATTTGTGCGAATGAATCTAAATGGATTGTATGAATGAATTACAATAGATCGTACGAATGAATTAGAATGGATCGTACGAATGAATTAGAATAGCTCATACGAATGAATTAGAATAAATCGTATGAATGAATTAGAATGGTTACATTCGTGCGAATGAATTAGAATAGATCGTACGAATGAATTAGAATGGATCGTACGAATAAATTAGAATGGATCGTGGGAATGAATTAGAATGGATCATACGAATGAATTAGAATGGATCCACCGAATAAGTTAGAATGGATCATACGAATGTATTAGAATGGATTGTACGAATGAATTAGAATGGATAAATGAAATAGAATGGATTGTATGAATGAATTAGAATAGATCGTGCAAATGAATTAGAATGGATCGTACGAATGAATTAGAATGGATCGTACGAATGAACTAGAATGGATACATTCGTGCGAATGAATTAGAATGGATCGTACGGATGAATTAGAATGGATCATACGAATGAATTAGAATAGATCTTACGAATGAATTAGAATGGATCGTACGAATGAATTAGAATGGATCGTACGAATAAATTAGAATGGATCGTGGGAATGAATTAGAATGTATCGTACGAATGAATTAGAATGGATCCACCGAATGTGAATGGATCATACGAATGAATTAGAATTGATCGTACGAATGAATTAGAATAGATCGTACGAATGAATTAGAATGGATCATACGAATGAGTAAGAATGGATCGTATGAATGAATTAGATTTGATACATTTGTGCGAATGAATTAGAATGGATCGGACGAATGAATTAGAATTAGAATGGATTGTATGAATGAATTAGAATGGATCGTACGAATGAATTAGAATGGATCATACGAATTAATTAGAATGGATCATACGAATGAATTAGAGTGGATTGTACGAATGAATTAGAATGGATCGTACGAATGAATTAGAATGGATACATTCGTGCGAATGAATTAGAATGGATTGTGCGAATGAATAAGAACAGATCGTGCGAATGAATTAGAATGGATCGTACGAATGAATTAGAATGGATCGTGCGAATGAATCAGAATGGATCGTACGAATGAATTAGAATGGATACATTTGTGCGAATGAATTAGAATGGATCGAACGAATGAATTTGAATGGATCGTATGAATGAATTAGAATGGATCGTACGAATGAATTAGAATGGATCGTGCGAATGAATTAGAATGGATCGTACGAATGAATTAGAATGGATCGTGTGAAAGAATTAGAATGGATCGTACGAATGAATTAGAATGGATCGTGCGAATGAATTAGAATGGATCGTACGAATGAATTAGAATGGATCGTATGAATGAATTAGAATGGATCATACGAATGAATTAGAATGGATCAAGCGAATGAATTAGAATGGATCGTACGAATGAATTCGAATGGATTGTACGAATGAACTAGAATGGATACATTCGTGCGAATGAATTAGAATGGATCGTACGAATGAATTAGAATGGATCGTACGAATGAATTTGAATGGATCTTACGAATAAATTAGAACGGATCGTACGAATGAATTAGAATGGATCGTACGAATGAATTAGAATGGATACATTCGTGCGAATGAATTAGAATGGATCAGACGAATGAATTAGAAGGGATATATTCGTGCAAATGAATTAGAATGGATCGTATGAATGTATTAGAATGGATCGTATGAGTGAATTAGAATTGATCGTACGAATGAATTAGAATGGGGCGTGCGAATGAATTAGAATGGATCGTAGGAATGAATTAGAATGGATCGTACGAATGAACTAGAATGGATACATTCGTGCGAATGAATTAGAATGGATCGTATGAATGAATTAGAATGGATCGTACGAATGAATTAGAATGGATCGTGCTAATGAATTAGAATTGATCGTACGAATGAAATAGAATGGATTATACGAATGATTTAGAATGGATCATACGAATGAATTAGAATGGATACATTCGTGCGAATGAATTAGAATGGATACATTCGTGCGAAAGAATTAGAATAGATCGTATGAATGAATTAGAATGGATCCTATGAATGAATTAGAATGGATCGTGCGAATGAATTAGAATGGATCGTGCTAATGAATTAGAATTGATCGAACGAATGAATTAGCATGGATCGTGCTAATGAATTAGAATGGAACGTACGAATGAATTAGAATGGATCGTGTGAAAGAATTAGAATGGATTGTATGAATGAATTAGAATGGATCGTATGAATGTTTTCGAATAGATCGTATGAATTCATTCTAATTCATTCATACAATCCATTCTAATTCTTTCACACGATCTATTCTGATCCATTCTACGATCCATTCTAATTCATTCGCACAATCCATTCTATTTCATTCGTACGATCCATGCTTACTCATTCGTACGATCCATTCTAATCCATTCTTATTCATTCATACAATCCATTCTAATTCTTTCACACGATCCATTCTAATTCATTCGTAGGATCCATTCTAATTCATTCAAACAATCTATTCTATTTCATTCGTACGATCCATTCTTACTCATTGGTACGATCCATTCTAATTCATTACATTCTAATTCATTCGCTCGAATGTATCCATTCTAATCCATTCGTACGATCCATTCTAATCCATTCGTACGATCCATTCTAATTCATTCTAGTTCATTCATACAATCCATTCTAATTTATTCGCATGAATGTAACCATTCTAATTCATTTGCACGATCCATTCTAATTCATTCCTATGATCTATTCTAATTCATTCGTACGATCCATTCTAATTCATTCTAATTCATTCGTACGATCCATTCTAATTCATTCGTATATTCCATTCTAATTCATTAGCACGATCCATGCTAATGAATTAGAATGGATCGTGTGAATGAATTAGAATGGATCGTATGAATGAATTAGAATAGATCGTGCGAATGAATTCGAATGGATCGCATGATCCATTCGAATAGAATGGATCGTATGAATGAATTAGAATGGATCAGGCGAATGAATTAGAATGGATTGTAGGAATGAATTAGAATGGATCGTATGAATGAATTAGAATGGATCGTATGAATGAATTAGAATGGATCGTGCGAATGAATTAGAATGGATCGTACGAATGAATTAGAATGGATCGTACAAATGAATTAGAATGGATCATACGAATGAATTAGAATGGATCATACGAATGAGTAAGAATGGATCGTACGAATGAAATAGAATGGATTGTACGAATGAATTAGAATGGATACATTCGTGCGAATGAATTAGAATGGATCGTACGAATGAATTAGAATGGATTGTACGAATGAATTAGAATGCATCGTACGAAAGAATTAGAATGGATATATTCGTGCGAATGAATTAGAATGGATCGTACGAATGAATTAGACTGGATCGTATGAATGAATTTGAATGGATACATTTGTGCGAATGAATCTAAATGGATTGTATGAATGAATTACAATGGATCGTACGAATGAATTAGAATGGATCATACGAATGAATTAGAATGGATCAAATGAATGAATTAGAATGGTTACATTCATGCGAATGAATTAGAATGGATCGTACGAATGGATTAGAATAGATCGTATGAGTGAATTAGAATGGATACGAAGGAATTAGAATGGATCGTACGAAGGAATTAGAATGGATCATACGAATGAAATAGAATGGATCGTACGAAGGAATTAGAATAGATCGTACGAAGGAATTAGAATGCATTCATATGATCCATTCTAATTCATTTGGACGAATGTATCCATTCTAATTTATTCGTACGATCCATTCTAATTCATTCGTACAATCCATTCTAATTCATTCGTACGATCCATTCTTACTCATTCGTATGATCCATTCTAATTCATTCATACGATCCATTCTAATTTATTTGCACGAATGTATCCATTCTATTCGTAGGATCCATTCATACGATCCATTCTAATTTATTCATACAATCCATTCTAATTCTTTCACACGATCTATTCTATTTCATTCGTACGATCCATTCTAATTCATTCGTACGATCCATTCTAATTCATTCGTACGATCCATTCTAATTCATTCGTACGATCCATTCTACGATCCATTCTAATTCATTTGTATCCATTCTATTTCATTCGCACGATCCATTCTAATTCATTCGCGCAATCTATTCTAATTCATTCGTACGATCCATTCTAATTCATTCGTACGATCCATTCTAATTCATTCATACAATCCATTCTAATTTATTCGCACGAATGTATCCATTCTAATTCATTTGAACGATCCATTCTAATTCATTCCTATGATCTATTCTAATTCATTCGTACGATCCATTCTAATTCATTCTAATTCATTCGTACGATCCATTCTACGATCCATTCTAATTAATTCGTATATTCCATTCTAATTCATTAGCACGATCCATGCTAATGAATTAGAATGGATCGTATGATCCAATCTAATTCATTCGTACGATCTATTCTAATTCTTTCGCACGAATGTATCAATTCTAATTCATTCGCGCGAATGTATCCATTCTAATTCATTCGTACGATCCATTCTAAATCATTCGTACAATCGATTCTATTTCATTCGTACGATCAATTATCATACATTCGTACGATCCATTCTAATTCATTCGCACGATCCATTCTAATTCATTCATAGGATCCATTCTAATTCATTCATACGATCTATTCTAATTCTTTCGCACGAATGTGTCAATTCTAATTCATTCGCGCGAATGTATCCATTCTAATTCATTCGTACGATCCATTCTAATTCATTCGTACGATCCATTCTAATTCATTCATACGATCTATTCTAATTCATTCAAACAATCCATTCTAATTCTTTCACACGATCCATTCTAATTCATTCGTACGATCCATTCTAATTCACTCGCACAATCCATTCTATTTTATTCGTACGATCCATTCTTACTCATTGGTACGATCCATACTAATTCATTTGAATGAATGTATCCATTCTAATTCATTCGTACGAATCCATTCTAATTCATTCGTACAATCCATTCTATTTCATTCGTACGATCAATTCTTACTCATTCGTATGATCCATTCTAATTCATTCGCACGAATGTATCCATTCTAAATTATTCGTACGATCCATTCTAATTCATTCGTACGATCCATTCTAAATCATTCGTACAATCGATTCTATTTCATTCGTACGATCAATTATCATTCATTCGTACGATCTATTCTAATTCATTCATACAATCCATTCTAATTCTTTCACACGATCCATTCTAATTCATTCGTAGGATCCATTCTAATTCATTCGTACAATCTATTCTATTTCATTCGTACGATCCATTCTTACTCATTCGTATGATCCATTCTAATTCATTCGGACGAATGTATCCATTCTAATTACATCCATTCTAATTAATTCGTACGATCCATTCTTACTCATTCGTATGATCCATTCTAATTCATTCGTACGATCCATTCTAATTCATTCGCACGATCCATTCTAATTCATTCATAGGATCCATTAGACTGGATCGTGCGAATGAATAAGAATGGATCATACGAATGAATTAGAATGGATCGTACGAATTAATTAGAATGGATACATTCATGCGAATGAATTAGAATGGATTGTATGAATGAATTAGAATGGATCGTACGAATTAATTAGAATGGATCATACGAATTAATTAGAATGGATCATACGAATGAATTAGAATGGATCGTACAAATGAATTAGAATGGATCGTACGAATGAACTAGAATGGATCGTACGAATGAACTATAATGGATACATTCGTGCGAATGAATTAGAATGGATCATACGAATGAATTAGAATGGATCTTACGAATGAATTAGAATGGATCGTACGAATGAATTAGAATGGATCGTACGAATGAATTAGAATGGATACATTCGTGCGAATGAATTAGAATGGATCGGACGAATGAATTAGAATGGATCGTACGAATGAATAAGAATGGATCAAATGAATGAATTAGAATGGTTACATTCATGCGAATGAATTAGAATGGATCGTACGAATGGATTAGAATGGATCGTACGAATGGATTAGAATGGATACATTCGTGCGAATGAATTAGAATGGATCGTACGAATGAATTAGAATGGATCGTATGAGTGAATTAGAATGGATACGAAGGAATTAGAATGGATCGTACGAAGGAATTAGAATGGATCATACGAATGAAATAGAATGGATCGTACGAAGGTATTAGAATGGATCGTACGAAGGAATTAGAATGGATCGTACGAATGAATTAGAATGGATATATTCGTGCAAATGAATTAGAATGGATCGTATGAATGAATTAGAATGGATCGTATGAGTGAATTAGAACGGATAGTACGAATGAAGTAGAATGGATCGGATGAATTAATTAGAATGGATACATTCGTGCGAATGAATTAGAATAGATTGTATGAATGAATTAGAATAGATTGTGCGAATGAATTAGAATGAATCATACGAATGAATTAGAATGGATACATTCGTGCGAATAAATTAGAATGGATTGTATGAATGAATTAGAATGGATCGTACGAATGAATTAGAATGGACCGTACGAATAAATTAGAATAGATTGCGCGAATGAATTAGAATGGATCGTGCGAATGAAATAGAATGGATACAAATGAATTAGAATGGATCATAAGAATAAATTAGAATGACGATCCATTCTTACTCATTTGTATGATCCATTCTAATTTATTCGCACGAATGTATCCATTCTAATTCATTCGTACGTCTAATTCATTCGTACGGTCCATTCTAATTCATTCGCACAATCCATTCTATTTCATTCATACGATCCATTCTTACTCATTCGTATGATCCATTATGGATACATTCGTGCGAATGAATTAGAATGGATCATACGAATGAGTAAGAATGGATCGTACGAATGAAATAGAATGGATTGTGCGAATGAATTAGAATGGATCGTACGAATGAATTAGAATGGATCGTGTGAAAGAATTAGAATGGATTGTATGAATGAATTAGAATAGATCGTATGAATGAATTAGAATGGATCGTACGAATGAATTAGAATGGATCGTACGAATGAATTAAAATGGATCGTACGATTGAATTAGAATGGATACATTCGTGCGAATAAATTAGAATGGATACATTCGTGCGAAAGAATTAGAATAGATCGTATGAATGAATTAGAATGGATCCTATGAATGAATTAGAATGGATCGTGCGAATGAATTAGAATGGATCATACGAATGAATTAGAATGGCTCGTGCTAATGAATTAGAATTGATCGAACAAATGAATTAGCATGGATCATGCAAATGAATTAGAATGGAACGTACGAATGAATTAGAATGGATCGTGTGAAAGAATTAGAATGGATTGTATGAATGAATTAGAATGAATTCGTACGATCCATTCGAATTCATTCGCACGATCGATTCTAATTCATTCATACGATCCATTCTAATTCATTCATACAATCCATTCTAATTCTTTCACATGATCCATTCTAATTCATTCGTAGGATCCATTCTAATTCATTCGTACAATCTATTCTATTTCATTCGTACGATCCATTCTTACTCATTCGTATGATCCATTCTAATTCATTCGGACGAATGTATCCATTCTAATTTATTCATACGATCCATTCTAATTCATTCGAACAATCCATTCTATTTCATTCGTACGATCCATTCTAATTCATTCGTCCGATCCATTCTAATTCATTCGCACGAACGTATCTGTGGGGGAAAATCTTCGTGCCGACCCGAAGACTCTCGCAGCACCAGTCAATTGAAATTGAAGTTGACGTTGGAGATCGTTGGTCGATCTGTTGATCGAAGTTGAAGTCTTTGATATGTAAACAGAGATGCAATCAGAGAGATTATTGACACGAGGTGTGATCTCGGAGTTCAGCCGAAGCCTACGTCTCCGTGCTATAGGGAGCAACCCGAATTCACTAACACTTATGCTGGAGTGATCTCGACAGGCCGAGTATCACTGTAAACACTGATCTCTTCGAGAGAGAGAAGAAGATCAAAGAGAGGTGGAAGATGGGTAGTTGGAAATCCCAGAGCTCTGGTTTTTAGAACTGAGAATTCGATCTCTTTAGAATCGATCCTTTTATATTTGAAGACTCTGCTATTTATAGGATTTTCTGGTGGTAAACGGCGGTCTCTGCTGCCGTATCTGGGGATCCTCCAGGTAAGGCTGGTGGGCTCCGCTGCCGTTTTAGGGGGCCCACCAGGCAGGGCCGGTGGGTCCCGCTGTGGTATTCGGGGGCCCACCAGGCAGGGCCGGTGGGGCCCGCTGTTTGCAGACTTCTTGCCAAAATTTGCACCCACAGTTACCCCCTCCAAGTTAGCTAGAGTACGTTCTGGCTGGCTTGGATTTGGTACAAAAAACAGCAACATCCTGTCTAAAGAAGGTACAATGGCTTGCCAAGTGTTAGCGCCAAAAAAAAGATTTGATCGGTCAAATTTTGACCGATCGGTCAATTTTGACCGATCGGTCAATTTCAACCGGTCAAGGATCGAGTGATCGGTCAAAAAACACGGTTTTTTGACCGATCCAGTGGAATTTTGACCGATCGGTTGATTTTGACCGATCGGTCAATTTTGACCGATCGGTCAAATTTGACCGATCGGTTAAATTTGACCGAACGGTCAATTTCAACCGGTCAAGGATCGAGTGATCGGTCAAAAAACATGGTTTTTTGACCGATCCAGTGGAAATTTGACCGATCGGTTAATTTTGACCGATCGGTTAATTTTGACCGATCGGTCAAATTTGACCGATCGGTTAAAATTTGACCGAACGGTCAATTTCAACCGGTCAAGGATCGAGTGATCGGTCAAAAACATGGTTTTTTGGCCAGATCTAGTAGAAAATTGACCGATCGGTTGGTTTTGGCCGAACGGTTATGTTTTAACCGTTCGGCTAAAATCAGCCGGTCAGGGTTTGGGTGATCGGCAAAAACCCTCAGTTTTTTGGCCAGATCTAGTAGAAAATCGACCGATCGGTTGATTTTGGCCGAACGGTCATATTTGACCGTTCGGCTAAAATCAGCCGGTCAGGGTTTGGGTGATCGGCAAAAACCCTCAGTTTTTGGCCAGATCTAGTAGAAAATCGACCGATCGGTTGATTTTGGTCGAACGGTCATATTTGACCGTTCGGCTAAAATCAGCCGGTCAGGGTTTGGGTGATCGACAAAAACCCTCAGTTTTTGGCCAGATCTAGTAGAAAATCGACCGATCGGTTGATTTTGGCCGAACGGTCATATTTGACCGTTCGACTAAAATCAGCCAGTCAGGGTTTGGGTGATCGGCAAAAACCCTCAGTTTTTGGCCAGATCTAGTAGAAAATCGACCGATCAGTTGATTTTGGTCGAACGGTCATATTTGACCGTTCGGCTAAAATCAGCCGGTCAGGGTTTGGGTGATCGGCAAAAACCCTCAATTTTTGGCCAGATCTAGTAGAAAATCGACCGATCGGTTGATTTTGGCCGAACGGTCATATTTGACCGTTCGGCTAAAATCAGTCGGTCAGGGATTGGGTGATCGGTAAAAACTCAGTTTTTGGCCAGATCTAGTAGAAAATCGACCGATCGGTTGATTTTGGCCGAACGGTCATATTTGACCGTTCGGCTAAAATCAGCCGGTCAGGGTTAGTTTTGAACCTGTACTTTCGAAGAAGTGGTATAGCTTGTTCTTCTCCTTTGATCTTTGGCAGTCTTGAATATTGATGGAGTTTGATTTTTTTCTTGCTTTTGCATCTTTGGTCTTTTTTGAATGGTTCTTCTGAACCGACGGTCCGGTTCACTCGGACCGGTGGTTTGCTTGGATCGTTGGTTTGCTCGGACCGGTGGTCTGACGTTTCGCCTGGTCGCGACTGTTCGCCTGGTCGCGACTGTTCGCCTGGTTTTGCGCTTGCTACGGATGGATGCCACGTGTACCTACAAAAACACGCGATTTGATATGGTGAAGACACGTGTCTTCTCGATTTGTGCACCTGTTTTACCCTGGGTATATAAGTTTCACTGGCTGTCATTTTTCGCCTCACGCTTCCAAAAAATTTTCGAAGTCCAGATTCTTTGCTCCCGATTTCTTGCTCATTTCCTTTCGATCGGTCAAATGGCATCTTCGGGCAGTTCGAAGAAGGGTGCTGTTCCATCCAAGAGAAAGGGGAAGGAAGTTGTTGAGGAAGCGACTGTTTCGAAGGGCCGTGGCAAAGGCAGGGCCGAATTGATCGAACTTGGTCAACTTGGTAAGAGGCATCAGGGAGTTGGATTTGCTTCAGCCCCATCAAGGCCAGAGCAGATCCCCAAGGCCAAGTTTGTCCTCCGCCCTCAATTTCCTCTATCGGTGGAACCAGAATTTGGGTATAACATAGGGGGCAAACTCACAGATGCGAAGAGGGAGAAACTGCATAAGCTGCTGGCATGTTTTACTGAGGGGAAGTCCCGGCCAGCGCTTCCAGGAATTCTGTCAGCTTTTGGTATTGACAGGCGGACAGTCTTTGTCTCGTGGGCGAGCAAAGAGCAGGTGATGGGAACTATCGTCACGATCGGCCAGCTCAACTGTGGACTGCGCCTTCCACTGCCTCCTTTCGCTGCGAGGCTATTGAATATTTCTGGTCTCTGTCCCGGGCAGGTGACTGGAAATTCCTGGAGGATCATCTACGCTTTCTGTCGCGTAGAGTCAGACTTCCAGGAGGAGCTGAGGAAATGCTATTCCAGCATTCCCGAAGGTGAAGAAGCTCGGATTGAGTTCGGATATTTCTTTTACCATTACAGATGGGCCTGGAGGAAAGATAGCCCCTTCTATTATCTGACGGGTGTCTCTGCTCTGCGCCCAATCATCGATACCATCGGCTCCGACAAACTGTACACGGACTGGCCGCTGTCGGTGTCGGGTGCCTGGACTCCAATGTCAGTCCCGGAGGTTCCTCGGTACAAGGTGCAGGATGAGACTGACATGTTCTCTGCAGGAGGAGCTCTCGCGTGGCCTCCGGAGCAGGTGGGGTCTCTCGACAACCTTTTCTTGGAGTTGACATGTGGGACCAGATCTTGGAAGCAATTTTCGAATTGCCCAGTCCGGCATGGCAAGGCCAACCTCCTCCACCGATCGAAGCTTTGTTACGAAGACAATGAGGTTATCTACTCCGACTACGAGGAGGATCCTCAATCTGGAAAAATTATTAGAAGACTTCGATTCGAGAAGAAATCTTATGGAGCCAGGCGCAGCTTGCCCTCGAAGGAGAAGCTGGTAATTCCAAAGGGCCCGGCGAAGAAGAAGAGAAAAGTCCCCATCAAGCAGGAGGAGGATGAGGAGGAAAAGAAAAATGAAGATGACGAAGAGGAGGTAGAGAGGGAGAAGGAGGGCGAAGATAAGGAGAATGAGGGCACAGGCAGCGACGGGGAAGACGAAGAAGATTGTGAAGATGAAGATGAAGATGATGAAAATGGGGGTGGTGAGGAAGAAATTCCTACCACCCCCACTGATGGTGGTCAAGGATATGGGGGTGGTGAGGAAGGAATTCCTCCCACCCCCACTGGTGGTGCCGATGAGGAATCGCAGCCTATCCTCATAAACGAGGATAAGGCTCACAGGATGGAGGAAGTTCTGGATGCAACGGGCGATGGCCCAAGGGTGATTCCCTCCTACGACTTCGGGGAATTGAAGAAGAACCCCCTGCGCTTCAAGATTAGGATATCGGGGAGTGGTGGGGTTGGAAGCAACCCTACACCCCTTGATATGATACCTCCCGAGATTCCCCGCCTGGAAGGGGCAACCCCAAGTGGGGGTGTGGAGGTTGAACAACCCCCACCACCCTCACGATCTCTGGCTGACGAAGTAGCTGCCATGGTGGCAGGGCTCGACCATTCGAGCGGGCATGAGGACGAAGGGGGAGCTTCACCTCCTCGAGACGTTCCCTCTCCTGCTCATTTGGAGAGAGGAAGTCGGGTTGGTGAAGCCACTCCTCAACCCTTGCCAGAGTCAACCCCCACCAAGGAGAAGTCGACCCCCAAGGGTAAGAGCTCCGACAGTGGGAAGGGAAAGGCTCCTCAAGTCGAGGCTTCAGGTATATGTATTAACCTGTCTTGATTGATTGTCTTGTCTTTGAAGCTTGAAGCTTGAAAATATACTAACACTTAGAATTGCTGCATGGATTATAGGTACACCTGCTGGCCCGGCTAAGAAGATAAGGGTCTTGATTGATTGTCTTGTCTTTGAAGCTTGAAGCTTGAAAATATACTAACACTTAGAATTGCTGCATGGATTGTAGGTACACCTGCTGGCCCGGCTAAGAAGATAAGGAGTTTGGGTGATGTTGACATCAACCATCCTACTAACACGATCCGGAAACTTTGCAATCTTCCGGAAGCCACTTTTGAAGAAGCCTTCGATCGGCTTGAAGTAGTGGTATGTGTATATGCTCGATCAATTATTCGAATTGTGTCTTTGAGATAATTCTAACTCTTTGTCCATCTGCAGACTGGAGCCTGTTTGAGAATTGCAAGCAAGCTCTCCAGGAAGGCAGGAGAACGAGAGGCCACCTCTGAGGTGTCTCGTTTGACAACTGAACTGAAGGCTGTGGGCAAGGAAAGAGATGAACTGAGAGAGCTCCTGACTTCGAAGAAAACCTCTCTCAAAGCCAAGATTGAGGATCTTCGCAAGGGGAAGCTGGAGATCAAGGGGCTGCAGGATCGTTGTGAGGCGCAGAGTCACGAGCTTGAATCCTTGAAGAATCGACTCTCCAAGGTTGAGGACGTGTCCTGCGGTCGCACTATCGAGATCACAGAGCTGAAGGAACAACTTGCTACTCAGCACGCTGCCTTCGCTGCCAGAGAGGAGACTTCCAAGAAGGCCCTGGAGCATGCGCTGTCTGAATGCAAGGTTTACAAGGAAACAGCAGAGAAGGCGGCAGAGGCACTCAGGGCACATGTCAGCAGTGTCCGATCTTCGAAAGCTTCGGTTGCGAGTAAGCCTCGTGGCGAATCTGAAGGAGAGAAGTCACGTGCTCCAAGCGTAGTCAAACCCTGATGTATTTCTACCTTTTCTTTGTTGTTCACTTGTAACTCTTGACATGTAGCAGTATACTCCTGTACTTGATCAATATTTTGATAATAGAGATTTTTGATGTTTGAAATTGAATGTCTTGTGTCAAACTCTTTGAATGCTGTATTCTGGATAATCTTGGAGCGCTTGAAGGTACATACATTTGAATGTAAGGGGCTGAGTCGCAACTTGATCACCCAAACTGTTGAGTAACTTGAAAATTGAAGGTTGTCGTAGCAAAACTTGAAATCGTTAACATTTGCACGTAAAGGGTCGTGTCGCAACACGAGGCCCTAAACTTGTTAAACGACCTGATAGCTTGAAATTGAGAGTTGTGCTGTTTCACAACCCGAAACCGTTTAACATTTGCACGTAAAGGGTCGTGTCGCAACACGAAGCCCTAAACTTGTTAAACGACCTGGTAGATTGAAATTGAGAGTTGTGTTGTTTCACAACCCGAAATCGTTTAACATTTGCACGTAAAGGGTCGTGTCGCAACACGAGGCCCTAAACTTGTTAAACGACCTGGTAGATTGAAATTGAGAGTTGTGCTGTTTCACAACCCGAAATCGTTTAACATTTGCACGTAAAGGGTCGTGTCGCAACACGAGGCCCTAAACTTGTTAAACGACCTGGTAGATTGAAATTGAGAGTTGTGCTGTCTCAACTTGAATTTGCTTGAAGGTTTGAAACTGAATGTTGCACTGTCTCATAACTCAGAATTCGAACGGACAAGTAGACATTTGAGAGCAATCTTTATTCAGCATAGAATTTACATCATAGATAGTACAAGTTAAGATTCCAAGCATTTCAAGCCTGTGGCAGTCGATAGAATCCTTTGGGTCCTTCTGATTTGACTTTGTATAGACCTTCCCAGTTGGGAGCTAGTTTCCAGCTGCTGTGTTCTCTGGCAATACGAATGGTTGCTTGAAAGTTGACCCTCTCCAACTCCCAGATATTTCAATCTCGAGGGAGATTTTCACTGTTGATGTTTGAAGGAATGATCTTGCCTGTCTTTGACAAATTCTTGAAGATGACCTCCATGTAACAAGTCTTCCAAATGATATCTTAACCGGAGGCACTGATCAGTAGAATGGCCGTGACTGCGATAGAAATCACAGTAGATGGGTTTGTCTGCAGTGACTTTAGTGTCAGGCTGCAGTGGATTAGGCCATCGTAGGAACTCTTCATGCTGAATTCGATCGAGGATCTGTTCGATTGGTAGATTCCATTTGGTAAAAGTAGTCTTCTTTGGAGGAGATCGGCGTCCATCGTTTCTTGATCGCTTAGGTGCGGGATGAACCTCTGCCTCTGCGTTGTAGGATCTGGTAACATATTTTGTAGTTTCCCTTTCGGCAGGTCGCCTCTTCGTCTCTCGTCCCTTTCGGGCAACTTGATCATCCTCAACCTCAATTTCCCGTTGGATTCGATCAAACATTAAACCCAAGGAAAGAGGAGGATTGCGAATGAAGTCGTTGTAGATGTGCATGTCGAAACGGAGTGTATTCTGGAAAGCTAACATGATAGCTTCATCATCCAGATGCCTCCCAGAGAGGGCAGCGTGCTCATTGCGAAATCTCCTTGTGAAGCTGCGGAGACTCTCGTCGGAACCCATCCTTAACCGATAGAGGGAATCGAGCTTCTTCTCCGGCTTTAAATTAAGTTGATAATGTTGTACAAAGAGATTGGCTAAGACGCTGAACTGAGTAATGGATCCAGCTCGAAGGTTATGGTACCAATCGAGGGATGGCTCATCGAGGCTCCCGGCGAAGGTGCGGCAGAGCACGTTGTTCTCTTCTTCATGCGGCGTCAGGGCTTGTTTGAAAGAGAGTATATGGAGACTTGGATCTCCTCTAATACAGTTGAATTTGGGGAGGATAGGAGTTCTCCATCCTCTTGGAAAGGTGGTCTCGAAGAGACTTCGATGTAGAGGCCCGGTAGAGGAGTAACCGTCCCTACGACCGTGTCCTCGACCTAGAGGTGGGTCAAGAGGCAAGATCGCAAGGTCTTGCTCGGGCATTGAAGTATTTGCCGGTTGGAGTCGATGTCGAAGGTCCGATCCAAGTCCACATTGAAGTGGAATGGACGGGGAAACTCGGCTTTTCGAAGGACCGCCTTTCATTTGGTGCCTCCTTGGTGCATTGAGATTTGATGGAGCCTTCTTGTCGCAGTTGCGGCCGGAAGACGATTGGGAAGACTCGTCATCAAGGCGATCCCAAACACTTTGCTTCCAAAGAGCAGCAGAGGGAGTTGGGTCGCGTCGAATCCTCTCGAGGGCAGCAGTGCCCATTGATCTCCGTTGCTCGGAGTGGACTGAGCGTTGTGGAAGATTGATCCTCTCGCTTGTAGAGGGGATAGGAAGAGCGATTCCAGCCTCAGAGGCTGCCTTCTTCAGAGCATCCCTCTCAGCAGTGAGGGTGGCATTCTGCTTTGCCAATTGGAGCAGCTGGAAGTCGACTGCCGAAATTTGGTAGGTTGATGGAGGGTCTTCAGCTGGAGCTGGTGTTGTTTGTCCAATCGACTGTCGCACGGGGTGGGCGATAGGTCGATCGACAGATCTGCCGCTCCCTGAACGAACCCCCATCTCGGGGACAGCAAGGGGCTGTCCGAAGTTGAGTCTTTGACTCATTGAACGAGTCTCAGGACGTGGTTGTTGTTGAGTGTTACTTCCTTCTGGTTGACCCTGATGCTTTGTTCTCGCCATTCAGAGAGCGAAGGGTGCAACGAGAGTGCCTACGTCCGATCAGTTGTCTGATCAACCGAGGAGGCGAGGAAGTTTGGCTATCAAGATAGGTTGTATGCTTAATCGATCAAGTAGTAGTGGAAAGAGCTCGACTTTTTGCTCGGATCCCACAGACGGCGCCAAACTGTGGGGGAAAATCTTCGTGCCGACCCGAAGACTCTCGCAGCACCAGTCAATTGAAATTGAAGTTGACGTTGGAGATCGTTGGTCGATCTGTTGATCGAAGTTGAAGTCTTTGATATGTAAACAGAGATGCAATCAGAGAGATTGTTGACACGAGGTGTGATCTCGGAGTTCAGCCGAAGCCTACGTCTCCGTGCTATAGGGAGCAACCCGAATTCACTAACACTTATGCTGGAGTGATCTCGACAGGCCGAGTATCACTGTAAACACTGATCTCTTCGAGAGAGAGAAGAAGATCAAAGAGAGGTGGAAGATGGGTAGTTGGAAATCCCAGAGCTCTGGTTTTTAGAACTGAGAATTCGATCTCTTTAGAATCGATCCTTTTACATTTGAAGACTCTGCTATTTATAGGATTTTCTGGTGGTAAACGGCGGTCTCTGCTGCCGTATCTAGGGATCCTCCAGGTAAGGCTGGTGGGCTCCGCTGCCGTTTTAGGGGGCCCACCAGGCAGGGCCGGTGGGTCCCACTGTGGTATTCGGGGGCCCACCAGGCAGGGCCGGTGGGTCCCGCTGTGGTATTCGGGGGCCCACCAGGCAGGGCCGGTGGGGCCCGCTGTTTGCAGACTTCTTGCCAAAATTTGCACCCACAGTATCCATTCTAATTCATTCGTACGATCTATTCTAATTCATTCGTACGATCCATTCTAATTCATTCATAAGATCCATTCTAATTCATTTGTACGATCCATTCTAATTCATTCGTACGATCCATTCTAATTCATTCGCACGAATGTATCCATTCTAGTTCATTCGTACGATCCATTCTAATTCATTCGTACGATCCATTCTAATTCATTCGCACGATCCATTCTAATTCATTCGTACGATCCATTCTAATTCATTCATACGATCCATTCAAATTCATTCGTACGATCCATTCTAATTCATTCGCACAAATGTATCCATTCTAATTCATTCGTATGATCCATTCTAATTCATTCACATGATCCATTCTAATTCATTCGTACGATCCATTCTAATTCTTTCACATGATCCATTTTAATTCATTCGTACGATCCATTCTAATTCATTCGCACGATCCATTCTAATTCATTCGTACGATCCATTCTAATTCATTCATACGATCCATTCTAATTCATTCGTACAAATGTATCCATTCTAATTCATTCGTACGATGCATTCTAATTCATTCGCACGATCCATTCTAATTTATTCGTACGATCCATTCTAATTCATTCGCACGATCTGTTCTTATTCATTCGCACAATCCATTCTAATTCATTCGCACGAATGTATCCATTCTAATTCATTCGTACGATCCATTCTAATTCATTCGTACGATCCATTCTAATTCATTCGTATGATCCATTCTAATTAATTCGTATGATCCATTCTAATTCATTCGTACGATCCATTCTAATTCATTCATACAATTCATTCTAATTCATTCGTACGATCCATTCTAATTCACTCATACGATCCATTCTAATACATTCATACGATCCATTCTAATTCATTTGCACGAATATATCCATTCTAATTCATTCGTACGATCCATTCTAATTCCTTCGTACGATCCATTCTAATTCATTCGTACGATCTATTCTAATTCATTCGTACGATCTATTCTAATTCATTCGTACGATCCATTCTAATTCTTTCGTACGATCCATTCTAATTCTTTCGTACGATCCATTCTAATTCATTCGTACGATTCATTCTAATTCATTCGTACCATCTATTCTAATTCATTCGTACGAATGGATACATTCGTGTGAATGAATTTGAATGGATCGTACGAATGAGTAAAAATGGATCGTACGAATGAAATAGAATGGATTGCACGAATAAATTAGAATGGATCGTACGAATGAATTAGAAAGGATCGTGTGAAAGAATTAGAATGGATTGTATGAATGAATTAGAATGGATCGTACGAATGAATTAGAATGGATCGTACGAAGGAATTAGAATGGATCGTACGAATGAATTAGAATGGATCGTACGAATGAATTAGAATAGATCGTACGAATGAATTAGAATGGATCGTACGAAGGAATTAGAATGGATCGTACGAGTGAATTAGAATGGATAAATTCGTGCAAATGAATTAGAATGGATCGTATGAATGTATTAGAATGGATCGTATGAGTGAATTAGAATGGAACGAACGAATGAATTAGAGTGGATCGTATGAATGAATTAGAATGGATACATTCGTGTGAATGAATTAGAATGGATCGTATGAATGAATTAGAATAGATTTTGTGAATGAATTAGAACTGATCGTACGAATGAATTAGAATGGATACATTCGTGCGAATGAATTAGATTGGATTGTATGAATGAATTAGAATGGATCGTACGAATGAATTAGAATGGATCGTATGAGTGAATTAGAATGGATACGAAGGAATTAGAATGGATCGTACGAAGGAATTAGAATGGATCATACGAATGAAATAGAATGGATCGTACGAAGGAATTAGAATGGATCGTACGAAGGAATTAGAATGGATCGTACGAATGAATTAGAATGGATATATTCGTGCAAATGAATTAGAATGGATCGTATGAATGAATTAGAATGGATCGTATAAGTGAATTAGAACGGATAGTACGAATGAAGTAGAATGGATCGTATGAATGAATTAGAATGGATACATTCATGCGAATGAATTAGAATGGATCGTATGAATGAATTAGAATGGATCGTACGAATGAATTAGAATGGATCGTACGAATGAATTAGAATAGATTGCACGAATGAAATAGAATGGATCATACGAATGAATTAGAATGGATCGTACGAAGGAATTAGAATGGATCGTACGAATGAATTAGAATGGATCGTACGAATGAATTAGAATGGATCGTACGAAGGAATTAGAATGGATCGTACGAATGAATTAGAATGGATCGTACGATTGAATTAGAATGGATCATACGAATGAGTAAGAATGGATCGTATGAATGAATTAGATTGGATCGTACGATCCATTCTAATTCATTAGCATGGATCGTGCGAATGAATTAGAATGGATCGTAGAATGGATCGTACGAATGAATTAGAATGAATTAGAATGGATCGTACGAATGAATTAGAATAGATCATAGGAATGAATTAGAATGGATCGTGCAAATGAATTAGAATGGATACATTCGTACGAATGAATTAGAATGGATAGTACGAATGAATTAGAATGGATCGTACGAATGAATTCGAATGGATCGTACGATCCATTCTAATTCATTCATACAATCCATTCTAATTCATTCGCACAAATGTATCCATTCTAATCCATTCGTACGATCCATTCTAATCCATTCGTACGATCCATTCTAATTCATTCGCATGAATGTAACCATTCTAATTCATTCACACGATCGTATGAATTAGAATGGATATATTCGTGCGAATGAATTAGAATGGATCGTGCGAATCCATTAGACTGGATCGTGCGAATGAATAAGAATGGATCATACGAATGAATTTGAATGGATCGTTCGAATTAATTAGAATGGATACATTCGTGCGAATGAATTAGAATGGATTGTATGAATGAATTAGAATGGATCGTACGAATGAATTAGAATGGATCATACGAATTAATTAGAATGGATCGTACGAATGAATTAGAATGGATCGTACGAATGAATTAGAATGGATCGTACGAATGAACTAGATTGGATCGTACGAATGAACTAGAATGGATACATTCATGCGAATGAATTAGAATGGATCGTACGAATGAATAAGAATGGATCGTACGATTCATTCTAATTCATTCGTACGATCCATTCTAATACATTCGTACGATTCATGCTAATTCATTCGCACGAACCATTCTAATTCATTCGTACGATTAATTCTTATTCATTCATACGATCCATTCTAATTCATTCGTACAATCCATTCTAATTCATTCGTACAATCCATTCTAATTCATTCGTATGATCCATTCTAACTCATTCGGTGGACCATTCTAATTCATTCGTATGATCCATTCTAAGTCATTGCCACGATCCATTCTAATTTATTCGTACGATCCATTCTAATTCATTCGTACGATCTATTCTAATTCATTCGCACAAATGTAACCATTCTAATTCATTCATACGATTCATTCTAATTCATTCGTATGAGCTATTCTAATTCATTCGTACGATCCATTCTAATTCATTCGTACGATCCATTGTAATTCATTCATACAATCCATTTAGATTCATTCGCACAAATGTATCCATTCAAATTCATTCGTACGATCAAGTCTAATTCATTCGTACGATCCATTCTAATTCATTCGCACGAATATATCTATTCTAATTCTTTCGTACGATGCATTCTAATTCATTCATACGATCCATTCTAATTCATTCATTTGATCCATTCTAATTCATTCGTACGATCCATTCTAATTCATTCGTCCGATCTATTCTAATTCATTCGCACGAATGTATCCATTCTAATTTATTCGTACGATCCATTTTAATTCATTCGTACGATCCATTCTAATTCATTCGTAAGATCCATTCTAATTCATTCGTACGATCCATTCTAATTCATTCGTACGATCCATTCTAATTCATTCGCACGAATGTATCCATTCTAGTTCATTCGTACGATCCATTCTAATTCATTCGTACGATCCATTCTAATTCATTCGCACGATCCATTCTAATTCATTCGTACGATCAATTCTAATTCATTCGCACGAATGTATCCATTCTAATTCATTCGTACGATCCTGAATTAGAATGGATCGTACGAATGAATGGATCGTGCGAATGAAATAGAATGGAATATACGAATGAATTAGAATGGATCATACGAATTAATTAGAATGGATCATACGAATGAATTAGAAAGGATCGTACGAATGAATTAGAATGGATCGTACGAATGAATTAGAATGGATCGTGCGAATGTATTAGAATCTAATTCATTCGTACGATCCATTCTAATTGATTCATACAATCCATTCTAATTCTTTCACACGATCCATTCTAATTCATTCGTACGATCCATTCTAATTCATTCATATAATCCATTCTAATTCATTCGCACGAATGTATCCATTCTAATCCATTCGTACGATCCATTCTAATCCATTCGTACGATCCATTCTAATTCATTTGCATGAATGTAACCATTCTAATTCATTCATTTGATCCATTCTAATTCATTCGTACGATCCATTCTAATTCATTCGTCCGATCCATTCTAATTCATTCGCACGAATGTATCCATTCTAATTCATTCGTACGATCCATTCTAATCCATTCTAATTCTTTCACACGATCCATTCTAATTCATTCGTAGGATCCATTCTAATTCATTCGTACAATCTATTCTATTTCATTCGTACGATCCATTCTTACTCATTCGTATGATCCATTCTAATTCATTCAGACGAATGTATCTATTCTAATTTATTCGTATGATCCATTCTAATTCATTCGTAAGATCCATTCTAATTCATTCGTACGAACCATTCTAATTCATTCGCACGAATGTATCCATTCTAGTTCATTCGTACGATCCATTCTAATTCATTCGTACGATCCATTCTAATTCATTCGCACGATCCATTCTAATTCATTCGTACGATCCATTCAAATTCATTCATACGATCCATTCTAATTCATTCGTACGATCCATTCTAATTCATTCGCACAAATGTATCCATTCTAATTCATTCGTACGATCCATTCTAATTCATTCGCACGATCCATTCTAATTCATTCGTACGATCCATTCTAATTCTTTCACACGATCCATTCTAATTCATTCGTACGATCCATTCTAATTCATTCGTGCAATCCATTCTATTTCATTCGTACGATCCATTCTTACTCATTCGTACGATCCATTCTAATTCATTCACACGAATGTATCCATTTGTACGAATGAATTAGAATAGATTGTACGAATGAATTAGAATGGATCGTACGAATGAATTAGAATGGATTGTACGAAGGAATTAGAATGGATCATACGAATGAATTAGAATGGATCGTACGAATGAATTAGAATAGATCGTACGAATGAATTAGAATGGATCGTACGAAGGAATTAGAATGGATCCTACGAATGAATTAGAATGGATATATTCGTGCAAATGAATTAGAATGGATCGTATGAATGTATTAGAATGGATACATTCGAGCGAATGAATTAGAATGGATCGGACGAATGAATTAGAATAGATCGTACGAATGAATAAGAATGGATCGTACGAAGGAATTAGAATGGATCGTACGAATGAACTAGAATGGATTAGAATGGATCGTATGAATGAATTACAATGGATCGTATGCATGAATTAGAATGGATCGTGCGAATGAATTAGAATGGATCTTACGAATGAATTAGAAAGGATCGTGTGAAAGAATTAGAATGGATCGTACGAATGAATTAGAATGGATCGTACGAATGAATTAGAATGGATCATATTAATGAATTAGAATGGATCGTACGAATGAATTAGAATGGATACATTCGTGCGAATGAATTAGAATGGATCATACGAATGAATTAGAATGGATCGTACGAATGAATTAGAATGGATCTTACGAATGAATTAGAATGGATCGTACGAATGAATTAGAATGGATCGTACGAATGAATTAGAATGGATACATTCGTGCGAATGAATTAGAATGGATCGGACGAATGAATTAGAATGGATCGTACGAATGAATTAGAATGGATCGTGCGAATGAATTAGAATGGATCGTACGAATGAATTAGAATGGATACATTCGTGCGAATGAATTAGAATGGATCGTACGAATGAATTAGAATGGATCGTGCGAATGAATTAGAATGGATCGTACGAATGAATTAGAATGGATCGTACGAATGAATTAGAATGGATCGTATGAATGAATTAGAATGGATCGTATGAATGAATTAGAATGGATCGTGCGAATGAATTCGAATGGATCATACGAATTAATTAGAATGGATCATACGAATGAATTAGAATGGATCGTACGAATGAATTAGAATGGATCGTACGAATGAATTAGAATGGATCGTGCGAATGAATTAGAATGGATCGTACGAATGAATTAGAATGGATACATTTGTGCGAATGAATTAGAATGGATCGTACGAATGAATTAGAATGGATCGTACGAATGGATTAGAATGGATCGTACGAATAAATTAGAATGGATACACTCGTCCGAATGAATTAGAATGGATCATACGAATGAGTAAGAATGGATCGTACGAATGAAATAGAATAGATTGTACGAATGAATTAGAATGGATCCTACGAATGAATTAGAATAGATCGTGTGAAAGAATTAGAATGGATTGTATGAATGAATTAGAATGAATTCGTACAATCCATTCGAATTCATTCGCACGATCCATTCTAATTCATTCATACGATCCATTCTAATTCATTCATACAATCCATTCTAATTCTTTCACATGATCCATTCTAATTCATTCGTAGGATCCATTCTAATTCATTCGTACAATCTATTCTATTTCATTCGTACGATCCATTCTTACTCATTCGTATGATCCATTCTAATTCATTCGGACGAATGTATCCATTCTAATTCATTCGTACGATCCATTCTAATTCATTCGTACGATCCATTCTAATTCATTCGTCCGATCCATTCTAATTCATTCGCACGAATGTATCTATTCTAATTCATTCGTACGATCCATTCTAATTCATTCGTACGATCCATTCTAATTCATTCGTAAGATCCATTCTAATTCATTCGTACGATCCATTCTAATTCATTCGTACGATCCATTCTAATTCATTCGTACGATCCATTCTAATTCATTCGCACGAATGTATCCATTCTAGTTCATTCGTACGATCCATTCTAATTCATTCGCACGATCCATTCTAATACATTCGTACGAATGAATTAGAATGGATCGTATGAATGAATTAGAATGGATCGTACGAATGAATTAGAATGGATCGTGCGAATGAATTAGATTGGATCGTACGAATGAATTAGAATGGATCATACGAATGAACTAGAATGGATACATTCATGCGAATGAATTCGAATGGATCGTACGAATGAATTAGAATGGATCGTACGAATGGATTAGAATGGATCTTACGAATGAATTAGAATGGATCGTACGAATGAATTAGAATGGATCGTACGAATGAATTAGAATGGATACATTCATGCGAATGAATTAGAATGGATCAGACGAATGAATTAGAATGGATCGTACGAATGAATTAGAATGGATCGTACGAATGAATTAGAATAGATCGTATGAATAAATTAGAATTGATACATTCGTCCGAATGAATTAGAATGGATCATACGAATGAGTAAGAATGGATCGAACGAATGAAATAGAATAGATTGTACGAATGAATTAGAATGGATCCTACGAATGAATTAGAATGGATCATGTGAAAGAATTAGAATGGATTGTATGAATGAATTAGAATGGATCGTATGAATGAATTAGAATGGATCGTGCGAATGAATTCGAATGGATCGTACGAATTCATTCTAATTCATTCATACAATCCATTCTAATTCTTTCACACGATCTATTTTAATTCATTCGTAGGATCCATTCTAATTCATTCGTACAATCTATTCTATTTCATTCGTACGATCCATTCTTACTCATTCGTATGATCTATTCTAATTCATTCGTACAATCTATTCTATTTCATTCGTACGATCCATTCTTACTCATTCGTATGATCCATTCTAATTCATTCGGACGAATGTATCCATTCTAATTTATTCGTATGATCCATTCTAATTCATTCGTACGATCCATTCTAATTCTTTCATACGATCCATTCTAATTCATTCATACAACCCATTCTAGTTCTTTCACGCGATCCTTTCTAATTCATTCGTAGGATCCATTCTAAATCATTCGTACAATCTATTATATTTCATTCGTACGATCCATTCTTACTCATTCGTATGATCCATTTTAATTCATTCGGACGAATGTATCCATTCTAATTTATTCATACGATCCATTCTAATTCATTCGTACGATCCATTCTAATTCATTCGTACGATCCATTCTAATTCATTCATAGGATCCACTCTAATTCATTCATACGATCTATTCTAATTCTTTTGCACGAATGTATCCATTCTAATTCATTCGCACGAATGTATCCATTCTAATTCATTCGTACGATCCATTCTAATTCATTCGTACGATCCATTCTAATTCATTCATACGATCTATTCTAATTCATTCATACAATCCATTCTAATTCTTTCACACGATCCATTCTAATTCATTCGTACGATCCATTCAAATTCATTCGCACAATCAAATCTATTTCATTCGCACAATCCATTCTAATTCATTCATACGATCCATTCTAATTCATTCGTAGGATCCATTCTAATTCATTCGTACGATCCATTCGAATTCATTCGTACAATTCATTCTAATTCATTCGCACAATCCATTCTATTTCATACGTACAATCCATTCTTACTCATTCGTATGATCCATTATGGATACATTCGTGCGAATGAATTAGAATGGATCATACGAATGAGTAAGAATGGATCGTACGAATGAAATAGAATGGATTGTGCGAATGAATTAGAATGGATCGTACGAATGAATTAGAATGGATCGTGTGAAAGAATTAGAATGGATTGTATGAATGAATTAGAATAGATCGTATGAATGAATTAGAATGGATCGTACGAATGAATTATAATGGATCGTACGAATGAATTAGAATGGATCGTACGAATGAATTAGAATGGATACATTCGTGCGAATGAATTAGAATGGATACATTCATGCGAAAGAATTAGAATAGATCGTATGAATGAATTAGAATGGATCCTATGAATGAATTAGAATGGATCGTGCGAATGAATTAGAATGGATCGTACAAATGAATTAGAATGGATCGTGCTAATGAATTAGAATTGATCGAACGAATGAATTAGAATGGATACATTCGTGCGAATGAATTAGAATGGATCGGACGAATGAATTAGAATGGATCGTACGAATGTCATACGATCCATTCTAATTCATTCGCACGAATGTATCCATTCTAATTCATTCATACGATCCATTCTACTTCATTCGTACTATCCGTTCTAATTCACTCATACTATCCATTCTAATTCATTCATACGATCCATTCTAATTCATTTGCACGAATATATCCATTCTAATTCATTCCTACGATCCATTCTAATTCCTTTGTGCGATCCATTCTAATTCCTTCGTACGATCCATTCTAATTCCTTCGTACGATCCATTCTATTTCATTCGTAAGATCCATTCTAATTCATTCCCACGATCCATTCTAATTTATTCGTACGATCCATTCTAATTCATTCGTACGATCTATTCTAATTCATTCGCACGAATGTAACCATTCTAATTCATTCATACGATTCATTCTAATTCATTCGTATGAGCTATTCTAATTCATTCGTTGGATCCATTCTAATTCATTCGTACGATCCATTGTAATTCATTCATACAATCCATTTAGATTCATTCGCACAAATGTATCCATTCAAATTCATTCGTACGATCCAGTCTAATTCCTTCGTACGATCCATTCTAATTCCTTCGTATCCATTCTAATTCACTCAAACGATCCATTCTAATTCATTCGTACGATCCATTCTAATTCATTCATACAATCCATTCTAATTCTTTCACACGATCCATTCTAATTCATTCGTACGATCCATTCTAATTCATTCGCACAATTCATTCTATTTCATTCGTACGATCCATTCTTACTCATTCGTATGATCCATTCTAATTCATTCGCACGAATGTATCCATAATGGATCATACGAATAAGTAGGAATGGATGGTACGAATGAATAGAATGGATTGTGCGAATGAATTAGAATGGACCGTACGAATGAATTAGAATGGATACATTCGTGCGAATGAATTAGAATGGATCGGACGAATGAATTAGAATGGATCGTACGAATGAATTAGAATGGATCGTACGAATGAATTAGAATGGATCGTACGAATAAATTAGAATGGATACATTCGTCCGAATGAATTAGAATGGATCATACGAATGAGTAAGAATGGATCGTACGAATGAAATAGAATAGATTGTACAAATGAATTAGAATAGATTCGTACGAATGAATTAGAATGGATACATTCGTGTGAATGAATTAGAATGGATCGTACCAATGAGTAAGAATGGATCGTACGAATGAAATAGAATGGATTGTGCGAATGAATTAGAATGGATCGTACGAATGAATTAGAATGGATCGTGTGAAAGAATTAGAATGGATTGTATGAATGAATTAGAATTGATCGTATGAATGAATTAGAATGGATCGTCCGAATGAATTAGAATGGATCGTACGAATGAATTAGAATGGATCGTACGAATGAATTAGAATGGATACATTCGTGCGAATGAATTAGAATGGATACATTCGTGCAAAAGAATTAGAATAGATCGTATCAATGAATTAGAATGGATCCTATGAATGAATTAGAATGGATCGTGCGAATAAATTAGAATGGATCGTACGAATGAATTAGAATGGATCGTGCTAATGAATTAGAATTGATCGAACGAATGAATTAGCATGGATCGTGCTAATGAATTAGAATGGAACGTACGAATGAATTAGAATGGATCGTGTAAAAGAATTAGAATGGATTGTATGAATGAATTAGAATGAATTCGTACGATCCATTCGAATTCATTTGCACGATCCATTCTAATTCATTCATACGATCCATTCTAATTCATTCATACAATCCATTCTAATTCTTTCACACGATCCATTCTAATTCATTCGTAGGATCCATTCTAATTCATTCGTACAATCTATTCTATTTCATTCGTACGATCCATTCTTACTCATTCGTATGATCCATTCTAATTTATTCGGACGAATATATCCATTCTAATTTATTCGTACGATCCATTCTAATTCATTCATACGATCCATTCTATATCATTCGTACGATCCATTCTAATTCATTCGTCCGATCCATTCTAATTCATTCGCACGAATGTATCCATTCTAATTCATTCATACGATCCATTCTAATTCATTCGTACGATCCATTCAAATTCATTCGTTAGATCCATTCTAATTCATTCGTACGATCCATTCTAATTCATTCGTACGATCCATTCTAATTCATTCGCACGATTGTATCCATTCTAGTTCTTTCGTACGATCCATTCTAATTCATTCATACGATCCATTCTAATTCATTCGCACGATCCATTCTAATTCATTCCTACGATCCATTCTAATTCATTCATACAATCCATTCTAATTCATTTGTACGATCCATTCGAATTCATTCGCACAAATGTATCCATTCTAATTCATTCGTACGATCCATTCTAATTCATTCGCACGATCCATTCTAATTCCTTCGTACGATCCATTCTAATTCATTCGCATGATCTGTTCTTATTCATTCGCACAATCCATTCTAAATCATTCGCACGAATGTATCCATTCTAATTCATTCGTACGATCCATTCTAATTCCTTCGTACGATCCATTCTAATTCATTCGTATGATCCATTCTAATTAATTCGTAAGATCCATTCTAATTCATTCGTACGATCCATTCTAATTCATTCATACAATCCATTCTAATTCATTCGCACGAATGTATCCATTCTAATTAATTCGTACGATCCATTCTAATTTATTCGTATGATCTATTCTTATTCATTCGCACGATCCAGTCTAATTAATTCGCACGATCTATTCTAATTCATTCGCACGAATGTATCTATTCTAATTTATTCGTACGATCCATTCTAATTCATATGCACAAAGGTATCCATTCTAATCCATTCGTAGGATCCATTCTAATCCATTCGTACGATCCATTCTAATTCATTCGTACGATCCATTCTAATTCATTCGCTCAAATGTATCCATTCTAATCCATTCGTACGATCCATTCTAATACATTCGTACGATCCATTCTAATTCATTCACATGAATGTAATTATTCTAATTCATTCGTACGATCCATTCTAATTCATTCGTCCGATCCATTCTAATTCATTCCTCCGATCCATTCTAATTCATTCGCACGAATGTATCCATTCTAATTCATTCGTATGATCCATTCTAATTCATTCTTACGATCCATTCTAATTCATTCATAAGATCCATTCTAATTCATTCGTACGATCCATTCTAATTCATTCGTACGATCCATTCTAATTCATTCACACGAATGTATCCATTCTAATTCATTCGTACGATCCATTCTAATTCATTCGCACGATCCATTCTAATTCATTCGTACGATCAATTCTAATTCATTCGCACGAATGTATCCATTCTAATTTATTCGTACGATCCTGAATTAGAATGGATCGTACGAATGAATTAGAATGGATACCTTTGTGCATATGAATTAGAATGGATCGTACGAATGAATTAGAATGGATCATATTAATGAATTAGAATGGATCGTATGAATGAATTAGAATGGATACGTGCGAATAAATTAGAATGGATTGTATGAATGAATTAGAATGGATCGTACGAATGAATTAGAATGGATCGTACGAATGAATTAGAATAGATTGCGCGAATGAATTAGAATGGATCGTACGAATGAATTAGAATTGATCGTACGAAGGAATTAGAATGGATCGTACGAATGAATTAGAATGGATCGTACGAATGAATTAGAATGGATCGTACGAAGGAATTAGAATGGATCGTATGAATGAATTAGAATGGATCGTACGATTGAATTAGAATGGATCATACGAATGAGTAAGAATGGATCGTATGAATGAATTCGATTGGATCGTACGATCCATTCTAATTCATTAGCATGGATCGTGCTAATGAATTAGAATGGAATATACGAATGAATTAGAATGGATCGTAGAATGGATCGTACGAATGTATTAGAATAAATTAGAATGGATCGTACGAATGAATTAGAATAGATTATAGGAATGAATTAGAATAGATCGTGCATATGAATTAGAATGGATACATTCGTGCGAATGAATTAGAATGGATCGTACGAATGAATTAGAATGGATATATTTGAATGAATAAATTAGAATGGATCATACGAATGAATTAGAATGGATCGTACGAATGAATTAGAATGGATAGTGCGAATGAATTAGAATCGATCGTATGAATGAATTAGAATGGATCGTACGAATGAATTAGAATAGATCATACGAATGAGTAAAAATGGATCGTACGAATGAATTAGAATGGATCGTACGAATGAATTAGAATGGATCGTACGAATAAATTAGAATGGATACATTCGTCCGAATGAATTAGAATGGATCATACGAATGAGTAAGAATGGATCATACGAATGAAATAGAATAGATTGTACGAATGAATTAGAATGGATCCTACGAATGAATTATAATGGATCGTGTGAAAGAATTAGAATGGATTTTATGAATGAATTAGAATGGATCGTATGAATGAATTAGAATGGATCGTGCGAATGAATTCGAATGGATCGTACAAATTCATTCTAATTCATTCATACAATACATTCTAATTCTTTCACACGATCCATTCTAATTCATTCGTATGTTCCATTCAGCACGATCCATGCTAATTCATTCGTTCGATCAATTCTAATTCATTAGCATGATCCATTCTAATTCATTCGTACGATCCATTCTAATTCATTCGCACGATCCACTCTAATTCATTCATAGGATCCATTCTAATTCATTCATATGATCTATTCTAATTCTTTCGCACGAATGTATCCATTCTAATTCATTCGCACGAATGTATCCATTCTAATTCATTCGTACGATCCATTCTAATTCATTCGTACGATTCATTCTAATTCATTCATACGATCTATTCTAATTCATTCATACAATCCATTCTAATTCTTTCACACGATCCATTCTAATTCATTCGTACGATCCATTCTTACTCATTTGTATGATCCATTCTAATTCATTCGCACGAATGTATCCATTCTAAATCATTTATACGATCCATTCTAATTCATTCGTACGATCCATTCTAAATCATTTGTACAATCCATTCTATTTCATTCGTACGATCAATTCTAATTCATTAGCACGATCCATTCTAATTCATTCGTACGATCCATTCAAATTCATTCGCACGATCCATTCTAATTCATTCGTACATTCCATTCTATTTTATTCGTACGATCCATTCTTACTCATTAGTATGATCCATTCTAATTCATTCGCACGAATGTATCCGTTCTAATCCATTCGTACGATCCATTCTAATCCATTCGTACGATCTATTCTAATTCATTCGCATGAATGTAACCATTCTAATTCATTCATTTGATCCATACTAATTCATTCGTACGATCCATTCTAATTCATTCGTCCGATCCATTCTAATTCATTCGCACGAATGTATCCATTCTAAACCATTCATACGATCCATTCTAATTTATTCGTATGATCCATTCTAATTCATTCGTAAGATCCATTCTAATTCATTCGTACGATCCATTCTAATTCATTCGTACGATCCATTCTAATTCATTCGTAAGATCCATTCTAATTCATTCGTACGATCCATTCTAATTTATTCGTACGATCCATTCTAATTCATTCGCACGAATGTATCCATTCTAGTTCATTCGTACGATCCATTCTAATTCATTCGTACGATCCATTCTAATTCATTCGCACGATCCATTCTAATTCATTCGTACGATCCATTCTAATTCATTCATACGATCCATTCTAATTCATTCGTACGATCCATTCTAATTCATTCGCACAAATGTATCCATTCTAATTCATTCGTACGATCCATTCTAATTCATTCGCACGATCCATTCTAATTCATTTGTACGAACCATTCTAATTCTTTCACACGATCCATTCTAATTCATTCGTACGATCCATTCTAATTCATTCGCACGATCCATTCTAATTCATTCGTACGATCCATTCTAATTCATTCATACGATCCATTCTAATTCATTCCTACGATCCATTCTAATTCATTCGCACAAATGTATCCATTCTAATTCATTCGTACGATCCATTCTAATTCATTCGCACGATCCATTCTAATTCATTCGTACGATCCATTCTAATTCATTCGCACGATCTGTTCTTATTCATTCGCACAATCCATTCTAATTCATTCGTACGATCCATTCTAATTCATTCGTATGATCCTTTCTAATTAATTCGTATGATCCATTCTAATTCATTCGTACGATCCATTCTAATTCATTCATACAATCCATTCTAATTCATTCGTACGATCCATTCTAATTCACTCATACGATCCATTCTAATACATTCATACGATCCATTCTAATTCATTTGCATGAATATATCCATTCTAATTCATTCGTACGATCCATTCTAATTCCTTCGTAAGATCCATTCTAATTCATTCGTACGATCCATTCTAATTCATTCGTATGATCCATTCTAATTCCTTCGTACGATCCATTCTAACTCATTCGTACGATCCATTCTAATTCATTCGTACAATCTATTCTAATTCATTCGTACGAATGGATACATTCGTGTGAATGAATTAGAATGGATCGTACGAATGAGTAAGAATGGATCGTACGAATGAAATAGAATTGATTGCACGAATGAATTAGAATGGATCGTACGAATGAATTAGAATGGATCGTGTGAAAGAATTAGAATGGATTGTATGAATGAATTAGAATGGATCGTACGAATGAATTAGAATGGATCGGACGAAGGAATTAGAATGGATCGTACGAAGGAAGTAGAATTGATCGTACGAATGAATTAGAATGGATCGTACGAATGAATTAGAATAGATCGTACGAATGAATTAGAATGGATCGTACGAAAGAATTAGAATGGATTGTACGAATGAATTAGAATGGATATATTCGTGCAAATGAATTAGAATGGATCGTATGAATGTATTAGAATGGATCGTATGAGTGAATTAGAATGGATTGTACGAATGAATTAGAATGGATCGTATGAATGAATTAGAATGGATACATTCGTGTGAATGAATTAGAATGGATCGTATGAATGAATTAGAATAGATTTTGTGAATGAATTAGAACTGATCGTACAAATGAATTAGAATGGATACATTCGTGCGAATGAATTAGAATGGATTGTATGAATGAATTAGAATGGATCGTACGAATGAATTAGAATTGATCGTATGAGTGAATTAGAATGGATATGAAGGAATTAGAATGGATCGTAAGAATGAATTAGAATGGATCATACGAATGAAGTAGTATAGATCGTACGAAGGAATTAGAATGGATCGTACGAAGGAATTAGAATGGATCGTACGAAGGAATTAGAATGGATCGTACGAATGAATTAGAATGGATATATTCGTGCAAATGAATTAGAATGGATCGTATGAATGAATTAGAATGGATCGTATGAGTGAATTAGAATGGATAGTACGAATGAAGTAGAATGGATCGTATGAATGAATTAGAATAGATACATTCGTGCGAATGAATTAGAATGGATCGTATGAATGAATTAGAATAGATTGTGCGAATGAATTAGAATGGATCGTACGAATGAATTAGAATGGATACATTCGTGCGAATAAATTAGAATGGATTGTATGAATGAATTAGAATGGATCGTACGAATGAATTAGAATGGATCGTACGAATGAATTAGAATAGATTGCGCGAATGAATTAGAATGGATCGTACGAATGAATTAGAATGGATCGTACGAAGGAATTAGAATGGATCGTACGAATGAATTAGAATAGATCGTACGAATGAATTAGAATGGATCGTACGAAGGAATTAGAATGGATCGTACGAATGAATTAGAATGGATCGTACGATTGAATAAGAATTGATCATACGAATGAGTAAGAATGGATCGTATGAATGAATTAGATTGGATCGTACGATCCATTCTAATTCATTAGCATGGATCGTGCTAATGAATTAGAATGGAATATACGAATGAATTAGAATGGATCGTACGAATGAATTAGAATAGATCATAGGAATGAATTAGAATGGATCATGCAAATGAATTAGAATGGATACATTCGTGCGAATGAATTAGAATGGATCGTGCGAATGAATTAGAATGGATCGTACGAATGAATTAGAATGGATATATTTGAACGAATAAATTAGAATAGATCATACGAATGAATTAGAATGGATCGTACGAATGAATTAGAATGGATAGTGCGAATGAATTAGAATCGATCGTACGAATGAATTAGAATGGATTGTACGAATGAATTAGAATGGATCATACGAATGAGTAATAATGGATCGTACGAATGAATTAGAATGGATCGTACGAATGAATTAGAATGGATCGTACGAATAAATAAGAATGGATACATTCGTTCGAATGAATTAGAATGGATCATACGAATGAGTAAGAATGGATCGTACGAATGAAATAGAATAGATTGTACAAATGAATTAGAATGGTTCCTACGAATGAATTAGAATGGATCGTGTGAAAGAATTAGAATGGATTGTATGAATGAATTAGAATGGATCGTATGAATGAATTAGAATGGATCGTGCGAATGAATTCGAATGGATCATACGAATTCATTCGAATTCATTCATACAATCCATTCTAATTCTTTCACACGATCCATTCTAATTCATTCGTACGTTCCATTCTAATTCATTAGCACGATCCATGCTAATTCATTCGTTCGATCAATTCTAATTCATTAGCACGATCCATTCTAATTCATTCGTACGATCCATTCTAATTCATTCGCACGATCCATTCTAATTCATTCATAGGATCCATTCTAATTCATTCATATGATCTATTCTAATTCTTTCGCACGAATATATCCATTCTAATTCATTCGCACGAATGTATCCATTCTAATTCATTCGTACGATCCATTCTAATTCATTCGTACGATCCATTCTAATTCATTCGTACGATCCATTCTAATTCATTCACACAAACCATTCTATTTCATTCGTACGATCCATTCTTACTCATTCGTATGATCCATTATGGATACATTCGTGCGAATGAATTAGAATGGATCATACGAATGAGTAAGAATGGATCGTACGAATGAAATAGAATGGATTGTGCGAATGAATTAGAATGGATCGTACGAATGAATTAGAATGGATCGTGTGAAAGAATTAGAATGGATTGTAGGAATGAATTAGAATAGATCGTATGAATGAATTTTAATGGATCGTACGAATGAATTAGATGGATCGTACGAATGAATTAGAATGGATCGTACGAATGAATTAGAATGGATACATTCGTGCGAATGAATTAGAATGGATACATTCGTGCGAATGAATTAGAATGGATACATTCGTGCGAAAGAATTAGAATAGATCGTATGAATGAATTAGAATGGATCCTATGAATGAATTAGAATGGATCGTGCGAATGAATTAGAATGGATCGTACGAATGAATTAGAATGGATTGGACAAATGAATTAGAATGGATCGTGCGAATGAATTAGAATGGATCGTACGAATAAATTAGAATGGATCGTGCGAATGAATTAGAATGGATCGGACGAATGAATTAGAATGGATCGTACGAATGAGTAAGAATGGATCGTACGAATGAAATAGAATAGATCGTACGAATGAATTAGAATGGATCGTACGAAGGAATTAGAATGGATCGTACGAATAAATTAGAATGGATATATTCGTGCAAATGAATTAGAATGGATCGTATGAATGTATTAGAATGGATCGTATGAGTGAATTAGAATGGATCGTACGAATGAATTAGAATGGATCGTATGAATGAATTAGAATGGATACATTCGTGTGAATGAATTAAAATGGATCGTATGAATGAATTAGAATAGATTTGGTGAATGAATTAGAACTGATCGTACGAATGATTTAGAATGGATACATTCATGCGAATGAATTAGAATGGATTGTATGAATGAATTAGAATGGATCCTATTAATGAATTAGAATGGATCGTGCAAATGAATTAGAATGGATCGTACGAATGAATTAGAATGGATCGCATTCTAATTCATTCGCATTAATGTATCCATTCTAATTCATTCGTACAATCCATTCTATTTCATTCGTACGATCCATTCTTTCTCATTCGTATGATCCATTCTAATTCATTCGTATGATCCATTCTAATTCATTCGTACGATCCATTCTAATTCATTCGTACGATCCATTCTAATTCATTCGCACGATCCATTCTAATTCATTCATACGATCCATTCTAATTCATTCATACAATCCATTCTAATTCATTCGCCCGATCCATTCTAATTCATTCATACGATCCATTCTATTCGAATGGATCATGCGATCCATTCGAATTCATTCGCACGATCCATTCTAATTCATTCATACGATCCATTCTAATTCATTCATACAATGCATTCTAATTCTTTCACACGATCCATTCTAATTCATTCGTACGATCCATTCTAATTCATTCGTACAATCCATTCTATTTCATTTGTACGATCCATTCTTACTCATTCGTATGATCCATTCTAATTCATTCGTACGATCCATTCTAATTCATTTGTACGATCCATTCTAATTCATTCGTACAATCCATTCTATTTCATTCGTACGATCCATTCTTACTCATTCGTATGATCCATTCTAATTCATTCGCACGAATGTATCCATTCTAATTCATTCATACAATCCATTCTAATTCATTCCATACGATCGTACGAATGAATTAGAATGCGATCGTATGAATGAATTAGAATAGATTGTGCGAATGAATTAGAATAGATTGTGCGAATGAATTAGAATGGATCGTACGAATGAATTAGAATGGATCGTACGAATGAATTAGAATGGATCATACGAATGAATAAGAATGGATCGTACGAATGAATTAGAATGGATCGTACGAATGAATTAGAATGGATCGTACGAATAAATTAGAATGGATACATTCATCCGAATGAATTAGAATGGATCATACGAATGAGTAAGAATGGATCGTACGAATGAAATAGAATGGATTGTGCGAATGAATTAGAATGGACCGTACGAATGAATTAGAATGGATACATTTGTGCGAATGAATTAGAATGGATCAGACGAATGAATTAGAATGGATCGTACGAATAAATTAGAATTGATCGTACAAATGAATTAGAATGGATCGTACGAATAAATTAGAATGGATACATTCGTCCGAATGAATTAGAATAGATACGAATGAGTAAGAATGGATCGTACGAATGAAATAGAATAGATTGTACGAATGAATTGAAATGGATCCTACGAATGAATTAGAATGGATCGTGTGAAAGAATTAGAATGGATTGTATGAATGAATTAGAATGGATCGTGCGAATGAATTAGAATGGATCGTACGAATGAATTAGAATGGATCGTGCTAATGAATTATAATTGATCGAACGAATGAATTAGCATGGATCGTGCTAATGAATTAGAATGGAACGTACGAATGAATTAGAATTGATCGTGTGAAAGAATTAGAATGGATTGTATGAATGAATTAGAATGAATTCGTACGATCCATTCGAATTCATTCTCACGATCCATTCTAATTCATTCATACGATCCATTCTAATTCATTCATACACTCCATTCTAATTCTTTCACACGATCCATTCTAATTCATTCGTAGGATCCATTCTAATTCATTCGTACAATCTATTTTATTTCATTCGTACGATCCATTCTTACTCATTCGTATGATCCATTCTAATTCATTCGGGCGAATGTATCCATTCTAATTTATTCGTACGATCCATTCTAATTCATTCGTACGATCCATTCTAATTCATTCGTACGATCCATTCTAATTCATTCGTCCGATCCATTCTAATTCATTCGCACGAATGTATCCATTCTAATTCATTCGTACGGTCCATTCTAATTCATTCGCACAATCCATTCTATTTCATACGTATGATCCATTCTTACTCATTCGTATGATCCATTATGGATACATTCGTGCGAAAGAATTAGAATGGATCATACGAATGAGTAAGAATGGATCGTACGAATGTAATAGAATGGATTGTGCGAATGAATTAGAATGGATCGTACGAATGAATTAGAATGGATCGTGTGAAACAATTAGAATGGATTGTATGAATGAATTAGAATAGATCGTATGAATGAATTAGAATGGATCGTACGAATGAATTAGAATGGATCGTACGAATAAATTAGAATGGATCGTACGAATAAATTAGAATGGATCTTACGAATGAATTAGAATGGATCGTACGAATGAATTAGAATGGATCGTACGAATAAATTAGAATGGATACATTCGCCCGATCCATTCTAATTCATTTGCCCGATCCATTCTAATTCATTCATACGATCCATTCTATTCGAATGGATCATGCGATCCATTCAAATTCATTCGCACGATCCATTCTAATTCATTCATACGATCCATTCTAATTCATTCATACAATGCATTCTAATTATTTCACACGATCCATTCTAATTCATTCGTACGATCCATTCTAATTCATTCGTACAATCCATTCTATTTCATTTGTACGATCCATTCTTACTCATTCGTATGATCCATTCTAATTCATTCGTACGATCCATTCTAATTCATTTGTACGATCCATTCTAATTCATTCGTACAATCCATTCTATTTCATTCGTACGATCCATTCTTACTCATTCGTATGATCCATTCTAATTCATTCGCACGAATGTATCCATTCTAATTCATTCATACAATCCATTCTAATTCATTCCGTACGATCCATTCTAATTCATTCGTACGATCGTACGAATGAATTAGAATGGATCGTACGAAAGAATTAGAATAGATTGTGCGAATGAATTAGAATGGATCGTACGAATGAATTAGAATGGATCGTACGAATGAATTAGAATGGATCATACGAATGAGTAAGAATGGATCGTACGAATGAATTAGAATGGATCGTACGAATGAATTAGAATAGATCGTACGAATAAATTAGAATGGATACATTCGTCCGAATGAATTAGAATGGATCATACGAATGAGTAAGAATGGATCGTACGAATGAAATAGAATAGATTGTACGAATGAATTAGAATGGATCCTACGAATGAATTAGAATGGATTGTGTGAAAGAATTAGAATGGATTGTATGAATTAATTAGAATGGATTTGTACGAATGAATTAGAATGGATACATTCGTGCGAATGAATTAGAATGGATCGTACCAATGAGTAAGAATGGATCGTACGAATGAAATAGAATGGATTGTGCGAATGAATTAGAATGGATCGTACGAATGAATTAGAATGGATCGTGTGAAAGAATTAGAATGGATTGTATGAATGAATTAGAATAGATCGTATGAATGAATTTGAATGGATCGTACGAATGAATTAGAATGGATCGTACTAATGAATTAGAATGGATCGTACGAATGAATTAGAATGGATACATTCGTGTGAATGAATTAGAATGGATACATTCGTGCGAAAGAATTAGAATAGATCGTATGAATGAATTAGAATGGATCCTATGAATGATTTAGAATGGATCGTGCGAATGAATTAGAATGGATCGTACGAATGAATTTGAATGGATCGTGCTAATGAATTAGAATTGATCGAACGAATGAATTAGCATGGATCGTGCTAATGAATTAGAATGGAACGTATGAATGACTTAGAATGGACCGTGTGAAAGAATTAGAATGGATTGTATGAATGAATTAGAATGAATTCGTACGATCCATTCGAATTCATTCGCACGATCCATTCTAATTCATTCATACGATCCATTCTAATTCATTCATACAATCCATTCTAATTCTTTCACACGATCCATTCTAATTCATTCGTAGGATCCATTCTAATTCATTCGTACAATCTATTCTATTTCATTCGTACGATCCATTCTTACTCATTCGTATGATCCATTCTAATTCATTCGGACGAATGTATCCATTCTAATTTATTTGTACGATCCATTCTAATTCATTCGTACGATCCATTCTAATTCATTCGTCCGATCCATTCTAATTCATTCGTCCGATCCATTCTAATTCATTCGCACGAATGTATCCATTCTAATTCATTCGTACGATCCATTCTAATTCATTCGTACGATCCATTCTAATTCATTCGTAAGATCCATTCTAATTCATTCGTACGATCCATTCTAATTCATTCGTACGATCCATTCTAATTCATTCGCACGAATGCATCCATTCTAGTTCATTCGTACGATCCATTCTAATTCGTTCGTACGATCCATTCTAATTCATTCGCACGATCCATTCTAATTCATTCGTACGATCCATTCTAATTCATTCGTACGATCCATTCTAATTCATTCGCACAAATGTATCCATTCTAATTCATTCGTACGATCCATTCTAATTCATTCGCACGATCCATTCTAATTCATTCGTACGATCCATTCTAATTCATTTGCACGATCTGTTCTTATACATTCACACAATCCATTCTAATTCATTCGCACGAATGTATCCATTCTAATTCATTCGTACGATCCATTCTAATTCATTCGTACGATCCATTCTAATTCATTCGTATGATCCATTCTAATTAATTCGTATGATCCATTCTACTTCATTCGTACGATCCATTCTAATTCATTCATACAATCCATTCTAATTCATTCGCACGAATGTATCCATTATAATTAATTCGTACGATCCATTCTAATTCATTCATATGATCTATTCTTATTCATTCGCACGATCCAGTCTAACTGATTCGCACGATCCATTCTAATTCATTCGCACGAATGTATCCATTCTTATTCATTCGTACGATCCATTCTAATTTATTAATATGATCCATTCTAATTCATTCGTACGATCCATTCTAATTCATATGCACAAAGGTATCCATTCTAATCCAATCGTAGGATCCATTCTAATCCATTCGTACGATCCATTCTAATTCATTCGTACGATCCATTCTAATTCATTCGCTCGAATGTATCCATTCTAATCCATTCGTACGATCCATTCTAATCCATTCGTACGATCCGTTCTAATTCATTCGCATGAATGTAATATTTCTAATTCATTCATTTGATCCATTCTAATTCATTCGTACGATCCATTCTAATTCATTCGTCCGATCCATTCTAATTCATTTGCACGAATGTATCCATTCTAATTCATTCGTACGATCCATTCTAATTCATTCGTACGATGCATTCTAATTCATTTGTAAGATCCATTCTAATTCATTCGTACGATCCATTCTAATTCATTCGTATGATCCATTCTAATTCATTCGCACGAATGTATCTATTCTAGTTCATTCGTACGATCCATTCTAATTCATTCGTACGATCCATTCTAATTCATTCGCACGATCCATTCTAATTCATTCGTACGATCAATTCTAATTCATTCGCACGAATGTATCCATTCTAATTCATTCGTACGATCCTGAATTAGAATGGATCGTACGAATGAATTAGAATGGATACCTTTGTGCATATGAATTAGAATGGATCGTACGAATGAATTAGAATGGATCATATTAATGAATTAGAATGGATCGTACGAATGAATTAGAATGGATACATTCGTGCGAATGAATTAGAATGGATCGTGCACGAATGTATCCATTCTAATTCATTCGTACGATCCATTCTAATTCATTAATATGATCCATTCTAATTCATTCGTACGATCCATTCTAATTCATATGCACAAAGGTATCTATTCTAATCCATTCGTAGGATCCATTCTAATCCATTCGTACGATCCATTCTAATTCATTCGTACGATCCATTCTAATTCATTCGCTCGAATGTATCCATTCTAATCCATTCGTACGATCCATTCTAATTCATTCGCATTAATGTAACCATTCTAATTTATTCATTTGATCCATTCTAATTCATTCGTACGATCCATTCTAATTCATTCGTCCGATCCATTCTAATTCATTCGCACGAATGTATCCATTCTAATTCATTCGTACGATCCATTCTAATTCATTCGTACGATCCATTCTAATTCATTCGTACGATCCATTCTAATTCATTCATACGATCCATTCTAATTCATTCGGACGAATGTATCCATTCTAGTTCATTCATACGATCCATTCTAATTCATTCGTACGATCCATTCTAATTCATTCGCACGATCCATTCTAATTCATTCGTACGATCAATTCTAATTCATTCGCACGAATGTATCCATTCTAATTCATTCATACGATCCATTCTAATTCATTCGTACGATCCATTCTAATTCATTCGTACGATCCATTCTAATTCATTTGTCCGATCCATTCTAATTCATTCGCACGAATGTATCCATTCTAATTCATTCATACGATCCATTCTAATTCATTCGTACGATCTATTCTAATTCATTCGGACGAATGTATCCATTCTAGTTCATTCGTACGATCCATTCTAATTCATTCGCACGATCCATTCTAATTCATTCGTACGATCAATTCTAATTCATTCATACGATCCATTCTAATTCACTCATACGATCCATTCTAATACATTCATACGATCCATTCTAATTCATTTGCACGAATATATCTATTCTAATTCATTCGTACGATCCATTCTAATTCCTTCGTACGATCCATTCTAATTCATTCGTACGATCTATTCTAATTCCTTCGTACGATCCATTCTAATTCATTCATACGATCCATTCTAATTCCTTCGTACGATCCATTCTAATTCCTTCGTACGATCCATTCTAATTCATTCATACAATCCATTCTAATTCTTTCACACGATCCATTCTAATTCATTCGTACGATCCATTCTAATTCATTCGTGCAATCCATTCTATTTCATTCGTACGATCCATTCTTACTCATTCGTACGATCCTTTCTAATTCATTTACACGAATGTATCCATTCGTACGAATGAATTAGAATAGATTGTACGAATGAATTAGAATGGATCGTACGAAGGAATTAGAATGGATCGTACGAATGAATTAGAATGGATATATTCGTGCAAATAAATTAGAATGGATCGTATGAATGTATTACAATGGATCGTATGAGTGAATTAGAATGGATCGTACGAATAAATTAGAATGGATTGTATGAATGAATTAGAATGGATCGTACGAATGAATTAGAATGGATCATACGAATTAATTAGAATGGATAATACGAATGAATTAGAATGGATCGTACGAATGAATTAGAATATATACATTCATGCGAATGAATTAGAATGGATTGTGCGAATGAATAAGAACAGATCGTGTGAATGAATTAGAATGGATCGTACGAATGAATTAGAATGGATCGTGCGAATGAATTAGAAAGGATCGTACGAATGAATTAGAATGGATACATTTGTGCGAATGAATTAGAATGGATGGTACGAATGAATTAGAATGGATCGTATGAATGAATTAGAATGGATCGTACGAATGAATTAGAATGGATCGTGCGAATGAATTAGAATGGATCGTACGAATGAATTAGAATGGATCGTATGAAAGAATTAGAATAGATCGTACGAATGAATTAGAATGGATCGTGCGAATGAATTAGAATGGATCGTACGAATGAATTAGAATGGATACATTTGTGCGAATGAATTAGAATGGATCGTACGAATGAATTAGAATGGATCGTATGAATGAATTAGAATGGATCGTACGAATGAATTAGAATGGATCGTGCGAATTAATTAGAATGGATCGTACGAATGAATTAGTATGGATCGTACGAATGAACTAGAATGGATACATTCGTGCGAATGAATTAGAATGGATCGTACGAATGAATTAGAATGGATCTTACGAATGAATTAGAATGGATCGTACGAATGAATTAGAATGGATCGTACGAATGAATTAGAAAGGGTACATTCGTGCGAATAAATTAGAATGGATTGGACGAATGAATTAGAATGGATCGTACGAATGAATTAGAATGGATCGTATGAATGAATTAGAATGGATCGTACAAATAAATTTGAATGGATACATTCGTCCGAATGAATTAGAATGGATCATACGAATGAGTAAGAATGGATCGTACGAATGAAATAGAATAGATTGTACGAATGAATTAGAATGGATCCTACGAATGAATTAGAATGGATCATGTGAAAGAATTAGAATGGATTGTATGAATGAATTAGAATGGATCGTATGAATGAATTAGAATGGATCACGCGAATGAATTCGAATGGATCGTACGAATTCATTCTAATTCATTCATACAATCCATTCTAATTCTTTCACACGATCCATTCTAATTCATTCGTACGTTCTATTCTAATTCATTAGCACGATCCATGCTAATTCATTCGTTCGATCAATTCTAATTCATTAGCACGATCCATTCTAATTCATTCGTACGATCCATTCTAATTCATTCGCACGATCCATTCTAATTCATTCATAGGATCCATTCTAATTCATTCATACGATCTATTCTAATTCTTTCGCACGAATGTATCCATTCTAATTCATTCGCACGAATGTATCCATTCTAATTCATTTGTACGATCCATTCTAATTCATTCGTACGATCCATTCTAATTCATTCGTACAATCCATTCTAATTCATTCATACGATCTATTCTAATTCATTCATACAATCCATTCTAATTCTTTCACACGATCCATTCTAATTCATTCGTACGATCCATTCTAATTCATTCGCACAATCCATTCTATTTCATTCGTACGATCCATTCTTACTCATTCGTATGATCCATTCTAATTCATTCGCACGAATGTATCAATAATGGATCATACGAATGAGTAATAATGGATCGTACGAATGAAATAGAATGGATTGTGCGAATGAATTAGAATGGACCGTAGGAATGAATTAGACGTACGAATGAATTAGAATGGATACATTCGTGCGAATAAATTTGAATGGATCATACGAGTGAGTTAGAATGGATCGTCATTCTAATTCATTCGTATGATCCATTCTAATTCATTTGTATCCATTCTATTTCATTCGCACGATCAATTCTAATTCATTCGCGCAATCTATTCTAATTCATTCGTACGATCCATTCTAATTCATTCTTACGATCCATTCTAATTCATTCATACGATCCATTATAATTCATTCGCACGAATGTATCCATTCTAATTCATTCATACGATCCATTCTACTTCATTCATACTATCCGTTCTAATTCACTCATACGATCCATTCTAATTCATTCATACGATCCATTGTAATTCATTTGCATGAATATATCCATTCTAATTCATTCGTATGATCCATTCTAATTCCTTCGTACGATCCATTCTAATTCCTTCGTACGATCCATTCTATTTCATTCGTATGATCCATTCTAATTCCTTCGTACGATCCATTCTAATTCCTTCGTATCCATTCTAATTCACTCATACGATCCATTCTAATTCATTCGTACGATCCATTCTAATTCATTCGCTCGAATGTATCCATTCTAATCCATTCGTACGATCCATTTTAATTCATTCGCATGAATGTAACCATTCTAATTTATTCATTTGATCCATTCTAATTCATTCGTACGATCCATTCTAATTCATTCGTCCGATCCATTCTAATTCATTCGCACGAATGTATCCATTCTAATTCATTCGTACGATCCCTTCTAATTCATTCGTACGATCCATTCTAATTCATTCGTACGATCCATTCTAATACATTCGCACGAATGTATCCATTCTAGTTCATTCGTACGATCCATTCTAATTCATTCGTACGATCCATTCTAATTCATTCGCACGATCCATTCTAATTCATTCGTACGATCAATTCTAATTCATTCGCACGAATGTATCCATTCTAATTCATTCGTATGATCCATTCTAATTCATTCGTACGATCCATTCTAATTCATTCGTACGATCCATTCTAATTCATTCGTCCGATCCATTCTAATTCATTCGCACGAATGTATCCATTCTAATTCATTCGTACGATCCATTCTAATTCATTCGTACGATCTATTCTAATTCATTCGCACGAATGTATCCATTCTAGTTCATTCGTACGATCCATTCTAATTCATTCGCACGATCCATTCTAATTCATTCGTACGATCAATTCTAATTCATTCATACGATCCATTCTAATTCACTCATACGATCCATTCTAATACATTCATACGATCCATTCTAATTCATTTGCACGAATATATCCATTCTAATTCATTCGTACGATCCATTCTAATTCCTTCGTACGATCCATTCTAATTCATTCGTACGATCTATTCTAATTCCTTCGTACGATCCATTCTAATTCATTCGTATGATCCATTCTAATTCCTTCGTATGATCCATTCTAATTCCTTCGTACGATCAATTCTAATTCATTCATATAATCCATTCTAATTCTTTCACACGATCCATTCTAATTCATTCGTACGATCCATTCTAATTCATTCGTGCAATCCATTCTATTTCATTCGTACGATCCATTCTTACTCATTCGTACGATCGATTCTAATTCATTCACACGAATGTATCCATTCGTACGAATGAATTAGAATAGATTGTACGAATGAATTAGAATGGATCGTACGAATGAATTAGAATGGATCGTACGATGGAATTAGAATGGATCGTACGAATGAATTAGAATGGATCGTACGAATGAATTAGAATAGATCGTACAAATGAATTAGAATGGATCGTACGAAGGAATTAGAATGGATCGTACGAATGAATTAGAATGGATATATTCGTGCAAATGAATTAGAATGGATCGTATGAATGTATTACAATGGATCGTATGAGTGAATTAGAATGGATAGTACGAATAAATTAGAATGGATTGTATAAATGAATTAGAATGGATCGTACGAATGAATTAGAATGGATCGTACGAATAAATTAGAATGGGTACATTCGTCCGAATGAATTAGAATGGATCATACGAATGAGTAAGAATGTATCGTACGAATGAAATAGAATAAATTGTACGAATGAATTAGAATTGATTCGTACGAATGAATTAGAATGGATACATTCGTGCGAATGAATTTGAATGGATCGTACCAATGAGTAAGAATGGATCGTACGAATGAAATAGAATGGATTGTGCGTATGAATTAGAATGGATCGTACGAATGAATTAGCATGGATCGTGTGAAAGAATTAGAATGGATTGTATGAATGAATTAGAATAGATCGTATGAATGAATTAGAATGGATCGTACGAATGAATTAGAATGGATCGTATGAATGAATTAGAATGGATCGTACGAATGAATAATCATGGATACATTCGTGCGAATGAATTAGAATGGATACATTCGTGCGAAAGAATTAGAATAGATCGTATGAATGAATTAGAATGGTTCCTATGAATGAATTAGAATGGATCGTGCGAATGAATTAGAATGGATCGTACGAATGAATTAGAATGGATCGTGCTAATGAATTAGAATTGATTGAACGAATGAATTAGCATGGATCGTGATAATGAAATAGAATGGAACGTACGAATGAATTAGAATGGATCGTGTGAAAGAATTAGAATGGATTGTATGAATGAATTAGAATGAATTCGTACGATCCATTCTAATTCATTCGCACGATCCATTCTAATTCATTCATACGATCTATTCTAATTCATTCATACGATCCATTCTAATTCATTCGCACAAATGTATCCATTCTAGTTCATTCGTACGATCCATTCGAATTCATTCGCACGATCCATTCTAATTCATTCATACGATCCATTCTAATTCATTCATACAATCCATTCTAATTCTTTCGCACGATCCATTCTAATTCATTCGTACGATCCATTCTAATTCATTTGCACAATCCATTCTATTTCATTCGTACGATCCATTCTTACTCATTGGTACGATCCATTCTAATTCATTCGCACGAATGTATCCATTCTAATTCATTCGTACGAATCCATTCTAATTCAGTCGTACAATGCATTCTATTTCATTCGTACGATCCATTCTTACTTATTCGTATGATCCATTCTAATTCATTCGCACGAATGTATCCATTCTAAATCATTCGCACGATCCATTCTAATTCATTCGTACGATCCATTCTAAATCATTCGTATAATCCATTCTATTTCATTCGTACGATCCATTCTAATTCATTCGTACGATCCATTCTAATTCATTTATACGATCTATTCTAATTTATTCATACAATCCATTCTAATTCTTTCACACGATCCATTCTAATTCATTCGTACGATCCATTCTAATTCATTCGTACGATCCATTCTTACTCATTGGTACGATCCATTCTAATTCATTCGAACGAATGTATCCATTCTAATTCATTCGTACGAATCCATTCTAATTCATTCGTACAATCTATTCTATTTCATTCGTACGATCCATTCTTACTCATTCGTATGATCCATTCTAATTCATTCGCACGAATGTATCCATTCAAAATCATTCGTACGATCCATTCTAATTCATTCGTACGATCCATTCTAAATCATTCGTACAATCCATTCTATTTCATTCGTACGATCAATTCTAATTCATTAGCACGATCCATTCTAATTCATTCGTACGATCCATTCAAATTCATTCGCACGATCCATTCTAATTCATTCGTACAATCCATTCTATTTCATTCGTACGATCCATTCTTACTCATTTCTAAGATCCATTCTAATTCATTCGCACGAATGTATCCATTCTAATCCATTCGTACGATCCATTCTAATCCATTCGTATGATCCATTCTAATTCATTCGCACGAATGTAACCATTCTAATTCATTCATTTGATCCATTCTAATTCATTCATACGATCCATTCTAATTCATTCGTCCGATCCATTCTAATTCATTCGCACGAATGTATCCATTCTAAACCATTCATACGATCCATTCTAATTTATTCGTACGATCCATTCTAATTCATTCGTAAGATCCATTCTAATTCATTCGTACGATCCATTCTAATTCATTCGTACGATCCATTCTAATTCATTTGTAAGATCCATTCTAATTCATTCGTACGATCCATTCTAATTCATTCATACGATCCATTCTAATTCATTCGCATGAATGTATCCATTCTAGTTCATTCGTACGATCCATTCTAATTCATTCGTACGATCCATTCTAATTCATTCACAAGATCCATTCTAATTCATTCGTACGATCCATTCTAATTCATTCATACGATCCATTCTAATTCATTCGTACGATCCATTCTAAATCATTCGCACAAATGTATCCATTCTAATTCATTCGTACGATCCATTCTAGTTCATTCGCACGATCCATTCTAATTCATTCGTACGATCCATTCTAATTCTTTCACACGATCTATTCTAATTCATTCGTACGATCCATTCTAATTCATTCGCACGATCCATTTTAATTCATTCGTACGATCCATTCTAATTCATTCATGTGATCCATTCTAATTCATTCGTACGATCCATTCTAATTCATTCACACAAATGTATCCATTCTAATTCATTCCTACGATCCATTCTAATTCATTCGCACGATCCATTCTAATTCATTCGTATGATCCATTCTAATTCATTCGCACGATCTGTTCTTATTCATTCGCACAATCCATTCTAATTCATTCGCACGAATGTATCCATTCTAATTCATTCGTACGATCCATTCTAATTCATTCGTACGATCCATTCTAATTCATTCATATGATCCATTCTAATTAATTCGTATGATGCATTCTAATTCATTCGTACGATCCATTCTAATTCATTCATACAATCCATTCTAATTCATTCGTACGATCCATTCTAATTCACTCATACGATCCATTCTAATACATTCATACGATCCATTCTAATTCATTTGCACGAATATATCCATTCTAATTCATTCATACGATCCATTCTAATTCTTTCACACGATCCATTCTAATTCATTCGTACGATCCATTCTAATTCATTCGCACGATCCATTCTAATTCATTCATACGATCCATTCTAATTCATTCATACAATGCATTCTAATTCTTTCACACGATCCATTCTAATTCATTCGTACGATCCATTCTAATTCATTCGTACAATCCATTCTATTTCATTTGTACGATCCATTCTTACTCATTCGTATGATCCATTCTAATTCATTCGTACGATCCATTCTAATTCATTTGTACGATCCATTCTAATTCTTTCACACGATCCATTCTAATTCATTCGTAGGATCCATTCTAATTCATTCGTACAATCTATTCTATTTCATTCGTACGATCCATTCTTACTCATTCGTATGATCCATTCTAATTCATTCGGACGAATGTATTCATTCTAATTTATTCGTACGATCCATTCTAATTTATTCGTACGATCCATTCTAATTCATTCGTACGATCGATTCTAATTCATTTGCACTATCTATTCTAATTCATTCGTACGATCCATTCTTATTCATTCGTATGATCCATTCTAATTTATTCGTTCAAATATATCCATTCTAATTCATTCGTACGATCCATTCTAATTCATTCGCACGATCCATTCTAATTCATTCGCATGAATGTATCCATTCTAATTCATTTGCACGATCCATTCTAATTCATTCCTATGATCTATTCTAATTCATTCGTACGATCCATTCTAATTCATTCTAATTCATTCGTACGATCCATTTTACGTTCCATTCTAATTCATTCGTATATTCCATTCTAATTCATTAGCACGATCCATGCTAATGAATTAGAATGGATCGTACGATCCAATCTAATTCATTCATATGATCCATTCTTACTCATTCGTATGATCCATTCTAATTCAATCGTACAATCCATTCTAATTCATTCGTACGATCCATTCTAATTCCTTCGTATGATCCATTCTAATTAATTCGTACGATCCATTCTAATTCATTCGTACGATCCATTCTAATTCCTTCGTACGATCCATTCTAATTCATTCGTACGATCCATTCTAATTCATTCGCGCAATCTATTCTAATTCATTCGTACGATCCATTCTAATTTATTCGTACGATCCTTTCTAATTCATTCATACAATCCATTCTAATTTATTCGCACGAATGTATCCATTCTAATTCATTCGTACGATCCGTTCTAATTCATTCGCACAATCTATTCTAATTCATTCATACGATCCATTCTAATTCATTCGCACGAATGTATCCATTCTAATTCATTCATACGATCCATTCTACTTCATTCGTACTATCCGTTCTAATTCACTCATACGATCCATTCTAATTCATTCATACGATCCATTCTAATTCATTTGCACGAATATATCCATTCTAATTCATTCGTACGATCCATTCTAATTCCTTCGTACGATCCATTCTAATTCCTTCGTACGATCCATTCTATTTCATTCGTATGATCCATTCTAATTCCTTCGTACGATCCATTCTAATTCCTTCGTATCCATTCTAATTCACTCATACATTCCATTCTAATTCATTCGTACGATCCATTCTAATTCATTCATACAATCCATTCTAATTCATTCGCTTGAATGTATCCATTCTAATTCATTCGTACGATCAGTTCTAATTCATTCACAAAATCTATTCTAATTCATTCACACGATCCATTCTAATTCATTCACACGAATGTATCCATTCTAATTCAATCATACGATCCATTCTAATTCATTTGTACGATCCATTCTAATTCACTCATATGATCCATTCTAATACATTCATACGATCCATTCTAATTCATTTGCACGAATATATCCATTCTAATTCATTCGTACGATCCATTCTAATTCCTTCGTACGATCCATTCTAATTCATTCATACGATCCATTCTAATTCATTTGTACGAATGGATTAGAATGAATTAGAATGGATCGTACGAATGAATTAGAATGGATCGTATGAGTGAATTAGAATGGATACGAAGGAATTAGAATGGATCGTACGAAGGAATTAGAATGGATCATACGAAAGAAATAGAATGGATCGTATGAAGGAATTAGAATGGATCGTACGAAGGAATTAGAATGGATCGTACGAAGGAATTTGAATGGATCGTACGAATGAATTAGAATGGATATATTCGTGCAAATGAATTAGAATGGATCGTATGAATGAATTAGAATGGATCGTATGAGTGAATTAGAACGGATAGTACGAATGAAGTAGAATGGATCGTATGAATGAATTAGAATGGATACATTTGTGCAAATGAATTAGAATGGATCGTATGAATGAATTAGAATAGATTTTGTGAATGAATTAGAATGGATCGTATGAATGAATTAGAATGGATACATTCGTGCGAATGAATTAGAATGGATTGTATGAATGAATTAGAATGGATCGTACGAATGATCTAGAATGGATACATTCGTGCGAATGAATTAGAATGGATCGTACGAATGAATTAGAATGGATCGTAGGAATGAATTAGAAAGGATCGTACGAATGAATTAGAATAGATTGCGCGAATGAATTAGAATGGATCATGCGAATGAAATAGAATGGATACAAATGAATTAGAATGGATCATACGAATGAATTAGAATGACGATCCATTCTTACTCATTCGTATGATCCATTCTAATTTATTCGCACGAATGTATCCATTCTAATTCATTCGTACGTCTAATTCATTCGTACGGTCCATTCTAATTCATTCGCACAATCCGTTATATTTCATTCGTATGATCCATTCTAATTCATTCGTACGATCCATTCTAATTCATTCGTACGATCCATTCTAATTCATTCGCACGAATGTATCCATTCTAGTTCATTCGTACGATCCATTCTAATTCATTCGTACGATCCATTCTAATTCATTCGCACGATCCATTCTAATTCATTCGTACGATCCATTCTAATTCATTCGCACGAATGTATCCATTCTAATTCATTCGTACATACGATCCATTCTAATTCATTCGCACGAATGTATCCATTCTAATTCATTTGTATAATCCATTCTATTTCATTCGTACGATCCATTCTTACTCATTCGTATGATCCATTCTAATTCATTCGCACGAATGTATCCATTCTAATTCATTCGTACGATCCATTCTAATTCATTCGCACTATCCATTCTAATTCATTCGTACGATCCATTCTAATTCATTAGTATGATCCATTCTAATTTATTCGTTCAAATATATCCATTCTAATTCATTCGTACGATCCATTCTAATTCATTTGCACGATCCATTCTAATTCATTCACACGAATGTATCCATTCTAATTCATTTGCACGATCTATTCTAATTAATTCCTATGATCTATTCTAATTCATTCGTACGATCCATTCTAATTCATTCGCTCGAATGTATCCATTCTAATTCATTCATACGATCCATCCTAATTCGTTCATATGATCCATTCTAATTCGTTCGTACGATCCATTCTAATTCGTTCGTACGATCCATTCTAATTCATTCGTATGATCCATTCTAATTCATTCCTACGATCTATTCTAATTCTTTCGCTCGAATATATCCATTCTAATTCATTCGTTCGATCCATTCTAATTCATTCGCACGATCCATTTTAATCCATTCGTATGATCCATTCTAATCCATTCGTACGATCCATTCTAATTCATTCGTACAATCCATTCTAATTCATTCGTACGATCCATTCTAATTCATTCGCACGAATGTATCCATTCTAGTTCATTCGTACGATCCATTCTAATTCATTCGTACGATCCATTCTAATTCATTCGCACGATCCATTCTAATTCATTCGTACGATCCATTCTAATTCATTTATACGATCCATTCTAATTTATTCATACGATCCATTCTAATTCATTCATACAATCCATTCTAATTCATTCGTACGATCCATTCTAATTCACTCATACGATCCATTCTAATTTATTCATACGATCCATTCTAATTCATTCATACAATCCATTCTAATTCCTTCGTACGATCCATTCTAATTCATTCGTACGATCTATTCTAATTCATTCGTACGATCCATTCTAATTCATTCGTACGATCCATTCTAATTCCTTCGTACGATCCATTCTAATTCATTCGTACGATCCATTCTAATTCATTCGTACAATCTATTCTAATTCATTCGTATGAATGGATACATTCGTGTGAATGAATTAGAATGGATCGTACGAATGAGTAAGAATGGATCGTACGAATGAAATAGAATGGATTGCACGAATGAATTAGAATGGATCGTATGAATGAATTAGAATGGATCGTGTGAAAGAATTAGAATGGATTGTATGAATGAATTAGAATGGATCGTACGAATGAATTAGAATGGATCGTACGAAGGAATTAGAATGGATCGTACGCATTCGTACGATCCATTCTAATTCCTTCGTACGATCCATTCTAATTCATTCGTACGATCCATTCTAATTCATTCGCGCAATCTATTCTAATTCATTCGTACGATCCATTCTAATTCATTCGTACGATCCATTCTAATTCATTCATACAATCCATTCTAATTTATTCACACGAATGTATCCATTCTAATTCATTCGTATGATCCATTCTAATTCATTCGCACAATCTATTCTAATTCATTCATACGATCCATTCTAATTCATTCGCACGAATGTATCCATTCTAGTTCATTCGTACGATCCATTCTAATTCATTCGTACGATCCATTCTAATTCATTCATACGATCTATTCTAATTCATTCATACAATCCATTCTAATTCTTTCACACGATCCATTACAATTCATTCGTAAGATCCATTCTAATTCATTCGTACGATCTATTCTAATTCATTCGTATGATCCATTCTAATTCATTCGCACAAATGTATCCATTCTAATTCATTCGTACGATTCATTCTTACTCATTCGTTTGATCCATTCTAATTCATTCGTACGATCCATTCTAATCCATTCGTACGATCCATTCTAATTCATTCGCATGAATGTAACCATTCTAATTCATTCATTTGATCCATTCTAATTCATTCGTACGATCCATTCTAATTCATTCGTCTGATCCATTCTAATTCATTCGCACGAATGTATTCATACAAATTCATTCATACGATCCATTCTAATTCATTCGTACGGTCCATTCTAATTCATTCGCACAATCCATTCTAATTCATTCGTACGATCCATTCTAATTCATTCTAATTCTTTCACACGATCCATTCTAATCCATTCTAATCCATTCTAATTCTTTCACATGATCCATTCTAATTCATTCGTACGTTCCATTCTAATTCATTAGCACGATCCATGCTAATTTATTCGTTCGATCAATTCTAATTCATTAGCACGATCCATTCTAATTCATTCGTATGATCCATTCTAATTCATTCGTACGATCCATTCTAATTCATTCGCACGATCCATTCTAATTCATTCATAGGATCCGTTCTAATTCATTCATACGATCTATTCTAATTCTTTCGCACGAATGTATCCATTCTAATTCATTCGCACGAATGTATCCATTCTAATTCATTCGTACGATCCATTCTAATTCATTCTACGATCCATTCTAATTCATTCGCATGAATGTAACCATTCTAATTCATTCATTTGATCCATTCTAATTCATTCGTACGATCCATTCTAATTCATTCGTCCGATCCATTCTAATTCATTCGCACGAATGTATCCATTCTAATTCATTCGTACGATCCATTCTAATTCATTCGTACGATCCATTCTAATTCATTCGTAAGATCCATTCTAATTTATTCGTACGATCCATTCTAATTCATTCGTACGATCCATTCTAATTCATTTGCACGAATGTATCCATTCTAGTTCATTCGTACGATCCATTCTAATTCATTCGTACGATCCATTCTAATTCATTCGCACGATCCATTCTAATTCATTCGTACGATCAATTCTAATTCATTCGCACGAATGTATCTGTTGGGGGTAGTCAGAAACCACATATCTTGGGTAGCATTGCAAACGCATCTGAGATAGAGTTGTCGAGGGAGCCCGTCTAGGAGCTGGAACCCTCGGAAGCCGAGCGTGCCCCATTTAAGCTCGCAAGGAGCTCGCCCTCCCAGCCCATCAGGAGCTCGCCCCCCCACAGGGAGCTGGATGGACACCTTGTATCTGAGTGCAGCTCGCCCCTCCCAGCCCCTCAGGAGCTCGCCCCACAGGGAGCTGGATGGACACCTTGTATCTGAGTGCAGCTCGCCCCTCCTAGACCCCGCAGGAGTTCGCTCCCCCATGCTCATCGAATCATCTTGACAGTGGAGCGAGATCCACATTGGGCTGAAGGGACCGAAGGCCAAGAGCTCGCTCAGGAGCTCGCCCAAGTTCACTCAGGAGCTCGCCTAGCTCGCGCATGAGCTCGCCTAGCTCGCTCAGGCACTCGCCTAGCTCGCTCAGTCACTCGTCTAGCTCGCGTACGAGCTCGCCCATGCTCGCACAGGAGCTCGCCCATGTTCGCTCAGGAGCTCGTCTAGCTCGCTCAGGAGCTCGCCCAGACCCCTGTTTATCGAAAAGGTTGCTCCCGCAAGGTCCGACTCTTGATAAATACGGACAAGGGGGCGGAGCAGTGTAGGGCGAGCTTGCCTTTGCTTCCTCCCTGAGACCGCCCAGACTCGAGCATTCCAGAATGGCCACCTGGCCACGACAAGAAAGATTCCCTCCCCCACTCAAACCGCCTGGCAGGCTTGACGACAGAATGTCAGGGCGCGAGTACCAAGGACTGTCAGACCCACGCGAGCCAGAACGTGGGGGGTCTAGAAGGCGCCAGAAGAATCTCCACGTGTCGGGCCACGGTAGGCCGCCGATTGCTATAAATGCTCACCCCCAGGCTCCATAGTACAGGTTCGAATTCCTTTTCCCTACCACTTTGGTATACCGCAGCTCGCCGTTGAGCCACCGTGACTGACTTGAGCGTCGGAGGGTCTGCGCTCCTAAGGGAGCCAGCCGTTCTCACGTTCTATTTTCTTTGTCTTGCAGGCAGCCCGCACGGACCAGCGAAAAATCCCCCGAACATTTGGCGCCGTCTGTGGGATCTTCGACTGGTTCCTGCGAGAACCCCCACGACCACGCGGTTGAGCGCCGTTCGCTCTCGTAACTCCAAAGATGGCTCCGGCGACGAGGGGACGCAGGCGACCGAGGACTCGTGCGAGATCTGCGTGCAGCGATCCTCCTGTTGAGACCCCTCAGCCCCAGGTCCCGCTCAGCGACCAACTCTTGTTGGAGATGTTGGCCACCCAGCGGGCCATGATGGAGGAGCTGACACGATTGCGTCAGGCTCCGGCGGCCAGCCGACGATCTGGGCCGGCGAAGACGGCGTCTCCGGTGCGACCACCGGCGTCAACATCGCGACCGCCCACGATCGCTCCGGCACGGCAGGTTTCCCAGCCGGAACCCCCAGTCGGGAGAGCGGCTGTACGCGGGGTGCCGGAAACCCCGCTCACGAGGCTGCAGAAGCTAGTGACCCAGCGGTCTAGCAACCAAGTGACCTCGCGCGCGACCATCCCTTGCCGCCGTAGCCGGAGCGTCGATTCTGACGGGTCGGAGGCAAGGTCTCTAGAACGGGATCGCGACCCGCGCCATCGGCGACGAGGGAAAGAGCCCGCGGTGGAAATACCTTCCGAAGCTCGCAAGGCGACGGCCTCCCACAGACCAACTGACACGTTGAAGGAATCCGCGGGTGGACGGCCAGGAGGTCGCCGAGCGGTTGCCCCCGAGGGTCGCCGCGGGGTGGGACCGACCTCGCCACAAGGGAGCGTACGAGACCGCCTAGGACCTGCGCAGCCGCCTCTGGGAGTTCTCCCCGGGCACTGGCAGCGATCTAGTGCGCCAGTAGATTTACTTGAAGACCTCGCCGCCCACGGAGGTAGCTCGCCTTTCACCAGCGAGGTCCACCAAGGGGGTTTTCCGCACCACTGGACCCCCCCGAAGTTTGTATTGTTCGACGGGTCGCAGGATCCCGTTGACCATCTCTTGGCTTACAGGAAGCTCCTGTTTTTCCGGGACCAAGACCACGTCTTGTGCCGAGCATTCCCGAGCAGCTTGACCGGCTCGGCATTGAACTGGTTCCACAAGTTGCCACCCGGCATGATCCCCGACTTTCCAACTCTCTCTAGGCTATTCCTGGAGCAGTATCGCTGCAATAGGCAGCCCCCGAAGAGAATCGAGTCTCTGTTTACTTTAACCATGGGAGCCCGCGAGACGCTCCGGTGCTTCGCAACGCGATTCTGAAGCGCCTACCTCGCTCTGGAAGACGCGGCGGGCCAAGATCGCACCATGGTGAGTGCTTTCAGAAGCGCCCTCCCCGAGGGTTGCAAGCTTCATGACGCTCTAGTGATCAAGGACCCTCGCACGATGGTTGAACTATTTGCCCTGGTCCAGCAACACATCAAGCTCGAAGACGCCGTGCTAGACCGGAAGGGAAAGGCAGTCGAGCAGCGACCTCCTCCGGCCCCGCGACCGCTGGTCGTTAAGGCCGTAGAGAGAAGGGAGGTGCCCCTGGCGGTGCCTTTGCCTGGACCGCCCGCTGTTCCTGCTGAACAGCCCGCTGAAGCCCCCGCGGCTGTCGTTGGAAGGCCGGCGAACTGGCGCCTGCCTCCAGGACCCGGGGAGCGGGACTTCACCGTGCTAACCCACTCGCCAGGACAAATCTTCCATCAGATTCGGAATGAACCTTTCTTCCAGTACCCGCCACCCCTGCAGGTCGGAGAGCCTGGCTCTACCGACAACTCGCGGCGGTGCGCTTTTCATCGAAGCCCTGGGCATCACACTAACAGATGCCGGGCTCTCAAGAACCACCTCAAGGATTTGGTCACCCAGGGCCACTTGAATCAGTTTATTTCGCCTCCAAGGAGGTTCGAGGTGGTACCGGCACGGGCTCCTCGGGAGGGAGATCGCCCGGGGCCCGCTGAACCCGCCCTGCCTCCGCCTCCCCCGGGAGGACCGGCGATCTGCCATACCATTAGCGGGCGGCTGAGCGGCCCGAGATCCAGTAATGAAGCCCGCCGACGAATCAGGGAGATGGAGCGGGCACAGAAGGTATTTTCCGTCTCGCTAACTCCTGCCTTACTTCAAGCACCAAGGGTGGAAGCCCGCGATTTTCTCTGGTTTTCGGAAGATGACATGACTGGGGTCGTTACGCCCCACAATGACCCCCTCGTCATACGCCTGATGATGGCTAACATCGAGGTGAGGCGAGCTCTGGTTGATTCGGGGAGCGTCGTGGACATCCTTTTTCTGTCGGCCTACCTGTGAATGGGGTTGAGACTCGCCGACCTGTCTCCCTCGACGAGCTCCCTCAGTGGATTCACCGGCGAGGTCGCCAAAGTGGCAGGGGAGATAACCCTCACTGTGATCGCTGGCCCGGAGGCTCGCCAAGTCAGCTTTGCGGTAGTGGATGGAAGTTCCGCATTTAACGCCATCCTTGGGCGACCTTGGCTAAGGCAAATGAATGCGGTAGCTTCACCCAACCATCAGGCCCTCAAATTCCCGACCGCGAGCGGGGTCGTAGTAATTCAGGGTGATCAGGTAGCCACTACCCGATGCGAGCAGGATGTCCTTCACCTCATGGATATGGAGGTCGCCGAGGCCAAGAGGCCCGCACCCTCCTAGTAATTACTGCCCGCTACGAGCGAGCTATTGGGGAGCCCGCTGGAGGCCTCCTCGCTTAAGTCCCCTACTCCACCCCCGGGTGGGAGCGGTGTGGACCTTAAGTTGGAGGAGGGAGGTCGCCCGACAACCCCCAAGAGAGGAAGTTTTCCAATTGCCGAACCACTTCAAGAGGTCGACATTGGCGGCAAAGAAGGGCCAAGAGTTGTTAGCCTCGGGACCTCGCTAACCAAGGGCGAGGTCCTGGCCATAACCAACTTACTCAGGGAATATCGTGACGTATTCGCCTGGAGCTTCGCGGACATGCCAGGGATTGACCCGGAGGTCACCTGTCATCGTCTGCACACCATGAAGGAGTTCCCGCCGGTCAAGCAGAAAGCTCGGCACATACCTGCTGCGAAGTCCGTTGCAGTGGCGGCGGAGATAGACAAGCTGGAGTGAGCCGGCTTCATCCGCGAGGTGCACTTCCCCAAGTGGATCTCCAATATCGTGGCGGTGCCTAAGAAGAGCGGAGCGGTCAGGGTATGCATTGACTTCTCCGACCTCAACAAGGCATGCCCGAAGGATGGATTTCCTCTTCCGAGAATAGGCGCACTGGTCGACGCAGCTGTCGGGTTCCAGGCCCTGTCCTTCATGGATGGATATTCTGGGTATAACCAGATACCTCTCCACGCCGACGATCAGGAGAAGACCGCCTTCTACTCTGGAGCGGGCTACCAGAAGTTGTACTGCTATCGAGTGATGCCGTTCGGACTTAAGAACGCTGGAGCGACCTACCAAAGGCTAGTCACTCAGATGTTCAAAGATCAGATCGGCAGAAACGTCGAAGTTTATATAGACGACCTCCTGGTAAAGAGTCGGGAGCGAGAGGGGCATGTTGCCGATCTCCGCGAAACCTTCGAGATACTAAGAAAGTACCAGATGAGGCTGAATCCGGCGAAGTGCGCATTCGGGGTGACTTCGGGGAAATTCCTCGGGTACCTGGTCACCCACAGGGGGATCGAGGCCGACCCAGGGCAAATCCGAGCACTTGTCGAAATGCCTGCGCCGAGGACACGGCAGGAAGTCCAGAGATTGAGCGGGCGAATCGCCGCGCTCAATCGGTTTATCTCCAAATCCTCAGACAACTGCCGACCTCTTTTTGAGCTGCTACGAAAAGGAGCAAGCATTTGTTGGGATGAGAAGTGCGAGCACGCCTTCCAGAAGATCAAAGACTACCTGGCGAGCCCACCGATCTTAGCGGCACCCAAAGAGGGCGCCGAACTCGGCGTGTACCTTGCGGTCACTGAGAATGCGGTGAGCGGGGTCCTGGTTGTGGAAGAAGCAAAGGTGGAGCGGCCTGTGTACTTTGTAAGCCACACAATGCTCCCCGCCGAGCTCCGGTATCGACCAATCGAGAAGGTCGCATTGGCCTTGGTCCTTACCGCAAGAAAGCTCCACCCCTACTTCTCGGCCCACCCTGTCAGGGTCATCACAGAGCACCCTCGAAAGAGCGCGCTCTCCAGGCCCTCGGTAGCTGGCAGGCTCTACCGTTGGTCCGCCGAGCTCGCCGCCTATGGTTTGGTGTATGTCCTTCGAGTTGCTGTCAAAGGACAGGCGCTCGCCAATTTCTTGGCGGACTTCCCCATAGAAGAACCGGTCCAGTACCGGGAGGATGAGCCAACTGAGGCACACCCTGGGAAGGCGAGGTTCTTTGACAACCAAGGCAAGCTTCCTCCAACTAAGCGTTCAGAGGAGGCAGGCTGGGAATTATTCGTCGATGGATCCTCCAACGCTTTGGGGGCTGGGATCGGGGTCGCACTGATCGCCCAGTCGGTACTTCTGGAGAAGTCAGTCCGACTGGATTTCGCAGCTACCAACAATGAGGCGGAATATGAGGCGCTGCTGGCTGGCCTGGAGCTCGCTCAAGAGGTAGGCGCCAAACGCTTGAAGGTCTTTAGCGATTCCCAGCTAATTGTTTGCCAAGTCAATGGGGAGTACGCCTCTCGGGACGCACGAATGGCGGGCTATGTGGATCTGGTGAACCACAAGGCCGCGGAGTTCGAAAAGATCTCCTTCGAGCAAATTCCGCGAGCCGATAATAGGCGAGCTGATGCTTTGGCAAACGCCGCCTCTTTGCTGGGAATATCAGAGGCTCGCCAGATTCTCATCGAGGTCCAAAATTAGTCTCGGCTCCAACTGATGGAGCCCGCTGTTAACCAAGTCTCCGCCGACGTACCACCCAGCGGGTGGACCGCCCCCATTTTTCGCTTTCTCCAGAAGGGCGAGCTACCAAAGGATAGAGAGGAAGCCCGGCGAGTGGAGAAATGCGCTGGGCGCTATCTCATTCGCTGGGATCGCCTTTTTCGAAGATCCTTTGGCGGGCCAAGTCTCCGTTGCGTCGAGAGCCCAGAAACCGAAGAAGTTCTAAAGTGCATTCACTCTGGCGAGCTGGGAAACCACACTGGTGGGCGGTCTCTTGCTGCGAAAGTACGAAGGCAAGGATACTGGTGGCCCACTCTGGAGCAAGACGCTTTGAAAGTCGCCCAGAGGTGCATCCAATGCCAGAAGCACGTCACCACGAACCATATGCCCGCAGAAGAACTGCATCCCCTGGCGAGCCCCTGGCCTTTCCAGCAATGGGGGTTGGACATTGTGGGACCTTTCCCTGTGTCAGCCCGGCAAAAGAAATTTATCCTAGTAGCTACGGACTACTTTACCAAATGGGTGGAAGCGGTCCCGCTAGCTAAGATTGGCGAGAAGCAGGTAAAAGACTTCCTTTGGAAGAATATTTTCTGCCGGTTCGGTCTGCCTCGGGTACTTATCACCAACAATGGTCGCCAATTCGACAATCGCTTAGTCAGAAGCTTTTGTGTTGAATATGGAGTCGACCTAAGATTCTCTTCCCCAAGGTACCCTCAAAGCAACGGGCAGGCCGAAGCAACGAATCGCGTGATCTTGGACAACCTAAAGAAGAGGCTGGAAGGGAAAAAAGGATTGTGGGAGCAGGAGCTCGATGGAGTCTTGTGGGCCTATCGCACTACTCCACGTCGCTCAACTAACGAATCCCCTTTCAGTCTCACTTTTGGTTGCGAAGCCGTGCTACCCATAGAGGCCGAGCTGCCCACTGAAAGAAGGCTTGCGTCGGCGGAGGTCGACAACGACAAACTGCTCGTCGACTCTCTTGATCAGCTCGAAGAAAGGCGAGAGCGCGCCAATCTACACCTCGCCAGATACAGACAAGAGATGAAGCGCGCCTATGACAAAAGAGTCCGCCATCGGGCATTTAAGGCCGGCGATCTGGTGATGAGAAAGGTGTTTGCAAACACGCAAGAGCCTAATGCAGGAAAGCTCGCGGCGAACTGGGAAGGCCCCTACATAATACACGAAGCAGGAAGCTCAGGGGCTTACCGGTTGATGACCGCTGGAGGCGACCTGTTAGAGCGACCTTGGAACGCTCTGCACCTTCGCAAGTTCTATGCCTAAGGGAATTTTTGTAAATTCTGAAGAAGTTATGAATGAACGATGGGGGTTTTTCAACAATTTAACTAGGAAGCTCGGCGCAGACAGAGCCCGCATGATTTATAGTGTGCAGTCCACCGTTATGCGGACTTAAAGCAAGACCGGGATCCTCAGAGGCAGCCAGTGGGCGACCTTGAGCTTCCCGGGGCAGTCCGCCGTTGTGCGGACTTAAAGCAAGACCGGGATCCTCAGAGGCAGCCAGTGGGCGACCTTGAGCTTCCCGGGGCAGTCCGCCGTTGTGCGGACTTAAAGCAAGACCGGGATCCTCAGAGGCAGCCAGTGGGCGACCTTGAGTTTCCCGGGGTAGTCCGCCGCTGTGCGGACTTAAAGTAAGACCGGGATCCTCAGAGGCAGCCAGTGGGCGACCTTGAGCTTCCCGGGGAAGTCCGCTGCCTAGTGGACTCTAAACCTAACCAGGATCCTTCGCGTTCACCTGCTATGAACGGAAGCATCCTGGCGTTGGCAAACCCCTCAAAGGGCGAGCCCGCCAAACAGGATCATCGAGAGAAATTAACCGGGCAGGGGGCAGCTAGCACTTATTAGTTTCCTTTAAAATAAAAATGGTTTAAGTCTCTGAGTGTAGGGAAGTTTTTGAAGTCTTTTGGTTCGTTTAAACGTTTTCCGGGCTCAGAGACTATCGAGTTTTTACGAGCATGCCGAGTTTTTCGTTTGCATATACTTAAAAATAAAAAGGTTGAATCGAATTAGCTGCCTCGCCCGGGGTATCACTCTCGAGATCGCTGCGAAACTCCTGAAGCGGACTCATGAGCGGGACAGAGAAAGAAATAGAAACAGGTGGACTTGAAAACCTTCATTTCATTCATTGTTTCAAGATTACATAAGGATTACAAAGAGATACAGCCTAAGCTGGGCCCGCGCCAGCGCCCTTGTCATCACCACCGCGCTTCCTCTTTTTCGACCTTTCAGCCTTGTACTTCTCGATGGCGTCGAGCGCGCCTTTCCGCAGAAGCTCGTTGAGCTGCGCCTGGAGGCGGCGTTGCTGAGAGTGGAGGTCGCGGAGATGCGTTTCCCGCAGAGACGCGGTCTCATCCCTAGAAGCCGCCAACTGACGTTGGAGCTCGGAGATTTCCTTCTGGGCGGCCTCTTCAGCTCGACGGGCCCCCTGCGCATCGGATAGGGCGAGGTCGCGGGCATCCTCAACCGAAGCTAGCGTGGTGGTAAAAGTGGCGGCCTGCTGGCGCAGTTCGGCGACCTCCGTATTAGAGGAGGCGACCTGCTGGCGCAGCCGGTCCACTTCAGCCCGCAGCTCGCCCGACCGGTCCATTTGGCGGATTCGGAGGATGTACTCATCTACTCTCCTCTCCGAGTCATGGAGAGTGTCATCGTAGAGGGTGACAGTGTCCCCCGCGACGCCCGCGACCTTGTCGGTGAGAGCCCGGCTGACCCGCTCTACCTGCGAAAAGTGCGAACAGTTTGAGTTAGAAGTTAGAGCAGGAGTTTGGGGACAAAGAAGTGTGAAGGTAGTCTTACCTCGAGCAGTTGGTTGATGAGAGCGATGTAGGGAGTCCGGGCGAAGATGTTGCGCCCCAGGATCTCCCGCATGAAGAAAGGGGCACGGGCTCGGGTGCAGGCACGATAGCAGCGGCGGGCGCAGGCGCGATAGCAGCGGCGGGCACAGGCGCGGGTGCAGGCGCGGACTCGGGCGCGGGTGCAGGCGCGGGCTCGGGCGTGTGCTCGGGCGCAGGCGCGCTAGCAGCGGAGGGCGCAGGCGCAGGCGCGGACGTGCTGGGAGCAGGCGCGGCCGGTGTTGGCATCGAGCTCGGAGCAGGCGGAGGATTTGAGCTCGGCGGAGCCGATCCCTCAAAGGGCGGGGGAGGCCCCGCAGTTGCAGCCGCGGGCTCTTCTTCTGAAGCCCGCTCATCGTCATCGGAGCTGGAGGTCGTGCTGAGATCATCGGCTGATCCCAAGCCCGCCTCCGCGAGGGCGGCTTTCCTCCGATCCTCGATGACTTGTTGGAAGGCTTTACGAGCCTCCCGAACAATGCTGTCCTCTCTCGACGGGCGGGCTGGAGGAATCTTCTTCTTCTTCGACTTCTTCCGCGAAGCGCCCTCCTCTGGATTCATCACCGCAACAAACAAGGTTTTAGTCAGGTCGCTTGGGAATCCGCGCATCAGCACTTCAGCCATTGGGGACTCCACTTCCGCCATGCTGAGAAGAAGCTCGATGCGCGGATCCTCGGGCTCGACGAAGGAAATACGACGTCGCCGAGGCTCCGGGATTGGGGCCCTCGAAGGGATAACAGAAAGAGTGGTCGCCTGACCTGGGGCTGCTTCGCGGGCTGGTGGCGACGGTGGCGCAACATCCTCCTCGTGAAGCATCTCGAGGGTGTCCTTGTCGGCGACCTGAATAGGGGAAGCCCGCTTCTTCCCCTTCTTCGCCGAGGTCCCCGCAGCGGAGGTCGCAACAGCAGGCCGGGAGACCGCGACCTTCTTCCGCATCACCTTCTGCCGGGCGGAGACGGTCCCGGTCCAGAGATCCTTTCAGAGGAAGGAGAAGTCCGGCGCCAGGATCTTCTCGGGAGTCCGCCCCCCGAGGAAGTGCAAGATCGCCTCATCGAGAGATTTCTCTCGGGCTGCGGAGATGTATTTCTTCCCCTTGGGACGATACTCCGCGATCTCCTTGAAGACCGGCAGAGGCGGTCTGCCGGGAAGAGAGCGGGCTCCGGTGCAGGGACCTCGCCAGTTGCCCTCGACCACGAACGGATACTCCTTCCAGTACCGGTCCTTGTTCTCGACCGCGGAGAAGGGCAGCACCTCGCCGGGGCAGCCTGAGAGGTAGAAGTGGCCGCAGCCGACCTCGCTGAAGACTGTCCCCGGCTTGAGGGACCACTTCTTCAGGAGGTAGGCCAGGGGGATCCTCACGTTGAGGGCTTCCTCGATTTGAGAAAGCCCGTAGAGAATCCCCGACGAGTTGCCTGGGAGCTGGGCGGGGCATAAGCCCGCCAGCTCCAGGAGCTCGCTGGCTAGATGGTTCAGGGGCAGCCGAAGCCCTGACCATATTTGCCCCACGGAGACCGCAGTTCCGGAGAGCGGTCTCCCCGATCTCGGGAAGGGGAGAATAGCGAGCTCTTGAGGGATACCCGCCGCTGTCCGTAGACTCTCGGGGACGAGCGCGCCCCCGATGTCGTTGAACCAAAGGACGGCGGGCTCCTTGGGAGGAGCCTCTCCCTCGGTGCCTGGAGCGAGCACCGAGATGGGGGCGACATTGAGAGGCTCCTCCCGAGAGGTCGCAGCAGCAGCAGCAGCGGCTGAAAAAGAAGCGGCAGCAGAGGAAGCCATGAGAGCAAGAGGGCGCTAGCGAGCTGCGAGTTGAGAAAGTTATGGGAGAAGGGAGAGCTGTTTTCATGCAGTGGTAAAAATCGCCCCCCATCCCCTATTTATAGGCAAGTGAGAGAGGTGAATCAATCCGCAGTTAATGCCCAAGCGCGCGCGGCGAGGCGACATGACGGCGATGGAAGTGACAGCTCGCCCTTCGCCAATCAGGCAGGCCGCGTGGGCCACGCGTGGAAAAAGCTGCTCCGGCGCCGACACTGTCATTACTGACAAAAGAAGAGCGAATGAGGAGGAGACGCGTGTCTCGCGCCGATCGGGATCTAATGATGAGATTCGCCGTATCAGCGTTGAGCCTCGCGCCGCATTTAAGGTGAAGCGACCGTTGGAGATTTGGTGCGATACCCAAGTCACAAGATCGCTCGCGGCAGGTGCCCGCAGCTCGCCCGAGGCAGACCCTGGCCGCATGTGACAAGCTCGCATCGGAAGGAGATCGCTCGTGGCTAACGCTCCCGGCCCGCCCAGCGTTTGAAAGTACTGAGAGTCAAAACTCTCGACGCAGACCGCCCGCGGCAGGCGCCCAAGCTCGCCCGAAGCAGACCCTGACCGCGTGTGACAAGTTCGCACCGGAAGGAGATCGCTCGTGGCTGATGCTCGTGGCCCGCCCGGCGTTTGTGAAATACTGGCAGTCAAAGCTCTCGGCGCAGACTGCCCGCGGCAGGCGCCCAAGCTCGCCCGAAGCAGACCCTGACTGCGTGTGACAAGTTCGCACAGGAAGGAGATCGCTCGTGGCTGATGCTCGAGGCCCGCTCAGTGTTTGAAAAGTACTGAGAGTCAAAACTCTCGACGCAGACCGCCCGCGGCAGGCGCCCAAGCTCGCCCGAAGCAGACCCTGACCGCGTGTGACAAGTTCGCACCGGAAGGAGATCGCTCGTGGCTGATGCTCGTGGCCCGCCCAGTGTTTGAAAAAGTACTGAGAGTCAAAACTCTCGACGCAGACCGCCCGCGGTAGGCGCTCAAGCTCGCCCAAAGCAGACCCTGACCGTATGTGAGGAGCTCGCATCAGAAGGAGATCGCTCGTGGCTGATGCTCGTGGCCCGCCCGGCGTTTGTGAAATACTGGCAGTCAAAGTTCTCGGCGCAGCCCGCCATCGCTACTATCTCCGCCCGCCAGGAAACTGTTGCAGCAGACATTGATATCAGGCACATTACCAGGGATAGGAGCTCGCTAAGACTCCTGAGCAAGCATCGAGTTTCCTCGATCACTCCCTCAGGAGGGGGTAATGTTGGGGGTAGTCAGAAACCACATATCTTGGGTAGCATTGCAAACGCATCTGAGATAGAGTTCTCGAGGGAGCCCGTCCAGGAGCTGGAACCCTCGGAAGCCGAGCGTGCCCCATTTAAGCTCGCAAGGAGCTCGCCCTCCCAGCCCATCAGGAGCTCGCCCCCCTACAGGGAGCTGGATGGACACCTTGTATCTGAGTGCAGCTCGCCCCTCCCAGCCCCTCAGGAGCTCGCCCCACAGGGAGCTGGATGGACACCTTGTATCTGAGTGCAGCTCGCCCCTCCTAGACCCCGCAGGAGTTCGCTCCCCCGTTCTCATCGAATCATCTTGACAGTGGAGCGAGATCAACATTGGGCTGAAGGGACCGAAGGCCAAGAGCTCGCTCAGGAGCTCGCCCAAGTTCACTCAGGAGCTCGCCTAGCTCGCGCATGAGCTCGCCTAGCTCGCTCAGGCACTCGCCTAGCTCGCTCAGTCACTCGCCTAGCTCGCGTACGAGCTCGCCCATGCTCGCACAGGAGCTCGCCCATGTTCGCTCAGGAGCTCGTCTAGCTCGCTCAGGAGCTCGCCCAGACCCCTGTTTATCGAAGAGGTTGCTCCCGCAAGGTCTGACTCTTGATAAATACGGACAAGGGGGCGGAGCAGTGTAGGGCGAGCTTGCCTTTGCTTCCTCCCTGAGACCGCCCAGACTCGAGCATTCCAGAATGGCCACCTGGCCACGACAAGAAAGATTCCCTCCCCCACTCAAACCGCCTGGCAGGCTTGACGACAGAATGTCAGGGCGCGAGTACCAAGGATTGTCAGACCCACGCGAGCCAGAACGTGGGGGGTCTAGAAGGCGCCAAAAGAATCTCCACGTGTCGAGCCACGGTAGGCCTCCGATTGCTATAAATGCTCACCCCCAGGCTCCATAGTACAGGTTCGAATTCCTTTTTCCTACCACTTTGGTATACCGCAGCTCGCCGTTGAGCCACCGTGACTGACTTGAGCGTCGGAGGGTCTGCGCTCCTAAGGGAGCCAGCCATTCTCACGTTCTCTTTTCTTTGTCTTGCAGGCAGCCCGCACGGACCAGCGAAAAATCCCCCGAACAGTATCCATTCTAATTCATTCATACGATCCATTCTAATTCATTCGTACGATCCATTCTACTTCATGCGAATGAATTAGAATGGATCATACGAATGGATTAGAATGGATCGTACGAATGGATTAGAATGGATACATTCGAGCGAATGAATTAGAATGGATCGTACGAATGAATTAGAATGGATCGTACGAATGGATTTGAATGGATCCTACGAATGGATTAGAATGGATACCTTTGTGCATATGAATTAGAATGAATCGTACGAATGAATTAGAATGGATCATATTAATGAATTAGAATGGATCGTACGAATGAATTAGAATGGATACATTCGTGCGAATGAATTAGAATGGATCGTGCGAATCAATTAGACTGGATTGTGCGAATGAATAAGAATAGATCATACGAATGAATTAGAATGGATCGTACGAAGGAATTAGAATGGATCATACGAATGAAATAGAATGGATCGTACGAAGGAATTAGAATGGATCGTACGAAGGAATTAGAATGGATCGTACGAAGGAATTAGAATGGATCGTACGAATGAATTAGAATGGATATATTCGTGCAAATGAATTAGAATGGATCGTATGAATGAATTAGAATGGATCGTATGAGTGAATTAGAACGGATAGTACGAATGAATTAGATCCATACCTATTTAACATACCATAGAGCTTTGAATAGTGTTTTTACTACTTACTGGGGTTCCCTCAGTAAAACGTGGGGTGCCCCTATTGTAAAAGTCACTAAATACACAGACCGTGCTCTAGTGCGACACGCACACACGTAATGAACTCCTTATGGCATTATGGCAACATCGTGTGTCCCTACACTACTCTGGGGTTGCCCCCTAGTGAACACACTTAGTCCTGTGCATCCACCTTGCCCTAGTGCAATGCACTCATGGAAAACAGGACGATTAAGGCATTATTTCTTCAACTCATATTGTACAGTGAGACAAGGAGAAAGTTATGATCCGTAACGATCGTGGATAAGGTGGAACCTTCAGGGACTAGGATTCATGGCTTCCAACCGGACCCGATCGACACACTACCCAAGTGTCCCTGTCAACCCTCTAGGTCCCAGTTAACCTGCGTGGCCACCCAGAGTGCGACGCAGGCTGCACTCCAATTCTCCCAGACTTACTAAGCTCTCTCGCATACCCCTGCTCTCCGCTTAGATAGGTAATTAGATGTCCCTTCACTCGGTGCCATGTGTCAACTTGAGCGGTGGAGAGCACCGTCAGACTCAAGTGACCATATGACTAGGTTCCTTCCAGGTTGATTAACACATCGTACCTCCGATCATTTTGGCCAAACAACCGGATTCGGTCTAACAGCTCAACTGTTAACCACCAGGCCTAGTTTTAGTACGGTGTATGTCAGACCAAGGAACGCACCTCCCAATGGGGATGTTAATAGCCTGCAGGAGTGACATGCCGATGCAACGCCAGCTCAGCAACCCAGCGCACTGTGGTTTTGGGTCGTGGTTAGATCCCTCACACGTTGGTGAACCAAAATTACCCAAACTGGTTAGTCCACCGGTCATGGTTCCTCAGGGTTTAGGACTTATTACCCTAAGCAGAAACACGGCTATGTGCACCGGTGTCTGCTCACCGATCTGTGCACCGTGTTGGTTCTGTTCAGCCACAGACACTGTGCTTGTTAATGACCATAGTGGAGAAACCCATGCTCTGTCATTCCAATAGCTTAACCTGATAGGGCGACCAACCCTAATCAGAACTGCGAACAATTTAGGCTAATAGTACTAATCAACTAAGTCTCCCACTCAGATGAACCACTATACAGCCATGGCTCTTATCAGTTCAATAAATAGAACATGTAGAATACGCACCAATTAAGCTATTCTAATATAAATATCAACTCATTTATTAATCAACCATGGTTTTTACAAGCCCTAGACCATATCTTACTCAACACGGGTGCGCTGGGAGCCATGGGCGCAGCAGCGGGTGCGGGCGCGCTGGGAGCCATGGGCGCAGCAGCGGGTGCGGGCGCGCTGGGAGCCATGGGCGCAACAGCGGGCACGGGCGCACTGGGAGCCATAGGCGCGGGCGCGGGCGCAGGCGCACTGGCAGCATTGGGCGCGGGCGTACTGAGGGCTGGAGCAGCCTGTATAGAGGGCCCAGGCACGCTGGGGGCAGTATGCGCAGGCTCGTTGGGAGCCATGGGCACGGGCGCGGGCGCGCTAGCAGCAGCGGGCGCGGGCGCACTGAAATCGGTAGGCGCAGGCGCGTGCGCGGGCGTGCTGGGAGCAGGCCCCGCCGGTGCTAGGGTCTCGCTCGGAACAGGCGGAGGGGTTGAGCTCGGTGGAGCCGGTCCCTCGAAGGGCGGGGGAGGCCCCGTAGTTGCAGGCGCGGGCTCATCTCCCGAAGCCCGCTCCTCGTCATCGGAGCTGGAGGTCGTGCTGAGTTCGTCGGCTGATCCCAAGCCCGCCTCCGCGAGGGCGGCCATCCTCCGCTCCTCGAGGGCTTGTTGGAAGGCTTCGCGAGCCTCCCGAACAGTGTTGTCCTCCCCCGACGGGCGGGCTGAAGGAGTCTTCTTCTTCCTCGTCTTCTTCTGCGAGGAGCCCTCCTCTGGATTCATCACCGCAATAAACAAAGTCTTAGAAAGATCACCTGGGAATCCACGCATCAACACTTCAGCAATTGGGGATTCCACTTCCGCCATGCTGAGAAGAAGCTCGACGCGTGGATCCTCGGGCTCGACGAAAGAGATACGACGGCGTCGAGGCTTCGGGATTGGGACCCTCGCGGGAAGAATAGAGAGGGAGGTCGCCTGACCTGGGGCTGCTTCGCGGGCTGGTGGTGGAGGCGGGGCGACGTCCTCCTCGCGAAGCATCTCGAGGGTGTCTTTGTCCGCGACCTTGATGGGGGTAGCCCTCCTCTTCCCCTTCTTCGCCGAGGGCCTAGCCGCGGAGGTCGCAGGGGCAGCCGCGGAGGTCGAGCCGGCGCGACGGGAGACCGCCGCTTTCTTGCGCATCACCTTCTGACAGGTGGTGATGACGCCAGTCCGGAGATCCTTCCACAGGAAGGAGAAGTCCGGCAGGAGGACCTTTTCGAGGGTTCGACCCCCAAGGAAGTGCAGGATCGCCTCGTCAAGCGATCTCTCTCGGGCGGCGGTGATGCTCTTCTTCCCCTTTGACCAGTATTCCACGATCTCCTTGAAGACAGGAAGAGGCGGCCTACCGGGAAGAGACGGAACGCCTGGGCAAGGACCCCGCCACTCGCACTCGACGACGAACGGGTACTGTTTCCAGTACCTGTCCTTGTTCTCCACGGCGGAGAATGGGAGCAGCTCGCTAGTGCGGCCAGTAAGGTAAAACTGGCCGCAGTCCACCTCGCTGAAGGCGGTCCCTGGCTTGAGGAACCACTTCTTCAAGAGGTAGGCGAGGGGGATCCTCACGTTGAGGGCTTCCTCAATTCGAGAAAGCCCGTAGAGGATCCCCCATGAGTTTCCCGGAAGCTGATCAGGGCATAAGCCCGCCAGTTCCAGTAGCTCACTGGCGAGGTGGTTCAGGGATAGCCGGAGCCCTGACCAGATCTGCCCCATGGAGACCGCCGTGCCGGAGAGCGGCCTCCCCGAGTGTGGGAAGGGCAGGATGGCGAGCTCCTGAGGGATGTTCGCCGCGGAGCGAAGGCTAGCAGGGACCGGCGCGCTGCTGATATCGTTGAACCAGACGACGGCGGGCTCCCTTGAGGGAACCTCCTCGGTGCCAGGTTTGCGCACCGAAATGGGGGCAACGTTAAGAGGTTCCCCCTGGGAGGATACAGCAGCAGCAGCAGCAGAAGAAGAAGCGGCAGCAGAGGAAGCCATGAGTGCGAGAGGGTGCTAGTGAGCTGTGAGCTAAGGAGGAAGGGAGAGCTGTTTTTTTCACGCAGCGGTAAAAATCGCCCCCCATCTCCTATTTATAGGCAAGTGAGAGGCAGGTGAAACGGGCCGCAGTTAATGCTCGAGCGCGCTTAACGAGGCGACACGCCGACGGTTGAAGCGACAGCTCGTCTTTCTCTAATCAGGAAGTGCCACGTGAACCACGCATGGGAAAAGGCTGCGCCGGCGCCGACGCTGTCCTTCATTGACAGAAAAAGGAACAAATGAGGGAGAGACACGTGTCTCGCGCCGATCGGGATCTCATGATGAGATTCATTGTATCAACATCGAGCCTCGCGCCGCATTTAAGATGAAGCGACCGTTGGAGATTTGGAGCGATACCCGTCACAAGACCGCCCACGGCAGGCGCCCAAGCTCGCCCGAAGCAGATCCTGGCCGCGTGTGACAAGCTCGCACCGGAAGGAGATCGCTCGTGGCTGATGCTCGCGGCCCGCCCAGCGTTTGAGAAATGCTGACAGTCAAAACTCTCGACGCAGATCGCCCACGGCAGGCGCCCAGGCTCACCCGAAGCAGACCCTGGCCGCGTGTGACAAGCTCGCACCGGAAGGAGATCGCTCGTGGCTGATGCTCGCGGCCTGCCTAGTGTTTGTGAAATACCGGCAGTCAAAGCTCTCGGCGCAGACCGCCCATGGCAGGTGCCCGCAGCCCACAAGGTGGAGGTCGCCGATGACTAGTGCTCCCAATTTGACCGGCATGCGCAATAAGTCTCCTGAGCAAGCGTCAAAGTCTCCTTGGACGCTCCCTTAGGAGGGGGTAATATTGGGGGTAGTTGAAATCCGCCCAGGAGTTGAAATCCTCATCCGCTTAAGCTCGCCTCCTAGCTCCGTGCGCGTGTCACCAGTTCGCCCTGGCCTGTGGATCTCATAGACCCTAGGACTCCAAGGGGTGTGTCACCAGTTCGCCCTGGCCTGTGGATCTCATAAACCCTAGGACTCCAAGGGGTGAAGAACTTGCAAGGAGTTCGCCCCCCCCCCCCCCATGCTCGCCAAATCATCTTGACAGGGAGTGAGATCCACATTGGGCTGAGGGGGCCTAGGCAAAGAGCACGCTCAGGAGCTCGCCTAAGCTCGCTGGAGCTCGCCTGAGCTCGCCCATGAGCTCGCCTGAGCTCGCCCAGGAGCTCGCCTGAGCTCGCTCAGGAGCCCGCCAAGCCCGCACAAGAATTCGCTTGCAGTGGTAGCAGGAATTAGACCATCATGCATAACAAAAACGCCGGCCCCCCGGACGCCCCCAGCTCGCCAGACCCCCTGTTTATCGAAGAGGTCGCTCCTGCGAGGTCCGACTCTTGATAGATACGAAGGGGAAGGTAGAGCAACGGAGGGCGAGCTCGCCTTTGCTTCCTTCCTGAGGTCGCCGCATTAGAACAGCATGGAAGGATGCCAGGTGTCGAAACCCCACAGAAGCTACATGGACAAACGTGGTCCACGGAAGCTCGCTCAAATCAGTTCGAGACCTCTCAGACTTGAACATTCCAGAATAGCCACCTGGCGGCGACAAGAAAGATGCTCTCCCCCACTCAAATCGCCTGGCAGGCTCGACGACAAAGAATGTCAGGGGCGCGTGTTCCAAGGACAGTCAGAGGCCCGGGCGAGCCAGAACGTGGGGGTCTAGAAGGCGCTGGAAAGAATCTCCACGTGTCGGGCAACGGTAGGTCGCCAATGTCTATAAATGCCCACCCCCAGGCTCCAGAGTACAGGTTCAAAACCCCTTTCCCTACCACTTTCGTCCACTAAAGCTCGCCGTTGTGCACCTGAGACTGACTTGAGCGTCGGAGGGTATGCGCTCCTAAGGGAGCCAGTCATTCTTATGCTTTTTCTTTGCCTTGCAGGTAGCCCGCACGGGCCAGCGAAAAAATCCCCCAAACACGATCCATTCTAATTCATTCGCATGAATGTAACCATTCTAATTCATTCATTTGATCCATTCTAATTCATTCGTACAATCTATTCTAATTCATTCGTACGATCCATTCTAATTCATTCGTACGATCCATTCTAATTCATTCGTCCGATCCATTCTAATTCATTCGCACGAATGTATCCATTCTAATTCATTCGTACGATCCATTCTAATCCATTCTAACTCTTTCACAAAATCTATTCTAATTCATTCATACGATCCATTCTAATTCATTCACACGAATGTATCCATTCTAATTCATTCATACGATCCATTCTATTCATTCGTACGATCCATTCTTACTCATTGGTACGATCCATTCTAATTCATTCGCACGATCCATTCTAATTCATTCGTACGATCCATTCTAATTCATTCATACGATCCATTCTAATTCATTCGTACGATCCATTCTAATTCATACGATTCATTCTAATTCATTCTAATTCATTCTAATTCGTATGATCCATTCTAATTCATTCGTATGATCCATTCTTATTCATTCGCACGATCCAGTCTGATGGATTCGCACGATCCATTCTAATTCATTCGCACGAATATATCCATTCTGATTCATTCGTACGATCCATTCTAATTCATATGCACAAAGGTATCCATTCTAATCCATTCGTAGGATCCATTCTAATCCATTCGTACGGTCCATTCTAATTCATTCGTACGATCCTTTCTAATTCATTCGCTCGAATGTATCCATTCTAATCCATTCGTACGATCCATTCTAATCTATTCGTACGATCCATTCTAATTCATTCGCATGAATGTAACTATTCTAATTCATTCATTTGATCCATTCTAATTCATTCGTACGATCCATTCTAATTCATTCGTCCGATCCATTCTAATTCATTCGCACGAATGTATCCATTCTAATTCATTCGTACGATCCATTCTAATTCATTCGTACGATCATTCGTACGATCCATTCTAATTCATTCGTACGATCCATTCTAATTCATTCGTACGATCCATTCTAATTCATTCGCACGAATGTATCCATTCTAGTTCATTCGTACGATCCATTCTAATTCATTCGTCCGATCCATTCTAATTCATTCGCACGAATGTATCCATTCTAATTCATTCGTACGATCCATTCTAATTCATTCGTACGATCTATTCTAATTCATTCGTACGATCCATTCTTACTCATTCGTACGATCCATTCTTACTCATTCGTATGATCCATTCTAATTCATTTGCACGAATGTATCCATTCTAATTCATTCATACAATCCATTCTAATTCATTCCGTATGATCCATTCTAATTCATTCGTACGATCGTACGAATGAATTAGAATGGATCGTACGAATGAATTAGAATGGATCATACGAATGAGTAAGAATGGATCGTACGAATGAAATAGAATGGATTGTACGATTGAATTAGAATGGATTATGCGAATGAATTTGAATGGATCGTACGAATGAATTATAATGGATCGTGCTAATGAATTAGAATTGATCGTACGAATGAAATAGAATGGATTCTACGAATGATTTAGAATGGATCGTACAAATGAATTAGAATGGATCGTACGAATGATTTAGAATGGATACATTCGTGCGAATGAATTAGAATGGATCATACGAATGCGTAAGAATGGATCGTACGAATGAAATAGAATGGATTGTACGAATGAATTAGAATGGATTCGAACGAATGAATTAGAATGGATACATTCGTGCGAATGAATTAGAATGGATCGTACCAATGAGTAAGAATGGATCGTACGAATGAAATAGAATGGATTGTGCGAATGAATTAGAATGGATCATACGAATGAATTAGAATGGATCGTGTGAAAGAATTAGAATGGATTGTATGAATGAATTAGAATAGATCGTATGAATGAACTAGAATGGATCGTACGAATGAATTAGAATGGATCGTACGAATGAATTAGAATGGATCGTACGAACGAATTAGAATGGATACATTCGTGCGAATGAATTAGAATGGATACATTCGTGCGAAAGAATTAGAATAGATCGTATGAATGAATTAGAATGGATCGTGCGAATGAATTAGAATGGATCGTACGAATGAATTAGAATGGATCGTACTAATGAATTAGAATTGATCGAATAAATGAATTAGCATGGATCGTGCTAATGAATTAGAATGGAACGTACGAATGAATTAGAATGGATAGTGTGAAAGAATTAGAATGGATTGTATGAATGATTTAGAATGGATCGTACGAATGAATTAGAATGGATCGTGTGAAAGAATTAGAATGGATTGTATGAATGAATTAGAATAGATTGTATGAATGAATTAGAATGGATCGTACGAAGGAATTAGAATGGATCGTACGAATGAATTAGAATGGATCGTACAAATGAATTAGAATAGATCGTACGAATGAATTAGAATGGATTGTACGAATGAATTAGAATGGATCGTGTGAAAGAATTAGAATGGATCATACGAATGAATTAGAATGGATCGTGCGAATGAATTAGAATGGATCGCACGAATGAATAAGAATGGATCGTGCTAATGAATTAGAATTGATCGAACGAATAAATTAGCATGGATCGTGCATTCGTACGATCCATTCTAATTCATTCGTAAGATCCATTCTAATTCTTTCGTACGATCCATTCTAATTCATTCGTACGATCCATTCTAATTCATTTGCACGAATGTATCCATTCTAGTTCATTCGTACGATCCATTCTAATTCATTCGTACGATCCATTCTAATTCATTCATACGATCTATTCTAATTCATTCATACAATCCATTCTAATTCTTTCACACGATCCATTCTAATTCCTTCGTATGATCCATTCTAATTCATTCGTACGATCCATTCTAATTCATTTGTACGATCCATTCTAATTCATTCGTACAATCCATTCTATTTCATTCGTACGATCCATTCTTACTCATTCGTATGATCCATTCTAATTCATTCGCACGAATGTATCCATTCTAATTCATTCATACAATCCATTCTAATTCATTCCGTACGATCCATTCTAATTCATTCGTACAATCGTACGAATGAATTAGAATGGATCGTACGAATGAATTAGAATAGATTGTACGAATGAATTAGAATGGATCCTACGAATGAATTAGAATGGATCGTGTGAAAGAATTAGAATGGATCGTACAAATGAATTAGAATGGATCGTACGAATGAATTAGAATGGATCATACGAATGAGTAAGAATGGATCGTACAAATGAAATAGAATGGATTGTACGAATGAATTAGAATGGATCGTACGAATGAATTAGAATGGATCGTGTGAAAGAATTAGAATGCATTGTATGAATGAATTAGAATAGATCGTATGAATGAATTAGAATGGATCGTGCGAATGAATTCGAATGGATCGCATGATCCATTCGAATAGAATGGATCGTATGAATGAATTAGAATGGATCGGGCGAATGAATTAGAATGGATTGTAGGAATGAATTAGAATGGATCGTATGAATGAATTAGAATGGATCGTATGAATGAATTAGAATGGATCGTGCGAATGAATTAGAATGGATCGTACGAATGAATTAGAATGGATCTTACGAATGAATTAGAATGGATCATACGAATGAGTAAGAATGGATCGTACGAATGAAATAGAATGGATTATACGAATGAATTAGAATGGATACATTCGTGCGAATGGATTAGAATGGATCATACGAATGAATTAGAATGGATCGTACGTATGAATTAGAATGGATCGTACGAATGAATTAGAATGGATCTTACGAATGAATTAGAATGGATCGTACTAATGGATTAGAATGGATACATACGTGCGAATGAATTAGAATGGATTGTATGAATGAATTAGAATGGATCGTACAAATGAATTAGAATGGATCGTACGAATGGATTAGAATGGATTGTACGAATGAATTAGAATGGATCCTACGAATGAATTAGAATGGATCGTGTGAAAGAATTAGAATGGATTGTATGAATGAATTAGAATGGATCGTATGAATGAATTAGAATGGATCGTGCGAATGAATTCGAATGGATCGTACGAATTCATTCTAATTCATTCATACAATCCATTCTAATTCTTTCACATGATCCATTCTAATTCATTCGTACGTTCCATTCTAATTCATTAGCACGATCCATGCTAATTCATTCGTTCGATCAATTCTAATTCATTCGCACGATCCATTCTAATTCATTCATACGATCCATTCTAATTCATTCATACAATCCATTCTAATTCTTTCACACGATCCATTCTAATTCATTCGTAGGATCCATTCTAATTCATTCGTACAATCCATTCTAATCCATTCGTACGATCCATTCTAATTCATTCGTACGATCCATTCTAATTCATTCGTACGATCCATTCTAATTCGTTCATACAATCCATTCTAATTCATTCGTACGAATGTATCCATTCTAATCCATTCGTACGATCCATTCTAATTCATTCGTACGATCTATTCTAATTCATTCGTCCGATCCATTCTAATTCATTCGCACGAATGTATCCATTCTAATTCATTCGTACGATCCATTCTAATTAATTCGTATGATCCATTCTAATTCATTCGTACGATCCATTCTAATTCATTCATACGAATCCATTCTAATTCATTCGTACAATCTATTCTATTTCATTCGTACGATCCATTCTTACTCATTTGTATGATCCATTCTAATTCATTCGGACGAATGTATCCTTTCTAATTTATTCGTACGATCCATTCTAATTCATTCGTACGATCCATTCTAACTCATTCGCTCAAAATGTATCCATTCTAATCCATTCGTACGATCCATTCTAATCCATTCGTACGATCCATTCCAATTCATTCGCATGAATGTAACCATTCTAATTCATTCATTTGATCCATTCTAATTCATTCGTACGATCCATTCTAATTCATTAGCACGATCCATGCTAATTCATTCGTTCGATCAATTATAATTCATTAGCACGATCCATTCTAATTCATTCGTATGATCCATTCTAATTCATTCGCACGATCCATTCTAATTCATTCATAGGATCCATTCTAATTCATTCATACGATCTATTCTAATTCTTTCGCACGAATGTATCCATTCTAATTCATTCACACGAATGTATCCATTCTAATTCATTGTACGAATGAATTAGAATAGATCGTACGAATGAATTAGAATGGATCGTACGAAGGAATTAGAATGGATCGTACGAATGAATTAGAATGGATATATTCGTGCAAATGAATTAGAATGGATCGTATGAATGTATTAGAATGGATCGTATGAGTGAATTAGAATGGATCGTACGAATGAATTAGAATGGATTGTATGAATAAATTAGAATGGATCGTACGAATGAATTAGAATGGATCATACGAATTAATTAGAATGGATCATACGAATGAATTAGAATGGATCGTACGAATGAATTAGAATGGATCGTACGAATGAATTAGAATGGATACATTCGTGCGATCCATTCTAATTCATTCGCACAATCCTATCTATTTCATTCGTACGATCCATTCTTACTCATTGGTACGATCCATTCTAATTCATTCGCACGAATGTATCCATTCTAATTCATTCGTACGACTCCATTCTAATTCATTCGCACGATTTATTCTAATTCATTCGCATGAATGTAACCATTCTAATTCATTCGTACGATCCATTCTAATTCATTCGTACAATCCATTCTAATTCTTTCACACGATCCATTCTAATTCATTCACACGAATGTATCCATTCGTACGAATGAATTAGAATAGATTGCGAATGAATTAGAATGGATCGTACGAATGAATTAGAATGGATCTTGTGAAAGAATTAGAATGGATCGTACGAATGAATTAGAATGGATCGTGCGAATGAATTAGAATGGATCGTACGAATGAATTAGAATGGATCGTGCTAATGAATTAGAATTGATCGAACGAATGAATTAGCATGGATCGTGCATTCGTACGATCCATTCTAATTCATTCGTAAGATCCATTCTAATTCATTCGTACGATCCATTCTAATTCATTCGCACGAATGTATACATTCTAGTTCATTCGTACGATCCATTCTAATTAATTCGTATGATCCATTCTAATTCATTCGTACGATCTAGTCTAATTGATTCGCACGATCCATTCTAATTCATTCGCACGAATGTATCCATTCTAATTCATTCGTACGATCCATTCTAATTCATTAATATGATCCATTCTAATTCATTCGTATGATCCATTCTAATTCATATGCACAAAGGTATCCATTCTAATCCATTCGTAGGATCCATTCTAATCCATTCGTACGATCCATTCTAATTCATTCGTACGATCCATTCTAATTCATTCGCTCGAATGTATCCATTCTAATCCATTCGTACGATCCATTCTAATCCATTCGTACGATCCATTCTAATTCATTCGCATGAAGTAGAATGTATCGTACGAATGAATTAGAATGGATCGTATGAATGAATTAGAATGAATACATTCGTGCGAAGGAATTAGAATAGATCATATGAATGAATTAGAATGGATCCTATGAATGAATTAGAATGGATCGTTAGAATGAATTAGAATGGATCGTACAAATGAATTTGAATGGATCGTGCTAATGAATTAGAATTGATCGAACGAATGAATTAGCATGGATCGTGCTAATGAATTAGAATGGAACGTACGAATGAATTAGAATGGATCGTGTGAAAGAATTAGAATGGATTGTATGAATGAATTAGAATGAATTCGTACGATCCATTCTAATTCATTCGCACGATCCATTCTAATTCATTCATACGATCCATTCAAATTCATTCGTACGATCCATTCTAATTCATTCGCACAAATGTATCCATTCTAATTCATTCGTACGATTCATTCTTACTCATTCCTATGATCCATTCTAATTCATTCGTACGATCCATTCTAATTCATTCATACGATCCATTCTAATTCATTCATACGATCCATTCTAATTCAGTCCCACAAATGTATCCATTCTAATTCATTCGTACGATTCATTCTTACTCATTCGTATGATCCATTCTAATTCATTCGTACGATCCATTCTAATCCATTCGTACGATCCATTCTAATTCATTCGCATGAATGTAACCATTCTAATTCATTCATTTTATCCATTCTAATTCATTCGTACGATCCATTCTAATTCATTCGTCCGATCCATTCTAATTCATTCGCACGAATGTATCCATTCTAATTCATTCGTACGGTCCATTCTAATTCATTCGCACAATCCATTCTAATTCATTCGTACGATCCATTCTAATTCATTCTAATTCTTTCACACTACGAATGGATTAGAATAGATACCTTTGTGCATATGAATTAGAATGGATCGTACGAATGAATTAGAATGGATCATATTAATGAATTAGAATGGATCGTACGAATGAATTAGAATGGATACATTCGTGCGAATGAATTAGAATGGATCGTGCGAATCAATTAGACTGGATCGTACGAATGAATAAGAATAGATCATACGAATGAATTAGAATGGATCGTACGAATTAATTAGAATGGATACATTCGTGCGAATGAATTAGAATGGATTGTATGAATGAATTAGAATGGATCGTACGAATGAATTAGAATGGATCGTACGAATTAATTAGAATGGATCATACGAATGAATTAGAATGGATCGTACGAATGAATTAGAATGGATACCTTCGTGCGAATTAATTAGAATGGATTGTGCGAATGAATAAGAACAGATCGTGCGAATGAATTAGAATGGATCGTACGAATGAATTAGAATGGATCGTGCGAATGAAATAGAATGGATCGTACGAATGAATTAGAATGGATACATTTGTGCGAATGAATTAGAATGGATCGTATGAATGAATTAGAATGGATCGTACGAATGAATTAGAATGGATCGTACGAATGAATTAGAATGGATCGTACGAATGAATTAGAATGGATCGTACGAATGAACTAGAATGGATAGATTCGTGCGAATGAATTAGAATGGATCGTACGAATGAATTAGAATGGATCGTACGAATGAATTAGAATGGATCAAATGAATGAATTAGAATGGTTACATTCATGCGAATGAATTAGAATGGATCTTACGAATGGATTAGAATGGATTGTACGAATGGATTAGAATGGATACATTCGTGCAAATGAATTAGAATGGATTGTATGAATGAATTAGAATGGATCGTACGAATGAATTAGAATGGATCGTATGAGTGAATTAGAATGGATAAGAAGGAATTAGAATGGATCATACGAAGGAATTAGAATGGATCATACGAATGAAATAGAATGGATCGTATGAAGGAATTAGAATGGATCGTACGAAGGAATTAGAATGGATCGTACGAAGGAATTAGAATGGATCGTACGAATGAATTAGAATGGATCGTATGAATGAATTAGAATGGATCGTATGAGTGAATTAGAACGGATAGTACGAATAAAGTAGAATGGATCGTATGAATGAATTAGAATGGATACATTCGTGCGAAAGAATTAGAATGGATCATACGAATGAGTAAGAATGGATCGTACGAATGAAATAGAATGGATTATACGAATGAATTAGAATGGATTCGTACGAATGAATTAGAATGGATACATTCAAGCGAATGAATTAGAATGGATCGTACCAATGAGTAGGAATGAATGGATCGTACGAATGAAATAGAATGGATTGTGCGAATGAATTAGAATGGATCGTACGAATGAATTAGAATGGATCGTGTGAAAGAATTAGAATGGATTGTATGAATGAATTAGAATAGATCGTAAGAATGAATTAGAATGGATCGTACGAATGAATTAGAATGGATCGTACGAATGAATTAGAATGGATACATTCGTGCAAATGAATTAGAATGGATACATTCGTGCGAAAGAATTAGAATAGATCGTATGAATGAATTAGAATGGATCCTATGAAGGAATTAGAATGGATCGTGCGAATGAATTAGAATGGATCGTAGGAATGAATTAGAATGGATCGTGCTAATGAATTAGAATTGATCGAACGAATGAATTAGCATGGATCGTGCTAATGAATTAGAATGGAACGTACGAATGAATTAGAATGGATCGTGTGAAAGAATTAGAATGGATTGTATGAATGAATTAGAATTGATCGTACGAATGAATTAGAATGGATCGTGTGAAAGAATTAGAATGGATTGTATGAATGAATTAGAATAGATTGTATGAATGAATTAGAATGGATCGTACGAAGGAATTAGAATGGATCGTACGAATGAATTAGAATGGATCGTACGAATGAATTAGAATGGATCGTACGAATGAATTAGAATGGATCGTACGAATGAATTAGAATGGATCGTGTGAAAGAATTAGAATGGATCGTACGAATGAATTAGAATGGATCGTGCGAATGAATTAGAATGGATCGTATGAATGAATTAGAATGGATCGTGCTAATGAATTAGAATTGATCGAACGAATGAATTAGCATGGATCGTGCATTCGTACGATCCATTCTAAGTCATTCGTAAGATCCATTCTAATTCATTCGTACGATCCATTCTAATTCATTCGTACGATCCATTCTAATTCATTCGCACGAATGTATCCATTCTAGTTCATTCGTACGATCCATTCTAATTCATTCGTACGATCCATTCTAATTCATTCATACGATCTATTCTAATTCATTCATACAATCCATTCTAATTCTTTCACACGATCCATTCTAATTCATTCGTATGATCCATTCTAATTCATTCGTACGATCCATTCTAATTCATTTGTACGATCCATTCTAATTCATTCGTACAATCCATTCTATTTCATTCGTACGATCCATTCTTACTCATTCGTATGATCCATTCTAATTCATTCGCACGAATGTATCCATTCTAATTCATTCATACAATCCATTCTAATTCATTCCGTACGATCCATTCTAATTCATTCGCATGAATGTAACCATTCTAATTCATTCATTTGATCCATTCTAATTCATTCGTACGATCCATTCTAATTCATTCGTCCGATCCATTCTAATTCATTCGCACGAATGTATCCATTCTAATTCATTCATACGATCCATTCTAATTCATTCGTAAGATCCATTCTAATTTATTCGTACGATCCATTCTAATTCATTTGTAGGATCCATTCTAATTCATTCGCACGAATGTATCCATTCTAGTTCATTCGTATGATCCATTCTAATTCATTCGTACGATCCATTCTAATTCATTCGCACGATCCATTCTAATTCATTCGTACGATCAATTCTAATTCATTCGCATGAATGTATCCATTCTAATTCATTCGTATGATCCTGAATTAGAATGGATCGTACGAATGAATTAGAATGGATACCTTTGTGCATATGAATTAGAATGGATCGTACGAATGAATTAGAATGGATTATATTAATGAATTAGAATGGATCGTACGAATGAATTAGAATGGATACATTCGTGCGAATGAATTAGAATGAATCGTGCACGAATGTATCCTTTCTAATTCATTCGTACGATCCATTCTAATTCATTAATATGATCCATTCTAATTCATTCGTACGATCCATTCTAATTCATATGCACAAAGGTATCCATTCTAATCCATTCGTACGATCCATTCTAATCCATTCGTACGATCCATTCTAATTCATTCGTACGATCCATTCTTATTCATTCGCTCGAATGTATCCATTCTAATCCATTCGTACGATCCATTCTAATCCATTCGTACGATTCATTCTAATTCATTCGCATGAATGTAACCATTCTAATTCATTCATTTGATCCATTCTAATTGATTCGTACGATCCATTGTAATTCATTCGTCCGATCCATTCTAATTCATTCGCACGAATGTATCCATTCTAATTCATTCGTACGATCCATTCTAATTCATTCGTACGATCCATTCTAATTCATTCGTAAGATCCATTCTAATTCATTCGTACGATCCATTCTAATTCATTCGTACGATCCATTCTAATTCATTCGCACGAATGTATCCATTCTAGTTCATTCGTACGATCCATTCTAATTCATTCGTACGATCCATTCTAATTCATTCGCACAATCCATTCTAATTCATTCGTACGATCAATTCTAATTCATTCGCACGAATGTATCCATTCTAATTCATTCATACGATCCATTCTAATTCATTCGTACGATCCATTCTAATTCATTCGTCCGATCCATTCTAATTCATTCGCACGAATGTATCCATTCTAATTCATTCGTACGATCCGTTCTAATTCATTCGTACGATCTATTCTAATTCATTCGCACGAATGTATCCATTCTAGTTCATTCGTACGATCCATTCTAATTCATTCGTACGATCCATTCTAATTCATTCGTACGATCAATTCTAATACATTCGTACGATCAATTCTAATTCTTTTGTACGATCCATTCTAATTCACTCAAACGATCCATTCTAATACATTCATACGATCCATTCTAATTCATTTGCACGATTATATCCATTCTAATTCATTCGTACAATCCATTCTAACTTCTTTGTACGATCCATTCTAATTCATTCGTACGATCTATTCTAATTCATTCGTATGATCCATTCTAATTCATTCATACGATCCATTCTAATTCCTTCGTACGATCCATTCTAATTCATTCGTACGATCCATTCTAATTCATTCATACAATCCATTCTAATTCTTTCACACGATCCATTCTAATTCATTCATACGATCCATTCTAATTCATTCGTGCAATCCATTCTATTTCATTTGTACGATCCATTCTTACTCATTCGTACGATCCATTCTAATTCATTCACACGAATGCATCCATTCGTACGAATGAATTAGAATAGATTGTACGAAATTCATTCTAATTCCTTCGTACGATCCATTCTAATTCATTCGTACGATCCATTCTAATTCATTCATACAATCCATTCTAATTCTTTCACACGATCTATTCTAATTCATTCGTACGATCCATTATAATTCATTCGTGCAATCCATTCTATTTCATTCGTACGATCCATTCTTACTCATTCGTACGATCCATTCTAATTCATTCACATAAATGCATCCATTCGTACGAATGAATTAGAATAGATTGTACGAATGAATTAGAATGGATCGTACGAAGGAATTAGAATGGATCGTACGAATGAATTAGAATGGATCGTATGAATGAATTAGAATAGATCGTACGAATGAATTAGAATGGATCGAACGAACGAATTAGAATGGATCGTACGAATGAATTAGAATGGATCGTACAAATGAATTAGAATGGATCATACGAATTAATTACAATGGATCATACGAATGAATTAGAATGGATCGTACGAATGAATTAGAATGGATCGTACGAATGAATTAGAATGGATACATTCGTGCGAATGAATTAGAATGGATTGTGCGAATGAATAAGAACAGATCGTGCGAATGAATTAGAATGGATCGTACGAATGAATTAGAATGGATCGTGCGAATGAATTAGAATGGATCGTACGAATGAATTGGAATGGATACATTTGTGCGAATGAATTAGAATGGATCGTACGAATGAATTAGAATGGATCGTATGAATGAATTAGAATGGATCGTACGAATGAATTAGAATGGATCGTGCGAATGAATTAGAATGGATCGTACGAATGAATTAGAATGGATCGTACGAATGAACTAGAATGGATACATTCGTGCGAATGAATTAGAATGGATCGTACGAATAAATTTGAATGGATCGTACGAATGAATTAGAATGGATCGTACTAATGAATTAGAATGGATCGTACGAATGAATTAGAATGGATCGTACGAATGAATTAGAATGGATACATTCGTGCGAATGAATTAGAATGGATCGGACGAATGAATTAGAATGGATCGTACGAATGAATTAGAATGGATCGTACGAATGAATTAGAATGGATCCTACGAATGAATTAGAATGGATCGTGTGAAAGAATTAGAATGGATTGTATGAATGAATTAGAATGGATCGTATGAATGAATTAGAATGGATCGTGCGAATGAATTCGAATGGATCGTACGAATTCATTCTAATTCATTCATACAATCCATTCTAATTCTTTCACACGATCTATTCTAATTCATTCGTAGTATCCATTCTAATTCATTCGTACGATCCATTCTAATTCATTCGTACGATCCATTCTAATTCATTCGTAAGATCCATTCTAATTCATTCGTACGATCCATTCTAATTCATTCGTACGATCCATTCTAATTCATTCGCACGAATGTATCCATTCTAGTTCATTCGTACGATCCATTCTAATTCATTCGTACGATCCATTCTAATTCATTCGCACGATCCATTCTAATTCATTCGTACGATCCATTCTAATTCATTCATACGATCCATTCTAATTCATTCGTACGATCCATTCTAATTCATTCGCACAAATGTATCCATTCTAATTTATTCGTACGATCCATTCTAATTCATTCACACGATCCATTCTTACTCATTCGTATGATCCATTCTAATTCATTCGCACGAATGTATCCATAATGGATCATACGAATGAGTAAGAATGGATCGTACGAATGAAATAGAATCGATTGTGCGATGGATCATACAAATGAGTAAGAATGGATCGTGCGAATGAATTAGAATGGATCGTACGAATGGATTAGATGACGTGCTTTCATGATTTTAGTAAATGTCGTCTTACTTAATTTTTATTTTCTCCATTTACTTTAAGTTATTATATGTAAATAAGCAAATACCCCCCCATTTGATTTCAATAAAAATATCAAAAAAATCAAAAACCAAGTGAATCAAAAAGTAGGTTTTCAGTTTTAGTAGGAGAAAACAGTTTTTTCGGTTTTTCATAAAATTTGTATGTTGAGAAAAGTGGTTAAATCATCTCATTTTTAGCTCAAAAAATTCCACAAGATGTAGAACTACAAGTACATCTAGAAAACCATGGTCCGTCAAAGAAAATTTTGAATGTATAAAAACTTTTCTTTATAAAAACTCATTTTTTCAGACTTAGTAAAAAAACAGTGTTTTGCATTTCAGCATAATTTTTGCACGATTTCAAACTTGCACAACTTTCTTGTTTTAAGTTCACTTTCAAAATCGTTTGAAGCATTAATTTAACAATCAACTAATCTTTATTTTGGAAATATTTTTCTCTACAAAAAAGATTAAAAAGCATTTTAAAAACATAGATCAAAGCAGGACCAAACAAGACTGCACAAGACTCACAGACTCAAATACTAAATACATGCTTTGTGATGCTCTACACCCGTAGATAGGGTATAAATATTATCTGAGTGTTCTAAAACGTGTATCTATACTTAGGTTATGACTATCCAGAGTTTCATTCAAAAATTCCATTAAAAAATCAATATTTCCACCATTTTCATCAAATCACAATATTTCCACACTGTCGAAATATTTCCACGAAATATTTCCATTTTCCAGGAGGTCGAAATATTGACCGAAATGGAAATTTCGAACCTTGCATACGATCCATTCTAATTCATTCATACAATCCATTCTAATTCTTTCACACGATCCATTCTAATTCATTCGTTGGATCCATTCTAATTCATTCGTACGATCCATTCTAATTCATTCGTAAGATCCATTCTAATTCATTCGTACGATCCATTCTAATTCACTCGTACGATCCATTCTAATTCATTAGCACAAATGTATCCATTCTAGTTCATTCGTACGATCCATTCTAATCCATTCGTACGATCCATTCTAATTCATTCGCATGAATGTAACCATTCTAATTCATTCATTTGATCCATTCTAATTCATTCGTACGATCCATTCTAATTCATTCGTCCGATCCATTCTAATTCATTCGCACGAATGTATCCATTCTAATTCATTCGCACGATCCATTCTAATTCATTCGTACGATCCATTCTAATTCATTCGTATGATCCATTCTAATTCATTCGTAGGATCTTAGAATGGAATATACGAATGAATTAGAATGGATCGTACGAATGAATTAGAATGGATCGTACGAATGAATTAGAATGTATCGTGCTAATGAATTAGAATTGATCGTACGAATGAAATAGAATAGATTGTACGAATGATTTAGAATGGATCGTACGAATGAATTAGAATGGATACATTCGTGCGACTGAATTAGAATGGATACATTCGTGCGAAAGAATTAGAATAGATCGTATGAATGAATTAGAATGGATCCTATGAATGAATTAGAATGGATCGTGCGAATGAATTAGAATGGATCGTACGAATGAATTAGAATGGATCGTACGAATGAATTAGAATGGATCGTGCTAATGAATTAGAATTGATCGAACGAATGAATTAGCATGGATCGTGCTAATGAATTAGAATGGAACGTACGAATGAATTAGAATGGATCGTGTGAAAGAATTAGAATGGATTAGAATGGATCGTGTGAAAGAATTAGAATGAATTAGAATGGATCGTACGAATGAATTAGAATGGATTGTGCGAATGAATTAGAATGGACCGTACGAATGAATTAGAATGGATTGTATGAATGAATTAGAATGGATACATTCGTGCGAATGAATTAGAATGGATCGGACGAATGAATTAGAATGGATCGTACGAATGAATTAGAATGGATCAAATGAATGAATTAGAATGGTTACATTCATGCGAATGAATTAGAATGGATTAGAATGGATCGTACGAATGAATTAGAATGGATCATACGAATGAGTAAGAATGAATCGTACGAATGAATTAGAATGGATACATTTGTGCGAATGAATTAGAATGGATCGTACGAATGAATTAGAATGGATCGTACGAATGAATTAGAATGGATACATTTGTGCGAATGAATTAGAATGGATCGTACGAATAAATTAGAATGGATTGTATGAATGAATTAGAATGGATCGTACGAATGAATTAGAATGGATCGTACGAATGAATTAGACTGGATCGTACGAATGAATTTGAATGGATACATTTGTGCGAATGAATCTAAATGGATTGTATGAATGAATTACAATGGATCGTACGAATGAATTAGAATGGATCGTACGAATGAATTAGAATAGCTCATACGAATGAATTAGAATGAATCGTATGAATGAATTAGAATGGTTACATTCGTGCGAATGAATTAGAATAAATCGTACGAATGAATTAGAATGGATCGTACGAATTAAATAGAATGGATCGTGGGAATGAATTAGAATGGATCGTACGAATAAATTAGAATGGATCCACCGAATGAGTTAGAATGGATCATACGAATGAATTAGAATGGATTGTACGAATGAATTAGAATGGATTGTGCGAATGAATTAGAATGGATCGTATGAATGAATAAGAATGGATCGTACGAATGAATTAGAATGGATCGTGTGAATGAATTAGCATGAATCGTACGAATGTATTAGAATGGATCGTACGAATGAATTAGAAAAAATCGTACGATCCATTCTAATTCATTCGTACGATCCATTCTAATTCATTCATACAATCCATTCTAATTCATTCGTACGATCCATTCTAATGAATTAGAATGGATCGTGTGAAAGAATTAGAATGGATTGTATGAATGAAATAGAATAGATCGTACGAATGAATTAGAATGGATCGTACGAATGAACTAGAATGGATACATTCGTGCGAATGAATTAGAATGGATCGTACGAATGAATTAGATTGGATCGTACGAATGAATTAGAATGGATCTTATGAATGAATTAGAATGGATCGTACAAATGCACGATCCATGCTAATTCATTCGTTCGATCAATTCTAATTCATTAGCACGATCCATTCTAATTCATTCGTACGATCCATTCTAATTCATTGACACGATCCATTCTAATTCATTCGTACGATCCATTCTAATTCTTTCACACGATCCATTCTAATTCATTCGTACGATCCATTCTAATTCATTCGTACGATCTATTCTAATTCATTCGTACGATCCATTCTAATTCATTCGCACGAATGTATCCATTTTAGTTCATTCGTACGATCCATTCTAATTCATTCGTACGATCCATTCTAATTAATTCGTAAGATCCATTCTAATTCATTCGTACGATCCATTCTAATTCATATGCACAAAGGTATCCATTCTAATCCATTCGTAGGATCCATTCTAATCCATTCGTACGATCCATTCTAATTCATTCGTACGATCCATTCTAATTCATTCGCTCGAATGTATCCATTCTAATCCATTCGTACGATCCATTCTAATTCATTCGCATGAATGTAACCATTCTAATTCATTCATTTGATCCATTCTAATTCATTCGTACGATCCATTCTAATTCATTCATCCGATCCATTCTAATTCATTCGCACGAATGTATCCATTCTAATCCATTCGTAAGATCCATTCTAATTCATTTGTACGATCCATTCTAATTCATTCGTACGATCCATTCTAATTCATTAATATGATCCATTCTAATTCATTCGTACGATACATTCTAATTCATATGCACAAAGGTATCCATTCTAATTAATTCGTACGATCCATTCTAATTCAGGATCGTACGAATGAATTAGAATGGATACATTCGTGCGAATGAATTAGAATTGATCGTACGAATGAATTAGAATGGATCGTGCGAATGAATTAGAATGGATCGTACGAATGAATTAGAATGGATCGTACGAATGAATTAGAATGGATCGTACAAATGAATTAGAATGGATCTTACGAATGAATTAGAATGGATCGTACGAATGAATTAGAATGGATACATTCGTGCGAATGAATTAGAATGGATCGGACGAATGAATTAGAATGGATCGTACGACTGAATTAGAATGGATCAAATGAATGAATTAGAATGGTTACATTCATTCGAATGAATTAGAATGGATCGTACGAATGGATTAGAATGGATCATACGAATGGATTAGAATGGATACATTCGAGCGAATGAATTAGAATGGATTGTACGAATGAAATTAGAATGGATCGTACGAATGAATTAGAATAGATCGTACGAATGAATTAGAATGGATCGTACGAATGAATTAGAATGGATCGTACGAATAAATTAGAATGGATACATTCGTCCGAATGAATTAGAATGGATCATACGAATGAGTAAGAATGGATCGTACGAATGAAATAGAATAGATTGTACGAATGAATTAGAATGGATCCTACGAATGAATTAGAAAGGATCGTGTGAAAGAATTAGAATGGATTGTATGAATGAATTAGAATGGATCGTATGAATGAATTAGAGTGGATCGTGCGAATAAATTCGAATGGATCGTTCGAATTCATTCTAATTCATTCATACAATCCATTCTAATTCTTTCACACGATCCATTCTAATTCATTCGTACGTTCCATTCTAATTCATTAGCACGATCCATGCTAATTCATTTGTTCGATCAAATCTAATTCATTAGCACAATCCATTTTAATTCATTCGTACGATCCATTGTAATTCCTTCGTACGATCCATTCTAATTCATTCGTACGATCTATTCTAATTCATTCGTACGATCCATTCTAATTCATTCGTACGATCCATTTTAATTCCTTCGTACGATCCATTCTAATTCATTCGTACGATCCATTCTAATTCATTCGTATGATCCATTCTAATTAATTCGTATGATCCATTCTAATTCATTCGTACGAATGTATCCATTCTAGTTCATTTGTACGAATGAAATAGAATAGATTGTACGAATGAATTAGAATGGATTAGAATAAATTAGAATGGATCGTGTGAAAGAATTAGAATGGATCGTACAAATGAATTAGAATGGATTAGAATGGATCGTGCGAATGAATTAGAATGGATCGTACGAATGAATTAGACTGGATCTTACGAATGAATTAGAATGGATCGTACGAATGAATTAGAATAGATCGTACGAATGAATTAGAATGGATCGTACGAATGAATTAGAATAGCTCATACGAATGAATTAAAATGAATCGTACGAATGAATTAGAATGGATCGTATGAATGAATTAGAATGGATACATTCGTGCGAATGAATTAGAATGGACCGTATGAATGAATTAGAATAGATTTTGTGAATGAATTAGAATGGATCGTACGAATGAATTAGAATAGATCCTATGAATTAGAATGGATCGTACGAATTAATTAGAATGGATACATTCATGCGAGCACAAAGGTATCCATTCTAATTCATTCGTACGATCCATTCTAATTCAGGATCGTACGAATGAATTAGAATGGATATATTCGTGCAAATGAATTAGAATGGATCGTATGAATGAATTAGAATGGATCGTAAGAGTGAATTAGAACTGATAGTACGAATAAAGTAGAGTGGATCGTATGAATGAATTAGAATGGATACATTCGTGCGAATGAATTCGAATAGATCGTATGAATGAATTAGAATAGATTGTGCGAATGAATTAGAATGGATCGTACGAATGAATTGGAATGGATACATTCGTGCGAATAAATTAGAATGGATTGTATGAATGAATTAGAATGGATCGTACGAATGAATTAGAATGGATCGTACGAATGAATTAGAATAGATTGCGCGAATGAATTAGAATGGATCGTGCGAATGAAATAGAATGGATACAAATGAATTAGAATGGATCATACGAATGAATTAGAATGACGATCCATTCTTACTCATTCGTATGATCCATTCTAATTTATTCGCACGAATCTATCCATTCTAATTCATTCGTATATCTAATTCATTCGTACGGTCCATTCTAATTCATTCGTACAATCCATTCTATTTCATTCGTACGATCCATTCTGACTCATTCGTATGATCCATTATGGATACATTTGTGCGAATGAATTAGAATGGATCAGACAAATGAGTAAGAATGAATTAGAATGGATCCTACGAATGAATTAGAATGGATCAGACGAATGAGTAAGAATGAATTAGAATGGATCCTACGAATGAATTAGAATGGATCGTATAATGGATCGTACGAATAAATTAGAATGAATTAGAATGGATCGTACGAATGAATTAGAATGGATCATATTAATGAATTAGAATGGATCGTACGAATGAATTAGAATGTATACATTCGTGCGAATTAATTAGAATGGATCGTATGAATGAATTAGAATAGATTTTGTGAATGAATTAAAACAGATCGTACGAATGAATTAGAATGGATACATTCGTGCGAATGAATTAGAATGGATTGTATGAATGAATTAGAATGGATCCTATGAATGAATTAGAATGGATCGTACGAATGAGTAAGAATGGATTGTACGAATGAATTAGAATAGATTGCGCGAATGAATTAGAATGGATCGTGCGAATGAAATAGAATGGATACAAATGAATTAGAATGGATCATACGAATGAATTAGAATGACGATCCATTTTTACTCATTCGTATGATCCATTCTAATTTATTCGCACGAATGTATCCATTCTAATTCAGTCGTACGTCTAATTCATTCGTACGGTCCATTCTAATTCATTCTCACAATCCATTCTATTTCATTCGTACGATCCATTCTTACTCATTCGTATGATCCATTATGGATACATTCGTGCGAATGAATTAGAATGGATCATACGAATGAGTAAGAATGGATCGTACGAATGAAATAGAATGGATTGTGCGAATGAATTAGAATGGATCGTACGAATGAATTAGAATGGATCGTATGAAAGAATTAGAATGGATTGTATGAATGAATTAGAATAGATCGTATGAATGAATTAGAATAGATCGTACGAATGAATTAGAATGGATCGTACGAATGAATTAGAATGGATCGTACGAATGAATTAGAATGGATACATTCGCGAATGAATTAGAATGGATCGTACGAATGAATTAGAATGGATCTTACGAATGAATTAGAATGGATCATACGAAAGAATTTGAATGGATCGTACGAATGAATTAGAATGGATACATTTGTGCGAATGAATTTGAATGGATCGTACGAATGAATTAGAATGGATCGTATGAATAAATTAGAATGGATCGTACCAATGAATTAGAATGGATCGTACGAAGGAATTAGAATGGATCGTACGAATGAATTAGAATGGATATATTCGTGCAAATGAATTAGAATGGATCGTATGAATGTATTAGAATGGATCGTATGAGTGAATTAGAATGGATCGTGCGAATGAATTAGAATGGATTGTATGAATGAATTAGAATGGATCGTACGAATGAATTAGAATGGATCATACGAATTAATTAGAATGGAACATACGAATGAATTAGAATGGATCGTACGAATGAATTAGAATTAGAATGGATATATTCGTGCGAATGAATTAGAATGGATACATTCGTGCGAAAGAATTAGAATAGATCGTATGAATGAATTAGAATGGATCCTATGAATGAATTAGAATGGATCGTGTGAATGAATTAGAATGGATCGTACGAATGAATTAGATTGGATATATTCGTGCGAATGAATTAGAATGGATCGGACGAATGAATTAGAATGGATCGTACGAATGAATTAGAATGGATCAAATAAATGAATTAGAATGGTTACATTCACGCGAATGAATTAGAATGGATCGTACGAATGGATTAGAATGGATCGTACGAATGGATTAGAATGGATACATTCGAGCGAATGAATTAGAATGGATCGTACGAATGAATTAGAATGGACCGTACGAATGAATTAGAATGGATCGTACGAATGAATTAGAATGGATCGTGTGAAAGAATTAGAATGGATTGTATGAATGAATTAGAATAGATCGTATGAATGAATTAGAATGGATCAAACGAATGAATTAGAATGGATCGCACGAATGAATTAGAATGGATCGTACGAATGAATTAGAATGGATACATTCGTGCGAATGAATTAGAATGGATACATTCGTGCGAAAGAATTAGAATAGATCGTATGAATGATTTAGAATGGATCCTATGAATGAATTTGATTGGATCGTGCGAATGAATTAGAATGGATCGTACGAATGAATTAGAATGGATCGTGTGAAAGAATTAGAATGGATCGTACGAATGAATTAGAATGGATCGTGCGAATGAATTAGAATGGATCGTACGAATGAATTAGAATGGATACATTTGTGCGAATGAATTAGAATGGATCGTACGAATGAATTAGAATGGATCGTGTTAATGAATTAGAATTGATCGAACGAATAAATTAGCTTGGATCGTGCTAATGAATTAGAATGGATCGTACGAATGAATTAGAATGGATCGTGCGAATGAATTAGAATGGATCGTACGAATGAATTAGAATGGATCGTGCTAATGAATTAGAATTGATCGAACGAATGAATTAGCATGGATCGTGCTAATGAATTAGAATGGATCGTACGAATAAATTAGAATGGATCAAATGAATGAATTAGAATGGTTACATTCATGCGAATGAATTAGAATGGATCGTACGAATGGATTAGAATGGATCGTACGAATGGATTAGAATGGATACATTCGAGCGAATGAATTAGAATGGATCGTACGAATGAATTAGAATGAATCGCACGAATAAATTAGAATGGATACATTCGTCCGAATGAATTAGAATGGATCATACGAATGAGTAAGAATGGATCGTACGAATGAAATAGAATAGATTGTACGAATGAATTAGAATGGATTCGTATGAATGAATTAGAATGGATTAGAATAGATCGTGTGAATGAATTAGAATAGATCGTACGAATGAATTAGAATGGATCGTGCGAATGAATTAGAATGGATCGTACGAATGAATTAGAATGGATACATTTGTGCAAATGAATTAGAATGGACCGTACGAATGAATTAGAATGGATACATTCGTGCGAATGAATTAGAATGGATACATTCGTGCGAAAGAATTAGAATAGATCATATGAATGAATTAGAATGGATCCTATGAATGAATTAGAATAGATCGAGCGAATGAATTAGAATGGATCGTACGAATGAATTAGATTGGATCGTGCTAATGAATTAGAATTGATCGAACGAATGAATTAGCATGGATCGTGCTAATGAATTAGAATGAAACGTACGAATGAATTAGAATGGATCATGTGAAAGAAATAGAATGGATTGTATGAATGAATTAGAATGCATTCGTACGATCCATTCGAATTCATTCGAACAATTCATTCTAATTCATTCATACGATCCATTCTAATTCATTCATACAATCCATTCTAATTCTTTCACACGATCCATTCTAATTCATTCGTAGGATCCATTCTAATTCATTCAAACAATCTATTTTATTTCATTCGTACGATCCATTCTTACTCATTCGTATGATCCATTCTAATTCATTCGGATGAATGTATCCATTCTAATTTATTCGTACGATCCATTCTAATTCATTCGTACGATCCATTCTAATTCATTCGCTCGAATGTATCCATTCTAATCCATTCAGACGATCCATTCTAATCCATTCGTACGATCCATTCGTACGATCCATTCTAATTCATTCGTACGATCTATTCTAATTCATTCGTACGATCCATTCTAATTCATTCGCACGATCCATTCTAATTCATTCATAGGATCCATTCTAATTCATTCATACTATCTATTCTAATTCTTTCGCACGAATGTATCCATTCTAATTAATTCGCACGAATGTATCCATTCTAATTCATTCGTACGATCCATTCTAATTCATTCGTACGATCCATTCTAATTCATTCGTACGATCCATTCAAATTCATTCATACAATCCATTCTAATTCTTTCACACGATCCATTCTAATTCATTCATATGATCCATTCTAATTCATTCGTATGATCCATTCTAATTCATATGCACAAAGGTATCCATTCTAATCCATTCGTAGGATCCATTCTAATCCATTCGTACGATCCATTCTAATTCATTCGTACGATCCATTCTAATTCATTCGCTCGAATGTATCCATTCTAATCCATTCGTATGATCCATTCTAATCCATTCGTACGATCCATTCTAATTCATTCGCATGAATGTAACCATTCTAATTCATTCATATGATCCATTCTAATTCATTCATACGATCCATTCTAATTCATTCGTATAATCCATTCTAATTCATTCGCACGAATGTATCCATTCTAATTCATTCATATGATCCATTCTAATTCATTCATACAATCCATTCTAATTCTTTCACACGATCCATTCTAATTCATTCGTACGATCCATTCTAATTCATTCGTACAATCCATTCTAATTCATTCGCACGAATGTATCCATTCTAATTCATTCGTATGATCCATTCTAATTCCTTCGTACGATCCATTCTAATTCATTCGTACGATCTATTCTAATTCATTCGTACGATCCATTCTAATTCATTCGTACGATCCATTCTAATTCATTCGTACGATCCATTCTAATTCATTCGCACGAATGTATCCATTCTAGTTCATTCGTACGATCCATTCTAATTCATTCGTACGATCCATTCTAATCCATTCGTACGATCCATTCTAATTCATTCATACAATCCATTCTAATTCTTTCACACGATCCATTCTAATTCATTTGTAGGATCCATTCTAATTCATTCGTACAATCTATTCTATTTCATTCGTACGATCCATTCTTACTCATTCGTATGATCCATTCTAATTCATTCGGACGAATGTATCCATTCTAATTTATTTGTACGATCCATTCTAATTCATTCGTACGATCCATTCTAATTCATTCGTACGATCCATTCTTACTCATTCGTATGATGCATTCTAATTCATTCGTACGATCCATTCTAATTCATTCGTACGATCGATTCTAATTCATTCGCACTATCCATTCTAATTCATTCGTATGATCCATTCTAATTTATTCGTTCAAATACATCCATTCTAATTCATTCCGTACGATCCATTCTAATTCATTCGTACGATCCATTCTAATTCATTCGTACGAATGTATCCATTCTAATTCATTCATACGATCCATTCTAATTCATTCGTACGATCCATTCTAATTCATTCGTACGATCCATTCTAATTCATTCGGACGAATGTATCCATTCTAATTTATTCGTACGATCCATTCTAATTCATTCATTTGATCCATTCTAATTCATTCGTACAATCCATTCTAATTCATTCGTCCGATCCATTCTAATTCATTCGCACGATCCATTCTAATTCATTCGTACGATCCATTCTAATTGATTCGTAAGATCCATTCTAATTCATTCGTACAATCTATTCTATTTCATTCGTACGATCCATTCTTACTCATTCGTATGATCCATTCTAATTCATTCGGACAAATGTATCCATTCTAATTAATTCGTACGATCCATTCTAATTCATTCGTACGATCCATTCTAATTCATTCGTACGATCCATTCTTACTCATTCGTATGATCCATTCTAATTCATTCGTACGATCCATTCTAATTCATTCGTACGATCCATTCTAATTCATTCGCACTATCCATTCTAATTCATTCGTACGATCCATTCTAATTCTTTCGTATGATCCATTCTAATTTATTCGTTCAAATATATCCATTCTAATTCATTCGTACGATCCATTCTAATTCATTCGTACGGTATATTCTAATTCATTCGCACAATCCATTCTATTTCATTCGTACGATCCATTCTTACTCATTCGTATGATCCATTATGGATACATTCGTGCGAATGAATTAGAATGGATCATACGAATGAGTAAGAATGGATCGTACGAGTGAAATAGAATGGATTGTGCGAATGAATTAGAATGGATCGTACGAATGAATTAGAATGGATCGTGTGAAAGAATTAGAATGGATCGTGCTAATGAATTAGAATGGATCGTACGAATGGATTAGAATGGATACATTCGAGCGAATGAATTAGAATGGATCGTACGAATGAATTAGAATGGATCATATGAATGAGTAAGAATGGATCGTACGAATGAATTAAAATGGATGGTACGAATGAATTAGAATGGATACATTCGTCCGAATGAATTAGAATGGATCATACGAATGAGTAAGAATGGATCGTACGAATGAAATAGAATAGATCGTACGAATGAATTAGAATGGAATATACGAATGAATTAGAATGGATCGTACGAATGAATTAGAATGGATCATAAGAATGAATTAGAATGGATCGTACGAATGAATTAGAATGGATCGTGCGAATGAATTCGAATGGATCGTATGATCCATTCTAATTCATTCATACAATCCATTCTAATTCATTCGCACGAATGTATCCATTCTAATCCATTCGTACGATCAATTCTAATCCATTCGTACGATCCATTCTAATTCATTCGCACAAATGTATCCATTCTAATTCATTCGTACGATCCATTCTAATTCATTCGTACGATCCATTCTAATTCATTCGTATGATCCATTCTAATTAATTTGTATGGAATGAACTAGAATGGATATATTCGTGCGAATGAATTAGAATGGATCGTACGAATGAATTAGAATGGATCGTACGAATGAATTAGAATGGATCTTACGAATGAATTAGAATGGATCGTATGAATGGTTTAGAATGGATACATTCGTGCGAATGAATTAGAATGGATCGGACGAATGAATTAGAATGGATCATACGAATGAATTAGAATGGATCAAATGAATGAATTAGAATGGTTACATTCATGCGAATGAATTAGAATGGATCGTACGAATGGATTAGAATGGATCGTACGAATGGATTAGAATGGATACATTCGTGCGAATGAATTAGAATGGATCATACGAATGAGTAAGAATGGATCGTACGAATGAAATAGAATGGATTGTACGAATGAATTAGAATGGATCGTGCGAATGAATTTGAATGGATCGTACGAATGAATTAGAATGGATCATACGAATGAATTAGAATGGATCGTACGAATGAATTAGAATGGATACATTCGTGCGAATGAATTAGAATGGATACATTCGTGCGAATGAATTAGAATGGATACATTCGTGCGAAAGAATTAGAATAGATCGTATGAATGAATTAGAATGGATACATTCGTGCGAATGAATTAGAATGGATACATTCGTGCGAATGAATTAGAATGGATACATTCGTGCGAAAGAATTAGAATAGATCGTATGAATGAATTAGAATGGATCCTATGAATGAATTAGAATGGATCGTGCGAATGAATTAGAATGGATCGTACGAATGAATTAGAATGGATCATACGAATGAGTAAGAATGGATCGTACGAATGAATTAGAATGGATCGTACGAAAGAATGGATACATTCGTCCGAATGAATTAGAATGGATCATACGAATGAGTAAGAATGGATCGTACGAATGAAATAGAATAGATCGTACGAATGAATTAGAATGGAATATATGAATGAATTAGAATGGATCGTACGAATGAATTAGAATGGATCACATGAATGAATTAGAATGGATCGTACGAATGAATTAGAATGGATCGTGCGAATGAATTCGAATGGATCGTATGATCCATTCTAATTCATTCATACAATCCATTCTAATTCATTCGCACGAATGTATCCATTCTAATCCATTCGTACGATCCATTCTAATCCATTCGTACGATCCATTCTAATTCATTCGCACAAATGTATCCATTCTAATTCATTCGTACGATCCATTCCAATTCATTCGTACGATCCATTCTAATTCATTCGTATGATCCATTCTAATTAATTCGTATGGAATGAACTAGAATGGATACATTCGTGCGAATGAATTAGAATGGATCGTACGAATGACTTAGAATGGATCGTACGAATGAATTAGAATGGATCTTACGAATGAATTAGAATGGATCGTATGAATGGTTTAGAATGGATACATTCGTGCGAATGAATTAGAATGGATCGGACGAATGAATTAGAATGGATCATACGAATGAATTAGAATGGATCAAATGAATGAATTTGAATGGTTACATTCATGCGAATGAATTAGAATGGATCGTACGAATGGATTAGAATGGATCGTACGAATGGATTAGAATGGATACATTCGTGCGAATGAATTAGAATGGATCATACGAATGAGTAAGAATGGATCGTACGAATGAAATAGAATGGATTGTACGAATGAATTAGAATGGATCGTGCGAATGAATTTGAATGGATCGTACGAATGAATTAGAATGGATCGTACGAATGAATTAGAATGGATCGTACAAATGAATTAGAATGGATCGTACGAATGAATTAGAATGGATACATTCGTCCGAATGAATTAGAATGGATCATACGAATGAGTAAGAATGGATCGTACGAATGAAATAGAATAGATTGTACGAATAAATTAGAACGGAATATACGAATGAATTAGAATGGATCGTACGAATGAATTAGAATGGATCAGATGAATGAATTAGAATGGATCGTACGAATGAATTAGAATGGATCGTGCGAATGAATTCGAATGGATCGTATGATCCATTCTAATTCAATCATATAATCCATTCTAATTCATTCGCACGAATGTATCCATTCTAATCCATTCGTACGATCCATTCTAATCCATTCGTACGATCCATTCTAATTCATTCGCACAAATGTATCCATTCTAATTCATTCGTACGATCCATTCTAATTCATTCGTACGATCCATTCTAATTCATTCGTATGATCCATTCTAATTAATTCGTATGGAATGAACTAGAATGGATACATTCGTGCGAATGAATTAGAATGGATCGTACGAATGAATTAGAATGGATCGTACGAATGAATTAGAATGGATCTTACGAATGAATTAGAATGGATCGTATGAATGGTTTAGAATGGATACATTCGTGCGAATGAATTAGAATGGATCGGACGAATGAATTAGAATGGATCATACGAATGAATTAGAATGGATCAAATGAATTAATTAGAATGGTTACATTCATGCGAATGAATTAGAATGGATCGTACGAATGGATTAGAATGGATCGTACGAATGGATTAGAATGGATACATTCGTGCAAATGAATTAGAATGGATCATACGAATGAGTAAGAATGGATCGTACGAATGAAATAGAATGGATTGTACGAATGAATTAGAATGGATCGTGCGAATGAATTTGAATGGATCGTACGAATGAATTAGAATGGATCATACGAATGAATTAGAATGGATCGTACAAATGAATTAGAATGGATCGTACGAATGAATTAGAATGGATACATTCGTGCGAATGAATTAGAATGGATACATTCGTGCGAATGAATTAGAATGGATACATTCGTGCGAAAGAATTAGAATAGATCGTATGAATGAATTAGAATGGATCCTATGAATGAATTAGAATGGATCGTGCGAATGAATTAGAATGGATCGTACGAATGAATTAGAATGGATCGTACGAATGGATTAGAATGGATACATTCGAGCGAATGAATTAGAATGGATCGTACGAATGAATTAGAATGGATTATACGAATGAGTAAGAATGGATCGTACGAATGAATTAGAATGGATCGTACGAATGAATTAGAATGGATACATTCGTCCGAATGAATTAGAATGAATCATACGAATGAGTAAGAATGGATCGTACGAATGAAATAGAATAGATCGTACGAATGAATTAGAATGGAATATACGAATGAATTAGAATGGATCGTACGAATGAATTAGAATGGATCGTATGAATGAATTAGAATGGATCGTACGAATGAATTAGAATGGATCGTGCGAATGAATTCGAATGGATCGTATGATCCATTCTAATTCATTCATACAATCCATTCTAATTCATTCGCACTAATGTATCCATTCTAATCCATTCGTACGATCCATTCTAATCCATTCGTACGATCCATTCTAATTCATTCGCACAAATGTATCCATTCTAATTCATTCGTACGATCCATTCCAATTCATTCGTACGATCCATTCTAATTCATTCGTATGATCCATTCTAATTAATTCGTATGGAATGAACTAGAATGGATACATTCGTGCGAATGAATTAGAATGGATCGTACGAATGACGTAGAATGGATCGTACGAATGAATTAGAATGGATCTTACGAATGAATTAGAATGGATCGTATGAATGGTTTAGAATGGATACATTCGTGCGAATGAATTAGAATGGTTCGGACGAATGAATTAGAATGGATCATACGAATGAATTAGAATGGATCAAATGAATGAATTAGAATTGTTACATTCATGTGAATGAATTAGAATGGATCGTACGAATGGATTAGAATGGATCGTAGAATGGATTAGAATGGATACATTCGTGCGAATGAATTAGAATGGATCATACAAATGAGTAAGAATGGATCGTACGAATGAAATAGAATGGATTGTACGAATGAATTAGAATGGATCGTGCGAATGAATTTGAATGGATCGTACGAATGAATTAGAATGGATCGTACGAATGAATTAGAATGGATCGTACAAATGAATTAGAATGGATCGTACGAATGAATTAGAATGGATACATTCGTGCGAATGAATTAGAATGGATACATTCGTGCGAATGAATTAGAATGGATACATTCGTGCGAAAGAATTAGAATAGATCGTATGAATGAATTAGAATGGATCCTATGAATGAATTAGAATGGATCGTGCGAATGAATTAGAATGGATCGTACGAATGAATTAGAATGGATCGTACGAATGAATTAGAATGGATCGTACGAATGAATTAGAATGGATCGTACGAATGAATTAGAATGGATCGTACGAATGAATTAGAATGGATCATACGAATGAGTAAGAATGGATCATACGAATGAAATAGAATGGATTGTACGAATGAATTAGAATGGATCGTGTGAATGAATTAGAATGGATCGTGTGAAAGAATTAGAATGGATTGTATGAATGAATTAGAATGGATCATATGAATGAATAAGAATGGATCGTGCGAATGAATTAGAATGGATCGTACGAATGAATTAGAACGCATCGTACGAAAGAATTAGAATGGATATATTTGTGCGAATGAATTAGAATGGATCGTACGAATGAATTAGACTGGATCGTACGAATGAATTTGAATGGATACATTTGTGCGAATGAATCAAAATGGATTGTATGAATGAATTACAATGGATCGTACAAATGAATTAGAATGGATCGTACGAATGAATTAGAATAGCTCATACGAATGAATTAGAATGAATCGTATGAATGAATTAGAATGGTTACATTCGTGCGAATGAATTAGAATAGATCGTACGAATGAATTAGAATGGATCGTACGAATAAATTAGAATGGATCGTGGGAATGAATTAGAATGGATTGTACGAATGAATTAGAATGGATCCACCGAATGAGTTAGAATGGATCATACGAATGAATTAGAATGGATTGTACGAATGTATTAGAATGGATTGTGCGAATGAATTAGAATGGATCGTATGAATGAATAAGAATGGATCGTACGAATGAATTAGAATTGATCGTGCGAATGAATTAGCATGAATCGTACGAATGTATTAGAATGGATCGTACGAATGAATTAGAATGAATCGTACGATCCATTCTAATTCATTCGTACGATCTATTCTAATTCATTCGCACGAATATATCCATTCTAATTCATTCATACGATCTATTCTAATTCATTCATACAATCCATTCTAATTCTTTCACACGATCCATTCTAATTCATTCGTACAATCCATTCTAATTCATTCGTACGATCCATTGTAATTCATTCGTATGATCCATTCTAATTCATTCCTACGATCTATTCTAATTCATTCGCTCGAATATATCCATTCTAATTCATTCGTTCGATCCATTCTAATTCATTCGCATGATGCATTCTAATTCATTCGTATGATCCATTCTAATCCATTCGTACAATCCATTCTAATTCATTCGTACGATCCATTCTAATTCATTCGTACGATCCATTCTAATTCATTCGCACGAATGTATCCATTCTAGTTTATTCATACGATCTATTCTTATTCATTCGTACGATCCATTCAAATTCATTCGCACGATCCATTCTAATTCATTCGTACGATCCATTCTAATTCATTCATACGATCCATTCTAATTCATTCTAGAATGGATACATTCGTGCGAATGAATTAGAATGGATCGTACGAATGAATTAGAATGGATCGTACGAATGAATTAGAATGGATCGTACGAATGAATTAGAATGTACGAATGAATTAGAATGGATCGTACGAATGAATTAGAATGTACGAATGAATTAGAATGGATCGTACGAATGAATTAGAATGGATCATATGAATGAATTAGAATGGATCGTACGAATGAATTAGAATGGATCGTACGAATGAATTAGAAGGGATCGTACGAATGAACTAGAATGGATACATTCGTGCGAATGAATTAGAATGGATCGTACGAATGAATTAAAATGGATCGTACGATTCATTCTAATTCATTCGTACGATCCATTCTAATACATTCGTACGATTCATGCTAATTCATTCGTATGATCCATTCTAATTCATTCGTACGATCCATTCTTATTCATTCATACGATCCATTCTAATTCATTCGCACAATCCATTCTAATTCATTCGTACAATCCATTCTAATTCATTCGTATGATCCATTCTAACTCATTCGGTGGATCCATTCTAATTCATTCGTACGATCCATTCTAATTCATTCCCACGATCCATTCTAATTTATTCGTACGATCCATTCTAATTCATTCGTACGATCTATTCTAATTCATTCGCACGAATGTAACCATTCTAATTCATTCATACGATTCATTCTAATTCATTCGTATGAGCTATTCTAATTCATTCGTACGATCCATTCTAATTCATTCGTACGATCCATTGTAATTCATTCATACAATCCATTTAGATTCATTCTCACAAATGTATCCAGTCAAATTCATTCGTACGATCCAGTCTAATTCATTCGTACGATCCATTCTAATTCATTCGCACGAATATATCCATTCTAATTCTTTCGTACGATGCATTCTAATTCATTTGTACGATCCATTCTAATTCATTCATTTGATCCATTTTAATTCATTCGTACGATCCATTCTAATTCATTCGTCCGATCCATTCTAATTCATTCGCACGAATGTATCCATTCTAATTCATTCGTACGATCCATTCTAATTCATTCGTACGACCCATTCTAATTCATTCGTAAGATCCATTCTAATTTATTCGTACGATCCATTCTAATTCATTCGTATGATCCATTCTAATTCATTCGCACGAATGTATCCATTCTAGTTCATTCGTACGATCCATTCTAATTCATTCGTACGATCCATTCTAATTCATTCCGTACTATCCATTCTAATTCATTCGTACGATCGTACGAATGAATTAGAATGAATTAGAATGGATCGTACGAATGAATTAGAATGGATCGTACGAATGAATTAGAATGGATACATTCGTGCGAATGAATTAGAATGGATCGGATGAATGAATTAGAATGGATCGTACAAATGAATTAGAATGGATCATATGAATTCATTAGAATGGTTACATTCATGCGAATGAATTAGAATGGATCGTACGAATGGATTAGAATGGATCGTACAAATGGATTAGAATGGATACATTCGAGCGAATGAATTAGAATGGATCGTACGAATGAATTAGAATGGATCGTACGAACGGATTAGAATGGATCCTACGAATGGATTAGAATGGATACCTTTGTGCATATGAATTAGAATGGATCGTATGAATGAATTAGAATGGATCGTAGAATGGATCGTACGAGTGAATTAGCATGAATTAGAATGGATCGTACGAATGAATTAGAATAGATCATAGGAATGAATTAGAATGGATCGTGCAAATGAATTAGAATGGATACATTCGTACGAATGAATTAGAATGGATCGTACGATTGAATTAGATTGGATCGTACGAATGAATTAGAATGGATCGTACGAATGAATTAGAATGGATCATACGAATGAGTAAGAATGGATCGTACGAATGAAATAGAATGGATTGTACGAATAAATTAGAATGGATCGTACGAATGAATTAGAATGGATCGTGTGAAAGAATTAGAATGGATTGTATGAATGAATTAGAATGGTTCATATGAATGAATTAGAATGGATCGTGCGAATGAATTCGAATGGATCGTACGAATGAATTAGAATGGATCGTACGAAGGAATTAGAATGGATACATTCGTGCGAATGAATTTGAATGGATATATTCGTGCGAAAGAACTAAAATAGATCGTATGAATGAATTAGAATGGATCCTATGAATGAATTAGAATGGATCGTGCGAATGAATTAGAATGGATCGTATAAATGAATTAGAATGGATCGTGCTAATGAATTAGAATTGATCGAATGAATGAATTAGCATGGATCGTGCTAATGAATTAGAATGGAACGTACGAATGAATTAGAATGGATCGTGTGAAAGAAATAGAATGGATTGTATGAATGAATTAGAATGAATTCGTACGATCCATTCGAATTCATTCGCACGATCCATTCTAATTCATTCATACGATCCATTCTAATTCATTCATACAATCCATTCTAATTCTTTCACACGATCCATTCTAATTCATTCTTAGGATCCATTCTAATTCATTCGTACAATCTATTCTATTTCATTCGTACGATCCATTCTTACTCATTCGTATGACACATTCTAATTCATTCGGACGAATGTATCCATTCTAATTTATTCGTACGATCCATTCTAATTCATTCATACGATCCATTCTAATTCATTCGTACAATCCATTCTTACTCATTCGTATGATCCATTCTAATTCATTCGTACGATCCATTCTAATTCATTCGTACGATCCATTCTAATTCATTCGCACAATCTATTCTAATTCATTCGTACGATCCATTCTAATTCATTCGTACGATCGTACGAATGAATTAGAATGGATCGTACGGAATGAATTAGAATGGATTGTATGAATGAATTAGAATGGATACATTCGTGCGGATAAATTAGAATGGATCATACGAATGAGTAAGAATGGATCGTACGAATGAAATAGAATGGATTGTACGAATGAATTAGAATGGATCGTACAAATGAATTAGAATGGATTGTACGAATGAATTAGAATGGATCATACGAATGAGTAAGAATGGATCGTACAAATGAAAAAGAATGGATTGTACGAATGAATTAGAATGGATCGGACGAATGAATTAGAATGGATCGTGTGAAAGAATTAGAATGCATTGTACGAATGAATTAGAATGGATCGTATGAATGAATTAGAATGGATCGTGCGAATGAATTCGAATGGATCGCATGATCCATTCGAATAGAATGGATCGTATGAATGAATTAGAATGGATCGGGCGAATGAATTAGAATGGATTGTAGGAATGAATTAGAATGGATCGTATGAATGAATTAGAATGGATCGTATGAATGAATTAGAATGGATCGAGCGAATGAATTAGAATGGATCGCACGAATGAATTAGAATGGATCGTACGAATGAATTAAAATAGATCGTACGAATGAATTAGAATGGATCATACGAATGAGTAAGAATGGATCGTACGAATGAAATAGAATGGATTGTACGAATGAATTAGAATGGATACATTCGTGCGAATGAATTAGAATGGATCGTACGAATGAATTAGAATGGATCGTACGAATGAATTAGAATAGATCTTACGAATGAATTAGAATGGATCGTACGAATGAATTAGAATGGATCGTACGAATGAATTAGAATGGATACATTCGTGCGAATGAATTAGAATGGATCGGACGAATGAATTAGAATGGATCGTACGAATAGATTAGAATGGATCGTACGAATGAATTAGAATGGATCGTACGAATAAATTAGAATGGATACATTCATCCGAATGAATTAGAATGGATCATACGAATGAGTAAGAATGGATCGTACGAATGAAATAGAATAGATTGTACGAATGAATTAGAATGGATTCGTACGAATGAATTAGAATGGATACATTCGTGCGAATGAATTAGAATGGATCGTACCAATGAGTAAGAATGGATCTTACGAATGAAATAGAATGGATTGTGCGAATGAATTAGAATGGATCGTACGAATGAATTAGAATGGATCGTACGAACGAATTAGAATGGATCCTTTGAATGAATTAGAAAGGATCGTGCAAATGAATTAGAATGGATCGTACGAATGAATTAGAATGGATCATGCTAATGATTTAGAATTGATCGAACAAATGAATTAGAATGGATACATTCGTGCGAATGAATTAGAATGGATCGGACGAATGAATTAGAATGGATCGTACGAATGAGTAAGAATGGATCGTACGAATGAAATAGAATAGATCGTACGAATGAATTGGAATGGATCGTTCGAAGGAATTAGAATGGATCGTACGAATGAATTAGAATGGATATATTCGTGCGAAAGAATTAGAATAGATCGTATGAATGAATTAGAATGGATCCTATGAATGAATTAGAATGGATCGTGCGAATAAATTAGAATGGATCGTGCTAGTGAATTAGAATTGATCGAACAAATGAATTAGCATGGATCGTGCTAATGAATTAGAATGGAACGTACGAATGAATTAGAATGGATCGTGTGAAAGAATTAGAATGGATTGTATGAATGAATTAGAATGGATCGTACGAAGGAATTAGAATGAATCGTACGAATGAATTAGAATGGATCGTACGAATGAATTAGAATAGATCGTACGAATGAATTAGAATGGATCGTACGAATGAATTAGAATGGATCGTGTGAAAGAATTAGAATGGATCGTATGAATATATAAGAATGGATCGTACGAATGAATTAGAATGGATCGTGCGAATGAATTAGCATGAATCGTACGAATGTATTAGAATGGATCGTACGAATGAATGAATTAGAATAGATCGTATGAATGAATTAGAATGGATCGTACGAATGAATTAGAATGGATCGTACGAATGAATTAGAATGGATCGTACGAATGAATTAGAATGGATCTTACGAATGAATTAGAATGGATCGTACGAATAAATTAGAATGGATCGTACGAATAAATTAGAATGGATACATTCGTCCGAATGAATTAGAATGGATCATACGAATGAGTAAGAATGAATAAGAATGGATCGTACGAATGAATTAGAATGGATCGTACGAATGAACTAGAATAGAATGGATCGTACGAATGAATTAGAAGGGATCGTACGAATGAATTAGAATGGATCGTGTGAAAGAATTAGAATGGATTGTATGAATGAATTAGAATAGATCGTATGAATGAATTAGAATGGATCGTACGAATGAATTAGAATGGATCGTGCGAATGAATTAGAATGGATCGTACGAATGAATTAGAATGGATACATTCGTGCGAATGAATTAGAATGGATCGGATGAATGAATTAGAATAGATCGTACGAATGAATTAGAATGGATCAAATGAATGAATTAGAATGGATCGTACGTACGAATGAATTAGAATGGATACATTCGTGCGAATGAATTAGAATGGATCGGACGAATGAATTAGAATGGATCGTACGCTCGAATGTATCCATTCTAATCCATTCGTACGATCCATTCTATTCCATTCGTACGATCCATTCTAATTCATTCGCATGAATGTAACTATTCTAATTCATTCATTTGATCCATTCTAATTCATTCGTACGATCCATTCTAATTCATTCATACGATCCATTCTAATTCATTCGTACGATCCATTCTAATTCATTCATACAATCCATTCTAATTCATTCGTACGATCCATTTTAATTCACTCATATGATCCATTCTAATACATTCATATGATCCATTCTAATTCATTTGCACGAATATATCCATTCTAATTCATTCATACAATCCATTCTAATTCTTTCACACGATCCATTCTAATTCATACGTAGGATCCATTCTAATTCATTCGCACAATCCATTCTAATTCATTCGTACAATCCATTCTAATTCATTCGTATGATCCATTCTAACTCATTCGGTGGATCCATTCTAATTCATTCGTACGATCCATTCTAATTCATTCCCATGATCCATTCTAATTTATTCGTACGATCCATTCTAATTCATTCGTACGATCTATTCTAATTCATTCGCACGAATGTAACCATTCTAATTCATTCATACGATTCATTCTAATTCATTCGTATGAGCTATTGTAATTCATTCGTACGATCCATTCTAATTCATTCGTACGATCCATTCTAATTCATTCGTCCGATCCATTCTAATTCATTCGCACGAATGTATCCATTCTAGTTCATTCGTACGATCCATTCTAATTCATTCGTACGATCCATTCTAATTCATTCATACGATCCATTCTAATTCATTCGCATGAATGTAACCATTCTAATTCATTCATTTGATCCATTCTAATTCATTCGTACGATCCATTGTAATTCATTCGTCCAATCTATTATAATTCATTCGCACGAATGTATCCATTCTATATCATTCGTACGATCCATTCTAATTCATTCGCACGATCCATTCTAATTCATTCATAGGATCCATTCTAAATCATTCATACGATCTATTCTAATTCTTTCGCACGAATGTATCCATTCTAATTCATTCGCACGAATATATCCATTCTAATTCTAATTCATTCGTACAATCCATTCTAATTCATTCGTATGATCCATTCTAATTAATTCGTATGATCCATTCTAATTCATTCATACGATCCATTCTAATTCATTCATACAATCCATTCTAATTCATTCGCATGATCCATTCTAATTCACTCATACGATCCATTCTAATACATTCATACGATCCATTCTAATTCATTTGCACGAATATAACCATTCTAATTCATTCGTACGATCCATTCTAATTCATTCGTACGATCCATTCTAATTCATTCATAGGATCCATTCTAATTCATTCATACAATCCATTCTAATTCATTCGCATGAATGTATCTATTCTAATTCATTCGTACGATCAGTTCTAATTCATTCACAAAATCTATTCTAATTCATTCATACGATCCATTCTAATTCACTCACACGAATGTATCCACTCTAATTCATTCATACGATCCATTCTAATTCATTCGTACGATCCATTCTAATTCCTTCGTATGATCCATTCTAATTCATTCGTATGATCCATTCTAATTCATTCGTACGATCCATTCTAATTCATTCGTACGATCCATTCTAATTCCTTCGTACAATCCATTCTAATTCCTTCGTACGATCTATTCTAATTCATTCATTCAATCTATTCTAATTCTTTCACACGATCCATTCTAATTCATTCGTACGATCCATTCTAATTCATTCGTGCAATCCATTCTATTTCATTCGTACGATCCATTCTTACTCATTCGTACGATCCATTCTAATTCATTCACATAAATGTATCCATTCGTCCGAATGAATTAGAATAGATTGTACGAATGAATTAGAATGGATCGTACGAATGAATTAGAATGGATCGTACGAAGGAATTAGAATGGATTGTACGAATGAATTAGAATAGATCGTACAAATGAATTAGAATGTATCGTACGAGGAATTAGAATGGATCGTACGAATGAATTAGAATGGATATATTCGTGCAAATGAATTAGAATGGATCGTATGAATGTATTAGAATGGATCGTATGAGTGAATTAAGATGGATCGTACGAATGAATTAGAATGGATCGTATGAATGAATTAGAATGGATACATTCGTGTGAATGAATTAGAATGGATCGTATGAATGAATTAGAATAGATTTTGTGAATGAATTAGAACTGATCGTACGAATGAATTAGAATGGATACATTCGTGCGAATGAATTAGAATGGATTGTATGAATGAATTAGAATGGATCCTATGAATAAATTAGAATGGATCGTACGAATGAATTAGAATGGATACATTCGTGCGAATGAAATAGAATGGATCATACGAATGAGTAAGAATGGATCGTCATTCTAATTCATTCGTATGATCCATTCTAATTCATTTGTATCCATTCTATTTCATTCGCACGATCCATTCTAATTCATTCGCGCAATCTATTCTAATTCATTCGTACGATCCATTCTAATTCATTCGTACGATCCATTCTAATTCATTCATACAATCCATTCTAATTTATTCGCACGAATGTATCCATTCTAATTCATTTGCACGATCCATTCTAATTCATTCCTATGATCTATTCTAATTCATTCGTACGATCCATTCTAATTCATTCTAATTCATTCGTACGATCCATTCTACGATCCATTCTAATTCATTCGTATATTCCATTCTAATTCATTAGCACGATCTATGCTAATGAATAAGAATGGATCGTACGATCCAATCTAATTCATTCATATGATCCATTCTTACTCATTCCTATGATCCATTCTAATTCAATCGTACGATCCATTCTAATTCATTCGTACGATCCATTCTAATTCCTTCGTACGATCCATTCTAATTCATTCGTACGATCCATTCTAATTCATTCGTACGATCCATTCTAATTCATTCGCGCAATCTATTCTAATTCATTCGTACGATCCATTCTAATTCATTCGTATGATCCATTCTAATTCATTCATACAATCCATTCTAATTTATTCGCACGAATGCATCCATTCTAATTCATTCGTACGATCCATTCTAATTCATTAGTATGATCCATTCTAATTCATTCGTACGATCCATTCTAATTCATTCGTAGGATCCATTCTAATTCATTCGTACAATCTATTCTATTTCATTCATACGGTCCATTCTTACTCATTCGTATGATCTATTCTAATTCATTCGGACAAATGTATCCATTCTAATTTATTCGTACGATCCATTCTAATTCATTCGTACGATCCATTCTTACTCATTCGTATGATCCATTCTAATTCATTCGTACGATCCATTCTAATTCATTCGTACGATCGATTCTAATTCATTCGCACTATCCATTCTAATTCATTCGTACGATCCATTCTAATTCATTCGTATGATCCATTCTAATTTATTCGTTCAAATATATCCATTCTAATTCATTCGTACGATCCATTCTAATTCATTCGTACGGTCCATTCTAATTCATTCGCACAATCCATTCTATTTTATTCGTACGATCCATTCTTACTCATTCGTATGATCCATTATGGATACATTCGTGCGAATGAATTAGAATGGATCATACGAATGAGTAAGAATGGATCGTATGAATGAAATAGAATGGATTGTGCGAATGAATTAGAATGGATCGTACGAATGAATTAGAATGGATCGTGTGAAGGAATTAGAATGGATCGTGCTAATGAATTAGAATGGATCGTACGAATGGATTAGAATGGATACATTCGAGCGAATAAATTAGAATGGATCGTACGAATGAATTAGAATAGATCATACGAATGAGTAAGAATGGATCGTACGAATGAATTAGAATGGATCGTACGAATGAATTAGAATGGATCGTACGAATAAATTAGAATGGATACATTCGTCCGAATGAATTAGAATGGATCATACGAATGAGTAAGAATGGATCGTACGAATGAAATAGAATAGATCGTATGAATGAATTAGAATGGAATATACGAATGAATTAGAATGGATCGTACGAATGAATTAGAATGGATCGTATGAATGAATTAGAATGGATCGTACGAATGAATTAGAATGGATCGTGCGAATGAATTCGAATGGATCGTATGATCCATTCTAATTCATTCATACAATCCATTCTAATTCATTCGCACGAATGTATCCCTTCTAATCCATTCATACGATCCATTCTAATCCATTCGTACGATCCATTCTAATTCATTCGCACAAATGTATCCATTCTAATTCATTCGTACGATCCATTCTAATTCATTCGTACGATCCATTCTAATTCATTCGTACGATCCATTCTAATTCATTCGTACGATCAATTCTAATTCATTCGTATGATCCATTCTAATTAATTCGTATGATCCATTCTAATTCATTCGTACGATCCATTCTAATTCATTCGTACGATCCATTCTAATTCATTCGCACAATCCATTCTATTTCATTCGTACGATCCATTCTTACTCATTGGTACGATCCATTCTAATTCATTCGTACGAATCCATTCTAATTCATTCGTACAATCCATTCTATTTCATTCGTACGATCCATTCTTACTCATTCGTATGATCCATTCTAATTCATTCGCACGAATGTATCCATTCTAAATCATTCGTACGATCCATTCTAATTCATTCGTACGATCCATTCTAAATCATTCGTACAATCCATTCTATTTCATTCGTACGATCAATTCTAATTCATTCTAATTCATTCTATTTCATTCGTACGATCCATTCTAATTCACTCATACGATCCATTCTTATTCATTCATACGATCCATTCTAATTCATTTGCACAAATATATCCATTCTAATTCATTCGTACGATCCATTCTAATTCCTTCGTACGATCCATTCTAATTCCTTCGTACGATCCATTCTATTTCATTCGTATGATCCATTCTAATTCCTTTGTACGATCCATTCTAATTCCTTCGTATCCATTCTAATTCACTCATACGATCCATTCTAATTCATTCATACGATCTATTTTAATTCATTCATACAATCCATTCTAATTCTTTCACACGATCCATTCTAATTCATTCGTACGATCCATTCTAATTCATTCGCACAATCCATTCTATTTCATTCATATGATCCATTCTTACTCATTGGTACTGTTGGAAATAAATCCATGGTAGAGGCCCGTAGCGGAAGCAAAGTGAAGGTCCGAGGACCATGAGCGGTGTGCGTTACATATCAAAATTTTCATCGAAATGATTTACATATGCGTGTATGAAACTAGCATGGCGACTACGCGAACCCCTAACGACGATCTAACGCAAAAGAACAATATAGCATGTATGCATGTTCTAATTATGTTAGATCTACTTGTTAGAGATCATAGCTGCGTGCGGAATCTTTCACCGCGACAAATTTCTTCTTTGTCGATGGAGACGGGCTACGGATCTGCTCGATATAGCTTCGGTGCGACGGCCATAACTTTCTGCTACGAACTCTGATTGGGCTGAAATTTGGAATGCAGGTAGCCAACTTCGAGATGCAACTTTTGCAACAAGTTTCACGTCGTTTGGACTTCTATAGCTCCCGGAATCATAGAAACAACACTGAGTTGTTGTGCAGATTCTGGACAGCAAAAGGTTGCGGGAGACGCCTTCTAGTTCACCCGATCTCACACGATGCACGGCACCTCGTCGATGGATCTCTGAGTGCCTCCATATGACGAGGATTCTCCTTCTACGAAATACCACGTGAGGAAGACGAGTCACCATCCAATGGCACAAGCGAGGGAGAGAGAGACGAGAGAGGAGATGCGAAGAAAGGAGAGGGGCGGCTAGGGTTTCCCCATGGCTTGGGCCGGCCCTAGGGCTAGCATGGCTCATTAATTTCGTCCCCCCCTCTCTCCCTATGCCTTATATAGGGCCGGCCTTATCCTTATGGATAAGTCTTGCGGATAATGGTTGATTGATTCAAACCTTCTCCTTATATATCTTTTCTTTATCTCTATCTTTTTCTTGTTTTCGAAAACGGTCAAAACCAGCCCGTTTTCTGCGCCTCATGACCGGCCCTTTCATCGGAGGCAACAACCTCATGAAACCACTGGGGCCGGCCTTGACCAGTCTCCCAACACTTAGGGCCGGCCCCCCCTAGTACATAGTGGTGCGTGGTATGACCAAAACACCCTTATGTCACTAGTTGGCCGTTCCTCGTGTACGAGACTTTGTAAGGCACACATAAGTGAAGTGCACTAGTGATTTCACTATTCTCTGAGATTCCCGTAGGGTACCCCTAGTGAAGTCAACTAGTCAACTCGCAACATATCCCGGTGCATCGCACCCATGTGGTAAAGTCCACTTATGACAAGGAATTGCTACATGCGTCTCTGCACTAACCTAGGGTTTCCCCTTAGTACACACACATAGCTACGCATCTATCGTGCACTAGTGCGAAGCACTCACGGAGCGTATGCATAGATTTCTCGCTTCCTCTAACTACGTTCTGTGTTTCGAGGAGATGGTATAAAAACCGTACATAATGTCGATAAGGTGGAACCTTCAGGGACCAGGGTTCATGGCTTCCAACTCAGACTCGATCGACATACTACCCGAGTGTACCATCGATCCTCTGAGTCCGAGTTAACCTGCGTAGCCACCCAGAGTGCGACACAGGCTGCACTCCAATCCCCCCGGACTTACTATGTTCTCCCTCATACCCCTGCTCTCCGCTTAGTATGGTAAACTCGTTGTCCCTCCATTAGTGCCATGATGCAACTCGAGCGGTGGAGAATACCGTCAGACTCGAGTGCTCATATGACTCGGTTCCTTCCAGGTTGACCACGTACATCGTACCTCCGATAACTCTGACGAGCAACCAGATCCGTCATCAGTCCAACTGATGACCAGCTGGCCAGGGTTTAATACGACGTAGGTCAGACCAAGGAACGCACCTCCCGCTAGGGGTGTGGATAGCCTGCAGGAGTGACACGCTGATGCAACGCCAGCCGGGTAACCCAGTACACCGTGGTTTTGGATCACTACATCCGGATCCTCACACATTGGTGCGCCAAAGCACCACACAACTGGTTAGTCCACCAGACATGGTTCCTCAGGGTTTAGGACCGTTTTACCCTAAGTAGAAACACGATTTAGTGCACCGATGTCTGCTCATCGATCTGTGCACCGTGTTGGTTCCGTTCGGCCACAGACACTGTGCCTAGTAATGACCGTGGTGGAGACACCCACGCTCTGTCATCCCAACAGCTTATCCTGATAGAGCGACCAACCCTTATCAGAGCTGTGAACGTATTTAGGTTACATGGGACCAGTCCCCTGAGTCTCCCATTCAAGTGGATTACCATGTAGCCATGGCTCTCAGTTCTGTGTTCAGAACAAGTACTGAGGTACGTACCAATATGCATTCCTATACTATAAACCATACATAGCTAAACTATAGGTTTTACGACCTATAGACCTCACCAATTCTAACAGGTACGATCCATTCGAATTCATTCGCACGAATGTATCCATTCTAATTCATTCGTACGAATCCATTCTAATTCATTCGTACAATCTATTCTATTCCATTCTAATTCATTAGCAAGATCCATTCTAATTTATTCGTACGATCCATTCTAATTCATTCGCACGATCCATTCTAATTCATTCATAGGATCCATTCTAATTCATTCGTATGATCCATTCTAATTTATTTGCACGATCCATTCTAATTCATTCATACAATCCATTCTAATTTATTCGTACGATCCATTCTAATTCATTCGTACGATCCATTCTAATTCACTCATACGATCCATTCTAATACATTCATACGATCCATTCTAATTCATTTGCACGAATATATCCATTCTAATTCATTCGTACGATCCATTCTAATTCCTTCGTACGATCCATTCTAATTCATTCGTACGATCTATTCTAATTCATTCGTACGATCCATTCTAATTCATTCGTACGATCCATTCTAATTCCTTCGTACAATCCATTCTAATTCATTCGTACGATCCATTCTAATTCATTCGTACGATCCATTCTAATTCATTCGTACGATCCATTCTAATTCATTCGTACGATCCATTCTAATTCACTCATACGATCCATTCTAATACATTCTTACGATCCATTCTAATTCATTTGCACGAATATATCCATTCTAATTCATTCGTACGATCCATTCTAATTCATTCGTATGATCCATTCTAATTCATTCGTACGATCTATTCTAATTCATTCGTATGATCCATTCTAATTCATTCGTACGATCCATTCGAATTCCTTCGTACGATCCATTCTAATTCATCCGTACGATCCATTCTAATTCATTCATACAATCCATTCTAATTCTTTCACACGATCCATTCTAATTCATTCGTACGATCCATTCTAAATCATTCATGCAATCAATTCTATTTCATTCGTACGATCAATTCTAATTCATTAGAATGGATCGTACGAATGAATTAGAATGGATCATATTAATGAATTAGAATGGATCGTACGAATGAATTAGAATGGATCGTACGAATGAATTAGAATGGATCTTACAAATGAATTAGAATAGATCGTACGAATGAATTAGAATGGATCATACGAATGAGTAAGAATGAATCGTACGAATGAATTAGAATGGATTAGAATGGATTAGAATGGATCATACGAATAAAATAGAATACATTGTACGAATGAATTAGAATGGATTAGTACGAATGAATTAGAATGGATACATTCGTGCGAATGAATTAGAATGGATCGTACCAATGAGTAAGAATGGATCGTACGAATGAAATAGAATGGATTGTGCGAATGAATTAGAATGGATCATACGAATGAATTAGAATGGATCGTGTGAAAGAATTAGAATGGATTGTATGAATGAATTAGAATAGATCGTATGAATGAATTAGAATGGATCATACGAATGAATTAGAATGGATCGTGCGAATGAATTAGAATGGATCGTACGAATGAATTAGAATGGATACATTCGTGCGAATGAATTAGAATGGATCAGACGAATGAATTAGAATGGATCGTACGAATGAATTAGAATGGATCAAATGAATGAATTAGAATGGATCGTACGAATGAATAAGAATGCATCGAACGAAAGAATTAGAATGGATATATTCGTGCGAATGAATTAGAATGGATCGTATGAATGAATTAGAATGGATCGTATGAGTGAATTAGAACGGATAGTACGAATGAAGTAGAATGGATCGTATGAATGAATTAGAATGGATATATTTGTGCGAATGAATTAGAATGGATTGTATGAATGAATTAGAATAGATTGTGCGAATGAATTAGAATGGATCGTACGAATGAATTAGAATAGATACATTCGTGCGAATAAATTAGAATGGATTGTATGAATGAATTAGAATGGATCGTACGAATGAATTAGAATGGATCGTACGAATGAATTAGAATAGATTGTGCGAATGAATTAGAATGGATCGTGCGAATGAAATAGAATGGATACAAATGAATTAGAATGGATCATACGAATGAATTAGAATGACGATGCATTCTTACTCATTCGTATGATCCATTCTAATTTATTCGCACGAATGTATCCATTCTAATTCATTCGTACGTCTAATTCATTCGTACGGTCCATTCTAATTCATTCGCACAATCCATTCTATTTCATTCGTACGATCCATTGTTACTCATTCGTATGATCCATTATGGATACATTCGTGCGAATGAATTAGAATGGATCATACGAATGAGTAAGAATGGATCGTACGAAGGAAATAGAATGGATTGTGCGAATGAATTAGAATGAATCGTACGAATGAATTAGAATGGATCGTGTGAAAGAATTAGAATGGATTGTATGAATGAATTAGAATAGATCATATGAATGAATTAGAATGGATCGTACGAATGAATTAGAATGGATCGTACGAATGAATTAGAATGGATCGTACGAATGAATTAGAATGGTTACATTCGTGCAAATGAATTAGAATGGATACATTCGTGCGAAAAAATTAGAATAGATCGTATGAATGAATTAGAATGGATCCTATGAATGAATTAGAATGGATCGTGCGAATGAATTAGAATGGATCGTACGAATGAATTAGAATGGATCGTGCTAATGAATTAGAATTGATCGAACGAATGAATTAGCATGGATCGTGCTAATGAATTAGAATGGAACGTACGAATGAATTAGAATGGATCGTGTGAAAGAATTAGAATGGATTGTATGAATAATTTAGAATGAATTCGTACGATCCATTCGAATTCATTCGCACGATCCATTCTAATTCATTCATACGATCCATTCTAATTCATTCATACAATCCATTCTAATTCTTTCACACGATCCATTCTAATTCATTCGTAGGATCCATTCTAATTCATTCGTACAATCTATTCTATTTCATTCGTACGATCCATTCTTACTCATTCGTATGATCCATTCTAATTCATTCGGACGAATGTATCCATTCTAATTTATTTGTACGATCCATTCTAATTCATTCGTACGATCCATTCTAATTCATTCGTACGATCCATTCTTACTCATTCGTATGATCCATTCTAATTCATTCGTACGATCCATTCTAATTCATTCGTACGATCGATTCTAATTCATTCGCACTATCCATTCTAATTCATTCGTACGATCCATTCTAATTCATTCGTATGATCCATTCAAATTTATTCGTTCAAATATATCCATTCTAATTCATTCGTACGATCCATTCCAATTCATTCGCACGATCCATTCTAATTCATTCGCACGAATGTATCCATTCTAAGTCATTTGCACGATCCATTCTAATTCATTCCTATGATCTATTCTAATTCATTCGTACGATCCATTCTAATTCATTCTAATTCATTCGTACGATCCATTCTACGATCCATTCTAATTCAATCGTATATTCTATTCTAATTCACTAGCATGATCCATGCTAATGAATTAGAATGGATCGTACGATCCAATCTAATTCATTCATACGATCCATTCTTACTCATTCGTATGATCCATTCTAATTCAATCGTACGATCCATTCTAATTCATTCGTACGATCCATTCTAATTCCTTCGTACGATCTATTCTAATTCATTCGTACGATCCATTCTAATTCCTTCGTACGATCCATTCTAATTCATTCGTACAATCTATTCTAATTCATTCGTATGAATGGATACATTCGTGTGAATGAATTAGAATGGATCGTACGAATAAGTAAGAATGGATCGTACGAATGAAATAGAACGGATTGCACGAATGAATTAGAATTGATCGTACGAATGAATTAGAATGGATCGTGCGAATGAATTAGAATGGATCGTACGAATGAATTAGAATGGATCTTACGAATGAATTAGAATGGATCGTACGAATGATTTAGAATGGATCGTACGAATGAATTAGAATGGATACATTCGTGCGAATGAATTAGAATGGATCGTACGAATGAATTAGAATGGATCGTACGAATGAATTAGAATGGATCGTACGAATGAATTAGAATGGATCTTACGAATGAATTAGAATGGATCGTACGAATGATTTAGAATGGATCGTACGAATGAATTAGAATGGATACATTCGTGCGAATGAATTAGAATGGATCGGACGAATGAATTAGAATGGATCGTACGAATGAATTTGAATAGATCAAATGAATGAATTAGAATGGTTACATTCATGCGAATGAATTAGAATGGATCGTACGAATGGATTAGAATGGATACATTCGAGCGAATGAATTAGAATGGATCGTACGAATGAATTAGAATGGATCCTACGAATGGATTAGAATGGATCCTACGAATGGATTAGAATGGATACCTTTGTGCATATGAATTAGAATGGATCGTACGAATGAATTAGAATAGATCATATTAATGAATTAGAATGGATCGTACGAATGAATTAGAATGGATCATACGAATGAATTAGAATGGATACATTCGTGCGAATGAATTAGAATGGATACATTCGTGCGAAAGAATTAGAATAGATCGTATGAATGAACTAGAATGGATCCTATGAATGAATTAGAATAGATCGTAATATGAATTAGAATGGATCGTACGAATGAATTAGAATGGATCGTGCTAATGAATTAGAATTGATCGAAAGAATGAATTAGAATGGATACATTCGTGCGAATGAATTAGAATGGATCGGACGAATGAATTAGAATGGATCGTACGAATGAGTAAGAATGGATCGTACGAATGAAATAGAATAGATCGTACGAATGAATTAGAATGGATCGTACGAAGGAATTAGAATGGATCGTACGAATGAATTAGAATGGATATATTCGTGCAAATGAATTAGAATGGATCGTACGAATGTATTAGAATAGATCGTATGAGTGAATTAGAATGGATCGTACGAATGATTTAGAATGGATCGTATGAATGAATTAGAATGGATACATTCGTGTGAATGAATTAGAATGGATCATACGAATGAATTAGAATAGCTCATACGAATGAATTAGAATGAATCGTATGAATGAATTAGAATGGTTACATTCGTGCGAATGAATTAGAATAGATCGTAGGAATGAATTAGAATGGATCGTGTGAAAGAATTAGAATGGATTCTATGAATGAATTAGAATAGATCGTACGAATGAATTAGAATAGATCGTACGAAGGAATTAGAATGGATCGTACGAATGAATTAGACTGGATCGTACGAATGAATTTGAATGGATATATTTGTGCGAATGAATCTAAATGGATTGTATGAATGAATTACAATGGATCGTACGAATGAATTAGAATGGATCGTACGAATGAATTAGAATAGCTCATACGAATGAATTAGAATGAATCGTATGAATGAATTAGAATGGTTACATTCGTGCAAATGAATTAGAATAGATCGTACGAATGAATTAGAATGGATCGTACGAATAAATTAGAATGGATCGTGGGAATGAATTAGAATGGATCGTACGAATGAATTAGAATGGATCCACCGAATGAGTTAGAATGGATCATACGAATGAATTAGAATGGATTGTACGAATGAATTAGAAAGGATTGTGCGAATGAATTAGAATGGATCGTATGAATGAATAAGAATGGATCGTACGAATGAATTAGAATGGATCGTGCGAATGAATTAGCATGAATCGTACGAATGTATTAGAACGGATCGTACGAATGAATTAGAATGAATCGTACGATCCATTCTAATTCAATCGTTCGATCCATTCTAATTCATTCGCATGAATGTATCCATTCTAATTCATTCGTACAATCCATTCTATTTCATTCGTACGATCCATTCTTACTCATTCGTATGATCCATTCTAATTCATTCGTATGATCCATTCTAATTCATTCGTACGATCCATTCTAATTCATTCGTACGATCCATTCTAATTCATTCACACGATCCATTCTAATTCATTCATACGATCCATTCTAATTCATTCATACGATCCATTCTAATTCATTCGCCCGATCCATTCTAATTTATTCATACGATCCATTCTATTCGAATGGATCATGCGATCCATTCGAATTCATTCGCACGATCCATTCTAATTCATTCATACGATCCATTCTAATTCATTTATACAATGCATTCTAATTCTTTCACACGATCCATTCTAATTCATTCGTACGATCCATTCTAATTCATTCGTACAATCCATTCTATTTCATTTGTACGATCCATTCTTACTCATTCGTATGATCCATTCTAATTCATTCGTACGATCCATTCTAATTCATTTGTACGATCTATTCTAATTCATTCGTACAATCCATTCTATTTCATTCGTACGATCCATTCTTACTCATTCGTATGATCCATTCTAATTCATTCGCACGAATGTATCCATTCTAATTCATTCATACAATCCATTCTAATGCATTCCGTACGATCCATTCTAATTCATTCGTACGATCGTACGAATGAATTAGAATGGATCATACGTATGAATTAGAATAGATTGTGCGAATGAATTAGAATGGATCGTACGAATGAATTTGAATGGATCGTACGAATGAATTAGAATGGATCATACGAATGAGTAAGAATGGATCGTACGAATGAATTAGAATGGATCGTACGAATGAATTAGAATGGATCGTACGAATAAATTAGAATGGATACATTCGTCCGAATGAATTAGAATGGATCATACGAATGAGTAAGAATGGATCGTACGAATGAAATAGAATAGATTGTACGAATGAATTAGAATGGATCCTATGAATGAATTAGAATGGATCGTGTGAAAGAATTAGAATGGATTGTATGAATGAATTAGAATGGATCGTATGAATGAATTAGAATGGATCGTGCGAAAGAATTCGAATGGATCGTACGAATTCATTCTAATTCATTCATACAATCCATTCTAATTCTTTCACACGATCCATTCTAATTCATTCGTACGTTCCATTCTAATTCATTAGCACGATCCATGCTAATTCATTCGTTCGATCAATTCTAACTCATTAGCACGATCCATTCTAATTCATTCGTACGATCCATTCTAATTCATTCGCACGATCCATTCTAATTCATTCATAGGATCCATTCTAATTCATTTATACGATCTATTCTAATTCTTTCGCACGAATGTATCCATTCTAATTCATTCGCACGAATGTATCCATTCTAATTCATTCGTACGATCCATTCTAATTCATTCGTACGATCCATTCTAATTCATTCATACAATCCATTCTAATTCTTTCACACGATCCATTTTAATTCATTCGTACGATCCATTCTAATTCATTCGCACAATCCATTCTATTTCATTCGTACGATCCATTCTTACTCACGTACGATCCATTCTAATTCCTTCGTACGATCCATTCTAATTCATTCATACAATCCATTCTAATTCTTTCACACGATCCATTCTAATTCATTCGTACGATCCATTCTAATTCCTTCGTGCAATCCATTCTATGTCATTCGTACGATCCATTCTTACTCATTCGTACGATCCATTCTAATTCATTCACACGAATGTATCCATTCGTACGAATTAATTAGAATAGATTGTACGAATGAATTAGAATGGATCGTACGAATGAATTAGAATGGATCGTACGAAGGAATTAGAATGGATCGTACGAATGAATTAGAATGGATCGTACGAATGAATTAGAATAGATCGTACGAATGAATTAGAATGGATCGTACGAAGGAATTAGAATGGATCGTACGAATGAATTAGAATGGATATATTCGTGCAAATGAATTAGAATGGATCGTATGAATGTATTAGAATAGATCGTATGAGTGAATTAGAATGGATCGTACGAATGAATTAGAATGGATTGTATGAATGAATTAGAATGGATCGTACGAATGAATTAGAATGGATCGTGTGAAAGAATTAGAATGGATTGTACGAATGAATTAGAATGGATCCTATGAATGAATTAGAATGGATCGTGCGAATGAATTAGAATGGATCGTACGAATGAATTAGAATGGATCAAATGAATGAATTAGAATGGTTACATTCATACGAATGAATTAGAATGGATCGTACGAATGGATTAGAATGGATCGTACGAATGGATTAGAATGGATACATTCGAGCGAATGAATTAGAATGGATCGTACGAATGAATTAGAATGGATCGTACCAATGGATTAGAATGGATCCTACGAATGGATTAGAATGGATACCTTTGTGCATATGAATTAGAATGGATCGTACGAATGAATTAGAATGGATCATATTAATGAATTAGAATGGATCGTACGAATGAATTAGAATGGATCGTGCGAATGGATTAGAATGGATACAAATGAATTAGAATGGATTAGAATGTATTAGCATGGATCGTGCTAATGAATTAGAATGGAACGTACGAATGAATTAGAATGGATCGTGTGAATGAATTAGAATGGATTGTATGAATGAATTAGAATGAATTAGTTCGATCAATTCTAATTCATTAGCACGATCCATTCTAATTCATTCGTACGATCCATTCTAATTCATTCGCACGATCCATTCTAATTCATTCGCACGATCCATTCTAATTCTTTCACCCGATCCATTCTAATTCATTCGTACGATCCATTCTAATTCATTCGTACGATCTATTCTAATTCATTCGTACGATCCATTCTAATTCATTCGTACGATCCATTCTAATTCCTTCGTACGATCCATTCTAATCCATTCATACAATCCATTCTAATTCTTTCACACGATCCATTCTAATTCATTCGTACGATCCATTCTAATTCATTCGTGGAATCCATTCTATTTCATTCATACAATCCATTCTTACTCATTCGTACCATCCATTCTAATTCATTCACACGAATGTATCCATTCGTACGAATGAATTAGAATAGATTGTACGAATGAATTAGAATGGATCGTACGAATGAATTAGAATGGATCGTACGAAGGAATTAGAATGGATCATACGAATGAATTAGAATGGATCGTACGAATGAATTAGAATAGATCGTACGAATGAATTAGAATGGATCGTACGAAGGAATTAGAATGGATCGTACGAATGAATTAGAATGGATATATTCGTGCAAATGAATTAGAATGGATCGTATGAATGTATTAGAATGGATCGTATGAGTGAATTATAATGGATCGTACGAATGAATTAGAATGGATTGTATGAATGAATTAGAATGGATCGTACGAATGAATTAGAATGGATCGTGTGAAAGAATTATAATGGATTGTACGAATGAATTAGAATGGATCCTATGAATGAATAAGAATGGATCGTGCGAATGAATTAGAATGGATCGTACGAATGAATTAGAACGGATCAAATGAATGAATTAGAATGGTTACATTCATGCGAATGAATTAGAATGGATCGTACGAATGGATTAGAATGGATCGTACGAATGGATTAGAATGGATACATTCGAGCGAATGAATTAGAATGGATTGTACGAATGAATTAGAATGGATCGTACGAATGGATTAGAATGGATCCTACGAATGGATTAGAATGGATACCTTTGTGCATATGAATTAGAATGGATCGTACGAATGAATTAGAATGGATCATATTAATGAATTAGAATGGATCGTACGAATGAATTAGAATGGATCGTGTGAAAGAATTAGAATGCATTGTATGAATGAATTAGAATGGATCGTATGAATGAATTAGAGTGGATCGGGCGAATGAATTAGAATGGATTGTAGGAATGAATTAGAATGGATCGTATGAATGAATTAGAATGGATCGTATGAATGAATTAGAATGGATCGTGTGAATGAATTAGAATAGATCGTACGAATGAATTAGAATGGATCGTACGAATGAATTAGAATGGATCATATGAATGAATTAGAATGGATCATACGAATGAGTAAGAATGGATCGTACGAATGAAATAGAATGGATTGTACGAATGAATTAGAAAAGATACATTCATGCGAATGAATTAGAATGGATCGTACGAATGAATTAGAATGGATAGTACGAATGAATTAGAATGCATCGCACGAAAGAATTAGAATGGATATATTCGTGCGAATGAATTAGAATGGATCGTACGAATGAATTAGACTGGATCGTACGAATGAATTTGAATGGATACATTTGTGCGAATGAATCTAAATGGATTGTATGAATTAATTACAATGGATCGTACGAATGAATTAGAATGGATCGTACGAATGAATTAGAATGGATCAAATGAATGAATTAGAATGGTTACATTCATGCGAATGAATTAGAATGGATTGTACGAATGGATTAGAATGGATAAAATGAGTGAATTAGAATGGATACGAAGGAATTAGAATGGATCGTACAAAGGAATTAGAATGGATCATACGAATGAAATAGAATGGATCGTACGAAGGAATTAGAATGGATCGTACGAAGGAATTAGAATGCATTCGTATGATCCATCTAATTCATTCGGACGAATGTATCCATTCTAATTTATTCGTACGATCCATTCTACTTCATTCGTACGATCCATTCTAATTCATTCGTACGATCCATTCTTACTCATTAGAATGATCCATTCTAATTCATTCGTACGATCCATTCTAATTCATTCGCACGAATGTATCCATTCCATTCGTACGATCCATTCATACGATCCATTCTAATTCATTCATACAATCCATTCTAATTCTTTCACACGATCCATTCTAATTCATTCGTACGAACTATTCTAATTAGAATGGATCGTACGAATGAATTAGAATGGATCGTACGAATGAATTAGAATGGATCGTACGAATTAATTAGAATGGATCGTACGAATGAATTAGAATGGATCTTACGAATCAATTAGAATGGATACATTCGTGCGAATGAATTAGAATGGATCGGACGAATGAATTAGAGTGGATCGTACGAATGAATTTGAATGGATCAAATGAATGAATTAGAATGGTTATATTCATGCGAATGAATTAGAATGGATCGTACGAATGGATTAGAATGGATCGTACGAATGGATTAGAATGGATACATTCGAGCGAATGAATTAGAATGGATCGTACGAATGAATTAGAATGGATCGTACGAATGGATTAGAATGGATCCTACGAATGGATTAGAATGGATACCTTTGTGCATATGAATTAGAATGGATCGTACGAATGAATTAGAATGGATCATATTAATGAATTAGAATGGTTCGTACGAATGAATTAGAATGGATATATTCGTGCACGATCCATTCTAATTCATTCGCACGAATGTATCCATTCTAATTCATTCGTACGATCCATTCTAATTCATTAATATGATCCATTCTAATTCATTCGTACGATCCATTCTAATTCATTCGCACAATCCATTCTAATTCATTCGCACGAATGTATCCATTCTAATTCATTCGTACGATCCATTCTAATTCATTCGTATGATCCATTCTAATTAATTCGTATGATCCATTCTAATTCATTCGTACGATCCATTCTAATTCATTCATACAATCTATTCTAATTCATTCGTACGATCCATTCTAATTCATTCGTACGATCCATTCTAATTCCTTCGTACGATCCATTCTAATCCATTCGTATAAATCCATTCTAATTCATTCATACAAACCATTCTAATTCTTTCACACGATCTATTCTAATTCATTCGTAAGATCCATTCTAATTCATTCATACGATCCATTCTAATTCATTCGTACGATCCATTCTAATTCATTAATATGATCCATTCTAATAAATTTGTACGATCCATTCTAATGAATTAGAATTGATCGTACGAATGAAATAGAATGGATTGCACGAATGATTTAGAATGGATCGTACGAATGAATTAGAATGGATCGTGTGAAAGAATTAGAATGGATTGTATGAATGAATTAGAATGGATCGTACGAATGAATTAGAATGGATCGTACGAAGGAATTAGAATGGATCGTACGAATGAATTAGAATGGATCGTACGAATGAATTAGAATAGATCGTACGAATGAATTAGAATGGATCGTACGAAGGAATTAGAATGGATCGTACGAATGAATTAGAATGGATATATTCATCCAAATGAATTAGAATGGATCGTATGAATGTATTAGAATGGATCGTATGAGTGAATTAGAATGGATCGTACGAATGAATTAGAATAGATCGTACGAATGAATTAGAATGGATCGTACGAAGGATTTAGAATGGATCGTACGAATGAATTAGAATGGTTATATTCGTGCAAATGAATTAGAATGGATCGTATGAATGTATTAGAATGGATCGTATGAGTGAATTAGAATGGATCGTACGAATGAATTAGAATGGATTAAATGAATGAATTAGAATGGATCGTACGAATGAATTAGAAAGGATCGTATGAATGAATGGATCATACGAATGAATTAGAATGGATCGTACGAATGAATTAGAATGGATCGAGCGAATGAATTAGAATGGATCGTACGAATGAATTAGAATAGATCATAGGAATGAATTAGAATGGATCGTGCAAATGAATTAGAATGGATATATTTGAACGAATAAATTAGAATGGATCATACGAATGAATTAGAATGGATCGTACGAATGAATTAGAATGGATAGTGCGAATAAATTAGAATGGATCGTACGAATGAATTAGAATGGATACATTCGTGCGAATGAATTAGAATGGATCATACGAATGAGTAAGAATGGATCGTACGAATAAAATAGAATGGATTATACAAATGAATTAGAATGGATACATTTGTGCGAATGAATTAGAATGGATCGTATGTACGAATGAATTAGAATGGATACATTCGTGCGAATGAATTAGAATGGATCGTACGAATGAATTAGAATGGATCGTACGAGTGAATTAGAATGGATCATGTGAAAGAATTAGAATGGATTGTATGAATGAATTAGAATAGATCGTATGAATGAATTAGAATGGATCGTATGAGTGAATTAGAATGGATACGAAGGAATTAGAATGGATCGTACGAAGGGATTAGAATGGATCATACGAATGAAATAGAATGGATCATACAAATGAATTAGAATGGATAAATTCGTGCAAATGAATTAGAATGGATCGTATGAATGTATTAGAATGGATCGTATGAGTGAATTAGAATGGATTGTGCAAATGAATTAGAATGGATTGTATGAATGAATTAGAATGGATCGTGCGAATGAATTAGAATGGATCGTACGAATGAATTAGAATGGTTCCTATGAATGAATTAGAATGGATCGTGTGAATGAATTAGAATGGATCGTACGAATGAATTAGAATGGATCGTGCTAATGAATTAGAATGGAATAGAATAGATCGTATGAATGAATTAGAATGGATCGTACGAATGAATTAGAATGGATCTTATGAATGAATTAGACTGGATCGTACGAATGAATTAGAATAGCTCATACGAATGAATTAAAATGAATCGTATGAATGAATTAGAATGGTTACATTCGTGCGAATGAATTAGAATAGATCGTACGAAGGAATTATAATGGATCGTATGAATGAATTAGAATGGATCGTACGAATGGATTAGAATGGATCGTACGAATGAATTAGAATGGATCGTACGAATGAACTAGAATGGATACATTCGTGCAAATGAATTAGAATGGATCGTACGGATGAATTAGAATGGATCGTACGAATGAATTAGAATGGATCTTACGAATGAATTAGAATGGATCGTACGAAGGAATTAGAATGGATCGTACGAATGAATTAAATGGATCATATGAATGAATTAGAATGGATACATTCGTGCGAATGAATTAGAATGGATTGTACGAATGAATTAGAATGGATCGTACGAATGAATTAGAATGGATCGTGTGAAAAAATAAGAATGGATTGTATGAATGAATTAGAATGGATCATATGAATGAATTAGAATGGATACATTCGTACGAATGAATTAGAATGGATCATACGAATGAATTCGAATGGATCGTACGAATGAATTAGAATGGATCGTACGAATGAATTAGAATGGATCGTATGAATGAATTAGAATGGTTACATTCATGCGAATGAATTAGAATGGATCGTACGAATGGATTAGAATGGATCGTACGAATGGATTAGAATGGATACATTCGAGCGAATGAATTAGAATGGATCGTACGACTGAATTAGAATGGATCGTACGAATGGATTAGAATGGATCCTACGAATGGATTAGAATGGATACCTTTGTGCATATGAATTAGAATGGATCGTACGAATGAATTAGAATGGATCATATGAATGAATTAGAATGGATCATGTGAAAGAATTAGAATGGATTGTATGAATGAATTAGAATAGATCGTATGAATGAATTAGAATGGATCGTACGAATGAATTAGAATGGATCATACGAATGAATTAGAATGGATCGTATGAATGAATTAGAATGGATACATTTGTACTAATGAATTAGAATGGATACATTCATGCGAAAGAATTAGAATAGATCGTATGAATGAATTAGAATGGATCCTATGAATGAATTAGAATGGATCGTGCGAATGAATTAGAATGGATCGTACGAATGAATTAGAATAGATTGTACGAATGAATTAGAATGGATCGTACGAATGGATCGTATGAATGGATTAGAATGGATCGTACGAATGGATTAGAATGGATACATTCGAGCGAATGAATTGGAATGGATCGTACGAATGAAATAGAATAGATCGTACGAATAAATTAGAATGGATACATTCGTCCGAATGAATTAGAATGGATCATACGAATGAGTAAGAATGGATCGTACGAATGAAATAGAATAGATTGTAAGAATGAATTAGAATGGATCCTACGAATAAATTAGAATGGATCGTGTGAAAGAATTAGAATGGATTGTATGAATGAATTAGAATGGATCGTATGAATGAATTAGAATGGATCGTGCGAATGAATTCGAATGGATCGTACGAATTCATTCTAATTCATTCATACAATCCATTCTAATTCTTTCACACGATCCATTCTAATTCATTCGTACGTTACATTCTAATTCATTAGAACGATCCATGCTAATTCATTCATTTGATCAATTCTAATTCATTAGCACGATCCATTCTAATTCATTCGTACGATCCATTCTAATTCATTCGCACGATCCATTCTAATTCATTCATAGGATCCATTCTAATTCATTCATACGATCTATTCTAATTCTTTCGCACGAATGTATCCATTCTAATTCATTCGCACGAATGTATCCATTCTAATTCATTCGTACGATCAATTCTAATTCATTCGCACAAATGTATCCATTCTAATTCATTCGTACGATCCATTCTAATTCATTCGCATGATCCATTCTAATTCATTCGTACGATCCATTCTAATTCTTTCACACGATCTATTCTAATCCATTCTAATTCATTCGTACGAATCCATTCTAATTCATTCGTACAATCTATTCTATTTCATTCGTACGATCCATTCTTACTCATTCGTATGATCCATTCAAATTTATTCGGACGAATGTATCCATTCTAATTTATTCGTACGATCCATTCTAATTCATTCGTACGATCCATTCTAATTCATTCGCTCGAATGTATCCATTCGTACGATCCATTCTAATCCATTCATACGATCCATTCTAATTCATTCACATGAATGTAACCATTCTAATTCATTCATTTGATCCATTCTAATTCATTCGTACGATCCATTCTAATTCATTAGCACGATCCATGCTAATTCATTCGTTCGATCAATTCTAATTCATTAGCACGATCCATTCTAATTCATTCGTACGATCCATTCTAATTCATTCGCACGATCCATTCTAATTCATTCATAGGATCCATTCTAATTCATTCATACGATCTATTCTAATTCTTTCGCACGAATGTATCAATTCTAATTCATTCGCATGAATGTATCCATTCTAATTCATTCGTACGATCCATTCTAATTCATTCGTATGATCCATTCTAATTCATTCGTACGATCCATTCTAATTCATTCATACGATCTATTCTAATTCAATCATACAATCCATTCTAATTCTTTCACACGATCCATTCTAATTCATTCGTACGATCCATTCTAATTCATTCGCACAATCCATTATTTTTCATTCGTACGATCCATTCTTACTCATTCGTATGATCCATTCTAATTCATTCGCACGAATGTATCCATAATGGATCATACGAATGAGTAGAATGGATCGTACAAATGAAATAGAATGGATTGTGCGAATGAATTAGAATGGACCGTACGAATGAATTAGACGTACGAATGAATTAGAATGGATACATTCGTGCGAATAAATTAGAATGGATCATACGAATGAGTAAGAATGGATCGTCATTCTAATTCATTCGTATGATCCATTCTAATTCATTTGTATCCATTCTATTTCATTCGCACGATCCATTCTAATTCATTCGCGCAATCTATTCAAATTCATTCGTACGATCCATTCTAATTCATTCGTACGATCCATTCTAATTCATTCATACAATCCATTCTAATTTATTCGCACGAATGTATCCATTCTAATTCATTCGTACGATCCATTCTAATTCATTCGCACAATCTATTCTAATTCATTCATATGATCCATTCTAATTCATTCGCACGAATGTATCCATTCTAATTCCTTCATACGATCCATTCTACTTTATTCGTACTATCCGTTCTAATTCACTCATACGATCCATTCTAATTCATTCATACGATCCATTCTAATTCATTTGGACGAATATATCCATTCTAATTAATTCGTACGATCCTGAATTAGAATGGATCGTACGAATGAATTAGAATGGATACCTTTGTGCATATGAATTAGAATGGATCGTACGAATGAATTAGAATGGATCATATTAATGAATTAGAATGGATCGTACGAATGAATTAGAATGGATACATTCGTGCGAATGAATTAGAATGGATCGTATGAATGAATTAGAATAGATTTTGTGAATGAATTAGAACTGATCGTACGAATGAATTAGAATGGATACATTCGTGCGAATGAATTAGAATGGATTGTATGAATGAATTAGAATGGATCCTATGAATGAATTAGAATGGATCGTATGAATGAGTAAGAATGGATTGTACGAATGAATTAGAATAGATTGCGCGAATGAATTAGAATGGATCGTGCGAATGAAATAGAATGGATACAAATGAATTAGAATGGATCATACGAATGAATTAGAATGATGATCCATTCTTACTCATTCATATGATCCATTCTAATTTATTCGCACGAATGTATCCATTCTAATTCATTCGTACGTCTAATTCATTCGTACGGTCTATTCTAATTCATTCGCACAATCCATTCTATTTCATTCGTACGATCCATTCTTACTCATTCGTATGATCCATTATGGATAAATTCGTGCGAATGAATTAGAATGGATCATACGAATGAGTAAGAATGGATCGTATGAATGAAATAGAATGGATTGTGCGAATGAATTAGAATGGATCGTGTGAAAGAATTAGAATGGATTATATGAATGAATTAGAATAGATCGTATGAATGAATTAGAATGGATCGTATGAATGAATTAGAATGGATCGTACGAATGAATTAGAATGGATCGTACGAATGAATTAGAATGGATACATTCGCGAATGAATTAGAATGGATCGTACGAATGAATTTGAATGGATCGTACGAATGAATTAGAATGGATCTTACGAATGAATTAGAATGGATCGTACGAATGAATTAGAATGGATACATTTGTGCGAATGAATTAGAATGGATCGTACGAATGAATTAGAATGGATCGTATGAATGAATTAGAATGGATCGTACGAATAAATTAGAATGGATCGTACCAAGGAATTAGAATCGATCGTACGAATAAATTAGAATGGATATATTCGTGCAAATGAATTAGAATGGATCGTATGAATGTATTATAATGGATCGTATGAGTGAATTAGAATGGATCGTGCGAATGAATTAGAATTGATTGTACGAATGAATTAGAATGGATCGTACGAATGAATTAGAATGGATCATACGAATTAATTAGAATGGATCATACAAATGAATTAGAATGGATCGTACGAATGAATTAGAATTAGAATGGATATATTCGTGCGAATGAATTAGAATGGATACATTCGTGCGAAAGAATTAGAATAGATCGTATGAATGAATTAGAATGGATCCTATGAATTAATTAGAATGGATCGTGCGAATGAATTAGAATGGATCGTACGAATGAATTAGAATGGATACATTCGTGCGAATGAATTAGAATGGATCGGACGAATGAATTAGAATGGATCGTATGAATGAATTAGAATGGATCAAATGAATGAATTAGAATGGTTACATTCATGCGAATGAATTAGAATGGATCGTACGAATGGATTAGAATGGATCGTACGAATATATTAGAATGGATACATTCGAGCGAATGAATTAGAATGGATCGTACGAATGAATTAGAATGGACCGTACGAATGAATTAGAATGGATCGTACAAATGAATTAGAATGGATCGTGTGAAAGAATTAGAATGGATTGTATGAATGAATTAGAATAGATCGTATGAATGAATTAGAATGGATCGTACGAATAAATTAGAATGGATCGTACGAATGAATTAGAATGGATCGTACGAATGAATTAGAATGGATACATTCGTGCGAAAGAATTAGAATAGATCGTTCGAATGAATTAGAATGGATCCTATGAATGAATTAGAATGGATCGTGCGAATGAATTAGAATGGATCATACTAATGAATTAGAATGGATCGTGTGAAAGAAATAGAATGGATCGTACGAATGAATTAGAATGGATCGTGCGAATGAATTAGAATGGATCGTACGAATGAATTAGAATGGATACATTTGTGCAAATGAATTAGACTGGATCGTACGAATGAATTAGAATGGATCGTGCTAATGAATTAGAATTGATCGAACGAATGAATTAGCATGGATCGTGCTAATGAATTAGAATAGATCGTACGAATGAATTAGAATGGATCGTGCGAATGAATTAGAATGGATCGTACGAATGAATTAGAATGGATACATTTGTGCGAATGAATTAGAATGGATCGTACGAATGAATTAGAATGGATCGTACGAATGAATTAGAATGGATCGTGCGAATGAATTCGAATGGATCGTACGAATTCATTCTAATTCATTCATACAATCCATTCTAATTCTTTCACACGATCCATTCTAATTCATTCGTACGTTCCATTCTAATTCATTAGCATGATCCATGCTATTTCATTCATTCGATCAATTCTAATTCATTAGCACGATCTATTCTAATTCATTCGTATGATCCATTCTAATTCATTCGCACGATCCATTCTAATTCATTCATAGGATCCATTCTAATTCATTCATACGATCTATTCTAATTCTTTCGCACGAATGTATCCATTCTAATTCATTCGCACGAATGTATCCATTCTAATTCATTCGTACGATCCATTCTAATCTATTCTATTTCATTAGCACGATCCATTCTAATTCATTCGTACGATCTATTCTAATTCATTCGCACGATCCATTCTAATTCATTCGTACGATCCATTCTAATTCTTTCACACGATCCATTCTAATTCATTCGTACGATCCATTCTAATTCATTCGTACGATCTATTCTAATTTATTCGTACGATCCATTCTAATTCATTCGTACGATCCATTCTAATTCCTTCGTACGATCCATTCTAATTCATTCATACAATCTATTCTAATTCATTCATACAATCCATTCTAATTCTTTCACACGATCCATTCTAATTCATTCGTACGATCCATTCTAATTGATTCGCACAATCCATTCTAATTCATTCGCACGAATGTATCCATTCTAAATCATTCGTACAATCCATTCTATTTCATTCGTACGATCCATTCTTACTCATTGTACGAATGAATTAGAATGGATCCTACGAATGAATTAGAATGGATCGTGTGAAAGAATTAGAATGGATTATATGAATGAATTAGAATGGATCGTACGAATGAATTAGAATGGATCGTACGAATGAATTAGAATGGATCGTACGAATAAATTAGAATGGATACATTCGTCCGAATGAATTAGAATGGATCATACGAATGAGTAAGAATGGATCGTACGAATGAAATAGAATAGATTGTACTAATGAATTAGAATGGATCCTACGAATGAATTATAATAGATCGTGTGAAAGAATTAGAATGGATTGTATGAATGAATTAGAATGAATTCGTACGATCCATTCGAATTCATTCGCACGATCCCTTCTAATTCATTCATACGATCCATTCTAATTCATTCATACAATCCATTCTAATTCTTTCACACGATCCATTCTAATTCATTCGTAGGATCCATTCTAATTCATTCGTACAATCTATTCTATTTCATTCGTACGATCCATTCTTACTCATTCGTATGATCCATTCTAATTCATTAAGACGAATGTATCCATTCTAATTTATTCGTACGATCCATTCTAATTCATTCGTACGATCCATTCTAATTCATTCGTACGATCCATTCTAATTCATTCGTCCGATCCATTCTAATTTATTCGCACGAATGTATCCATTCTAATTCATTCGTACGATCCATTCTAATTCATTCGCACAATCTATTCTAATTCATTCATACGATCCATTCTAATTCATTCGCACGAATGTATCCATTCTAATTCATTCATACGATCCATTCTACTTCATTCGTACTATCCGTTCTAATTCACTCATACGATCCATTCTAATTCATTCATACGATCCATTCTAATTCATTTGCACGAATATATCCATTCTAATTCATTTGTACGATCCATTCTAATTCCTTCGTACGATCCATTCTAATTCCTTCGTACGATCCATTCTAATTCCTTCGTACGATCCATTCTATTTTATTCGTATGATCCATTCTAAATCCTTCGTACGATTCATTCTAATTCCTTCGTATTCATTCTAATTCACTCATACGATCCATTCTAATTCATTCGTACGATCCATTCTAATTCATTCATACAGTCCATTCTAATTCATTCGCACGAATGTATCCATTCTAGTTCATTCGTACGATCCATTCTAATTCATTCGTACGATCCATTCTAATTCATTCGCACGATCCATTCTAATTCATTCATACGATCCATTCTAATTCATTCATACGATCCATTCTAATTCATTCGTATGATCCATTCTAATTCATTCGCACAAATGTATCCATTCTAATTCATTCGTACGATCCATTCTAATTCATTCATACAATCCATTCTAATTCTTTCACACGATCCATTCTAATTCATTCGTACGATCCATTCTAATTAATTCGTGCAATCCATTCTATTTCATTCGTACGATCTATTCTTACTCATTCGTACGATCCATTCTAATTTATTCAAACGAATGTATCCATTCGTACGAATGAATTAGAATAGATTGTACGAATGAATTAGAATGGATCGTACGAATGAATTAGAATGGACCGTACGAAGGAATTAAAATGGATCGTACGAATGAATTAGAATGGATCGTACGAATGAATTAGAATAGATCGTACGAATAAATTAGAATGGATCGTACGAAGAAATTAGAATGGATCGTACGAATGAATTAGAATGGATATATTCGTGCAAATGAATTAGAATGGATCGTATGAATGTATTAGAATGGATCGTATGAGTGAATTAGAATGGATCGTACGAATGAATTAGAATAGATTGTATGAATGAATTAGAATGGATCGTACGAATGATTTAGAATGGATCGTATGAACGAATTAGAATGGATCGTACGAATGAATTAGAATGGATCTTGCGAATGAATTAGAATGGATCGTACGAATGAATTAGAATGGATCGTACGAATGAACTAGAATGGATACATTCGTGCGAATGAATTAGAATGGATCGTACGAATGAATTAGAATGGATCGTACGAATGAATTAGAATGGATCGTACGAATGGATTAGAATGGATCATACGAATGAATTAGAATGGATCGTGTGAATGAATTAGAATGGATCGAACGAATGAATTAGAATGGATATATTCGAGCGAATGAATTAGAATAGATCGTAGGAATGAATTAAAATGGATCATATGAATGAATTAGAATGGATCGTACGAACGAATTAGAATGGATCATACGAATGAATTAGAATGGATCGTACGAATAAATTAGAATGGATCGTACGAATGAATTAGAATGGATACATTTGAGCGAATGAATTAGAATGGATCGTACGAATGAATTAGAATAGATCATAGGAATGAATTAGAATGGATCGTGCAAATGAATTAGAATGGATACATTCGTGCGAATGAATTAGAATGGATCGTGCGAATGAATTAGAGTGGATCGTACGAATGAATTAGAATGGATATATTTGAACGAATAAATTAGAATGGATCATACGAATGAATTAGAATGGATCGTACGAAAGAATTAGAATGGATAGTATGAATGAAGTAGAATGGATCGTACGAATGAATTAGAATGGATACATTCGTGCGAATGAATTAGAATGGATCATACGAATGAGTAAGAATGGATCATACGAATGAAATAGAATGGATTATACCAATGAATTAGAATGGATACATTCGTGCGAATGAATTAGAATGGATCGTATGTACGAATGAATTAGAATGGATACATTCATGCGAATGAATTAGAATGGATCATACGAATGAATTAGAATGGATCGTGCGAATGAATTAGAATGGATCGTACGAATGAATTAGAATGGATTGTACGAATGAACTAGAATTGATACATTCGTGCAAATGAATTAGAATGGATCGTACGAATGAATTAAAATGGATCGTACGAATGAATTAGAATGGATCTTACGAATGAATTAGAATGGATTGTACGAATAAATTAGAATGGATCGTATGAATGGTTTAGAATGGATATATTCGTGCGAATGAATTAGAATGGATCGGACGAATGAATTAGAATGGATCGTACGAATGAATTAGAATGGATCAAATGAATGAATTAGAATGCTTACATTCATGCGAATGAATTAGAATGGATCGTATGAATGGATTAGAATAGATCGTGCGAATGAATTAGAATGGATCGTGCGAATAAATTTGAATGGATCGTACGAATGAATTAGAATGGATCGTGCTAATGAATTAGAATTGATTGTACGAATGAAATAGAATGGATTGTATGAATGATTTAGAATGGATCGTACGAATGAATTAGAATGGATCGTACTAATGATTTAGAATGGATACATTCGTGCGAATGAATTAGAATGGATTGTACGAATGAGTAAGAATGGATCGTACGAATGAAATAGAATGGATTGTACGAATGAATTAGAATGGATTCGTACGAATGAATTAGAATGGATACATTCGTGCGAATGAATTACAATGGGTCATACCAATGAGTAAGAATGGATCGTACGAATGAAATAGAATGGATTATGCGAATGAATTAGAATGGATCGTACGAATGAATTAGAATGGATCGTGTGAAAGAATTAGAATGGATTGTATGAATGAATTAGAATAGATCGTATGAATGAATTAGAATGGATCGTACGAATGAATTAGAATGGATCGTACGAATGAATTAGAATGGATCGTACGAATGAATTAGAATGGATACATTCGTGCGAATGAATTAGAATGGATACATTCGTGCGAATGAATTAGAATTGATCGTATGAATGAATTAGAATGGATCCTATGAATGAATTAGAATGGATCGTGCGAATGAATTAGAATGGATCGTACGAATGAATTAGAATGGATCGTGCTAATGAATTAGAATTAATCGAACGAATGAATTAGCATGGATCGTGCTAATGAATTAGAATGGAACGTACGAATGAATTAGAATGGATCGTGCGAAAGAATTAGAATGGATTGTATGAATGAATTAGAACGAATTTGCACGATCCATTCGAATTCATTCGCACGATCCATTCTAATTCATTCATACGATCCATTCTAATTCATTCATACGATCCATTCTAATTCTTTCACACGATCCATTCTAATTCATTCGTAGGATCCATTCTAATTCATTCGTACAATCTATTCTATTTTATTCGTACGATATATTCTTACTCATTCGTATGATCCATTCTAATTCATTTGGACGAATATATCCATTCTAATTCATTCGTACGATCCATTCTAATTCATTCGTATGATCCATTCTAATTCATTCGTCCGATCCATTCTAATTCATTCGCACGGATGTATCCATTCTAATTCATTCGTACGATCCATTCTAATTCATTCGTACGATCCATTCTAATTCATTCGTAAGATCCATTCTAATTCATTCGTACGATCCATTCTAATTCATTCGTACGATCCGTTCTAATTCATTCGCACGAATATATCCATTCTAGTTCATTCGTATGATCCATTCTAATTCATTCGTATGATCCATTCTAATTCATTCGCACGATCCATGCTAATTCATTCGTACGATCCATTCTAATTCATTCGTACGATCCATTCTAATTCATTCGCACAAATTTATCCATTCTAATTCATTCGTACGATCCATTCTAATTCATTCGTACGATCCATTCTAATTCATTCATTTGATCCATTCTAATTCATTCGTACGATCCATTCTAATTCATTCGTCCGATCCATTCTAATTCATTCGCACGAATGTATCCATTCTAATTCATTCGTACGATCTATTCTAATTCATTCGTACGATCCATTCTAATTCATTCGTAAGATCCATTCTAATTCATTCGTACGATCCATTCTAATTCATTCGTACGATCCATTCTAATTCATTCGCACGAATGTATCCATTCTAGTTCATTCGTACGATCCATTCTAATTTATTCATACGATCCATTCTAATTCATTCGTACGATCAATTCTTATTCATTCGCACGAATGTATCCATTCTAATTCATTCATACGATCCATTCTAATTCATTCGTACGATCCATTCTAATTCACTCATACGATCCATTCTAATACATTCATACGATCCATTCTAATTCATTTGCACGAATATATCCATTCTAATTCATTCGTACGATCCATTCTAATTCCTTCGTACGATCCATTCTAATTTATTCGTACGTTCTATTCTAATTCATTCGTACGATCCATTCTAATTCATTCATACGATCCATTCTAATTCCTTCGTACGATCCATTCTAATTCATTCGTACGATCCATTCTAATTCATTCGTACAATCTATTCTAATTCATTCGTATGAATGGATACATTCGTGTGAATGAATTAGAATGGATCGTACGAATGAGTAAGAATGGATCGTACGAATGAAATAGAATGGATTGCACGAATGAATTAGAATGGATCGTGTGAAAGAATTAGAATGGATTGTATGAATGAATTAGAATGGATCGTACGAATGAATTAGAATGGATTAATTCGTGCAAATGAATTAGAATGGATCGTATGAATGTATTAGAATGGATCGTATGAGTGAGTTAGAATGGATCGTACGAATGAATTAGAATGGATCGTATGAATGAATTAGAATGGATACATTCGTGTGAATGAATTAGAATGGATCGTATGAATGAATTAGAACTGATCGTACGAATGAATTAGAATGGATCGTATGAGTGAATTAGAATGGATACGAAGGAATTAGAATGGATCGTACGAAGGAATTAGAATGGATCATACGAATGAAATAGAATGGATCGTACGAAGGAATTAGAATGGATCGTACGAAGGAATTAGAATGGATCGTACGAAGGAATTAGAATGGATCGTACGAATGAATTAGAATGGATATATTCATGCAAATGAATTAGAATGGATCGTATGAATGAATTAGAATGGATCGTATGAGTGAATTATAACGGATAGTACGAATGAAGTAGAATGGATCGTATGAATTAATTAGAATGGATACATTCGTGCGATTGAATTAGAATGGATCGTATGAATGAATTAGAATAGATTGTGCGAATGAATTAGAATGGATCGTACGAATGAATTAGAATGGATACATTCGTGCGAATAAATTAGAATGGATTGTATGAATGAATTAGAATGGATCGTACGAATGAATTAGAATGGATCGTACGAATGAATTAGAATAGATTGCGCGAATGAATTAGAATGGATCGTACGAATGAATTAGAATGGATCGTACAAAGGAATTAGAATGGATCGTACGAATGAATTAGAATGGATCGTACGAATGAATTAGAATGGATCGTACGAAGAAATTAGAATGGATCGTACGAATGAATTAGAATGGATCGTACGATTGAATTAGAATGGATCATACGAATGAGTAAGAATGGATCGTATGAATGAATTAGATTGGATCGTACGATCCATTCTAATTCATTAGCATGGATCGTGCTAATGAATTAGAATGGAATATACGAATGAATTAGAATGGATCATAGAATGGATCGTACGAATGAATTAGAATGAGTTAGAATGGATCGTACGAATGAATTAGAATAGATCATAGGAATGAATTAGAATGGATCGTGCAAATGAATTAGAATGGATACATTCGTGCTAATGAATTAGAATGGATCGTGCGAATGAATTAGAATGGATTGTACGAATGAATTAGAATGGATATATTTGAACGAATAAATTAGAATGGATCATACGAATGAATTAGAATGGATAGTGCGAATGAGTAAGAATGAATTAGAATGGATAGTGCGAATGAATTAGAATGGATAGTGCGAATGAATTAGAATCGATCGTACGAATGAATTAGAATGGATCGTACGAATAAATTAGAACGGATCATACGAATGAGTAAGAATGGATCGTACGAATGAATTAGAATGGATCGTACGAATGAATTAGAATGGATCGTACGAATAAATTAGAATGGATACATTCGTCCGAATGAATTAGAATGGATCATACGAATGAGTAAGAATGGATCGTACGAATGAAATAGGATAGATTGTATGAATGAATTAGAATGGATCCGTACGATCCATTCTAATACATTCGTACGATCCATTCTAATTCATTCATACAATCCATTCTAATTCTTTCACACGATCCATTCTAATTCATTCGTACGATCCATTCTAATTCATTCGTGCAATACATTCTATTTCATTCGTACGATCCATTCTTACTCATTCGTACGATCCATTCTAATTCATTCACACAAATGTATCCATTCGTACAAATGAATTAGAATAGATTGTACTAATGAATTAGAATGGATCGTACAAAGGAATTAGAATGGATCATACGAATGAATTAGAATGGATCGTACGAATGAATTAGAATAGATCGTACGAAAGAATTAGAATGGATCGTACGAAGGAATTAGAATGGATCGTACGAATGAATTAGAATGGATATATTCGTGCAAATGAATTAGAATGGATCGTATGAATGTATTAGAATGGATCGTATGAGTGAATTAGAATGGATCGTACGAATGAATTAGAATGGATTGTATGAATGAATTAGAATGGATCGTACGAATGAATTAGAATGGATCATACGAATTAATTAGAATGGATCATACGAATGAATTAGAATGGATCGTACGAATGAATTAGAATGGATTGTACGAATGAATTAGAATGGATACATTCGTGCGAATGAATTAGAATGGATTGTGCGAATGAGTAAGAACAGATCGTGCGAATAAATTAGAATGGATCGTACGAATGAATTAGAATGGATCGTGCGAATGAATTAGAATGGATCGTACGAATGAATTAGAATGGATACATTTGTGCGAATGAATTCGAATGGATCGTACGAATGAATTAGAATGGATCATATGAATGAATTTGAATGGATCGTACGAATGAATTAGAATGGATCGTGCGAATGAATTAGTATAGATCGTACGAATGAATTAGAATGGATCGTGTGAAAGAATTAGAATGGATCGTACGAATGAATTAGAATGGATCATGCGAATGACTTAGAATGGATCGTACGAATGAATTAGAATGGATACATTTGTGCGAATGAATTAGAATGGATCGTACGAATGAATTAGAATGGATCGTATGAATGAATTAGAATGGATCGTATGAATGAATTAGAATGGATCGTGCGAATGAATTAGAATGGATCGTACGAATGAATTAGAATGGATCGTACGAATGAACTAGAATGGATACATTCGTGCGAATGAACTAGAATGGATCGTACGAATGAATTAGAATGGATCGTACGAATGAATTAGAATGGGTACATTCGTGCGAATGAATTAGAATGGATCGGACGAATGAATTAGAATGGATCGTATGAATGAATTAGAATGGATCGTACGAATGAATTAGAATGGATCGTACGAATAAATTAGAATGGATACATTTGTCCGAATGAATTAGAATGGATCATATGAATGAGTAAGAATGGATCGTACGAATGAAATAGAATAGATTGTACGAATTAATTAGAATAGATTCGTACGATCCATTCTAATTCATTCGTACGATCTATTCTTACTAATTCATTCGTCATACAATCCATTCTAATTCTTTCACACGATCCATTCTAATTCATTCGTACGTTCCATTCTAATTCATTAGCACGATCCATGCTAATTCATTCGTTCGATCAATTCTAATTCATTAGCACGATCCATTCTAATTCATTCGTACGATCCATTCTAATTCATTCGCACGATCCATTCTAATTTATTCATAGGATCCATTCTAATTCATTCATACGATCTATTCTAATTCTTTCGCACGAATGTATCCATTCTAATTCATTCGCACGAATGTATCCATTCTAATTCATTCGTACGATCCATTCTAATTCATTCGTACGATCCATTCGAATTCATTCGCACGATCCATTCTAATTCATTCATATGATTCATTCTAATTCTTTCACACGATTCATTCTAATTCATTATAATCCATTCTAATTCATTCGTACGATCCAATCTTACTCATTCGTACGATCCAATCTTACTCATTCGTATGATCCATTCTAATTCATTCGTATGATCCATTCTTTTTCATTCTTACAATCCATTCTAATTCATTCGTACGATCCATTCTAATTCATTCATACGATCCATTCTAATTCATTCGTACGAATGTATCCATTCTAATTTATTTGCACGATCCATTCTAATTCATTCCTATGATCTATTCTAATTCATTCGTACGATCCATTCTAATTCATTCTAATTCATTCGTACGATCCATTCTACGATCCATTCTAATTCATTCATACGATCCATTCTAATTCATATGCACAAAGGTATCCATTCTAATCCATTCGTAGGATCCATTCTAATCCATTCGTACGATCCATTCTAATTAATTCGTACGATCCATTCTAATTCATTCACTCGAATGTATCCATTCTAATCCATTCGTACGATCCATTCTAATCCATTCGTACAATCCATTCTAATTCATTCGCATGAATGTAACCATTCTAATGAATTCATATGATCCATTCTAATTCATTCGTACGATCCATTCTAATTCATTCGTCCGATCCATTTTAATTCATTCGCACGAATGTATCCATTCTAATTCATTCGTACGATCCATTCTAATTCATTCGTACGATCCATTCTAATTCATTCGTAAGATCCATTCTAATTCATTCGTACGATCCATTCTAATTCATTCTAATTCATTCGTACGATCGTACGAACGAATTAGAATGGATCGTACGGAATGAATTAGAATGGATCGTACGAATGAATTAGAATGGATCGTACGAATGAACTAGAATGGATACATTCGTTCGAATGAATTAGAATGAATCGTACGAATGAATTAGAATGGATCGTACGAATGAATTAGAATGGATCTTACGAATGAATTAGAATGAATCGTACGAATGAATTAATATGGATCGTACGAATGAATTAGAATGGATACATTTATGCTAATGAATTAGAATGGATCAGACGAATGAATTAGAATGGATCGTACAAATGAATTAGAATGGATCAAATGAATGAATTAGAATGGATCGTACGAATAAATTAGAATGCATCGTACGAAAGAATTAGAATGGATATATTCGTGTGAATGAATTAGAATGGATCGTACGAATGAATTAGACTGGATCGTACGTATGAATTTGAATGGATACATTTGTGCGAATGAATCTAAATGGATTGTATGAATGAATTACAATGGATCGTACGAATAAATTATAATGGATCGTACGAATGAATTAGAATAGCTCATACGAATGAATTAGAATGAATCATATGAATGAATTAGAATGGTTACATTCATGCGAATGAATTAGAATAGATCGTACGAATGAATTAGAATGGATCGTACGAATAAATTAGAATGGATTGTGGGAATGAATTAGAATGGATCGTACGAATGAATTAGAATGGATCCACCGAATGAGTTAGAATGGATCAAACGAATGAATTAGAATGGATTGTACGAATGAATTAGAATGGATTATGCGAATGAATTAGAATGGATCGTATGAATGAATAAGAATGGATCGTACGAATGAATTATTATGGATCGTGCGAATGAATTAGCATGAATCGTATGAATGTATTAGAATGGATCGTACGAATGAATTAGAATGAATCGTACGATCCATTCTAATTCATTCGTACGATCCATTCTAATTCATTCGCACGAATGTATCCATTCTAGTTCATTCGTATGATCCATTCTAATTCATTCGTACGATCCATTTTAATTCATTCGTACGATCCATTCTAATTCATTCATTTGATCCATTCTAATTCATTCATACGATTAATTCTAATTCATTCGTACGATCCATTCTAATTCATTCGTACGATCCATTCTAATTCATTCGTAAGATCCATTCTAATTCATTCGTACGATCCATTCTAATTCATTCGTACGATCCATTCTAATTCATTCGCACGAATGTATCCATTCTAGAATGAATTAGAATGGATTGTATGAATGAATTAGAATGGATCGTACGAATGAATTAGAATGGATCATGCGAATGAATTAGAATGGATCGTACGAATGAATTAGAATAGATCGTACGAATGAACTAGAATGGATACATTCGTGCGAATGAATTAGAATGGATCGTACGAATGAATTAGAATGGATCGTACGAATGAATTAGAATGGATCGTACGAATGGATTAGAATGGATCATACGAATGAATTAGAATGGATCGTGCGAATGAATTAGAATGGATCGAACGAATGAATTAGAATGGATATATTCGAGCGAATGAATTAGAATAGATCGTAGGAATGAATTAGAATGGATCATACGAAAGAATTACAATGGATCGTATGAATGAATTAGAATGGATCGTACGAATGAATTAGAATGGATCGTGTGAAAGAATTAGAATGGATTGTATGAATCAATTAGAATTGATCGTATGAATGAATTAGAATGGATATATTCGTGCGAATGAATTAGAATGTACGATTCATTCTAATTCATTCGTACGATCCATTCTAATACCTTCATACGATTCATGCTAATTCATTCGCACGATCCATTCTAATTCATTCGTACGATCCATTCTTATTCATTCATACGATCCATTCTAATTCATTCGCAAAATCCATTCTAATTCATTCGTACAATCCATTCTAATTCATTCGTATGATCCATTCTAACTCATTCGGTGGATCCATTCTAATTCATTCGTACGATCCATTCTAATTCATTCCCACGATCCATTCTAATTTATTCATACGATCCATTCTAATTCATTCGTACGATCTATTCTAATTCATTCGCACGAATGTAACCATTCTAATTCATTCATACAATACATTCGAATTCATTCATATGAGCTATTCAAATTCATTCGTACGATCCATTCTAATTCATTCGTACGATCCATTGTAATTCATTCATACAATCCATTTAGATTCATTCGCACAAATGTATCCATTCAAATTCATTCGTACGATCCAGTCTAATTCATTCGTACGATCCATTCTAATTCATTCGCACGAATATATCCATTCTAATTCTTTCGTACTATGCATTCTAATTCATTCGTACGATCCATTCTAATTGATTCGTACGATCCATTCTAATTCATTCGTACTATCCATTCTAATTCATTCGCACGAATGTATCCTTTCTAATTCATTCGTACAATCCATTCTATTTCATTCGTACGATCCATTCTTACTCATTCGTATGATCCATTCTAATTCATTCGTATGATCCATTCTAATTCATTCGTACGATCCATTCTAATTCATTCGTACGGTCCATTCTAATTCATTCGCACGATCCATTCTAATTCATTCATATGATCCATTCTAATTCATTCATACAATCCATTCTGATTCTTTCACACGATCTATTCTAATTCATTCGTACGATCCATTCTAATTCATTCGTACAATCCATTCTATTTCATTCGTGCGATCCATTTTTACTCATTCGTATGATCCATTCTAATTCATTCGTACGATCCATTCTAATTCATTCGTACGATCCATTCTAATTCATTCGTACGATCCATTCTAATTCATTCCCATGATCCATTCTAATTCATTCATAGGATCCATTCTAATTTATTCATACGATCTATTCTAATTCTTTCGCACGAATGTATCCATTCTAATTCATTCGCACGAATGTATCCATTCTAATTCATTCGTATAATCCATTCTAATTCATTCGTATGATCCATTCTAATTCATTCGTACGATCCATTCTAATTCATTCGTACGATCCATTCAAATTCATTCGCACGATCCATTCTAATTCATTCGTACAATCCTTTATATTTCATTCGTACGATCCATTCTTACACATTCGTATGATCCATTCTAATTCATTCGCACGAATGTATCCATTCTAATCCATTCGTACGATCCATTCTAATCCATTCGTACGATCCATTCTAATTCATTCGCATGAATGTAACCATTCTTATTCATTCATTTGATCCATTCTAATTCATTCGTACGATCCATTCTAATTCATTCTTCCGATCCATTCTAATTCATTCGCACGAATGTATCCATTCTAAACCATTCATACGATCCATTCTAATTTATTCGTACGATCCATTCTAATTCATTCGTAAGATCCATTCTAATTCATTCGTACGATCCATTCTAATCCATTCTAATTCATTCGTACGATCCATTCTAATTCCTTCGTACGATCCATTCTAATTCCTTCGTACGATCCATTCTATTTCATTCGTATGATCCATTCTAATTAATTTGTACGATCCATTCTAATTCATTCGTATGATCCATTCTAATTCATTCGTACGATCCATTCTTACTCATTCGTACGATTCATTCTAATTCATTCATACAATCCATTCTAATTCATTCGTACGATCCATTCTTACTCATTCGTATGATCCATTTTAATTCATTCGTACGATCCATTCTAATTCATTCGCACGAATGTATCCATTCCATTCGTACGATCCATTCATACGATCCATTCTAATTCATTCATACAATCCATTCTAATTCTTTCACACGATCCATTCTAATTCATTCGTACAATCCATTCTATTTGATTCGTATGATCCATTCTTACTCATTCGTATGATCCATTCTAATTCATTCATATGATCCATTCTAATTCATTCGTACGATCCATTCTAATTCATTCGTACGATCCATTCTAATTCATTCGCACGATCCATTCTAATTCATTCATACGATCCATTCTAATTCATTCCTACAATCCATTCTAATTCATTCGCCCGATCCATTCTAATTCATTCATACGATCCATTCTATTCGAATGGATCATGCGATCCATTCGAGTTCATTCGCACGATCCATTCTAATTCATTCATACGATCCATTCTAATTCATTCATACAATGCATTCTAATTCTTTCACACGATCCATTCTAATTCATTCATACGATCCATTCTAATTCATTAATATGATCCATTCTAATTCATTCGTACGATCCATTCTAATTCATATGCACAAAGGTATCCATTCTAATCCATTCGTAGGATCCATTCTAATCCATTCGTATGTTCCATTCTAATTCATTCGTACGATCCATTCTAATTCATTCGCTCGAATGTATCCATTCTTATCCATTCGTACGATCCATTCTAATCCATTCGTACGATCCATTCTAATTCATTCGCATGAATGTAACCATTCTAATTCATTCATTTGATCCATTCTAATTCATTCGTACGATCCATTCTAATTCATTCGCACGATCCATTCTAATTCATTCATAGGATCCATTCTAATTCATTCGTACAATCCATTCTAATTCTTTCACACGATCCATTCTAATTCATTCGTACGATCCATTCTAATTCATTCATACAATCCATTCTAATTCATTCGTACGATCCATTCTAATTCACTCATACGATCCATTCTAATACATTCATACGATCCATTCTAATTCATTTGCACGAATATATCCATTCTAATTAATTCGTATAATCCATTCTAATTCCTTCGTACGATCCATTCTAATTCATTCGTACGATCTATTCTAATTCATTCGTACGATCCATTCTAATTCATTCGTACGATCCATTCTAATTCCTTCGTATGATCCATTCTAATTCATTCGTACGATCCATTCTAATTCATTCGTACAATCTATTCTAATTCATTCGTACGAATGGATACATTCGTGTGAATGAATTAGAATGGATCGTACGAATGAGTAAGAATGGATCGTACGAATGAAATAGAATAGATTGTACGAATGAATTAGAATGGATCGTACGAATGAATTAGAATGGATCATATTAATGAATTAGAATGGATCGTACGAATGAATTAGAATGGATACATTCGTGCGAATGAATTAGAATGGATCGTGCACGAATGTATCCATTCTAATTCATTCGTACGATCCATTCTAATTCATTAATATGATCCATTCTAATTCATTCGTACGATCCATTCTAATTCATATGCACAAAGGTATCCATTCTAATCCATTAGTAGGATCCATTCTAATCCATTCGTATGATCCATTCTAATTCATTCGTACGATCCATTCTAATTCATCCGCTCGAATGTATCCATTCTAATCCATTCGTACGATCCATTCTAATCCATTCATACGATCCATTCTAATTCATTCGCATGAATGTAACCATTCTAATTCATTCATTTGATCCATTCTAATTCATTCGTACGATCCATTCTAATTCATTCGTCCGATCCATTCTAATTCATTCGCACGAATGTATCCATTCTAATTCATTCGTACGATCCATTCTAATTCATTCGTACGATCCATTCTAATTCATTCTTAAGATCCATTCTAATTCATTCATACGATCCATTCTAATTCAGTCGTACGATCCATTCTAATTCATTCGCACGAATGTATCCAGTCTAGTTCATTCGTACGATCCATTCTAATTCATTCGTATGATCCATTCAAATTCATTCGCACGATCCATTCTAATTCATTCGTACGATCAATTCTAATTCATTCGCACGAATGTATCCATTCTAATTCATTCGTACGATCCATTCTAATTCATTCGTACGATCCATTCTATTTCATTCGTACGATCCATTCTTACTCATTCGTATGATCCATTCTAATTCATTCGGACGAATGTATCCATTCTAATTTATTCGTACGATCCATTCTAATTCATTCGTACGATCCATTCTAATTCATTCGTACGATCCATTCTAATTCATTCGTCCGATCCATTCTAATTCATTCGCACGAATGTATCCATTCTAATTCATTCGTTCGATCCATTCTAATTCATTCGTACGATCCATTCTAATTCATTCATAAGATCCATTCTAATTCATTCGTACGATCCATTCTAATTCATTCGCACGAATGTATCCATTCTAGTTCATTCGCACGAATGTATCCATTCTAGTTCATTCGTACGATCCATTCTAATTCATTCGTACGATCCATTCTAATTCATTCGCACGATCCATTCTAATTCATTCGTACGATCAATTCTAATTCATTCGCACTAATGTATCCATTCTAATTAATTCATACGATCCATTCTAATTCATTCGTACGATCCATTCTAATTCATTCATACAATCCATTCTAATTCTTTCACACGATCCATTCTAATTCATTCGTAGGATCCATTCTAATTCATTCGTACAATCTATTCTATTTCATTCGTACGATCCATTCTTACTCATTCGTATGATCCATTCTAATTCATTCGCACGAATGTATCCATTCTAATTCATTCGTACGAATCCATTCTAATTCATTCGTACAATCCATTCTATTTCATTCGTACGATCCATTCTTACTCATTCGTACGATCCATTCTAATTCATTCGTAAGATCCATTCTAATTCATTCGTACGATTCATTCTAATTCATTCGCACGATCCATTCTAATTCATTTATACAATCCATTCTAATTCATTCCGTACGATCCATTCTAATTCATTCGCTCGAATGTATCCATTCTAATCCATTCAAACGATCCATTCTAATCCATTCGTATGATCCATTCTAATTCATTCGCATGAATGTAACCATTCTAATTCATTCATTTGATCCATTCTAATTTATTCGTACGATCCATTCTAATTCATTAGCACGATCCATGCTAATTCATTCGTTCGATCAATTCTAATTCATTAGCACGATCCATTCTAATTCATTCGTACGATCCATTTTAATTCATTCGCACGATCCATTCTAATTCATTCATAGGATCCATTCTAATTCATTCATACGATCTATTCTAATTCTTTCGCACGAATGTATCCATTCTAATTCATTCGTACGATCAGTTCTAATTCATTCACAAAATCTATTCTAGTTCATTCATACGATCCATTCTAATTCTTTCACACGATCCATTCTAATTCATTCATAGGATCCATTCTAATTCATTCGTACAATCTATTCTATTTCATTCGTACGATCCATTCTTACTCATTCGTATGATCCATTCTAATTCATTCGGACGAATGTATCCATTCTAATTTATTCGTACGATCCATTCTAATTCATTCGTACGATCCATTCTAATTCATTCGTACGATCCATTCTAATTCATTCGTCCGATCCATTCTAATTCATTCGCACGAATGTATCCATTCTAATTCATTCGTAGGATCCATTCTAATTCATTCGTACGATCCATTCTAATTCATTCGTAAGATCCATTCTAATTCATTCGTACGATCCATTCTAATTCATTCGTACGATCCATTCTAATTCATTCGCACGAATGTATCCATTCTAGTTCATTCGTACGATCCATTCTAATTCATTCGTACGATCCATTCTAATTCATTCGCACGATCCATTCTAATTCATTCGTACGATCCATTCTAATTCATTCGCACGAATGTATCCATTCTAATTCATTCCTACATACGATCCATTCTAATTCATTCGCACGAATGTATCCATTCTAATTCATTTGTATAATCCATTCTATTTCATTCGTACGATCCATTCTTACTCATTCGTATGATCCATTCTAATTCATTCGCACGAATGTATCCATTCTAATTCATTCGTACGATCCATTCTAATTCATTCGCACGATCCATTCTAATTCATTCATACGATCCATTCTAATTCATTCATACAATCCATTCTAATTCTTTCACACGATCCATTCTAATTCATTCGTAGGATCCATTCTAATTCATTCGTACAATCTATTTTATTTCATTCGTACGATCCATTCTTACTCATTCGTATGATCCATTCTAATTCAGTCGGACGAATGTATCCATTCTAATTTATTCGTACGATCCATTCTAATTCATTCGTACGATCCATTCTAATTCATTCGTACGATCCATTCTAATTCATTCGTCCGATCCATTCTAATTCATTCGCACGAATGTATCCATTCTAATTCATTCGTACGGTCCATTCTAATTCATTCGCTCAATCCATTCTATTTCATTCGTACGATCCATTCTTACTCATTCGTATGATCCATTCTAATTCATTCGGACGAATGTATTCATTCTAATTTATTCGTACGATCTATTCTAATTGATTTGTACGATCCATTCTAATTCATTCATACAATCCATTCTAATTCTTTCATACAATCCATTCAAATTCTTTCGTGCGAATTAATTAGAATGGATACCTTTGTGCATATGAATTAGAATGGATCGTACGAATGAATTAGAATGGATCATATTAATGAATTAGAATGGATCGTACGAATGAATTAGAATGGATACATTCGTGCGAATGAATTAGAATGGATCGTGCGAATCAATTAGACTGGATCGTGCAAATGAATAAGAATAGATCATACGAATGAATTAGAATGGATCGTACGAACTAATTAGAATGGATACATTCGTGCGAATGAATTAGAATGGATTGTATGAATGAATTAGAATGGATCGTACGAATGAATTAGAATGGATCATACGAATTAATTAGAATGGATCATACGAATGAATTAGAATGGATCGTACGAATGAATTAGAATGGATCGTACGAATGAATTAGAATGGATCATGCGAATGAATTAGAATGAATCGTACGAATGAATTAGAATGGATGCATTTGTGCGAATGAATTAGAATGGATCGTACGAATGAATTAGAATGGATCGTATGAATGAATTAGAATGGATCGTACGAATGAATTAGAATGGATCGTGCGAATGAATTAGAATGGATCGTACGAATGAATTAGAATGGATCGTGTGAATGAATTAGAATGGATCGTGCGAATGAATTAGAATGGATCGTGTGAATGAATTAGAATGGATCGTACGAATGAATTAGAATGGATCGTGCGAATGAATTAGAATGGATCGTACGAATGAATTAGAATGGATCCTACGAATGAACTAGAATGGATACATTCGTGCGAATGAATTAGAATGGATCGTACGAATGAATTAGAATGGATCGTACGAATGAATTAGAATGGATCGTACGAATGAATTAGAATGGATCGTACGAATGAATTAGAATGGATACATTCGTGCGAATGAATTAGAATGGATACATTCGTGTGAAAGAATTAGAATAGATCGTATGAATGAATTAGAATGGATCCTATGAATGAATTAGAATGGATCGTGCGAATGAATTAGAATGGATCGTACGAATGAATTAGAATAGATCGTACGAATGAATTAGAATGGATCGTACGAAGGAATTAGAATAGATCATACGAATGAATTAGAATGGATATATTCGTGCAAATGAATTAGAATGGATCGTGCGAATGAATTAGAATGGATCGTACGAATGAATTAGAATGGATCGTATGAATGAATTAGAATGGATCTTACGAATGAATTAGAATGGATCGTACGAATGAATTAGAATGGATCGTACGAATGAATTAGAATGGATCGTACGAATGAATTAGAATGGATACATTCGTGCGAATGAATTAGAATGGATCGGACGAATGAATTATAATAGATCGTACGAATGAATTAGAATGGATCAAATAAATGAATTAAAATGGTTACATTCATGCGAATGAATTAGAATGGATCGTACGAATGAATTAGAATGGATCGTATGAATGAATTAGAATGGATCGTACGAATGAATTAGAATGGATCAAATGAATGAATTAGAATGGTTACATTCATCCGAATGACTTAGAATGGATCGTACGAATGGATTAGAATGGATCGTACGAATGGATTAGAATGGATACATTCGAGCGTACGATCCATTCTAATTCATTCGTCCGATCTATTCTAATTCATTCGCACGAATGTATCCATTCTAATTCATTCGTACGATCCATTCTAATTCATTCGTACGATCCATTCTAATTCATTCGTAAGATCCATTCTAATTCATTCGTACGATCCATTCTAATTCATTCGTACGATCCATTCTAATTCATTCGCACGAATGTATCCATTCTAGTTCATTCGTACGATCCATTCTAATTTATTTGTACGATCCATTCTAATTCATTCGCACGATCCATTCTAATTCATTCGTATGATCCATTCTAATTCATTCATACAATCCATTCTAATTCATTCGTACGATCCATTCTAATTCATTCGCACAAATGTATCCATTCTAATTCATTCGTACGATCCATTCTAATTCATTCGCACGATCCATTCTAATTCATTCGTACGATCCATTCTAATTCATTCGCACGATCTGTTCTTATTCATTCGCACAATCCATTCTAATTCATTCGCACGAATGTATCCATTCTAATTCATTCGTACGATCCATTCAAATTCATTCGTACAATCCATTCTAATTCATTCGTATGATCCATTCTATTTAATTCGTATGATCCATTCTAATTCATTCGTACGATCCATTCTAATTCATTCATACAATCCATTCTAATTCATTCGCACGAATGTATCCATTCTAATTAATTCGTACGATCCATTCTAATTCATTTGTATGATCGATTCTTATTCATTCGCACGATCCAGTCTAATTGATTCGCCCGATCCATTCTAATTCATTCACACGATCCATTCTAATTCATTCGTACGATCCATTCTAATTCATTCGTACGATCCATTTTAATTCATTCGTATGATCCATTCTAATTAATTCGTACGATCCATTCTAATTCATTCGCACGAATGTATCCATTCTAATTCATTCGTACAATCCATTCTATTTCATTCGTACGATCCATTCTTACTCATTCGTTGATCCATTCTAATACATTCGTACGATTCATGCTAATTCATTCGCACGATCCATTCTAATTCATTCGTACGATCCATTCTTATTCATTCATACGATCCAGTCTAATTCATTCGCACAATCCATTCTAATTCATTTGTAAGATCCATTCTAATTCATTCGTACGATCCATTCTAATTCATTCATACAATCCATTCTAATTGTTTCACACGATCCATTCTAATTCATTCGTACGATCCATTCTAAATCATTCGTGCAATCCATTCTATTTCATTCGTACGATCAATTCTAATTCATTAGAATGGATCGTACGAATGAATTAGAATGGATCATATTAATGAATTAGAATGGATCGTACGAATGAATTAGAATGGATCGTACGAACGAATTAGAATAGATCGTACGAAGGAATTAGAATGGATCGTACGAATGAATTAGAATGGATATATTCGTGCAAATGAATTAGAATGGATCGTATGAATGAATTAGAATGGATCGTACGAATGAATTAGAATGGATATATTCGTGCAAATGAATTAGAATGGATCGTATGAATGTTTTTGAATGGATCGTATGAGTGAATTAGAATGGATCGTACGAATGAATTAGAATGGATCGTACGAATGAATTAGAATGGATCGTGTGAAAGAATTAGAATGGATTGTATGAATGAATTAGAATAGATCGTATGAATGAATTAGAATGCATCGTACGAATGAATTAGAATGGATCGTACGAATGAATTTGAATGGATACATTTGTGCGAATGAATCTAAATGGATCGTACGAATGAATTACAATGGATCGTACGAATGAATTAGAATGGATCGTACGAATGAATTAGAATAGCTCATGTTCGGGGGATTTTTCGCTGGTCCGTGCGGGCTGCCTGCAAGACAAAGAAAAGAGAACATGAGAACGGCTGGCTCCCTTAGGAGCGCAGACCCTCCGACGCTCAAGTCAGTCACAGTGGCACAACGGCGAGCTGTAATGGACCAAAGAGGAAGGAAAAAGGATTTCGAACCTGTACTATGGAGCCTGGGGGTGAGCATTTATAGCAATCGGCGGCCTACCGTGGCCCGACACGTGGAGATTCTTCCGGCGCCTTCTAGACCCCCCACGTTCTGGCTCGCGTGGGTCTGACAGTCCTTGGTACTCGCGCCCTGACATTCTGTCGTCAAGCCTGCCAGGAGGTTTGAGTGGGGGAGGGAATCTTTCTTGTCGTGGCCAGGTGGCCATTCTGGAATGTTCAAGTCTGGGAGGTCTCGAACTGATTCGAGCGAGCTTCCGTGGTCCACGTTTATCCACGTAGCTTCCGTGGGGTTTTGACACCTGGCACCCTCTCATACATTGTGGGCGACCTCCGATGGGGAGCTAAGGTAAGCTCGCCCTCCATTGCTCCGCCTTCTCTTCCACATCTATCAAGAGTCGGACCTCGCGGGAGCAACCTCTTCGATAAACTGGGGAATTCTGGCGAGCTTGGGCGAGCTCCTGAGCGAGCTAGGGGCGAGCTCCTGCGCGAGCTAGGGGCATTCGCGATGCCGGTCTCTTCGTTATGCATGACGGTCTAACTCCCGCTATCACTGCCAGCGAGTTCTCGCACGGGCTTGGCGAACTCCGGGGCGAGCTCCTGAGCGAGCTTAGGCGAGCTCCTGGGTGAGCTTGGCGAGCTCCGGAGCGAGCTCCTGAGCGAGCTTAGGCGAGCTCCTGGGTGAGCTCCGGGGCGAGCTCTTGAGCGAGCTTAGGCGAGCTCCTGGGTGAGCTTGGCGAGCTCCTGGGCGATCTCAGGCGAGCTCCATCGAGCTTAGGCAAGCTCCTAAGAGTGCTCTTGGCCTAGGCCCTTTCAGCCTAATGTGGATCTCGCTCCCTGTCAAGGTGATTTGGTGAGCACGGGGGGGGGGGGGGGGGGGTGCGAACTCCAGGGCAGATTTCAGCTACCCCCAATATTACCCCCTCCTGAGGGAGTGGTCGAGGAAACTCGACGCTTGCTCAGGAGTCTTAGCGAGCTCCTAACCCTGGTAATGTGCCTGATATCAATGTCTGCTGCAACAGTTTCGGGCGGAGATAGTAGCGATGGCGGGCTGCGCCGAGAACTTTGACTGCCAGTATTTCACCAACGCCGGGCGGGCCCCGAGCATCAGCCACGAGCGATCTCCTTCCGATGCGAGCTCCTCACATGCGGTCAGGGTCTGCTTCGGGCGAGCTTGGGCGCCTGCCGCGGGCGGTCTGCGTCGAGAGTTTTGACTGCCAGTACTTCTCAAACGCTGGGCGGGCCGGGAGCGTCAGCCACGAGCGATCTCCTTCCGATGCGAGCTTGTCACATGCGGCCAAGGTCTGCCTCGGGCGAGCTGCGGGCACCTGCCGCGAGCGATCTGCGTCGAGAGTTTTGACTCTCAGTACTTTTCAAACACTGGGCGGGCCACGAGCATCAGCCCCGAGCGATCTCCTTCCGATGCGAGCTCCTCACATGCGGTCAGGGTCTGCTTCGGGCGAGCTTGGGCGCCTGCCGCGGGCAGTCTGCACCGAGAGCTTTGACTGCCAGTACTTCTCAAACGCTGGGCGGGCCGCGAGCATCAGCCCCGAGCGATCTCCTTCCGATGCGAGCATGTCACATGCGGCCAGGGTCTGCCTCGGGCGAGCTGCGGGCACCTGCCGCGAGCGATCTGCATCGAGAGTTTTGACTCCCAGTATTTCACAAACACTGGGCGGGCCCCGAGCATCAGCCACGAGCGATCTCCTTCCGATACGAGCTTGTCACATGCGGTCAGGGTCTGCCTCGAGCGAACTGCGGGAACCTGCCGCGAGCGATCTTGTGACTTGGGTATCGCACCAAATCTCCAACGGTCGCTTCACCTTAAATGCGGCGCGAGGCTCAACGCTGATACGGCGAATCTCATCATTAGATCCCGATCGGCGCGAGACACGTGTCTCCTCCTCATTCGCTCTTCTTTTGTCAGTAATGACAGTGTCGGCGCCGGCGCAGCTTTTTCCACGCGTGGCTCACGTGGCACTGCCTAATTGGAGAACGGCGAGCTGTCGCTTCAACCGTCGGCGGGTCGCCTCGTTGGGCGCGCTCGGGCATTAACTGCGGCCCGCTTCACCTGTCTCTCACTTGCCTATAAATAGGGGATGGGGGGTGTGTTTTTACCGCTGCGTGAAAAACAGCTCTCCCTTTCTCCTTCTGCTTTCAAATCGCAGCTCGCAGCTCGCTAGAGCCCTCTCGCTCTCAATGGCTTCCTCTGCTGCCACTTCTTCTTCAGCCGCTGCTACTGCTGCTGCGACCTCTCAGGAGGAGCCTCTCAATGTCGCTCCCATCTCGGTGCGTGCTCCCGGCACCGAGGGCGAGGCTCCCCCTAAGGTGCCCACCGTTGTCTGGTTCAACGACATCGGGGGCGCGCCCGTCCCCGACAGTCTACGGACCGCTGCGGGCATTCCCCGTGAGCTCGCCATTCTGCCCCTCCCACGCTCGGGGAGGCCGCTTTCCGGCACGGCGGTCTCCGTAGGGCAGGTCTGGTCAGGGCTCCGGCTGCCCCTGAACCACCTCGCCAGCGAGCTACTGGAGCTGGCGGGCTTATGCCCCGCCCAGCTTCCAGGAAATTCATGGGGGATCCTCTACGGGCTTTCTCGTATTGAGGAAGCCCTCAACGTGAGGATCCCCCTCGCCTACCTTCTGAAGAAATGGCTCCTCAAGCCAGGGACCGTCTTCAGCGGGGTGGACTGCGGCCACTTCTACCTCTCAGGCCGCCCCGGCGAGGTGCTGCCCTTCTCCGCGGTCGAGAACAAGGATCGGTACTGGAAGGAGTATCCGTTCGTTGTCGCGGGGGAGTGATGAGCGTCCATTTGGTGCGAATTATCCTTTCTTTATCATGCACATAGCGTCACTTTGCTACGTAAAACTTTCATAATTCACGTAAATTGCATGAGTTTCTTTGGACCACGATATAGTAGACTCTCATACGAACCCAACGGCATATTGGTTCGCTCTCATACACATCATGCATGATAGTTATCTTGTCTAATAATCCAAATTATTTCTTTCATCGATAATCGCATATTAGAATCTTATGGACGTCATTTCATGTGTGGTTTTCAGGGAATTGATCCGGTTGTCGATGCAGTCAGTTCAAGAGCGGTATGATCAAGCAATGGATATTCTCACGGCAATGCGATGGAAGTTGTGCAGGCCGTATGCGAACAATTCTGAAGGACCGATGATGAATGCGGATGATGATAAGTGGGTGACCAAGCTTTCCACGTGACCCCGTTGCACCCAGCCTTTCATCTCATTAATCACCATCGTCCGTGTCTTCAAACATCTCGCCATAATGCACCCATGCACACATGTACGCAGCCGTCCCTGGCACCCGAGCTCTATCCGCAGTTCCTGATCAAAACCCCATTGCACCCACCTCTCATTCCCACTTAATTCCAGCCGTCCGCAGTCCTACCATCACAGCCACCCGATCCTTAAAAACCCATGCATGCAGCGGCCCAGATTTTCTCCCTTTTAAAACCCCAGCAGCTCAGCTCCGGATCCTCTCTTCCCCACTGATTCACAGCCGTCCGATAGCATGCATCCCTTTAAAACCGGACTCCCTACCATTGCACCCAGCCGAACATCTCTCCCTCTCACCATCACAGCCGTCCGATGGCATGCAAGCCTTCAACACCGGATCCCACCGAACTCTCCTCTCTCTCCTCCTACAAACCAGGCGCGTCTCTCTCTCCTCCCGTTCTTCTCTCTCTACGGGATTCTCTCTCTCCAACTCCGGACGTCCCTCTCTCTCAACCGATCTTCTCTCTCTTTTCCGTTTCTTTCTCTTCTTTCTCTTTCTAAAACCGGAACCCAGCACCTCCTGATCCGATCCATACAACCGCAGCACCGTCCGATCCCCAGCCCTCCATGCATGCATGCATGCATGCCAGCCTAGCTCCGGACGTTCCCCCATCCCGTTTTTCTCTTTCTTTCCTTATTCTCTCTCTATCCGGTTTTCTCTCTCTCTAAACTATCTCTCTTTCCTAAAACTGATCCACCGCACATATCTCTCTCTCTCGGACTCTCTCTCTCTATTTTCTTTTCTTTTTCTTTCTTGCCTTCCTTGGAATCCGACGGGATTTCTCTCTCTTTTCTCTCTCTCTCTATATCCTATATAAGAGGGGAGTTAGGACGTACCTAGGGGGCTGCCATCTACTTGACCACCAACCATCTTCCACATCCACCGGCCACCACCTTCCACTTACGACTAAACCCTAGCTCTTACCATCGTTCATCTACAACCCGTACCATCTTCTCCGACTACGCCACGCTGCCATCGTCGAAGACGCCCATCATCAAGAAGCCGCACGTCGCCATCATCGCCGGGTTCGTCATCTTCAAAGAAGCATCCGCCATCAGCGCTCGCATAGCCATGCGAGGCTAACCACCCTATTCTAAGACCTGGATGAAGCCCTGTAGTCAGATCTAAACTCTGTTTTTATGTGCTATTTTCATATTTCCGTTCGTTCAATGAAATATTGTGATCTTATTTATCTCATGAAAGCTTGATAGGAATTGCATGCAATAAGTCTGATTTATGCTCCGTTATTATCAGGGTTTTACAGAGGTCGATTTCATAGTTTTATTTCTCGTTATTACGGAAAGTTTTACGGGGAATTATTACATAGTCTTGGCTTTTGTTATCACTACGAATTTTACGGAGAATTATTTCTGGCTTATTCCATTAAAGCGAGGAAGATCACTACATTCGTGATCATAATAGTGCTCCATTGAATATCATCCACGGAGATAGATTGACTTCGTATCTCCGTGAACATCTTGAAAATCATCTAAAAGTATAGTTTAGATCGCTACTTGTGTGGATTCTAGAGCTTAGAATATCCATCCATATAGACTACACCCTCAATCTTAATTAGCTTTCTGTTTTGCGTTCCGTATTTCCCGTTATAAAACAATTTCACAAAAAAATCAACCTTTTTAAACTAAGATATAAAATTAATTAGCTTTAACTTTCCTTTAATTAGTTTTCATCCAAGTCTCTGTGGGATCGACCCGTATTTGCCACTGTCTATCAGATAGACGCCGTGCACTTGCGGTATAACAATTTAAAATCACAACAAGTTTTTGGCGCTCAGATAAATCTAAATTTTTATCTGAGGTAAAATATTTCTTTTGGGATGACCCCTACCTTTTTAAATATTGTCCCGACCAAATCATTCGAAGATGTGTCCCTGATCATGAGCATAACAGTGTGATAGCATTTTGCCATGACTATGCTTGTGGCGGCCATTTTAGTGCTAAAAAGACAGCTGCCAAGATTCTGCAATGTGGCTTCTACTGGCCCACGATGTTTAAAGATTGTCATGCATTCTGTGTAAGTTGTGAACGATGTCAAAAGCTTGGCAAAATAACCAATCGAAATATGATGCCCCTAAATCCTATTTTGATAGTTGAAATTTTTGACGTTTGGGGTATAGATTTTATGGGGCCATTTCCAAGCTCTTTCGGAAATTTATATATCTTGCTTGCAGTTGATTATGTTTCAAAATGGGTTGAGGCAATACCGACCAAGACCAATGATAGCCAAGTAGTGATCAAGTTTGTAAAAGATTATATTTTTAGTCGGTTCGGTACACCTAGGGCGATCATAAGTGATGGCGGAAGCCATTTTTGTAATAGCACCTTCGATAGATTAATGAAGAAATATTCGGTCACCCATAAGGTTGCTACACCTTATCATCCACAAACAAGTGGCCAAGTGGAAGTCTCGAATAGGCAAATCAAGCAAATTCTAGAGAAAACCGTTAATCCAAATCGAAAAGACTGGTCGGTACGGTTGATAGATGCGTTATGGGCCTATCGAACTGCTTACAAAACTCCACTAGGAATGTCCCCATATAGGCTTGTGTATGGTAAGGCTTGCCACTTGCCAGTTGAATTAGAACATAGGGCCTACTGGGCAATTAAGACATTCAATTTTGATTTACCCTCAGCCGGTAACCTTCGCAAGCTACAACTGAATGAGCTTGATGAACTACGAAATGATGCATATGAAAATGCAAAAATCTATAAGGAGCGGATGAAAGCAACACACGATAAATCCATTCTAAGAAAGTCATTCGAACCGGGTATGAAAGTTCTCTTGTATAATTCCAGATTAAATTTATTTCCCGGAAAATTAAGATCTCGTTGGTCTGGCCCTTTTATCGTTCGTGTAGTTCATTATCATGGAGCCATAGAAATTGAGAATCCCCAGAATGGTGATATTTTCAAGGTAAATGGGCAAAGGCTAAAGCCATTTTTAGAACTAAAAGATAAGGTTGTAGATGAGGTTCTTTTACAAGATCCTCTGTACACTGACTAATCCCATATGAACCATGTCGGGCTGACGACATTAAACTTAGCACTTACTGGGAGGTAACCCAGATTGCATGATTCATATATATATAAACTATTATAAAAAAAAAAAAAAAAAAAAAATTTAAATTTATGTGTACATGTTTTTTTTTTTTTTTTTTTCTTCATTTTTATATTAGCATTTTTGTTTTTTTCCATATGACAAAAATTGGTATTCTCTTATCATTTTCAGGAAAGACTTAGTTCATTCAGAATCTATCTCACGAGGAGTGCACCCCTGCGTCTTCACTACAACAAAACAATCTATATCAAGGGAGGTTTGCTAGTAAACATTTGCATTCATGTCTACATCTGATAATATTGTCTCATCACTTTCACACCTAGAATTAGAGGATGATGTTGATGACCATTTTGAAAGATCAAATGTGTTCGAAACCATTGGATGCCTTGTGGATTTTGCTCTATCTGTTACTATTTTAGTGGATAGCGGTAGCTGCAATAATTTAATTTCTAAATCTTTTACTGATGTCCTCGATATAGAACACATCCCCATCAAAGAACCATATTCATTAGCATGGCTAGTTAAGGCTCCCAAAATAGATGTCACACATAGGGTTTACCCCGCCATATCAATTCAGGATTACTCTGATGTAATCCCTCTGGACATAGCACTCATGGATTCTTATGATATAGTACTCGGTCGACCTTGGTTATATGACCGCCACGTGTTGTACGACGGGCGACTTAACACTATGAACTTTCTTTTTCAGCACAAACATTTCACACTCTGGCCTCAACGCCCACTATTCCATAATATCATATCCCTACCACCGATCGAGAACATTGAGGACAATGTCTAATTTAGGTTTGGGGGTGATTTTCATTGCTTGCATTGGGCGTTTTTAATTTAGTACGTATTGATATATTTTATTTTATTTTTTTATTTTTTAAAAAAAGTAAAATAAAATTTATTATAAAAAAAATTTGCATCAACTTACGCTATAGTGGGACAGCTCGGCATATACGTCTTGGCGTATATGTGTCTCGTCTGTAGTCCCCTACCAAAACTATAGCGTTTGTATAGAAATATATAGGAATTTGCATTCGCATGTTTTTATTTTCTTTTTCATATTTGTGTTTCTTATCGTATTACTTTTGCTTTCCGCTTCGTTTTATTCAAAAAAAAAAAAATTTCTATATTTATTTCACCTTTATTTCAGGTTTTGTAATATAATTCGATTGTACTCGATTAGGACTATAAGGCACCTGGTAATCAAGGTATAAAGTCCAAGGATCAGCCAGAAAAAGTATGTCTAATATGGTTCTGACCCTTAGTAACCTTCTTAGAGATTGTCAAAACAAACTAGACTTGACTTTTCACTTCACATCTGGCTTACACCTCTAGGGTCTAGATTCAAAGCTTTCATATCACCTAATAGTCACTTGGAGTCCTGATGAACCATGCGGATCTGGTTCACTTGGTTTGAAAAAAAAATATATCATTAGAAAAGCGACCAGTGAATTCTAAGGTATAGCGGAAAGGGCTACCTATTAGCATGGTCTAGGACCTAATTATGTAAAAGTCTTAACCTGTATGCCCTAATATGAGTGAAGCCTGGTCGATAGGGTTATGAGAATGATCCTATGGATGCAGAGTGAATCAAATATAAAGGCAACATGAGGATGGCTACCTAACTCATGAGAGCGTTGGCAGCGTGTCATGGGCATAGAGTGCAGCTGGCATGGTACAAGTTAGGAAGGGATATATAATTAGATCCAGAAAAAAATGAGACCGAAAAAAAAAAAAAAAAAAAAAAAAAAAAAAAAAAAAAAAAAAAAAAGGAAAATAGTGTGAAAGCCGTCGCTATAAATAATGTGGGGAAACTGGAATATCACATATAAAGCCGAAAGGTATTAAGGTGAATATCCACAACTCTCACTAGCCTGTCTAGATTAGCTGGTTTTGACTCAGGTTCTAAGGTCGACTTTGACCGTTCTAGGAGATTGTTAGAATGATATGAATGTAGAGAACCATAACCCCAGTTGTGTTTTGCCCAGACAGCACCGTGCACTCGAGCATAGTTGACCTTGACCTTTTCTAGCGGGAAACTAATAGTTAGAACCTAAAGTGCTTACTTCGAAAGCCGAAGCTTGGGCTAGATACCTTGTGAGTCTTGTGCCTTAGAAATTCTATTTTTGAGTACTTTTTAATTATTCTACAAAACCGACTTTTCTTATTTCTTATGTATACTTTCAAAAAAAAAAAAAAAAAAGAAGTTTGAATTTTGTGGGTAGATTCACTGCAAACCCTCACGAGACAAAACTCGTCCACTGGGGTAACCCAGGGGTTTAAAGGCTTGTTGCACATGCTAAGTGCAATCGCGATTCCTGCGAAAGTGAGTTAGGAGTTTTTATTTTGTCATTTACTTTGTTTATTTTTCTTTCCTTACTCGAGGGCGAGCAAGATTTAAGTTTGGGGGTGTGATGAGCGTCCATTTGGTGCGAATTATCCTTTCTTTATCATGCACATAGCGTCACTTTGCTACGTAAAACTTTCATAATTCACGTAAATTGCATGAGTTTCTTTGGACCACGATATAGTAGACTCTCATACGAACCCAACGGCATATTGGTTCGCTCTCATACACATCATGCATGATAGTTATCTTGTCTAATAATCCAAATTATTTCTTTCATCGATAATCGCATATTAGAATCTTATGGACGTCATTTCATGTGTGGTTTTCAGGGAATTGATCCGGTTGTCGATGCAGTCAGTTCAAGAGCGGTATGATCAAGCAATGGATATTCTCACGGCAATGCGATGGAAGTTGTGCAGGCCGTATGCGAACAATTCTGAAGGACCGATGATGAATGCGGATGATGATAAGTGGGTGACCAAGCTTTCCACGTGACCCCGTTGCACCCAGCCTTTCATCTCATTAATCACCATCGTCCGTGTCTTCAAACATCTCGCCATAATGCACCCATGCACACATGTACGCAGCCGTCCCTGGCACCCGAGCTCTATCCGCAGTTCCTGATCAAAACCCCATTGCACCCACCTCTCATTCCCACTTAATTCCAGCCGTCCGCAGTCCTACCATCACAGCCACCCGATCCTTAAAAACCCATGCATGCAGCGGCCCAGATTTTCTCCCTTTTAAAACCCCAGCAGCTCAGCTCCGGATCCTCTCTTCCCCACTGATTCACAGCCGTCCGATAGCATGCATCCCTTTAAAACCGGACTCCCTACCATTGCACCCAGCCGAACATCTCTCCCTCTCACCATCACAGCCGTCCGATGGCATGCAAGCCTTCAACACCGGATCCCACCGAACTCTCCTCTCTCTCCTCCTACAAACCAGGCGCGTCTCTCTCTCCTCCCGTTCTTCTCTCTCTACGGGATTCTCTCTCTCCAACTCCGGACGTCCCTCTCTCTCAACCGATCTTCTCTCTCTTTTCCGTTTCTTTCTCTTCTTTCTCTTTCTAAAACCGGAACCCAGCACCTCCTGATCCGATCCATACAACCGCAGCACCGTCCGATCCCCAGCCCTCCATGCATGCATGCATGCATGCCAGCCTAGCTCCGGACGTTCCCCCATCCCGTTTTTCTCTTTCTTTCCTTATTCTCTCTCTATCCGGTTTTCTCTCTCTCTAAACTATCTCTCTTTCCTAAAACTGATCCACCGCACATATCTCTCTCTCTCGGACTCTCTCTCTCTATTTTCTTTTCTTTTTCTTTCTTGCCTTCCTTGGAATCCGACGGGATTTCTCTCTCTTTTCTCTCTCTCTCTATATCCTATATAAGAGGGGAGTTAGGACGTACCTAGGGGGCTGCCATCTACTTGACCACCAACCATCTTCCACATCCACCGGCCACCACCTTCCACTTACGACTAAACCCTAGCTCTTACCATCGTTCATCTACAACCCGTACCATCTTCTCCGACTACGCCACGCTGCCATCGTCGAAGACGCCCATCATCAAGAAGCCGCACGTCGCCATCATCGCCGGGTTCGTCATCTTCAAAGAAGCATCCGCCATCAGCGCTCGCATAGCCATGCGAGGCTAACCACCCTATTCTAAGACCTGGATGAAGCCCTGTAGTCAGATCTAAACTCTGTTTTTATGTGCTATTTTCATATTTCCGTTCGTTCAATGAAATATTGTGATCTTATTTATCTCATGAAAGCTTGATAGGAATTGCATGCAATAAGTCTGATTTATGCTCCGTTATTATCAGGGTTTTACAGAGGTCGATTTCATAGTTTTATTTCTCGTTATTACGGAAAGTTTTACGGGGAATTATTACATAGTCTTGGCTTTTGTTATCACTACGAATTTTACGGAGAATTATTTCTGGCTTATTCCATTAAAGCGAGGAAGATCACTACATTCGTGATCATAATAGTGCTCCATTGAATATCATCCACGGAGATAGATTGACTTCGTATCTCCGTGAACATCTTGAAAATCATCTAAAAGTATAGTTTAGATCGCTACTTGTGTGGATTCTAGAGCTTAGAATATCCATCCATATAGACTACACCCTCAATCTTAATTAGCTTTCTGTTTTGCGTTCCGTATTTCCCGTTATAAAACAATTTCACAAAAAAATCAACCTTTTTAAACTAAGATATAAAATTAATTAGCTTTAACTTTCCTTTAATTAGTTTTCATCCAAGTCTCTGTGGGATCGACCCGTATTTGCCACTGTCTATCAGATAGACGCCGTGCACTTGCGGTATAACAATTTAAAATCACAACAGGGAGTGGCGAGGTCCCTGTGCAGGCGTTCCCGCCCATCCCGGAAGGCCGCCGCTCCCCAACTTCAAAGCGATCGGTGAGTACCGGGCCAAAGGGACGAAGTGTATTTCCGGGGCTCAGGAGCAAGCTCTTGACAAGGCGATCTTCGAGTTCCTTGGCGGGCGAACTCCCGAGAAGATCCTGGCTCCGGATTTCTCCTTCCTTTGGAAGGATCTCCGGACCGGCGCCATCACTACCCGCCAGAAGATTATGCGCAAGAAGGTGGCGGTCTCTCGCCGCACCGGGGCGACCTCCCAGGCTGCTGCGGCGTCCTCCGGCACCGGCACCTCCTCGGCGAAGAAGGGGAAGAAGAAGCGGGCTTCCCCGATTGGGCTTGCCGACGAAGACGCCATCGATATGATCCGCGAGGAGGATATTCCCTCGCCGCCGCCTGCCTCCCGCGAGGTTGCCCCAGGTCAGGCGAACTCTCCCTTAGTTCCCAATTCTCCTCCGCACTCCCCAGCTCCGGAACCCCCTCGACGCCAAGTTGTTATGGTCGACCCTGAGGACCCGCGCGTCGAGCTCCTACTCGGTATGGCTGAGGTGGAAACCCCAATGGCCGAGGTGCTGATGCGTGGGTTCCCGGGCGACCTCTCTAAACCTCTCTTTGTCGCGGTAATGACCCCAGAGATGGAGGGCGCCCATATCAAGAAGAAGAAGAAGAAGGCTTCAACTGCCCGCCCAATGGCGGAGGACGACGTCGTTCGCAAGGCTCGTGAAGCCTACGAACGAGTCGTTGAGGATAGGAGGAAAGCCGCTCTCGAGGAAGCGGGCTTGGCATCGGGCGAGGATATCAGCGACGAGTCCAGCTCGGAAGAAGAGGAGCCGCGGTCTCTCGAGGGCGAGCCCGCTTCTGCGACGGCGATGCCTCCCCTGCCTTTCGAGGGACCGGCGCCAACGAGCCCGACGCCTTCTGCACCCGCTCCGGCCAAGACCTCGGCACCGGCTGCGCCTGCCCCCAGCACGCCCGCGCCCGAGCCCGCGCCCCTACCCGCAGCCGCTGCCTCGAGCGCGCCTGTACCCGAGCCTTCCAGTACGCCCGCGCCCGAGCTTGCGCCCGCGCCCTCTGTCGCTAGCGCGCCTGTGCCCGAGCCCGCTCATCCTGCCCCCGAGCCCTCGCCCGCGCCCGTGCCTGCGCCCGAGCTCGGGCCCGCGTCCGAGCCTGCGCCCGCGAACGAGCCCGCTCCTGCGCCCGGTCCCGCGCCTGCGCCCGCGTCCGAGCCCGCGTCCAAACCCGCGCCCGCGCCCGAGCCTGCGTCTGCGCTCGCGTCCGAACCCGCGTCCGAGCCCGCGCTCGCGCCCGAGCCCGCGCCCAGCATGTCCGAGCCCGCACCTGCGCCCGAGCCCGCGCCCGAGCCCGCGCCTGTGCCTGCTATCATCGCGCTCGCGCCCGAGCCCGCGCCTATGTCTCCTAGCGCGCCCGCGCCTGAACCCGCACCTGCCACTCTTGAGGTTCCTCCTCTCCCTGAGCTGGGCGGGTTGGCCTACTGGTCTCCGGACCTAGGGGCCATCCTGGACGACCTTCCTTGCTCCAGCTCGGAAGCCTCGGACCCGGACCTGCCGGGGCGAAGGGGAGTCGCCGTGCCTTCCCCTATCAACGAAGGGATTGCCGGCGCTCAAGGGGCCGAGCCCGCTGCTGCCGCCATCAGTGCGCCCCCTCCAGCTGCTCCCACCGAGGCGAGCCAAGCGGGCTCCTCCTCTGGCGGTCCTGAGCGCGCCCCTTTCTTCATGCGGGAGATCCTGGGGCGCAACATCTTCGCCCGGACTCCCTACATCGCTCTCATCAACCGACTGCTCGAGGTAAGACTACCTCCACTTCTCCTTTGTCCCCAAACTCCTGCTCTAACTCTTAACTCAAACTGTTCGCCCTTTTCGCAGGCAGAGCGGGTCAACCGGGCTCTCGCCGACGAGGTCGCGGGCATCGCGGGGGATACTGTCGCCCTCTACGATGACACTCTCCATGACTCGGAGAGGAGAGTAGACGAGTACATCTATCGGATCCGCCAAATGGACCGGTCGGGCGAGCTGCGGGCTGAAGTGGACCAGCTGCGCCAGCAGGTCGCCTCCTCTAATGCTGAGGTCGCCGAACTGCGCCAGCGGGACGCCACTTTCACCACCACGCTAGCTTCGGTGGAGGATGCCCGCGACCGCGCCCTATCCGATGCGCAGGCCGCCCGGAAGGAAATCTCCGAGCTTCAACGTCAGTTGGCGGCCTCTAGGGATGAGATCGCGTCTCTGAGGGAAACGCATCTCCAGGACCTCCACGCTCAGCAACGCCGCCTCCAGGCGCAGCTCAACGAGCTCCTGCGGAAAGGTGCGCTCGACGCCATCGAGAAGTACAAGGCCGAAAGGTCGAAAAAGAGGAAGCGTGATGACGACGCGGGCACTGGCGCGGGCCCAGCCTAGGCTGTATCTTTGTAACCCTTGTAATCATTTTCAGTATAATGAATGACATATCCTTTTGAGCTCGCCTCTGTTCCTTACTTTTCCATGTCTCTTTTCCTCTCCTTGTGTTGCTCATGAGTTCGCTTTGGGAGTTCGCAGCGACCTCGAGAGCGATACCCCGGGCGAGGCAGCTAATTCGATTCAACCTTTTTATTTTAAAATATATGCAAATGAAAAATTCGGCATGCTCGCAAAAACTCGATAGTCTCTGAGCCCGGAAAACATTTAAGCGAACCAAAAGACTTCAAAAACTTCCCTACACTCAGAGACTTAAACCATTTTTATTTTTAAAGGAAACTAATAAGTGCTAGCTGCCCCCTGCCCGGTTAATTTCTCTCGATGATCCTGTTCGGCGGGCTCGCCCTTTGAGGGGTTTGCCAACGCCAGGATGCTTCCGTTTATGGCGGGTGAACGCGAAGGATCCTGGTTAGGTTTAGAGTCCACTAGGCAGCGGACTTCCCCGAGAAGCTCAAGGTCGCCCACTGGCTGCCTCTGAGGATCCTGGTCTTGCTTTAAGTCCGCACAGCGGCAGACTGCCCCGGGAAGCTCAAGGTCGCCCACTGGCTGCCTCTGAGGATCCCGGTTTTGCTTTAAGTCCGCGCAACGGCGGACTGCACACTATAGATCATGCGGGCTCTGTCTGCGCCGAGCTTCCTAGTTCAATTGTTGAAAACCTCTATCGTTCATTCACAACTTCTTCAGAATTTACAAAAATTTCTTTAGGCATAGAACTTGCGAAGGTGGAGAGCGTTCCAAGGTCGCTCTAACAGGTCGCCTCCTGCGGTCATCAACCGGTAAGCCCCCGAGCTTCCTGCTTCGTGTATTATGTATGGGCCTTCCCAGTTCGCCGCGAGCTTTCCTGCATTAGGCTCTTGCGTGTTTGCAAACACCTTTCTCATAACCAGATCGCCGGCCTTGAACGCCCGATGGCGGACTCTTTTGTCATAGGCGCGCTTCATCTCTTGTCTGTATCCGGCGAGGTGTAGATTGGCGCGCTCTCGTCTTTCTTCGAGCTGATCAAGGGAGTCGACGAGCAGTTTGTCGTTGTCGACCTCCGCCGACGCGAGCCTTCTTTCAGTGGGCAGCTCGGCCTCTATGGGTAGCACGGCTTCGCAACCAAAAGTGAGACTGAAAGGGGATTCGTTAGTTGAGCGACGTGGAGTAGTGCGATAGGCCCACAAGACTCCGTCGAGCTCCTGCTCCCACAATCCTTTTTTCCCTTCCAGCCTCTTCTTGAGGTTGTCCAAGATCACGCGATTCGTTGCTTCGGCCTGCCCGTTGCTTTGAGGGTACCTTGGGGAAGAGAATCTTAGGTCGACTCCATATTCCACACAAAAGCTTCTGATTAAGCGATTGTCGAACTGGCGACCATTGTCGGTGATAAGTATCCGAGGCAGACCGAACTGACAGAAAATATTCTTCCACAGGAAGTCTTTTACCTGCTTCTCGCCTATCTTGGCTAGCGGGACCGCTTCCACCCATTTGGTGAAGTAGTCCGTAGCTACTAGGATGAATTTCTTTTGCCGGGCTGACACAGGGAAAGGTCCCACAATGTCCAACCCCCATTGCTGGAAAGGCCAGGGGCTCGCCAGAGGATGCAGTTCTTCTGCGGGCATATGGTTTGTGGTGGCGTGCTTCTGGCATTGGATGCACCTCTGGGCGACCTTCAAAGCGTCTTGTTCCAGAGTGGGCCACCAGTATCCTTGCCTTCGTACTTTCGCAGCTAGAGACTGCCCACCAGCGTGGTTTCCCAGCTCGCCAGAGTGGATACAATTCAGTATTTCTTCAGTCTCCGGGCTCTCGACGCAACGGAGACTTGGCCCGCCAAAAGATCTTCGAAAAAGGCGATCCCAGCGAATGAGGTAGCGCCCAGCGCATTTCTCCACTCGCCGGGCTTTCTCTCTATCCTCTGGAAGCTCGCCCTTCTGGAGAAAACAAAGAATGGGGGCGGTCCACCCGCTGGGTGGTACGTCGGCGGAGACTTGGTTAACAGCGGGCTCCATCAGTTGGAGCCGAGACTGATTTTGGACTTCGATGAGAATCTGGTGAGCCTCTGATGTTCCCAGCAAAGAGGCGGCGTTTGCCAAAGCATCAGCTCGCCTATTATCGGCTCGTGGAATTTGCTCAAATGAGATCTTTTCAAACTCCGCGGCCTTGTGCTTCACCAGATCCACATAGCCCGCCATTCGTGCATCCCGAGAGGCGTACTCCCCATTGATTTGGCAAATAATTAGCTGGGAATCGCTAAAGACCTTCAAGCGTTTGGCGCCTACCTCTTGAGCGAGCTCCAGGCCAGCCAGCAGCGCCTCGTATTCCGCCTCATTGTTGGTAGCTGCGAAATCCAGTCGGACTGATTTTTCCAGAAGTACCGATTGGGCGATCAGTGCGACCCCGATCCCAGCCCCCGAAGCGTTGGAGGATCCATCGACGAATAATTCCCAGGCCGCCTCCTCTGAACGCCTAGTTTGAGGAAGCTCGCCTTGGTTGTCCAAGAACCTCACCTTCCCAGGGTGTGCCTCAGTTGGCTCATCTTCCTGGTACTGGATCGGTTCTTCTATGGGGAAGTCCGCCAAGAAATCGGCGAGAACCTGTCCTTTGACAGCAACTCGCGGGACATACTCCAAACCATAGGCGGCGAGCTCGGCGGACCAACGGTAGAGCCTGCCAGCTACCGAGGGCCTGGAGAGCGCGCTCTTTAGAGGGTGCTTTGTGATGACCCTGACAGGGTGGGCCGAGAAGTAGGGGTGGAGCTTTCTCGCGGTAAGGACCAAGGCCAGTGCGACCTTCACGATTGGTCGATACCGGAGCTCGGCGGGGAGCATTGTGTGGCTTACAAAGTACACAGGCCGCTCCACCTTTGCTTCCTCCACCACTAAGACCCCGCTCACCGCATTCTCAGTGACCGCAAGATACACGCCGAGTTCGGCGCCCTCTTTGGGTGTTGCTAAGATCGGTGGGCTCGCCAGGTAGTCTTTGATCTTCTGGAAGGCGTGCTCGCACTTCTCATCCCAACAAATGCTCGCTCCTTTTCGTAGCAGCTCAAAAAGGGGTCGGCAGCTGTCTGAGGATTTGGAGATGAACCGATTGAGCGCGGCGATTCGCCCGCTCAATCTCTGGACTTCCTGCCGGGTCCTCGGCGCGGGCATTTCGACAAGTGCTCGGATTTGCCCCGGGTCGGCCTCGATCCCCCTGTGGGTGACCAGGTACCCGAGGAATTTCCCCGAAGTCACCCCGAATGCGCACTTCGCCGGATTCAACCTCATTTGGTACTTTCTTAGTATCTCGAAGGTTTCTCGGAGATCGGCAACATGCCCCTCTCGCTCCCGACTCTTCACCAGGAGGTCGTCTACATAAACTTCGATGTTTCTGCCGATCTGATCTTTGAACATCTGAGTGACTAGCCTTTGGTAGGTCGCTCCAGCGTTTTTAAGCCCGAACGGCATCACTCGATAGCAGTACAACTTCTGGTAGCCCGCTCCCGAGTAGAAGGCGGTCTTCTCCTGATCGTCGGCGTGGAGAGGTATCTGGTTATACCCAGAATATCCATCCATGAAGGACAGGGCCCGGAACCCGACAGCTGCGTCGACCAGTGCGCCTATTCTCGGAAGAGGAAATCCGTCCTTCGGGCATGCCTTGTTGAGGTCGGAGAAGTCAATGCACACCCTGACCGCTCCGCTCTTCTTAGGCACCGCCACGATATTGGAGATCCACTCGGGGAAGTGCGCCTCGCGGATGAAGCCGGCTCGCTCCAGCTTGTCTATCTCCGCCGCCACTGAAGCGGACTTCGCAGCGGGTATGTGCCGAGCTTTCTGCTTGACCGGCGGGAACTCCTTCATGGTGTGCAGACGATGACAGGCGACCTCCGGGTCGATCCCTGGCATGTCCGCGAAGCTCCAGGTGAATACGTCACGGTATTCCCTGAGTAAGTTGGTTATGGCTAGGACCTCGCCCTTGGTTAGCGAGGTTCCGAGGCTAACAATTCTTGGCCCTTCTTTGCCGCCAAGGTCGACCTCTTGAAGTGGTTCGGCAATTGGTAAACTTCCTCTCTTGGGGGTTGTCGGGCGACCTCCCTCCTCCAACTTGAGGTCCACACCGCTCCCACCCGGGGGTGGAGTAGGGGACTTAAGCGAGGAGGCCTTCAGCGGGCTCCCCCATAGCTCGCTCGTTGCGGGCGGTAATTGCTAGGAGGGTGCGGGCCTCTTGGCCTCGGCGACCTCCATGTCCATGAGGTGAAGGACATCCTGCTCGCATCGGGTAGCGGCTACCTGATCCCCCCGAATTACTACGACCCCGCTCGCGGTCGGGAATTTAAGGGCCTGATGGTTGGGTGAAGCTACCGCCTTCATTTGCCTTAGCCAAGGCCGCCCAAGGATGGCGTTAAATGAGGAACTTCCATCCACTACCGCGAAGCGGACTTGGCAAGCCTCCGGGCCAGCGGTCACCGTAAGGGTTATCTCCCCTGCCACTCTGGCGACCTCTCCGGTGAACCCACTGAGGGAGCTCGTCGAGGGAGACAGGTCGGCGAGTCTCAACCCCATTCGCAGGTAGGCCGACAGAAAAAGGATGTCCACGGTGCTCCCCGAATCAACCAGAGCTCGCCTCACCTCGATGTTAGCCATCATCAGGCGTATGACGAGGGGGTCATTATGGGGCGTAACGACCCCAGTCATGTCATCTTCCGAAAACCAGAGAAAATCGCGGGCTTCCACCCTTGGTGCTTGAAGCAAAGTAGGAGTTAGCGAGACGGAAAATACCTTCTGTGCCCGCTCCATCTCCCTGACTCGTCGGCGAGCTTCATTACTGGATCTCGGGCCGCTCAACCGCCCGCTAATGGTATGGCAGATCGCCGGTCCTCCCGGGGGAGGCGGAGGCAGGGCGGGTTCAGCGGGCCCCGAGCGATCTCCCTCCCGAGGAGCCCGTGCCGGTACCACCTTGAACCTCCTTGGAGGCGAAATAAACTGATTCAAGTGGCCCTGGGTGACCAAATCCTCGAGGTGGTTCTTGAGAGCCCGGCATCTGTTAGTGTGATGCCCAGGGCTTCGATGAAAAGCACACCGCCGCGAGTTATCGGTAGAGTCAGGCTCTCCGACCTGCAGGGGTGGCGCGTACTGGAAGAAAGGTTTATTCCGAATCTGATGGAAGATTTGTCCTGGCGAGTGGGTTAGCACGGTGAAGTCCCGCTCCCCGGGTCCTGGAGGCAGGCGCCAGTTCGCCGGCCTTCCAGCGACAGCCGCGGGGGCTTCAGCGGGCTGTTCTGCAGGAACAGCGGGCGGTCCAGGCAAAGGCACCGCCAGGGGCACCTCCCTTCTCTCTACGGCCTTAACGACCAGCGGTCGCGGGGTCGGAGGAGGTCGCTGCTCGATTGCCTTTCCCTTCCGGTCTAGCACGGCGTCTTCGAGCTTGATGTGTTGCTGGACCAGGGCAAATAGTTCAACCATCGTGCGAGGGTCCTTGATCACTAGAGCGTCATGAAGCTTGCAACCCTCGGGGAGGGCGCTTCTGAAAGCGCTCACCACGGTACGATCTTGGCCCGCCGCATCTTCCAGAGCAAGGTAGGCGCTTCGGAATTGCGTTGCGAAGCACCGGAGCGTCTCGCGAGCTCCCATGGTTAAGGTAAACAGAGACTCGATTCTCTTCGGGGGCTGCCTATTGCAGCGATACTGCTCCAGGAATAGCCTAGAGAGAGTTGGAAAGTCAGGGATCATGCCGGGCGGCAACTTGTGGAACCAGTTCAATGTCGAGCCGGTCAGACTGCTCGGGAATGCTCGGCACAAGACGTGATCTTGGTCCCGGAAAAACAGAAGCTTTCTGTAGGCCAAGAGATGGTCAACGGGATCCTGCGATCCGTCGAACAATACAAACTTCGGGGGGGTCCAGTGGTGCGGAAAACCCCCTCGGTGGACCTCGCTGGTGAAAGGCGAGCTACCTCCGTGGGCGGCGAGATCTTCCAGTAAATCTACTGGCGCACTAGATCGCTGCCAGTGCCCGGGGAGAACTCCCAGAGGCGGCTGCGCAGGTCCTAGGCGGTCTCGTACGCTCCCTTGCGGTGAGGTCGGTCCCACCCCGCGGCGACCCTCGGAGGCAACCGCTCGGCGGCCTCCTTGCCGTCCACCCGCGGATTCCTTCAACGCGTCAGTTGGCCTGTGGGAGGACGTTGCCTCGCGAGCTTCGGAAGGTATTTCCACCGCGGGCTCTTTCCCTCGTCGCCGATGGCGCGGGTCGCGGTCCCGCTCTAGAGACCTTTCCTCCGATCCGTCAGAATCAATGCTCCGGCTACGGCGGCAAGGGATGGTCGCGCGCGAGGTCGCCCGGTTGCTAGATCGCTGGGTGACCAGCTTCTGCAACCTCGTGAGCGGGGTTTCCGGTACCCCTCGCGCAGCTGCTCTCCCGACTGGGGGTTCCGGATGGGAAACCTATCGCGCCGGAGCGACCGTGGGCGGTCGCGATGTTGACACCGGTGGTCGCACCGGAGACGCCGTCTTCGCCGGCCAAGACCGCCGGCTGGCCGCCGGAGCCTGTCGCAATCGCGTCAGTTCCTCCATCATGGCCCGCTGGGTGGCCAACATCTCCAACAAGAGTTGGTCGCTGAGCGGGACCTGGGGCTGAGGGGTCTCGACCGGAGGCTCGCTGCGTGCAGATCTGGCACGAGTCCTCGGTCGCCTGCGTCCCCTTGTCGCCGGAGCCATCCTTGAGGTTACGAGAGAGAACGGCGCTCAACCGCGTGGTCGTGGGCGTTCTCGCCGGAACCAGTCGAAGATCCCACAGACGGCGCCAAATGTTCGGGGGATTTTTTGCTGGTCCGTGCGGGCTGCCTGCAAGACAAAGAAAAGAGAACGTGAGAACGGCTGGCTCCCTTAGGAGCGCAGACCCTCCGACGCTCAAGTCAGTCACAGTGGCACAACGGCGAGCTGTAATGGACCAAAGAGGAAGGAAAAAGGATTTCAAACCTGTACTATGGAGCCTGGGGGTGAGCATTTATAGCAATCGGAGGGAATCTTTCTTGTCGTGGCCAGGTGGCCATTCTGGAATGTTCAAGTCTGGGAGGTCTCGAACTGATTCGAGCGAGCTTCCGTGGTCCACGTTTGTCCACGTAGCTTCCGTGGGGTTTTGACACCTGGCACCCTCTCATACATTGTGGGCGACCTCCGATGGGGAGCTAAGGTGAGCTCGCCCTCCATTGCTTCGCCTTCTCTTCCACATCTATCAAGAGTCGGACCTCGCGGGAGCAACCTCTTCGATAAACTAGGGAATTCTGGCGAGCTTGGGCGAGCTAGGGGCGAGCTCCTGCACGAGCTAGGGGCGTTCACGATGCCGGTCTCTTCGTTATGCATGACGGTCTAACTCCCGCTATCACTGCCAGCGAGTTCTCGCGCGGGCTTGGCGAACTCCGGGGCGAGCTCCTGAGCGAGCTTAGGCGAGCTCCTGGGTGAGCTTGGCGAGCTCCGGAGCGAGCTCCTGAGCGAGCTTAGGCGAGCTCCTGGGTGAGCTTGGCGAGCTCCGGGGCGAGCTCTTGAGCGAGCTTAGGCGAGCTCCTGGGTGAGCTTGGCGAGCTCCATCGAGCTTAGGCGAGCTCCTAAGAGTGCTCTTGGCCTAGGCCCTTTCAGCCTAATGTGGATCTCGCTCCCTGTCAAGGTGATTTGGTGAGCACGGGGGGGGGGGGGGGGGGGGGGGGTGGGTGCGAACTCCAGGGCAGATTTCAGCTACCCCCAACAGCTCATACGAATGAATTAGAATGAGTCGTATGAATGAATTAGAATGGTTACATTCGTGCGAATGAATTAGAATAGATCGTACGAATGAATTAGAATGGATCGTACGAATAAATTAGAATGGATCGTGGGAATGAATTAGAATGGATCGTACGAATGAATTAGAATGGATCCACCGAATGAGTTAGAATGGATCATACGAATGAATTAGAATGGATTGTACGAATGAATTTGAATGGATTGTGCGAATGAATTAGAATGGATCGTATGAATGAATAAGAATGGATCGTACGAATGAATTAGAATGGATCGTGCGAATGAATTAGCATGAATCGTACGAATGTATTAGAATGGATCGTACGAATGAATTAGAATGAATCATACGATCCATTCTAATTCAATCGTCCGATCCATTCTAATTCATTCGCATGAATGTATCCATTCTAATTCATTACAATCCATTCTATTTCATTCGTACGATCCATTCTTACTCATTCGTATGATCCATTCTAATTCATTCGTATGATCCATTCTAATTCATTCGTACGATCCATTCTAATTCATTCGTACAATCCATTCTAATTCATTCGCACGATCCATTCTAATTCATTCATACGATCCATTCTAATTCATTCATACGATCCATTCTAATTCATTCCTACAATCCATTCTAATTCATTCGCCCGATCCATTCTAATTCATTCATACGATCCAATCTATTCGAATGGATCATGCAATCCATTCGAATTCATTCGCACGATCTATTCTAATTCTTTCATACGATCCATTCTAATTCATTCATACAATGCATTCTAATTCTTTCGCATGATCCATTCTAATTCATTCATACGATCCATTCTAATTCATTCGTACGATCCATTCTAATTCACTCATACGATCCATTCTAATTCATTCGTACGATCCATTCTAATTCATTTGTCCGATCTATTCTAATTCATTCGGTCGAATGTATCCATCCTAATTCATTCGTACGATCCATTCTAATTCATTCGTACGATCCATTCTAATTCATTCGTAAGATCCATTCTAATTCATTCGTACGATCCATTCTAATTCATTCGTACGATCCATTCTAATTCATTCGCACGAATGTATCCATTCTAGTTCATTCGTACGATCCATTCTAATTCATTCGTTCGATCCATTCTAATTCATTCATACGATCTATTCTAATTCATTCATACAATCCATTCTAATTCGTTCACACGATCCATTCTAATTCATTCGTACGATCCATTCTAATTTGTTCGCACAATCCATTCTAATTCATTCGTACGATTCATTCTAATTCCTTCGTACGATCCATTCTAATTCATTCGTACGATCTATTCTAATTCATTCGTACGATCCATTCTAATTCATTCGTACGATCCATTCTAATTCCTTCCTGCGATCCATTCTAATTCTAATTCTATTCTAATTCATTCATACAATCCATTCTAATTCATTCGCACGAATGTATCCGCGCCTCCACCACCTACTCGCCCGGACGCCGGCCCAGGTCAGCCACCTGCCCCATTTCCCATTGTTCGCCACAAGATTCAAATGTATCGTATGAATGAATTAGAATGGATCGTACGAATGAATTAGAATGGATACATTCGTGCGAATGAATTAGAATGGACACATTCGTGCGAAAGAATTAGAATAGATCTTATGTATGAATTAGAATGGATCCTATGAATGAATTAGAATGGATCGTGCGAATGAATTAGAATGGATCGTACGAATGAATTAAAATGGATCGTGCTAATGAATTAGAATTGATCGAACGAATGAATTAGCATGGATCATGCTAATGAATTAGAATGGAACGTACGAATGAATTAGAATGGATCGTGTGAAAGAATTAGAATGGATTGTATGAATGAATTAGAATGAATTCGTACGATCCATTCGAATTCATTCGCACGATCCATTCTAATTCATTCATACGATCCATTCTAATTCATTCGTACAATCCATTCTAATTCATTCGCACAAATGTATCCATTCTAATTCATTCGTACGATCCATTCTAAATCATTCGCACGATCCATTCTAATTCATTCGTACGATCTATTCTAATTCATTAGCACGATCCATGCTAATTCATTCGTTCGATCAATTCTAATTCATTAGCACGATCCATTCTAATTCATTCGTACGATCCATCCTAATTCATTCACACAAATGTATCCATTCTAATTCATTCGTACGATCCATTTTAATTCATTCACACGATCCATTCTAATTCATTCGTACGATCCATTCTAATTCTTTCACACGATCCATTCTAATTCATTCGTACGATCCATTCTAATTCATTCGCACGATCCATTCTAATTCATTGATAGGATCCATTCTAATTCATTCATACGATCTATTCTAATTCTTTCGCACGAATGTATCCATTCTAATTCATTCGCACGAATGTATCCATTCTAATTCATTCGTACGATCCATTCTAATTCATTCGTACGATCCATTCTAATTCATTCATACGATCTATTCTAATTCATTCATACAATCCATTCTAATTCTTTCACACGATACATTCTAATTCATTCGTAGGATCCATTCTAATTCATTCGTACAATCTATTCTATTTCATTCGTGCGATCCATTCTTACTCATTCGTATGATCCATTCTAATTCATTCGAACGAATGTATCCATTCTAATTTATTCGTACGATCCATTCTAATTCATTCGTACGATCCATTCTAATTCATTCATACGATCCATTCTAAATCATTCGTCCGATCCATTCTAATTCATTCGCACGAATGTATCCATTCTAATTCATTCGTACGATCCATTCTAATTCATTCGTATGATCCATTCTAATTCATTCGTAAGATCCATTCTAATACATTCGTATGATCCATTCTAATTCATTCGTACGATCCATTCTAATTCATTCGCACGAATGTATCCATTCTAGTTCATTCGTACGATCCATTCTAATTCATTCGTACGATCCATTCTAATTCATTCGCACGATCCATTCTAATTCATTCGTACGATCCATTCTAATTCATTCATACGATCCATTCTAACTCATTCGTACGATCCATTCTAATTCATTCGCACAAATGTATCCATTCTAATTCATTCGTACGATCCATTCTAATTCATTCGCACGATCCATTCTAATTCATTCATATGATCCATTCTAATTCTTTCACACGATCCATTCTAATTCATTCGTACGATCCATTCTAATTCATTCGCACGATCCATTCTAATTCATTCGTACGATCCATTCTAATTCATTCATACGATCCATTCTAATTCATTCGTATGATCCATTCTAATTCATTCGCACAAATGTATCCATTCTAATTCATTCGTACGATCTATTCTAATTCATTCGCACGATCTGTTCTTATTCATTCGCACAATCCATTCTAATTCATTCGCACGAAAGTATCCATTCTAATTCATTCGTACGATCCATTCTATATCATTCGTACGATCCATTCTAATTAATTCGTATGATCCATTCTTATTCATTCGTACGATCCATTCTAATTCATTCATACAATCCATTCTAATTCATTCGTACGATCCATTCTAATTCACTCATACGATCCATTCTAATACATTCATACGATCCATTCTAATTCATTTGCACGAATATATCCATTCCAATTCATTCGTACGATCCATTCTAATTCCTTCGTACGATCCATTCTAATTCATTCGTACGATCTATTCTAATTCATTCGTACGATCCATTCTAATTCATTTGTACGATCCATTCTAATTCCTGCGTACGATCCATTCTAATTCATTCTTACGATCCATTCTAATTCATTCGTACAATCTATTCTAATTCATTCGTACGAATGGATAAATTCGTGTGAATGAATTAGAATGGATCGTACGAATGAGTAAGAATGGATCGTACAAATGAATTAGAATGGATCGTACGAATGAATTAGAATAGATCGTACGAATGAATTAGAATTGATCGTACGAAGGAATTAGAATGGATCGTACGAATGAATTAGAATGGATATATTCGTACGATCCATTCTAATTCATTCGCACAAATGTATCCATTCTAATTCATTCGTACGATCCATTCTAATTTATTCGTACGATCCATGCTAATTCATTCGTTCGATCAATTCTAATTCATTAGCACGATCCATTCTAATTCATTCGTACGATCTATTCTAATTCATTCGCACGATCCATTCTAATTCATTCATAGGATCCATTCTAATTCATTCGTACGATCTATTCTAATTCTTTTGCACGAATGTATCCATTCTAATTCATTCGCATGAATGTATCCATTCTAATTCATTCGTACGATCCATTCTAATTCATTCGTACGATCCATTCTAATTCATTCATACGATCTATTCTAATTCATTCATACAATCCATTCTAATTCTTTCACACGATCCATTCTAATTCATTCGTACGATCCATTCTAATTCATTCGCACAATCCATTCTATTTCATTCGTACGATCCATTCTTACTCATTAGTACGATCCATTCTAATTCATTCGCACGAATGTATCCATTCTAATTCATTCATACGAATCCATTCTAATTCATTCGTACAATCCATTCTATTTCATTCGTACGATCGATTCTTACTCATTCGTATGATCCATTCTAATTCATTCGCACGAATGTATCCATTTTAAATCATTCGTACGATCCATTCTAATTCATTCGTACTATCCATTCTAAATCATTCGTACAATCCATTCTATTTCATTCATACGATCAATTCAAATTCATTAGCACGATCCATTCTAATTCATTCGTACGATCCATTCAAATTCATTCGCACGATCCATTCTAATTCATTCGTACAATCCATTCTATTTCATTCGTACGATCCATTCTTACTCATTCGTATGATCCATTCTAATTCATTCGCACGAATGTATCCATTCTAATCCATTCGTACGATCCATTCTAGTCCATTCGTACGATCCATTCTAATTCATTCGCATGAATGTAACCATTCTAATTCATTCATTTGATCCATTCTAATTTATTCGTACGATCCATTCTAATTCATTCGTCTGATCCATTCTAATTCATTCGCACGAATGTATCCATTCTAAACCATTCATACGATCCATTCTAATTCATTCGTACGATGCATTCTAATTCATTCGTACGATCCATTCTAATTCATTCATTTGATCCATTCTAATTCATTCGTACGATCCATTCTAATTCATTCGTACGAATGAATTAGAATGGATACATTCGTGCGAATGAATTAGAATGGATCGTACCAATGAGTAAGAATGGATCGTACGAATGAAATAGAATGGATTGTGCGAATGAATTAGAATGGATCGTACGAATGAATTAGAATGGATCGTGTGAAAGAATTAGAATGGATTGTATGAATGAATTAGAATAGATCGTATGAATGAATTAGAATGGATCGTATGGGTGAATTAGAATGGATACGAAGGAATTAGAATGGATCATACGAAGGAATTAGAATGGATCATACGAATGAAATAGAATGGATCGTACGAAGGAATTAGAATGGATCGTACGAAGGAATTAGAATGGATCGTACGAAGGAATTATAATGGATCGTACGAATGAATTAGAATGGATATATTCGTGCAAATGAATTAGAATGGATCGTATGATTGAATTAGAATGGATCATTCGTATGATCCATTCTAACTCATTCGGTGGATCCATTCTAATTAATTCGTACGATCCATTCTAATTCATTCCCACGATCCATTCTAATTTATTCGTACGATCCATTCTAATTCATTCGTACGATCTATTCTAATTCATTCGCACGAATGTAACCATTCTAATTCATTCATACGATCCATTCTAATTCATTCGTACGATCCATTCTAATTCACTAATACGATCCATTCTAATACATTCATACGATCCATTCTAATTCATTTGCATGAATATATCCATTCTAATTCATTCGTACGATCCATTCTAATTCATTCGTAAGATCCATTCTAATTCATTCGTACGATCCATTCTAATTCATTCGTACGATCCATTCTAATTCCTTCGTACGAATGAATTAGAATGGATACATTTGTGCGAATGAATTAGAATGGATCGTACGAATGAATTAGAATGGATCGTATGAATGAATTAGAATGGATCGTACGAAGGAATTAGAATGGATCGTACGAAGGAATTAGAATGGATCATACGAATAAATTAGAATGGATACATTCGTCCGAATGAATTAGAATGGATCATACGAATGAGTAAGAATCGATCGTACGAATGAAATAGAATAGATTGTACGAATGAATTAGAATAGATCCTACGAATGAATTAGAATGGATCGTGTGAAAGAATTAGAATGGATTGTATGAATGAATTAGAATGGATCGTATGAATGAATTAGAATGGATCGTGCGAATGAATTCGAATGGATCGTACGAATTCATTCTATTTCATTCATACAATCCATTCTAATTCTTTCACACGATCCATTCTAATTCATTCGTACGTTCCATTCTAATTCATTAGCACGATCCATGCTCATTGATTCGTTCGATCAATTCTAATTCATTAGCACGATCCATTCTAATTCATTCGTACGATCCATTCTAATTCATTCGCACGATCCATTCTAATTCATTCATAGGATCCATTCTAATTCATTCATACGATCAATTCTAATTCTTTCGCACGAATGTATCCATTCTAATTCATTCGCACGAATGTACCCATTCTAATTCATTCGTACGATCCATTCTAATTCATTCGTACGATCCATTCTAATTCATTCATACGATCTATTCTAATTCATTCGTACAATCCATTCTAATTCTTTCACACGATCCATTCTAATTCATTCGTACGATCCATTCTAATTCATTCGCACAATCCATTCTATTTCATTCGTACGATCCATTCTTACTCATTTGTATGATCCATTCAAATTCATTCGCACGATCCATTCTAATTCATTCGTACGATCCATTCTAATTCATTCATACAATCCAATCTAATTCATTCGTACGATCCATTCTAATTCCTTCGTACGATCCATTCTAATTCATTCGTACGATCCATTCTAATTCATTCGTACAATCTATTCTAATTCATTCGTACGAATGGATACCTTCGTGTGAATGAATTAGGATGGATTGTACGAATGAGTAAGAATGGATCGTACGAATGAAATAGAATAGATTGTACGAATGAATTAGAATGGATCGTACGAATGAATTAGAATGGATCATATTAATGAATTAGAATGGATCGTACGAATGAATTAGAATGGATACATTCGTGCGAATGAATTAGAATGGATCGTGCATGAATGTATCCATTCTAATTCATTCGTACGATCCATTCTAATTCATTAATATGATCCATTCTAATTCATTCGTACGATCCATTCTAATTCATATGCACAAAGGTATCCATTCTAATCCATTAGTAGGATCCATTCTAATCCATTCGTACGATCCATTCTAATTCATTCGTACGATCCATTCTAATTCATTCGCTCGAATGTATCCATTCTAATCCATTCGTACGATCCATTCTAATCCATTCATACGATCCATTCTAATTCATTCGCATGAATGTAACCATTCTAATTCATTCATTTGATCCATTCTAATTCATTCGTACGATCCATTCTAATTCATTCATCCGATCCATTCTAATTCATTCGCACGAATGTATCCATTCTAATTCATTCGTACGATCCATTCTAATTCATTCGTAAGATCCATTCTAATTCATTCATACGATCCATTCTAATTCATTCGTACGATCCATTCTAATTCATTCGCACGAATGTATCCAGTCTAGTTTATTCGTACGATCCATTCTAATTCATTCGTACGATCCATTCCAATTCATTCGCACGATCCATTCTAATTCATTCGTACGATCAATTCCAATTCATTCGCACGAATGTATCCATTCTAATTCATTCGTACGATCCATTCTAATTCATTCGTACGATCCATTCTATTTCATTCGTACGATCCATTCTTACTCATTCGTATGATCCCTTCTAATTCATTTGGACGAATGTATCCATTCTAATTTATTCGTACGATCCATTCTAATTCATTCGTACGATCCATTCTAATTCATTCGTACGATCCATTCTAATTCATTCATCCGATCCATTCTAATTTATTCGCATGAATGTATCCATTCTAATTCATTCGTATGATCCATTCTAATTCATTCGTACGATCCATTCTAATTCATTCGTAAGATCCATTCTAATTCATTCGTACGATCCATTCTAATTCATTCGCACAAATGTATCCATTCTAGTTCATTCGCACGAATGTATCCATTCTAGTTCATTCGTACGATCCATTCTAATTCATTCGTACGATCCATTCTAATTCATTCGCACGATCCATTCTAATTCATTCGTACGATCAATTCTAATTTATTCGCACTAATGTATCTATTCTAATTAATTCGTACGATCCATTCTAATTCATTCGTACGATCCATTCTAATTCATTCACACGATCCATTCTAATTCATTCGTAGGATCCATTCTAATTCATTCGTACAATCTATTCTATTTCATTCGTACGATCCATTCTTACTCATTCGTATGATCCATTCTAATTCATTCGCACGAATATATCCATTCTAATTCATTCGTACGAATCCATTCTAATTCATTCGTACAATCCATTCTATTTCATTCGTACGATCCATTCTTACTCATTCGTACGATCCATTCTAATTCATTCGTAAGATCCATTCTAATTCATTCGTATGATCCATTCTAATTCATTCGCACGATCCATTCTAATTCATTTATACAATCCATTCTAATTCATTCCGTACGATCCATTCTAATTCATTCGCTCGAATGTATCCATTCTAATCCATTCGTACGATCCATTCTAATCCATTCGTACGATCCATTCTAATTCATTCGCATGAATGTAACCATTCTAATTCATTCATTTGATCCATTCTAATTCATTCGTACGATCCATTCTAATTCATTAGCAAGATCCATGCTAATTCATTCGTTCGATCAATTCTAATTCATTAGCACGATCCATTCTAATTCATTCGTACGATCCATTTTAATTCATTCGCACGATCCATTCTAATTCATTCATAGGATCCATTCTAATTCATTCATACGATCTATTCTAATTCTTTCGCACGAATGTATCCATTCTAATTCATTCGTACGATCAGTTCTAATTCATTTACAAAATCTATTCTAGTTCATTTATACGGTCCATTCTAATTCTTTCACACGATCCATTCTAATTCATTCATAGGATCCATTCTAATTCATTCGTACAATCTATTCTATTTCATTCGTACGATCCATTCTTACTCATTCGTATGATCCATTCTAATTCATTCGGACGAATGTATCCATTCTAATTTATTTGTACGATCCATTCTAATTCATTCGTACGATCCATTCTAATTCATTCGTACGATCCATTCTAATTCATTCGTCCGATCCATTCTAATTCATTCGCACGAATGTATCCATTCTAATTCATTCGTAGGATCCATTCTAATTCATTCGTACGATCCATTCTAATTCATTCGTAAGATCCATTCTAATTCATTCGTACGATCCATTCTAATTCATTCGTACGATCCATTCTAATTCATTCGCACGAATGTATCCATTCTAGTTCATTCGTACGATCCATTCTAATTCATTCGTACGATCCATTCTAATTCATTCGCACGATCCATTCTAATTCATTCGTACGATCCATTCTAATTCATTCGCACGAATGTATCCATTCTAATTCATTCGTACATACGATCCATTCTAATTCATTCGCACGAATGTATCCATTCTAATTCATTTGTATAATCCATTCTATTTCATTCGTACGATCCATTCTTACTCATTCGTATGATCCATCTAATTCATTCGCTCGAATGTATCCATTCTAATTCATTCGTACGATCCATTCTAATTCATTCGCACGATCCATTCTAATTCATTCATACGATCCATTCTAATTCATTCATACAATCCATTCTAATTCCTTCACACGATCCATTCTAATTCATTCGTAGGATCCATTCTAATTCATTCGTACAATCTATTTTATTTCATTCGTACGATCCATTCGTACTCATTCGTATGATCCATTCTAATTCATTCGGACGAATGTATCCATTCTAATTTATTCGTACGATCCATTCTAATTCACTCGTACGATCCATTTTAATTCATTCGTACGATCCATTCTAATTCATTGGTCCGATCCATTCTAATTCATTCGCACGAATGTATCCATTCTAATTCATTCGTACGGTCCATTCTAATTCATTCGTACAATCCATTCTATTTCATTCGTACGATCCATTCTTACTCATTCGTATGATCCATTCTAATTCATTCGGACAAATGTATCCATTCTAATTTATTCGTACGATCTATTCTAATTCATTCGTACGATCCATTCTAATTCATTCATACAATCCATTCTAATTCTTTCATACAATCCATTCTTATTCTTTCGTGCGAATGAATTAGAATGGATACCTTTGTGCATATGAATTAGAATGGATCGTACGAATGAATTAGAATGGATCACATTAATGAATTAGAATGGATCGTACGAATGAATTAGAATGGATACATTCGTGCGAATGAATTAGAATGGATCGTACGAATCAATTAGACTGGATCGTGCGAATGAATAAGAATAGATCATACGAATGAATTAGAATGGATCGTACGAATTAATTAGAATGGATAGATTCGTGCAAATGAATTAGAATGGATTGTATGAATGAATTAGAATGGATCGTACGAATGAATTAGAATGGATCATACGAATTAATTAGAATGGATCGTACGAATGAATTAGAATGGATCGTACGAATGAATTAGAATGGATCGTGCGAATGAATTAGAATGGATCGTACGAATGAATTAGAATGGATACATTTGTGCGAATGAATTAGAATGGATAGTACAAATGAATTAGAATGGATCGTATGAATGAATTAGAATGGATCGTACGAATGAATTAGAATGGATCGTGCGAATGAATTAGAATGGATCGTACGAATGAATTAGAATGGATCGTGTGAATGAATTAGAATGGATCGTGCGAATCAATTAGAATGGATCATACGAATGAATTAGAATGGATACATTTGTGCAAATGAATTAGAATGGATCGTACGAATGAATTAGAATGCATCGTATGAATGAATTAGAATGGATCGTACGAATGAATTAGAATGGATCGTGTGAATGAATTAGAATGGATCGTATGAATGAATTAGAATGGATCGTACGAATGAACTAGAATGGATTCATTCGTGCGAATGAATTAGAATGGATCGTACTAATGAATTAGAATGGATCGTACGAATGAATTAGAATGGATCTTACGAATGAATTAGAATGGATCGTACGAATGAATTAGAATGGATCGTACGAATGAATTAGAATGGATCGTACGAATGAATTAGAATGGATACATTCGTGCGAATGAATTAGAATGGATACATTCGTGCGAAAGAATTAGAATAGATCGTATGAATGAATTAGAATGGATCCTATGAATGAATTAGAATGGATCGTGCGAATGAATTAGAATGGATCGTACGAATGAATTAGAATAGATCGTACGAATGAATTAGAATGGATCGTACGAAGGAATTAGAATAGATCGTACGAATGAATTAGAATGGATATATTCGTGCAAATGAATTAGAATGGATCGTGCGAATGAATTAGAATGGATCGTACGAATGAATTAGAATGGATCGTATGAATGAATTAGAATGGATCTTACGAATGAATTAGAATGGATCAAATGAATGAATTAAAATGGTTACATTAATGCGAATGAATTAGAATGGATCGTACGAATGAATTAGAATGGATCGTATGAATGAATTAGAATGGATCGTACGTATGAATTAGAATGGATCAAATGAATGAATTAGAATGGTTACATTCATCCGAATGACTTAGAATGGATCGTACGAATCGATTAGAATGGATCGTACGAATGGATTAGAATGGATACATTCGAGCGTACGATCCATTCTAATTCATTCGTCCGATCCATTCTAATTCATTCGCACGAATGTATCCATTCTAATTCATTCGTACGATCCATTCTAATTCATTCGTACGATCTATTCTAATTCATTCGTAAGATCCAATCTAATTCATTCGTACGATCCATTCTAATTCATTCGTATGATCCATTCTAATTCATTCGCACGAATATATCCATTCTAGTTCATTCGTACGATCCATTCTAATTTATTCGTACGATCCATTCTAATTCATTCGCACGATCCATTCTAATTCATTCGTACGATCCATTCTAATTCATTCATACAATCCATTCTAATTCATTCGTACGATCAATTCTAATTCATTCGCACAAATGTATCCATTCTAATTCATTCGTTCGATCCATTCTAATTCATTCGTACGATCCATTCTAATTCATTCGCACGATCTGTTCTTATTCATTCGCACAATCCATTCTAATTCATTCGCACGAATGTATCCATTCTAATTCATTCGTACGATCCATTCTAATTCATTCGTACGATCCATTCTAATTCATTCGTATGATCCATTCTAATTAATTCGTATGATCCATTCTAATTCATTCATACGATCCATTCTAATTCATTCATACAATCCATTCTAATTCATTCGCACGAATGTATCCATTCTAATTAATTCGTACGATCCATTCTAATTCATTTGTATGATCTATTCTTATTCATTCGCACGATCCAGTCTAATTGATTCGCACGATCCATTCTAATTCATTCGCACGATCCATTCTAATTCATTCGTACGATCCATTCTAATTCATTCGTACGATCCATTCTAATTCATTCGTATGATCCATTCTCATTAATTCGTACGATCCATTCTAATTCATTCGCACGAATGTATCCATTCTAATTAATACGTACAATCCATTCTATTTCATTCGTACGATCCATTCTTACTCATTCGTATGATCCACTCTAATACATTCGTACGATTCATGCTAATTCATTCGCACGATCCATTCTAATTCATTCGTACGATCCATTCTTATTCATTCATACGATCCATTCTAATTCATTCGCACAATCCATTCTAATTCATTTGTAAGATCCATTCTAATTCATTCGTACAATCCATTCTAATTCATTCATACAATCCATTCTAATTCTTTCACACGATCCATTCTAATTCATTCGTACGATCCATTCTAAATCATTCGTGCAATCCATTCTATTTCATTCGTACGATCAATTCTAATTCATTAGAATGGATCGTACGAATGAATTAGAATAGATCATATTAATGAATTAGAATGGATCTTACGAATGAATTAGAATGGATCGTACGAACGAATTAGAATAGATCGTACGAAGGAATTATAATGGATCGTACGAATGATTTAGAATGGATATATTCGTGCAAATGAATTAGAATGGATCGTATGAATGAATTAGAATGGATCGTACGAATGAATTAGAATGGATATATTCGTGCAAATGAATTAGAATGGATCGTATGAATGTATTTGAATGGATCGTATGAGTGAATTAGAATGGATCGTACGAATGAATTAGAATGGATCGTACGAATGAATTAGAATGGATCGTACGAATGAATTTGAATGGATACATTTGTGCGAATGAATCTAAATGGATTGTATGAATGAATTACAATGGATCGTACGAATGAATTAGAATGGATCGTACGAATGAATTAGAATGGATCATACGAATGAATTAGAATGAGTCGTATGAATGAATTATAATGGTTACATTCGTGCGAATGAATTAGAATAGATCGTACGAATGAATTAGAATGGATCGTACGAATAAATTAGAATGGATCGTGGGAATGAATTAGAATGGATCGTATAAATGAATTAGAATGGATCCACCGAATGAGTTAGAATGGATCATACGAATGAATTAGAATGGATTGTACGAATGAATTTGAATGGATTGTGCGAATGAATTAGAATGGATCGTATGAATGAATAAGAATGGATCGTACGAATGAATTAGAATGGATCGTGCGAATGAATTAGCATGAATCGTACGAATGTATTGGAATGGATCGTACGAATGAATTAGAATGAATCGTACGATCCATTCTAATTCAATCGTCCGATCCATTCTAATTCATTCGCATGAATGTATCCATTCTAATTCATTCGTACAATCCATTCTATTTCATTCGTACGATCCATTCTTACTCATTCGTATGATCCATTCTAATTCATTCGTATGATCCATTCTAATTCAGTCGTACGATCCATTCTAATTCATTCGTACAATCCATTCTAATTCATTCGCACGATCCATTCTAATTCATTCATACGATCCATTCTAATTCATTCATACGATCCATTCTAATTCATTCCTACAATCCATTCTAATTCATTCGCCCGATCCATTCTAATTCATTCATACGATCCAATCTATTCGAATGGATCATACGATCCATTTGAATTCATTCGCACGATCCATTCTAATTCATTCATACGATCCATTCTAATTCATTCATACAATGCATTCTAATTCTTTCGCACGATCCATTCTAATTCATTCATACGATCCATTCTAATTCATTCGTACGATCCATTCTAATTCACTCATACGATCCATTCTAATTCATTCGTACGATCCATTCTAATTCATTTGTCCGATCAATTCTAATTCATTCGGTCGAATGTATCCATTCTAATTCATTCGTACGATCCATTCTAATTCATTCATACGATCCATTCTAATTCATTCGTAAGATCCATTCTAATTCATTCGTACGATCCATTCTAATTCATTCGTACGATCCATTCTAATTTATTCGCACGAATGTATCCATTCTAGTTCATTCGTACGATCCATTCTAATTCATTCGTACGATCCATTCTAATTCATTCATACGATCTATTCTAATTCATTCATACAATCCATTCTAATTCGTTCACACGATCCATTCTAATTCATTCGTACGATCCATTCTAATTCATTCGCACAATCCATTCTAATTCATTCGTATGATTCATTCTAATTCCTTCGTACGATCCATTCTAATTCATTCGTACGATCTATTCTAATTCATTCGTACGATCCATTCTAATTCATTCGTACGATCCATTCTAATTCCTTCGTACGATCCATTCTAATTCAAATTCTATTCTAATTAATTCATACAATCCATTCTAATTCATTCGCACGAATGTATCCGCGCCTCCACCACCTCCTCGCCCGGACGCCGGCCCAGGTCAGCCACCTGCCCCATTTCCCATTGTTCGCCACAAGATTCAAATGTATCGTATGAATGAATTAGAATGGATCGTACGAATGAATTAGAATGGATACATTCGTGCGAATGAATGAGAATGGATACATTCGTGCGAATGAATTATAATGGATACATTCGTGTGAAAGAATTAGAATAGATCGTATGAATGAATTAGAATGGATCCTATGAATGAATTAGAATGGATCATGCGAATGAATTAGAATGGATCGTACGGATGAATTAGAATGGATCGTGCTAATGAATTAGAATTGATCGAACGAATGAATTAGCATGGATCGTGCTAATGAATTAGAATGGAACGTACGAATGAATTAGAATGGATCGTGTGAAAGAATTAGAATGGATTGTATGAATGAATAAGAATGAATTCGTACGATCCATTCGAATTCATTCGCACGATCCATTCTAATTCATTCATACGATCCATTCTAATTCATTCGTACGATCCATTCTAATTCAATCGCACAAATGTATCCATTCTAGTTCATTCGTACGATCCATTCTAAATCATTCGCACGATCCATTCTAATTGATTCGTACGATCCATTCTAATTCATTAGCACGATCCATGCTAATTCATTCGTTCGATCAATTCTAATTCATTAGCATGATCCATTCTAATTCATTCCTACGATCCATTCTAATTCATTCGCACAAATGTATCCATTCTAATTCATTCGTACGATCCATTCTAATTCATTCGCACGATCCATTCTAATTCATTCGTACGATCCATTCTAATTCTTTCACACGATCCATTCTAATTCATTCGTACGATCCATTCTAATTCATTCGCACGATCCATTCTAATTCATTGATAGGATCCATTCTAATTCATTCATACTATCTATTCTAATTCTTTCGCACGAATGTATCCATTCTAATTCATTCGCATGAATGTATCCATTCTAATTCATTCGTACGATCCATTCTAATTCATTCGTACGATCCATTCTAATTCATTCGTACGATCCATTCTAATTCATTCATACAATCCATTCTAATTCTTTCACACGATCCATTCTAATTCATTCGTAGGATCCATTCTAATTCATTCGTACAATCTATTCTATTTCATTCGTACGATCCTTTCTTACTCATTCGTATGATCCATTCTAATTCATTCGGACGAATGTATCCATTCTAATTCATTCGTACGATCCATTCTAATTCATTCGTACGATCCATTCTAATTCATTCGTCCGATCCATTCTAATTCATTCGCACGAATGTATCCATTCTAATTCATTCGTACGATCCATTCTAATTCATTCGTATGATCCATTCTAATTCATTCGTAAGATCCATTCTAATACATTCGTACGATCCATTCTAATTCATTCGTACGATCCATTCTAATTCATTCGCACGAATGTATCCATTCTAGTTCATTCGTACGATCCATTCTAATTCATTCGTACGATCCATTCTAATTCATTCGCACGATCCATTCTAATTCATTCGTACAATCCATTCTAATTCATTCATACGATCCATTCTAATTCATTCGTACGATCCATTCTAATTCATTCGCACAAATGTATCCATTCTAATTCATTCGTACGATCCATTCTAATTCATTCGCACGATCCATTCTAATTCATTCATACGATCCATTCTAATTCTTTCACACGATCCATTCTAATTCATTCCACGATCCATTCTAATTCATTCGTACGATCCATTCTAATTCATTCATACGATCCATTCTAATTCATTCGTACGATCCATTCTAATTCATTCGCACAAATGTATCCATTCTAATTCATTTGTACGATCTATTCTAATTCATTCGCACGATCCATTCTAATTCATTCGTACGATCCATTCTAATTCATTCGCACGATCTGTTCTTATTCATTCGCACTATCCATTCTAATTCATTCGCACGAATGTATCCATTCTAATTCATTCCTACGATCCATTCTATATCATTCGTACGATCCATTCTAATTAATTCGTATGATCCATTCTTATTCATTTGTACGATCCATTCTAATTCATTCATACAATCCATTCTAATTCATTTGTACGATCCATTCTAATTCACTCATACGATCCATTCTAATACATTCATACGATCCATTCTAATTCATTTGCACGAATATATCCATTCTAATTCATTCGTACGATCCATTCTAATTCATTCGTACGATCTATTCTAATTCATTCGTACGATCCATTCTAATTCATTCGTACGATCCATTCTAATTCATTTGTACGATCCATTCTAATTCCTTCGTACGATCCATTCTAATTCATTCGTACGATCCATTCTAATTCATTCGTACAATCTATTCTAATTCATTCGTACGAATGGATACATTCGTGTGAATGAATTAGAATGGATCGTACGAATGAGTAAGAATGGATCGTACAAATGAATTAGAATGGATCGTACGAATGAATTAGAATAGATCGTACAAATGAATTAGAATGGATCGTACAAAGGAATTAGAATGGATCGTACGAATGAATTAGAATGGATATATTCGTACGATCCATTCTAATTCATTCGCACAAATGTATCCATTCTAATTCATTCGTACGATCCATTCTAATTCATTCGCACGATCCATGCTAATTCATTCGTTCGATCAATTCTAATTCATTAGCACGATCCATTCTAATTCATTCGTACGATCCATTCTAATTCATTCGCACGATCCATTCTAATTCATTCATAGGATCCATTCTAATTCATTCGTATGATCTATTCTAATTCTTTTGCACGAATGTATCCATTCTAATTCATTCGCACGAATATATCCATTCTAATTCATTCGTACGATCCATTCTAATTCTTTCGTACGATCCATTCTAATTCATTCATACGATCTATTCTAATTCATTCATAGAATCCATTCTAATTCTTTCACACGATCCATTCTAATTCATTCGTACGATCCATTCTAATTCATTCGCACAATCCATTCTATTTCATTCGTACGATCCATTCTTACTCATTAGTACGATCCATTCTAATTCATTCGCACGAATGTATCCATTTTAATTCATTCATACGAATCCATTCTATTTCATTCATACAATCCATTCTATTTCATTCGTACGATCCATTCTTACTCATTCGTATGATCCATTCTAATTCATTCGCACGAATGTATCCATTCTGAATCATTCGTACGATCCATTCTAATTCATTCGTACTATCCATTCTAAATCATTCGTACAATCCATTCTATTTCATTCGTACGATCAATTCAAATTCATTAGCACGATCCATTCTAATTCATTCGTACGATCCATTCAAATTCATTCGCACGATCCATTCTAATTCATTCGTACAATCCATTCTATTTCATTCGTACGATCCATTCTTACTCATTCGTATGATCCATTCTAATTCTTTCGCACGAATGTATCCATTCTAATCCATTCGTACGATCCATTCCAATCCATTCGTACGATCCATTCTAATTCATTCGCATGAATGTAACCATTCTAATTCATTCATTTAATCCATTCTAATTTATTCGTACGATCCATTCTAATTCATTCGTCCGATCCATTCTAATTCATTCGCACAAATGTATCCATTCTAAACCATTCATACGATCCATTCTAATTTATTCGTACGATCCATTCTAATTCATTCGTAAGATCCATTCTAATTCATTTGTACGATCCATTCTAATTCATTCGCACGAATGTATCCATTCTAGTTCATTCGTACGATCCATTCTAATTCATTCGTACGATCCATTCTAATTCATTCGCACGATCCATTCTAATTCATTCGCACGATCCATTCTAATTCATTCGTACGAATGAATTAGAATGGATACATTCGTGCGAATGAATTAGAATGGATCGTACCAATGAGTAAGAATGGATCGTACGAATGAAATAGAATGGATTGTGCGAATGAATTAGAATGGATCGTACGAATGAATTAGAATGGATCGTGTGAAAGAATTAGAATGGATTGTATGAATGAATTAGAATAGATCGTATGAATGAATTAGAATGGATCGTATGGGTGAATTAGAATGGATACGAAGGAATTAGAATGGATCGTACGAAGGAATTAGAATGGATCATACGAATGAAATAGAATGGATCGTACGAAGGAATTAGAATGGATCGTACGAAGGAATTAGAATGGATCGTACGAAGGAATTATAATGGATCGTACGAATGAATTAGAATGGATATATTCGTGCAAATGAATTAGAATGGATCGTATGAATGAATTAGAATGGATCATTCGTATGATCCATTCTAACTCATTCGGTGGATCCATTCTAATTAATTCGTACGATCCATTCTAATTCATTCCCACGATCCATTCTAATTTATTCGTACGATCCATTCTAATTCATTCGTACGATCTATTCTAATTCATTCGCACGAATGTAACCATTCTAATTCATTCATACGATCCATTCTAATTCATTCGTACGATCCATTCTAATTCACTCATACGATCCATTCTAATACATTCATACGATCCATTCTAATTCATTTGCATGAATATATCCATTCTAATTCATTCGTACGATCCATTCTAATTCATTCGTTCGATCCATTCTAATTCATTCGTAAGATCCATTCTAATTCATTCGTACGATCCATTCTAATTCATTCGTACGATCCATTCTAATTCCTTCGTACGAATGAATTACAATGGATACATTTGTGCGAATGAATTAGAATGGATCGTACGAATGAATTAGAATGGATCGTATGAATGAATTAGAATGGATCGTACGAATGAATTAGAATGGATCGTACGAAGGAATTAGAATGGATCGTACGAATGAATTAGAATGGATCATACGAATAAATTAGAATGGATACATTCGTCCGAATGAATTAGAATGGATCATACGAATGAGTAAGAATGGATCGTACGAATGAAATAGAATAGATTTTACGAATGAATTAGAATAGATCCTACGAATGAATTAGAATGGATCGTGTGAAAGAATTAGAATGGATTGTATGAATGAATTAGAATGGATCGTATGAATGAATTAGAATGGATCGTGCGAATGAATTCGAATGGATCGTACGAATTAATTCTAATTCATTCATACAATCCATTCTAATTCTTTCACACGATCCATTCTAATACATTCGTACGTTCCATTCTAATTCATTAGCACGATCCATGCTAATTCATTCGTTCGATCAATTCTAATTCATTAGCACGATCCATTCTAATTCATTCGTACGATCCATTCTAATTCATTCGCACGATCCATTCTAATTCATTCATAGGATCCATTCTAATTCATTCATACGATCAATTCTAATTCTTTCGCACGAATGTATCCATTCTAATTCATTCGCACGAATGTATCCATTCTAATTCATTCGTACGATCCATTCTAATTCATTCGTACGATCCATTCTAATTCATTCATACGATCTATTCTAATTCATTCATACAATCCATTCTAATTCTTTCACACGATCCATTCTAATTCATTCGTACGATCCATTCTAATTCATTCGCACAATCCATTCTATTTCATTCGTACGATCCATTCTTACTCATTCGTATGATCCATTCTAATTCATTCGCACGATCCATTCTAATTCATTCGTACGATCCATTCTAATTCATTCATACAATCCATTCTAATTCATTCGTACAATCCATTCTAATTCCTTCGTACGATCCATTCTAATTCATTCGTACGATCTATTCTAATTCATTCGTACAATCTATTCTAATTCATTCATACAATCCATTCTAATTCATTCGCACGATCCATTCTAATTCATTCATACGATCCATTCTATTCGAATGGATCATGCGATCCATTCGAATTCATTCGCACGATCCATTCTAATTCATTCATATGATCCATTCTAATTCATTCGTCCGATCCATTCTAATTCATTCGCACGAATGTATCCATTCTAATTCATTCGTACGATCCATTCTAATTCATTTGTAAGATCCATTCTAATTCATTCGTACGATCCATTCTAATTCATTCGTACGATCCATTCTAATTCATTCGCACGAATGTATCCATTCTAATTCATTCATACGATCCATTCTACTTCATTCGTACTATCCGTTCTAATTCACTCATACGTTCCATTCTAATTCATTCGCACGATCCATTTTAATTCATTCGTACGATCCATTCTAATTCATTCGTACGATCTAATTCGTATGATCCATTCTAATTCATTCGTACGATCCATTCTAATTCATTCATACAATCCATTCTAATTCATTCGCACGAATGTATCCATTCTAATTAATTCGTACGATCCATTCTAATTCATTTGTATGATCTATTCTTATTCATTCGCACGATCCAGTCTAATTGATTCGCACGATCCATTCTAATTCATTCGCACGAATGTATCCATTCTAATTCATTCGTACGATCCATTCTAATTCATTAATATGATCCATTCAAATTCATTCGTACGATCCATTCTAATTCATATGCACAAAGGTATTCATTCTAATTCATTCGCACGAAAGAATTAGAATGGATTGTATGAAAGAATTAGAACGGATCGTGCGAATGAATTAGAATGGATCGTACGAAGGAATTAGAATGGATCGTACGAAGGAATTAGAATGGATCGTACGAATGAGTAAGAATGGATCGTACGAATGAATTAGAATGGATCGTACGAATAAATTAGAAAGGATACATTCGTCCGAATGAATTAGAATGGATGATACGAATGAGTAAGAATGGATCGTACGAATGAAATAGAATAGATTGTACGAATGAATTAGAATGGATCGTGCGAATGAATTAGAATGGATCGTACGAATGAATTAGAATGGATCGTACGAATAAATTAGAATGGATCGTGCGAATGAATTAGAATGGATCATATTAATGAATTAGAATGGATCGTACGAATGAATTAGAATGGATACATTCGTGCGAATGAATTAGAATGGATCGTGCGAATCCATTAGACTGGATCGTGCGAATGAATAAGAATGGATCATACGAATGAATTAGAATGGATCGTACGAATTAATTAGAATGGATACATTCGTGCGAATGAATTAGAATGGATTGTATGAATGAATTAGAATGGATCGTACGAATGAATTAGAATGGATCATACGAATTAATTAGAATGGATCATACGAATGAATTAGAATGGATCGTACAAATGAATTAGAATGGATCGTACGAATGAACTAGAATGGATCGTACGAATGAACTAGAATGGATACATTCGTGCGAATGAATTAGAATGGATCGTACGAATGAATTAGAATGGATCGTACGATTCATTCTAATTCATTCGTAAGATCCATTCTAATACATTCGTACGATTCATGCTAATTCATTCGCACGATCCATTCTAATTCATTCGTACGATCCATTCTTACTCATTCATACGATCCATTCTAATTCATTCGCACAATCCATTCTAATTCATTCGTACAATCCATTCTAATTCATTCGTATGATCCATTCTAACTCATTCAGTGGATCCATTCTAATTCATTCGTACTATCCATTCTAATTCATTCCCACGATCCATTCTAATTTATTCGTACGATCCATTCTAATTCATTCGTACGATCTATTCTAATTCATTCGCACGAATGAAACCATTCTAATTCATTCATACGATTCATTCTAATTCATTCGTATGAGCTATTCTAATTCATTCGTACGATCCATTCTAATTCATTCGTACGATCCATTGTAATTCATTCATACAATCTATTTAGATTCATTCGCACAAATGTATCCATTCAAATTCATTCGTACGATCCAGTCTAATTCATTCGTACGATCCATTTTAATTCATTCACACGAATGTATCCATTCTAATTCTTTCGTACGATGCATTCTAATTCATTCGTACGATCCATTCTAATTCATTCGTACGATCCATTCGAATTCATTCGTACGATCCATTCTAATTCATTCGCACAAATGTATCCATTCTAATTCATTCGTACAATCCATTCTATTTCATTCGTACGATCCATTCTTACTCATTCGTATGATCCATTCTAATTCATTCGTAGGATCCATTCTAATTCATTTGTACGATCCATTCTAATTCATTCGTATGATCCATTCTAATTCATTCGTACGATCCATTCTAATTCATTCACACGATCCATTCTAATTCAGTCATATGATCCATTCTAATTCATTCATACAATCCATTCTAATTCTTTCACACGATCCATTCTAATTCATTCGTACGATCCATTCTAATTCATTCGTACAATCCATTCTATTTCATTCGTACGATCCATTCTTACTCATTCGTATGATCCATTCTAATTCATTCGTACGATCCATTCTAATTCATTCGTACGATCCATTCTAATTCATTCGGACGATCCATTCTAATTCATTCGCACGATCCATTCTAATTCATTCATAGGATCCATTCTAATTCATTCATACGATCTATTCTAATTCTTTCGCACGAATGTATCCATTCTAATTCATTCGCACGAATGTATCCATTCTAATTCATTCGTACGATCCATTCTAATTCATTCGTACGATCCATTCTAATTCATTCACACGATCCATTCGAATTCATTCGTACAATCCATTCTATTTCATTCGTACGATCCATTCTTACTCATTCGTATGATCCATTCTAATTCATTCGCACGAATGTATCCATTCTAATCCATTCGTACGATCCATTCTAATCCATTCGTACGATCCATTCTAATTCATTCGCATGAATATTGTTCGGGGGATTTTTTCGCTGGTCCGGGCGGGCTGCCTGCAAGACAGAGAGAAAGCGTTAGAACGGCTGGCTCCCTTCGGAGCGCAGACCCTCCGACGCTCAAGTCAGTCTCGATTGCACAACGGCGAGCTTTAGTGGACGAAAGTGGAAGGGAATAGGGTTTCCCACCTCTACTATGGAGCCTGGGGGTGAGCATTTATAGCAATCGGCGGCCTACCGTGGCCCGACACGTGGAGATTCTTCCAGGGCCTTCTAGACCCCCACGATCCGGCTCGTGTGGGTCTCTGACAGTCCTTGGTACTCACGCCCTGACATTTTGTCGTCAAGCTTGCCAGGCGGTTTGAGTGGGGGAGAGCATCTTTCTTGTCACTGCCAGATGGCTGTTCTGGAATGTTCAAGCCTGAGAGATCTTCGTGCTCTGTGGGCGACCTCTGGTGGGAAGCCAGGGCAAGCTCGCCCTCCATTGCTCTGCCTTCTCTTCCACATCTATCAAGAGTCGGACCTCGCGGGAGCAACCTCTTCGATAAACTGGGGAATTCTGGCGAGCTTGGGCGAGCTCCTGAGCGAGCTTGGACGAGCTCCTTCGCGAGCTTGGGCGAGCTCCTACGTGAGCTAGGGGCGAGCTCCTGCGCGAGCTAGGGGCGTTTGCGATGCCGGTGTCTTCGTTATGCATGACGGTCTAACTCCCGCTACCACTGCAAGCGAGTTCTCGCGCGGGCTTGGCGAGCTCCTGGGTGAGCTTAGGCGAGCTCCTGAGCGAGCTTAGGCGAGCTCCTGGGCGAGCTTGGCGAGCTCCTGAGCGAGCTTGGCGAGCTCCTGAGCGAGCTTAGCGAGCTCCTGAGCGAGCTTAGGCGAGCTCGTAAGAGTGCTATTGGCCTAGGCCCCTTCAGCCCAATGTGGATCTCGCTCCCTGTCAAGGTGATTTGGTGAGCACGGGGGGGGGGGGGGGGGGGGGGGGGGGGGGGGGGGGGCGAACTCCAGGGCAGATTTCTGCTACCCCCAACATTACCCCCTCCTGAGGGAGCGACTAAGGAGACTTTGGCGCTTGCTCAGGAGTCTTATTGCACACGATGGTCGAATGGGGAGTTCTAGTCATTTGCGACCTCCACCCGGTAGGCAACGGGCACCAACCGCGGGTGGTCTGCGCCGAGAGCTTTGACTGTCAGTACTTCACAAACACTGGGCGGGCCGGGAGCGTCAGCCACGAGCAATCTCCTTCCGGTGCGAGCTTGTCACACGCGGTCAGGGTCTACCTCGGGCGAGCTGCGGGCACCTGCCGCGAGCGGTCTGCGCCGAGAGTTTTGACTCCCAGTATTTCACAAACGCTGGGCGCGCCGGGAGCGTCAGCCACGAGCGATCTCCTTCCGATGCGAGCTTGTCACACGCGGTCAGGGTCTGCCTCGGGCGAGCTGCGGGCACCTGCCGTGGGCGGTCTGCGTCGAAAGTTTTGACTCTCAGTATTCCACAAACGATGGGCGAGCCGGGAGCGTCAGCCGCGAGCGATCTCCTTCCGGTGCGAGCTTGTCACACGCGGTCAGGGTCTGCTTCGGGCGAGCTTGGGCACCTGCCGTGGGCGGTCTGCGCCGAGAGCTTTGACTGCCAGTATTTCACAAACGCTGGGCGGGCCACGAGCATCAGCCGCGAGCGATCTCCTTCCGGTGCGAACTTGTCACACGCGGTCAGGGTCTGCCTCGAGCGAGCTGCGGGCACCTGCCGCGAGCGGTCTGCGTCGAGAGTTTTGACTGCCAGTACTCCACAAACACCGGGCGGGCCGCGAGCGTCAGCCGCGAGCGATCTCCTTCCGGTGCGAGCTTGTCACATGCGGTCAGGGTCTGCCTCGGGCGAGCTTGGGCACCAGCCGTGGGCGATCTGCGTCGAGAGTTTTGACTCCCAGTAATTCACAAACGCTGGGCGGGCCGCGAGCATCAGCCACGAGCGATCTCCTTCCGGTGCGAGCTCGTCACACGCGGCCAGGGTCTGCCTCGGGCGAGCTGCGGGCACTAGCCACGGGCGATCTTGTGACCTGGGTATCGCTCCGAATCTCTGACGGTCGCCTCAGATTAAATGCGGCACGAGGCTCGATGCTGATACAATGAATCTCATCATGAGATCCCGATCGGCGCGAGACACGTGTCTCCTCCTCATTCGCTCTTCTTTTGTCAGTAAATGACAGTGTCGGCACCGGCGCAGCCTTTTCCACGCGTGGCCCACGTGGCGCTCGACGATTGGAAAGAAGCGAGCTGTCGCTTCGATTGTCGTCACGTCGCCTCGCCGCGTGCGCTCGGGCATTAACTGCGGCTCGATTCACCTGCCTCTCACCCATCTATAAATATGGGATGGGGGGCGATAATTACCGTCGTGTGAAAACAGCTCTCCCTTCCTTCTTTGCTTTCAGCCCGCCCTGATCACTTCTGCTTCTAGCTCACCCTAGCCTTTCTGCTTTAATGGCCTCCGCTTCCGACGTTGCTGCTGCTGTAGCTGCCGCTGCTGCCGCCCAAGCCTCTGAGCCCGCCGTTGAGAGGGCGGTGGTCTGGCTGCAGAACCCGATCGGGGTGCCCGTCGGGGACAGTATCCGGGCGGCGATCGATCTCCCTCGGGAGATCATCGTCACCGAGATGCCACTCTCGGGGAGGCCGCCCCAGGGCACAGTAGCTTCTGTCGGGCTGCTGTGGTCTGGGCTGCGGTTCCCCCTGAGTCATCTCACCGGGGAGCTCCTGGAGTTGACGGGGCTTTGCCCCGCCCAGCTCTCAGGAAACTCCTGGGGGATACTCTACGGGCTGTCCCAGCTGGAGACCGCCCTGAAGGCGAGGATCCCACTGAGCTACCTGCTCAAAAAGTGGCTCCTCAAGCCTGGTCCGGTCTTTACCACCGTGGGCTGCGGCTACTTCTACCTCGCCGGGCGGCCTGGCGAGGTGCTCCCCTTCTCCGCCATTAAGAACAAGGACCGCCACTGGAAGGACCACCCTTTCGTGGCGGTCGGTAACTGGCGTGGGCGGCACAGCGGAGTCCCGGCTCATCCCGGGGTTCCCCCAACGGCAGTCTTCCGGGAGATGGCCCTCTTCCGGGCGGGGAAGAAGAAGTGCATCGCTCCCGACCGGAAGCGATCTCTGGACGAGGCGTTCCTCCACTACCTCGGAGGGCGGACTCCGGAGAAGATCACTACTCCAGACTTCATCTTCCAACTGAAGGACGGGAAGACCGACGCTATTCTGCTGAAGCAGAAGACCGTCCGGAAGAAGAAGGAGGAGGAGATCGGCGCTATTCCGCCGATGCAGAACGTCCCTCCTCCCTCCAAAGGGGCCAGCAAGGGGGCGGGGAGTTCGGGAGGCAACCCTCGCAAGAAGACGGTCCGGAGGCGGGCTTCGCCCATCCGCCTCAACGACCCCGACACCATGGAGATGCTCCGCCAGGGCGAAGCCTCCGCTCCTGCACCACCTCCTCACCCGGACGCCAGCCCAGGTCAGCCACCTGCCCCACCTCCAATAGTTCGCCGCAAGATTCAAATGGTCGAGCCCGACGACCCAAACATCGACCTTCCGCTAACCATGGCGGAAGTCGAATCCGGGATGGCCCAGATATTAATGGGCTACTTCCCCGGCGATCTGACCGTTCCTCTCCGTGTAGCAGTGCTGACGCCAGAGATGGAGGCCCGCGGGAAGAAGAAGGTAAAGCTCGCGAGGCCCGCGGCTTCGAACGTCCAGACGGAGCAGCGACGGAAAGCGCTGGAGGAGGCGGGCTTGGACTCGGAGCCAAGCTGGACGGACTCCGAGGAGGATGCATCAGGCTCCGAGGTGGAAGAGCCCGCTCCTCAACCTTCCCAAGCGGGGCCTTCCGCTTCCGCCCAAGTGGAGAAGCCCCCGGCTTCCCCAGTTCCCGCACCAGGGGCGGGATCGAGCTGGCAGGAGCTTCCACCTCCCGCCGCCGTGGCAGGGGTCCAGCAGGGCGAGCCCAACGCCACTGCTGCGACCTCCTCGCCGGCGGCAGCTGCGGATTCCGGCCCTCAGGCCTCTCCTTCAACAGAGGGCCAGGAGGGAGCGGGCTCCCAGCAGGGCTTGGGAGACCTGGTCTACAGGTCCCCTAGCTTCGTAGATATTGGCTCTGACTCCGAGTCCTCCAGCTCGGAGCCGGAGGCCAAAGTTGTCAGGGCGGACCCTCCGAGCCCGGCAGCACCCGGAGCGAGCCCGGGGGAGGTACCGGCCCCCACTCCTTCCCCCGGTGTGCCACCTCCTATCGAAACTTCGGGAGGTGCGGGCTCCTCTGCGGAGGAGGGGAGGGCGCCTTATTATGTGCGGCAGCTGCTGGGACGCAACGTCTTCGCCCGAGCCACCTTCGCTTCAATAAGCGAACGCCTGGCCAAGGTATATTTTGCCCTCTCTGACCCTTCTGCCAAAAACGTTGTCTTTCTTTCTAACTTTTTCAGCTTCCTTATGCAGGCGGAGAGACAGAGCCAGGCATTGGCCGCGGAGGTCGCTGAGGCCGGGAAGGCGCTGGTCGCCTTGTTCGACGGTTCCCTTTGGGGGTCTGAGCGCAAGGTGGACGAGCACATCCACGAGCTCCAGCGGGCTTCGCAGGCCGGGGCCCTGAAAGAGACGGAAGAGCTTCGGCAGAGGGTCGCGACCCTGGTGTCGGGCATGGCCGAGCTGAAGGAGGCCCAGCTCAAGACCTCCGACGACCTTCAAAAGGTTGTGGCCGAGCGGGACGAGGCCGCGACCGCTAGAGAGACCGCTAGGAAGGAGGCGGCTCAACTTCAGGGCGAGGTCGCTGCTCTGAAGACAGAAATCGCCGCCCTGAAGGAGACGCACGCCGAAGGCCTTCGGGCTCAACAAGGTCGCCTCCAAGCTCAGCTGGACGATCTCCTCAAGAAGGGCGCCTTGGCCGCTGTGGAAAGGTACAAGACCGAGAGGTCGAAGAAGCGGCGCCGAGGAGACGACAGCGGGGCGGAGCCTAGCAAGCCTTGAACTTGCGGCCTTGTAACTACTCTTGTAATTTCTTGTCAATCAATAAAATTTTTCATCTTTTTGAGCTCGCCTCTGCGTTTCATTCTTTCTCTATGTCGCTCATGAGTCCGCTTTAGGAGTTTCGCAGCGATCTCGAGAGTGATACCCCGGGCGAGGCAGCTAATTCGATTCAACCTTTTTTTATTTTAAAGTATATGCAAACAAAAAACTCAGCATGCTCGCTAAAACCCAATTAGTCTCTGAGCCCGGAAAACGATAATCGAACCAAAAGACTTCAAAAACTTCCCTACACTCAGAGACTTAAAGCATTTTTATTTTAAAAGGAAACTAATAAGTGCTAGCTGCCACCTGCCCGGTTAATTTCCTGTCGATGATCCTGTTCGGCGGGCTCGCCCTTCGAGGGGTATGCCAACGCCAGGATGCTTCCGTTCATGGTAGGTGAACGCGAAGGATCCTGGTTAGGTTTAGAGTCCACTAGGCAGCGGACTTCCCCGGGAATCTCAAGGTCGCCCACTGGCTGCCTCTGAGGATCCCGGTCTTGCTTTAAGTCCGCACAACGGCGGACTGCCCCGGGAATCTCAAGGTCGCCCACGGGCTGCCTCTGAGGATCCCGGTCTTGTTTTAAGTCCGCACAACGGCGGATTGCCCCGAGAAACTCAAGGTCGCCCACTGGCTGCCTCTGAGGATCCTGGTCTTGCTTTAAGTCCACACAACGGCGGACTACACTTTATAGATCATGCGGGCTCTTTCTGCACCGAGCTTCCTAGTTAAATTCTTTGTTAAAGCCTCCATCGTACATTCATAACTTCTTCAGAAGATGATCTACAAAAATTCCCTTAGGCATAAAACTTGCGAAGGTGCAAAGCATTCCAAGGTCGCTCTAACAGGTCGCCTTCAGCGGTCATCAACTGGTAAGCCTCCGAGCCTCGCGCTTCGCGTATTATGTAGGGGCCTTCCCAATTCGCCGTGAGCTTCCCTGCATTAGGCTCCTGCGTGTTTGCGAACACCTTTCTCATTACCAGATCACCAGCCTTGAATGTCCGATGGCGAACTCTTTTGTCATAGGCGCGCTTCATTTCTTGTCTGTATCCGGCGAGGTGTAGATTGGCTCTCGTCTTTCTTCGAGCTGATCGAGGGAGTCAGCGAGCAGAGCGTCATTATCGACCTCCTCCGACGCAATCCTTCTTTCAGTGGGCAGCTCGGCTTCTATTGGCAGTATGGCCTCGCAACCAAAAGTGAGACTGAAAGGGGACTCATTAGTTGAGCGACGTGGAGTAGTGCAATAGGCCCATAAGACTCCATCGAGCTCCTGCTCCCACAATCCTTTTTTCCCTTCCAGCCTTTTCTTGAGGTTGTCTAGGATCACGCGATTCGTTGCTTCGGCCTGCCCGTTGCTTTGAGGGTACCTTGGGGACGAGAACATTAGGTCGACTCCATATTCAACACAAAAGCTTCTGATCAAGCGATTGTCGAACTGGCAACCATTGTCGGTGATAAATACCCGAGGCAGACCGAACCGGCAGAAAATATTCTTCCAAAGGAAGTCCTTCACTTGCTTTTCGCCTATCTTAGCTAGCGGGACCGCTTCCACCCATTTGGTGAAGTAGTCCGTGGCCACTAAGATGAATTTCTTTTGCCGGGCTGATGCGGGGAAAGGTCCCACAATATCTAACCCCCACTGTTGAAACGGCCAGGGGCTCACCAGAGGATGCAGTTCCTCTGCGGGCATATGATTTGTCGTGGCGTGCTTCTGGCATTGGATGCAGCTTTGTGCGATCTTCAAGGCATCTTGCTCCAGAGTGGGCCACCAGTATCCTTGCCTCCGAACTTTCGCAGCTAGAGACCGCGCACCAGCGTGGTTCCCCAGCTCGCCGGAATGAATGCAATTCAGAACTTCTTCGGTCTCCGGGCTCTCGACGCAACGGAGATTTGGCCCGCTAAAGGATCTTCGAAAAAGGCGATCCCAGCGAATGAGGTAGCGCCCAGCGCATTTCTCCACTCGCCGGGCTTCCTCTCTATCCTCTGGAAGCTCGCCCTTCTGGAGAAAACAAAGAATGGGGGCGGTCCACCCACTGGGTGGTACGTCGGTGGAGACTTGGTTAACAGCGGGCTCTATCAGTCGGAGCCGAGACTGGTTTTGGACCTCGATGAGGATCTATCGAGCTTCTGATGATCCCAGTAGTGAGGCAGCGTTTGCCAAGGCATCAGCTCGCCTATTATCGGCTCGAGGGATTTGCTCGAAAGAGATCTTTTCGAACTTTGCGGCCTTGCCCTTTACCAGATCCACATAGCCCGCCATTCGTGCATCCCGGGAGGCGTACTCTCCGTTGATTTGGCAAATAATTAGCTGGGAATCGCTGAAAACCTTCAAGCGTTTGGCGCCTACCTCTTGAGCGAGCTCCAGACCAGCCAGCAACGCCTCATATTCTGCTTCGTTGTTGGTGGCCGCGAAATCCAGCCGGACTGATTTCTCAAGAATTACCGATTGAGCGATCAGTGCAACCCCGATCCCAGCCCCCAAAGCGTTGGAGGATCCATCGACGAATAATTCCCAGCCCGCCTCCTCTGAACGCTTAGTTGGAGGAAGCTCGCCTTGGTTGTCCAAGAACCTCGCCTTCCCAGGGTGTGCCTAAGTTGGCTCATCCTCCTGGTACTGGACCGGTTCTTCTATGGGGAAGTCCGCCAAGAAATCGGCGAGCGCCTGTCCTTTGACAGCAACTCGAGGGACATACTCCAAACCATAGGCGGCGAGCTCGGCGGACCAACGGTAGAGCCTGCCGGCTACCGAGGGTCTGGAGAGCGCGCTCTTTAGAGGGTGCTCCGTGATGACCTTGACAGGGTGCGCCGAGAAGTAAGGGTGGAGCTTTCTCGCGGTAAGGACCAAGGCCAATGCGACCTTCTCGATTGGTCGATACCGGAGCTCGGCGGGAAGCATTGTGTGGCATACAAAGTAAATAGGCCGCTCCACCTTTGCTTTTTCCACAACAAGGACCCCGCTCACCGCATTCTCCGTGACCGCGAGGTATACGCCAAGCTCGGTGCCATATTTTGGTGCTGCTAGGATTGGCGGGCTTGCCAGGTAATCCTTGATCTTTTGAAAGGCGCGCTCGTACTTTTCATCCCAACAAATGCTCGCTCCTTTTCGTAGTAGCTCGAAAAGAGATCGGCAGTTGTCTGAAGATTTGGAGATGAATCGATTGAGCGCGGCGATTCGACCGCTCAACCTCTGGACTACCTGCCGGGTTCTTGGTGCGGGCATCTCGACAAGTGCTCGGATTTGCCCAGGGTCAGCCTCGATCCCCCGGTGGGTGACCAGGTACCCTAGGAATTTCCCAGAAGTCACCCCGAATACGCACTTCGCCGGGTTCAGCCTCATTTGGTACTTTCTCAACACTTCGAAGGTTTCGCGGAGGTCGGCGACATGCCCCTCTCGTTCTCGACTTTTCACCAGGAGGTCGTCTATATAAACTTCGACATTCCTGCTGATCTGACCCTTAAACATCTGAGTGACTAACCTTTGGTAGGTCGCTCCAGCGTTCTTAAGTCCAAAAGGCATCACGCGATAGCAGAATAGCTTCTGGTAGCCCGCCCCAGAATAGAAAGCGGTCTTCTCTTGATCGTCGACGTGTAGAGGTATCTGGTTATACCCTGAATATCCATCCATGCAGGACAGGGCCTGGAACCCGACAGCTGTGTCGACCAGTGCGCCTATTCATGGAAGTGGAAAACCATCCTTCAGGCATGCCTTATTGAGGTCGGAGAAGTCAATGCACACTCTGACCGCCCCGCTCTTCTTGGGCACCGCCACGATGTTGGAGATCCACTCGGGAAAGTGCGCCTCGCGAATAAAACCAGCTCGCTCTAGCTTGTCTATCTCCGCCGCCACTGCAATCGACTTCGCAGTAGGTATGTGCCGAGCTTTCTGCTTGACCGGCGGGAATTCCTTCATGGTGTGCAGACGATGACAGGCGACCTCCGGGTCAATCCCTGGCATGTCCACGAAGCTCCAGGCGAACACGTCGCGGTACTCCCTGAGTATATTGGTTAGGGCCAGGACCTCGCCCTTGGTTAGCGAGGTCCCGAGACTAACGATCCTCGGCCCATCCTCGCTACCGATATTGACTTCTTGCAGCGGCTCGGCAATGGGAAAACTTCCTCTCTGGGACCCTAGTAGGCGGCCTTTCTCCTCGAGCTCAAGATCCACACCGCTCCCACCCGGGGGTGAAGTAGGGGATTTAAGCGAGGAGACCTCTCTCGGGCTTCGAGGGAGCCCGCTCGAGGTGATCGCTAATTGCTAGGAGGGCGCGGGCCTCTTGGCCTCAGCGACCTCGACGTCTGCGAGGTGAAAGACGTCCTGCTCACGCCTGGTTGCAGCGACCTGATCTCCTCGAATCACCACGACCCCTCTGTCGGTGGGAAACTTGAGGGCCTGGTGATTAGGCGAGGACACCGCTTTCATCTGCCTCAACCAAGGTCGCCCTAGGATGGCATTGACAGCGGACTGCCCATTCACCACCGCGAAGCGGACTTGTCGTACCTCCAGGCCCGCCGTTACGGTGAGGGTTATCTCCCCTACCACCTTAGCGACCTCGCCAGTGAAATTGGTGAGCGAGCCCGTTGAGGGAGACAAATCGATTTGTCTCAGTCCCATTCGCTGGAAGGCCGACAAGAACAGGACGTCTACTGCACTTCCCGGGTCAATCAGGACCCGCCTTACTTCGATGTTTGCCATCATAAGGCGTATGACGAGGGGGTCATTATGGGGGGTAACGACCCCGGCCATGTCCTCCTCCGAGAACCAAATAAAGTCTCGAGCTTTCACCCTTGGGGTTTGGAGCAATACAGGGGTCAGAGAAACGGAGAATACCTTCTGAGCTCGCTCCATCTCTCTAACTTGTCGCCGCACCTCGTTGCTGGATCTTGGGCCGTTCAGGTGCCCGTTGATGGTGTGACAGACCGCCGGCCCTCCCGGGGGCGGGGGAGGCAGGGCGGGCTCAGCGGGCCCCGGGTGATCTCCCTCCCGAGGAGCCCGTGCCGGTATCACCTCGAACCTCCTTGGAGGCGAAATAAACTGATTCAAATGGCCCTGGGTGACCAAGTCCTCGAGGTGGTTCTTCAGAGCCCGGCATCTGTTGGTGTGATGCCCGGGGCTGCGATGAAAGGCGCAGCACCGTGAATTGTCGATTGAGCCGGGCTCCCCGACCTACAGGGGGGGTGGATACTGAAAGAAAGGTTCGTTCCGAATCTGGTGGAAGATTTGCCCTGGCGAGTGGGTCAACATAGTAAAATCCCGCTCCCCGGGTCCCGGAGGCAGGCGCCAGTTCGCCGGCCTTCCAGCGACCATCGGGGGGGCTTCCGCGAGCTGTACGGCAGGAGGTGCGGGTGGTCCGGGCAAAGGTGCCACCTTTGGCGCCTCCCGCTTCTCCACGGCCTTAACGACGAGAGGTCGCTGAGCCGGAGGAGGTCGCTGCTCGACTGCCTTTCCCTTCCGATCTAACACCACATCTTCGAGCTTAATGTGCTGCTGGACAAGAGCGAATAGCTCTACGATCGTGCGGGGATCCTTGATTACCAGGGCGTCATGAAGCTTGCTCCCCTCGGGGAGGGCGTTCCGGAACGCGCTCACCGTTGTGCGATCTTGGCCGACAACGTCCACCAGAGCGAGGTAGGCGCTTCGAAAGTGCATCGCGAAGCTTCGAAGAGTTTCGCGGGCTCCCATGGACAGAGCGAAGAGGGACTCGATCCTCTTAGGGGGCTGTCTGTTGCACCGGTACTGCTCCAGAAACAACCTGGAGAGAGTTGGGAAGTCTGGAATGGTTCCCGACGGCAACTTGTGGAACCAATTTAACGCTGAGCCCGTCAAGCTGCTCGGGAAAGCCCAGCACAAAACATGATCTTGGTCCCGGAAGAATAACAGCTTCCGGTAAGCCAATAGGTGGTCGACTGGATCTTGTGACCCATCGAACAATACAAACTTAGGCGGTGTCCAATGGTGAGGGAAACCTCCTTGGTGTACCTCGCTTGTGAAAGGCGAGCTACCCCCGTGGGCGGCGAGGTCCTCCAGCAGGTCTACCGTCGCGTTAGGTCGCTGCCATTGCCCGGGGAAAACTCCCAGAGGCTGCTGCGCAGGTCCTAGGCGGCCGAGCACGCTCCCTCGAGGGAGGTTTGGATCCGCCCCACGGCGACCCTCGGGGGCTATCGCTCGGCGGCCTCCTCGCTGTTCGCCCGCGGATTCCTTCAGCGTGGCGGTTGGTCTGTGGGAGGCCGTTGCCTCTCGAGCTTCGGAAGGCGTAGCCACCGCGGGCTCTTTCCCGCATCGCCGATGGCGCGGGTCACGATCCCGCTCTAGAGATCTTGCCTCCGACTCGTTAGAATCGGCGCTCCAGCTACGGCGGCGAGGGATGGTCGCCCGTGAGGTCACCTGGTTGCTAGACCGTTGGGTTACCAGCTTCTGCAGCCTCGTAAGCGGGGTTTCTGGCACCCCGCGCACGGCCGCTCTCTCGACCGAGGGTTCCTGGCGGGAAACCTGCCGCGCCGGAACGGTCGTGGGCGGATACGATATTGACGCCGGTCCAGACCGTCGGCTGGCCGCCGGAACCTGACGCAATCACGTCAGTTCCTCCATCATGGCCCGCTGGGTGGCCAACATCTCCAATAAGAGCTGGTCACTGAGCGGGACCTGGGGCTGAGGGGTCTCAACAGGAGGTTCGCTGCGGGCAGATCTCGCACGGGTCCTTGGTCGCCTGCGTCCCCTTATCGCTGGAGCCATCTTTGGGGTTACGAGAGCCGACGGCGCTCAACCGCATGGTCGTGGGCGTTCTTGCCGGAACCAGTCGAAATATCCCACAGACGGCGCCAAATGTTCGGGGGATTTTTTCGCTGGTCCGGGCGGGCTGCCTGCAAGACAGAGAGAAAGCGTTAGAACGGCTGGCTCCCTTCGGAGCGCAGACCCTCCGACGCTCAAGTCAGTCTCGATTGCACAACGACGAGCTTTAGTGGACGAAAGTGGAAGGGAATAGGGTTTCCCACCTCTACTATGGAGCCTAGGGGTGAGCATTTATAGCAATCGGCGGCCTACCGTGGCCCGACACGTGGAGATTCTTCCAAGGCCTTCTAGACCCCCACGATCCGGCTCGTGTGGGTCTCTGACAGTCCTTGGTACTCACGCCCTGATATTCTATCGTCAAGCCTGCTAGGCGGTTTGAGTGGGGGAGAGCATCTTTCTTGTCACTGCCAGGTGGCTGTTCTGGAATGTTCAAGCCTGAAAGATCTTCGTGCTCTGTGGGCGACCTCTAGTGGGAAGCCAGGGCGAGTTCGCCCTCCATTGCTCCGACTTCTCTTCCACATCTATCAAAAGTCGGACCTCACGGGAGCAACCTCTTCGATAAACTGGGGAATTCTGGCGAGCTTGGGCGAGCTCCTGAGCGAGCTTGGACGAGCTCCTTCGCGAGCTTGGGCGAGCTCCTACGCGAGCTAGGGGCGAGCTCCTGCGCGAGCTAGGGGCGTTTGCGATGCTGGTGTCTTCGTTATGCATGACGGTCTAACTCCCGCTACCACTGCAAGCGAGTTCTCGCGCGGGCTTAGCGAGCTCCTGGGTGAGCTTAGGCGAGCTCCTGAGCGAGCTTAGGCGAGCTCCTGGGCAAGCTTGGCGAGCTCCTGAGCGAGCTTGGCGAGCTCCTGAGCGAGCTTAGGCGAGCTCCTAAGAGTGCTCTTGGCCTAGGCCCCTTCAGCCCAATGTATATCTCGCTCCCTGTCAAGGTGATTTGGTGAGCATGGGGGTGGGGGGGGGTCGAACTCCAGGGCAGATTTCTGCTACCCCCAACAAATGTAACCATTCTAATTCATTCATTTGATCCATTCTAATTCATTCGTACGATCCATTCTAATTCATTCGTCCGATCCATTCTAATTCATTCGCACGAATGTATCCATTCTAAACCATTCATACGATCCATTCTAATTTATTCGTATGATCCATTCTAATTCATTCGTAAGATCCATTCTAATTCATTCGTACGATCCATTCTAATTCATTCGTACGATCCATTCTAATTCATTCGTAAGATCCATTCTAATTCATTCGTACGATCCATCTAATTCATTCGTACGATCCATTCTAATTCATTCGCACGAATGTATCCATTCTAGTTCATTCGTACGATCCATTCTAATTCATTCCTACGATCCATTCTAATTCATTCGCACGATCCATTCTAATTCATTCGTACGATCCATTCTAATTCATTCATACGATCCATTCTAATTCATTCGTACGATCCATTCTAATTCATTCATACGATCCATGCTAATTCATTCGTTCGATCAATTCTAATTCATTAGCACGATCCATTCTAATTCATTCGTACGATCCATTCTAATTCATTCGCACGATCCATTCTAATTCATTCGTAGGATCCATTCTAATTCATTCATACGATCTATTCTAATTATTTCACACGAATGTATCCATTCTAATTCATTCGCATGAATGTATCCATTCTAATTCATTCGTACGATCCATTCTAATTCATTCGTACGATCTATTCTAATTCATTCATACGATCCATTTTAATTCATTCGCACGAATGTATCCATTCTAATTCATTCATACGATCCATTCTACTTCATTCGTACGATCCATTCTAATTCATTCGCATGAATGTAACCATTCTAATTCATTCATTTGATCCATTCTAATTCATTCGTACGATTCATTCTAATTCATTCGTCCGATCCATTCTTACTCATTCGTATGATCAATTCTAATTCATTCGCACGAATGTATCCATTCTAATTCATTCGTACGATCCTGAATTAGAATGGATCGTACGAATGAATTAGAATGGATACCTTTGTGCATATGAATTAGAATGGATCGTACGAATGAAATAGAATGAATTCGTACGATCCATTCGAATTCATTCGCACGATCCATTCTAATTCATTCATACGATCCATTCTAATTCATTCAAACAATCCATTCTAATTCTTTAACACGATCCATTCTAATTCATTCGTAGGATCCATTCTAATTCATTTGTACAATCTATTCTATTTCATTCATACGATCCATTCTTCCTCATTCGTATGATCCATTCTAATTCATTCGGACGAATGTATCCATTCTAATTTATTCGTACGATCCATTCTAATTCATTCGTACGATCCATTCTAATTCATTCGTACGATCCATTCTAATTCATTCGTCCGATCCATTCTAATTCATTCGCACGAATGTATCCATTCTAATTCATTCGTACGATCCATTCTAATTCATTCGTACGATCCATTCTAATTCATTCGTAAGATCCATTCTAATTCATTCGTACGATCCATTCTAATACATTCGTACGATCCATTCTAATTCATTCGCACGAATGTATCCATTCTAGTTCATTCGTACGATCCAATCTAATTCATTCGTACGATCCATTCTAATTCATTCGCACGATCCATTCTAATTCATTCGTACGATCCATTCTATTTCATTCATACGATCCATTCTAATTCATTCGTATGATCCATTCTAATTCATTCGCACAAATGTATCCATTCTAATTCATTCGTACGATCCATTCTAATTTATTCGTACGATCCATTCTAATTCATTCGCACGAATGTATCCATTCTAATTCATTCGTACTATCCATTCTAATTCATTCGTACGATCCATTCTAATTAATTCGTATGATCCATTCTAATTCATTCGGATGATCAATTCTAGTTCATTCGTTCGATCCATTCTAATTCATTCGTACGATCCATTCTAATTCATTCGCACGATCCATTCTAATTCATTCATACAATCCATTCTAATTCTTTCACACGATCCATTCTAATTCATTCGTGCGATCCATTCTAATTCATTCGTGCAATCCATTCTATTTCATTTGTACGATCCATTCTTACTCATTCGTACGATCCATTCTAATTCATTCACACGAATGTATCCATTCGTACGAATAAATTAGAATAGATTGTACGAATGAATTAGAATGGATCGTACGAATGAATTAGAATGGATCGTATGAATGAATTAGAATGGATCGTACGAATGAATTAGAATGGATCGTGCGAATGAATTAGAATGGATCGTACGAATGAATTAGAATGGATCGTACGAATGAACTAGAATGGATACATTCATGCGAATGAATTAGAATGGATCGTACGAATGAATTAGAATGGATCGTACGAATGAATTAGAATGGATCGTACGAATGAATTAGAATGGACCATACGAATGAATTAGAATGGATCATACGAATGAGTAAGAATGGATCGTACGAATGAAATAGAATGGATTGTACGAATGAATTAGAATGGATCGTACGAATGAATTAGAATGGATCGTGTGAAAGAATTAGATTGGATTGTATGAATGAATTAGAATGGATCATATGAATGAATTAGAATGGATCGTGCGAATGAATTCGAATGGATCGTACGAATGAATTAGAATGGATCGTACGAATGAATTAGAATGGATACATTCGTGCGAATGAATTAGAATGGATACATTCGTGCGAAAGAATTAGAATAGATCGTATGAATGAATTAGAATGCATCCTATGAATGAATTAGAATAGATCGTGCGAATGAATTAGAATGGATCGTACGAATGAATTAGAATGGATCGTGCTAATGAATTAGAATTGATTGAACGAATGAATTAGCATGGATCGTGCTAATGAATTAGAATGGAACGTACGAATGAATTAGAATGGATCGTGTGAAAGAATTAGAATGGATTGTATGAATGAATTAGAATGAATTCGTACGATCCATTCGAATTCATTCGCACGATCCATTCTAATTCATTCATACGATCCATTCTAATTCATTCATACAATCCAATCTAATTCTTTCACACGATCCATTCTAATTCATTCGTAGGATCCATTCTAATTCATTCGTACAATCTATTCTATTTCATTCGTACGATCCATTCTTACTCATTCGTATGATCCATTCTAATTCATTCGGACGAATGTATCCATTCTAATTTATTCGTACGATCCATTCTAATTCATTCGTACGATCCATTCTAATTCATTCGTACGATCCATTCTTACTCATTCGTATGATCCATTCTAATTCATTCGTACGATCAATTCTAATTCATTCGTATGATCCATTCTAATTCATTCGCACAATCTATTCTAATTCATTCGTACGATCCATTCTAATTCATTCGTACGATCGTACGAATGAATTAGAATGGATCGTACGGAATGAATTAGAATGGATTGTATGAATGAATTAGAATGGATACATTCGTGCGAATGAATTAGAATGGATCATACGAATGAGTAAGAATGGATCGTACGAATGAAATAGAATGGATTGTACGAATGAATTAGAATGGATCGTACAAATGAATTAGAATGGATCGTACGAATGAATTAGAATGGATCATACGAATGAGTAAGAATGGATCATACGAATGAAATAGAATAGATTGTATGAATGAATTAGAATGGATCATGTGAAAGAATTAGAATGGATTGTATGAATGAATTAGAATGGATCATGTGAAAGAATTAGAATGGATTGTATGAATGAATTAGAATGGATCGTATCAATGAATTAGAATGGATCGTGCGAATGAATTCGAATGGATCGTACGAATTCATTCTAATTCATTCATACAATCCATTCTAATTCTTTCACACGATCCATTCTAATTCATTTGTACGTTCCATTCTAATTCATTTGCACGATCCATGCTAATTCATTTGTTTGATCAATTCTTATTCATTAGCACGATCCATTCTAATTCATTCGTACGATCCATTCTAATTCATTCGCACGATCCATTCTAATTCATTCGTATGATACATTCTAATTCCTTCGTACGATCCATTCTAATTCATTCATACAATCCATTCTAATTCTTTCACACGATCCATTCTAATTCATTCGTACGATCCATTCTAATTCATTCGTGCAATCCATTCTATTTCATTCGTACGATCCATTCTTACTCATTCGTACGATCCATTCTAATTCATTCACACGAATGTATCCATTCGTACGAATGAATTAGAATAGATTGTACGAATGAATTAGAATGGATCGTACGAATGAATTAGAATGGATCGTACGAAGGAATTAGAATGGATCGTACGAATGAATTAGAATGGATCGTACGAATGAATTAGAATAGATCGTACGAATGAATTAGAATGGATCGTACGAAGGAATTAGAATGGATCGTACGAATGAATTAGAATGGATATATTTTTGCAAATGAATTAGAATGGATCGTATGAATGTATTAGAATGGATCGTATGAGTGAATTAGAATGGATCGTACGAATGAATTAGAATGGATTGTATGAATGAATTAGAATGGATCGTACGAATGAATTAGAATGGATCGTATGAATGAATTAGAATGGATCGTACGAATGAATTAGAATGGATCGTGCGAATGAATTAGAATGGATCGTACGAATGAATTAGAATGGATCGTACGAATGAACTAGAATGGATACATTCGTGCGAATGAATTAGAATGGATCGTACGAATGAATTAGAATGGATCGTACGAATGAATTAGAATGGATCGTACGAATGGATTAGAATGGATCATACGAATGAATTAGAATGGATCGTGCTAATGAATTAGAATGGATCGAACGAATGAATTAGAATGGATATATTCGAGCGAATGAATTAGAATAGATCGTAGGAATGAATTAGAATGGATCATACGAATGAATTAGAATGGATCGTACGAATGAATTAGAATGGATCGTACGAACGAATTAGAATGGATCATATAAACGAATTAGAATGGATCGTACGAGGTTACATTCTTGCGAATGAATTAGAATGGATCGTTTGAATGGATTAGAATGGATCGTACGAATGGATTAGAATGGATACATTCGAGCGAATGAATTAGAATGGATCGTACGAATGAATTAGAATGGATCGTACGAATGGATTAGAATGGATCCTATGAATGGATTAGAATGGATACCTTTGTGCATATGAATTAGAATGGATCGTACGAATGAATTAGAATGGATCATATTAATGAATTAGAATGGATCGTACAAATGAATTAGAATGGATACATTCGTGCGCGATCCATTCTAATTCATTCGCACGAATGTATCCATTCTAATTCAATCGTACGATCCATTCTAATTCATTAATATGATCCATTCTAATTCATTCGTACGATCCATTCTAATTCATATGCACAAAGGTATCCATTCTAATTCATTCGTACAATCCATTCTAATTCAGGATCGTACGAATGAATTAGAATGGATTCATTCGTGCGAATGAATTAGAATTGATCGTACGAATGAATTAGAATGGATCGTGCGAATGAATTAGAATGGATTGTACGAATGAATTAGAATGGATCGTACGAATGAACTAGAATGGATACATTCGTGCGAATGAATTAGAATGGATCGTACGAATGAATTAGAATGGATCGTACGAATGAATTAGAATGGATCTTACGAATGAATTAGAATGGATCATACGAATGAATTAGAATGGATCGTACGAATGAATTAGAATGGATACATTCGTGCGAATGAATTAGAATGGATCGGACGAATGAATTAGAATGGATCGTACGAATGAATTAGAATGGATCAAATGAATGATTAGAATGGTTACATTCATGCGAATGAATTAGAATGGATCGTACGAATGGATTAGAATGGATCGTACGAATGGATTAGAATGGATACATTCGAGCGAATGAATTAGAATGGATCGTACGAATGAAATAGAATGGATCGTACGAATGGATTAGAATGGATCCTACGAATGGATTAGAATAGATACCTTTGTGCATATGAATTAGAATGGATCGTACGAATGAATTAGAAAGGATCATATTAATGAATTAGAATGGATCGTACGAATGAATTAGAAAGGATCATATTAATGAATTAGAATGGATCGTACGAATGAATTAGAATGGATACATTCGTGCGAATGAATTAGAATGGATCGTGCGAATCAATTAGACTGGATCGTGCGAATGAATAAGAATAGATCATACGAATGAATTAGAATGGATCGTACAAATTAATTAGAATGGATACATTCGTGCGAATGAATTAGAATGGATCGTATGAATGAATTAGAATGGATCGTACGAATGAATTAGAATGGATCATACGAATTAATTAGAATGTATCATACGAATAAATTAGAATGGATCGCATGAATGAATTGGAATGGATCGTACGAATGAATTAGAATGGATACATTCGTGCGAATGAATTAGAATGGATTGTGCGAATGAATAAGAACAGATCGTGCGAATGAATTAGAATGGATCGTACGAATGAATTAGAATGGATCGTGCGAATGAATTAGAATGGATCGTACGAATGAATTAGAATGGATCGTACGAACGAACGAGAATGGATACATTTGTGCGAATGAATTAGAATGGATCGTACGAATGAAATAGAATGGATCGTACGAATGAATTAGAATGGATCGTACGAATGAATTAGAATGGATCGTACGAATGAATTAGAATGGATACATTCGTGGGAATGAATTATAATGGATCGAACGAATGAATTAGAATGGATCATACGAATGAATTAGAATGGATACATTCGTCCGAATGAATTAGAATGGATCATATGAATAAGTAAGAATGGATCGTACGAATGAAATAGAATAGATTGTACGAATGAATTAGAATGGATCCTACGAATGAATTAGAATGGATCGTGTGAAAGAATTACAATGGATTGTATGAATGAATTAGAATGGATCGTATGAATGAATTAGAATGGATCGTGCGAATGAATTCGAATGGATCGTACGAATTCATTCTAATTCATTCATACAATCCATTCTAATTCTTTCACACGATCTATTCTAATTCATTCGTAGGATCCATTCTAATTCATTCGTACAATCTATTCTATTTCATTCGTACGATCCCTTCTTACTCATTCGTATGATCCATTCTAATTCATTCGGACGAATGTATCCATTCTAATTTATTTGTATGATCCATTCTAATTCATTCATACGATCCATTCTAATTAATTCGTACGATCCATTCTAATTCATTCGTCCCATCCATTCTAATTCATTCGCACGAATGTATCTATTCTAATTCATTCGTACGGTCCATTCTAATTCATTCGTAAAATCCATTCTATTTCATTCGTACGATCCATTCTTACTCATTCGTATGATCCATTATGGATACATTCGTGCGAATGAATTAGAATGGATCATACGAATGAGTAAGAATGGATCGTACGAATGAAATAGAATGGATTGTGCGAATGAATTAGAATGGATCGTACGAATGAATTAGAATGGATCGTGTGAAAGAATTAGAATGGATTATATGAATGAATTAGAATAAATCGTATAAATCGTAGAATGGTGCTACTTGGATTGGCGGGCTTGCCAGGTAATCCTTGATCTTTTGAAAGGCGCGCTCGCACTTTTCATCCCAACAAATGCTCGCTCCTTTTCGTAGTAGCTCGAAAAGAGGTCGGCATTTGTCTGAAGATTTGGAGATGAATCGATTGAGCGCGGCGATTCGCCCGCTCAACCTCTGGACTACCTGCCGGGTTCTTGGTGCGGGCATCTCGACAAGTGCTCGGATTTGCCCAGGGTCCGCCTCGATCCCCCGGTGGGTGACCAGGTACCCTAGGAATTTCCTAGAAGTCACCCCGAATGCGCACTTTGCCGGGTTCAGCCTCATTTGGTACTTTCTCAACACTTCGAAGGTTTCGCGGAGGTCGGCGACATGCCCCTCTCGTTCTCGACTTTTCACCAGGAGGTCGTCTACATAAACTTCGACATTCCTGCCGATCTGACCCTTAAACATCTGAGTGACTAACCTTTGGTAGGTCGCTCCAGCGTTCTTAAGTCCAAAAGGCATCACGCGATAGCAGAATAGCTTCTGGTAGCCCGCCCCAGAATAGAAAGCGGTCTTCTCTTGATCGTCGATGTGTAGAGGTATCTGGTTATACCCTGAATATCCATCCATGCAGGACAGGGCCTGGAACCCGACAGCTGTGTCGACCAGTGCGCCTATTCATGGAAGTGGAAAACCATCCTTCAGGCATGCCTTATTGAGGTCGGAGAAGTCAATGCACACTCTGACCGCCCCGCTCTTCTTGGGCACCGCCACGATGTTGGAGATCCACTCGGGAAAGTGTGCCTCGCAAATAAAACCAGCTCGCTCTAGCTTGTCTATCTCCGCCGCCACTGCAATCGACTTCGCAGCAGGTATGTGCCGAGCTTTCTGCTTGACCGGCGGGAATTCCTTCATGGTGTGCAGACGATGACAGGCGACCTCCGGATCAATCCCTGGCATGTCCACGAAGCTCCAGGCGAACACGTCGCGGTACTCCCTGAGTATATTGGTTAGGGCCAGGACCTCGCCCTTGGTTAGCGAGGCCCCGAGACTAACGATCCTCGGCCCATCCTCACTACCGATATTGACTTCTTGCAGCGGCTCGGCAATGGGAAAACTTCCTCTCTGGGACCCTAGTTTCTCCTCGAGCTCAAGATCCACACCGCTCCCACCCGGGGGTGAAGTAGGGGATTTAAGCGAGGAGACCTCTCTCGGGCTTCGAGGGAGCCCGCTCGAGGTGATCGCTAATTGCTAGGAGGGCGCGGGCCTCTTGGCCTCAGCGACCTCGACGTCTGCGAGGTGAAAGATGTCCTGCTCACACCTGGTTGCAGCGACCTGATCTCCTCGAATCACCACGACCCCTCTGTCGGTGGAAAACTTGAGGGCCTGGTGATTAGGCGAGGACACCGCTTTCATCTGCCTCAACCAAGGTCGCCCTAGGATGGCATTGACAGCGGACTGCCCATCCACCACCGCGAAGCGGACTTGTCGTACCTCCGGGCCCGCCGTTACGGTGAGGGTTATCTCCCCTACCACCTTAGCGACCTCGCCAGTGAAACCGGTGAGCGAGCCCGTTGAGGGAGACAAATCGATTTGTCTCAGTCCCATTCGCTGGAAGGCCAACAAGAACAGGACGTCTACTGCACTTCCCGGGTCAATCAGGACCCGCCTTACTTCGATGTTTGCCATCATAAGGCGTATGACGAGGGGGTCATTATGGGGGGTAACGACCCCGGTCATGTCCTCCTCCGAGAACCAAATAAAGTCTCGGGCTTTCACCCTTGGGGTTTGGAGCAATACAGGGGCCAGAGAAATGGAGAATACCTTCTGAGCTCGCTCCATCTCTCTAACTTGTTGCCGCACCTCGTTGCTGGATCTTGGGCCGTTCAGGCGCCCGTTGATGGTGTGACAGACCGCCGGCCCTCCCGGGGGTGGGGGAGGCAGGGCGGGCTCAGCGGGCCCCGGGTGATCTCCCTCCCGAGGAGCCCGTGCCGGTATCACCTTGAACCTCCTTGGAGGCGAAATAAACTGATTCAAATGGCCCTGGGTGACCAAGTCCTCGAGGTGGTTCTTCAGAGCCCGGCATCTGTTGGTGTGATGCCCGGGGCTGCGATGAAAGGCGCAGCACCGTGAATTGTCGGTTGAGCCGGGCTCCCCGACCTACAGGGGGGGTGGATACTGAAAGAAAGGTTCGTTCCGAATCTGGTGGAAGATTTGCCCTGGCGAGTGGGTCAACATAGTGAAATCCCTCTCCCCGGGTCCCGGAGGCAGGCGCCAGTTCGCCGGTCTTCCAGCGACCATCGGGGGGGCTTCCGCGAGCTGTACGGCAGGAGGTGCGGGCGGTCCGGGCAAAGGTGCCACCTGTGGCGCCTCCCGCCTCTCCACGGCCTTAACGATGAGAGGTCGCTGAGCCGGAGGAGGTCGCTTCTCGACTGCCTTTCCCTTCCGATCTAACACCGCATCTTCAAGCTTAATGTGCTGCTGGACAAGTGCGAATAGCTCTATGATCGTGCGGGGATCCTTGATTACCAGGGCGTCATGAAGCTTGCTCCCCTCGGGGAGGGCATTCCGGAACGCGCTCACCGTTGTGCGATCTTGGCCGACAACGTCCACCAGAGCGAGGTAGGCGCTTCGAAAGTGCGTCGCGAAGCTTCGAAGAGTTTCGCGGGCTCCCATGGACAGAGCGAAGAGGGACTCGATCCTCTTAGGGGGCTGTCTGTTGAACCGGTACTGCTCCAGAAACAACCTGGAGAGAGTTGGGAAGTCTGGAATGGTTCCCGACGGCAACTTGTGGAACCAATTTAACGCTGAGCCCGTCAAGCTGCTCGGGAAAGCCCGGCACAAAACATGATCTTGGTCCCGGAAGAATAACAGCTTCCGGTAAGCCAATAGGTGGTCGACTGGATCTTGTGACCCATCGAACAATACAAACTTAGGCGGTGTCCAATGGTGAGGGAAACCTCCTTGGTGCACCTCGCTTGTGAAAGGCGAGCTACCCCCGTGGGCGGCGAGGTCCTCCAGCAGGTCTACCGTCGCGTTAGGTCGCTGCCAGTGCCCGGGGAAAACTCCCAGAGGCTGCTGCGTAGGTCCTAGGCGGCCGAGCACGCTCCCTCGAGGGAGGTTTGGATCCGCCCCGCGGCGACCCTCGGGGGCTACCGCTCGGCGGCCTCCTCGCTATTCGCCCGCGGATTCCTTCAGCGTGGCGGTTGGTCTGTGGGAGGCCGTTGCCTCTCGAGCTTCGGAAGGCGTAGCCACCGCGGGCTCTTTCCCGCATCGCCGATGGCGCGGGTCACGATCCCGCTCTAGAGATCTTGCCTCCGACTCGTTAGAATCGGCGCTCCAGCTACGGCGGCGAGGGATGGTCGCCCGTGAGGTCGCCTGGTTGCTAGACCGTTGGGTTACCAGCTTCTGCAGCCTCGTAAGCGGGGTTTCTGGCACCCCGCGCACGGCCGCTCTCTCGACCGAGGGTTCCTGGCGGGAAACCTGCCGTGCCGGAACGGTCGTGGGCGGATACGATATTGACGCCGGTCCAGACCGTCGGCTGGCCGCCGGAACCTGACGCAATCGCGTCAGTTCCTCCATCATGGCCCGCTGGGTGGCCAACATCTCCAACAAGAGCTGGTCACTGAGCGGGACCTGGGGCTGAGGGGTCTCAACAGGAGGTTCGCTGCGCGCAGATCTCGCACGGGTCCTTGGTCGCCTGCGTCCCCTTGTCGCTGCAGCCATCTTTGGGGTTACGAGAGCTGACGGCGCTCAACCGTGTGGTCGTGGGCGTTCTCGCCGGAACCAGTCAAAATATCCCACAGACGGCGCCAAATGTTCGGGGGATTTTTTCGCTGGTTCGGGCGGGCTGCCTGCAAGACAGAGAGAAAGCGTTAGAACGGCTGGCTCCCTTCGGAGCGCAGACTCTCCGACGCTCAAGTCAGTCTCGATTGCACAACGACGAGCTTTAGTGGACGAAAGTGGAAGGGAATAGGGTTTCCCACCTCTACTATGGAGCCTGGGGGTGAGCATTTATAGCAATCGGCGGCCTACCGTGGCCCGACACGTGGAGATTCTTCCAGGGCCTTCTAGACCCCCACGATCCGGCTCGTGTGGGTCTCTGACAGTCCTTAGTACTCACGCCCTGACATTCTATCGTCAAGCCTGCTAGGCGGTTTGAGTGGGGGAGAGCATCTTTCTTGTCACTGCCAGGTGGCTGTTCTGGAATGTTCAAGCCTGCAAGATCTTCGTGCTCTGTGGGCGACCTCTGGTGGGAAGCCAGGGCGAGCTCGCCCTCCATTGCTCCGACTTCTCTTCCACATCTATCAAGAGTCGAACCTCGCGGGAGCAACCTCTTCGATAAACTGGGGAATTCTGGCGAGCTTGGGCGAGCTCCTGAGCGAGCTTGGATGAGCTCCTTCGCGAGCTTGGGCGAGCTCCTGCGCGAGCTAGGGGCGAGCTCCTGCGCGAGCTAGGGGCGTTTGCGATGCCGGTGTCTTCGTTATGCATGACGGTCTAACTCCCGCTACCACTGCAAGTGAGTTCTCGCGCGGGCTTAGCGAGCTCCTGGGTGAGCTTAGGCGAGCTCCTGAGCGAGCTTAGGCGAGCTCCTTGGCAAGCTTGGCGAGCTCCTGAGCGAGCTTGGCGAGCTCCTGAGCGAGCTTAGGCGAGCTCCTAAGAGTGCTCTTGGCCTAGGCCCCTTCAGCCCAATGTGGATCTCGCTCCCTGTCAAGGTGATTTGGTGAGCACGGGGGTGTGGGGGGGGGGGGGGGGGGGGGGTCGAACTCCAGGGCAGATTTCTGCTACCCCCAACAAATGTAACCATTCTAATTCATTCATTTGATCCATTCTAATTCATTCGTACGATCCATTCTAATTCATTCGTCCGATCCATTCTAATTCATTCGCACGAATGTATCCATTCTAAACCATTCATACGATCCATTCTAATTTATTCGTACGATCCATTCTAATTCATTCGTAAGATCCATTCTAATTCATTCGTACGATCCATTCTAATTCATTCGTACGATCCATTCTAATTCATTCGTAAGATCCATTCTAATTCATTCGTACGATCCATTCTAATTCATTCGTACGATCCATTCTAATTCATTCGCACGAATGTATCCATTCTAGTTCATTCGTACGATCCATTCTAATTCATTCGTACGATCCATTCTAATTCATTCGCACGATCCATTCTAATTCATTCGTACGATCCATTCTAATTCATTCATACGATCCATTCTAATTCATTCGTACGATCCATTCTAATTCATTCATACGATCCATGCTAATTCATTCGTTCGATCAATTCTAATTCATTAGCACGATCCATTCTAATTCATTCGTACGATCCATTCTAATTCATTCGCACGATCCATTCTAATTCATTCGTAGGATCCATTCTAATTCATTCATACGATCTATTCTAATTATTTCACACGAATGTATCCATTCTAATTCATTCGCATGAATGTATCCATTCTAATTCATTCGTACGATCCATTCTAATTCATTCGTACGATCTATTCTAATTCATTCATACGATCCATTCTAATTCATTCGCACGAATGTATCCATTCTAATTCATTCATACGATCCATTCTACTTCATTCGTACGATCCATTCTAATTCATTCGCATGAATGTAACAATTCTAATTCATTCATTTGATCCATTCTAATTCATTCGTACGATCCATTCTAATTCATTCGTCCGATCCATTCTTACTCATTAGTATGATCAATTCTAATTCATTCGCACGAATGTATCCATTCTAATTCATTCGTACGATCCTGAATTAGAATGGATCGTACGAATGAATTAGAATGGATACCTTTGTGCATATGAATTAGAATGGATCATACGAATGAAATAGAATGAATTCGTACGATCCATTCGAATTCATTCGCACGATCCATTCTAATTCATTCATACGATCCATTCTAATTCATTCAAACAATCCATTCTAATTCTTTCACACGATCCATTCTAATTCATTCGTAGGATCCATTCTAATTCATTCGTACAATCTATTCTATTTCATTCATACGATCCATTCTTCCTCATTCGTATGATCCATTCTAATTCATTTGGACGAATGTATCCATTCTAATTTATTCGTACGATCCATTCTAATTCATTCGTACGATCTATTCTAATTCATTCGTACGATCCATTCTAATTCATTCGTCCGATCCATTCTAATTCATTCGCATGAATGTATCCATTCTAATTCATTCGTACGATCCATTCTAATTCATTCGTACGATCCATTCTAATTCATTCGTAAGATCCATTCTAATTCATTCGTACGATCCATTCTAATTCATTCGTACGATCCATTCTAATTCATTCGCACGAATGTATCCATTCTAGTTCATTCGTACGATCCAATCTAATTCATTCGTACGATCCATTCTAATTCATTCGCACGATCCATTCTAATTCATTCGTACGATCCATTCTATTTCATTCCTACGATCCATTCTAATTCATTCGTACGATCCATTCTAATTCATTCGCACAAATGTATCCATTCTAATTCATTCGTACGATCCATTCTAATTTATTCGTACGATCCATTCTAATTCATTCGTACTATCCATTCTAATTCATTCGTACGATCCATTCTAATTAATTCGTATGATCCATTCTAATTCATTCGTATGATCAATTCTAGTTCATTCGTTCGATCCATTCTAATTCATTCGTACGATCCATTCTAATTCATTCGCACGATCCATTCTAATTCATTCATACAATCCATTCTAATTCTTTCACACGATCCATTCTAATTCATTCGTACGATCCATTCTAATTCATTCGTGCAATCCATTCTATTTCATTTGTACGATCCATTCTTACTCATTCGTACGATCCATTCTAATTCATTCACACGAATGTATCCATTCGTACGAATGAATTAGAATAGATTGTACGAATGAATTAGAATGGATCGTACGAATGAATTAGAATGGATCATATGAATGAATTAGAATGGATCGTACGAATGAATTAGAATGGATCGTGCGAATGAATTAGAATGGATCATACGAATGAATTAGAATGGATCGTACGAATGAACTAGAATGGATACATTCATGCGAATGAATTAGAATGGATCGTACGAATGAATTAGAATGGATCGTACGAATGAATTAGAATGGATCGTACGAATGAATTAGAATGGACCATACGAATGAATTAGAATGGATCATACGAATGAGTAAGAATGGATTGTACGAATGAAATAGAATGGATTGTACGAATGAATTAGAATGGATCGTACGAATGAATTAGAATGGATCGTGTGAAAGAATTAGAATGGATTGTATGAATGAATTAGAATGGATCATATGAATGAATTAGAATGGATCGTGCGAATGAATTCGAATGGATCGTACGAATGAATTAGAATGGATCGTACGAATGAATTAGAATGGATACATTCGTGCGAATGAATTAGAATGGATACATTCGTGCGAAAGAATTAGAATAGATCGTATGAATGAATTAGAATGGATCTTATGAATGAATTAGAATAGATCCTGCGAATGAATTAGAATAGATCGTACGAATGAATTAGAATGGATCGTGCTAATGAATTAGAATTGTTTGAACGAATGAATTAGCATGGATCGTGCTAATGAATTAGAATGGAACGTACGAATGAATTAAAATGGATCGTGTGAAAGAATTAGAATGGATTGTATGAATGAATTAGAATGAATTCGTACGATCCATTCGAATTCATTCGCACGATCCATTCTAATTCATTCATACGATCCATTCTAATTCATTCATACAATCCAATCTAATTCTTTCACACGATCCATTCTAATTCATTCGTAGGATCCATTCTAATTCATTCGTACAATCTATTCTATTTCATTCGTACGATCCATTCTTACTCATTCGTATGATCCATTCTAATTCATTCGGACGAATGTATCCATTCTAATTTATTCGTACGATCCATTCTAATTCATTCGTACGATCCATTCTAATTCATTCGTACGATCCATTCTTACTCATTCGTATGATCCATTCTAATTCATTCGTACGATCCATTCTAATTCATTCGTACGATCCATTCTAATTCATTCGCACAATCTATTCTAATTCATTCGTACGATCCATTCTAATTCATTCGTACGATCGTACGAATGAATTAGAATGGATCGTACGGAATGAATTAGAATGGATTGTATGAATGAATTAGAATGGATACATTCGTGCGAATTAATTAGAATGGATCATACGAATTAGTAAGAATGGATCGTACGAATGAAATAGAATGGATTGTACGAATGAATTAGAATGGATCGTACAAATGAATTAGAATGGATCGTACGAATGAATTAGAATGGATCATACGAATGAGTCATAATGGATCATACGAATGAAATAGAATAGATTGTACGAATGAATTAGAATGGATCCTACGAATGAATTAGAATGGATCATGTGAAAGAATTAATATGGATTGTATGAATGAATTAGAATGGATCGTATCAATGAATTAGAATGGATCGTGCGAATGAATTCGAATGGATCGTACGAATTCATTCTAATTCATTCATACAATCCATTCTAATTCCTTCACACGATCCATTCTAATTCATTCGTACGTTCCATTCTAATTCATTTGCACGATCCATGCTAATTCATTTGTTCGATCAATTCTAATTCATTAGCACGATCCATTCTAATTCATTCGTACGATCCATTCTAATTCATTCGCACGATCCATTCTAATTTATTCGTATGATACATTCTAATTCCTTCGTACGATCCATTCTAATTCATTCATACAATCCATTCTAATTCTTTCACACGATCCATTCTAATTCATTCGTACGATCCATTCTAATTCATTCGTGCAATCCATTCTATTTCATTCGTACAATCCATTCTTACTCATTCGTACGATCCATTCTAATTCATTCACTCGAATGTATCCATTCGTACGAATGAATTAGAATAGATTGTACGAATGAATTAGAATGGATCGTACGAATGAATTAGAATGGATCGTACGAAGGAATTAGAATGGATCGTACGAATGAATTAGAATGGATCGTACGAATGAATTAGAATAGATCGTATGAATGAATTAGAATGGATCGTACGAAGGAATTAGAATGGATCGTACGAATGAATTAGAATGGATATATTTGTGCAAATGAATTAGAATGGATCGTATGAATGTATTAGAATGGATCGTATGAGTGAATTAGAATGGATCGTACGAATGAATTAGAATGGATTGTATGAATGAATTAGAATGGATCGTACGAATGAATTAGAATGGATCGTATGAATGAATTAGAATGGATCGTACGAATGAATTAGAATGGATCGTGCGAATGAATTAGAATGGATCGTACGAATGAATTAGAATGGATCGTACGAATAAACTAGAATGGATACATTCGTGCGAATGAATTAGAATGGATCGTACGAATGAATTAGAATGGATCGTACGAATGAATTAGAATGGATCATACGAATGAATTAGAATGGATCGTGCGAATGAATTAGAATGGATCGAACGAATGAATTAAAATAGATATATTCGAGCGAATGAATTAGAATAGATCGTAGGAATGAATTAGAATGGATCATACGAATGAATTAGAATGGATCGTACGAACGAATTAGAATGGATCGTACGAACGAATTAGAATGGATCATATAAACGAATTAGAATGGATCGTACGAGGTTACATTCATGCGAATGAATTAGAATGGATCGTATAAATGGATTAGAATGGATCGTACGAATGGATTAGAATGGATACATTCGAGCGAATGAATTAGAATGGATCGTACGAATGAATTAGAATGGATCGTACGAATGGATTAGAATGGATCCTACGAATGGATTAGAATGGATACCTTTGTGCATATGAATTAGAATGGATCGTACGAATGAATTAGAATGGATCATATTAATGAATTAGAATGGATCGTACAAATGAATTAGAATGGATACATTCGTGCACGATCCATTCTAATTCATTCGCACGAATGTATCCATTCTAATTCAATCGTACGATCCATTCTAATTAATTAATATGATCCATTCTAATTCATTCGTACGATCCATTCTAATTCATATGCACAAAGGTATCCATTGTAATTCATTCGTACAATCCATTCTAATTCAGGATCGTACGAATGAATTAGAATGGATTCATTCGGGCGAATGAATTAGAATTGATCGTACGAATGAATTAGAATGGATCGTGCGAATGAATTAGAATGGATTGTATGAATGAATTAGAATGGATCGTACGAATGAACTAGAATGGATACATTCGTGCGAATGAATTAGAATGGATCGTACGAATGAATTAGAATGGATCGTACGAATGAATTAGAATGGATCTTACGAATGAATTAGAATGGATCGTACGAATGAATTAGAATGGATCGTACGAATGAATTAGAATGGATACATTCGTGCGAATGAATTAGAATGGATCGGACGAATGAATTAGAATGGATCGTACGAATGAATTAGAATGGATCAAATGAATGATTAGAATGGTTACATTCATGCGAATGAATTAGAATGGATCGTACGAATGGATTAGAATGGATCGTACGAATGGATTAGAATGGATACATTCGAGCGAATGAATTAGAATGGATCGTACGAATGAATTAGAATGGATCGTACGAATGGATTAGAATGGATCCTACGAATGGATTAGAATAGATACCTTTGTGCATATGAATTAGAATGGATCGTACGAATGAATTAGAAAGGATCATATTAATGAATTAGAATGGATCGTACGAATGAATTAGAAAGGATCATATTAATGAATTAGAATGGATCGTACGAATGAATTAGAATGGATACATTCGTGCGAATGAATTAGAATGGATCGTGCGAATCAATTAGACTGGATCGTGCGAATGAATAAGAATAGATCATACGAATGAATTAGAATGGATCGTACAAATTAATTAGAATGGATACATTCGTACGAATGAATTAGAATTGATTGTATGAATGAATTAGAATGGATCGTACGAATGAATTAGAATGGATCATACGAATTAATTAGAATGTATCATACGAATGAATTAGAATGGATCGTACGAATGAATTGGAATGGATCGTACGAATGAATTAGAATGGATACATTCGTGCGAATGAATTAGAATGGATTGTGTGAATGAATAAGAACAGATCGTGCGAATGAATTAGAATGGATCGTACGAATGAATTAGAATGGATCGTGCGAATGAATTAGAATGGATCGTACGAATGAATTAGAATGGATCGTACGAACGAACTAGAATGGATACATTTGTGCGAATGAATTAGAATGGATCGTACGAATGAATTAGAATGGATCGTACGAATGAATTAGAATGGATACATTCGTGCGAATAAATTATAATGGATCGAACGAATGAATTAGAATGGATCATACGAATGAATTAGAATGGATACATTCGTCCGAATGAATTAGAATAGATCATACGAATAAGTAAGAATGGATCGTACGAATGAATTAGAATAGATTGTACGAATAAATTAGAATGGATCCTACGAATGAATTAGAATGGATCGTGTGAAAGAATTACAATGGATTGTATGAATGAATTAGAATGGATCGTATAAATGAATTAGAATGGATCGTGCGAATGAATTCGAATGGATCGTACGAATTCATTCTAATTCATTCATACAATCCATTCTAATTTTTTCACACGATCTATTCTAATTTATTCGTAGGATCCATTCTAATTCATTCGTACAATCTATTCTATTTCATTCGTACGATCCATTCTTACTCATTCGTATGATCCATTCTAATTCATTCGGACGAATGTATCCATTCTAATTTATTCGTATGATCCATTCTAATTCATTCGTACGATCCATTCTAATTCATTCGTACGATCCATTCTAGTTCATTCGTCCCATCCATTCTAATTCATTCGCACGAATGTATCTATTCTAATTCATTCGTACGGTCCATTCTAATTCATTCGTACAATCCATTCTATTTCATTCGTACGATCCATTCTTACTCATTCGTATGATACATTATGGATACATTCGTGCGAATGAATTAGAATGGATCATACGAATGAGTAAGAATGGATCGTACGAATGAAATAGAATGGATTGTGCGAATGAATTAGAATGGATCGTACGAATGAATTAGAATGGATCATGTGAAAGAATTAGAATGGATTATATGAATGAATTAGAATAAATCGTATGAATGAATTAGAATGGATCGTACGAATGAATTAGAATGGATCGTACGAATGAACTAGAATGGATACATTCGTGCGAATGAATTAGAATAGATCGTACGAATGAATTAGAATGGATCGTACGAATGAATTAGAATGGATCTTACGAATGATTTATAATGGATCGTACGAATGCACGATCCATGCGAATGAATTAGAATAGATCGTACGAATGAACAAGAATGGATACATTCGTGCGAATGAATTAGAATGGATCGTACGAATGCATTCTAATTCATTCGTACGATCCATTCTAATTAATTCGCACGATCTATTCTAATTCATTCATAGGATCCATTCTAATTCATTCATACGATCTATTCTAATTCTTTCGCACGAATGTATCCATTCTAATTCATTTGCACGAATGTATCCATTCTAATTCATTCGTACGATCCATTCTAATTCATTCGTACGATCCATTCTAATTCATTCGTACGATCCATTCTAATTAATTCGTATGATCCATTCTAATTCATTCGTACGATCCATTCTAATTCATTCATACAATCCATTCTAATTCATTCGTACGATCCATTCTAATTCACTCATACGATCCATTCTAATACATTCATATGATCCATTCTAATTCATTTGCACGAATATATCCATTCTAATTCATTCCTACGATCCATTCTAATTCCTTCGTACGATCCATTCTAATTCATTCGTACGATCTATTCATTCTAATTCATTCGTACGATCTATTCATTCTAATTCATTCGTACGATCCATTCTAATTCATTCGCACGAATATATCCATTCTAATTAGAATGGATCGTACGAATGAATTAGAATGGATCGTGCTAATGAATTAGAATTGATCGAACGAATGAATTAGCATGGATCGTGCTAATGAATTAGAATGGATCGTACGAATGAATTAGAATGGATCGTGTGAAAGAATTAGAATGGATTGTATGAATGAATTAGAATGGATCGTACGAATGAATTAGAATGGATCGTACGAAGGAATTAGAATGGGTCGTACGAATGAATTAGAAAGGATCGTACGAATGAATTAGAATAGATCGTACGAATGAATTAGAATAGATCGTACGAAGGAATTAGAATGGATCGTACGAATGAATTAGAATGGATCGTATGAATGAATTAGAATGGATACATTCGTGTGAATGAATTAGAATGGATCGTATGAATGAATTAGAATAGATTTTGTGAATGAATTAGAACTGATCGTACGAATGAATTAGAATGGATACATTCGTGCGAATGAATTAGAATGGATTGTATGAATGAATTAGAATGGATCCTATGAATAAATTAGATTGGATCATACGAATGAATTAGAATGGATACATTCGAGCGAATGAATTAGAATTGATCGTACGAATGAATTAGAATGGATCGTGCGAATGAATTAGAATGGATCGTACGAATGAATTAGAATGGATCATTCGCACGCGAATGAATTAGAATGGATCGTACGAATGAATTAGAATGGATCATTCGTGCGAATGAATTAGAATGGATACATTCGTGCGAAAGAATTAGAATAGATCGTATGAATGAATTAGAATGGATCCCATGAATGAATTAGAATGGATCGCGCGAATGAATTAGAATGGATCGTACAAATGAATTAGAATGGATCGTGCTAATGAATTAGAATTGATCGAACGAATGAATTAGCATGGATCGTGCTAATGAATTAGAATGGAACGTACGAATGAATTAGAATGGATCGTGTGAAAGAATTAGAATGGATTGTATGAATGAATTAGAATGAATTCGTACGATCCATTCGAATTCATTCGCACGATCCATTCTAATTCATTCATACGATCCATTCTAATTCATTCATACAATCCATTCTAATTCTTTCACACGATCCATCCTAATTCATTCGTAGGATCCATTCTAATTCATTCGTACAATCTATTCTATTTCATTCGTACGATCCATTCTTACTCATTCGTATGATCCATTCTAATTCATTCGGATGAATGTATCCATTCTAATTCATTCGTACGATCCATTCTAATTCATTCGTACGATCCATTCTAATTCATTCGCTCGAATGTATCCATTCTAATCCATTCGTACGATCCATTCTAATCCATTCGTACGATCCATTCTAATTCATTCGCATGAATGTAACCATTCTAATTCATTCATTTGATCCATTCTAATTCATTCGTACGATCCATTCTAATTCATTAGCACGATCCATGCTAATTCATTCGTTCGATCAATTCTAATTCATTAGCACGATCCATTCTAATTCATTCGTACGATCCATTCTAATTCATTCGCACAATCCATTCTAATTCATTCATAGGATCCATTATAATTCATTCATACGATCTTTTCTAATTCTTTTGCACGAATGTATCCATTCTAATTCATTCGCACGAATGTATCCATTCTAATTCATTCGTACGATCCATTCTAATTCATTCGCACGATCCATTCTAATTCATTCGTACGATCAATTCTAATTCATTCGCACGAATGTATCCATTCTAATTCATTCGTACGATCCATTCTAATTCATTCATAGGATCCATTCTAATTCATTCATACAATCCATTCTAATTCATTCGCACGAATGTATCCATTCTAATTCATTCGTACGATCCATTCTCATTCCTTCGTACGATCCATTCTAATTCCTTCGTACGATCTGTTCTAATTTATTCGTACGATCCATTCTAATTCATTCGTACGATCCATTCTAATTCCTTCGTACGATCCATTCTAATTCATTCGTACGATCCATTCTAATTCATTCATACAATCCATTCTAATTCTTTCACACGATCCATTCTAATTCATTCGTACGATCCATTCTAATTCATTCGTGCAATCCATTCTATTTCATTCGTACGATCCATTCTTACTCATTCGTACGATCCATTCTAATTCATTCACACGAATGTATCCATTCGTACGAATGAATTAGAATAGATTGTACGAATGAATTAGAATGGATCGTACGAATGAATTAGAATGGATCGTACGAAGGAATTAGAATGGATCGTACGAATAAATTAGAATGGATCGTATGAATGAATTAGAATAGATCGTACGATAGAATTAGAATGGATCGTACGAAGGAATTAGAATGGATCATACGAATGAATTAGAATGGATATATTCCTGCAAATGAATTAGAATGGATCGTATGAATCTATTAGAATGGATCGTATGAGTGAATTAGAATGGATCGTACGAATGAATTAGAATGAATCGTATGAATGAATTAGAATGGATACATTCGTGTGAATGAATTAGAATGGATCGTATGAATGAATTAGAATAGATTTTGTGAATGAATTAGAACTGATCGTACGAATGAATTAGAATGGATACATTCGTGCGAATGAATAAGAATGGATTGTATGAATGAATTAGAATGGATCCTATGAATGAATTAGAATGGATCGTACGAATGAATTAGAATGGATACATTCATGCGAATGAAATAGATTGGATCGTACGAATGAGTAAGAATGGATCATCATTCTAATTCATTCGTATGATCCATTCTAATTCATTTGTATCCATACTATTTCATTCGCACGATCCATTCTAATTCATTCGTGCAAACAATTCTAATTCATTCGTACGATCCATTCTAATTCATTCGTACGATCCATTCTAATTCATTCATACAATCCATTCTAATTTATTCGCACGAATGTATCCATTCTAATTCATTTGCACGATCCATTCTAATTCATTCCTATGATCTATTCTAATTCATTCGTACGATCCATTCTAATTCATTCTAATTCATTCGTACGATCCATTCTATGATCCATTCTACTTCATTCGTATATTCCATTCTAATTCATTAGCACGATCCATGCTAATGAATTAGAATGGATCGTACGATCCAATCTAATTCATTCATACGATCCATTCTTACTCATTCGTATGATCCATTCTAATTCAATCGTACGATCCATTCTAATTCATTCGTACGATCCATTCTAATTTCTTCGTACGATCCATTCTAATTCATTCGTACGATCTATTCTAATTCATTCGTACGATCCATTCTAATTCCTTCGTACGATCCATTCTAATTCATTCGTACGATCAATTCTAATTCATTCGCGCAATCTATTTTAATTCATTCGTACGATCCATTCTAATTCATTCGTACGATCCATTCTAATTCATTCATACAATCCATTCTAATTTATTCGCACGAATGTATCCATTCTAATTCATTCGTACGATCCATTCTAATTCATTAATATGATCCATTCTAATTCATTCGTACGATCCATTCTAATTCATTCGTAGGATCCATTCTAATTCATTCGTACAATCTATTCTATTTCATTCGTACGATCCATTCTTACTCATTCGTATGATCCATTCTAATTCATTCGGACGAATGTATCGATTCTAATTTATTCGTACGATCCATTCAAATTCATTCGTACGATCTATTCTAATTCATTCGAACGATCCATTCTTACTCATTCGTATGATCCATTCTAATTCATTCGTACGATCCATTCTAATTCGTTCGTACGATCGATTCTAATTCATTCGCACTATCCATTCTAATTCATTCGTACGATCCATTCCAATTCATTCGTATGATCCATTCTAATTTATTCGTTCAAATATAACCATTCTAATTCATTCGTACGATCCATTCTAATTCATTCGTACGGTCCATTCTAATTCATTCGCACAATCCATTCTATTTCATTCGTACGATCCATTCTTACTCATTCGTATGATCCATTATGGATACATTCGTGCGAATGAATTAGAATGGATCAAACGAATGAGTAAGAATGGATCGTACGAATGAAATAGAATTGATTGTGCGAATGAATTAGAATGGATCATACGAATGAATTAGAATGGATTGTGTGAAAGAATTAGAATTGATCATGCTAATGAATTAGAATGGATCGTACGAATGGATTAGAATGGATACATTCGAGCGAATGAATTATAATGGATCGTACGAATGATTTAGAATGGATCATACGAATGAGTAAGAATGGATCGTACGAATGAATTAGAATGGATCGTACGAATGAATTAGAATGGATCGTACGAATAAATTAGAATGGATACATTTGTCCGAATGAATTAGAATGGATCATACGAATGAGTAAGAATGGATCGTACGAATGAAATGGAATAAATCGTACGAATGAATTAGAATGGAATACACGAATGAATTAGAATGGATCGCACGAATGAATTAGAATGGATCGTATGAATGAATTAGAATGGATCGTACGAATGAATTAGAATGGATCGTACGATCCATTCTAATTCATTCATACAATCCATTCTAATTCATTCGCACGAATGTATCCATTCTAATCCATTCGTACGATCCATTCTAATCCATTCGTACGATCCATTCTAATTCATTCGCACAAATGTATCCATTCTAATTCATTCGTACGATCCATTCTAATTCATTCGTACGATCCATTCTAAATCATTCGTATGATCCATTCTAAATCATTCGTACGATCCATTCTAATCCATTCATACGATCCATTCTAATTCATTCGCACAAATGTATCCATTCTAATTCATTCGTACGATCCATTCTAATTCATTCGTACGATCCATTCTAATTCATTCGTACGATCCATTCTAAATCATTCGTACAATCCATTCTATTTCATTCATACGATCAATTCTAATTCATTCTAATTCATTCTATTTCATTCGTACGATCCGTTCTAATTCACTCATACGATCCATTCTAATTCATTCATACGATCCATTCTAATTCATTTGCACGAATATATCCATTCTAATTCATTCGTACGATCCATTCTAATTCCTTCGTATGATCCATTCTAATTCCTTCATACGATCCATTCTATTTCATTCGTATGATCCATTCTAATTCCTTCGTACGATCCATTCTAATTCCTTTGTATCCATTCTAATTCACTCATACGATCCATTCTAATTCATTCATACGATCTATTCTAATTCATTCATACAATCCATTCTAATTCTTTCACACGATCCGTTCTAATTCATTCGTATGATCCATTCTAATTCATTCGCACAATCCATTCTTTTTCATTCGTACGATCCATTCTGACTCATTGGTACGATCCATTCTAATTCATTCGCACGAATGTATCCATTCTAATTCATTCGTACGAATCCATTCTAATTCATGCGTACAATCTATTCTATTCCATTCTAATTCATTCGTACGATCCATTCTAATTCATTCGTACGATCAATTCTAATTCATTTGTACGTTCCATTCTTACTCATTCGTACGATCCATTCTAATTCATTCGTCCGATCCATTCTAATTCATTCGCACGAATGTATCCATTCTAATTCATTCGTTCGATCAATTCTAATTCATTAGCACGATCCATTCTAATTCATTCGTACGATCTATTCTAATTCATTCGCACTATCCATTCTAATTCATTCATATGATCCATTCTAATTCATTCGTACGATCCATTCTAATTCATTCGTACGATCCATTCTAATTCATTTGCACAATCCATTCTATTTCATTCGTACGATCCATTCTTACTCATTGGTAAGATCCATTCTAATTCATTCACACGAATGTATCCATTCTAATTCATTCGTACGAATCCATTTTAATTCATTCGTACAATCTATTCTATTTCATTCGTATGATCCATTCTAATTCATTCGGACGAATGTATCCATTCTAATTTATTCGTACGATCCATTCTAATTCATTCGTACGATCCATTCTAATTCATTCGTCCGATCCATTCTAATTCATTCGCACGAATGTATCCATTCTAATTCATTCGTATGATCCATTCTAATTCATTCGTACGATCCATTCTAATTCATTCGTAAGATCCATTCTAATTCATTCGTACGATCCATTCTAATTCATTCGTACAATCCATTCTAATTCATTCGCACGAATGTATCCATTCTAATTCATTCGTACAATCCATTCTATTTCATTCGTACGATCCTTTATTACTCATTCGTATGATCCATTCTAATTCATTTGTATAATCCATTCTAATTCATTCGTACGATCCATTCTAATTCATTCGTACGATCCATTCTAATTCATTCGCACGATCCATTCTAATTCATTCATACGATCCATTCTAATTCATTCATACGATCCATTCTAATTCATTCCTACAATCCATTCTAATTCATTCGCTCGATCCATTCTAATTCATTCATACGATCCATTCTATTCGAATGGATCATGCGATCCATTCGAATTCATTCGCACGATCCATTCTAATTCATTCATACGATCCATTCTAATTCATTCATACAATGCATTCTAATTCTTGCACACGATCCATTCAAATTCATTCGTACGATCCATTCTAATTCATTCGTACAATCCATTCTAATTCATTTGTACGATCCATTCTAATTCATTCGTACAGTCCATTCTATTTCATTCGTACGATCCATTCTTACTCATTCATATGATCCATTCTAATTCATTCGCACGAATGTATCCATTCTAATTCATTCATACAATCCATTCTAATTCATTCCGTACGATTTATTCTAATTCATTCGTACGATCGTACGAATGAATTAGAATGGATCGTACGAATGAATTAGAATAGATTGTGCGAATGAATTAGAATGGATCGTACGAATGAATTAGAATGGATCGTACGAATGAATTAGAATGGATCATACGAATGAGTAAGAATGGATCGTACGAATGAATTAGAATGGATCGTACGAATGAATTAGAATGGATCGTACGAATAAATTAGAATGGATACATTCGTCCGAATGAATTAGAATGGTTCATACGAATGAGTAAGAATGGATCGTACGAATGAAATAGAATAGATTATACGAATAAATTAGAATGGATCCTACGAATGAATTAGAATGGATCGTGTGAAAGAATTTAAATGGATTGTATGAATGAATTAGAATGGATCGTATGAATGAATTAGAATGGATCGTGCGAATGAATTTGAATGGATCGTATGAATTCATTCTAATTCATTCATACAATCCATTCTAATTCTTTCACACGATCCATTCTAATTCATTCGTACGTTCCATTCTAATTCATTAGCACGATCCATGCTAATTCATTCGTTCGATCAATTCTAATTCATTAGCACGATCCATTCTAATTCATTCGCACGATCCATTCTAATTCATTCATAGGATCCATTCTAATTCATTCATACGATCTATTCTAATTCTTTCGCACGAATGTATCCATTCTAATTCATTCGCACGAATGTATCCATTCTAATTCATTCGTACGATCCATTCTAATTCATTCGTACGATCCATTTGAATTCATTCGCACGATCCATTCTAATTCATTCATATGATCCATTCTAATTCATTCATACAATCCATTCTAATTCTTTCACACGATCCATTCTAATTCATTCGTACGATCCATTCTAATTCATTCGTACAATCCATTCTATTTCACTCGTACAATCCATTCTTACTCATTCGTATGATCCATTCTAATTCATTCGTATGATCCATTCTAATTCATTCGTACGATCCATTCTAATTCATTCGTATGATCCATTCTAATTCATTCGTACGATCCATTCTAATTCATTCGTACGAATGTATCCATTCTAATTCATTTGCACGATCCATTCTAATTCATTCCTATGATCTATTCTAATTCATTCGTACGATCCATTCTAATTCATTCTAATTCATTCGTACGATCCATTCTAATTCATTCATACGATCCATTCTAATTCATATGCACAAAGGTATCCATTCTAATCCATTTGTAGGATCAATTCTAATCCATTCGTACGATCCATTCTAATTCATTCGTACGATCCATTCTAATTCATTCGCTCGAATGTATCCATTCTAATCCATTCGTACAATCCATTCTAATCCATTCGTACGATCCATTCTAATTCATTCGCATGAATGTAACCATTCTAATGAATTCATATGATCCATTCTAATTCATTCGTACGATCCATTATAATTCATTCGTCCGATCCATTCTAATTCATTCGCACGAATGTATCCATTCTAATTCATTCGTACGATCCATTCTAATTCATTCGTACGATCCATTCTAATTCATTCGTAAGATCCATTCTAATTCATTCGTACGATCCATTCTAATTCATTCTAATTCATTCGTACGATCGTACGAATGAATTAGAATGGATCGTACGGAATGAATTAGAATGGATCGTACGAATGAATTAGAGTGGATCGTACGAATGAACTAGAATGGATACATTCATGCGAATGAATTAGAATGGATCGTACGAATGAATTAGAATGGATCGTACGTGTTGGGGGTAGCTGAAATCTGCTTTGGAGTTCGCCCCCCCTCTCCGCGCTCACCAAATCACCTTGACAGGGAGCGAGATCCACATTGGGTTGTAGGGGCCTTGGACTAAAAGCTCGCTCAGGAGCTCGCCCAAGCTCGCGCAGGAGTTTGCTGGAAATGGCAGCGGGAGTTAGACCGTCATGCATGCAAAGATACCGGTACCACAAACGCTCCTAGCTCACGCAGGGGCTCGCCCAAGTTCGCGCAGGAGCTCGCCCAAGCTCGCGCAGGAGCTCGCCCAAGCTCGCGCAGGAGCTCGCCCAGGGAGCGAGCTCCGCGTTGGGCCGAAGGGGCCTAGGCAAAGAGCTCGCTCAGGAGCTCGCCCAAGTTCGCTCAGGAGCTCGATCAAGCTCACTCAGGAGCTCGCCCAAGTTCGCTCAGGAGCTCGATCAAACTCGCTCAGGAGCTCGCCCAAACTCGCTCAGGAGCTCGCCCAAGCTCGCTCAGGAGCTCGCCAGTTTATCGAAGAGGTCGCTCCCGCAAGGTCCGACTCTTGATAGATATGGAAGAGAGGGCGGAGCAATAGAGGGCGAGCTTGCCTTGGCTCCCCACCGGAGGTCGCCCATAGTGCACGAAGACCTCCCAGACTTGAATATTCCAGAATAGCCAGCTGGCAGCAACAAGAAAGATGCTCTCCCCCACTCAAACCGCCTGGCAGGCTCGACGACAAAGAATGTCAGGGCGTGAGTACCAAGGACTGTTAGAGACCCACGCGAGCCGGATCGTGGGGGTCTAGAAGGCTCTGGAAGAATCTCCACGTGTCAGGCCACGGTAGGCCGCCGATTGCTATAAATACTCACCCCCAGGCTCCATAGTACAGGTGTGAAAACCTTTTCCCTACCACTTTCGTCCACAAAAGCTCGCCGTTGTGCACCTGAGACTGACTTGAGCGTCAAGCCAGCCGTTCTCACGCTTTTTCTTCGTCTTGCAGGTAGCCCGCACGGACCAGCGAAAACATCCCCCGAACAGTACGAATGAATTAGAATGGATCTTACGAATGAATTAGAATGGATCGTACGAATGAATTAGAATGGATCATACGAATGAATTAGAATGGATACATTCGTGCGAATGAAATAGAATGGATCGGACGAATGAATTAGAATGGATCGTATGAATGAATTAGAATGGATCAAATGAATGAATTAGAATGGATCGTACGAATGAATTAGAATGCATCGTACGAAAGAATTAGAATGGATATATTCGTGCGAATGAATTAGAATGGATCGTATGAATGAATTAGACTGGATCGTACGAATGAATTTGAATGGATAAATTTGTGAGAATGAATCTAAATGGATTGTATGAATGAATTACAATGGATCGTACGAATGAATTAGAATGGATCGTACGAATGAATTAGAATAGCTCATACGAATGAATTAGAATGAATCGTATGAATGAATTAGAATGGTTACATTCGTGCGAATGAATTAAATAGATCGTACGAATGAATTAGAATGGATCGTACGAATAAATTAGAATGGATCGTGGGAATGAATTAGAATGGATCGTACGAATGAATTAGAATGGATCCACCGAATGAGTTAGAATGGATCATACGAATGAATTAGAATGGATTGTACGAATGAATTAGAATGGATTGTGCAAATAAATTAGAATGGATCGTATGAATGAATTAGAATGGATCGTACGAATGAATTAGAATGGATCGTGCGAATGAATTAGCATGAATCGTACGAATGTATTAGAATGGATCGTACGAATGAATTAGAATGAATCGTACGATCCATTCTAATTCATTCGTACGATCCATTCTAATTCATTCGCACGAATGTATCCATTCTAGTTCATTCGTACGATCCATTCTAATTCATTCGTACGATCCATTCTAATTCATTCGTAGGATCCATTCTAATTCATTCGTACGATCCATTCTAATTCATTCATTTGATCCATTCTAATTCATTCGTACGATCCATTCTAATTCATTCGTACGATCCATTCTAATTCATTCGTAAGATCCATTCTAATTCATTCGTACGATCCATTCTAATTCATTCGCACGAATATATCCATTCTAGAATGAATTAGAATGGATCGTATGAATGAATTAGAATGGATCGTACGAATGAATTAGAATGGATCGTGCGAATGAATTAGAATGGTTCGTACGAATGAATTAGAATGGATCGTACGAATGAACTTGAATGGATACATTCGTGCGAATGAATTAGAATGGATCGTATGAATGAATTAGAATGGATCGTACGAATGAATTAGAATGGATCGTACGAATGGATTAGAATGGATCATACGAATGAATTAGAATGGATCGTGCGAATGAATTAGAATGGATCGAACGAATGAATTAGAATGGATATATTCGAGCGAATGAATTAGAATAGATCGTAGAATTGAATTAGAATGGATCATACGAATGAATTACAATGGATCATACGAATGAATTAGAATGGATCGTACGAATGAATTAGAATGGATCGTGTGAAAAAATTAGAATGGATTGTATGAATAAATTAGAGTAGATCGTATGAATGAATTAGAATGGATATATTCGTGCGAATGAATTAGAATGGATCGTACGAATGAATTAGAATGGATCGTATGATTCATTCTAATTCATTCGTACGATCCATTCTAATACATTCGTAAGATTCATGCTAATTCATTCGCACGATCCATTCTAATTCATTCGTACGATCCATTCTTATTCATTCATACGATCCATTCTAATTCATTCGCACAATCCATTCTAATTCATTCGTACAATCCATTCTAATTCATTCGTATGATCCATTCTAACTCATTCGGTGGATCCATTCTAATTCATTCGTACGATCCATTCTAATTCATTCCCACGATCCATTCTAATTTATTCGTACGATCCATTCTAATTCATTCGTACGATCTATTCTAATTCATTCGCACGAATGTAACCATACTAATTCATTCATACGATTCATTCTAATTCATTCCTATGAGCTATTCTAATTCATTCGTATGATCCATTCTAATTCATTCGTACGATCCATTGTAATTCATTCATACAATCCATTTAGATTCATTCGCACAAATGTATCCATTCAAATTCATTCGTACGATCCAGTCTAATTCATTCGTACGATCCATTCTAATTCATTCGCACGAATATATCCATTCTAATTCTTTCGTACGATGCATTCTAATTCATTCGTACGATCCATTCTAATTCATTCGTACGATCCATTCTAATTCATTCGTACAATCCATTCTAATTCATTCGCACGAAGGTATCCATTCTAATTCATTCGTACAATCCATTATATTTCATTCGTACGATCCATTCTTACTCATTCATATGATCCATTCTAATTCATTCGTATGATCCATTCTAATTCATTTGTATGATCCATTCTAATTCATTCGTACGATCCATTCTAATTCATTCGCACGATCCATTCTAATTCATTCATATGATCCATTCTAATTCATTCATACAATCTATTCTAATTCTTTCACACGATCCATTCTAATTCATTCGTACGATCCATTCTAATTCATTCATACAATCCATTCTATTTCATTCGTACGATCCATTTTACTCATTCGTATGATCCATTCTAATTCGTTCGTATGATCCATTCTAATTCATTCGTACGATCCATTCTAATTCATTCGTACGACCCATTCTAATTCATTCGTACGATCCATTCTAATTCATTCGCACGATCCATTCTAATTCATTCATAGGATCCATTCTAATTCATTCATACGATCTATTCTAATTCTTTCGCACGAATATATCCATTCTAATTCATTCGCACGAATGTATCCATTCTAATTCATTCGTACGATCCATTCTAATTCATTCGTACGATCCATTCAAATTCATTCGCACGATCCATTCTAATTCATTCGTACAATCCATTCTATTTTATTCGTACCATCCATTCTTACTCATTCGTATGATCCATTCTAATTCATTCGCACGAATGTATCCATTCTAATCCATTCATACGATCCATTCTAATCCATTCGTACGATCCATTCTAATTCATTCCCATGAATGTAACCTGTAACATCCGCCCCACCCCCCTCAGGGCTACACGTCCTCGTATAGGGTTAGACCCCCCCATCCCGAGGAGAACCGGCTCTGATACCATTTTGTAACATCTGCCCCAAACACACAAGATTTTGTCCGCTTTGCCCGTGCCCGCACGAGAACTTCCCAGGGGGTCACCCATCCTGGTACTACTCTCGCCCGAGCACGCTTAACTACGGAGTTCTTGCGAATTCCGTAGCGGCGCACGGTTTTAAAACGCGTCTTCTATGTTTAGGAGGGGAAATTATATAAGTAGCTCAGGACCTCCTTCTCTCCAGGCGATGTGGGGCTAACTCATGGCCTTGTGCACCTCACCTCACCTCACCTCACCTCATCCATCTTGGCATTCCCGCCTCAGGAGTCTTGGCTCTTGGCTATTGGCCTATTGGATCTTGGTCGTCACAATTTGTAACATCCGCCCTAAACACACAAGATTTTGTCCGCTTTGCCCGTGCCCGCACGAGAACTTCCCAGGGTGGTCACCCATCCTGGTACTACTCTTGCCCGAGCACGCTTAACTACAGAGTTCTTACGAAATCCGTAGCGGTGCACGGTTTTAAAACGCATCTTGGCAAGAAAGGTGGTGAGCCCCCAAACACAAGATATTGTCCTCTATTGGTCTCTTGGGTACTCGAACCCTCAACCTCAAGGTTTTGCACTAGCATGGTTACCATCGAACCACCTAGAACGCGTCTTCTATGTTTGGGAGGGGAAATTATATAAGTAGCTCAGGATCTCCTTCTCTCCAAGCGATGTGGGGCTAACTCATGGACTTGTACACCTCACCTCAACTCACCTCACCTCATCCATCTTGGCATTCCCGCCTCAGGAATCTTGGCTCTTGGCTATTGGCCTATTGGATCTTGGTCGTCACAATCCACCCCCCTTAGGGCTACACGTCCTCGTGTAGGGTTAGACCCCTCCCATCCCGAGGAGAACCGGCTCTGATACCATTTTATAATATCCGCCCCAAACACACAAGATTTTGTCCGCTTTGCCCGTGCCCGCACGAGAACTTCCCAGGGAGGTCACCCATCCTGGTACTACTCTCGCCCGAGCACGCTTAACTACGGAGTTCTTACGAAATCCGTAGCGGCGCACGGTTTTAAAACGCGTCTTCTATGTTTGGGAGGGAAAATTATATAACTAGCTCAGGATCTCCTTCTCTCCAGGCGATGTGGGGCTAACTCATGGCCTTGTACACCTCACCTCACCTCACCTCACCTCATCCATCTTGGCATTCCCGCCTCAGGAGTCTTGGCTCTTGGCTATTGACCTATTGGATCTTGGTCGTCATAAATTGTGACGACCAAGATCCAATAGGCCAATAGCCAAGAGCCAAGACTCCTGAGGCGGGAATGCCAAGATGGATGAGGTGAGGTGAGGTGAGGTGAGGTGTACAAGTCCATGAGTTAGCCCCACATCGCCTGGAGAGAAGGAGATCCTGAGCTACTTATATAATTTCCCCTCCCAAACATAGAAGACGCGTTCTAGGTGGTTCGATGGTAACCATGCTAGTGCAAAACCTTGAGGTTGAGGGTTCGAGTACCCAAGAGACCAATAGAGGACAATATCTTGTGTTTGGGGGCTCACCACCTTTCCTGCCAAGACGCGTTTTAAAACCGTGCGTCGCTACGGATTTCGTAAGAACTCTGTAGTTAAGCGTGCTCGGGCAAGAGTAGTACCAGGATGGGTGACCACCCTGGGAAGTTCTCGTGCGGGCACGGGCAAAGCGGACAAAATCTTGTGTGTTTAGGGCGGATGTTACAAATTGTGACGACCAAGATCCAATAGGCCAATAGCCAAGAGCCAAGACTCCTGAGGCGGGAATACCAAGATGGATGAGGTGAGGTGAGTTGAGGTGAGGTGTACAAGGCCATGAGTTAGCCCCACATCGCCTGGAGAGAAGGAGATCCTGAGCTACTTATATAATTTCCCCTCCCAAACATAGAAGACGCGTTTTAAAACCGTGCGCCGCTACGGAATTCGCAAGAACTCCGTAGTTAAGCGTGCTCGGGCGAGAGTAGTACCAGGATGGGTGACCCCCTGGGAAGTTCTCGTGCGGGCACGGGCAAAGCGGACAAAATCTTGTGTGTTTGGGGCGGATGTTAGAAAATGGTATCAGAGCCGGTTCTCCTCGGGATGGGAGGGTCTAACCCTACACGAGGACGTGTAGCCCTAAGGGGGGTGGATTGTGACGACCAAGATCCAATAGGCCAATAGCCAAGAGCCAAGACTCCTGAGGCGGGAATGCCAAGATGGATGAGGTGAGGTGAGGTGAGGTGAGGTGTACAAGGCCATGAGTTAGCCCCACATCGCCTGGAGAGAAGGAGATCCTGAGCTACTTATATAATTTCCCCTTCCAAACATAGAAGACGTGTTTTAAAACCGTGCGCCGCTGCGGAATTCGCAAGAACTCCGTAGTTAAGCGTGCTCGGGCGAGAGTAGTACCAGGATGGGTGACCCCCTGGGAAGTTCTCGTGCGGGCACGGGCAAAGCGGACAAAATCTTGTGTGTTTGGGGCGGATATTACAAAATGGTATCAGAGCCGGTTCTCCTCGGGATGGGAGGGGTTTAACCCTACACGAGGACGTGTAGCCCTAAGGGGGGTGGATTGTGACGACCAAGATCCAATAGGCCAATAGCCAAGAGCCAAGACTCCTGAGGCGGGAATGCCAAGATGGATGAGGTGAGGTGAGGTGTACAAGGCCATGAGTTAGCCCCACATCGCCTGGAGAGAAGGAGATCATGAGCTACTTATATAATTTCCCCTCTCAAACATAGAAGACGCGTTTTAAAACCGTGCGCCGCTACGGATTTCGTAAGAACTCCGTAGTTAAGCATGCTCAGGCGAGAGTAGTACCAGGATGGGTGACCTCCCTGGGAAGTTCTCATACCGGCACGGGCAAAGCGGACAATATCTTGTGTGTTTGGGGCGGATGTTACATAACCATTCTAATTCATTCATTTGATCCATTCTAATTCATTCGTACAATCCATTCTAATTCATTCGTCCGATCCATTCTAATTCATTCGCAAGAATATATCCATTCTAAACCATTCATACGATCCATTCTAATTCATTCATAAGATCCATTCTAATTCTTTCGTACGATCCATTCTAATTCATTCGTACGATCCATTCTAATTCATTCGCACGAATATATCCATTCTAGTTCATTCGTACGATCCATTCTAATTCATTCGCACGATCCATTCTAATTCATATGCACAAAGGTATCCATTCTAATCCATTAGTACGATCCATTCTAATTCATTCATACAATCCATTCTAAATCTTTCACACGATCCATTCTATTTCATTCGTACGATCCATTCTAATTCATTCATACGATCCATTCTAATTCATTCGTACGATCCATTCTAATTCATTCTAATTCATTCGTATGATCCATTCTAATTCATTCGTCCGATCCTACGAATGAATTAGAATAGATCGTGTGAAAGAATTAGAATGGATTGTATGAATGAATTAGAATGAATTCGTACGATCCATTCGAATTCATTCGCACGATCCATTCTAATTCATTCATACGATCCATTCTAATTCATTCATACAATCCATTCTAATTCTTTCACACGATCCATTCTAATTCATTCATAGGATCCATTCTAATTCATTCGTACAAACTATTCTATTTCATTCGTACGATCCATTCTTACTCATTCGTATGATCCATTCTAATTCATTCGGACGAATGTATCCATTCTAATTTATTCGTACGATCCATTCTAATTCATTCATACAATCCATTCTAATTCTTTCACACGATCCATTCTAATTCATTCGTACGATCCATTCTAATTCATTCGCGAATGAATCCATTCTAATTCATTCGTACGATCCATTCTAATCCATTCGTACGATCCATTCTAATCCATTCGTACGATCCATTCTAATTCATTAGCACGATCCATGCTAATTCATTCGTTCGATCATTCTAATTCATTAGCACGATCCATTCAAATTCATTCGTACGATCCATTCTAATTCATTCGCACGATCCATTCTAATTCATTCATAGGATCCATTCTAATTCATTCATACGATCTATTCTAATTCTTTCGCACAAATGTATCCATTCTAATTCATTCGCACGAATGTATCCATTCTAATTCATTCCTACGATCCATTCTAATTCATTCGTACGATCCATTCTAATTCATTCATACAATCCATTCTAATTCTTTCACACGATCCATTCTAATTCATTCGTACGATCCATTCTAACTCATTCGCACAATCCATTCTATTTCATTCGTACGATCCATTCTTACTCATTCGTATGATCCATTCTAATTCATTCGCACGAATGTATCCATAATAGATCATACGAATGAGTAAGAATAGATCGTACGAATGAAATAGAATGGATTGTGCGAATGAATTAGAATGGACCGTACGAATGAATTAGACGTACGAATGAATTAGAATGGATACATTCGTGCGAATAAATTAGAATGGATCATACGAATGAGTAAGGATGGATCGTCATTCTAATTCATTCGTATGATCCATTCTAATTCATTTGTATCCATTCTATTTCATTCGAACGATCCATTCTAATTCATTTGCGCAATCTATTCTAATTCATTCGTACGATCCATTCTAATTCATTCGTACAATTTATTCTATTTCATTCATACGATCCATTCTAATTTATTCGCACGAATGTATCTATTCTAATTCATTCATACGATCCATTCTACTTCATTCGTACTATCCTTTCTAATTCACTCATACGATCCATTCTAATTCATTTGTACGATCCTGAATTAGAATGGATCGTACGAATGAATTAGAATGGATACCTTTGTGCATATGAATTAGAATGGATCGTACTAAGGAATTAGAATGGATCGTACGAATGAATTAGAATGGATCATACGAATGAATTAGAATGGATCATACGAATGAGTAAGAATGGATCGTACGAATGAAATAGAATGGATTGTACGAATGAATTAGAATGGATACATTCGTGCGAATGAATTAGAATGGATCGTACGAATGAATTAGAATGGATCGTGCGAATGAATTAGAATGGATTGTATGAATGAATTACAATGGATCGTACGAATGAATTAGAATGGATCGTATGAATGAATTAGAATGGATCGTACGAATGAAATAGAATGGATTGTACGAATGAATTAGAATGGATCGTGCGAATGAATTTGAATGGATCGTACGAATGAATTAGAATGGATCGTGCTAATGAATTAGAATTGATCGTACGAATGAAATAGAATGGATTGTACGAATGATTTAGAATGGATAGTACGAATGAATTAGAATGGATCGTACGAATGATTTAGAATGGATACATTCGTTCGAATGAATTAGAATGGATCATACGAATGAGTAAGAATGGATCGTACGAATGAAATAGAATGGACTGTACGAATGAATTAGAATGGATTCGTACGAATGAATTAGAATGGATACCTTCGTGCGAATGAATTAGAATGGATCGTACCAATGAGTAAGAATGGATCGTACGAATGAAATAGAATGGATTGTGCGAATGAATTAGAATGGATCGTACGAATGAATTAGAATGGATCGTGTGAAAGAATTAGAATGGATTGTATGAATGAATTAGAATAGATCCTATGAATGAATTAGAATGGATCGTACGAATGAATTAGAATGGATCGTACGAATGAATTAGAATGGATCGTACGAATGAATTAGAATGGATACATTCGTGCGAATGAATTAGAATGGATCGTACGAATGAATTAGAATGGATCGTACGAATGAAATAGAATGGATCGTACGAATGAACTAGAATGGATACATTCGTACGAATGAATTAGAATGGATCGTATGAATGAATTAGAATGGATCTTACGAATGAATTAGAATGGATCGTACAAATGAATTAGAATGGATCGTACGAATGAATTAGAATGGATACATTCGTGATCGTATGAATGAATTAGAATGGATCGTACGAACAAATTAGAATGGATCGTGGGAATGAATTAGAATGGATCGTACGAATGAATTAGAATGGATCCACCGAATGAGTTTGAATGGATCATACGAATGAATTAGAATGGATTGTACGAATGAATTAGAATGGATTGTGCGAATGAATTAGAATAGATCGTACGAATGAATTAGAATGGATCGTACGAATAAATAAGAATGGATCGTACGAATGAAATAGAATAGATTGTACGAAGAATTAGAATGGATCCCACGAATGAATTAGAATGGATCGTACGAATGAATTAGAATGGATCATATTAATGAATTAGAATGGATCGTACGAATGAATTAGAATGGATACATTCGTGCGAATAAATTAGAATGGATTGTATGAATGAATTAGAATGGATCGTACGAATGAATTAGAATGGATCGTACGAATGAATTAGAATAGATTGCACGAATGAATTAGAATGGATCGTACGAATGAATTAGAATGGATCTTACGAAGGAATTAGATTGGATCGTACGAATGAATTAGAATGGATCGTACGAATGAATTTCAATGGATCGTACGAATGAATTAGAATGGATCGTACGATTGAATTAGAATGGATCATACGAATGAGTAAGAATGGATCGTATGAATGAATTAGATTGGATCGTATGATCCATTCTAATTCATTAGCATGGATCGTGCTAATGAATTAGAATGGAATATACGAATGAATTAGAATGGATCGTACGAATGAATTAGAATGAATTAGAATAGATCATAGGAATGAATTAGAATGGATCATGCAAATGAACTAGAATGGATACATTCGTGCAAATAAATTAGAATGGATTGTATGAATGAATTAGAATGGATCGTACGAATGAATTAGAATGGATCGTACGAATGAATTTGAATAGATTGCGCGAATGAATTAGAATGGATCGTGTGAATGAAATAGAATGGATACAAATGAATTAGAATGGATCGTGTGAATGAATGGATCGTGCGAATGAATTAGAATGGATCATATGAATGAATTAGAATGGATCGTACAAATTAATTAGAATGGATACATTCGTGCGAATGAATTAGAATGGATACATTCGTGCGAATGAATTAGAATGGATTGTATGAATGAATTAGAATGGATCGTACGAATGAATTAGAATGGATCATACGAATTAATTAGAATGGATCATACGAATGAATTAGAATGGATCGTACGAATGAATTAGAATGAATCGTACGAATGAATTAGAATGGATCGTGCGAATGAATTAGAATGGATCGTACGAATGAATTAGAATGGATACATTTGTGCGAATGATTTAGAACGGATCGTACGAATGAATTAGAATAGATCGTATGAATGAATTAGAATGGATCGTACGAATGAATTAGAATGGATCGTGCGAATGAATTAGAATGGATCGTACGAATGAATTAAAATGGATCGTGTGAAAGAATTAGAATGGATCGTACGAATGAATTAGAATGGATCGTGCGAATGAATTAGAATGGATCGTATGAATGAATTAGAATAGATTTTGTGAATGAATTAGAACTGATCGTACGAATGAATTAGATTGGATCGTACGAATGAATTAGAATAGATACATTTGTGCGAATGAATTAGAATGGATCGTACGAATGAATTAGAATGGATCGTTTGAATGAATTAGAATGGATACATTCGTGCGAATGAATTAGAATGGATCGTGCGAATCCATTAGACTGGATCGTGCGAATGAATAAGAATGGATCATACGAATGAATTAGAATGGATCGTATGAATTAATTAGAATGGATACATTCGTGCGAATGAATTAGAATGGATTGTATGAATGAATTAGAATGGATCGTACGAATGAATTAGAATGGATCATACGAATTAATTAGAATGGATCATACGAATGAATTAGAATGGATCGTATGAATGAATTAGAATGGATCGTACGAATGTACTAGAATGGATCGTACGAATGAAATAGAATAGATTGTACGAATGAATTAGAATGGATTCGTACGAATGAATTAGAATGGATACATTTGTGCGAATGAATTAGAATGGATACATTCGTGTGAAAGAATTAGAATAGATCGTATGAATGAATTAGAATGGATCCTATGAATGAATTAGAATGGATCGTGCGAATGAATTAGAATGGATCGTACGAATGAATTAGAATGGATCGTGCTAATGAATTAGAATTGATCGAACGAATGAATTAGCATGGATCGTGCTAATGAATTAGAATGGATCGTACGAATGAATTAGAATGGATCAAATGAATGAATTAGAATGGTTACATTCATACAAATGAATTAGAATGGATCGTACGAATGGATTAGAATGGATCGTACGAATGGATTAGAACGGATACATTCGAGCGAATGAATTAGAATGGATCGTACGGAATGAATTAGAATGGATTGTATGAATGAATTAGAATGGATACATTCGTGTGAATGAATTAGAATGGATCGTGCGAATGAATTAGAATGGATTCGTACGAATGAATTAGAATGGATACATTCGTGGGAATGAATTAGAATGGATCGTACCAATGAGTAAGAATGGATCTTATGAATGAAATAGAATAGATCGTACGAATGAATTATAATGGATCGTACGTAATGAATTAGAATGGATTGTATGAATGAATTAGAATGGATCGTATGAATGAATTAGAATGGATCATACGAATTAATTTGAATGGATCATACGAATGAATTAGAATGGATCGTAAGAATGGATTAGAATGGATTGTACCAATGAGTAAGAATGGATCGTGCGAATGAATTAGAATGGATCGGACGAATGAATTAGAATGGATCGTACGAATGAATTAGAATGGATCGTACGAATAAATTAGAATGGATACATTCATCCGAATGAATTAGAATGGATCATACGAATGAGTAAGAATGGATCGTACGAATGAATTAGAATGGATCGTACGAATGAATTAGAATGGATCGTACGAATGAATTAGAATGGATCATACGAATGAATTAGAATGGATCGTGTGAAAGAATTAGAATTAGAATGGATCGTACGAATAAATTAGAATGGATACATTCGTCCGAATGAATTAGAATGGATCATACGAATGAGTAAGAATGGATCGTACGAATGAAATAGAATAGATTGTACGAATGAATTAGAATGGATCCTATAAATGAATTAGAATGGATCGTGTGAAAGAATTAGAATGGATTATATGAATGAATTAGAATGGATCGTATGAATGAATTAGAATGGATCGTGCGAATGAATTCGAATGGATCGTACGAATTCATCCTAATTCATTCATACAATCCATTCTAATTCTTTCACACGATCTATTCTAATTCATTCGTAGGATCCATTCTAATTCATTCGTACAATCTATTCTATTTCATTCGTACGATCCATTCTTACTCATTCGTATGATCCATTCTAATTCATTCGGACGAATATATCCATTCTAATTTATTCGTACGATCCATTCTAATTCATTCGTACGATCCATTCTAATTCATTCGTACGATCCATTCTAATTCATTCGTATGATCTATTCTAATTAATTCGTATGATCCATTCTAATTCATTCGTACGATCCATTCTAATTCATTCATACAATCCATTCTAATTCATTCGCATGAATGTATCCATTCTAATTAATTCGTACGATCCATTCTAATTCATTCGTATGATCCATTCTAATTCATTCGTATGATCCATTCTAATTCATTCGCACGATCTGTTCTTATTCATTCGCACAATCCATTCTAAACCATTCATACGATCCATTCTAATTTATTCGTACGATCCATTCTAATTCATTCGTAAGATCCATTCTAATTCATTCGTATGATCCATTCTAATTCATTCGTACAATCCATTCTAATTCATTCACACGAATGTATCCATTCTAGTTCATTCGTACGATCCATTCTAATTCATTCGTACGATCCATTCTAATTCATTCGCACGATCCATTCTAATTCATTCGTACGATCTATTCTACTTCATTCGCACGAATGTATCCATTCTAATTCATTCGTACATACGATCCATTCTAATTCATTCGTACGATCCATTCTAATTCATTCGCATGATCTGTTCTTATTCATTCGCACAATCCATTCTAATTCATTCGTACGAATGTATCCATTCTAATTCATTCGTACGATCCATTCTAATTCATATGCACAAGGGTATCTATTCTAATTCATTCGTACGATCCATTCTAATTCAGGATCGTACGAATGAATTAGAATGGATACATTCGTGCAAATGAATTAGAATGGATCATACGAATGAGTAATAATGGATCGTACGAATGAAATTGAATAGATTGTACGAATGAATTAGAATGGATCCTACGAATGAATTAGAATGGATCTTGTGAAAGAATTAGAATGGATTGTATGAATGAATTAGAATGGATCGTACGAATGAATTAGAATGGATCGTACGAATGAATTAGAATGGATACATTCGTGCGAATGAATTAGAATTGATCGTACGAATGAATTAGAATGGATCGTGCGAATGAATTAGAATGGATCGTACGAATGAATTAGAATGGATCGTATGAATGAACTAGAATGGATACATTCGTGCGAATGAATTAGAATGGATCGTACGAATGAATTAGAATGGATCGTACGAATGAATTAGAATGGATCTTACGAATGAATTAGAATGGATCGTACGAATGAATTAGAATGGATCGTACGAATGAATTAGAATGGATACATTCGTGCGAAAGAATTAGAATGGATCGGACGAATGAATTAGAATGGATCGTACGAATGAATTAGAATGGATCGTACGAATAAATTAGAATGGATCATATGAGTGAATTAGAATGGATCGTATGAGTGAATTAGAATGGATCGTACGAATGAATTAGAATGGATTGTATGAATGAATTAGAATGGATCGTACGAATGAATTAGAATGGATCATACGAATTAATTAGAATGGATCATACGAATGAATGAGAATGGAACGTACGAATGAATTAGAATAGATCTTGTGAAAGAATTAGAATGGATTGTATGAATGAATTAGAATGAATTCGTTCGATCAATTCTAATTCATTAGCATGATCCATTCTAATTCATTCGTACGATCCATTCTAATTCATTCGCACGATCCATTCTAATTCATTCGTACGATCCATTCTAATTCTTTCACACGATCCATTCTAATTCATTCGTACGATCCATTCTAATTCATTCGTACGATCTATTCTAATTCATTCGTACGATCCATTCTAATTCATTCATACGATCCATTCTAATTCCTTCGTACGATCCATTCTAATTCATTCATACAATCCATTCTAATTCTTTCACACGATCCATTCTAATTCATTCGTACGATCCATTCTAATTCATTCGTCCGATCCATTCTAATTCATTCGTACGAATGTATCTATTCTAAACCATTTATACGATCCATTCTAATTTATTCGTACGATCCATTCTAATTCATTCGTAAGATCCATTCTAATTCATTCGTACGATCCATTCTAATTCATTCGTACGATCCATTCTAATTCATTCGCACGTATGTATCCATTCTAGTTCATTCGTACGATCCATACTAATTCATTCGTACGATCCATTCTAATTCATTCGCACGATCCATTCTCATTCATTCGTACGATCCATTCTAATTCATTCGCACCAATGTATCCATTCTAATTCATTCGTACATACGATCCATTCTAATTCATTCGCACGAATATATCCATTCTAATTCATTTGTATAATCCATTCTATTTCATTCGTACGATCCATTCTTACTCGTTCGTATGATCCATTCTAATTCATTCGCACGAATGTATCCATTCTAATTCATTCGTACGATCCATTCTAACTCATTCGCAGTAACCATTCTAATTCATTCGTACGATCCATTCTAATTCATTCGTATGATCCATTCTAATTTATTAGTTCAAATATATCCATTCTAATTCATTCGTACGATCCATTCTAATTCATTCGCACGATCCATTCTAATTCATTCGCACGAATGTATCCATTCTAATTCATTTGCACGATCCATTCTAATTCATTCCTATGATCTATTCTAATTCATTCGTACGATCCATTCTAATTCATTCGCTCGAATGTATCCATTCTAATTCATTCGTACGATCCATTCTAATTCGTTCATATGATCCATTCTAATTCGTTCGTACGATCCATTCTAATTCGTTCGTACGATCCATTCTAATTCATTCCTACGATCTATTCTAATTCATTCGCTCGAATATATCCATTCTAATTCATTCGTTCGATCCATTCTAATTCATTCGCACGATCCATTCTAATTCATTCGTATGATCCATTCTAATCCATTCGTACGATCCATTCTGATTCATTCGTACGATCCATTCTAATTCATTCGTATGATCCATTCTAATTCATTCGCACGAATGTATCCATTCTAGTTCATTCGTACGATCCATTCTAATTCATTCGTACGATCCATTCTAATTCATTCGCACGATCCATTCTAATTCCTTCGTACGATCCATTCTAATTCATTCGTACGATCTATTCTAATTCATTCGTACGATTCATTCTAATTCATTCGTACGATCCATTCTAATTCATTTGTACGATCCATTCTAATTCATTCGTACAATCTATTCTAATTCATTCGTACGAAGGGATACATTCGTGTGAATGAATTAGAATGGATCGTACGAATGAATTAGAATGGATACCTTTGTGCAAATGAATTAGAATGGATCGTATGAATGAATTAGAATGGATCGTATGGGTGAATTAGAACGGATTGTACGAATGGATTGTACGAATGAATTAGAATGGATCGTGTGAAAGAAATAGAATGGATTGTATGAATGAATTAGAATGGATCGTACGAATGAATTAGAATGGATCGTACGAAGGAATTAGAATGGATCGTACGAATGAATTAGAATGGATCGTACGAATGAAATAGAATGGATCATACGAATTAATTAGAATAGATCGTAGGAATGAATTAGAATGGATCGTACGAAGGAATTAGAATGGATCGTACGAATGAATTAGAATGGATATATTCGTGCAAATGAATTAGAATGGATCGTATGAATGTATTAGAATGGATCGTATGAGTGAATTAGAATGGATCGTACGAATGAATTAGAATGGATCGTATGAATGAATTAGAATAGATTGTGCGAAAGAATTAGAATGCATTGTATGAATGAATTAGAATGGATCGTATGAATGAATTAGAATGGATCGTGCGAATGAATTCGAATGGATCGCATGATCCATTCGAATAGAATAGATCGTATGAATGAATTAGAATGGATCGGGCGAATGAATTAGAATGGATTGTAGGAATGAATTAGAATGGATCGTATGAATGAATTAGAATGGATCGTATGACTGAATTAGAATGGATCATGCGAATGAATTAAAATGGATCGTACGAATGAATTAGAGTGGATCGTACGAATGAATTAGAATGGATCATACGAATGAGTAAGAATGGATCGTACGAATGAAATAGAATGGATTGTACGAATGAATTAGAATGGATACATTCATGCGAATGAATTAGAATGGATCGGACGATTGAATTAGAATGGATCGTACGATTCATTCTAATTCATTCGTACGATCCATTCTAATACATTCATACGAATCATGCTAATTCATTTGCACGATCCATTCTAATTCATTCGTACGATCCATTCTTAATCATTCATACGATCCATTCTGATTCATTCGTACGATCCATTCTAATTCATTCGCACAATCCATTCTAATTCATTCGTATGATCCATTCTTACTCATTTGGTGGATCCATTCTAATTCATTCGTACGATCCATTCTAATTCATTCCCACGATCCATTCTAATTTATTCGTACGATCCATTCTAATTCATTCGTACGATCTATTCTAATTCATTCGCACGAATGTTCATTCGCACGAATGTAACCATTCTAATTCATTCATACGATTCATTCTAATTCATTCGTATGAGCTATTCTAATTCATTCGTACGATCCATTCTAATTCATTCGTACGATCCATTGTAATTCATTCATACAATCCATTTAGATTCATTCGCAGAAATGTAACCATTCAAATTCATTCGTACGATCCATTCTAATTCATTCGTACGATCCACTCTAATTCATTCGTACGATCCATTCTAATTCATTCATACGATAATGAATTAGAATGGTTACATTCATGCGAATGAATTAGAATGGATCGTACGAATGGATTAGAATGGATCGTACGAATGGATTAGAATGGATACATTCGAGCGTACAATCCATTCTAATTCATTCGTCCAATCCATTCTAATTTATTCGCACGAATGTATCCATTCTAATTCATTCGTACGATCCATTCTAATTCATTCGTACGATCCATTCTAATTCATTCGTAAGATCCATTCTAATTCATTCGTACGATCCATTCTAATTCATTCGTACGATCCATTCTAATTCATTCGCACGAATGTATCCATTCTAGTTCATTCGTACGATCCATTCTAATTCATTCGTACGATCCATTCTAATTCATTCGCATGATCCATTCTAATTCATTCGTACGATCCATTCTAATTCATTCATACGATCCATTCTAATTCATTCGTACGATCCATTCTAATTCATTCGCACAAATGTATCCATTCTAATTCATTCGTACGATCCATTCTAATTCATTCGCACGATCCATTCTAATTCATTCGTACGATCCATTCTAATTCTTTCCCACGATCCATTCTAATTCATTCGTATGATCCATTCTAATTCATTCGCACGATCCATTCTAATTCATTCGTACGATCCATTCTAATTCATTCATACGATCCATTCTAATTCATTCGTACGATCCATTCTAATTCATTCGCACAAATGTATCCATTCTCATTCATACGTACGATCCACTCTAATTCATTCGCACGATCCATTCTAATTCATTCGTACAATCCATTCTAATTCATTCGTACGATCCATTCTAATTCATTTGTATGATCCATTCTAATTCATTCGTACGATCCATTCTAATTCATTCGTACGATCCATTCTAATTCATTCATACAATCCATTCTAATTCATTCGCACGAATGTATCCATTCTAATTAATTCGTACGATCCATTCTAATTAATTCGTATGATCTATTCTTATTCATTCGCACGATCCAGTCTTATTGATTCGCACGATCCATTCTAATTCATTCGCTCGAATGTATCCATTCTAATTCATTCGTACGATCCATTCTAATTCATTAATACGATCCATTCTAATTCATTCGTACGATCCATTCTAATTCATATGCACAAAGGTATCCATTCTAATTCATTCGCACGAAAGAATTAGAATGGATTGTATGAAAGAATAGATCGTATGAATGAATTAGAATGGATCGTACGGAATAAATTAGAATGGATTGTATGAATGAATTAGAATAGATCGTAAGAATGAGTAAGAATGGATCGTACGAATGAATTAGAATGGATCATACGAATGAATTAGAATGGATCATACGAATGAAATAGAATGGATCGTACGAAGGAATTAGAATGGATCGTACGAAGGAATTAGAATGGATATATTCGTGCAAATGAATTAGAATGGATCGTATGAATGAATTAGAATGGATCGTATGAGTGAATTAGAACGGATAGTACGAATGAAGTAGAATGAATCGTATGAATGATTTAGAATGGATACATTCGTGCGAATCCATTCTAATTCATTCGTATGAATGATTTAGAATGGATCGTACGAATGATTTAGAATGATTTAGAATTAGAACGGATAGTACGAATGAATTAGAATGGATCGTACGAATGATTTAGAATGGATACATTCGTGCGAATGAATTAGAATGGATCATACGAATGAGTAAGAATGGATCGTACGAATGAAATAGAATGGATTGTACGAATGAATTAGAATGGATTCGTACGAATGAATTAGAATGGATACCTTCGTGCGAATGAATTAGAATGGATCGTACCAATGAGTAAGAATGGATCGTACGAATGAAATAGAACGGATTGTGCGAATGAATTAGAATGGATCGTACGAATGAATTACAATGGATCGTGTGAAAGAATTAGAATGGATTGTATGAATGAATTAGAATATATCGTATGAATGAATTAGAATGGATCGTACGAATGAATTAGAATGGATCGTACGAATGAATTAGAATGGATCGTACGAATGAATTAGAATGGATACATTCGTGCGAATGAATTAGAATGGATCATACGAATGAATTAGAATGGATCGTACGAATGAATTAGAATGGATCGTACGAATGAAATAGAATGGATCGTACGAATGAACTAGAATGGATACATTCGTACGAATGAATTAGAATGGATCGTATGAATGAATTAGAATGGATCTTACGAATGAATTAGAATGGATCGTACAAATGAATTAGAATGGATCGTACGAATGAATTAGAATGGATACATTCGTGATCGTATGAATGAATTAGAATGGATCGTACGAATAAATTAGAATGGATCGTGGGAATGAATTAGAATGGATCGTACGAATGAATCAGAATGGATCCACCGAATGAGTTTGAATGGATCATACGAATGAATTAGAATGGATTGTACGAATGAATTAGAATGGATTGTGCGAATGAATTAGAATAGATCGTACGAATGAATTAGAATTGATCGTATTAATGAATTAGAATGGATCAAATGAATGAATTAGAATGGTTACGTTCATGCGAATGAATAAGAATGGATCGTACGAATGGATTAGAATGGATCGTACGAATGGATTAGAATGGATACATTCGTGCGAATGAATTAGAATGGATCGTATGAATGAATTAGAATAGATTGTGCGAATGAATTACAATGGATCGCATGAATGAATTAGAATGGATACATTCGTGCGAATAAATTAGAATGGATTGTATGAATGAATTAGAATGGATCGTACGAATGAATTAGAATGGATCGTACGAATGAATTAGAATAGATTACGTGAATGAATTAGAATGGATCGTACGAATAAATTAGAATGGATCGTACGAATGAATTAGAATGGATCGTACGAATGAATTAGAATGGATCGTACGAATGAATTAGAATGGAACATACGATTGAATTATAATGGATCATACGAATGAGTAAGAATGGATCGTATGAATGAATTAGATTGGATCGTACGATCCATTCTAATTCATTAGCATGGATCGTGCTAATGAATTAGAATGGAATATAAGAATGAATTAGAATGGATCGTAGAATGGATCGTACGAATGAATTAGAATGAATTAGAATGGATCGTACGAATGAATTAGAATAGATCATAGGAATGAATTAGAATGGATCGTGCAAATGAATTAGAATGGATACATTCGTGCGAATGAATTAGAATGGATCGTGCGAATGAATTAGAATGGATCGTACGAATGAATTAGAATGGATATATTTGAACGAATAAATTAGAATGGATCATACGAATGAATTAGAATGGATCGTACGAATGAATTAGAATGGATAGTGCAAATGAATTCGAATCGATCATACGAATGAATTAGAATGGATCGTACAAACGAATTAGAATGGATCATATGAATGAGTAAGAATGGATCGTACGAATGAATTAGAATGGATCGTACGAATGAATTAGAATGGATCGTACGAATAAATTAGAATGGATACATTCATCCGAATGAATTAGAATGGATCATACGAATGAGTAAGAATGGATCGTACGAATGAAATAGAATAGATTGTACGAATGAATTAGAATGGATCCTACGAATGAATTAGAATGGATCGTGTGAAAGAATTAGAATGGATTGTATGAATGAATTAGAATGAATCGTACGAATGAATTAGAATGGATCGTACGAATGAATTAGAATAGATATATTCGTGCAAATGAATTAGAATGGATCGTATGAGTGTATTAGAATGGATCGTATGAGTGAATTAGAATGGATCGTACGAATGAATTAGAATGGATTGTATGAATGAATTAGAATGGATCGTACGAATGAATTAGAATGGATCGTATGAATGAATGGATCATATGAATGAATTAGAATGGATCGTACGAATGAATTAGAATGGATAGTGCAAATGAATTAGAATCGATCGTACGAATGAATTAGAATGGATCGTACGAATGAATTAGAATGGATTGTATGAATGAATTACAATGGATCGTACGAATGAATTAGAATGGATCGTACGAATGAATTAGAATGGATCAAATGAATGAATTAGAATGGTTACATTCATGCGAATGAATTAGAATGGATCGTACGAATGGATTAGAATGGATCGTATGAGTGAATTAGAACGGATACGAAGGAATTAGAATGGATCGTACGAAGGAATTAGAATGGATCATACGAATGAAATAGAATGGATCGTACAAATGAAATAGAATGGATCGTACGAAGGAATTAGAATGCATTCGTATGATCCATTCTAATTCATTTGGATGATCCATTCTAATTCATTCATACGATCCATTCTAATTCATTCGCACGAATATATCCATTCTAATTCTTTCGTACGATGCATTCTAATTCATTCGTTCGATCAATTCTAATTCATTAGCACGATCCATTCTATTTCATTCGTACGATCAATTGTAATTCATTCGCACGATCCATTCTAATTCATTCATAGGATCCATTCTAATTCATTCATACGATCTATTCTAATTCTTTCGCACGAATGTATCCATTCTAATTCATTCGCACGAATGTATCCATTCTAATTCATTCGTACGAATCCATTCTAATTCCTTCGTACAATCTATTCTATTTCATTCGTACGATCCATTCTAGTTCATTCGCACAATCCATTCTAATTCATTCGTACGATCCATTCTAATTCATTCGTATGATCCATTCTAATTAATTCGTATGATCCATTCTAATTCATTCGTACGATCCATTCTAATTCATTCATACAATCCATTCTAACTCATTCGCACGAATGTATCCATTCTAATTAATTCGTACGATCCATTCTAATTCATTCGTATGATCCATTCTAATTCATTCGCACGATCCAGTCTAATGGATTCGCACGATCCATTCTAATTCATTCGCACGAATGTATCCATTCTAATTCATTCATATGATCCATTCTAATTCATTCGTACAATCCATTCTAATTCATTCGCACAAATATATCCATTCTAATTCATTCGTACGATCAGTCCTAATTCATTCACAAAATCTATTCTAATTCATTCATACGATCTATTCTAATTCATTCGCACGATCCATTCTAATTCATTCGTACGATCCATTCTAATTCTTTCACACGATCCATTCTAATTCATTCGTACGATCCATTCTAATTCATTCGCACGATCCATTCTAATTCATTCGTACGATCCATTCTAATTCATTCATACGATCCATTCTAATTCATTCGTACGATCCATTCTAATTCATTCGCACAAATGTATCCGTTCTAATTCATTCATACGATCCATTCTAATTCATTCGCACGATCCATTCTAATTCATTCGTATGATCCATTCTAAATCATTCGTACGATCCATTCTAATTCATTCGTATGATCCATTCTAATTAATTCGTATGATCCATTCTAATTCATTCGTACGATCCATTCTAATTCATTCATACAATCCATTCTAATTCATTCGCACGAATGTATCCATTCTAATTAATTCGTACGATCCATTCTAATTCATTCGTATGATCTATTCTTATTCATTCGCACGATCCAGTCTAATTGATTCGCATGATCCATTCTAATTCATTCGCACGAATGTATCAATTCTAATTCATTCGTACGATCCATTCTAATTCATTAATATGATCCATTCTAATTCATTCGTACGATCCATTCTAATTCATATGCACAAAGGTATCCATTCTAATTCATTCGCACGAAAGAATTAGAATGGATTGTATGAAAGAATTAGAATGGATCGTGCGAATGAATTAGAATGGATCGTACGAAGGAATTAGAATGGATCGTACGAAGGAGTTAGAATGGATCATACGAATGAGTAAGAATGGATCGTACGAATGAATTAGAATGGATCGTACGAAGAATTTAGAATGGATACATTCGTCCGAATTAATTAGAATGGATCATACGAATGAGTAAGAATGGATCGTACGAATAAAATAGAATAGATTGTACGAATGAATTAGAATGGATCGTATGAATGAATTAGAATGGATCGTATTAGTGAATTAGAACGGATAGTACGAATGAAGTAGAATGGATCGTATGAATGAATTAGAATGGATACATTCGTGCGAATGAATTAGAATGGATCGTATGAATGAATTAGAATAGATTGTGCGAATGAATTAGAATGGATCGTACGAATGAATTAGAATGGATCATACGAATGAATTAGAATGGATCGTACGAATAAATAAGAATGGATCGTACGAATGAAATAGAATAGATTGTACGAAGAATTAGAATGGATCCTACGAATGAATTAGAATGGATCGTACGAATGAATTAGAATGGATCATATTAATGAATTAGAATGGATCGTACGAATGAATTAGAATGGATACATTCGTGCGAATAAATTAGAATGGATTGTATGAATGAATTAGAATGGATCGTACGAATGAATTAGAATGGATCGTACGAATGAATTAGAATAGATTGCGCGAATGAATTAGAATGGATCGTACGAATGAATTAGAATGGATCTTACGAAGGAATTAGAATGGATCGTACGAATGAATTAGAATGGATCGTACGATTGAATTTGAATGGATCGTACGAATGAATTAGAATGGATCGTACGATTGAATTAGAATGGATCATACAAATGAGTAAGAATGGATCATATGAATGAATTAGATTGGATCGTACGATCCATTCTAATTCATTAGCATGGATCGTGCTAATGAATTAGAATGGAATATATGAATGAATTAGAATGGATCGTACGAATGAATTAGAATAAATTAGAATGGATCGTACGAATGAATTAGAATGAATTAGAATGGATCGTACGAATGAATTAGAATAGATCATAGGAATGAATTAGAATGGATCGTGCAAATGAATTAGAATGGATACATTCGTGCGAATAAATTAGAATGGATTGTATGAATGAATTAGAATGGATCGTACGAATGAATTAGAATGGATCGTACGAATGAATTAGAATAGATTGCGCGAATGAATTAGAATGGATCGTGTGAATGAAATAGAATGGATACAAATGAATTAGAATGGATCGTGTGAATGAATGGATCGTGCGAATGAATTAGAATGGATCATACGAATAAATTAGAATGGATCGTACAAATTAATTAGAATGGATACATTCGTGCGAATGAATTAGAATGGATACATTCGTGCGAATGAATTAGAATGGATTGCATTAATGAATTAGAATGGATCGTACGAATGAATTAGAATGGATCATACGAATTAATTAGAATGGATCATACGAATGAATTAGAATGGATTGTACGAATGAATTAGAATGGATCGTACGAATGAATTAGAATGGATCGTGCGAATGAATTAGAATGGATCGTACGAATGAATTAGAATGGATACATTTGTGCGAATGATTTAGAACGGATCGTACGAATGAATTAGAATGGATCGTATGAATGAATTAGAATGGATCGTACGAATGAATTAGAATGGATCGTGCGAATGAATTAGAATGGATCGTACGAATGAATTAAAATGGATCGTGTGAAAGAATTAGAATGGATCGTACGAATGAATTAGAATGGATCGTGCGAATGAATTAGAATGGATCGTATGAATGAATTAGAATAGATTTTGTGAATGAATTAGAACTGATCGTACAAATGAATTAGAATGGATCGTACGAATGAATTAGAATGGATACATTTGTGCGAATGAATTAGAATGGATCGTACGAATAAATTAGAATGGATCGTATGAATGAATTAGAATGGATACATTCGTGCGAATGAATTAGAATGGATCGTGCGAATCCATTAGACTGGATCGTGCGAATGAATAAGAATGGATCATACGAATGAATTAGAATGGATCGTACGAATTAATTAGAATGGATACATTCGTGCGAATGAATTAGAATGGATTGTATGAATGAATTAGAATGGATCGTACGAATGAATTAGAATGGATCATACGAATTAATTAGAATGGATCATACGAATGAATTAGAATGGATCTTACGAATGAATTAGAATGGATCGTACGAATGTACTAGAATGGATCGTATGAATGAAATAGAATAGATTGTACGAATGAATTAGAATGGATTCATACGAATGAATTAGAATGGATACATTCGTGCGAATGAATTAGAATGGATACATTCGTGCGAAAGAATTAGAATAGATCATATGAATGATTTAGAATGGATCCTATGAATGAATTAGAATGGATCGTGCGAATGAATTAGAATGGATCGTACGAATGAATTAGAATGGATCGTGCTAATGAATTAGAATTGATCGAACGAATGAATTAGCATGGATCGTGCTAATGAATTAGAATGGATCGTACGAATGAATTAGAATGGATCAAATGAATGAAGTAGAATGGTTACATTCATGCGAATGAATTAGAATGGATCGTACGAATGGATTAGAATGGATCGTACGAATGGATTAGAACGGATACATTCGAGCGAATGAATTAGAATGGATCATACAGAATGAATTAGAATGGATTGTATGAATGAATTAGAATGGATACATTCGTGCGAATGAATTAGAATGGATCGTGCGAATGAATTAGAATGGATTCGTACGAATAAATTAGAATGGATACATTCGTGCGAATGAATTAGAATGGATCGTACCAATGAGTAAGAATGGATCTTATGAATGAAATAGAATAGATCGTACGAATGAATTATAATGGATCGTACGTAATGAATTAGAATGGATTGTATGAATGAATTAGAATGGATCGTACGAATGAATTAGAATGGATCATACGAATTAATTAGAATGGATCATACGGATGAATTAGAATGGATCGTACGAATGGATTAGAATGGATTGTACCAATGAGTAAGATTGGATCGTGCGAATGAATTAGAATGGATCGGACGAATGAATTAGAATGGATCGTACGAATGAATTAGAATGGATCGTACGAATAAATTAGAATGGATCGTACGAATAAATTAGAATGGATACATTCATCCGAATGAATTAGAATGGATCACAAGAATGAGTAAGAATGGATCGTACGAATGAATTAGAATGGATCGTACGAATGAATTAGAATGGATCATACGAATGAATTAGAATGGATCATATGAATAAATTAGAATGGATCGTGTGAAAGAATTAGAATTAGAATGGATCGTACGAATAAATTAGAATGGATACATTCGTCCGAATGAATTAGAATGGATCATACGAATGAGTAAGAATGGATCGTACGAATGAAATAGAATAGATTGTACGAATGAATTAGAATGGATCCTATGAATGAATTAGAATGGATCGTTTGAAAGAATTAGAATGGATTGTATGAATGAATTAGAATGGATCGTATGAATGAATTAGAATGGATCGTGCGAATGAATTCGAATGGATCGTACGAATTCATCCTAATTCATTCATACAATCCATTCTAATTCTTTCACATGATCTATTCTAATTCATTCGTAGGATCCATTCTAATTCATTCGTATAATCTATTCTATTTCATTCCTACGATCCATTCTTACTTATTCGTATGATCCATTCTAATTCATTTGGACGAATATATCCATTCTAATTTATTCGTACGATCCATTCTAATTCATTCGTACGATCTATTCTAATTCATTCGTACGATCCATTCTAATTCATTCTTATGATCCATTCTAATTAATTCGTATGATCCATTCTAATTCATTCGTACGATCCATTCTAATTCATTCATACAATCCATTCTAATTCATTCGCACGAATGTATCCATTCTAATTAATTCGTACGATCCATTCTAATTCATTCGTATGATCCTTTCTAATTCATTCGTACGATCTATTCTAATTCATTCGCACGATCTGTTCTTATTCATTCGCACAATCCATTCTAAACCATTCATACGATCCATTCTAATTTATTCGTACGATCCATTCCAATTCATTCGTAAGATCCATTCTAATTCATTCGTATGATCCATTCTAATTCATTCGTACGATCCATTCTAATTCATTCGCACGAATGTATCCATTCTAGTTCATTCGTACGATCCATTCTAATTCATTCGTACGATCCATTCTAATTCATTCGCACGATCCATTCTAATTCATTCGTACGATCCATTCTAATTCATTCGCACGAATGTATCCATTCTAATTCATTCGTACATACGATCCATTCTAATTCATTCGTACGGTCCATTCTAATTCATTCGCACGATCTGTTCTTATTCATTCGCACAATCCATTCTAATTCATTCGTACGAATGTATCCATTCTAATTCATTCGTACGATCCATTCTAATTCATATACACAAAGGTACCCATTCTAATTCATTCGTACGATCCATTCTAATTCAGGATCGTACGAATGAATTAGAATGGATACATTCGTGCGAATGAATTAGAATGGATCATACGAATGAGTAATAATAGATCGTACGAATGAAATTGAATAGATTGTACGAATGAATTAGAATGGATCCTACAAATGAATTAGAATGGATCTTGTGAAAGAATTAGAATGGATTGTATGAATGAATTAGAATGGATCATACGAATGAATTAGAATGGATCGTACGAATGAATTAGAATGGATACATTCGTGCGAATGAATTAGAATTGATCGTACGAATGAATTAGAATGGATCGTGCGAATGAATTAGAATGGATCGTACGAATGAATTAGAATGGATCGTATGAATGAACTAGAATGGATACATTCGTGCGAATGAATTAGAATGGATCGTACGAATGAATTAGAATGGATCGTACGAATGAATTAGATTGGATCTTACGAATGAATTAGAATGGATCGTACGAATGAATTAGAATGGATCGTACGAATGAATTAGAATGGATACATTCGTGCGAATGAATTAGAATGGATCGGACGAATGAATTAGAATGGATCGTACGAATGAATTAGAATGGATCGTACGAATAAATTAGAATGGATACATTCGTCCGAATGAATTAGAATGGATCATACGAATAAGTAAGAATGGATCGTACGAATGAAATAGAATGGATCGTACGAATGAATCGTGCAAATGAATTAGAATGGATCGTATGAATGTATTAGAATGGATCGTATGAGTGAATTAGAATGGATCGTACGAATGAATTAGAATGGATTGTATGAATGAATTAGAATAGATCGTACGAATGAATTAGAATGGATCATACGAATTAATTAGAATGGATCATACGAATGAATGAGAATGGAACGTACGAATGAATTAGAATAGATCGTGTGAATGAATTAGAATGGATTGTATGAATGAATTAGAATGAATTCGTTCGATCAATTCTAATTCATTAGCATGATCCATTCTAATTCATTCGTACGATCCATTCTAATTCATTCGCACGATCCATTCTAATTCATTCGTACGATCCATTCTAATTCTTTCACACGAACCATTCTAATTCATTCGTACGATCCATTCTAATTCATTCGTACGATCTATTCTAATTCATTCGTACGATCCATTCTAATTCATTCCTATGATCTATTCTAATTCATTCGTACGATCCATTCTAATTCATTCACTCGAATGTATCCATTCTAATTCATTCGTACGATCCATTCTAATTCGTTCATATGATCCATTCTAATTCGTTCGTACGATCCATTCTAATTCGTTCGTACGATCCATTCTAATTCATTCCTACGATCTATTCTAATTCATTCGCTCGAATATATCCATTCTAATTCATTCGTTCGATCCATTCTAATTCATTCGCACGATCCATTCTAATTCATTCGTATGATCCATTCTAATCCATTCGTACGATCCATTCTGATTCATTCATACGATCCATTCTAATTCATTCGTATGATCCATTCTAATTCATTCGCACGAATGTATCCATTCTAATTCATTCGTACGATCCATTCTAATTCATTCGTACGATCCATTCTAATTCATTCGCACGATCTATTCTAATTCCTTCGTACGATCCATTCTAATTCATTAGTACGATCTATTCTAATTCATTCGTACGATTCATTCTAATTCATTCGTACGATCCATTCTAATTCATTTGTACGATCCATTCTAATTCATTCGTACAATCTATTCTAATTCATTCGTACGAATGGATACATTCGTGTGAATGAATTAGAATGGATCGTACGAATGAATTAGAATGGATACCTTTGTGCAAATGAATTAGAATGGATCGTATGAATAAATTAGAATGGATCGTATGGGTGAATTAGAACGGATTGTACGAACGGATTGTACGAATGAATTAGAATGGATCGTGTGAAAGAAATAGAATGGATTGTATGAATGAATTAGAATGGATCGTACGAATGAATTAGAATGGATCGTACGAAGGAATTAGAATGGATCGTACGAATGAATTAGAATGGATCGTACGAATGAAATAGAATGGATCATACGAATTAATTAGAATAGATCGTAGAAATGAATTAGAATGGATCGTACGAAGGAATTAGAATGGATCGTACGAATGAATTAGAATGGATATATTCGTGCAAATGAATTAGAATGGATCGTATGAATGTATTAGAATGGATCGTATGAGTGAATTAGAATGGATCGTACGAATGAATTAGAATGGATCGTATGAATGAATTAGAATAGATTGTGCGAAAGAATTAGAATGCATTGTATGAATGAATTAGAATGGATCGTATGAATGAATTAGAATGGATCGTGCGAATGAATTCGAATGGATCGCATGATCCATTCGAATAGAATGGATCGTATGAATGAATTAGAATGGATCGGGCGAATGAATTAGAATGGATTGTAGGAATGAATTAGAATGGATCGTATGAATGAATTAGAATGGATCGTATGAATGAATTAGAATGGATCGTGCGAATGAATTAAAATGGATCGTACGAATGAATTAGAATGGATCGTACGAATGAATTAGAATGGATCATACAAATGAATTAGAATGGATTATACGAATGAGTAAGAATGGATCGTACGAATGAAATAGAATGGATTGTACGAATGAATTAGAATGGATACATTCATGCGAATGAATTAGAATGGATCGGACGATTGAATTAGAATGGATCGTACGATTCATTCTAATTCATTCATACGATCCATTCTAATACATTCATACGAATCATGCTAATTCATTCGCACGATCCATTCTAATTCATTCGTACGATCCATTCTTATTCATTCATACGATCCATTCTAATTCATTCGCACAATCCATTCTAATTCATTTGTACAATCCATTCTAATTCATTCGTATGATCCATTCTAACTCATTCGGTGGATCCATTCTAATTCATTCGTACGATCCATTCTAATTCATTCCCACGATCCATTCTAATTTATTCGTACGATCCATTCTAATTCATTCGTACGATCTATTGTAATTCATTCGCATGAATGTAACCATTCTAATTCATTCATACGATTCATTCTAATTCATTCGTATGAGTTATTCTAATTCATTCGTACGATCCATTCTAATTCATTCATACGATCCATTGTAATTCATTCATACAATCCATTTAGATTCATTCGCACAAATGTAACCATTCAAATTCATTCGTACGATCCATTCTAATTCATTCGTACGATCCATTCTAATTCATTCGTACGATCCATTCTAATTCATTCATACGATAATGAATTAGAATGGTTACATTCATGCGAATGAATTAGAATGGATCGTACGAATGGATTAGAATGGATCGTACGAATGGATTAGAATGGATACATTCGAGCGTACGATCCATTCTAATTCATTCGTCCAATCCATTCTAATTCATTCGCACGAATGTATCCATTCTAATTCATTCGTACGATCCATTCTAATTCATTCGTACGATCCATTCTAATTCATTCGTAAGATCCATTCTAATTCATTCGTACGATCCATTCTAATTCATTCGTACGATCCATTCTAATTCATTCGCACGAATGTATCCATTCTAGTTCATTCGTACGATCCATTCTAATTCATTCGTACGATCCATTCTAATTCATTCACATGATCCATTCTAATTCATTCGTACGATCTATTCTAATTCATTCGTACGATCCATTCTAATTCATTCGTACGATCCATTCTAATTCATTCGCACAAATGTATCCATTCTAATTCATTCGTACGATCCATTCTAATTCATTCGCACGATCCATTCTAATTCATTCGTACGATCCATTCTAATTCTTTCACACGATCCATTCTAATTCATTCGTACGATCCATTCTAATTTATTCGCACGATCCATTCTAATTCATTCGTACGATCCATTCTAATTCATTCATACGATCCATTCTAATTCATTCGTACGATCCATTCTAATTCATTCGCACAAATGTATCCATTCTAATTCATTCGTACGATCCATTCTAATTCATTCGCACGATCCATTCTAATTCATTCGTACAATCCATTCTAATTCATTCGTACGATCCATTCTAATTCATTCGTATGATCCATTCTAATTAATTCGTATGATCCATTCTAATTCATTCGTACGTTCCATTCTAATTCATTCATACAATCCATTCTAATTCATTCGCACGAATGTATCCATTCTAATTAATTCGTACGATCCATTCTAATTAATTCGTATGATCTATTCTTATTCACTCGCACGATCCAGTCTTCTTGATTCGCACGATCCATTCTAATTCATTCGCACGAATGGATCCATTCTAATTCATTCGTACGATCCATTCTAATTCATTAATACGATCCATTCTAATTCATTCGTACGATCCATTCTAATTCATATGCACAAAGGTATCCATTCTAATTCATTCGCACGAAAGAATTAGAATTGATTGTATGAAAGAATAGATCGTATGAATGAATTAGAATGGATCGTACGGAATGAATTAGAATGGATTGTATGAATGAATTAGAATGGATCGTAAGAATGAGTAAGAATGGATCGTACGAATGAATTAGAATGGATCATACGAATGAATTAGAATGGATCATACGAATGAAATAGAATGGATCGTACGAAGGAATTAGAATGGATCGTACGAAGGAATTAGAATGGATCGTACGAAGGAATTAGAATGGATATATTCGTGCAAATGAATTAGAATGGATCGTATGAATGAATTAGAATGGATCGTATGAGTGAATTAGAACGGATAGTACGAATGAAGTAGAATGAATCGTATGAATGAATTAGAATGGATACATTCGTGCAAATGAATTAGAATGAATCGTATGAATGAATTAGAATGGATCGTAGGAATGAATTAGAATGGATCGTGCGAATGAATAAGAATGGATCGTACGAATGAATTAGAATGGATCGTACGTATGAACTAGAATGGATACATTCGTGCGAATGAATTAGAATGGATCGTACGAATGAATTAGAATGGATCGTACGAATGAATTAGAATGGATACATTCGTGCAAATGAATTAGAACGGATCGTACGAATGAATTAGAATGGATCGTACGGAATGAATTAGAATGGATATATTTGAACGAATAAATTAGAATGGATCATACGAATAAATTAGAATGGATCGTACGAATGAATTAGAATGGATAGTGCGAATGAATTAGAATCGATCGTACGAATGAATTAGAATGGATCGTACGAATGAATTAGAATGGATCATACGAATGAGTAAGAATTGATAGTATGAATGAATTAGAATTGATCATACGAATGAATTAGAATGGATCGTACGAATAAATTAGAATGGATACATTCGTCCGAATGAATTAGAATGGATCATACGAATGAGTAAGAATGGATCGTACGAATGAAATAGAATAGATTGTACGAATGAATTAGAATGGATCCTATGAATGAATTAGAATGGATCGTACGAATGAATTAGAATGGATCATATTAATGAATTAGAATGGATCGTACAAATGAATTAGAATGGATACATTCATGCGAATAAATTAGAATGGATTGTATGAATGAATTAGAATGGATCGTACGAATGAATTAGAATGGATCGTACGAATGAATTAGAATAGATTGCGCGAATGAATTAGAATGGATCGTACGAATAAATTAGAATGGATCGTACGAATGAATTAGAATGGATCGTACGAAGGAATTAGAATGGATCGTACGAAGGAATTAGAATGGATCGTACGAATGAATTAGAATGGATCGTACGATTGAATTAGAATGGATCGTACGAATGAATTAGAATGGATACATTCGTACGAATGAATTAGAACGGATCGTACGAATGAATTAGAATGGATCGTACGGAATGAATTAGAATGGATATATTTGAACGAATAAATTAGAATGGATCATACGAATGAATTAGAATGGATCGTACGAATGAATTAGAATGGATAGTGCGAATGAATTAGAATCGATCGTACGAATGAATTAGAATGGATCGTACGAATGATTTAGAATGGATCATACGAATGAGTAAGAATGGATCGTACGAATGAATTAGAATGGATCGTACGAATGAATTAGAATGGATCGTACGAATAAATTAGAATGGATACATTCGTTCGAATGAATTAGAATGGATCATATGAATGAGTAAGAATGGATCGTACGAATGAAATAGAATAGATTGTACGAATGAATTATAATGGATCCTACGAATGAATTAGAATGGATCGTGTTAAAGAATTAGAATGGATTGTATGAATGAATTAGAATGGATCGTATGAATGAATTAGAATGGATCGTACGAATGGATTAGAATGGATCTTACGAATGAATTAGAACGGATCGTACGAATGAATTAGAATGGATCGTACGAATGAATTAGAATAGATCGTACGAATGAATTAGAATGGATCGTACGAAGGAATTAGAATGGATCGTACGAATGAATTAGAATGGATCGTATGAATGAATTAAAATGGATACATTCGTGCGAATGAATTAGAATGGATTGTACGAATGATTTAGAATGGATCGTACGAATGAATTAGAATGGATCGTGTGAAAGAATTAGAATGGATTGTATGAATGAATTAGAATGGATCATATGAATGAATTAGAATGGATACATTCGTGCGAATGAATTAGAATGGATCGTACGAATGAATTAGAATGGATCATACGAATGAATTAGAATGGTTACATTCATGCGAATGAATTAGAATGGATCGTACGAATGGATTAGAATGGACAGTACGAATGGATTAGAATGGATACATTCGAGCGAATGAATTAGAATGGATCGTACGAATGAATTAGAATGGATCGTACGAATGGATTAGAATGGATCCTACGAATGGATTAGAATGGATACCTTTGTGCATATGAATTAGAATGGATCGTACGAATGAATTAGAATAGATCATATGAATGAATTAGAATGGATCGTGTGAAAGAATTAGAATGGATTGTATGAATGAATTAGAATGGATCGTACGAATGAATTAGAATGGATCGTACGAATGAATTAGAATGGATCGTACGAATGAATTAGAATGGATACATTCGTGCGAATGAATTAGAATGAATACATTCGTGCGAAAGAATTAGAATAGATCGTATGAATGAATTAGAATGGATCCTATGAATGAATTAGAATGGATCGTGCGAATGAGTTAGAATGGATCGTACGAATGAATTAGAATAGATCGTATGAATGAATTAGAATGGATCGTACGAATGGATTAGAATGGATCGTACGAAGCGAATGAATTAGAATGGATTGTTCGAATGAATTAAAATGGATCGTACGAATAAATTAGAATGGATGCATTCGTCCGAATGAATTAGAATGGATCATACGAATGAGTAAGAATGGATCGTACGAATGAAATAGAATAGATTGTACGAATGAATTAGAATGGATCCTACGAATGAATTAGAATGGATCGTGTGAAAGAATTAGAATGGATTGTATGAATGAATTAGAATGGATCGTATGAATGAATTAGAATGGATCGTGCGAATGAATTCGAATGGATCATACGAATTCATTCTAATTCATTCATACAATCCATTCTCATTCTTTCACACGATCCATTCTAATTCATTCGTACGTTCCATTCTAAATCATTAGCACGATCCATGCTAATTCATTCGTTCGATCAATTCTAATTCATTAGCACGATCCATTCTAATTCATTCGAATGATCCATTCTAATTCATTCACACGATCCATTCTAATTCATTCATAGGATCCATTCTAATTCATTCATAAGATCTATTCTAATTCTTTCGCACGAATGTATCCATTTTAATTCATTCGCACGAATGTATCCATTCTAATTCATTTGTACGATCCATTTTAATTCAATTGCACAAATGTATCCATTCTAATTCATTCGTACGATCCATTCTAATTTATTCGCACGATCCATTCTAATTCATTCGTACGATCCATTCTAATTCTTTCACACGATCTATTCTAATCCATTCTAATTCATTCGTACGAATCCATTCTAATTCATTCGTACAATCTATTCTATTTCATTCGTACGATCCATTCTTACTCATTCGTATGATCCATTCTAATTCATTCGGACGAATGTATCCATTCTAATTTATTCGTACGATCCATTCTAATTCATTCGTACGATCCATTCTAATTCATTCGCTCGAATGTATCCATTCTAATCCATTCGTACGATCCATTCTAATCCATTCGTACGATCCATTCTAATTCATTCGCATGAATGTAACCATTCTAATTCATTCATTTGATCCATTATAATTCTTTCGTACGATCCATTCTAATTCATTAGCACGATCCATGCTAATTCATTCGTTCGATCAATTCTAATTCATTAGCACGAACCATTCTAATTCATTCGTACGATCCATTCTAATTCATTCGCACGATCCATTCTAATTCATTCATACGATCTATTCTAATTCTTTCGCACGAATGTATCCATTCTAATTCATTCGCACGAATGTATCCATTCTAATTCATTCGTACGATCCATTCTAATTCATTCGTACGATCCATTCTAATTCATTCGTACGATCCATTCTAATTCATTCATACGATCTATTCTAATTCATTCATGCAATCCATTCTAATTCTTTCACACGATCCATTCTAAGTCATTCGTACGATCTATTCTAATTCATTCGCACAATCCATTCTATTTCATTCGTACGATCCATTCTTACTCATTCGTATGATCCATTCTAATTCATTCGCACGAATGTATCCATAATGGATCATACGAATGAGTGAGAATGGATCGTACTAATGAAATAGAATGGATTGTGCGAATGAATTAGAATGGACCGTACGAATGAATTAGACATACGAATGAATTAGAATGGATACATTTGTGCGAATAAATTAGAATGGATCATACGAATGAGTAAGAATGGATCGTCATTCTAATTCATTCGTATGATCCATTCTAATTCATTTGTATCCATTCTATTTCATTCACACGATCCATTCTAATTCATTCGCGCAATCTATTCTAATTCATTCGTACGATCCATTCTAATTCATTCGTATGATCCATTCTAATTCATTCATACAATCCATTCTAATTTATTCGCATGAATCTGTCCATTCTAATTCATTCGTACGATCCATTCTAATTCATTCGCACAATCTATTCTAATTCATTCATACGATCCATTCTAATTCATTCGCACGAATGTATCCATTCTAATTCATTCATACGATCCATTCTACTTCATTCGTACTATCCGTTCTAATTCACTCATACGATCCATTCTAATTCATTCATACGATCCATTCTAATTCATTTGCACGAATATATCCATTCTAATTCATTCGTACGATCCTGAATTAGAATGGATCGTACGAATGAATTAGAATGAATACCTTTGTGCATATGAATTAGAATGGATCGTACGAATGAATTAGAATGGATAGTACGAATGAATTAGAATGGATATATTCGTGCAAATGAATTAGAATGGATCATACGAATGAATTAGAATGGATCATACGAATTAATTAGAATGGATCATACGAATGAATTAGAATAGATCGTACGATATCCATTCTAATTCATTCGTACGATCCATTCTAATTCATTCGTACGATCCATTTTAACTCATTCGTACGATCCATTCTAATTCATTCGCACGAATGTATCCATTCTAGTTCATTCGTACGATCCATTCTAATTTATTCGTACGATCCATTCTAATTCATTCGCACGATCCATTCTAATTCATTCGTATGATCCATTCTAATTCATTCATACGATCCATTCTAATTCATTCGTACGATCCATTCTAATTCATTCGCACAAATGTATCCATTCTAATTCATTCGTACGATCCATTCTAATTCATTCGCACGATCCATTCTAATTCATTCGTACGATCCATTCTAATTCTTTCACACGATCCATTCTAATTCATTCGTACGATCCATTCTAATTCATTCACACGATCCATTCTAATTCATTTGTACGATCCATTCTAATTCATTCGTACGATCTATTCTAATTCATTCGCACAAATGTATCCATTCTAATTCATTCGTACGATCCATTCTAATTCATTCGCATGATCCATTCTAATTCATTCGTACAATCCATTCTAATTCATTCGTATGATCCATTCTAATTAATTCGTATGATCCATTCTAATTCATTCGTATGATCCATTCTAATTCATTCATACAATCCATTCTAATTCATTCGCACGAATGTATCCATTCTAATAAATTCGTACGATCCATTCTAATTCATTCGTATGATCTATTCTTATTCATTAGCACGATCCAGTCTAATTGATTCGCACGATCCATTCTAATTCATTCGCACGAATGTATCCATTCTAATTCATTCGTACGATCCATTCTAATTCATTAATATGATCCATTCTAATTCATTCGTACGATCCATTCTAATTCATTCGCTCGAATGTATCCATTCTAATCCATTCGTACGATCCATTCTAATCCATTCGTATGATCCATTCTAATTCATTCGCATGAATGTAACCATTCTAATTCATTCATTTGATCCATTATAATTCTTTCGTACGATCCATTCTAATTCATTAGCACGATCCATGCTAATTCATTCGTTCGATCAATTCTAATTCTTTAGCACGAACCATTCTAATTCATTCGTACGATCCATTCTTATTCATTCGCACGATCCATTCTAATTCATTCGTAGGATCCATTCTAATTCATTCATACGATCTATTCTAATTCTTTTGCACGAATGTATCCATTCTAATTCATTCGCACGAATGTATCCATTCTAATTCATTCGTACGATCCATTCTAATTCATTCGTACGATCCATTCTAATTCATTCATACAATCTATTCTTATTCATTCATACAATCCATTCTAATTCTTTCACACGATCCATTCTAAGTCATTCATACGATCCATTCTAATTCATTCGCACAATCCATTCTATTTCATTCGTACGATCCATTCTTACTCATTCGTATGATCCATTCTAATTCATTCGCACGAATGTATCCATAATGGATCATACGAATGAGTGAGAATGGATCGTACTAATGAAATAGAATGTGCGAATGAATTAGAATGGACCGTACGAATGAATTAGACATACGAATGAATTAGAATGGATACATTCGTGCGAATAAATTAGAATGGATGATACGAATGAGTAAGAATGGATCGTCATTCTAATTCATTCGTATGATCCATTCTAATTCATTTGTATCCATTCTATTTCATTCACACGATCCATTCTAATTCATTCGCGCAATCTATTCTAATTCATTCGTACGATCCATTCTAATTCATTCGTATGATCCTTTCTAATTCATTCATACAATCCATTCTAATTTATTCGCACGAATGTGTCCATTCTAATTCATTCGTACGATCCATTCTAATTCATTCGCACAATCTATTCTAATTCATTCATACGATCCATTCTAATTCATTCGCACGAATGTATCCATTCTAATTCATTCATACGATCCATTCTACTTCATTCGTACTATCCGTTCTAATTCACTCATACGATCCATTCTAATTCATTCATACGATCCATTCTAATTCATTTGCACGAATATATCCATTCTAATTCATTCGTACGATCTTGAATTAGAATGGATCGTACGAATGAATTAGAATGGATACCTTTGTGCATATGAATTAGAATGGATCGTACGAATGAATTAGAATGGATAGTACGAATGAATTAGAATGGATATATTCGTGCAAATGAATTAGAATGGATCATACGAATGAATAAGAATGGATCATACGAATGAATTAGAATGGATCGTACGATATCCATTCTAATTCATTCGTATGATCCATTCTAATTCATTCGTACGATCCATTCTAATACATTCGAAAGATCCATTCTAATTCATTCGTACGATCCATTCTAATTCATTCGTACGATCCATTCTAATTCATTCGCACGAATGTATCCATTTTAGTTCATTCGTACGATCCATTCTAATTTATTCGTACGATCCATTCTAATTCATTCGCACGATCTATTCTAATTCATTCGTATGATCCATTCTAATTCATTCATACGATCCATTCTAATTCATTCGTACGATCCATTCTAATTCATTCGCACAAATGTATCCATTCTAATTCATTCGTACGATCCATTCTAATTCATTCGCACGATCCATTCTAATTCATTCGTACGATCCATTCTAATTCTTTCACACGATCCATTCTAATTCATTCGTACGATCCATTCTAATTCATTCACACGATCCATTCTAATTCATTCGTACGATCCATTCTAATTCATTCGTACGATCCATTCTAATTCATTCGCACAAATGTATCCATTCTAATTCATTCGTACGATCCATTCTAATTCATTCGCACGATCCAATCTAATTCATTCGTACAATCCATTCTAATTCATTCGTATGATCCATTCAAATTAATTCGTATGATCCATTCTAATTCATTCGTACGATCCATTCTAATTCATTCATACAATCCATTCTAATTCATTCGCACGAATGTATCCATTCTAATAAATTCGTACGATCCATTCTAATTCATTCGTATGATCTATTCTTATTCATTCGCACGATCCAGTCTAATTGATTCGCATGATCCATTCTAATTCATTCGCACGAATGTATCCATTCTGATTCATTCGTACGATCCATTCTAATTCATTAATATGATCCATTCTAATTCATTCGTACGATCCATTCTAATTCATATGCACAAAGGTATCCATTCTAATTCATTCGCACGAAAGAATTAGAATGGATTGTATGAAAGAATAGATCGTATGAATGAATTAGAATGGATCGTACATAATGAATTAGAATGGATTGTATGAATGAATTAGAATGGATCGTACGAATGAGTAAGAATGAATCGTACGAATGAATTAGAATGGATCATACGAATGAATTAGAATGGATCGTACGAATTAATTAGAGTGGACCATATGAATGAAATAGAATGGATCGTACGAAGAAATTAGAATGGATCGTACGAAGGAATTAGAATGGATCGTACGAAGGAATTAGAATGGATTGTACGAATGAATTAGAATGGATATATTCGTGCAAATGAATTAGAAGGATCGTATGAATGAATTAGAATGGATCGTATAAGTGAATTAGAACGGATAGTACGAATGAAGTAGAATGGATCGTATGAATGAATTAGAATGGATACATTCGTGCGAATGAATTAGAATGGATCGTATGAATGAATTAGAATGGATCGTACGAATGAATTAGAATGGATCGTGCGAATGAATTAGAATGGATCGTACGAATGAATTAGAATGGATCGTACGAATGAACTAGAATGGATACATTCGTGCGAATGAATTAGAATGGATCGTACGAATGAATTAGAATGGATCGTACGAATGAATTAGAATGGATCTTACGAATAAATCAGAATGGATCGTACGAATGAATTAGAATGGATCGTACGAATGAATTAGAATGGATACATTCGTGAGGATGAATTAGAATGGATCGGACGAATGAATTAGAATGGATCGTACGAATGAATTAGAATGGATCAAATGAATGAATTAGAATTGATCGTACGAATAAATTAGAATGGATACATTCATCCGAATGAATTATAATGGATCGTACGAATGAATTAGAATAGATCGTACGAATGAATTAGAATGGATACATTCGTACGAATGAATTAGAATGGATCGTACGAATGAATTAGAATGGATCGTACGGAATGAATTAGAATGGATATATTTGAACGAATAAATTAAAATGGATCATACGAATGAATTAGAATGGATTGTACGAATGAATTAGAATGGATAGTGCGAATGAATTAGAATCGATCGTACGAATGAATTAGAGTGGATCGTACGAATGAATTAGAATGGATCATACGAATGAGTAAGAATGGATCGTACGAATGAATTAGAATGGATCGTACGAATGAATTAGAATGGATCGTACGAATAAATTAGAATGGATATATTCGTCTGAATGAATTAGAATGGATCATACGAATGAGTAAGAATGGATCGTACGAATGAAATAGAATAGATTGTATGAATGAATTAGAATGGATCCTACGAATGAATTAGAATGGATCGTGTGAATGAATGAATGAATGAGTAAGAATCGATCGTACGAATGAATTAGAGTGGATCGTACGAATGAATTCGAATGGATCGTACGAATGAACTAGAATGGATACATTCATGCGAATGAATTAGAATGGATCGTACGAATGAATTAGAATGGATCGTACGAATGAATTAGAATGGATCTTACGAATGAATTAGAATGGATCGTACGAATGAATTAGAATGGATCGTACGAATGAATTAGAATAGATCGTACGAATGAATTAGAATAGATCGTACGAAGGAATTAGAATGGATCGTACGAATGAATTAGAATGGATCGTATGAATAAATTAGAATGGAAACATTCGTGCGAATGAATTAGAATGGATTGTACAAATGAATTAGAATGGATCGTACGAATGAATTAGAATGGATCGTGTGAAAGAATTAGAATGGATTGTTTGATTGAATTAGAATGGATCATATGAATGAATTAGAATGGATACATTCGTGCGAATGAATTAGAATCGATCGTACGAATGAATTAGAATGGATCGTATGAATGAATTAGAATGGATCGTACGAATGAATTTGAATGGATCGTATGAATGAATTAGAATGGTTACATTCATGCGAATGAATTAGAATGGATCGTACGAATGGATTAGAATGGATCGTACGAATGGATTAGAATAGATACATTCGAGCGAATGAATTAGAATGGATCGTACGAATGTATTAGAATGGATCGTACGAATGGATTAGAATGGATCCTACGAATGGATTAGAATGGATACCTTTGTGCATATGAATTAGAATGGATCGTACGAATGAATTAGAATGGATCATTTGAATGAATTAGAATGGTTCGTGTGAAAGAATTAGAATGGATTAGAATGGATCGTGCGAATGAATTAGAATGGATCGTACGAATGAATTAGAATGGATCGTACGAATGAATTAGAATGGATACATTCGTACGAATAAATTAGAATGGATACATTCGTGTGAAAGAATTAGAATAGATCGTATGAATGAATTAGAATGGATCCTATGAATGAATTAGAATGGATCGTGCGAATGAATTAGAATGGATCGTACAAGTGAATTAGAATAGATCGTACGAATGAATTAGAATAGATCGTACGAATGGATCGTACTAATGGATTAGAATGGATCGTACGAATGGTTTAGAATGAATACAGTCGAGCGAATGAATTAGAATGGATTGTACGAATGAATTAGAATGGATCGTACGAATAAATTAGAATGGATACATTCGTCCGAATGAATTAGAATGGATCATACGAATGAGTAAGAATGGATCGTACGAATGAAATAGAATAGATTGTACAAATTAATTAGAATGGATCCTACGAATGAATTAGAATGGATCGTGTGAAAGAATTAGAATGGATTGTATGAAAGAATTAGGATGGATCGTATGAATGAATTAGAATGGATCGTGCGAATGAATTCGAATGGATCGTACGAATTCATTCTAATTCATTCATACAATCTATTCTAATTCTTTCACACGATCCATTCTAATTCATTCGTACGTTCCATTCTAATTCATTAGCACGATCCATGCTAATTCATTCGTTCGATCAATTCTAATTCATTAGCACGATCCATTCTAATTCATTCATATGATCCATTCTAATTCATTCGCACGATCCATTCTAATTCATTCATAGGATCCATTCTAATTCATTCATACGATCTATTCTAATTCTTTCGCACGAATGTATCCATTCTAATTCATTCGCACGAATGTATCCATTCTAATTCATTAGTACGATCCATTCTAATTCATTCGTACGATCCATTCTAATTCATTCATACGATCTATTCTAATTCATTCATACAATCCATTCTAATTCTTTCACACGATCCATTCTAGTTCATTCGTACGATCCATTCTAATTCATTCGCACAATCCATTCTATTTCATTCGTACGATCCATTCTTACTCATTGGTACGATCCATTCTAATTCATTTGCACGAATGTATCCATTCTGATTCATTCGTACGAATACATTCTAATTCATTCGTACAATCCATTCTATTTCATTCGTACGATCCATTATTACTCATTCGTATGATCCATTCTAATTCATTCGCACGAATGTATCCATTCTAAATCATTCGTACGATCCTTTCTAATTCATTCGTACGATCCATTCTATATCATTCGTACAATCCATTCTATTTCATTCGTACGATCAATTCTAATTCATTAGCACGATCCATTCTAATTCATTCGTACGATCCATTCAAATTCATTCGCACGATCCATTCTAATTTATTCGTACAATCCATTCTATTTCATTCGTACGATCCATTCTTACTCATTCGTACGATCCATTCTAATTCATTCGCATAAATGTATCCATTCTAATCCATTCGTACGATCCATTCTAATCCATTCGTACGATCCATTCTAATTCATTCGCATGAATGTAACCATTCTAATTCATTCATTTTTTCCATTCTAATTCATTCGTACGATCCATTCTAATTCATTCGTCCGATCCATTCTAATTCATTCGCACGAATGTATCCATTCTAAACCATTCATACGATCCATTCTAATTTATTCGTACGATCCATTCTAATTCATTCGTAAGATCCATTCTGATTTATTCGTACAATCCATTCTAATTCATTCGTACGATCCATTCTAATTCATTCGCACGAATGTATCCATTCTAGTTCATTCGTACGATCCATTCTAATTCATTCATACGATCCATTCTAATTTATTCGCACGATCCATTCTAATTCATTCGTACGAATAAATTAGAATGGATACATTCGTGCGAATGAATTAGAATGGATCGTACCAATGAGTAAGAATGGATCGTACGAATGAAATAGAATGGATTGTGCAAATGAATTAGAATGGATCGTACGAATGAATTAGAATGGATCGTGTGAAAGAATTAGAATGGATTGTATGAATGAATTAGAATAGATCGTATGAATGAATTAGAATGGATCGTATGAGTGAATTAGAATGGATACGAAGGAATTAGAATGGATCGTACGAAGGAATTAGAATGGATCATATGAATAAAATAGAATGGATCGTACGAAGGAATTAGAATGGATCGTACGAAGGAATTAGAATGGATCGTACGAATGAATTAGAATGGATATATTCGTGCAAATGAATTAGAATGGATCGTATGAATGAATTAGAATGGATCATTCGTATGATCCATTCTAACTCATTCGGTGGATCCATTCTAATTCATTCGTACGATCCATTCTAATTCATTCCCACGATCCATTCTAATTTATTCGTACGATCCATTCTAATTCATTTGTACGATCTATTCTAATTCATTCGCACGAATGTAACCATTCTAATTCATTCATACGATCCATTCTAATTCATTCGTACGATCCATTCTAATTCACTCATACGATCCATTCTAATACATTCATACGATCCATTCTATTTCATTTGCACGAATATATCCATTCTAATTCATTCGTACGATCCATTCTAATTCATTCGTACGATCCATTATAATTCATTCGTAAGATCCATTCTAATTCATTCGTACGATCCATTCTAATTCATTCGTGCGATCCATTCTAATTCCTTCGTACGAATGAATTAGAATGGATACATTTGTGCGAATGAATTAGAATGGATCGTACGAATGAATTAGAATGGATCGTACAAAGGAATTAGAATGGATCGTACTAATGAATTAGAATGGATCGTATGAATAAATTAGAATGGATATATTCGTCCGAATGAATTAGAATGGATCATACGAATGAGTAAGAATGGATCTTACGAATGAAATAGAATAGATTGTACGAATGAATTAGAATGGATCCTACGAATGAATTAGAATGGATCGTGTGAAAGAATTAGAATGGATTGTATGAATGAATTAGAATGAATTCGTACGATCCATTCGAATTCATTCGCACGATCCATTCTAATTCATTCATACGATCCATTCTAATTCATTGATACAATCCATTCTAATTCTTTCACACGATCCATTCTAATTCATTCGTCTAATCCATTCTAATTCATTCGTACAATCTATTCTAATACATTTGTACGATCCATTCTTACGCATTCGTATGATCCATTCTAATTCATTCGGACGAATGTATCTATTCTAATTTATTCGTACGATCCATTCTAATTCATTCGTATGATCCATTCTAATTCATTCGTCCGATCCATTCTAATTCATTCGTCCGATCCATTCTAATTCATTCGCACGAATGTATCCATTCTAATTCATTCGTACGATCCATTCTAATTCATTCGTACGATCCATTCTAATTCATTCGTAAGATCCATTCTAAATCATTCGTACGATCCATTCTAATTCATTCGTACGATCCATTCTAATTCATTCGCACGAATGTATCGATTCTAGTTCATTCGTACGATCCATTCTAATTCATTCGTACGATCCATTCTAATTCCTTCGTACGATCCATTCTAATTCATTCGTACGATCTATTCTAATTCATTCGTACGATCCATTCTAATTCATTCGTACGATCCATTCTAATTCCTTCGTATGATCCATTCTAATTCATTCGTACGATCCATTCTAAATCATTCGTACAATCCATTCGTATGATCCATTCTAATTTCATTCGTACGATCCATTCTTACTCATTCGTATGATCCATTCTAATTCATTCGGACGAATGTATCCATTCTAATTTATTCGTACGATCCATTCTAATTCATTCGTACGATCCATTCTAATTCAGTCGTACGATCCATTCTAATTCATTCGTATGATCCATTCTAATTAATTCGTATGATCCATTCTAATTCATTCGTACGATCCATTCTAATTCATTCATACAATCCATTCTAATTCATTCGCACGAATGTATCCATTCTAATTAATTCGTACGATCCATTCTAATTCATTCATACAATCCATTCTAATTCATTCCGTACGATCCATTCTAATTCATTCGCTCAAATGTATCCATTCTAATCCATTCGTACGATCCATTCTAATTCATACGATTCATTCTTACGATCCATTCTATTTCATTCGTACGATCCATTCTTTCTCATTGGTACGATCCATTCTAATTCATTCGTACGAATGTATCCATTCTAATTCATTCGCACGAATCCATTCTAATTCATTCGTACGATCCATTCTAAATTCATTCGCACGATCCATTCTAATTCATTCGTACGATCCATTCTAATTCATTCGCACCAATGTATTCATTCTAATTCATTCGTACGATCCATTCTAATTCATTCTTACGATCCATTCTAATTCATTCATACGATCCATTCTAATTCATTCGCACGAATGTATCCATTCTAGTTCATTCGTACGATCCATTCTAATTCATTCGTACGATCCATTCTAATTCATTCGCACGATCCATTCTAATTCATTAGCACGATCCATGCTAATTCATTCATACAATCTATTCTAATTCATTCAAACAATCCATTCTAATTCTTTCACACGATCCATTCTAATTCATTCGTACGATCCATTCTAATTCATTCGCACAATCCATTCTAATTCATTCGCACGAATGTATCCATTCTAAATCATTCGTACAATCCATTCTATTTCATTCGTACGATCCATTCTTACTCATTGTACGAATGAATTAGAATGGATCCTACGAATGAATTAGAATGGATCGTGTGAAAGAAATAGAATGGATCGTACGAATGAATTAGAATTGATACATTCGTGCGAATGAATTAGAATGGATACATTCGTGCGAAAGAATTAGAATAGATCGTATGAATGAATTAGAATGGATCCTATGAATGAATTAGAATGGATCGTGCGAATGAATTAGAATGGATCGTACGAATGAATTAGAATTGATCGAACGAATGAATTAGCATGGATCGTGCTAATGAATTAGAATAGAACGTACGAATAAATTAGAATGGATCGTGTGAAAGAATTAGAATGGATTGTATGAATGAATTAGAATGAATTCGTACGATCCATCCGAATTCATTCGCACGATCCATTCTAATTCATACAAATATATTCGTGCAAATGAATTAGAATGGATCGTATGAATGTATTAGAATGGATCGTATGAGTGAATTAGAATGGATCCTATGAATGAATTAGAATGGATCGTGCGAATGAATTAGAATGGATCGTACGAATGAATTAGAATGGATCGTGCTAATGAATTAGAATGGAATAGAATAGATTATACGAATGAATTAGAATGGATTCGTACGAATGAATTAGAATGGATACATTCGTGCGAATGAATTAGAATGGATCGTGCGAATGAATTAGAATGGATAGTATGAATGAATTAGAATGGATACATTCGTGCGAATGAATTAGAATGGATCGTATGAATGAATTAGAATAGATTGTGTGAATGAATTAGAATGGATCGTACGAATGAATTAGAATGGATACATTCGTGCGAATAAATTAGAATGGATTGTATGAATGAATTAGAATGGATCGTACGAATGAATTAGAATAGATTGCGCGAATGAGTTAGAATGGATCGTGCGAATGAAATAGAATGGATACAAATGAATTAGAATGGATCATACGAATGAATTAGAATGACGATCCATTCTTACTCATTCGTATGATCCATTCTAATTTATTCGCACGAATGTATCCATTCTAATTCATTCGTACGTCTAATTCATTCTACGGTCCATTCTAATTCATTCGCACAATCCATTCTATTTCATTCGTACGATCCATTCTTACTCATTCGTATGATCCATTATGGATACATTCGTGCGAATGAATTAGAATGGATCATACGAATGAGTAAGAATGGATCGTACGAATGAAATAGAATGGATTGTGCGAATGAATTAGAATGGATCGTACGAATGAATTAGTATGGATCGTGTGAAAGAATTAGAATGGATTGTATGAATGAATTAGAATAGATCGTATGAATGAATTGGAATGGATCGTACGAATGAATTAGAATGGATCGTACGAATGAATTAGAATGGATCGTACGAATGAATTAGAATGGATACATTCGTGCGATTGAATTAGAATGGATACATTCGTGCGAAAGAATTAGAATAGATCGTATGAATGAATTAGAATGGATCCTATGAATGAATTAGAATGGATCGGATGAATGAATTAGAATGGATCGTACGAATGAATTAGAATGGATACATTCGTGCGAATGAATTACAATGGATACATTCGTGCGAAAGAATTAGAATAGATCGTATGAATGAATTAGAATGGATCCTATGAATGAATTACAATGGATCGTGTGAATGAATTAGAATGGATCGTGCTAATGAATTAGAATTGATCGAACGAATGAATTAGCATGGATCGTGCTAATGAATTAGAATGGAACGTATGAATGAATTAGAATGGATCGTGTGAAAGAATTAGAATGGATTGTATGAATGAATTAGAATGGATCGTACGAAGGAATTAGAATGGATCGTACGAATGAATTAGAATGGATCGTACGAATGAATTAGAATAGAAGGATTGTACGAATGAATTAGAATGGATATATTCGTGCTAATGAATTAGAATGGATCATACGAATGAATTAGAATGGATTCGTACGAATAAATTAGAATGGATACATTCGTGCGAATGAATTAGAATGGATCATACGAATGAGTAAGAATGGATCGTACGAATGAAATAGAATAGATTGTACGAATGAATTAGAATGGATCCAACGAATGAATTAGAATCGATCGTGTGAAAGAATTAGAATAGATTGTATGAATGAATTAGAATGGATCGTAAGAATGAATTATAATGGATCGTACGAATGAATTAGAATGGATACATTCATGTGAATGAATTAGAATTGATCGTACGAATGAATTAGAATGGATCGTGCGAATGAATTAGAATGGATCGTACGAATGAATTAGAATGGATCGTACGAATGAACTAGAATGGATACATTCGTGCGAATGAATTAGAATGGATCGTCTGAATGAATTAGAATGGATCGTACGAATGAATTAGAATGGATCTTACGAATGAATTAGAATGGATCGTACGAATGAATTAGAATGGATACATTCGTGCGAATGAATTAGAATGGATCGGACGACTGAATTAGAATGGATCGTACGAATGAATTAGAATGGATCGTACGAATGAATTAGAATGGATCGTACGAATAAATTAGAATGGATACATTCGTCTGAATGAATTAGAATGGATCATACGAATGACTAAGAATGGATCGTACGAATGAAATAGAATGGATCGTACGAATGAACTAGAATGGATACATTTGTGCGAATAAATTAGAATGGATCGGACGAATGAATTAGAATGGATCGTACGAATGAATTAGAATGGATCGTACAAATGATTTAGAATGGATCGTATGAATGAATTAGAATGGATACATTCATGCGAATGAATTAGAATTGATCGTACGAATGAATTAGAATGGATCGTGCGAATGAATTAGAATGGATCGTACGAATAAATTAGAATGGATCGTACGAATGAACTAGAATGGATACATTCGTGCGAATGAATTAGAATGGATCGTACGAATGAATTAGAATGGATCTTACGAATGAATTAGAATGGATCGTACGAATGAACTAGAATGGATCGTACGAATGAATTCGAATGGATACATTCGTGCGAATGAATTAGAATGGATCGGACGAATGAATTAGAATGGATCGTACGAATGAATTAGAATGGATCAAATGAATGAATTAGAATGGTTACATTCATGCGAATGAATTAGAATGGATCGTACGAATGGATTAGAATGGATCGTACGAATGGATTAGAATGGATACATTCGAGCGAATGAATTAGAATGGATCGTACGAATGAATTAGAATAGATCGTACGAATGGATTAGAATGGATCCTACGAATGGATTAGAATGGATACCTTTGTGCATATGAATTAGAATGGATCGTACGAATGAATTAGAATGGATCATATTAATGAATTAGAATGGATCGTACGAATGAATTAGAATGGATACATTCGTGCACGATCCATTCTAATTCATTCGCACGAATGTATCCATTCTAATTCATTCGTACGATCCATTCTAATTCATTAATATGATCCATTCTAATTCATTCGTACGATCCATTCTAATTCATTCGCACAATCCATTCTAATTCATTCGCACGAATGTATCCATTCTAATTCATTCGTACGATCCATTCTAATTCATTCATACGATCCATTCTAATTCATTCGTACGATCCATTCTAATTAATTCGTATGATCCATTTTAATTCATTCGTACGATCCATTCTAATTCATTCATACAATCTATTCTAATTCATTCGTACGATCCATTCTAATTCATTCGTACGCACAAATGTATCCATTCTAATTCATTCGTACGAATCCATTCTAATTCATTTGTACGATCCATTCTAATTCATTCGCACGATCCATTCTAATTCATTCGTACGATCCATTCTAATTCATTCGCACGAATGTATCCATTCTAATTCATTCGTATGATCCATTCTAATTCTTTCATACGATCCATTCTAATTTATTCGTGCGATCCATTCTAATTCATTAGTACGATCGATTCTAATTCATTCGCACGAATTTATCCTTTCTAGTTCATTCGTACGATCCATTCTAATTCATTCGTACGATCGATTCTAATTCATTCGCACGATCCATTCTAATTCATTAGCACGATCCATGCTAATTCATTTATTCGATCAATTCTAATTCATTAGCACGATCCATTCTAATTCATTCGTACGATCCATTCTAATTCATTCGCACGATCCATTCTAATTTATTCATAGGATCTATTCTAATAACTTCGTACGATCCATTCTAATTCTTTCGTACGATCCATTCTAATTCATTCGTACGATCCATTCTAATTCATTCACACGATCCATTCTAATTCATTCGTGCGATCCATTCTAAATCATTCGTGCAATCCATTCTATTTCATTCGTACGATCAATTCTAATTCATTCATAGGATCCATTCTAATTCATTCATACGATCTATTCTAATTCTTTCGCATGAATGTATCCATTCTAATTCATTCGCACGAATGTATCCATTCTAATTCATTCGTACGATCCATTCTAATTCTTTCACACGATCCATTCTAATTCATTCGTAGGTTCCATTCTAATTCATTCGTACAATGAGTAAGAATGGATCGTACGAATGAAATAGAATGGATTGTACGAATGATTTAGAATGGATACATTCGTGCGAATGAATTAGAATGGATCGTATGAATCAATTAGAATGGATCATTCGTATGATCCATTCTAACTCATTCGGTGGATCCATTCTAATTCATTCGTACGATCCATTCTAATTCATTCCCACGATCCATTCTAATTTATTCGTACGATCCATTCTAATTCATTTGTACGATCTATTCTAATTCATTCGCACGAATGTAACCATTCTAATTCATTCATACGATCCATTCTAATTCATTCGTCCGATCCATTCTAATTTACTCATACGATCCATTCTAATACATTCATACGATCCATTCTATTTCATTTGCACGAATATATCCATTCTAATTCATTCGTACGATCCATTCTAATTCATTCATACGATCCATTCTAATTCATTCGTAAGATCCATTCTAATTCATTCGTACGATCCATTCTAATTCATTCGTGCGATCCATTCTAATTCATTCGTACGAATGAATTAGAATGGATACATTTGTGCGAATGAATTAGAATGGATCGTATGAATGAATTAGAATGGATCGTACGAATGAATTAGAATGGATCGTACGAAGGAATTAGAATGGATCGTACTAATGAATTAGAATGGATCGTATAAATAAATTAGAATGGATATATTCGTCCGAATGAATTAGAATGGATCATACGAATGAGTAAGAATGGATCGTACGAATGAAATAGAATAGATTGTACGAATGAATTAGAATGGATCCTACGAATGAATTAGAATGGATCGTGTAAAAGAATTAGAATGGATTGTATGAATGAATTAGAATGAATTCGTACGATCCATTCGAATTCATTCGCACGATCCATTCTAATTCATTCATACGATCCATTCTAATTCATTGATACAATCCATTCTAATTCTTTCACACGATCCATTCTAATTCATTCGTCTAATCCATTCTAATTCATTCGTACAATCTATTCTAATACATTTGTACGATCCATTCTTACGCATTCGTATGATCCATTCTAATTCATTCGGACGAATGTATCCATTCTAATTTATTCGTACGATCCATTCTAATTCATTCGTATGATCCATTCTAATTCATTCGTCCGATCCATTCTAATTCATTCGTCCGATCCATTCTAATTCATTCGCACGAATGTATCCATTCTAATTCATTCGTACGATCCATTCTAATTCATTCGTACGATCCATTCTAATTCATTCGTAAGATCCATTCTAAATCATTCGTACGATCCATTCTAATTCATTCGTACGATCCATTCTAATTCATTCGCACGAATGTATCGATTCTAGTTCATTCGTACGATCCATTCTAATTCATTCGTACGATCCATTCTAATTCCTTCGTACGATCCATTCTAATTCATTCGTACGATCTATTATAATTCATTCGTACGATCCATTCTAATTCATTCGTACGATCCATTCTAATTCCTTCGTATGATCCATTCTAATTCATTCGTACGAACCATTCTAAATCATTCGTACAATCCATTCGTATGATCAATTCTAATTTCATTCGTACGATCCATTCTTACTCATTCGTATGATCCATTCTAATTCATTCGAACGAATGTATCCATTCTAATTTATTCGTACGATCCATTCTAATTCATTCGTACGATCCATTCTAATTCATTCGTACGATCCATTCTAATTCATTCGTATGATCCATTCTAATTAATTCGTATGATCCATTCTAATTCATTCGTACGATCCATTCTAATTCATTCATACAATCCATTCTAATTCATTCGCACGAATGTATCCATTCTAATTAATTCGTACGATCCATTCTAATTCATTCATACAATCCATTCTAATTCATTCCGTACGATCCATTCTAATTCATTCACTCAAATGTATCCATTCTAATCCATTCGTACGATCCATTCTAATTCATACGATTCATTCTTACGATCCATTCTATTTCATTCGTACGATCCATTCTTACTCATTGGTACGATCCATTCTAATTCATTCTAATTCATTCTAATTCATTCTATTTCATTCTAATTCATTCTATTTCATTCGTACGATCCATTCTAATTCATTCGTACGAATCCATTCTAATTCATTCGTACGATCCATTCTAAATTCATTCGCACGATCCATTCTAATTCATTCGTACGATCCATTCTAATTCATTCGCACGAATGTATTCATTCTAATTCATTCGTACGATCCATTCTAATTCATTCGTACGATCCATTCTAATTCATTCGCACGAATGTATCCATTCTAGTTCATTCGTACGATCCATTCTAATTCATTCGTACGATCCATTCTAATTCATTCACACGATCCATTCTAATTCATTAGCACGATCCATGCTAATTCATTCATACAATCTATTCTAATTCATTCATACAATCCATTCTAATTCTTTCACACGATCCATTCTAATTCATTCGTACGATCCATTCTCGTATGAATGAATTAGAATGGATCGTACGAATGAATTAGAATGGATCGTACGAATGAATTAGAATGGATCGTACGAATGAATTAGAATGGATCGTATGGAATGAATTAGAATGGATATATTTGAAAGAATAAATTAGAATGGATCGTTCGAATGAATTTGAATGGATCGTACGAATGAATTAGACTGGATAGTGCGAATGAATTAGAATCGATCGTACGAATGAATTAGAATCGATCGTACGAATGAATTAGAATGGATCATACGAATGAGTAAGAATGGATCGTACAAATGAATTAGAATGGATCGTACGAATGAATTAGAATGGATCGTACGAATAAATTAGAATGGATACATTCGTCTGAATGAATTAGAATGGATCATACGAATGAGAAAGAATGAATCGTACGAATGAAATAGAATAGATTGTACGAATGAATTAGAATGGATCCTACGAATGAATTAGAATGGATCGTGTGAAAGAATTAGAATGGATTGTATGAATGAATTAGAATGGATCGTATGAATGAATTAGAATGGATCATACGAATGGATTAGAATGGATCGTACGAATAAATTCGAATGGATCGTACGAATGAACTAGAATGGATACATTCGTGCGAATGAATTAGAATGGATCGTACGAATGAATTAGAATGGATCGTACGAATGAATTAGAATGGATCGTACGAATGAATTAGAATGGATCGTACGAATGAATTAGAATAGATCGTACGAATGAGTTAGAATGGATCGTACGAAGGAATTAGAATGGATCGTAAGAATGAATTAGAATGGATCGTATGAATGAATTAGAATGGATACATTCGTGCGAATGAATTAGAATGGATTGTACGAATGAATTTGAATGGATCGTACGAATGAATTAGAGTGGATCGTGTGAAAGAATTAGAATGGATTGTATGATTGAATTAGAATGGATCATATGAATTAATTAGAATGGATACATTCGTGCGAATGAATTAGAATGGATCGTACGAATGAATTAGAATGGTTACATTCATGCGAATGAATTAGAATGGATCGTACGAATGGATTTGAATGGATCGTACGAATGGATTAGAATGGATACATTCGAGCGAATGAATTAGAATGGATCGTACGAATGAATTAGAATGGATCGTACGAATGGATTAGAATGGATCCTACGATTGGATTAGAATGGATACCTTTGTGCATATGAATTAGAATGGATCGTACGAATGAATTAGAATGGATCATATATATGAATGAATTAGAATGGATCGTGTGAAAGAATTAGAATGGATTGTATGAATGAATTAGAATAGATCGTATGAATGAATTAGAATGGATCGTATGAATGAATTAGAATGGATCATACGAATGAATTAGAATGGATCGTACGAATGAATTTGAATGGATACATTCGTGCGAATGAATTAGAATGGATACATTCGTGCGAAAGAATTAGAATAGATCGTATGAATGAATTAGAATGGATCCTATGAATGAATTAGAATGGATCGTGCGAATGAATTAGAATGGATCGTACGAATGAATTAGAATGGATCGTACGAATGGATCGTACGAATGGCTTAGAATGGATCGTACGAATAGATTAGAATGGATACATTCAAGCGAATGAATTAGAATGGATCGTACGAATGAATTAGAATGGATCGTACGAATAAATTAGAATGTATACATTCGTCCGAATGAATTAGAATGGATCATACGAATGAGTAAGAATGGATCGTACGAATGAAATAGAATAGATTGTACGAATGATTTAGAATGGATCCTACGAATGAATTAGAATGGATCGTGTGAAAGAATTAGAATGGATTGTATGAATGAATTAGAATGGATCGTAAGAATGAATTAGAATGGATCGTGCGAATGAATTTGAATGGATCGTATGAATTCATTCTAATTCATTCATACAATCCATTCTAATTCTTTCACCTGATCCATTCTAATTCATTCGTACGTTCCATTCTAATTCATTAGCACGATCCATGCTAATTCATTCGTTCGATCAATTCTAATTGATTAGCACGATCCATTCTAATTCATTCATACGATCCATTCTAATTCATTCGCACGATCCATTCTAATTCATTCATAGGATCCATTCTAATTCATTCATACGATCTATTCCAATTATTTCGCACGAATGTATCCATTCTAATTCATTCGCACGAATGTATCCATTCTAATTCATTCGTACGATCCATTCTGATTCATTCATACGATCCATTCTAATTCATTCGTACGATCCATTCTAATTCATTCATACGATCTATTCTAATTCATTCATACAATCCATTCTAATTCTTTCACACGATCCATTCTAATTCATTCGTACGATCCATTCTAATTCATTCGCACAATCCATTCTATTTCATTCGTACGATCCATTCTTACTCATTGGTATGATCCATTCTAATTCATTCGTATGAATGTATCCATTCTGATTCATTCGTACGAATCCATTCTAATTTATTCGTACAATCCATTCTATTTCATTCGTACGATCCATTATTACTCATTCGTATGATCCATTCTAATTCATTTGCACGAATGTATGCATTCTAAATCATTCGTACGATCCATTCTAATTCATTCATACGATCCATTCTAAATCATTCGTACAATCCATTCTATTTCATTCGTACGATCAATTCTAATTCATTACCACGATCCATTCTAATTCATTCGTACGATCCATTCAAATTCATTCGCACGATCCATTCTAATTCATTCGTACGATCCTTCTAAATCATTCGTACAATCCATTCTATTTCATTCGTACGATCAATTCTAATTCATTAGCACGATCCATTCTAATTCATTCGTACGATCCATTCAAATTCATTCGCACAATCCATTCTATTTCATTCGTACGATCCATTCTTACTCATTCGTATAATCCAGTCTAATTCATTCGCACGAATGTATCCATTCTAATCCATTCGTACGATCGATTCTAATCCATTCGTACGATCCATTCTAATTCATTCGCATGAATGTAACCATTCTAATTCATTCATTTGATCCATTCTAATTCATTCGTACGATCCATTCTAATTCATTCATCTGATCCATTCTAATTCATTCGCACGAATGTATCCATTCTAAACCATTCATACGATCCATTCTAATTTATTCGTACGATCCATTCTATTTCATTCGTAAGATCCATTCTAATTTATTCGTACGATCCATTCTTATTCATTCGTTCGATCCATTCTAATTCATTCTCACGAATGTATCCATTCTAGTTCATTCGTATGATCCATTCTAATTCATTCGTACGATCCATTCTAATTCATTCGCACGATCCATTCTAATTCATTCGTACGATCCATTCTAATTAATTCGTACGAATGAATTAGAATGGATACATTCGTGCGAATGAATTAGAATGGATCGTACCAATGAGTAAGAATGGATCGTACGAATGAAATAGAATGGATTGTGTGAATGAATTAGAATGGATCGTACGAATGAATTAGAATGGATCGTGTGAAAGAATTAGAATGGATTGTATGAATGAATTAGAATAGATCGTATGAATGAATGAGAATGGATCGTATGAGTGAATTAGAATGGATACGAAGGAATTAGAATGGATCGTACGAAGGAATTAGAATGGATCATATGAATGAAATAGAATGGATCATACGAAGGAATTAGAATTGATCATACGAAGGAATTAGAATGGATCGTACGAAGGAATTAGAATGGATCGTACGAATGAATTAGAATGGATATATTCGTGCAAATGAATTAAAATGGATCGTATGAATGAATTAGAATGGATCATTCGTATGATCCATTCTAACTCATTCGGTGGATCCATTCTAATTCATTCATACGATCCATTCTAATTCATTCCCACGATCCATTCTAATTTATTCGTACGATCCATTCTAATTCATTCGTACGATCTATTCTAATTCATTCGCACGAATGTAACCATTCTAATTCATTCATACGATCCATTCTAATTCATTCGTACGATCCATTCTAATTCACTCATACGATCCATTCTAATACATTCATACGATCCATTCTAATTCATTTGCACGAATATATCCATTCTAATTCATTCGTACGATCCATTCTAATTCATTCGTACGATCCATTCTAATTCATTCGTAAGATCCATTCTAATTCATTCGTACGATCCATTCTAATTCATTCATACGATCCATTCTAATTCCTTCGTACGAATGAATTAGAATGGATACATTTGTGCGAATAAATTAGAATGGAACGTACGAATGAATTAGAATGGATTGTATGAATGAATTAGAATGGATCGTACGAATGAATTAGAATGGATCGTACGAAGGAATTATATTGGATCGTACGAATGAATTAGAATGGATCGTACGAATAAATTAGAATGGATACATTCGTCCGAATGAATTAGAATGGATCATACGAATGAGTAAGAATGGATCGTATGAATGAAATAGAATAGATTGTACAAATGAATTAGAATGGATCCTACGAATAAATTAGAATGGATCGTGTGAAAGAATTAGAATGGATTGTATAAATGAATTAGAATGAATTCGTACGATCCATTCGAATTCATTCACACGATCCATTCTAATTCATTCATACGATCCATTCTAATTTATTCATACAATCCATTCTAATTCTTTCACACGATCCATTCTAATTCATTCGTCTAATCCATTCTAATTCATTCGTACAATCTATTCTAATACATTCGTACGATCCATTCTTACTCATTCGTATGATCCATTCTAATTCATTCGGACGAATGTATCCATTCTAATTTATTCATACGATCCATTCTAATTCATTCGTACGATCCATTCTAATTCATTCGCACAAATGTATCCATTCTAATTCATTTGTACGATCCATTCTAATTCATTCGCACGATCCATTCTAATTCATTCGTACGATCCATTCTAATTCTTTCACACGATCCATTCTAATTCACTCGTATGATCCATTCTAATTCATTCGCACGATCCATTCTAATTCATTCGTACGATCTATTCAAATTCATTCATACGATCCATTCTAATTCATTCGTACGATCCATTCTAATTCATTCGCACAAATGTATCCATTCTAATTCATTCGTACGATCCATTCTAATTCATTCGCACGATCCATTCTAATTCATTCGTACGATCCATTCTAATTCATTCGTACGATCCATTCTAATTCATTCGTATGATCCATTCTAATTAATTCGTATGATCCATTCTAATTCATTCGTACGATCCATTCTAATTCATTCATACAATCCATTCTAATTCATTCGCACGAATGTATCCATTCTAATTAATTCGTACGATCCATTCTAATTTATTCGTATGATTTATTCTAATTCATTCGCACGATCCAGTCTAATTGATACGCACGATCCATTCTAATTCCTTCGCACGAATGTATCCATTCTAATTCATTCGTACGATCCATTCTAATTCATTAATATGATCCATTCTAATTCATTCGTATGATCCATTCTAATTCATATGCACAAAGGTAACCATTCTAATTCATTCGCACGAAAGAATTAGAATGGATTGTATGAAAGAATTAGAATGGATCGTGCGAATGAATTAGAATGGATCGTACGAAGGAATTAGAATGGATCGTACGAAGGAATTAGAATGGATCGTACGAATGAGTAAGAATGGATCGTACGAATGAATTAGAATGGATCGTACGAATAAATTAGAATGGATACATTCGTCCGAATGAATTAGAATGGATCATACGAATGAGTAAGAATGGATCATACGAATGAAATAGAATAGATTGCACGAATGAATTAGAATAGATCGTTGTTAAGTCTCCAAATAATCCATTCTAATTCATTCGCACGATCCATTCTAATTCATTCGTACGATCCATTCTAATTCATTCGCACGATCCATTCTAATTCATTCGTACGATCCATTCTAATTCATTCGTACGATCCATTCTAATTCATTCGTATGATCCATTCTAATTAATTCGTATGATCCATTCTAATTCATTCGTACGATCCATTCTAATTCATTCATACAATCCATTCTAATTCATTCGCACGAATGTATCCATTCTAATTAATTCGTACGATCCATTCTAATTTATTCGTATGATCTATTCTTATTCATTCGCACGATCCAGTTTAATTGATACGCACGATCCATTCTAATTCCTTCGCACGAATGTATCCATTCTAATTCATTCGTACGATCCATTCTAATTCATTAATATGATCCATTCTAATTCATTCGTATGATCCATTCTAATTCATATGCACAAAGGTATCCATTCTAATTCATTCGCACGAAAGAATTAGAATGGATTGTATGAAAGAATTAGAATGGATCGTGCGAATGAATTAGAATAGATCGTACGAATGAATTAGAATGGATCGTACGAATAAATTAGAATGGATCGTGCGAATGAATTAGAATGGATCGTACGAATGAATTAGAATGGATCCACCGAATGAGTTAGAATGGATCATACGAATGAATTAGAATGGATTGTACGAATGAATTAGAATGGATTGTGCGAATGAATTAGAATGGATCCTACGAATGAATTAGAATAGATCGTGTGAAAGAATTAGAATGTATTGTATGAATGAATTAGAATAGATATATTCGTGCAAATGAATTAGAATGGATCGTATGAATGTATTAGAATGGATCGTGTGAGTAAATTAGAATGGATCGTACGAATGAATTAGAATGGATTGAATGAATGAATTAGAATGGATCGTACGAATGAATTAGAATGGATCGTATGAATGAATTAGAATGGATCGTACGAATGAATTAGAATGGATCAAATGAATGAATTAGAATGGTTACATTCATGCAAATGAATTAGAATGGATCGTACGAATGGATTAGAATGGATACATTCGAGCGTATGATCCATTCTAATTCATTCGTCCGATCCATTCTAATTCATTCGCACGAATGTATCCATTCTAATTCATTCGTACGATCCATTCTAATTCATTCGCACGATCCATTCTAATTCATTCGTACGATCCATTCTAATTCATTCATACGATCTATTCTAATTCATTCATAAAATCCATTCTAATTCTTTCACACGATCCATTCTAATTCATTCGTACGATCCATTCTAATTCATTCGCACAATCCATTCTATTTTATTCGTACGATCCATTCTTACTCATTGGTACGATCCATTCTAATTCATTAGCACGATCCATTCTAATTCATTCGTACGATCCATTCTAATTCATTCGCACGATCCATTCTAATTCATTCGTATGATCCATTCTAATTCATTCTATGATCCATTCTAATTCATTCATACAATCCATTCTAATTCATTCCGTACGATCCATTCTAATTCATTCGTACGATCCATTCTATTTCATTCGTACGATCCATTCTTACTCATTGGTACGATCCATTCTAATTCATTCGCACGAATGTATTCATTGTAATTCATTCGTACGAATCCATTCTAATTCATTCGTACGATCCATTCTAATACATTCATACGATCCATTCTAATTCATTTGCACGAATATATCCATTCTAATTCATTCGTACGATCCATTCTAATTTCATCGTACGATCCATTCTAATTCATTCGTATGATCCATTCTAATTCATTCGTAAGATCCATTCTAATTCATTCGTACGATCCATTCTATTTCATTCGTACGATCCATTCTAATTCATTCGCACGAATGTATCCATTCTAGTTCATTCATACGATCCATTCTAATTCATTCGCACGATCCATTCTAATTCATTCGTATGATCAATTCTAATTCATTCGCATGAATGTATCCATTCTAATTCATTCGTACGATCCTGAATTAGAATGGATCGTACAAATGAATTAGAATGGATACCTTTGTGCATATGAATTAGAATGGATCGTACGAATGAATTTGAATGGATCATATTAATGAATTAGAATGGATCGTACGAATGAATTAGAATGGATACATTCGTGCGAATGAATTAGAATGGATCGTGCACGAATGTATCCATTCTAATTCATTCGTACGATCTATTCTAATTCATTAATATGATCCATTCTAATTCATTCGTATGATCCATTCTAATTCATATGCACAAAGGTATCCATTCTAATCCATTCGTAGGATCCATTCTAATCCATTCGTACGATCCATTCTAATTCATTCGTACGATCCATTCTAATTCATTCGCTCGAATGTATCCAATCTAATCCATTCATTTAATCCATTCTAATTCATTCATTTGATCCATTCTAATTCATTTGTACGATCCATTCTAATTCATTCGTCCGATCCATTTTAATTCATTCGCACAAATGTATCCATTCTAATTCATTCGTACGATCCATTCTAATTCATTCGTACGATCCATTCTAATTCATTCGTAAGATCCATTCTAATTCATTCGTACGATCCATTCTAATTCATTCGCACTAATGTATCCATTCTAGTTCATTCGTACGATCCATTCTAATTCATTCGTACGATCCATTCTAATTCATTCGCACGATCCATTCTAATTCATTCGTACGATCAGTTCAAATTCATTCGCACGAACGTATCCATTCTAATTCATTCATACGATCCATTCTAATTCATTCGTAGGATCCATTCTAATTCATTCGTTCGATCCATTCTAATTCATTCGCACAAATGTATCCATTCTAATTCATTCGCACGATCCATTCTAATTCATTCGTACGATCAATTCTAATTCATTCGCACGAATGTATCCATTCTAATTCATTCATACGATCCATTCTAATTCATTCGTACGATCCATTCTAATTTATTCGTACGATCCATTCTAATTCATTCGTCCGATCCATTCTAACTCATTCGCACGAATGTATCCATTCTAATTCATTCGTACGATCCATTCTAATTCATTCGTACGATCTATTCTAATTCATTCGCACGAATGTATCCATTCTAGTTCATTCGTACGATCCATTCTAATTCATTCGTACGATCCATTCTAATTCATTAGCACGATCCATTCTAATTTATTCGTACGATCAATTCTAATTCATTCGTACGATCCATTCTAATTTACTCATACGATCCATTCTAATACATTCATACGATCCATTCTAATTCATTTGCACGAATATATCCATTTTAATTCATTCGTACGATCCATTCTAATTCCTTCGTAAGATCCATTCTAATTCATTCATACGATCTATTCTAATTCATTCTTACGATCCATTCTAATTCATTCGTACGATCCATTCTAATTCCTTCGTACGATCCATTCTAATTCATTCGTACGATCCATTCTAATTCATTCATATAATCCATTCTAATTCTTTCACACGATCCATTCTAATTCATTCGTACGATCCATTCTAATTCATTCGTGCAATCTATTCTATTTCATTCGTACGATCCATTCTTACTCATTCGAATGATCCATTCTAATTCATTCGGACGAATGTATCCATTCTAATTTATTCGTACGATCCATTCTAATTCATTCGTACGATCCATTCTTACTTATTCGTACGATCCATTCTAATTCATTCGTACGATCCATTCTAATTCCTTCGTATGACCCATTCTAATTCATTCGCACGATCCATTCTAATTCTTTCATACAATCCATTCTAATTCTTTCGTGCGAATGAATTAGAATGGATACCTTTGTGCATATGAATTAGAATGGATCGTACGAATGAATTAGAATGGATCATATTAATGAATTAGAATGGATCGTACGAATGAATTAGAATGGATACATTCGTGCGAATGAATCAATTAGACTGGATCGTGCGAATGAATAAGAATAGATCATACGAATGAATTAGAATGGATCGTACGAATTAATTAGAATGGATACATTCGTGCGAATGAATTAGAATGGATTGTATGAATGAATTAGAATGGATCGTACGAATGAATTAGAATGGATCATACGAATTAATTAGAATGGATCATACGAATGAATTAGAATGGATCGTACGAATGAATTAGAATGGATCGTACGAATGAATTAGAATGGATCGTGCAAATGAATTAGAATGGATCGTACGAATGAATTAGAATGGATCGTACGAATGAATTAGAATGGATCGTGCAAATGAATTAGAATGGATCGTACGAATGAATTAGAATGAATACATTTGTGCGAATGAATTAGAATGGATCGTACGAATGAATTAGAATGGATCGTATGAATGAATTAGAATGGATCGTACGAATGAATTAGAATGGATCGTGCGAATGAATTAGAATGGATCGTACGAGTGAATTGGAATGGATCGTGTGAAAGAATTAGAATGGATCGTACGAATGAATTAGAATGGATCGTGCGAATGAATTAGAATGGATCGTACGAATGAATTAGAATGGATACATTTGTGCGAATGAATTAGAATGGATCATACGAATGAATTAGAATGAATCGTATGAATGAATTAGAATGGATCGTACGAATGATTTAGAATGGATCGTGCGAATGAATTAGAATGGATCGTACGAATGAATTAGAATGGATCGTACGAATGAACTAGAATGGATACATTCGTGCGAATAAATTAGAATGGATCGTATGAATGAATTAGAATGGATCGTACGAATGAATTAGAATGGATCTTACGAATGAATTAGAATGTATCGTACGAATGAATTAGAATGGATCGTACGAATGAATTAGAATGGATACATTCGTGCGAATGAATTAGAATGGATCGGACGAATGAATTAGAATGGATCGTACGCTCGAATGTATCCATTCTAATCCATTCGTACGATCCATTCTAATCCATTCGTACGATCCATTCTAATTCATTCGCATGAATGTAACCATTCTAATTCATTCATTTGATCCATTCTAATTCATTTGTACGTACGATCCATTCTAATTCATTCGTACGATCAATTCTAATTCATTCGCACGAATGTATCCATTCTAATTCATTCGTACGATCCATTCTAATTCATTCATAGGATCCATTCTAATTCATTCATACAATCCATTCTAATTCATTCGCACGAATGTATCCATTCTAATTCATTCGTACGATCAGTTCTAATTCATTCACAAAACCTATTCTAATTCATTCATACGATCCATTCTAATTCATTCGCACGAATGTATCCATTCTAATTCATTCGTACAATCCATTCTATTTCATTCGTACGATCCATTCTTACTCATTCGTACGATCCATTCTAATTCATTCGTACGATCCATTCTAATTCATTCGCACGATCCATTCTAATTCATTCATATGATCCATTCTAATTCATTCATATAATCCATTCTAATTCTTTCACACGATCCATTCTAATTCATTCGTACGATCCATTCTAATTCATCCGTACGATCCATTCTATTTCATTCGTACGATCCATTCTAATTCATTCGTACGATCCATTCTAATTCATTCGTAAGATCCATTCTAATTCATTCGTACGATCCATTCTAATTCATTCGCACGATCCATTCTAATTCATTCATAGGATCCATTCTAATTCATTCATACGATTTATTCTAATTCTTTCGCACGAATGTATCCATTCTAATTCATTCGCACGAATGTATCCATTCTAATTCATTCGTATGATCCATTCTAATTCATTCGTACGATCCATTCTAATTCATTCGTACGATCCATTCTAATTCATTCATACGATCCATTCAAATTCATTCGCACGATCCATTCTAATTCATTCGTACAATCCATTCTATTTCATTCGTACGATCCATTCTTACTCATTCGTATGATCCGTTCTAATTCATTCGCACGAATGTATCCATTCTAATCCATTCTTACGATCCATTCTAATCCATTCGTACGATCCATTCTAATTCATTCGCATGAATGTAACCATTCTAATTTATTCATTTGATCCATTCTAATTCATTCGTACGATCCATTCTAATTCATTCGTCCGATCCATTCTAATTCATTCGCACGAATATATCCATTCTAAACCATTCATACGATCCATTCTAATTTATTCGTATGATCCATTCTAATTCATTCGTAAGATCCATTCTAATTCATTCGTACGATCCATTCTAACTCATTCGTACGATCCATTCTAATTCATTCGTAAGATCCATTCTAATTCATTCGCACGATCCATTCTTACTCATTCGTATGATCCATTCTAATTCATTCGGACGAATGTATCCATTCTAATTCATTCGTACGATCCATTCTAATTCATTCGTACGATCCATTCTAATTCATTCGTACGATCCATTCTAATTCATTCGTACGATCCATTCTAATTCATTCATACGATCTATTCTAATTCATTCATTCGTACGATCCATTCTAATACATTCGTAAAATTCATGCTAATTCATTCGCACGATCCATTCTAATTCATTTGTAAGATCCATTCTAATTCATTCGTACGATCCATTCTAATTCATTCGCACGATCCATTCTAATACATTCATACGATCCATTCTAATTCATTTGCACGTGTGAATGAATTATAATGGATCGTACGAAGAAATTAGAATGGATACATTCGTGCGAATGAATTAGAATGGATCGTATGAATGAATTAGAATGGATCGTACGAATGAAAGAATTAGAATGGATTGTATGAATGAATTAGAATAGATCGTATGAATGAATTAGAATGGATCATACGAATAAATTAGAATGGATCGTACGAATGAACTAGAATGGATACATTCGTGCGAATGAATTAGAATGGATCGTACGAAGGAATTAGAATGGATCGTACGAATGAATTAGAATGGATCGTACGAATGAATTAGAATAGATCGTACGAATGAATTAGAATGGATCGTACGAAGGAATTAGAATGGATCGTACAAATGAATTAGAATGGATTCGTACGAATGAATTAGAATGGATACATTCGTGCGAATGAATTAGAATGGATCGTACCAATGAGTAAGAATGGATCGTACGAATGAATTAGAATGGATCGTGTGAAAGAATTAGAATGGATTGTATGAATGAATTAGAATGAATTCGTTCGATCAATTCTAATTCATTAGCACGATCCATTCTAATTCATTCGTATGATCCATTCTAATTCCCTCGTACGATCCATTCTAATTCCTTCGTGTCCATTCTAATTCTCTCATACGATCCATTCTAATTCATTCATACGATCTATTCTAATTCATTCATACAATCCATTCTAATTCTTTCACACGATCCATTCTAATTCATTCGTACGATCCATTCTAATTCATTCGCACAATCCATTCTAATTCATTCGCACGAATGTATCTATTCTAAATCATTTGTACAATCCATTCTATTTCATTCGTACGATCCATTCTTACTCATTGTACGAATGAATTAGAATGGATCCTTCGAATAAATTAGAATGGATCGTGTGAAAGAATTAGAATGTATCGTATGAATGAATTAGAATGGATACATTTGTGCGAATGAATTAGAATGGATACATTCGTGCGAAAGAATTAGAATAGATCGTATGAATGAATTAGAATGAATCCTATGAATGAATTAGAATGGATCATGCAAATGAATTAGAATGGAATGTACGAATGAATTAGAAAGGATCGTGCTAATGAATTAGAATGGATCGTATGAATGGATCGTACGAATGGAATGGATACATTCGTGCGAATGAATTAGAATGGATCGTACGAATGAATTAGAATGGATCATACGAATGAATTAGAATGGATCGTACGAATGAATTAGAATGGATCGTACGAATAAATTAGAATGGATACATTCCTCCGAATGAATTAGAATGGATCATACGAATGCATTCTAATTCCTTCGTACGATCCATTCTAATTCCTTCGTACGATCCATTCTATTTCATTCGTACGATCCATTCTAATTCCTTCGTACGATCCATTCTAATTCCTTCGTATCCATTCTAATTCACTCATACGATCCATTCTAATCCATTCTAATTCATTCGCATGAATGTAACCATTCTAATTCATTCATTTGATCCATTCTAATTCATTCGTACGATCCATTCTAATTCATTCGTACGATCTATTCTAATTCATTCGTACGATCCATTCTAATTCATTCGCACGATCCATTCTAATTCATTCATAGGATCCATTCTAATTCATTCATACGATCTATTCTAATTCTTTCGCACGAATGTATCCATTCTAATTCATTCGCACGAATGTATCCATTCTAATTCATTCGTACGATCCATTCTAATTCATTCGTACGATCAATTCTAAATCATTCATACAATCCATTCTAATTTTTTCACACGATCCATTCTAATTCATTCGTACGATCCATTCTAATTCATTCGCACAATCCATTCTATTTCATTCGTACGATCCATTCTTACTCATTGGTACGATCCATTCTAATTCATTCGCACGAATGTATCCATTCTAATTCATTCGTACGAATCCATTCTAATTCATTCGTACAATCTATTCTATTTCATTCGTACGATCCATTATTACTCATTCGTATGATCCATTCTAATTCATTCGGACGAATGTATCCATTCTAATTTATTCGTACGAATTAAAATGGATCGTACGAAGGAATTAGAATAGATCGTACGAATGAGTAAGAATGGATCGTACGAATAAATTAGAATGGATACATTCGTCCGAATGAATTAGAATGGATCATACGAATGAGTAATAATGGATCGTACGAATGAAATAGAATAGATTGTACGAATGAATTAGAATGGATTCATACGAATGAATTAGAATGGATACATTCGTGCGAATGAATTAGAATGGATCATACCAATGAGTAAGAATGGATCGTACGAATGAAATATAATGGATTGTCCGAATGAATTAGAATGGATCGTACGAATGAATTAGAATGGATCGTGTGAAAGAATTAGAATGGATTGTATGAATGAATTAGAATAGATCGTATGAATGAATTAGAATGGATCGTACGAATGAATAGAATGGATCGTACGAATGAATTAGAATGGATACATTCGTGTGAATGAATTAGAATGGATACATTCGTGCGAATGAATTAGAATAGATCGTATGAATGAATTAGAATGGATCCTATGAATGAATTAGAATGGATCGTGCGAATGAATTAGAATGGATCGTACGAATAAATTAGAATAGATCGTACAAATGAATTAGAATGGATCGTACGAATGAATTAGAATGGATCAAATGAATGAATTAGAATGGTTACATTCATGCGAATGAATTAGAATGGATCGTACGAATGGATTAGAATGGATCGTATGAGTGAATTAGAATGGATACGAAGGAATTAGAATGGATCGTACGAAGGAATTATAATGGATCATACGAATGAAATAGAATGGATCGTACGAAGGAATTAGAATGGATCATACGAAGGAATTAGAATGCATTCGTATGATCCATTCTAATTCATTCGCACGAATGTATCCATTCTAATTCATTCGTACGATCCATTCTAATTCATTAATATGATCCATTCTAATTCATTCGTACGATCCATTCTAATTCATATGCACAAAGGTATCCATTCTAATTCATTCGCACGAAAGAATTAGAATGGATTGTATGAAAGAATTAGAATGGATCGTGCGAATGAATTAGAATGGATCGTACAAAGGAATTAGAATGGATCGTACGAAGGAATTAGAATGGATCGTACGAATGTGTAAGAATGGATCGTACGAATGAATTAGAATGGATCGTACGAATAAATTAGAATGGATACATTCGTCCGAATGAATTATAATGGATCATACGAATGAGTAAGAATGGCTCGTGCGAATGAATTAGAATGGATCATACGAATGAGTAAGAATGGATACATTCGTCCGAATGAATTAGAATGGATCATACGAATGAGTAAGAATGGATCCTACGAATGAATTAGAATGGATCGTACGAATGAATTAGAATGGATCATACGAATGAATTAGAATGGATCGTGAAAATGAATTAGAATGGATACATTCGTGCGAATGAATTAGAATGGATCGGACGAATGAATTAGAATGGATCGTACGAATGAATTAGAATGGATCAAATGAATGAATTAGAATGGTTACATTCATGCGAATGAATTAGAATGGATCGTACGAATGGATTAGAATGGATCGTACGAATGGATTAGAATGGATACATTCGAGCGAATGAATTAGAATGGATCGTACGAATGAATTAGAATGGATTGTACGAATGGATTAGAATGGATCGTGCGAATGAATTAGAATGGATCGTACGAATGAATTAGAATGGATACATTCGTGCGAATGAATTAATTAGAATGGATCGGACGAATGAATTAGAATGGATCGTACGAATGAATTAGAATGGATCAAATGAATGAATTAGAATGGTTACATTCATGCGAATGAATTAGAATGGATCGTACGAATGGATTAGAATGGATCGTACGAATGGATTAGAATGGATACATTCGAGCGAATGAATTAGAATGGATCATACGAATGAATTAGAATGGATCGTACGAATGGATTAGAATGGATCCTACGAATGGATTAGAATGGATACCTTTGTGCATATGAATTAGAATGGATCGTACGTATGAATTAGAATGGATCATATTAATGAATTAGAATGGATCGTACGAATGAATTAGAATGGATACATTCGTGCACGGTCCATTCTAATTCATTCGCACGAATGTATCCATTCTAATTCATTCGTACAATCCATTCTAATTCATTAATATGATCCATTCTAATTCATTCGTACGATCCATTCTAATTCATATGCACAAAGGTATCCATTCTAACTCATTCGTACGATCCATTCTAATTCAGGATCGTACAAATGAATTAGAATGGATACATTCGTGCGAATGAATTAGAATTGATCGTACGAATGAATTAGAATGGATCGTGCGAATGAATTAGAATGGATCGTACGAATGAATTAGAATGGATCGTACGAATGAACTAGAATGGATCTATTCGTGCGAATGAATTAGAATGGATCGTACGAATGAATTAGAATGGATCGTACGAATGAATTAGAATGGATCTTACGAATGAATTAGAATGGATCGTACGAATGAATTAGAATGGATCGTACGAATGAATTAGAATGGATACATTCGTGCGAATGAATTAGAATGGATCAGACGAATGAATTAGAATGGATCGTACGAATGAATTAGAATGGATTAAATAAATGAATTAGAATGGTTACATTCATACGAATGAATTAGAATGGATCGTACGAATGTATTAGAATAGATTGTACGAATGAATTAGAATGGATCCTACGAATGAATTAGAATGGATCGTGTGAAAGAATTAGAATGGATTGTATGAATGAATTAGAATGGATCGTATGAATGAATTAGAATGGATCGTACGAATGAATTCGAATGGATCGTACGAATTCATTCTAATTCATTCATACAATCCATTCTAATTCTTACGATCCTTTCTAATTCATTCGTACGATCGTACGAATGAATTAGAATGGATCGTACGGAATGAATTAGAATGGATTGTATGAATGAATTAGAATGGATACATTCGTGCGAATGAATTAGAATGGATCATACGAATGAGTAAAAATGGATCGTACGAATGAAATAGAATGGATTGTACGAATGAATTAGAATGGATCCTACGAATGAATTAGAATAGATTGTGCGAAAGAATTAGAATGGATTGTTTGAATGAATTAGAATGAATTCGTACAATCCATTCTAATTCATTCGTCCGATCCATTCTAATTCATTCGCATGAATATATCCATTCTAATTCATTCGTACGATCCATTCTAATTCATTCATACGATCCATTCTAATTTATTCGTACGATCCATTCTAATTCATTCGTATAATCCATTCTAATTCATTCGCACGAATGTATCCATTCTAGTTCATTCGTACGATCCATTCTAATTCATTTGTACGATCCATTCTAATTCATTCGCACGATCCATTCTAATTCATTCGTACGATCCATTCTAATTCATTCATACGATCCATTCTAATTCATTTGTACGATCCATTCTAATTCATTCGCACAAATGTATCCATTCTAATTCATTCGTACGATCCATTCTAATTCATTCGTACGATCCATTCTAATTCATTCGCATGAATGTATCCATTCTAATTCATTCGTACGATCCATTCTAATTCATTCATACGATCCATTCTAATTAATTCGTACGATCCATTCTAATTCATTCGTACGATCCATTCTAATTCCTTCGTACGATCCATTCTAATTCCTTCGTACGATCCATTATAATTCATTCGCACGATCCATTCTAATTCTTTTATACAATCCATTCTAATTCTTTCGTGCGAATGAATTAGAATTGATACCTTTGTGCATATGAATTAGAATGGATCGTACGAATGAATTAGAATGGATCATATTAATGAATTAGAATGGATCGTACGAATGAATTAGAATGGATATATTCGTGCGAATGAATTAGAATGGATCGTGCGAATCAATTAGACTGGATCGTGCGAATTAATTAGAATGGATACATTCGTGCGAATGAATTAGAATGGATATAATCGTGCGAATGAATTAGAATGGATCGTGCGAATTAATTAGAATGTATCGTACGAATTAATTAGAATGGATACATTCGTGCGAATGAATTAGATAGGATTGTATGAATGAATTAGAATGGATCGTACGAATGAATTAGAATGGATCATACGAATAAATTAGAATGGATCATACGAATGAATTAGAATGGATCGTACGAATGAATTAGAATGGATCGTAATTAGAATGGATCGTACGAATGAATTAGAATGGATCGTGCGAATGAATTAGAATGGATCGTACGAATGAATTAGAATGGATACATTTGTGCGAATGAATTAGAATTGATCGTACGAATGAATTAGAATGGATCGTATGAATGAATTAGAATGGATCATACGAATGAATTAGAATGGATCGTGCGAATGAATTAGAATGGATCGTACGAATGAATTAGAATGGATCGTGTGAAAGAATTAGAATGGATCGTACGAATGAATTAGAATGGATCGTGCGAAAGAATTAGAATGGATCGTACAAATGAATTAGAATGGATACATTTGTGCGAATGAATTAGAATGGATCGTATGAATGAATTAGATTGGATCGTATAAATGAATTAGAATGGATCGTATGAATGAATTAGAATGGATCGTGCGAATGAATTAGAATGGATCGTACGAATGAATTAGAATGGATCATACGAATGAACTAGAATGGATACATTCGTGCGAATGAATTAGAATGGATCGTACGAATGAATTAGAATGGATCGTACGAATGAATTAGAATTGATATATTCGTGCGAATGAATTAGAATGGATCGGACGAATGAATTAGAATGGATCGTATGAATGAATTAGAATGGATCGTACGAATGAATTAGAATGGATCGTACGAATAAATTAGAATGGATACATTCGTCCGAATGAATTAGAATGGATCATACGAATGAGTAAGAATGGATCGTACGAATGAAATAGAATAGATTGTACGAATGAATTAGAATAGGTTCGTACGAATGAATTAGAATGGATATATTCGTGCGAATGAATTAGAATGGATCGTACCAATGAGTAAGAATGGATCGTACGAATGAAATAGAATGGATTGTGCGAATGAATTAGAATGGATCGTACGAATGAATTAGAATGGATCGTGTGAAAGAATTAGAATGGATTGTATGAATGAATTAGAATAGATCATATGAATGAATTAGAATGGATCGTATGAATGAATTAGAAAGGATCGTACGAATGAGTAAGAATGGATCGTACGAATGAAATAGAATGGATTGTACGAATGAATTAGAATGAATCGTACGAATGAATTAGAATGGATCTTGTGAAAGAATTAGAATGGATTGTATGAATGAATTAGAATGGATCGTACGAATGAATTAGAATGGATCGTACGAAGGAATTAGAATGGATCGTACGAATGAATTAGAATGGATCGTACGAATGAATCAGAATAGATCGTACGAATGAATTAGAATAGATCGTACGAAGGAATTAGAATGGATCGTACGAATGAATTAGAATGGATATATTCGTGCAAATGAATTAGAATGGATCGTATGAATGTATTAGAATGGATCGTAGGAGTGAATTAGAATGGATCGTACGAATGAATTAGGATGGATCGTATGAATGAATTAGAATGGATCGTGCGAAAGAATTAGAATGCATTGTATGAGTGAATTAGAATGGATCGTATGAATGAATTAGAATGGATCGTGCAAATGAATTCGAATGGATCGTATGAATGAATTCGAATGGATCGTGCGAATGAATTAGAATGGATCGTACGAATGAATTAGAATGGATCGTACGAATGAATTAGAATGGATCATACGAATGAATTAGAATGGATCATCCGAATGAGTAAGAATGGATCGTATGAATGAAATAGAATGGATTGTACGAATGAATTAGAATGGATACATTCATGCGAATGAATTAGAATGGATCGGACGATTGAATTAGAATGGATCATACGATTCATTCTAATTCATTCGTATGATCCATTCTAATACATTCGTACGATTCATGCTAATTCATTCGCACGATCCATTCTAATTCATTCGTACGATCCATTCTTATTCATTCATACGATCCATTCTAATTCATTCGCGCAATCCATTCTAATTCATTCGTATAATCCATTCTAATTCATTCGTATGATCCATTCTAACTCATTCGGTGGATCCATTCTAATTCATTCGTACGATCCATTATAATTCATTCCCATGATCCATTCTAATTTATTCGTACTATCCATTCTAATTCATTCGTACGATCTATTCTAATTCATTCGCACGAATGTAACCATTCTAATTCATTCATACGATTCATTCTAATTCATTCATATGAGCTCTTCTAATTCATTTGTACGATCCATTCTAATTCATTCGTACGATCCATTGTAATTCATTAATACAATCCATTTAGATTCATTCGCACAAATGTATCCATTCAAATTCATTCGTACGATCTAGTCTAATTCATTCGTACGATCCATTCTAATTCCTTCGTACGATCCATTCTAATTCATTCGTACGATCTATTCTAATTCATTCGTACGATCCATTCTAATTCATTCGTACGAATATATCCATTCTAATTCATTCGTACGATCCATTCTAATTCATTCGTACGATCCATTCTAATTCATTCGCACGAATGTATCGATTCTAGATCATTCGTACGATCCATTCTAATTCATTTGTACGATCCATTCTAATTCATTCGCACGATCCATTCTAATTCATTCGTACGATCCATTCTAATTCATTGATACGATCCATTCTAATTCATTCGTACGATCCATTCTAATTCATTCGTACGATCCATTCTAATTCATTCGTACGATCCATTCTAATTCATTCGCACGAATGTATCCATTCTAATTCATTCGTACGATCCATTCTAATTCATTCGTATGATCCATTCTAATTAATTCGTACGATCCATTCTAATTCATTCGTATGATCCATTCTAATTCATTCGTACGATCCATTCTAATTCCTTCGTACGATCCATTCTAATTCCTTCGTACGATCCATTATAATTCATTTGCACGATCCATTCTAATTCTTTCATACAATCCATTCTAATTCTTTCGTGCGAATGAATTAGAATGGATACCTTTGTGCATATGAATTAGAATGGATCGTACGAATGAATTAGAATGGATCATATTAATGAATTAGAATGGATCGTACGAATGAATTAGAATGGATACATTCGTACGAATGAATTAGAATGGATCGTGCGAATCAATTAGACTCGATCGTGCGAATGAATAAGAATAGATCATACGAATGAATTAGAATGGATCGTACAAATTAATTAGAATGGATACATTCGTGCGAATGAATTAGAATGGATTATATGAATGAATTAGAATGGATCGTACGAATGAATTAGAATGGATCATACGAATAAATTAGAATGGATCATACGAATGAATTAGAATGGATCGTACGAATGAATTAGAATGGATCGTAATTAGAATGGATCGTACGAATGAATTAGAATGGATCGTGCGAATGAATTAGAATGGATCGTACGAATGAATTAGAATGGATACATTTGTGCGAATGAATTAGAATTGATCATACGAATGAATTAGAATGGATCGTATGAATGAATTAGAATGGATCGTACGAATGAATTAGAATGGATCGTGCGAATGAATTAGAATGGATCGTACGAATGAATTAGAATGGATCATGTGAAAGAATTAGAATGGATCGTACGAATGAATTAGAATGGATCATGCGAATGAATTAGAATGGATCGTATGAATGAATTAGAATGGATACATTTGTGCGAATGAATTAGAATGGATCGTATGAATGAATTAGAATAGATCGTATGAATGAATTAGAATGGATTGTATGAATGAATTAGAATGGATCGTGCGAATGAATTAGAATGGATCGTACGAATGAATTAGAATGGATAGTACGAATGAACTAGAATGGATACATTCGTGCGAATGAATTAGAATGGATCGTACGAATGAATTAGAATGGATCGTACGAATGAATTAGAATGGATCTTACGAATGAATTAGAATGGATCGTACGAATGAATTAGAATGGATCATACGAATGAATTAGAATTGATACATTCGTGCGAATGAATTAGAATGGATCGGACGAATGAATTAGAATGGATCGTACGAATGAATTAGAATGGATCGTACGAATGAATTAGAATGGATTGTACGAATAAATTAGAATGGATACATTCGTCCGAATGAATTAGAATGGATCATACGAATGAGTAAGAATGGATCGTACGAATGAAATAGAATAGATTGTACGACTGAATTAGAATGGATTCGTACGAATGAATTAGAATGGATACATTCGTGCGAATGAATTAGAATGGATCGTACCAATGAGTAAGAATGGATCGTACGAATGAAATAGAATGGATTGTGCGAATGAATTAGAATGGATCGTACGAATGAATTAGAATGGATAGTGTGAAAGAATTAGAATGGATTGTATGAATGAATTAGAATAGATCGTATGAATGAATTAGAATGGATCGTATGAATGAATTAGAAAGGATCGTACGAATGAGTAAGAATGGATCCTACGAATGAAATAGAATGGATTGCACGAATGAATTAGAATGGATCGTACGAATGAATTAGAATGGATCCTGTGAAAGAATTAGAATGGATTGTATGAATGAATTAGAATGGATCGTACGAATGAATTAGAATGGATCGTACGAAGGAATTAGAATGAATCGTACGAATGAATTAGAATGGATCGTACGAATGAATTAGAATAGATCGTACGAATGAATTAGAATGGATCGTACGAAGGAATTAGAATGGATCGTACGAATGAATTAGAATGGATATATTCGTGCTAATGAATTAGAAAGGATCGTATGAATGTATTAGAATGGATCGTATGAGTGAATTAGAATGGATCGTACGAATGAATTAGAATGGATCATATGAATGATTTAGAATGGATCGTGCGAAAGAATTAGAATGCATTGTCTGAATGAATTAGAATGGATCGTATGAATGAATTAGAATGGATCGTGCGAATGAATTCGAATGGATCGTATGAATGAATTAGAATGGATCGTGCGAATGAATTAGAATGGATCGTACGAATGAATTAGAATGGATCGTACGAATGAATTAGAATGGATCGTACGAATGAATTAGAATGGATCATACGAATGAGTAAAAATGGATCGTACGAATGAAATAGAATGGATTGTACGAATGAATTAGAATGGATACATTCATGTGAATGAATTAGAATGGATCGGACGATTGAATTAGAATGGATCGTACGATTCATTCTAATTCATTCGTATGATCCATTCTAATACATTCGTACGATTCATGCTAATTCATTCGCACGATCCATTCTAATTCATTCGTACGATCCTTTCTTATTCATTCATACGATCCATTCTAATTCATTCGCACAATCCATTCTAATTCATTCGTACAATCCATTCTAATTCATTCGTATGATCCATTCTAACTCATTCGGTGGATCTATTCTAATTCATTTGTACGATCCATTATAATTCATTCCCATGATCCATTCTAATTTATTCGTACGATCCATTCTAATTCATTCGTACGATCTATTCCAATTCATTCGCACGAATGTAACCATTCTAATTTATTCATACGATTCATTCTAATTCATTCATATGAGCTCTTCTAATTCATTTGTACGATCCATTCTAATTCATTCGTACGATCCATTGTAATTCATTCATACAATCCATTTAGATTCATTCGCACAAATGTATCCATTCAAATTCATTCGTACGATCTAGTCTAATTCATTCGTACGATCCATTCTAATTCCTTCGTACGATCCATTCTAATTCATTCGTACGATCTATTCTAATTCATTCGTACGATCCATTCTAATTCATTCGTACGAATATATCCATTCCAATTCATTCGTACGATCCATTCTAATTCATTCGTACGATCCATTCTAATTCATTCGCACGAATGTATCCATTCTAGTTCATTCATACGATCCATTCTAATTCATTTGTACGATCCATTCTAATTCATTCGCACGATCCATTCTAATTCATTCGTACGATCCATTCTAATTCATTCATACGATCCATTCTAATTCATTCATACGATCCATTCTAATTCATTCGCACAAATATATCCATTCTAATTCATTCGTACGATCCATTCTAATTCATTCGTACGATCCATTCTAATTCATTCGCACGAATGTATCCATTCTAATTCATTCGTACGATCCATTCTAATTCATTCGTACGATCCATTCTAATTAATTCGTACGATCCATTCTAATTCATTCGTATGATCCATTCTAATTCATTCATACGATCCATTCTAATTCCTTCGTACGATCCATTCTAATTCCTTCGTACGATCCATTATAATTCATTCGCACGATCCATTCTAATTCTTTCATACAATCCATTCTGATTCTTTCGTGCGAATGAATTAGAATGGATACCTTTGTGCATATGAATTAGAATGGATCGTACGAATGAATTAGAATGGATCATATTAATGAATTAGAATGGATCGTACGAATGAATTAGAATGGATACATTCGTGCGAATGAATTAGAATGGATCGTGCGAATCAATTAGACTGGATCATGCGAATGAATAAGAATAGATCATACGAATGAATTAGAATGGATCGTATGAATTAATTAGAATGGATACATTCGTGCGAATGAATTAGAATGGATTGTATGAATGAATTAGAATGGATCGTACGAATGAATTAGAATGGATCATACGAATAAATTAGAATGGATCATACGAATGAATTAGAATGGATCGTACGAATGAATTAGAATGGATCGTAATTAGAATGGATCGTACGAATGAATTAGAATGGATACATTTGTGCGAATGAATTTGAATTGATCGTACGAATGAATTAGAATGGATCGTATGAATGAATTAGAATGGATCGTACGAATGAATTAGAATGGATCGTGCGAATGAATTAGAATGGATCGTACGAATGAATTAGAATGGATCGGGTGAAAGAATTAGAATGGATCGTACGAATGAATTAGAATGGATCGTGCGAATGAATTAGAATGGATCGTACGAATGAATTAGAATGGATACATTTGTGCGAATGAATTAGAATGGATCGTATGAATTAATTAGATTGGATCGTATGAATGAATTAGAATGGATCGTAGGAATGAATTAGAATGGATCGTGCGAATGAATTACAATGGATCGTACGAATGAATTAGAATGGATCGTACGAATGAACTAGAGTGGATACATTCGTGCGAATGAATTAGAATGGATCGTACGAATGAATTAGAATGGATCGTACGAATGAATTAGAATGGATCTTACGAATGAATTAGAATGGATCGTACGAATGAATTAGAATGGATCGTACGAATGAATTAGAATTTATACATTCGTGCGAATGAATTAGAATGGATCGGACGAATGAATTAGAATGGATCGTACGAATGAATTAGAATGGATCGTACGAATGAATTAGAATGGATCATACAAATAAATTAGAATGGATACATTCGTCCGAATGAATTAGAATGGATCATACGAATGAGTAAGAATGGATCGTACGAATGAAATAGAATAGATTGTACGAATGAATTAGAATGGATTCGTACGAATGAATTAGAATGGATACATTCGTGCGAATGAATTAAAATGGATCGTACCAATGAGTAAGAATGGATCGTACGAATGAAATAGAATGGATTGTGCGAATGAATTAGAATGGATCGTACGAATGAATTAGAATGGATCGTGTGAAAGAATTAGAATGGATTGTATGAATGAATTAGAATAGATCGTATGAATGAATTAGAATGGATCGTATGAATGAATTAGAAAGGATCATACGAATGAGTAATAATGGATTGTACGAATGAAATAGAATGGATTGCACGAATGAATTAGAATGGATCGTACGAATGAATTAGAATGGATCGTGTGAAAGAATTAGAATGGATTGTATGAATGAATTAGAATGGATCGTACGAATGAATTAGAATGGATCGTACGAAGGAATTAGAATGGATCGTACGAATGAATTAGAATGGATCGTACGAATGAATTAGAATAGATCGTACGAATGAATTAGAATGGATCGCACGAAGGAATTAGAATGGATCGTACGAATGAATTAGAATGGATATATTCGTGCAAATGAATTAGAAAGGATCGTATGAATGTATTAGAATGGATCGTATCAGTGAATTAGAATGGATCGTACGAATGAATTAGAATGGATCGTATGAATGAATTAGAATGGATCGTGCGAAAGAATTAGAATGCATTGTATGAATGAATTAGAATGGATCTTATGAATGAATTAGAATGGATCGTGCGAATGAATTCGAATGGATCGTATGAATGAATTAGAATGGATCGTGCGAATGAATTAGAATGGATCGTACGAATGAATTAGAATGGATCGTACGAATGAATTAGAATGGATCGTACAAATGAATTAGAATGGATCATACGAATGAGTAAAATTGGATCGTACAAATGAAATAGAATGGATTGTACGAATGAATTAGAATGGATACATTCATGCGAATGAATTAGAATGGATCAGACGATTGAATTAGAATGGATCGTACGATTCATTCTAATTCATTCGTATGATCCATTCTAATACATTCGTACGATTCATGCTAATTCATTCGCACGATCCATTCTAATTCATTCGTACGATCCTTTCGTATTCATTCATACGATCCATTCTAATTCATTCGCACAATCCATTCTAATTCATTCGTACAATCCATTCTAATTCATTCGTATGATCCATTCTAACTCATTCGGTGGATCCATTCTAATTCATTCGTACGATCCATTATAATTCATTCCCATGATCCATTCTAATTTATTCGTACGATCCATTCTAATTCATTCGTACGATCTATTCTAATTCATTCGCACGAATGTAACCATTCTAATTCATTCATACGATTCATTCTAATTCATTAATATGAGCTCTTCTAATTCATTTGTACGATCCATTCTAATTCATTCGTACTATCCATTGTAATTCATTCATACAATCCATTTAGATTCATTCGCAAAAATGTATCCATTCAAATTCATTCGTACGATCTAGTCTAATTCATTCGTACGATCCATTCTAATTCCTTTGTACGATCCATTCTAATTCATTCGTACGATCTATTCTAATTCATTCGTACGATCCATTCTAATTCATTCGTACGAATATATCCATTCTAATTCATTCGTACAATCCATTCTAATTCATTCGTACGATCGATTCTAATTCATTCGCACGAATGTATCCATTCTAGTTCATTCGTACGATCCATTCTAATTCATTCATACAATCCATTCTAATTCATTCGCACGAATGTATCCATTCTAATTCATTCGTAGGATCAGTTCTAATTCATTCACAAAATCTATTCTAATTCATTCATACGATCCATTCTAATTCATTCACACGAATGTATCAATTCTAATTCATTCATACGATCCATTCTAATTCCTTTGTACGATCCATTCTAATTCATTCGTACGATCTATTCTAATTCATTCGTACGATCCATTCTAATTCATTCGTACGAATATATCCATTCTAATTCATTCGTACAATCCATTCTAATTCATTCATACGATCCAGTCTAATTCATTCGCACAAATGTATCTATTCTAATTCATTCGTACGATCCATTCTAATTCATTCGTACGATCCATTCTAATTCATTCGCACGAATGTATCCATTCTAATTCATTCGTACGATCCATTCTAATTCATTCGTACGATCCATTCTAATTCATTCGTATGATCCATTCTAATTCATTCGTATGATCCATTCTAATTCCTTCGTACGATCCATTCTAATTCCTTCGTACGATCCATTATAATTCATTCGCACGATCCATTCTAATTCTTTCATACAATCCATTCTAATTCTTTCGTGCGAATGAATTAGAATGGATACCTTTGTGCATATGAATTAGAATGGATCGTACGAATGAATTAGAATGGATCATATTAATGAATTAGAATGGATCGTACGAATGAATTAGAATGGATACATTCGTGCGAATGAATTAGAATGGATCGTGCGAATCAATTAGACTGGATCATGCGAATGAATAAGAATAGATCATACGAATGAATTAGAATGGATCGTACGATTTAATTAGAATGGATACATTCGTGCGAATGAATTAGAATGGATTATATGAATGAATTAGAATGGATCGTATGAATGAATTAGAATGGATCATACGAATAAATTAGAATGGATCATACGAATGAATTAGAATGGATCGTACGAATGAATTAGAATGGATCGTAATTAGAATGGATCGTACGAATGAATTAGAATGGATCGTGCGAATGAATTAGAATGGATCGTACGAATGAATTAGAATGGATACATTTGTGCGAATGAATTAGAATTGATCGTACGAATGAATTAGAATGGATCGTATGAATGAATTAGAATGGATCGTACGAATGAATTAGAATGGATCGTGCGAATGAATTAGAATGGATCGTACGAATGAATTAGAATGGATCGTGTGAAAGAATTAGAATGGATCATACGAATGAATTAGAATGGATCGTGCGAATGAATTAGAATGGATCGTACGAATGAATTAGAATGGATACATTTGTACGAATGAATTAGAATGGATCGTATGAATGAATTAGATTGGATCGTATGAATGAATTAGAATGGATCGTATGAATGAATTAGAATGGATCGTGCGAATGAATTAGAATGGATCGTACGAATGAATTAGAATGGATCGTACGAATGAACTAGAATGGATACATTCGTGTGAATGAATTAGAATGGATCGTACGAATGAATTAGAATGGATCGTACGAATGAATTAGAATGGATCTTACGAATGAATTAGAATGGATCGTACGAATGAATTAGAATGGATCGTACGAATGAATTAGAATTGATACATTCGTGCGAATGAATTAGAATGGATCGGACGAATGAATTAGAATGTATCGTACGAATGAATTAGAATGGATCGTACGAATGAATTAGAATGGATCGTACGAATAAATTAGAATGGATACATTCGTCCGAATGAATTAGAATGGATCATACGAATGAGTAAGAATGGATCGTCCGAATGAAATAGAATAGATTGTACGAATGAATTAGAATGGATTCGTACGAATGAATTAGAATGGATACATTCGTGCGAATGAATTAGAATGGATCGTACCAATGAGTAAGAATGGATCGTACGAATGAAATAGAATGGATTGTGCGAATGAATTAGAATGGATCGTACGAATGAATTAGAATGGATCGTGTGAAAGAATTAGAATGGATTGTATGAATGAATTAGAATAGATTGTATGAATGAATTAGAATGGATCGTATGAATGAATTAGAAAGGATCGTACGAATGAGTAAGAATGGATCATACGAATGAAATAGAATGGATTGCACGAATGAATTAGAATGGATCGTACGAATGAATTAGAATGGATTGTGTGAAAGAATTAGAATGGATTGTATGAATGAATTAGAATGGATCGTACGAAGGAATTAGAATGGATCGTACGAATGAATTAGAATGGATCGTACGAATGAATTAGAATAGATCGTACGAATGAATTAGAATGGATCGTACGAAGGAATTAGAATGGATCGTACGAATGAATTAGAATGGATATATTCGTGCAAATGAATTAGAATGGATCGTATGAATGTATTAGAATGGATCGTATGAGTGAATTAGAATGGATCGTACGAATGAATTAGAATGGATCGTATGAATGAATTAGAATGGATCGGGCGAAAGAATTAGAATGCATTGTATGAATGAATTAGAATGGATCGTATGAATAAATTAGAATGGATCGTGCGAATGAATTCGAATGGATCGTATGAATGAATTAGAATGGATCGTGCGAATGAATTAGAATGGATTGTACGAATGAATTAGAATGGATCGTACGAATGAATTAGAATGGATCATACGAATGAATTAGAATGGATCATACGAATGAGTAAGAATAGCTCGTACGAATGAAATAGAATGGATTGTACGAATGAATTAGAATGGATACATTCATGCGAATGAATTAGAATGGATCGGACGATTGAATTAGAATGGATCGTACGATTCATTCTAATTCATTCGTATGATCCATTCTAATACATTCGTACGATTCATGCTAATTCATTCGCACGATCCATTCTAATTCATTCGTACGATCCATTCTTATTCATTCATACGATCCATTCAAATTCATTCGCACAATCCATTCTAATTCATTCGTACAATCCATTCTAATTCATTCGTATGATCCATTCTAACTCATTCGGTGGATCCATTCTAATTCATTCGTACGATCCATTATAATTCATTCCCATGATCCATTCTAATTTATTCGTACGATCCATTCTAATTCATTCGTACGATCTATTCTAATTCATTCGCACGAATGTAACCATTCTAATTCATTCATATGATTCATTCTAATTCATTCATATGAGCTCTTCTAATTCATTTGTACGATCCATTCTAATTCATTCGTACAATCCATTTAGATTCATTCGCACAAATGTATCCATTCAAATTCATTCGTACGATCTAGTCTAATTCATTCGTACGATCCATTCTAATTCCTTCGTACGATCCATTCTAATTCATTCGTACGATCCATTCTAATTCATTCGTACGAAGGAATTAGAATGGATCGTACGATCTATTCTAATTCATTCGTACGATCCATTCTAATTCATTCGTACGAATATATCCATTCTAATTCATTCGTACGATCCATTCTAATTCATTCGTACGATCCATTCTAATTCATTCGCACGAATGTATCCATTCTAGTTCATTCGTACGATCCATTCTAATTCATTTGTACGATCCATTCTAATTCATTCGCACGATCTATTCTAATTCATTCGTACGATCCATTCTAATTCATTCATACGATCCATTCTAATTCATTCGTACGATCCATTCTAATTCATTCGCACAAATGTATCCATTCTAATTCATTCGTACGATCCATTCTAATTCATTCGTACGATCCATTCTCATTCATTCGCACGAATGTATCCATTCTAATTCATTCGTACGATCCATTCTAATTCATTCGTACGATCCATTCTAATTCCTTCGTACGATCCATTCTAATTCATTCGCACGATCCATTCTAATTCTTTCATACAATCCATTCTAATTCTTTCGTGCGAATGAATTAGAATGGATACCTTTGTGCATATGAATTAGAATGGATCGTACGAACGAATTAGAATGGATCATATTAATGAATTAGAATGGATCGTACGAATGAATTAGAATGGATACATTCGTGCGAATGAATTAGAACGGATCGTGCGAATCAATTAGACTGGATCGTGCGAATCAATTAGACTGGATCATACGAATGAATTAGAATGGATCGTACGAATTAATTAGAATGGATACATTCGTGCGAATGAATTCGAATGGATTGTATGAATGAATTAGAATGGATCGTACGAATGAATTAGAATGGATCATACGAATAAATTAGAATGGATCATACGAATGAATTAGAATGATTCGTACGAATGAATTAGAATGGATCGTAATTAGAATGGATCGTACGAATGAATTAGAATGGATCGTGCGAATGAATTAGAATGGATCGTACGAATGAATTAGAATGGATACATTTGTGCGAATGAATTAGAATTGATCGTACGAATGAATTAGAATGGATACATTTGTGCGAATGAATTAGAATGGATCGTATGAATGAATTAGATTGGATCGTATGAATGAATTAGAATGGATCGTGAAAATGAATTAGAATGGATCGTACGAATGAATTAGAATGGATCGTACGAATGAACTAGAATGGATACATTCGTGCGAATGAATTAGAATGGATCGTACGAATGAATTAGAATGGATCGTACGAATGAATTAGAATGGATCTTACGAATGAATTAGAATGGATCGTACGAATGAATTAGAATTGATACATTCGTGCGAATGAATTAGAATGGATCGGACGAATGAATTAGAATGGATCGTACGAATGAATTAGAATGGATCGTACGAATGAATTAGAATGGATCGTACGAATAAATTAGAATGGATACATTCGTCCGAATGAATTAGAATGGATCATACGAATGAGTAAGAATGGATCGTACGAATTAAATAGAATAGATTGTACGAATGAATTTGAATGGATTTGTACGAATGAATTAGAATGGATACATTCGTGCGAATGAATTAGAATGGATCGTACCAATGAGTAAGAATGGATCGTACGAATAAAATAGAATGGATTGTGCGAATGAATTAGAATGGATCGTACGAATGAATTAGAATGGATCGTGTGAAAGAATTAGAATGAATTACGATTCATTGTAATTCATTCGTACAATCCATTTAGATTCATTCGCACAAATGTATCCATTCAAATTCATTCGTACGATCTAGTCTAATTCATTCGTACGATCCATTCTAATTCCTTCGTACGATCCATTCTAATTCATTCGTACGATCTATTCTAATTCATTCGTACGATCCATTCTAATTCCTTCGTACGATCCATTCTAATTCATTCGTACGATCCATTCTAATTCATTCATACAATCTAATCTAATTCATTCGTACGAATGGATACATTCGTGTGAATGAATTAGAATGGATCGCACGAATGAGTAAGAATGGATCGTACGAATGAAATAGAATGGATTGCACGAATGAATTAGAATGGATCATACGAATGAATTAGAATGGATCGTGTGAAAGAATTAGAATGGATCATACGAATGAATTAGAATGGATCGTACGAAGGAATTAGAATGGATCGTACGAATGAATTAGAATGGATCGTACGAATGAATTAGAATAGATCGTACGAATAAATTAGAATGGATCGTACGAAGGAATTAGAATGGATCATACGAATGAATTAGAATGGATATATTCGTGCAAATGAATTAGAATGGATCGTATGAATGTATTAGAATGGATCGTATGAGTGAATTAGAATGGATCGTACGAATGAATTAGAATGGATCGTATGAATGAATTAGAATTGATACATTCGTGTGAATGAATTAGAATGGATCGTATGAATGAATTAGAATAGATTTTGTGAATGAATTAGAACTGATCCTACGAATGAATTAGAATGGATACATTCGTGCGAATGAATTAGAATGGATTGTATGAATGAATTAGAATGGATCGTACGAATGAACTAGAATGGATACATTCGTGCGAATGAATTAGAATGGATCGTACGAATGAATTAGAATGGATCGTACGAATGAATTAGAATGGATCGTACGAATGAATTAGAATGGATACATTCGTGAAAATGAATTAGAATGGATCGGACGAACGAATTAGATGGATCGTACGAATGAATTAGAATGGATCGTACGAATGAATTAGAATGGATCGTATGAATAAATTAGAATGGATACATTTATCCGAATGAATTAGAATGGATCATACGAATGAGTAAGAATGGATCGTACGAATGAAATAGAATAGATTGTACGAATGAATTAGAATGGATCCTAAGAATGAATTAGAATGGATCGTGTGATAGAATTAGAATGGATTGTATGAATGAATTGGAATGGATCGTATGAATGAATTAGAATGGATCGTGCGAATGAATTCGAATGGATCGTACGAATTCATTCTAATTCATTCATACAATCCATTCTAATTCTTTCACACGATCCATTCTAATTCATTCGTACGTTCCATTCTAATTCATTAGCACGATCCATGCTAATTCATTCGTTCGATCAATTCTAATTCATTAGCATGATCCATTCTAATTCATTCGTACGATCCATTCTAATTCATTCGCACGATCCATTATAATTCATTCCTAGGATCCATTCTAATTCATTCATACGATCTATTCTAATTCTTTCGCACGAATGTATCCATTCTAATTCATTCGCACGAATATATCCATTCTAATTCATTCGTACGATCCATTCTAATTCATTCGTACGATCCATTCTAATTCATTCGTACGATCCATTCTAATTCATTCATACGATCTATTCTAATTCATTCATACAATCCATTCTAATTCTTTCACACGATCCATTCTAATTCATTCGTACGATCCATTCTAATTCATTCGCACAATCCATTCTATTTCATTCGTATGATCCATTCTTACTCATTGGTACGATCCATTCTAATTCATTCGCACGAATGTATCCATTCTAATTCATTCGTACGAATCCATTCTAATTCATTCGTACAGTCCATTCTATTTCATTCGTACGATCCATTCTTACTCATTCGTATGATCCATTCTAATTCATTCGCACGAATGTATCTATTCTAAATCATTCGTACGATCCATTCTAAATCATTCGTACGATCCATTCTAAATCATTCGTACAATCCATTCTATTTCATTCGTACAATCAATTCTAATTCATTAGCATGATCCATTCTAATTCATTCGTACGATCCATTCAAATTCATTCGCACGATCCATTCTAATTCATTCGTACAATCCATTCTATTTCATTCGTACGATCCATTCTTACCCATTCGTATGATCCATTCTAATTCATTCGCACGAATGTATCCATTCTAATCCATTCGTACGATCCATTCTAATCCATTCGTACGATCCATTCTAATTCATTCGCATGAATGTAACCATTCTAATTCATTCATTTGATCCATTCTAAATCATTCGTACGATCCATTCTAATTTATTCGTCCGATCCATTCTAATTCATTCGCACGAATGTATCCATTTTAAACCATTCATACGATCCATTCTAATTTATTCGTACGATCCATTCGTAAGATCCATTCTAATTCATTCGTACGATCCATTCTAATCCATTCGTACGATCCATTCTAATTCATTCGCACGAATGTATCCATTCTAGTTCATTCGTACGATCCATTCTAATTCATTCGTACGATCATTTCTAATTCATTCGCACGATCCATTCTAATTCATTCGTACGATCCATTCTAATTCATTCGCACGAATGTATCCATTCTAATTCATTCGTACATATGATCCATTCTAATTCATTCGCACGAATGTATCCATTCTAATTCATTTGTATAATCCATTCTATTTCATTCGTACGATCCATTCTTACTCATTCGTATGATCCATTCTAATTCATTCGCACGAATGTATCCATTCTAATTCATTCGTACGATCCATTCTAATTTATTCGCACGATCCATTCTAATTCATTCGCACGAATGTATCCATTCTAATTCATTTGCACGATCCATTCTAATTTATTCCTATGATCTATTCTAATTCATTCGTACGATCCATTCAAATTCATTCGCTTGAATGTATCCATTCTAATTCATTCGTACAATCCATTCTAATTCGTTCATATGATCTATTCTAATTCGTTCGTACGATCCATTCTAATTCGTTCGTACGATCCATTCTAATTCATTCGTATGATCCATTCTAATTCATTCCTACGATCTATTCTAATTCATTCGCTCGAATATATCCATTCTAATTCATTCGCACGATCCATTCTAATTCATTCGTATGATCCATTCTAATCCATTCGTACAATCCATTCTAACTCATTTATACGATCCATTCTAATTCATTCGTACGATCCATTCTAATTCCTTCGCATGAATGTATCCATTCTAGTTCATTCGTACGAATCATTCTAATTCATTCGTACGATCCATTCTAATTCATTCGCACGATCCATTCTAATTCCTTCGAACGATCCATTCTAATTCATTCGTACGATCTATTCTAATTCATTCGTACGATCCATTCTAATTCATTCGTACGATCCATTCTAATTCCTTCGTACGATCCATTCTAATTCATTCGTACGATCCATTCTAATTCATTCGTACAATCTATTCTAATTCATTCGTACGAATGGATACATTCGTGTGAATGAATTAGAATCGATCGTACGAATGAATTAGAATGGATACCTTTGTGCAAATGAATTAGAATGGATCGTATGAATGAATTAGAATGGATCGTACGAGTGAATTAGAACGGATAGTACGAATGGATCGTACGAATGAATTAGAATGGATCGTGTGGAAGAATTAGAATGGATTGTATGAATGAATTTGAATGGATCGTACGAATGAATTAGAATGGATCGTACGAAGGAATTAGAATGGATCGTACGAATGAATTAGAATAGATCGTACGAATGAATTAGAATGGATCGTACTAAGGAATTAGAATGGATCGTACGAATGAATTAGAATGGATATATTCGTGCAAATGAATTAGAATGGATCGTATGAATGTATTAGAATGGATCGTATGAGTGAATTAGAATGGATCGTATGAATGTATTAGAATGGATCGTATGAATGAATTAGAATGGATCGTGCGAAAGAATCAGAATGCATTGTATGAATGAATTAGAATGGATTGTATGAATGAATTAGAATGGATCGTGCGAATGAATTCGAATGGATCGCATGATCCATTCAAATAGAATGGATCGTATGAATGAATTAGAATGGATCGGGCGAATGAATTAGAATGGATTGTAGGAATGAATTAGAATGGATCGTATGAATGAATTAGAATGGATCATATGAATGAATTAGAATGGATCGTGCAAATGAAATAGAATGGATAGTACGAATGAATTAGAATGGATCATACGAATGAATTAGAATGGATCATACGAATGAATTAGAATGGATCATACGAAAGAGTAAGAATGGATCGTACGAATGAAATAGAATGGATTGTACGAATGAATTAGAATGGATACATTCATGCGAATGAATTAGAATGGATAGGATGATTGAATTAGAATGGATCGTACGATTCATTCTAATTCTTTTGTACGATCCATTCTAATACATTCGTACGATTCATGCTAATTTATTCGCACGATCCATTCTAATTCATTCGTACGATCCATTCTTATTCATTCATACGATCCATTCTAATTCATTCGCACAATCCATTCTAATTCATTCGTATAATCTGTTTGGGGGATTTTTCCTGGTCCTTGCAAGCCACCTGTAAGATCAAGAAAAAAGAAACGTGAGAACGGCTGGCTCCCTTAGGAGCGCAGACCCTCCGACGCTCAAGTCAGTCACGGTAGCACAAGAAAGAGCTGTTGTATACCAAAGTGGTAGTGAAAGGGATTTCGAACCTGTACTTTGGAGCCTGGGGGTGTGTATTTATAGACATGGGCGACCTATCGAGCTACGACGCATGGAGGCTCTTTCCGGCACCTTCTAGGCCCCCACGTTCTAGCTTTCAATAGTTTCTGACAGTTCTTGGAACTTGGACCCCTGACATTCTTTGTCGTCTAGCTCTTCTGACGCAGTAGTGGGGGACAGCAGCTGCTATTCTGTTGCCGCCATAGGGATCTTCCAGAATGTTCAAGTCTAGGAGGTCTCAAACCGACTCTGACTGGCTTCCATGGACTGCAATCGTCCACGTAGCTTCAGTGGGTTCTCGACACCTGGCAATCTCAGGGAAAAAGCAAAGGCCAGCTCGCCCAATACTGCTCCGTCCTTCCGCCCATATTTATCAAGAGTTGGACCTCGTGGGAGCAACCTCTTCGATAAACAGGGGTCTAGGCGAGCTTCTGGGCGAGCTTCTGAGCGAGCTTGGGCGAACTCCTGGGCGAGCTCCTGAGCGAGCTAGGCGAGCTCCTGAGTGAGCATGGCGTGCTCCTAAACGAGCTTGGGCGAGCTCCTATGCCAGCTAGGCGGGCTCATGAGTGAACATGGCGAGCTCCTGGACGAGCTAGGCGAGCTCCTGAGCGAGCGTTTCGAGCTCCTGGACGAGCTAAGCGAGCTCCTGAGCGAGCATGACGAGCTCCTGGACGAGCTTGGGCGATCTCCTTCGCGCTCTTTGTCTAAGCCATTTATCGAATATGGGTGAGTATGGCGAGCTCCTGGATGAGCTTGGGCGAGCTCCTTCGCGCTCTTTGTCTAAGCCATTTATCGAATATGGGCGAGTATGGCGAGCTCCTGGATGAGCTTGGGCGAGCTCCTTCGCGCTCTTTGTCTAAGCCATTTATCGAATATGGGCGAGTATGGCGAGCTCCTGGATGAGCTTGGGCGAGCTCCTTCGCGCTCTTTGTCTAAGCCATTTATCGAATATGGGCGAGTATGGCGAGCTCCTGGATGAGCTTGGGCGAGCTCCTGTGGGGGACTGGAGGTGTGAGCTGTACTCAGATACAAGGTGTCCATCCCGCTCCATGTGAAGGCGAGCTCCTGACGAGGGTTCCAACTCCTGGACGGGCTATCCAAGATATGTGGTTTTTGATTACCCCCAACATAATCCATTCCAAATCATTCGTATGATCCATTCTAACTCATTCGGTGGATCCATTCTAATTCATTCGTACGATCCATTCTAATTCATTCCCACGATCCATTCTAATTTATTCGTAAGATCCATTCTAATTCATTCGTACGATCTATTCTAATTCATTCGCACGAATGTAACCATTCTAATTCATTCATACGATTCATTCTAATTCATTCGTATGAGCTATTCTAATTCATTCGTACGATCCATTCTAATTCATTCGTACGATCCATTGTAATTCATTCATACAATCCATTTAGATTCATTCGCACAAATGTATCCGTTCAAATTCATTCGTACGATCCAGTCTAATTCATTCGTACGATCCATTCTAATTCCTTCGTATGATCCATTCTAATTCATTCGTACGATCTATTCTAATTCATTCGTACGATCCATTCTAATTCATTCGTACGATCTATTCTAATTCCTTCGTATGATCCATTCTAATTCATTCGTACGATCCATTCTAATTCATTCGTATAATCTATTCTAATTCATTCGTACGAATGGATACATTCTTGTGAATGAATTAGAATGGATCGTACGAATGAGTAAGAATGGATCGTACGAATGAAATAGAATGGATTGCACGAATGAATTAGAATGGATCGTACGAATAAATTAGAATGGATCGTCTGAAAGAATTAGAATGGATTGCATGAATGAATTAGAATAGATCGTACGAATGAATTAGAATGGATCGTACGAAGGAATTAGAATGGATCGTACGAATGAATTAGAATTGATCGTACGAATGAATTAGAATGGATCGTACGAAGGAATTAGAATGGATTGTGCGAATGAATTAGAATGGATCGTACGAATGAATTAGAATGGATCGTGTGAAAGAATTAGAATGGATTGTATGAATGAATTAGAATAGATCGTATGAATGAATTAGAATGGATCGTACGAATGAATTAGAATGGATCGTACGAATGAACTAGAATAGATACATTCGTGCGAATGAATTAGAATGGATCGTACGAATGAATTAGAATGGATCGTACGAATGAATTAGAATGGATCTTACGAATAAATTAGAATGGATCGTACGAATGCACGATCCATGCTAATTCATTCGTTCGATCAATTCTAATTCATTAGCACGATACATTCTAATTCATTCGTACGATCCATTCTAATTCATTCGCACGATCCATTCTAATTCATTCGTACGATCCATTCTAATTCTTTCACACGATCCATTCTAATTCATTCGTATGATCCATTCTAATTTATTCGTACGATCTATTCTAATTCATTCGTACGATCCATTCTAATTCATTCGTACGATCCATTCTAATTCCTTCGTACGATCCATTCTAATTCATTCATACAATCTATTCTAATTCATTCATACAATCCATTCTAATTCTTTCACACGATCCATTCTAATTCATTCGTACGATCCATTCTAATTCATTCGCACAATCCATTCTAATTCATTCGCACGAATGTATCCATTCTAAATCATTCGTACAATCCATTCTATTTCATTCGTACGATCCATTCTTACTCATTGTACGAATGAATTAGAATGGATCCTACGAATGAATTTGAATGGATCGTGTGAAAGAATTAGAATGGATTGTATGAATGAATTAGAATGGATCGTATGAATGAATTAGAATGGATCGTACGAATGAATTAGAATGGATACATTCGTGCGAATGAATTAGAATTGATCGTACGAATGAATTAGAATGGATCGTGCGAATGAATTAGAATGGATCGTACGAATGAATTAGAATAGATCGTACGAATGAACTAGAATGGATACATTCGTGCGAATGAATTAGAATGGATCGTACGAATGAATTAGAATGGATCTTACGAATGAATTAGAATGGATCGTACGAATGAATTAGAATGGATCATACGAATGAATTAAAATGGATACATTCGTACGAATGAATTAGAATGGATCGTATGAAGGAATTAGAATGGATCGTACGAATGAATTTCAATGGATACATTTGTGCGAATGAATCTAAATGGATTGTATGAATGAATTACAATGGATCGTACGAATGAATTAGAATGGATCGTACGAATGAATTAGAATAGCTCATACGAATGAATTAGAATGAATCGTATGAATGAATTTGAATGGATACATTCGTGCGAATGAATTAGAATGGATCGTACGAATGAATTAGAATGGATATATTCGTGCAAATGAATTAGAATGGATCGTATGAATGTATTAGAATGGATCGTATGAGTGAATTAGAATGGATCGTGCGAATGAATTAGAATGGATTGTATGAATGAATTAGAATGGATCGTGCGAATGAATTAGAATGGATCGTACGAATGAATTAGAATGGATCCTATGAATGAATTAGAATGGATCGTGCGAATGAATTAGAATGAATCATATAAATGAATTAGAATGGATCGTGCTAATGAATTATAATTGATCGAACGAATGAATTAGAATGGATACATTCGTGCTAATGAATTAGAATGGATCATACGAATGAGTATGAATGGATCGTACGAATGAAATAGAATAGATCCTACGAATGTATTAGAATGGATCGTACGAAGGAATTAGAATGGATCGTACGAATGAATTAGAATGGATCGTACAATGAATTAGAATGGATCGTACGAATGGATTAGAATGGATCCTACGAATAGAATAGAATGGATACCTTTGTGCATATGAATTAGAATGGATCATATGAATGAATTAGAATGGATCGTACGAATGAATTAGAATGAATTAGAATGGATCGTACGAATGAATTAGAAAAAATCAAAGGAATGAATTAGAATGGATCGTGCAAATAAATTAGAATGGATACATTCGTGCGAATGAATTAGAATGGATTGGACGAATGAATTAGAATGGATCGTACGAATGAGTAAGAATGGATCGTACGAATGAATGGATCGTACGAATGAAATAGAATGGATTGTACGAATGAATTAGAATGGATCGTACAAATGAATTAGAATGGATCGTACGAATGAATTAGAATGGATCATACGAATGAATTAGAATGGATCGTGTGAAAGAATTAGAATGGATTGTATGAATGAATTAGAATAGATCGTATGAATGAATTAGAATGGATCGTACGAATGAATTAGAATGGATCGTACGAATGAACTAGAATGGATACATTCGTGCGAATGAATTAGAATGGATCGTACGAATGAATTAGAATGGATCGTACGAATGAATTAGAATGGATCTTACGAATGAATTAGAATGGATCGTACGAATGCACGATCCATGCTAATTCATTCGTTCGATCAATTCTAATTCATTAGCAAGATCCATTCTAATTCATTCGTACGATCCATTCTAATTCATTCGCACGATCCATTCTAATTCATTCGTACGATCCATTCTAATTCTTTCACACGATCAATTCTAATTCATTCGTACGATCCATTCTAATTCATTCGTACAATCTATTCTAATTCATTCGTACTATCCATTCTAATTCATTCGTACGATCCATTCTAATTCCTTCGTACGATCCATTCTAATTGATTCATACAATCTATTCTAATTCATTCATACAATCCATTCTAATTCTTTCACACGATCCATTCTAATTCATTCGTACGATCCATTCTAATTCATTCATACAATCCATTCTAATTCTTTCACACGATCCATTCTAATTCATTCGTACGTTCCATTCTAATTCATTAGCACGATCCATGCTAATTCATTCGTTCGATCAATTCTAATTCATTAGCATGATCCATTCTAATTCATTCATACGATCCATTCTAATTCATTCGCACGATCCATTCTAATTCATTCGTACGATCCATTCTAATTCATTCGTACGATCCATTCTAATTCATTCGTACGATCCATTCTAATTCATTCGTCTGATCCATTCTAATTAATTCGTATGATCCATTCTAATTAATTCGTATGATCCATTCTAATTCATTCGCACGAATGTATCCATTTTAATTCATTCGTACGATCCATTCTAATTCATTCGTATGATCCATTCTAATTCATTCGTACGATCCATACTAATTCATTCATACGATCTATTCTAATTCATTCATATAATCCATTCCAATTCTTTCACTCGATCCATTCTAATTCATTCGTATGATCCATTCTAATTCATTCGCACAATCCATTCTATTTCATTCGTACGATCCATTCTTACTCATTCGTATGATCCATTCTAATTCATTCGCACGAATGTATCCATTCTAATCCATTCGTACGATCCATTCTAATCCATTCGTACGATCCATTCTAATTCATTCGCATGAATGTAACCATTCTAATTCATTCATTTGATCCATTCTAATTCATTCGTACGATCCATTCTTATTCTTTCGTCCGATCCATTCTAATTCATTCGCATGAATGTATCCATTCTAAACCATTCATACGATCCATTCTAATTTATTCGTACGATCCATTCTAATTCATTCGTAAGATCCATTCTAATTTATTCGTACGATCCATTCTAATTCATTCGCACGAATGTATCCATTCTACTTCATTCGTACGATCCATTCTAATTCATTCGTACGATCCATTCTAATTCATTCACACGATCCATTCTTATTCATTCATACGATCCATTCTAATTCATTCGCACGAATGTATCCATTCTAATTCATTCGTACATACGATCCATTCTAATTCATTCGTACGATCCATTCTAATTCATACGCACGATCTGTTCTTATTCATTCACACAATCCATTCTAATTCATATGCACAAAGGTATCCATTCTAATTCATTCGTACGATCCATTCTAATTCAGGATCGTACGAATGAATTAGAATGGATACATTCATGCGAATGAATTAGAATTGATCATACGAATGAGTAAGAATGGATCGGACGAATGAATTAGAATGGATCGTTCGAATGAATTAGAATGGATCAAATGAGTGAATGAATTAGAATAGATCGTGCGAATGAATTAGAATGGATCGGACGAATGGATCGTACGAATGAATTAGAATGGATCGTACGAATGAATTAGAATGGATCTTACGAATGAATTAGAATGGATCGTACGAATGAATTAGAATGGATCGTACGAATGAATTAGAATGGATACATTAGTGCGAATGAATTAGAATGGATCGGACGAATGAATTAGAATGGATCGTACGAATGAATTAGAATGGATCGTACGAATGAATTAGAATGGATCGTAAGAATAAATTAGAATGGATACATTCGTCCGAATGAATTAGAATGGATCATACGAATGAGTAAAAATGGATCGTACGAATTAAATAGAATAGATTGTACGAATGAATTAGAATGGATCCTACGAATGAATTAGAATGGATCGTGTGAAAGAATTGATCGTACGAATGAATTAGAATGGATACATTCGTGCGTATGAATTAGAATTGATCGTACAAATGAATTAGAATGGATCGTGCGAATGAATTAGAATAGATCGTACGAATGAATTAGAATGGATCGTACGAATGAACTAGAATGGATACATTCGTGCGAATGAATTAGAATGGATCGTACGAATGAGTTAGAATGGATCGTACGAATGAATTAGAATGGATCTTACGAATGAATTAAAATGGATCGTATGAATGAATTAGAATGGATCGTACGAATGAATTAGAATGGATACATTCGTACGAATGAATTAGAATGGATCTTACAAATGAATTAGAATGGATCATACGGAATGAATTAGAATGGATATATTTGAACGAATAAATTAGAATGGATCATACGAATGAATTAGAATGGATCGTACGAATGAATTAGAATGGATAGTGCGAATGAATTAGAATCGATCATACGAATGAATTAGAATGGATCGTACGAATAAATTAGAATGGATCATACGAATGAGTAAGAATGGATCGTACGAATGAATTAGAATGGATCGTACGACTGAATTAGAATAGATCGTACGAATAAATTAGAATGGATACATTCGTCCGAATGGATTAGAATGGATCATACGAATGAGTAAGAATGGATCGTACGAATGAAATATAATAGATTGTACGAATGAATTAGAATGGATCCTACGAATGAATTAGAATGGATCGTGTGAAAGAATTAGAATGGATTGTATGAATGAATTAGATTGGATCGTATGAATAAATTAGAATGGATCGTACGAATGGATTAGAATGGATCGTACGAATGAATTAGAATGGATCGTAGGAATGAACTAGAATGGATACATTTGTGCGAATGAATTAGAATGGATCGTGTGAAAGAATTAGAATGGATTGTGCGAATGAATTAGAATGGACCGTACGAATGAATTAGAATGGATACATTCGTGCAAATGAATTAGAATGGATGGGACGAATGAATTAGAATGGATCGTACGAATGAATTAGAATGGATCATACGAATGAATTAGAATGGATCGTACGAATAAATTAGAATGGATACATTCGTCCGAATGAATTAGAATGGATCATACGAATGAGTAAGAATGGATCGTACGAATGAAATAGAATAGATTGTACGAATGAATTAGAATGGATCCTACGAATGAATTAGAATAGATCATGTGAAAGAATTAGAATGGATTATATGAATGAATTAGAATGAATTCGTACGATCCATTCGAATTCATTCGCACGATCCATTCTAATTCATTCATACGATCCATTCTAATTCATTCATACAATCCATTCTAATTCTTTCACACGATCCATTCTAATTCATTCGTAGGATCCATTCTAATTCATTCGTACAATCTATTCTATTTCATTCGTACGATCCATTCTTACTCATTCGTATGATCCATTCTAATTCATTCGGACGAATGTATCCATTCTAATTTATTCATACGATCCATTCTAATTCATTCGTACGATCCATTCTAATTCACTCGTACGATCCATTCTAATTCATTCGTCCGATCCATTCTAATTTATTCGCGCGAATGTATCCATTCTAATTCATTCATACGATCCATCCTAATTCATTCGCACAATCTATTCTAATTCATTCATACGATCCATTCTAATTCATTCGCACGAATGTATCCATTCTAATTCATTCATACGATCCATTCTACTTCATTCGTACTATCCGTTCTAATTCACTCATACGATCCATTCTAATTCATTCATCCGATCCATTCTAATTCATTTGCACGAATATATCCATTCTAATTCATTCGTACGATCCATTCTAATTCCGTCGTACGATCCATTCTAATTCCTTCGTACGATCCATTCTAATTCCTTCGTACGATCCATTCTATTTCATTCGTATGATCCATTCTAATTCCTTCGTACGATCCATTCTAATTCCTTCGTATCCATTCTAATTCACTCAGACGATCCATTCTAATTCATTCGTACGATCCATTCTAATTCATTCGTACGATCCATTCTAATTCATTCGCACGATCCATTCTAATTGATTCGTACGATCCATTCTAATTCATTCATACGATCCATTCTAATTCATTCGTACGATCCATTCTAATTCATTCGCACATATGTATCTATTCTAATTTCTTCGTACGATCCATTCTAATTCATTCATACAATCCATTCTAATTCTTTCACACGATCCATTCTAATTCCTTCGTACGATCCATTCTAATTCATTCGTGCAATCCATTCTATTTCATTCGTACGATCCATTGTTACTCATTCGTACGATCCATTCTAATTCATTCACACGAATGTATCCATTCGTACGAATGAATTAGAATGGATCATACGAATTAATTAGAATGGATCAGACGAATGAATTAGAATGGATCGTACGAATGAATTAGAATGGATCGTACGAATGAATTAGAATGGATCGTGCGAATGAATTAGAATGGATCGTACGAATGAATTAGAATGGATACATTTGTGCGAATGAATTAGAATGGATCATACGAATGAATTAGAATGGATCGTATGAATGAATTAGAATGGATCGTACGAATGAATTAGAATGGATCGTGCAAATGAATTAGAATGGATCGTACGAATGAATTAGAATGGATCGTGTGAAAGAATTAGAATGGATCGTACGAATGAATTAGAATGGATCGTGCGAATGAATTAGAATGGATCGTACGAATGAATTAGAATGGATACATTCGTGCGAATGAATTAGAATGGATCGGACGAATGAATTAGAATGGATCGTACGAATGAGTAAGGATGGATCGTACGAATGAAATAGAATAGATCGTACGAATGAATTAGAATGGATCATACTAAAGAATTAGAATGGATCGTACGAATGAATTAGAATGGATATATTCGTGCAAATGAATTAGAATGGATCGCATGAATGTATTAGAATGGATCGTATGAGTGAATTAGAATGGATCGTACGAATGAATTAGAATGGATTGTATGAATGAATTAGAATGGATCGTACGAATGAATTAGAATGGATCGTATGAATGAATTAGAATTGATCGTACGAATGAATTAGAATGGATCGTGCGAATGAATTAGAATGGATCGTACGAATGAATTAGAACGGATCGTACGAATGAACTAGAATGGATACATTCGTGCGAATGAATTAGAATGGATCGTAGGAATGATTTAGAATGGATCGTACGAATGGATTAGAATGGATCATAAGAATGAATTAGAATGGATTGTGCGAATGAATTAGAATGGATCGAACGAATGAATTAGAATGGATATAATCAAGCGAATGAATTAGAATAGATCGTAGGAATGAATTAGAATGGATCATACGAATGAACTAGAATGGATTGTACGAACGAATTAGAATGGATCGTACGAACGAATTAGAATGGATCGTACGAATGAATTAGAATGGATCGTATGAATGAATTAGAATAGATTTTGTGAATGAATTAGAACTGATCGTACGAATGAATTAGAATGGATAAATTCGTGCAAATGAATTAGAATGGATTGTATGAATGAATTAGAATGGATCGTACGAATGAACTAGAATGGATACATTCGTGCGAATGAATTAGAATGGATCGTACGAATGAATTAGAATGGATCGTACGAATGAATTAGAATGGATCTTACGAATGAATTAGAATGGATCGTACGAATGAATTAGAATGGATCGTACGAATGAATTAGAATGGATACATTCGTGCGAATGAATTAGAATGGATCGGACGAATGAATTAGAATGGATCGTACGAATGAAAAAGAATGGATCGTACGAATGAATTAGAATGGATCGTACGAATAAATTAGAATGGATACATTCGTCCGAATGAATTAGAATGGATCATACGAATGAGTAAGAATGGATCGTACGAATGAAATAGAATAGATTGTACGAATGAATTAGAATGGATCCTACAAATGAATTAGAATGGATCATGTGAAAGAATTAGAATGGATTGTATGAATGAATTAGAATGGATCGTATGAATGAATTAGAATGGATCGTGCGAATGAATTCGAATGGATCATACGAATTCATTCTAATTCATTCATACAATCCATTTTAATTCTTTCACACGATCCATTCTAATTCATTTGTACGTTCCATTCTAATTCATTAGCACGATCCATGCTAATTCATTCGTTCGATCAATTCTAATTCATTAGCACGATCCATTCTAATTCATTCGTACGATCCATTCTAATTCATTCGCACGATCCATTCTAATTCATTCATAGGATCCATTCTAATTCATTCATACAATCCATTCTAATTCATTCATACAATCCATTCTAATTCTTTCACACGATCCATTCTAATTCATTCGTAGGATCCATTCTAATTCATTCGTACAATCTATTTTATTTCATTCGTACGATCCATTCTTACTCATTCGTATGATCCATTCTAATTCATTCGGACGAATGTATCCATTCTAACTTATTCGTACGATCCATTCTAATTCATTCGTACGATCCATTCTATTTCATTCGTACGATCCATTCTTACTCATTCGTACGATCCATTCGAATTCATTCGCACGATCCATTCTAATTCATTCATACGATCCATTCTAATTCATTCAAACAATCCATTCTAATTCTTTTACACGATCCATTCTAATTCATTCGTAGGATCCATTCTAATTCATTCGTACAATCTATTTTATTTCATTCGTACGATCCATTCTTACTCATTCGTACGATCCATTCTAATTTATTCGGACAAATGTATCCATTCTAATTTATTCGTACGATCCATTCTAATTCATTCATACGATCCATTCTAATTCATTCATACGATCCATTCTTACTCATTCGTATGATCCATTCTAATTCATTCGTACGATCCATTCTAATTCATTCGCACAATCTATTCTAATTCATTCGTACGATCCATTCTAATTCATTCGTACGATCGTACGAATAAATTAGAATGGATCGTACGGAATGAATTAGAATGGATTATATGAATGAATTAGAATGGATACATTCGTGCGAATGAATTAGAATGGATCATACGAATGAGTAAGAATGGATCGTACGAATGAAATAGAATGGATTGTACGAATGAATTAGAATGGATCGTACAAATGAATTAGAATGGATCGTACGAATGAATTAGAATGGATGATACGAATGAGTAAGAATGGATCGTACAAATGAAATAGAATGGATTGTACGAATGAATTAGAATGGATCGTACGAATGAATTAGAATGGATCGTGTGAAAGAATTAGAATGCATTGTATGAATGAATTAGAATGGATCGTATGAATGAATTAGAATGGATCGTGCGAATGAATTCGAATGGATCGCATGATCCATTCGAATAGAATGGATCGTATGAATGAATTAGACTGGATCGGGCGAATGAATTAGAATGGATTGTAGGAATGAATTAGAATGGATTGTAGGAATGAATTAGAATGGATCGTATGAATGAATTAGAATGGATCGTATGAATGAATTAGAATGGATCGTGCGAATGAATTAGAATGGATCGTACGAATGAATTAGAATGGATCGTACGAATGAATTAGAATGGATCATACGAATGAATTAGAATGGATCATACGAATGAGTAAGAATGGATCGTACGAATGAAATAGAATGGATTGTACGAATGAATTAGAATGGATACATTCGTGCGAATGAATTAGAATGGATCGTACGAATAAATTAGAATGGACCGTACGAATGAATTAGAATGCATCGTACGAAAGAATTAGAATGGATATATTCGTGCGAATGAATTAGAATGGATCGTACGAATGAATTAGACTGGATCGTACGAATGAATTTGAATGGATACATTTGTGCGAATGAATCTAAATGGATTGTATGAATGAGTAAGAATGGATCGTACGAATGAATTAGAATGGATCGTACAAATGAATAAGAATGGATCGTACGGAATGAATTAGAATGGATATATTTGAACGAATAAATTAGAATGGATCATACGAATGAATTAGAATGGATCGTACGAATGAATTAGAATGGATAGTGCAAATGAATTAGTATCGATCATACGAATGAATTAGAATGGATCGTACGAATGAATTAGAATGGATCATACGAATGAGTAAGAATGGATCGTACGAATGAATTAGAATGGATCGTACGAATGAATTAGAATGGATCGTACGAATAAATTAGAATGGATACATTCGTCCGAAAGAATTAGAATGGATCATACGAATGAGTAAGAATGGATCGTACGAATGAAATAGAATAGATTGTACGAATGAATTAGAATGGATCCTATGAATGAATTAGAATGGATCGTGTGAATGAATTAGAATGGATCGTATGAATGAATTAGAATGGATCGTACGAATGGATTAGAATGGATCGTACGAATGAATTAGAATGGATCGTACGAATGAACTAGAATGGATACATTCGTGCGAATGAATTAGAATGGATCGTGTGAAAGAATTAGAATGGATTGTGCGAATGAATTAGAATGGACCGTACGAATGAATTAGAATGGATACATTCGTGCGAATGAATTAGAATGGATCGGACGAATGAATTAGAATGGAACGTACGAATGAATTAGAATGGATCGTACGAATGAATTAGAATGGATCGTACGAATAAATTAGAATGGATATATTCGTCCGAATGAATTAGAATGGATCATACGAATGAGTAAGAATGGATCGTACGAATGAAATAGAATAGATTGTACGAATGAATTAGAATGGATCCTACGAATGAATTAGAATAGGTCATGTGAAAGAATTAGAATGGATTGTATGAATGAATTAGAATGAATTCGTACGATCCATTCGAATTCATTCGCACGATCCATTCTAATTCATTCATACGATCCATTCTAATTCATTCATACAATCTATTCTAATTCTTTCACACGATCCATTCTAATTCATTCGTAGGATCCATTCTAATTCATTCGTACAATCTATTCTATTTCATTCGTATGATCCATTCTTACTCATTCGTATGATCCATTCTAATTCATTCGGACGAATGTATCCATTCTAATTTATTCGTACGATCCATTCTAATTCATTCGTACGATCCATTCTAATTCATTCGTACGATCCATTCTAATTCATTCGTCCGATCCATTCTAATTTATTCGCACGAATGTATCCATTCTAATTCATTCGTACGATCCATTCTAATTCATTCGCACAATCTATTCTAATTCATTCATACGATCCATTCTAATTCATTCGCACGAATGTATCCATTCTAATTCATTCATACGATCCATTCTACTTCATTCATACTATCCGTTCTAATTCACTCATACGATCCATTCTAATTCATTCATACGATCCTTCTAATTCATTTGCACGAATATATCCATTCTAATTCATTCGTACGATCCATTCTAATTCCTTCGTACGATCCATTCTAATTCCTTCGTACGATCCATTCTATTTCATTCGTATGATCCATTCTAATTCCTTCGTACGATCCATTCTAATTCCTTCGTATCCATTCTAATTCACTCATACGATCCATTCTAATTCATTCGTACGATCAATTCTAATTCATTCATACAATCTATTCTAATTCATTCGCACGAATGTATCCATTCTAGTTCATTCGTACGATTCATTCTAATTCATTCGTACGATCCATTCTAATTCATTCGCACGATCCATTCTAATTCATTCGTACGATCCATTCTAATTAATTCATACGATCTATTCTAATTCATTCGTACGATCCATTCTAATTCATTCGCACAAATGTATCCATTCTAATTCCTTCGTACGATCCATTCTAATTCATTCATACAATCCATTCTAATTCTTTCACACGATCCATTCTAATTCATTCGTACGATCCATTCTAATTCATTCGTGCAATCCATTCTATTTCATTCGTACGATCCATTCTTACTCATTCGTACGATCCATTCTAATTCATTCACACAAATGTATCCATTCGTACGAATGAATTAGAATAGATTGTACGAATGAATTAGAATGGATCGTACGAATGAATTAGAATGGATCGTACGAAGGAATTAGAATGGATCGTACAAATGAAGTAGAATGGATCGTACGAATGAATTAGAATAGATCGTACGAATGAATTAGAATGGATTGTACGAAGGAATTACAATGGATCGTACGAATGAATTAGAATGGATATATTCGTGCAAGTGAATTAGAATGGATCGTATGAATGTATTAGAATGGATCGTATGAGTGAATTAGAATGGATCGTACGAATGAATTAGAATGGATTGTATGAATGAATTAGAATGGATAGTACGAATGAATTAGAATGGATCGTATGAATGAATAAGAATTGATCGTACGAATGAATTAGAATGGATCGTGCGAATGAATTAGAATGGATCGTACGAATGAATTAGAATGGATCGTACGAATGAACTAGAATGGATACATTCGTGCGAATGAATTAGAATGGATTGTACGAATGAATAAGAATGGATCTTACGAATGAATTAGAATGGATCGTACGAATGGATTAGAATGGATCATACGAATGAATTAGAATGGATCGTGCGAATGAATTAGAATGGATCGAACGAATGAATTAGAATGGATATATTCGAGCGAATGAATTAGAATAGATCGTAGGAATGAATTAGAATGGATCATACGAAGGAATTAGAATGGATCGTACGAACGAATTAGAATGGATCGTACGAACGAATTAGAATGGATCGTATGAATGAATTAGAATGGATACATTCGTGTTAATGAATTAGAATGGATCGTATGAATGAATTAGAATAGATTTTGTGAATGAATTAGAACTGATCGTACGAATGAATTAGAATGGATACATTCGTGCGAATGAATTTGAATGGATTCTATGAATGAATTAGAATGGATCGTACGAATGAACTAGAATGGATACATTCATGCGAATGAATTAGAATAAATCAGAATGGATCGTACGAATGAATTAGAATGGATCGTTCGAATGAATTAGAATGGATCGTGTGAATGAATTAGAATGGATCGTACGAATGAATTAGAATGGATCATACGAATGAATTAGAATGGATCGTACGAATAAATTAGAATGGATCGTACGAATGAATTAGAATGGATACATTCGTGCGAATGAATTAGAATGGATCGGACGAATGAATTAGAATGGATCGTACGAATGAATTAGAATGGATCGTACGAATGAATTAGAATGGATCAGACGAATAAATTAGAATGGATACATTCGTCCGAATGAATTAGAATGGATCATACGAATGAGTAAGAATGGATCGTACGAATGAAATAGAATAGATTGTACGAATAAATTAGAATGGATCCTACGAATGAATTAGAATGGATCGTGCGAAAGAATTAGAATGGATTGTATAAATGAATTAGAATGGATCGTATGAATGAATTAGAATGGATCGTACGAATGAATTAGAATGGATTGTACGAATGAATTAGAATGGATACATTCGTGCGAATGAATTAGAATGGATACATTCGTGCGAAAGAATTAGAATAGATCGTATGAATGAATTAGAATGGATCCTATGAATGAATTAGAATGGATCGTGCGAATGAATTAGAATGGATCGTGCGAATGAACTAGAATTGATCGAACGAATGAATTAGCATGGATCATGCTAATGAATTAGAATGGAACGTACGAATGAATTAGAATGGATCGTGTGAAAGAAGTAGAATGGATTGTATGAATGAATTAGAATGGATCGTACGAAGGAATTAGAATGGATCGTATGAATGAATTAGAATGGATCGTACGAATGAATTAGAATAGAAGGATTGTACGAATGAATTAGAATTGATATATTCGTGCTAATGAATTAGAATGGATCGTACGAATGAATTAGAATGGATTCGTACGAATGAATTAGAATGGATACATTCGTGCGAAGGAATTAGAATGGATCAGACGAATGAGTAAGAATGGATCGTACGAATGAAATAGAATAGATTGTACGAATGAATTAGAATGGATCCTACGAATGAATTAGAATGGATCGTGTGAAAGAATTAGAATGGATTGTATGAATGAATTAGAATAGATCGTACGAATGAATTAGAATGGATCGTACGAATGAATTAGAATAGATACATTCGTGCGAATGAATTAGAATTGATCGTACGAATGAATTAGAATGGATCGTGCGAATGAATTAGAATGGATCGTACGAATGAATTAGAATGGATCGTACGAATGAACTAGAATGGATACATTCGTGCGAATGAATTAGAATGGATCGTACGAATGAATTAGAATGGATCGTACGAATGAATTAGAATGGATCGTACGAATGAATTAGAATGGATCTTACGAATGAATTAGAATGGATCGTACGAATGAATTAGAATGGATCGTACGAATGAATTAGAATGGATACATTCGTGCGAATGAATTAGAATGGATCGGACGAATGAATTAGAATGGATCGTACGAATGAATTAGAATGGATCGTATGAATGAATTAGAATGGATCGTACGAATAAATTAGAATGGATACATTCGTCCGAATGAATTAGAATGGATTATACAAATGAGTAAGAATGGATCGTATGAATGAAATAGAATGGATCGTACGAATGAACTAGAATGGATACATTCGTGCGAATGAATTAGAATGGATCAGACGAATGAATTAGAATGGATCGTAGGAATAAATTAGAATGGATCGTACGAATGAATTAGAATGGATCATATCAATGAATTAGAATGGATACATTCGTGCGAATGAATTAGAATTGATCGTACGAATGAATTAGAATGGATCGTGCGAATGAATTAGAATGGATCGTACGAATGAATTAGAATGGATCGTACGAATGAACTAGAATGGATACATTCGTGCGAATGAATTAGAATGGATCGTACGAATGAATTAGAATGGATCATACGAATGAATTAGAATGGATCTTACGAATGAATTAGAATGGATCGTACGAATGAATTCGAATGGATCGTACGAATGAATTAGAATGGATACATTCGTGCGAATGAATTAGAATGGATCGGACGAATGAATTAGAATGGATCGTACGAATGAATTAGAATGGATCAAATGAATGAATTAGAATGGTTACATTCATGCGAATGAATTAGAATGGATCGTACGAATGGATTAGAATGGATCGTACGAATGGATTAGAATGGATACATTCGAGCGAATGAATTAGAATAGATCGTACGAATGGATTAGAATGGTTCCTACGAATGGATTAGAATGGATACCTTTGTGCATATGAATTAGAATGGATCGTACGAATGAATTAGAATGGATCATATTAATGAATTAGAATGGATCGTACGAATGAATTAGAATGGATACATTCGTGCACGATCCATTCGAATTCATTCGCACGAATGTATCCATTCTAATTCATTCGTACGATCCATTCTAGTTCATTAATATGATCCATTCTAATTCATTCGTACGATCCATTCTAATTCATTCGCACAATCCATTCTAATTCATTTGCACGAATGTATCAATTCTAATTCATTCGTATGATCCATTCTAATTCACTCGTACGATCCATTTAATTCATTCGTATGATCCATTCTAATTAATTCGTATGATCCATTCTTATTCATTCGTACGATCAATTCTAATTCATTCATACAATCTATTCTAATTCATTCGTACGATCCATTCTAATTCATTCGTACGCATGAATGTATCCATTCTAATTCATTCGTACGAATCCATTCTAATTCATTCATACGATACATTCTAATGCATTCGCAAGATCCATTCTAATTCATTCATATGATCCATTCTAATTCACTCGCACGAATGTATCCATTCTAATTCATTCGTATGATCCATTCTAATTCATTCGTACGATCCATTCTAATTCATTCGTACGATCCATTCTAATTCATTCGCACGAATGTATCCATTCTAGTTCATTCGTACGATCCATTCTAATTCATTCGTACGATCAATTCTAATTCATTCGCACGATCCATTCTAATTCATTAGCACGATCCATGCTAATTCATTCGTTCGATCAATTCTAATTCATTAGCACGATCCATTCTAATTCATTCGTACGATCCATTCTAATTCATTCGCACGATCCATTCTAATTATTTCATAGGATCCATTCTAATATATTCGTACGATCCATTCTAATTCCTTCGTACGATCCATTCTAATTCATTCGTACGATCCATTCTAATTCATTCATACAATCCATTCTAATTCTTTCACACGATCAATTCTAATTCATTCGTACGATCCATTCTAAATCATTCGTGCAATCCATTCTATTTCATTCGTACGATCAATTCTAATTCATTCATAGGATCCATTCTAATTCATTCATACGATCTATTCTAATTCATTCATACAATCCATTCTAATTCTTTCACACGATCCATTCTAATTCATTCGTACGATCCATTCTAATTCATTCGCACAATCCATTCTAATTCATTCGCACGAATGTATCCATTCTAATTCATTCGTACAATCCATTCTAATTCTTTCACACGATCCATTCTAATTCATTCGTAGGATCCATTCTAATTCATTCGTACAATGAGTAAGAATGGATCGTACGAATGAAATAGAATGGATTGTACGAATGATTTAGAATGGATACATTCGTGCGAATGAATTAGAATGGATTGTGCGAATGAATTTGAATGGATCGTACGAATGAATTAGAATGGATCGTGTGAAAGAATTAGAATGGATTGTATGAATGAATTAGAATAGATCGTATGAATGAATTAGAATGGATCGTATGTGTGAATTAGAATGGATACGAAGGAATTAGAATGGATCGTACGAAGGAATTAGAATGGATCATACGAATGAATTAGAATGGATCGTGCTAATGAATTAGAATGGATACATTCATGCGAATGAATTAGAATGGATCGTATGAATGAATTAGGATGGATCGTATGAATGAATTAGGATGGATCGTACGAATGAATTAGAATGGATCGTGCGAATGAATTAGAATGGATATATTTGTGCTAATGAATTAGAATGGATCGTGCGAATGAATTAGAATGGATCGTATGAATGAATTAGAATGGATACATTCGTGCGAATGAATTAGAATGGATCGTATGAATGAATTAGAATAGATCGTGCTAATGAATTAGAATTAGAATGGATATATTCGTGCAAATGAATTAGAATGGATCGTACGAATGAATTAGAATGGATCATACGAATTAATTAGAATGGATCATACGAATGAATTAGAATGGATCGTACGAATGAATTAGAATGGATCGTACGAATGAATTAGAATGGATCGTGCGAATGAATTAGAATGGATTATACAAATGAATTAGAATGGATACATTCGGGCGAATGAATTAGAATGGATCGTATGTACGAATCAATTAGAATGGATACATTCGTGCGAATGAATTAGAATGGATCGTACGAATGAATTAGAATGGATCGTGCGAATGAATTAGAATGGATCGTACGAATGAATTAGAATGGATCGTACGAATGAACTAGAATGGATACATTCGTGCGAATGAATTAGAAAGGATCATACGAATGAATTAGAATGGATCGTACGAATGAATTAGAAAGGATCTTATGAATGAATTAGAATGGATCATACGAATGAATTAGAATGGATCGTGTGAAAGAATTAGAATGGATCGTACGAATGAATTAGAATGGATCGTACGAATGAATTAGAATGGATCATACGAATAAATTAGAATGGATACATTCGTGCGAATGAATTAGAATGGATCATACGAATGAGTAAGAATGGATCGTACGAATGAAAAAGAATAGATTGTATGAATGAATTAGAAAGGATCCTACGAATGAATTAGAATGGATCGTGTGAAAGAATTAGAATGGATTGTATGAATGAATTAGAATGGATCGTATGAATGAATTAGAATGGATCGTGCGAATGAATTCGAATGGATCGTACGAATTCATTCTAATTCATTCATACAAACCATTCTAATTCTTTCACACGAGCCATTCTAATTCATTCGTATGTTCCATTCTAATTCATTAGCACGATCCATGCTAATCCATTCATTCGATCAATTCTAATTCATTAGCACGATCCATTCTAATTCATTCGTACGATCCATTCTAATTCATTCGCACGATCCATTCTAATTCATTCATAGGATCCATTCTAATTCATTCATACGATCTATTCTAATTCTTTCGCACGAATGTATCCCGAATGAATTAGAATGAATCGTATGAATGAATTAGAATGGTTACATTCGTGCGAATGAATTAGAATAGATCGTTCCAATGAATTAGAATTGATCGTACGAATAAATTAGAATGGATCGTGGGAATGAATTAGAATGGATCGTACGAATGAATTAGAATGGAACCATCGAATGAGTTAGAATGGATCATACGAATGAATTAGAATGGATTGTACGAATGAATTAGAAATGATTGTGCGAATAAATTAGAATGGATCCTACGAATGAATTAGAATGGATCGTGTGAAAGAATTAGAATGGATTGTATGAATGAATTAGAATGGATCGTATGAATGAATTAGAATGGATCGTACGAATGAATTAGAATGGATCATACGAATGAAATAGAATGGATCGTACGAAGGAATTAGAATTGATCGTATGAAGGAATTAGAATGGATCGTACGAAGAAATTAGAATGGATCGTTCGAATGAATTAGAATGGATATATTCGTGCAAATGAATTAGAATGGATCGTATGAATGAATTAGAATGGATCGTATGAGTGAATTAGAACGGATCGTACGAATGAAATAGAATGAATTAGAATGAATTAGAATTGATCGTACGAATGAAATAGAATGGATTGTACGAATGATATAGAATGGATCGTATGAATGAATTAGAATGGATCGTACGAATGATTTAGAATGGATACATTCGTGCGAATGAATTAGAATGGATCATACGAATGAGTAAGAATGGATCGTACGAATGAAATAGAATGGATTGTACGAATAAATTAGAATAGATTCGTACGAATGAATTAGAATGGATACATTCATGCGAATGAATTAGAATGGATCATACCAATGAGTAAGAATGGATCGTACGAATGAAATAGAATGGATTGTGCGAATGAATTAGAATGGATCGTACGAATGAATTAGAATGGATCGTATGAATGAATTAGAATGGATCATACGAATTAATTAGAATGGATCATACGAATGAATTAGAATGGATCGTACGAATGAATTAGAATAGATCGTACGAATGAATTAGAATGGATCGTACGAATGAATTAGAATGGATCATACGAATTAATTAGAATGGATTATACGAATGAATTATAATGGATCCTACGAATGAATTAGAATGGATCATACGAATGAATTAGAATGGATACATTTGTGCGAATAAATTAGAATGGATCGTACGAATGGATTAGAATGGATCGTACGAATGGATTAGAATGGATACATTCGTGCGAATGAATTAGAATAGATTGTATGAATGAATTAGAATGGATCGTATGATCCATTCGAATTCATTCGCACGATCCATTCTAATTCATTCGTACGATCCATTCTAATTCATTCATACGATCCATTCTAATTCATTCGTACGATCCATTCTAATTCATTCGTATATTCCATTCTAATTCATTCGTACGATCTATTCTATTTCATTCGTACGATCCATTCTTACTCATTCATATAATCCATTCTATTTCATTCGGACGAATGTATCCATTCTAATTTATTCGTACGATCTATTCTAATTCATTCGTACGATCCATTCTAATTCATTCGTACGATCCATTCTTACTCATTCGTATGATCCATTCTAATTCATTCGTACGATCCATTCTAATTCATTCGCTCGAATGTATCCATTCTAATCCATTCGTACGATCCATTCTAATTCATTAGCACGATCCATTCTAATTCTTTCACACGATCCATTCTAATTCATTCGTACGATCCATTCTAATTCATTCGCATAATCCATTCTATTTCATTCATACGATCCATTCTTACTCATTCGTATGACCCATTCTAATTCATTCGCATGAATGTATCCATAATGGATCATACGAATAAGTAAGAATGGATCGTACGAATGAAATAGAATGGATTGTGCGAATGATTTAGAATGGACTGTACGAATGAATTAGAATGGATCATACGAATGAATTAGAATGGATATATTTGAACGAATAAATTAGAATGGATCATACGAATGAATTAGAATGGATCGTACGAATGAATTAGAATGGATAGTGCGAATGAATTAGAATCGATCGTACGAATGAATTAGAATGGATCGTACGAATGAATTAGAATGGATCATACGAATGAGTAAGAATGGATCGTACGAATGAATTAGAATTGATCGTACGAATGAATCAGAATGGATCGTACAAATAAATTAGAATGGATACATTCGTCCGAATGAATTAGAATGGATCATACGAATGAGTAAGAATGGATCGTACGAATGAAATAGAATAGACTGTACGAATGAATTAGAATGGATCCTAGGAATGAATTAGAATGGATCCTACGAATGAATTAGAATGGATCATATTAATGAATTAGAATGGATCGTACGAATGAATTAGAATGGATACATTCGTGCGAATAAATTAGAATGGATTGTATGAATGAATTAGAATGGATCGTACAAATGAATTAGAATGGATCGTACGAATGAATTAGAATAGATTGTGCGAATGAATTAGAATGGATCGTACGAATGAATTAGAATGGATCGTACGAATGAATTAGAATGGATCGTACGAATGAATTAGAATGGATCGTACGAAGGAATTAGAATGGATCGTACGAATGAATTAGAATGGATCGTACGATTGAATTAGAATGGATCATACGAATGAGTAAGAATGGATCGTATGAATGAATTAGATTGGATCGTACGATCCATTCTAATTCATTAGCATGGATCGTGCTAATGAATTAGAATGGAATATACGAATGAATTAGAATGGATCGTAGAATGGATCGTACGAATGAATTAGAATAAATTAGAATGGATCGTACGAATGAATTAGAATAGATCATAGGAATGAATTAGAATGGATCGTGCAAATGAATTAGAATGGATACATTCGTGCGAATAAATTAGAATGGATTGTATGAATGAATTAGAATGGATCGTACGAATGAATTAGAATGGATCGTACGAATGAATTAGAATAGATTGCGCGAATGAATTAGAATGGATCGTGCGAATGAAATAGAATGGATACAAATGAATTAGAATGGATCATACGAATGAATTAGAATGACGATCCATTCTTACTCATTCGTATGATCCATTCTATTTCATTCGCACGAATGTATCCATTCTAATTCATTCGTACGATCTATTCTTATTCATTCATAGGATCCATTCTAATTCATTCATACAATCCATTCTAATTCATTCGCACGAATGTATCCATTCTAATTCATTCGTACGATCAGTTCTAATTCATTCACAAAATCTATTCTAATTCATTCATACGATCCATTCTAATTCATTCACACAAATGTATCCATTCTAATTCATTCATACGATCCATTTTAATTCATTCGTACGATCCATTCTAATTCACTCATACGATCCATTCTAATACATTCATACGATCCATTCTAATTCATTTGCACGAATATATCCATTCTAATTCATTCATACGATCCATTCTAATTCCTTCGTATGATCCATTCTAATTCATTCGTACGATCCATTCTAATTCATTCATACGATCCATTCTAATTCATTTGTACGATCCATTCTAATTCCTTCGTACGATCCATTCTAATTCATTCGTACGATCCATTCTAATTCATTCGTACAATCTATTCTAATTCATTCGTATGAATGGATATATTCGTGTGAATGAATTAGAATGAATCGTACGAATGAGTAAGAATGGATCGTACGAATGAAATAGAATGGATTGCACGAATGAATTATAATGGATCGTACGAATGAATTAGAATGGATCGTGTGAAAGAATTAGAATGGATTGTATGAATGAATTAGAATGGATCGTACGAATGAATTAGAATGGATCGTGCGAAGGAATTAGAATGGATCGTATGAATGAATTAGAATGGATCGTACGAATGAATTAGAATAGATCGTACGAATGAATTAGAATGGATCGTACGAAGGAATTAGAATGGATCGTACGAATGAATTAGAATGGATCGTATGAATGAAATAGAATGGATACATTCGTGTGAATGAATTAGAATGGATCGTATGAATGAATTAGAATAGATTTTGTGAATGAATTAGAACTGATCGTACGAATGAATTAGAATGGATTCATTCGTGTGAATGAATTAGAATGGATTGTATGAATGAATTAGAATGGATCCTATGAATGAATCAGAATGGATCGTACGAATGAATTAGAATGGATCGTACGAATGAATTAGAATGGATATATTCGTGCAAATGAATTAGAATGGATCGTATGAATGTATTAGAATGGATCGTATGAGTGAATTAGAATGGATCGTGCGAATGAATTAGAATAGATTGTATGAATGAATTAGAATGGATCGTACGAATGAATTAGAATGGATCATACGAATTAATTAGAATGGATCATACGAATGAATTAGAATGGATCGTACGAATGAATTAGAATTAGAATGGATATATTCGTGCGAATGAATTAGAATGGATACATTCGTGCGAAAGAATTAGAATAGATCCTATGAATGAATTAGAATGGATCCTATGAATGAATTAGAATGGATCGTGCGAATGAATTAGAATGGATCGTACGAATGAATTAGAATGGATACATTCGTGCGAATGAATTAGAATGGATCGGATGAATGAATTAGAATGGATCGTACGAATGAATTAGAATGGATCAAATGAATGAATTAGAATGGTTACATTCATGCGAATGAATTAGAATGGATCGTATGAATGAATTAGAATGGATCGTACGAATGAATTAGAATGGATCGTACGAATGAACTAGAATGGATACATTTGTGCGAATGAATTAGAATGGATCGGACGAATGAATTAGAATGCATCGTACGAATGAATTAGAATGGATCGTACGAATGAATTAGAATAGCTCATACGAATGAATTAGAATGAATCATATGAATGAATTAGAATGGTTACATTCGTGCGAATGATTAGAATAGATCGTACGAATGAATTAGAATGGATCGTACGAATAAATTAGAATGGATCATGGGAATGAATTAGAATGGATCGTACGAATGAATTAGAATGGATCTACCGAATGAGTTAGAATGGATCAAACGAATGAATTAGAATGGATTGTACGAATGAATTAGAATGGATTGTGCGAATAAATTAGAATGGATCCTACAAATGAATTAGAATGGATCGTGTGAAAGAATTAGAATGGATTGTATGAATGAATTAGAATGGATATATTCGTGCAAATGAATTAGAATGGATCGTATGAATGTATTAGAATGGATCGTGTGAGTGAATTAGAATGGATCGTACGAATGAATTAGAATGGATTGTATGAATGAATTAGAATGGATCGTACGAATGAATTAGAATGGATTGTGTTCGGGGGATTTTTCGCTGGTCCGTGCGGGCTGCCTGCAAGACAAAGAAAAAAGAACGTGAGAACGGCTGGCTCCCTTAGGAGCGCAGACCCTCCGACGCTCAAGTCAGTCACGGTGGCACAACGGCGAGCTGCGGTATACCAAAGTGGTAGGGAAAAGGAATTCGAACCTGTACTATGGAGCCTGGGGGTGAGCATTTATAGCAATCGGCGGCCTACCGTGGCCTGACACGTGGAGATTCTTCTTGCGCCTTCTAGACCCCCCACGTTCTGGCTCGTGTGGGTCTGACAGTCCTTGGTACTCGCACCCTGACATTCTGTCGTCAAGCCTGTCAGGCGGTTTGAGTGGGGGAGGGAATCTTTCTTGTCGTGGCCAGGTGGCCATTCTGGAATGTTCAAGTCTGGGAGGTCTCGAACTGATTCGAGCGAGCTTCCGTGGACCACGTTTGTCCACGTAGCTTCCGTGGGGTTTTGACACCTGGCATCCTCTCATACATTGTGGGCGACCTCCGATGGGGAGCTAAGGTGAGCTCGCCCTCCATTGCTCCGCCTTCTCTTCCACATCTATTAAGAGTCGGACCTCGCGGGAGCAACCTCTTCGATAAACTGGGGAATTCTGGCGAGCTTGGGCGAGCTCCTGAGCGAGCTTGGATGAGCTCCTTCACGAGCTTGGGCGAGCTCCTGCGCAAGCTAGGGGCGAGCTCCTGCGCGAGCTAGGGGCGTTTGCGATGCCGGTGTCTTCGTTACGCTTGACGGTCTAACTCCCGCTATCACTGCCAGCGAGTTCTCGCGCGGGCTTGGCGAGCTCCGGGGCAAGCTCCTGAGCGAGCTTAGGCGAGCTCCTGGGTGAGCTTGGCGAGCTCCTGAGCGAGCTTAGGCGAGCTCCTGGGCGAGTTTGGCGAGCTCCTGGGTGAGCTTGGCGAGCTCCTGAGCGAGCTTAGGTGAGCTCCTGGGCGAGTTTGGCGAGCTCCTGGGTGAGCTTAGCGCGCTCCTGAGCGAGCTTAGGCGAGCTCCTGGGCGATCTCAGGCGAGCTCCATCGAGCTTAGGCGAGCTCCTAAGAGTGCTCTTGGCCTAGGCCCTTTCAGCCTAATGTGGATCTCGCTCCCTGTCAAGGTGATTTGGTGAGCACGGGGGGGGGGGGGGGGGGGGGTGCGAACACCAGGGCAGATTTCAGCTACCCCCAACATTACCCCCTCCTGAGGGAGCGACCAAGGAGACTTTGGCGCTTGCTCAGGAGTCTTAGCGAACTCCTATCCCTGGTAATGTGCCTGATATCAATGTCTGCCGTAACAGTTTTCTTGTGGGGCGGAGATAGTAGCGATGGCGGCCTGCGCCGAGAGCTTTGACTGCCAGTATTTCACAAACGCTGGGCTGGCCACGAGCATCAGCCATGAGCGATCTCCTTCCGATGCGAGCTCCTCACATGCGGTCAGGGTCAGCTTCGGGCGAGCTTGGGCGCCTGCCGCGGGCGGTCTGCGTCGAGAGTTTTGACTCTCAGTACTTTTCAAAAACGCTGGGCTGGCCACGAGCATCAGCCACGAGCGATCTCCTTCCGATGCGAGCTCCTCACATGCGGTCAGGGTCAGCTTCGGGCGAGCTTGGGCGCCTGCCGCGGGCGGTCTGCGTCGAGAGTTTTGACTCAGTACTTTTCAAAAACGGTGGGCGGGCCACGAGCATCAGCCACGAGCGATCTCCTTTCGATGCGAGCTTGTCACATGCGGCCAGGGTCTGCCTCGGGCGAGCTGCGGGCACCTGCCGCGAGCGATCTGCGTCGAGAGTTTTGACTCCCAGTATTTCACAAACGCTGGGCGGGCCACGAGCATCAGCCACGAGCGATCTCCTTCCGATGCGAGCTCCTCACATGCGGTCAGGGTCAGCTTCGAGCGAGCTGCGGGCACCAGCCGTGAGCGATCTTGTGACTTGGGTATCGCACCAAATCTCCAACGGTCACTTCACCTTAAATGCGACGCGAGGCTCAACGCTGATACGGCGAATCTCATCATGAGATCCCGATCAGCGCGAAACACGTGTCTCCTCCTCATTCGCGCTTCGTTTGTCAGTAATGACAGTGTCGGCGCCGGCGCAGCTTTTTCCACGTGTGGTCCACGTGGCACTGCCTGATTGGAGAACGGCGAGCTGTCGCTTCAACCGTCGGCGTGTCGCCTCGTTGGGCGCGCTCGGGCATTAACTGCGGCCCGATTCACCTGTCTCTCACTTGCCTATAAATAGGGGATGAGGGGTGTGTTTTTACCGCTGCGTGAAAAACAGCTCTCCCTTTCTCCTTCTGCTTTCAAATCGTAGCTCGCAGCTCGCTAGAGCCCTCTCGCTCTCAATGGTTTCCTCTGCTGCCACTTCTTCTTCAGCCGCTGCTGCTGCTACTGCGACCTCTCAGGAGGAGCCTCTCAATGTCGCTCCCATCTCGGTGCGTGCTCCCGGCACCGAGGGCGAGGCTCCCCCTAAGGTGCCCGCCGTTGTCTGGTTCAACGACATCGGGGGCGCGCCCGTCCCCGACAGTCTACGGACCGCGGCAGGCATTCCCCGTGAGCTCGCCATTCTGCCCCTCCCACGCTCGGGGAGGCCGCTTTTCGGCACGGCGGTCTCCGTGGGGCAGGTCTGGTCAGGGCTCCGGCTGCCCCTGAACCACCTCGCCAGCGAGCTACTGGAGCTGGCGGGTTTATACCTCGCCCAGCTTCAAGGAAACTCATAGGGGATCCTCTACGGGCTTTCTCGTATTGAGGAAGCCCTCAACGTGAGGATCCCCCTCGCCTACCTTCTGAAGAAATGGCTCCTCAAGCCAGGGACCGTCTTCAGCGAGGTGGACTGCGGCCACTTCTACCTCTCAGGCCGCCCCAGCGAGGTGCTGCCCTTCTCCGCGGTCGAGAACAAGGATCGGTACTGGAAGGAGTATCCGTTCGTTGTCGCAGGGGAGTGGCGAGGTCCCTGTGCAGGCGTTCCCGCCCATCCCGGAAGGCCGCCGCTCCCCAACTTCAAAGCGATCGGCGAGTACCGGGCCAAAGGGAAGAAGTGTATCTCCGGGGCTCAGGAGCAAGCTCTTGACAAGGTGATCTTCGAGTTCCTTGGCGGGCGAACTCCCAAGAAGATCCTGGCTCCGGATTTCTCCTTCCTCTGGAAGGATCTCCGGACCGGCGCCATCACTACCCGCCAGAAGATTATGCGCAAGAAGGTGGCGGTCTCTCGCCGCACTGGGGCGACCTCCCAGGCTGCTGTGGTGTCCTCCGGCGCCGGCACCTCCTCGGCGAAGAAGGGGAAGAAGAAGCGGGCTTCCCCGATTAGGCTCGCCGACGAAGACGCCATCGATATGATCCGCGAGGAGGATATTCCCTCGCCGCCGCCTGCCTCCCGCGAGGTTGCCCCAGGTCAGGCGAACTCTCCCTTAGTTCCCAATTCTCCTACGCACTCCCCAGCTCCGGAACCCCCTCGACGCCAAGTTGTTATGGTCGACCCTGAGGACCCGCGCGTCGAGCTCCTACTCGGTATGGCTGAGGTGGAAACCCCAATGGCCGAGGTGCTGATGCGCGGGTTCCCGGGCGACCTCTCTAAACCTCTCTTTGTCGCGGTAATGACCCCAGAGATGGAGGGCGCCCATATAAAGAAGAAGAAGAAGAAGGCTTCAACTGCCCGCCCAATGGCGGAGGACGACGTCGTTCGTAAGGCTCGTGAAGCCTACGAACGAGTCGTTGAGGATAGGAGGAAAGCCGCTCTCGAGGAAGCGGGCTTGGCATCGGGCGAGGATCCCAGCGACGAGTCCAGCTCGGAAGAAGAGGAGCCGCGGTCTCTCGAGGACGAGCTCGCTTCTGCGACGGCGATGCCTCCCCTGCCCTTCGAGGGACCGGCGCCAACGAGCCCGACGCCTTCTGCACCCGCTCCGGCCAAGACCTCGGCACCGGCTGCGCCTGCCCCCAGCACGCCCGCGCCCGAGCCCGTGCCCCTACCCGCAGCCGCTGCCTCGAGCGCGCCTGTACCCGAGCCTTCCAACACGCTCGCGCCCGAGCTTGCGCCCGCGCCCTCTGTCGCTAGCGCGCCTGTGCCCGAGCCCGCTCATCCTGCCCCCGAGCCCTCGCCCGCGCCCGTGCCTGCGCCCGAGCTCGGGCCCGCGTCCGAGCCTTCGCCCGCGAACGAGCCCGCTCCTGCGCCCGGGCCCGCGCCCACGCCCGCGTCCGAGCCCGCGTCCAAACCCGCGCCCGCGCCCGAGCCCTCGTCTGCGCTCGCGCCCGAACCCGCGTCCGAGCCCGCGCTCGCGCCCGAGCCCGCGCCCAGCACGTCCGAGCCCGCGCCTGCCCTCAGCGCGCCCGCGTCCGAGCCAGCGCCTGCACCCGAGCCCGCGCCCAGCACGCCCGAGCCCGCGCCTGCGCCTGCTATCATCGCGCTCGCGCCCGAGCCCGCGCCTATGTCTCCTAGCGCGCCCGCGCCTGAGCCCGCGCCTGCCACTCTTGAGGTTCCTCCTCTCCCTGAGCTGGGCGGGTTGGCCTACTGGTCTCCGGACCTAGGGGCCATCCTGGACGACCTTCCGTGCTCCAGCTCGGAAGCCTCGGACCCGGACCTGCCGGGGCGAAGGGGAGCCGACGTGCCTTCCCCTATTAACGAAGGGATTGCCGGCGCTCAAGGGGCCGAGCCCGCTGCTGCCGCCATCAGTGCGCCCCCTCCAGCTGCTCCCACCGAGGCGAGCCAAGCGGGCTCCTCCTCTGGCGGTCCTGAGCGCGCCCCTTTCTTCATGCGGGCGATCCTGGGGCGCAATATCTTCGCCCGGACTCCCTATATCGCTCTTATCAACCGACTGCTCGAGGTAAGGCCGCCTTCATACTCCTTTGTCCCTAAACTCCCGTTCTAACTTCTAACTCAAACTGTTCGCCCTTTCCGCAGGTAGAGCGGGTCGGCCGGGCTCTCGCTGACGAGGTCACGGAAGTCGCGGGGGACACTGTCGCTCTCTACGATGATACTCTCCATGACTCGGAGAGGAGAGTAGATGAGTACATCCTCCGAATCCGCCAAATGGACCGGTCGGGCGAGCTGCGGGCTGAAGTGGACCGGCTGCACCAGCAGGTCGCCTCCTCTAACACGGAGGTCGACGAACTGCGCCAGCGGGCCGCCACCTTCACCACCACGCTAGCTTCGGTTGAGGACGCCCGCGACCGCGCCCTATCCGATGCGCAAGGGGCCCGTCGAGCTGAAGAGGTCGCCCAGAAGAAAATCTCTGAACTCCAACATCAGTTGGCGGCCTCTAGGGATGAGATCGCGTCTCTGAGGGAGACGCATCTCCAAAACCTCCACGCTCAGCAACGCCGCCTCCAGGCGCAACTCAACGAGCTCCTGCGGAAAGGTGCGCTCGACGCCATCGAGAAGTACAAGGCCGAAAGGTCGAAAAAGAGGAAGCGTGATGACGACGCGGGCACTGGCGCGGGCCCAGCCTAGGCTGTATCTTTGTAACCCTTGTAATCATTTTCAGTATAATGAATGACATATCCTTTTGAGCTCGCCTCTGTTCCTTACTTTTCCATGTCTCTTTTCCTTTCCTTGTGTTGCTCATGAGTCCGCTTTAGGAGTTCGCAGCGACCTCGAGAGCGATACCCCGGGCGAGGCAGCTAATTCGATTCAAACTTTTTATTTTAAAACATATGCAAACAAAAAACTCGGCATGCTCGCTAAACCTCAATGTAGTCTCTGAGCCCGGAAAAACGATAAGTAAACCAAAAGACTAAAAACTTCCTTACACTCAGAGACTTAAACCATTTTTATTTTTAAAGGAAACTAATAAGTGCTAGCTGCCCCCGGCCCGGTTAATTTCTCTCGATGATCCTGTTCGGCGGGCTCGCCCTTCGAGGGGTATGCCAATGCCAGGATGCTTCCGTTCATGGCAGGTGAACGCGAAGGATCCTGGTTAGGTTTAGAGTCCACTTGGCAGAGGACTTCCCCGGGAAGCTCAAGGTTGCCCACTGGCTGCCTCTGAGGATCCCGGTCTTGCTTTAAGTCCGCACAACGGCGGACTTCCCCGGGAAGCTCAAGGTCGCCCACTGGCTACCTCTGAGGATCCCGGTCTTGCTTTAAGTCCGCACGACGGCGGACTGCTCCGGGAAGCTCAAGGTCACCCACCGGCTGCCTCTGAGGATCCCGGTCTTGCTTTAAGTCCGCACGACGGCGGACTGCCCCGGGAAGCTCAAGGTCGCCCACTGGCTGCCTCTGAGGATCCCGGTCTTGCTTTAAGTCCGCACAACGGTGGACTACTTTGTAGATCAAGCGAGCTCTCGCTGCGGCGAGCTTCCGAGTTGAATTCTTTGTTGAAAACCCCATCATTCATTCATAACTTTAGAAGATAACTTACAAATATCCCCTTATGCGTAAAACTTGCGAAGGTGCAAAACATTCCAAGGTCGCTCTAACAGGTCGCCTTCAGCGGTCATCAACTGGTAAGCCCTCGAGCCTCGCGCTTCGCGTATTATGTAGGGGCCTTCCCAGTTCGTCGCGAGCTTCCCTGCATTAGGCTCTTGGGTATTTGCGAACACCTTTCTCATCACCATGTCCCCGGCTTTGAATGCCCGATGGCGAACTCTCTTGTCGTAAGCACGCTTCATCTCTTGTCTGTATCCGGTGAGGTGTAGATTGGCGCTCTCTCTCCTTTCTTCGAGCTGATCAAGGGAGTCGACGAGCAGTTTGTCGTTGTCGACCTCCGCCGACGCAAGCCTTCTTTCAGTGGGCAGCTCGGCCTCTATGGGTAGCACGGCTTCGCAACCAAAAGTGAGACTGAAAGGGGATTTGTTAGTTGAGCGACGTGGAGTAGTGCGATAGGCCCACAAGACTCCATCGAGCTCCTGCTCCCACAATCCTTTTTTCCCTTCCAGCCTCTTCTTTAGGTTGTCCAAGATCACGCGATTCGTTGCTTCGGCCTGCCCGTTGCTTTGAGGGTACCTTGGGGAAGAGAATCTTAGGTCGACTCCATATTCAACACAAAAGCTTCTGACTAAGCGATTGTCGAACTGGCGACCATTGTCGGTGATAAGTACTCGAGGCAGACCGAACCGGCAGAAAATATTCTTCCAAAGGAAGTCTTTTACCTACTTCTCGCCTATCTTAGCTAGCGGGACCGCTTCCACCCATTTGGTGAAGTAGTCCGTAGCTACTAGGATGAATTTCTTTTGCCGGGCTGACACAGGGAAAGGTCCCACAATGTCCAACCCCCATTGCTGGAAAGGCCAGGGGCTCGCCAGGGGATGCAGTTCTTCTGCGGGCATATGGTTCGTGGTGGCGTGCTTCTGGCATTGGATGCACCTCTGGGCGACTTTCAAAGCGTCTTGCTCCAGAGTGGGCCACCAGTATCCCTGCCTTCATACTTTCGCAGCAAGAGACCGCCCACCAGCGTGGTTTCCCAGCTCGCCAGAGTGAATACACTTTAAAACTTCTTCAGTTTCTGGGCTCTCGACGCAACGGAGATTTGGCCCGTAAAAGGATCTTCGAAAAAGGCGATCCCAGCGAATGAGATAGCGCCCAGCGCATTTCTCCACTCACCGGGCTTCCTCTCTATCCTCTGGTAACTCACCCTTCTGGAGAAAGCAAAAAATAGGGGCGGTCCACCCGCTGGGTGGTACGTCGGCGGAGACTTGGTTAACAGCGGGCTCCGTCAGTTGGAGCCGAGACTGATTTTGGACCTCGATGAGGATCTGGCGAGCCTCTGATGTTCCCAGCAAAGAGGCGGCGTTTGCCAAAGCATCAGCTCGCCTATCATCGGCTCGCGGAATTTGCTCGAAGGAGATCTTTTCGAACTCCGCGGCCTTGTGCTTCACCAGATCCACATAGCCCGCCATTCGTGCATCCCGAGAGGCGTACTCCCTATTGACTTGGCAAACAATTAGCTGGGAATCGCTAAAGACCTTCAAGCGTTTGGCGCCTACCTCTTGAGCGAGCTCCAGGCCAGCCAGCAGCGCCTCATATTCCGCCTCATTGTTGTTAGCTGCGAAATCCAGTCGGACTGACTTCTCCAGAAGTACCGACTGGGCGATCAGTGCGACCCCGATCCCAGCCCCCAGAGCGTTGGAGGATCCATCGACGAATAATTCCCAGCCTGCCTCCTCTGAACGCTTAGTTGGAGGAAGCTCGCCTTGGTTGTCCAAGAACCTCGCCTTCCCAGGGTGTGCCTCAATTGGCTCATCCTCCCGGTACTGGACCGGTTCTTCTATGGGGAAGTCCGCTAAGAAATCGGCGAGCGCCTATCCTTTGACAGCAACTCGAGGGACATACTCCAAACCATAGGCGGCGAGCTCGGTGGACCAACGGTAGAGCCTGCCGGCTACTGAGGGCCTGGAGAGCGCGCTCTTTAGAGGGTGCTCTGTGATGACCCTGACAGGGTGCGCCAAGAAGTAGGGGTGGAGCTTTCTCGCGGTAAGGACCAAGGCCAATGCGACCTTCTCGATTGGTCGATACCGGAGCTCGGCGGGAAGCATCGTGTGGCTTACAAAGTAGACAGGCCGCTCCACCTTTGCTTCTTCCACAACCAGGACCCCGCTCACCGCATTCTCAGTGACCGCAAGGTACACGCCGAGTTCGGCGCCCTCTTTGGGTGCCGCTAAGATCGGTGGGCTCGCCAGGTAGTCTTTGATCTTTTGGAAGGCGTGCTCGCACTTCTCATCCCAATAAATGCTCGCTCCTTTTCGTAGCAGCTCGAAAAGAGGTCGGCAGTTGTCTGAGGATTTGGAGATGAACCGATTGAGCGCGGCGATTCGCCCGCTCAGTCTCTGGACTTCCTGCCGGGTCCTCGGCGCGGGCATTTCAACAAGCGCTCGGATTTGCCCAGGGTCGGCCTCGATCCCCCTGTGAGTGACCAGGTACCCGAGGAATTTCCCCGACGTCACCCCGAATGCGCACTTCACCGGGTTTAGCCTCATTTGGTACTTTCTCAGTACCTCGAAGGTTTCGCGGAAATTGGCAACATGCCCCTCCCGCTCCCGACTCTTCACCAGGAGGTCGGCTACATAAACTTCGACGTTTTTGCCGATCTGATCTTTGAACATCTGAGTGACTAACCGTTGGTAGGTCGCTCCAGCGTTCTTAAGTCCGAACGGCATCACTCGATAGCAGTACAACTTCTGGTAGCCCGCCCCAGAGTAGAAGGCGGTCTTCTCCTGATCGTCGGCGTAGAGAGGTATCTGGTTATACCCCGAATATCCATCCATGAAGGACAGGGCCTGGAACCCGACAGCTGCGTCGACTAGTGCGCCTATTCTCGGAAAAGGAAATCCGTCCTTCGGGCATGCCTTATTGAGGTCGGAGAAGTCGATGCACACCCTGACCGCTCCGCTCTTCTTTGGCACCGCCACGATATTGGAGATCCACTCGGGGAAGTGTGCCTCGCGGATGAAGCCGGCTCGCTCCAGCTTGTCTATCTCTGCCGCCACTGCAACGGACTTTGCAGCAGGTATGTGCCGAGCTTTCTGCTTGACCGGCGGGAACTCCTTCATGGTGTGCAGACGATGATAGGCGACCTCCGGGTCAATCCCTGGCATGTCCACGAAGCTCCAGGCGAATACGTCACGGTATTCCCTGAGCAAGTTGGTTATGGCCAGGACCTCGCCCTTGGTTAGCGAGGTCCCGAGGCTAACAACTCTTGGCCCTTCTTCGCCGCCGATGTCGACCTCTTGAAGTGGTTCGGCAATTGGAAGACTTCCTTTCTTGGGGGTTGTCGGGCGACCTCCCTCCTCCAACTTAAGGTCCACACCGCTCCCACCCGGGGGTGGAGTAGGGGACTTAAGCGAGGAGGCCTCCAGCGGGCTCCCCAATAGCTCGCTCGTAGCGGGCGGTAATTGCTAGGAGGGTGCGGGCCTCTTGGCCTCGGCGACCTCCATGTCCATAAGGTGAAGGACATCCTGCACGTATCGGGTAGCGGCTACCTGATCACCCCGAATTACTACGACCCCGCTCGCGGTCGGGAATTTGAGGGCCTGATGGTTGGGTGAAGCTACCGCATTCATTTGCCTTAGCCAAGGCCGCCCAAGGATGGCGTTAAATGCGGAACTTCCATCCACTACCGCAAAGCGGACTTGGCGAGCCTCCGGGCCAGCGGTCACAGTGAGGGTTATCTCCCCTGCCACTTTGGCGACCTCGTCGGTGAATCCACTGAGGGAGCTCGTCGAGGGAGACAGGTCGGCGAGTCTCAACCCCATTCGCAGGTAGGCCGACAGAAAAAGGATGTCCACGGCGCTCCCTGAATCAACCAGAGCCCGCCTCACTTCGATGTTAGCCATTATCAGGCGTATGACGAGGGGGTCATTGTGGGGCGTAACGACCCCAGTCATGTCATCTTCCGAAAACCAGAGAAAATCACGAGCTTCCACCCTTGGTGCTTGAAGTAAAGTAGGAGTTAGCGAGACGGAAAATACCTTCTGTGCCCGCTCCATCTCCCTGACTCGTCGGCGGGCTTCATTACTGGATCTCGGGCCGCTCAGCCGCCCGCTAATGGTATGGCAGATCGCCGGTCCTCCCGGGGGAGGCGGAGGCAGGGCGGGTTCAGCGGGCCCCGGGCGATCTCCCTCCCGAGGAGTTCGTGCCGGTACCACCTCGAACCTCCTTGGAGGCGAAATAAACTGATTCAAGTGGCCCTGGGTGACCAAATCCTCAAGGTGGTTCTTGAGAGCCCGGCATCTGTTAGTGTGATGCCCAGGGCTTCGATGAAAAGCGCACCGCCGCGAGTTGTCGGTAGAGCCGGGCTCTCCGACCTGCAGGGGTGGCGGGTACTGGAAGAAAGGTTCATTCCGAATCTGATGGAAGATTTGTCCTGGCGAGTGGGTTAGCACGGTGAAGTCCCGCTCCCCGGGTCCTGGAGGCAGGCGCCAGTTTGCCGGCCTTCCAGCGACAGCCGCGGGGGCTTCAGCGGGCTGTTCAGCAGGAGCAGCGGGCGGTCTAGGCAAAGGCACCGCCAGGGGCACCTCCCTTTTCTCTACGGCCTTAACGACCAGCGGTCGCGGGGCCGGAGGAGGTCGCTGCTCGATTGCCTTTCCCTTCCGGTCTAGCACGGCGTCTTTGAGCTTGATGTGTTGCTGGACCAGGGCAAATAGTTCAACCATCGTGCGAGGGTCCTTGATCACTAGAGCGTCATGAAGCTTGCAACCCTCGGGGAGGGCGCTTCTGAAAGCGCTCACCACGGTACGATCTTGGCCCGCCGCGTCTTCCAGAGCGAGGTAGGCGCTTCGGAATCGCGTTGCGAAGCACCGGAGCGTCTCGCGAGCTCCCATGGTTAAGGTAAACAGAGACTCGATTCTCTTCGGGGGCTGCCTATTGCAGCGATACTGCTCCAGGAATAGCCTAGAGAGAGTTGGAAAGTCGGGGATCATGCCGGGCGGCAACTTGTGGAACCAGTTCAATGCCGAGCCGGTCAGACTGCTCGGGAATGCTCGGCACAAGACGTGGTCTTGGTCCCGGAAAAACAGAAGCTTTCTGTAGGCCAAGAGATGGTCAACGGGATCCTGCGATCCGTCGAACAATACAAACTTCGGGGGGGTCCAGTGGTGCGGAAAACCCCCTCGGTGGACCTCGCTGGTGAAAGGCGAGCTACCTCCGTGGGCGGCGAGATCTTCCAGTAAATCTACTGGCGCACTAGATCGCTGCCAGTGCCCGGGGAGAACTCCCAGAGGTGGCTGCGCAGGTCCCAGGCGATCTCGTACGGTCCCTTGTGGCGAGGTCGGTCCCACCCCGCGGCGACCCTCGAAGGCAACCGCTCGGCGGCCTCCTTGCCGTCCACCCGCGGATTCCTTCAACGCGTCAGTTGGCCTGTGGGAGGACGTTGCCTCGCGAGCTTCGGAAGGTATTTCCACCGCGGGCTCTTTCCCTCGTCGCCGATGGCGCGGGTCACGGTCCCGCTCTAGAGACCTTTCCTCCGATCCGTCAGAATCAATGCTCCGGCTACGGCGGTAAGGGATGGTCGCACGCGAGGTCGCCCAGTTGCTAGATCGCTGGGTGACTAGCTTCTGCAACCTCGTGAGCGGGGTTTCCGGTACCCCTCGCGCAGCCGCTCTCCCGACTGGGGGTTCCGGATGGAAAACCTGCCGCGCCGGAGCGGCCGTGGGCGGTCGCGATGTTGACACCGGTGGTCGTACCGGAGACGCCGTCTTCGCCGGCCCAGACCGCCGACTGGCCGCCGGAGCCTGACGCAATCGCGTCAGTTCCTCCATCATGGCCCGCTGGGTGGCCAACATCTCCAACAAGAGTTGGTCGCTGAGCGGGACCTGGGGCTGAGGGGTCTCGACCGGGGGCTCGTTGCGCGCAGATCTGGCACGAGTCCTCGCTCGCCTGCGTCCCCTTGTCGCCGGAGCCATCCTTGAGGTTTCGAGAGCGAACGACGCTCAACCGCGTGGTCGTGGGCGTTCTCGCAGGAACCAGTCGAAGATCCCACAGACGGTGCCAAATGTTCAGGGGATTTTTCGCTGGTCCGTGCGGGCTGCCTGCAAGACAAAGAAAAGAGAACGTGAGAACGGCTGGCTCCCTTAGGAGCGCAGACCCTCCGACGCTCAAGTCAGTCACGGTGGCACAACGGCGAGCTGCGGTATACCAAAGTGGTAGGGAAAAGGAATTCGAACCTGTACTATGGAGCCTGGGGGTGAGCATTTATAGCAATCGGCGGCCTACCGTGGCCCGACACGTGGAGATTCTTCTGGCGCCTTCTAGACCCCCCACGTTCTGGCTCGCGTGGGTCTGACAGTCCTTGGTACTCGCGCCCTGACATTCTGTCGTCAAGCCTGCCAGGCGGTTTGAGTGGGGGAGGGAATCTTTCTTGTCGTGGCCAGGTGGCCATTCTGGAATGTTCAAGTCTGGGAGGTCTCGAACTGATTCGAGCGAGCTTCCGTGGACCACGTTTGTCCACGTAGCTTCCGTGGGGTTTTGACACCTGGCATCCTCTCATACATTGTGGGCGACCTCCGATGGGGAGCTAAGGTGAGCTCGCCCTCCATTGCTCCGCCTTCTCTTCCACATCTATCAAGAGTCGGACCTCGCGGGAGCAACCTCTTCGATAAACTGGGGAATTCTGGCGAGCTTGGGCGAGCTCCTGAGCGAGCTTGAATGAGCTCCTTCGTGAGCTTGGGCGAGCTCCTGCGCGAGCTAGGGGCGAGCTCCTGCGCGAGCTAGGGGCGTTTGCGATGCCGGTGTCTTCGTTACGCATGACGGTCTAACTCCCGCTATCACTGCCAGCGAGTTCTCGCGCGGGCTTGGTGAGCTCCGGGGCGAGCTCCTGAGCGAGCTTAGGCGAGCTCCTGGGTGAGCTTGGCTAGCTCCTGAGCGAGCTTAGGCGAGCTCCTGGGCGAGTTTGGCGAGCTCCTGGGTGAGCTTGGCGAGCTCCTGAGCGAGCTTAGGCGAGCTCCTGGGCGAGTTTGGCGAGCTCCTGGGTGAGCTTAGCGCGCTCCTGAGCGAGCTTAGGCGAGCTCCTGGGCGATCTCAGGCGAGCTCCATCGAGCTTAGGCGAACTCCTAAGAGTGCTCTTGGCCTAGGCCCTTTCAGCCTAATGTGGATCTCGCTCCCTATCAAGGTGATTTGGTGAGCACGGGGGGGGGGGGGGGGGGTGCGAACTCCAGGGCAGATTTCAGCTACCCCCAACAGATTGTATGAATGAATTAGAATGGATCGTACGAATGAATTAGAATGGATCAAATAAATGAATTAGAATGGTTACATTCATGTGAATGAATTAAAATGGATCGTACGAATGGATTAGAATGGATCGTACGAATGGATTAGAATGGATACAATCGAGCATACGATCCATTCTAATTCATTCGTCCGATCCATTCTAATTCATTCGCACGAATATATACATTCTAATTCATTCGTACGATCCATTCTAATTCATTCGCACGATCCATTCTAATTCATTCGTACGATCCATTCTAATTCATTCGTACGATCTATTCTAATTCATTCATAAAATCCATTCTAATTCTTTCACACGATCCATTCTAATTCATTCATACGATCCATTCTAATTCATTCGCACAATCCATTCTATTTCATTTGTACGATCCATTCTTACTCATTGGTACGATCTATTCTAATTCATTAGCACGATCCATTCTAATTCATTCGTACGATCCATTCTAATTCATTCGCACGATCCATTCTAATTCATTCGTACGATCCATTCTAATTCATTCTATGATCCATTCTAATTCATTCATACAATCCATTCTAATTTATTCCGTACGATCCATTCTAATTCATTCGTACGATCCATTCTATTTCATTCGTACGATCCATTCTTACTCATTGGTACGATCCATTCTAATTCATTCGCATGAATGTATCCATTCTAATTCATTCGTACGAATCCATTCTAATTCATTCGCACGATCCATTCTAATACATTCATACGATCCATTCTAATTCGTTTGCACGAATATATCCATTCTAATTCATTCGTACGATCTATTCTAATTTCTTCGTACGATCCATTCTAATTCATTCGTATGATCCATTCAAATTCATTCGTAAGATCCATTCTAATTCATTCGTACGATCCATTCTAATTCATTCGTACGATCCATTCTAATTCATTCGCACGAATGTATCCATTCTAGTTCATTCGTACGATCCATTCTAATTCATTCGTACGATCCATTCTAATTCATTCGCACGATCCATTCTAATTCATTCGTACGATCAATTCTAATTCATTCGCACGAATGTATCCATTCTAATTCATTCGTACGATCCTGAATTAGAATGGATCGTACGAATGAATTAGAATGGATACCTTTGTGCATATGAGTTAGAATGGATCGTACGAATGAATTAGAATGGATACATTCGTGCGAATGAATTAGAATGGATACATTCGTGCGAATGAATTAGAATGGATCGTGCACGAATGTATCCATTCTAATTCATTCGTACGATCCATTCTAATTCATTAATATGATCCATTCTAATTCATTCGTACGATCCATTCTAATTCATATGCACAAAGGTATCCATTCTAATCCATTCATAGGATCCATTCTAATCCATTCGTACGATCCCTTCTAATTCATTCGTACGATCCATTCTAATTCATTCACTCGAATGTATCCATTCTAATCTATTCGTACGATCCATTCTAATCCATTCGTACGATCCATTCTAATTCATTCGCATGAATGTAACCATTCTAATTCATTCATTTGATCCATTCTAATTTATTCGTACGATCCATTCTAATTCATTCGTACGATCCATTCTAATTCATTCGTACGATCCATTCTAATTAATTCGTAAGATCCATTCTAATTCATTCATACGATCCATTTTAATTCATTCGCACGAATGTATCCATTCTAGTTCATTCGTACGATCCATTCTAATTCATTCGTACGATCCATTCTAATTCATTCGCACGATCCATTCTAATTCATTCGTACGATCAGTTCTAATTCATTCACACGAATGTATCCATTCTAATTCATTCATACGATCCATTCTAATTCATTCGTACGATCCATTCTAATTCATTCGTACGATCCATTCTAATTCATTCGTCCGATATATTCTAATTCATTCGCACAAATGTATCCATTCTAATTCATTCGCACGATCCATTCTAATTCATTCGTACGATCAATTCGAATTCATTCGCACGAATGTATCCATTCTAATTCATTCATACGATCCATTCTAATTCATTCGTACGATCCATTCTAATTTATTCGTACGATCCATTCTAATTCATTCGTCCGATCCATTCTAATTCATTTGCACGAATGTATCCATTCTAATTCATTCGTACGATCCATTCTAATTCATTCGTACGATCTATTCTAATTCATTCGCACGAATGTATCCATTCTAGTTCATTCGTACGATCCATTCTAATTCATTCGTACGATCCATTCTAATTCATTCGCACGATCCATTTTAATTCATTCGTACGATCAATTCTAATTCATTCGTACGATCCATTCTAATTCACTCATACGATCCATTCTAATACATTCATACGATCCATTCTAATTCATTTGCACGAATATATCCATTCTAATTCATTCGTACGATCCATTCTAATTCCTTCGTACGATCCATTCTAATTCATTCATACGATCTATTCTAATTCATTCGTACGATCCATTCTAATTCATTCGTACGATCCATTCTAATTCCTTCGTACGATCCATTCTAATTCATTCGTACGATCCATTCTAATTCATTCATACAATCCATTCTAATTCTTTCACACGATCCATTCTAATTCATTCGTACGATTGTGCAATGCTTAAAGACCTCTGTAGCATGCGTCCGAACTTAATTTTCATGCTATCATCATATATAGTTACTGATCAAAAGAATACATAAGATACTACTAGGTTGAACCCGGATGCCTTAGCCTCATCTCCATCGTAACCTTCTTTAATTAATTGCAATATTTAGTTCTAGTTAATTTAGTAACGTAGTTTCATTTTCTCGTGCTCCACTCTCAGTGGAAAACCCTGAATTACATTCACATTCACGCACTGTCATCACACTTGTTCCAATTAGTCCTTCAGTCCCTGTGGAATCGACCTCGGACTCACCGAGATTACTACTTCGCTACACTCCCTATACTTGGGGTTAAATTGCACTTTTTAGTCCCTTAATTAGGACTACTTAAAGTTGTAGCAAGTTTTTGGCGCCGTTGCCGGGGATTGCAACGGACGAATAGGAACTTCGCATCCACGTTTTTCCTTTTAATCTTTGTTTTTTCTTTGCATTCAATATACTACGTATTTTTTTTTTTTCTTTCTTTTCAGGTATAAAAAAAAAAAAAAAATCTTTGACAAAAGGAAGAGGAGTAGCCCGTTGATTGCGAAGGAGGAGTACTACGCACTTGTCTAAATTAAAAACTGCTTCTCCCTGGTACACTCGTTCTTTTAATTCTCTGTATTTGTTATCTCGCATCAACTTACGCTCTCGTGGGAAAGCTCGGTATATACGTCTCGGTGTAGGCGTATGTGTGTCTAGTCTGTAGTCCCCTTCAAACGAAAGCGTTCGTATAGAAAGCTTTAGGGGTGCATACATTGTTTTGTGATTATACTAGGCCACCTGTTCGTTTCTAATTGTTTATTCTGATGCGAGAATTCGATGCAAGGATTTTCAATAATAATGCATGATTTCTAACCCCGAAAAAGTTTTTTTTTTTTTAAATGGTAAAACAACATAAAGCAAAATTTTATTTTATTTTATTTTATTTTTTTTTTACTAACAGAAAATTTTGATGAATAATTTAAAATACTCAAGACTAGAGATTCTATGGCACAAAGTTTGTAGAGTAGTATTAGCCAACTTCTAGTTTACCGAGTCATCGATTGAATTTCGGTTATTAACCCTTCGGTAGGAAATATCAAACTGACTGTACTCGAGTGCTCGGTGATATCTGGACTTAACACGACTAGAGCTTTGGCTTTCAAGGATGCATCAATACTAATAAGCACCAAGAATAGTCGAACGACCTTAAACACTGATTCAAAACCCCGCTGTCTGTCCAGGTTTACGAGAGGTGTAGATGTTCACTTTAATACCACAAGGGCTTTATATGTGATATTCCATGCTTACTCGTGTTTTTACAGCGACGGCTTTCACACTATCTCTTTTCTTTTTTTTTTTTTTTTTTTTTTTTTTTTTTTTTTCAGGTCTCCTTTTTTTAAGGATCTAATTATGTATCCCTTCCTAATTTACACCATGATAGCTGCACTCTGTGCCCATGACACGCTGTCAACGCTCTCATAAGTCAGGTAGCCATCCCCATGTTGCTTCTACATTAGATTCACTATGTGTATATAGGATCATTCTCATAACCCTATACACCATGCTTCACTAATATAGTTGCATGTAAGTTAGGACTTTTACATAACTCAACCCTAGACCTTGTAATAGGTAGCCCTTTTCGCTGTACCTGGTCTAATCTACTAGTTGCCTTTCTTTTCTTTTTTTTTTCCCTTTTTTTTTGAATACACATAATAAATAGGTATTTGGAAAAGTATAAAAAAATGCACAAAATTAGAATTCGTCAGGATTCCCACCCCCCAACCTAAATATGACATTGTTCTCAATGTTTAAAAAATGATGCACATAATGATATTTCATGGAGATTCAAATATAGAAACATAAAGGATATATCAGTTTGCAAGAAAAACATAGAGAAGGGTTAGAGATTACCTGAAAAGATCGATGATTGCACATATTTTCACTGCTTTCCAAGGACATTACTAGAAAGAAAATAAAATACAGGAAAAACAAAACTAATATACAAGCAAAAGATCTCTAGCAGATATAGAGATTAATCCTGATAAACATGATCTTTTGGAATTTTCAAAAAGAATAAAGAGTAGTCATGCATAAAGAAGACATATCCTGAGATATAATGTGGATGCTTATATTCTTTCACCACATCATTTCCATTAGGGGCAATATTACATTGTTTTTTATGTGCTGAATTTATATTCTCTTCAAACTGGAGAATATAAATTTCATTTATGTTCCATCCTATATCTTTTTTATGTTCATCCCTTAATTTAGTTTCAAAATTCATATTCGATTCATAGGAAATCATCATAGAACATCTTTCTTGGCCCACATATATATCCTCTAACTCAGTTGGTTGAATTTGCAGGTTAGGTTCTGATTCTTCAATATCAGAATATGGAGAGTAATAATACCATTATTGAGTTTAGACATAGAAAATTTGGTATTTTCAATAATGATATCATCACCAATATTACATGGGAGACAATTAGCTTCTGCAAAATTCACATCCTCATTAATGTTATCAATATTAATTAGAAGATCAGTATTTTTCTCAGAGATCTTATCCTCATTAATATCATCAATTAGAATGCTATTGTTTTCTTCAAGATTTACGTCATTATCAATGTCATCAATCTTGATTGGATAAGCTTCCAAAGGATTTAGAAAATCAAATTCAGAAAACTTGTCTTCTATGGGGATGTCAATTGTGCTCTCCTTATTGCCTTTATCATCATCATTCATGGGGTTAAATTGAGGTGGAGAGATCAAAATCTCTTCTTTTTCATTATCAAGATAAGATTGATCAATTGGTGTCCGAAGATCTTGAATAATTTGTATGGTATCTTTTAGAAATGACTGCAATGTATCTTCAAGGGATTTCTTATATGGTGGGATATAAGTATCATGCGTAGAATGCTTACGATAATATTGTATAGTATGTTGATTAGTTGGCAAGCGTTCTTTACATGTATCGTTAAGAGTCTCCATATGTAAACTCACATAAGAGGCATAAGCAGAAGGCACATGATAATTATTCGCATTAGATTTATTCCACCCACTAGAATCATACATGTCTAAATAAGTTGAGCCATTTTGCAAATAATCACGTAAAGTCCTAGTCATGATTTCAAATGAATTAGGATTTAAGTATTCAGAATAAACAATTAGAAACGAACAGGTGGCCTAGTATAATCACAAAACAATGTATGCACCCCTAAAGCTTTCTATACGAACGCTTTCGTTTGAAGGGGACTACAGACTAGACACACATACGCCTACACCGAGACGTATGTACCGAGCTTTCCCACGAGAGCGTAAGTTGATGCGAGATAACAAATACAGAGAATTTAAAGAACGAGTGTACCAGGGAGAAGCAGTTTTTAATTTAGACAAGTGCGTAGTACTCCTCCTTCGCAATCAACGGGCTACTCCTCTTCCTTTTGTCAAAGATTTTTTTTTTTTTTTATACCTGAAAAGAAAGAAAAAAAAAATACGTAGTATATTGAATGCAAAGAAAAAACAAAGATTAAAAGGAAAAACGTGGATGCGAAGTTCCTATTCGTCCGTTGCAATCCCCGTCAACGGCGCCAAAAACTTGCTACAACTTTAAGTAGTCCTAATTAAGGGACTAAAAAGTGCAATTTAACCCCAAGTATAGGGAGTGTAGCGAAGTAGTAATCTCGGTGAGTCCGAGGTCGATTCCACAGGGACTGAAGGACTAATTGGAACTAGTGTGATGACAGTGCGTGAATGTGAATGTAATTCAGGGTTTTCCACTGAGAGTGGAGCACGAGAAAATGAAACTACATTACTAAATTAACTAGAACTAAATATTGCAATTAATTAAAGAAGGTTACGATGGAGATGAGGCTAAGGCATCCGGGTTCAACCTAGTAGTATCTTATGTATTCTTTTGATCAGTAACTATATATGATGATAGCATAAAAATTAAGTTCGGACGCATGCTACAGAGGTCTTTAAGCATTGCACATGCCCGGAGTCGATGTGCAATCAAAAGGACTTGTACACATGCATCGATTTCTAAAGATATGCATCTATCATACTAAAATAGATTAAAAAGCATATGACGAGAGACTCGTGAAGCTCGTGTCATCAAGCCACAGGGATTCGCAAGCATTACATATGCCCGGAGTCGATACGAAATCAAACAAATTTGCAAGCTAGATGCCATACATCTTAGAATAGTGTCATTCATATAGGATTCAATCATAAGACAGTTAAAACATTATTACTGATCAAAGAAACACATAATAACTACTAGGCATCCCCCATAGCCTTAGCTAGGGGTTTAGCCATGCATGTTTATAAAATTCAACAGAAAAATATAAGTGCACGCAAACTCCATTAATGAAACAAATGCGAAGGATGGCGCTCGTGGATGACAGCTTCCGGCGATGGTGACGACGTGCGACGAGGATTTGGCGATAGTGAAGCGTGGCTCGGAGACGATGGTGCGGCGTGACTCGGAGATGCTCGGTCGGGATGGTGAATGGAAGACGATGGGGATCGGTCGATGATGAAGGTGTCGAGTGGTGATGGTTCGGCCTAATAAAAGTCAGGCTTTTGGTGGAAGAAGTTCGGGCTTATATGTGGTCTCGGTGGTGGAAGATGGTGGTGCTCCGTCTAATGAAGTTCGGGGTGGTCGTCCCCCCCTTGTTGATGACGTTCGGGTCCCCTATATAGAGAAGAGGGGGTCCGGTTTTAGAAAGAGTAATACACCGAACGGTTGTGATGGGTTTCAAATAGGAAAGAGAGAGAGATGGAAAGAGAATCCGAAAGAGAGGATCCCGGTGAGAGAGAGTGAATCCCGGAGAGAGAGAGAAGTTTGGTGCTGGGCGTGCACGGCTCGGGTGCTGTATGGGTTCCGGTTTCAAAGGGATGCATGCCATCGGACGGCTGTGATTGGGCTGAGAGAGGAGTACAAGAGAGAGAAAATCGCCTAGAGAGAGAGTAGGAAACGGGAGGGGGCTCGGCTACAGCTGGGGATCCGGTTGGCATGGGGTTTTAGAGAGAGAATCCCGGAGAGAGATAGAGCTCGGGCTGTTAAGGAAAGAGAGGGAGAGAAGCTCGGTTGGGATCCGGTTTAATAGCCTGCATGCATGGGTTTTTATGGATCGGACGGTTGTGATGGTGGGGCTGCGGACGGCTAAGGTAAGAGGTGCAATTCAGGTGGTATGGAGATGGACGTGGGTGCATGGACAGCTGTGATTATGGTTTGGTGATTGGCTGCATGGGTTAGGTGGGATCGGATGGTGGGATATAAGGGATGCTGTGATCACTGCATGCATAGGTTGTTAAATCGGATGGTTGTGATTGGTTCGATGGTTGTGATGAAGTCGGGTAAGAGTTAGATGTAACACATGGGTTTTTAGTCGAAACAAAATGGACGGATGGGATTCGGCCCCCGGATGGCTGTGATTAAGTGGAAAGGAGAGGTGGGTGCAATGGGGTTTTGATCAGGAACGGCGGATAGAGCTCGGGTGCCAGGGACGGTTGTGATCGGGTCGGGATGCATGAATGGGTTTATATGTATGCATGCATATATGCATGGAAGGATGGGCAATCGGACGGCTGGGTTTCGGTGAGAGCTTCACATGCATGGGTTGGCTGGATGGTATCCATGCATGAGTGGAGATTAAGGGTTGTGATTTAGTTGGGTATAGAGAATGAATGGAGAAAGGGGGCTCGGCCGGGTACAGGTCAAATGGGGTCACATGGGAAACTTGGTTACCATCATTCGAATCCATCATCGCTCCTTTGTATTTATGTAGTCATCTTTTGGTTTGATTCCTGCGTTGCAGCGGCTTGTTACAGTCTTCCCTCGTCCGAATCATTGCAGTTATCCGTTTTCCAACGTTGTTCTTCAGACAGGCCTCCAAACGAGCTGTACAGTCTCCATCAGATCGTCGTGAGAATATCCACGGCTTGGTCATGAAGTCCTTAAGCTGATTGCACCAAAAACTGGATCAATTTCCTGAAAAACACACATGAAATGACACTTATCAGATTCAGATGCGATTATCGATAAAAGGATAATTTGGACTTTCGGGCTCTATATTTTTCATGCATATATCGTATGAGTGCGAACCAATATACCGTCATGTCCGTATTAAAGTCTACTATGCAGTGGTGGAAAGAAAACGATGCGCTTTACGAGTATATGAAAAGTTTTACGTACGAAAGCGATGATAATGCAGTAAGAAATAAGCGATAAAATGCATTATTTGGAGACTTAACAACGATCTATTCTAATTCATTCGTGCAATCTATTCTATTTCATTCGTACGATCCATTCTTACTCATTCGTATGATCCATTCTAATTTATTCGGACGAATGTATCCATTCTAATTTATTCGTACGATCCATTCTAATTCATTCGTACGATCCATTCTTACTCATTCGTACGATCCATTCTAATTCCTTCGTACGATCCATTCTAATTCCTTCGTACGATCCATTCTAATTCATTCGCACGATCCATTCTAATTCTTTCATACAATCCATTCTAATTCTTTCGTGCGAATGAATTAGAATGGATACCTTTGTGCATATGAATTAGAATGGATCATACGAATGAATTAGAATGGATCATATTAATGAATTAGAATGGATCGTACGAATGAATTAGAATGGATACATTCGTGCGAAGGAATTAGAATGGATCGTGCGTATCAATTAGACTGGATCGTGCGAATGAATAAGAATAGATCATACGAATAAATTAGAATGGATCGTACGAATTAATTAGAATGGATACATTCGTGCGAATGAATTAGAATGGATTGTATGAATGAATTAGAATGGATCGTACGAATGAATTAGAATGGATCATACGAATTAATTAGAATGGATCATACGAATGAATTAGAATGGATCGTACGAATGAATTAGAATGGATCGTACGAATGAATTAGAATGGATCGTGCGAATGAATTAGAATGGATCGTACGAATGAATTAGAATGGATACATTTGTGCGAATGAATTAGAATGGATCGTACGAATGAATTAGAATGGATCGCATGAATGAATTTGAATGGATCGTACGAATGAATTAGAATGGATCGTGCGAATGAATTAGAATGGATCATACGAGTGAATTAGAATGGATCGTGTGAAAGAATTAGAATGGATCGTACGAATGAATTAGAATGGATCGTGCGAATGAATTAGAATGGATCGTACAAATGAATTAGAATGGATACATTTGTGCGAATGAATTAGAATGGATCGTACGAATGAATTAGAATGGATCGTATGAATGAATTAGAATGGATCGTACGAATGAATTAGAATGGATCGTGCGAATGAATTAGAATGGATCGTACGAATGAATTAGAATGGATCGTACGAATGAACTAGAATGGATACATTCGTGCGAATAAATTAGAATGGATCGTACGAATGAATTAGAATGGATCGTACGAATGAATTAGAATGGATCTTATGAATAAATTAGAATGGATCGTACGAATGAATTAGAATGGATCGTACGAATGAATTAGAATGGATACATTCGTGCGAATGAATTAGAATGGATCGGACGAATGAATTAGAATGGATCATACGCTCGAATGTATCCATTCTAATCCATTCGTACGATCCATTCTAATCCATTCGTACGATCCATTTTAATTCATTCGCATGAATGCAACCATTCTAATTCATTCATTTGATCCATTCTAATTCATTCGTACGTACGATCCTTTCTAATTCATTCGTACGATCAATTCTAATTCATTCGCATGAATGTATCCATTCTAATTCATTCGTACGATCCATTCTAATTTATTCATAGGATCCATTCTAATTCATTCATACAATCCATTCTAATTCATTCGCACGAATGTATCCATTCTAATTCATTCGTACGATCAGTTCTAATTCATTCACAAAATCTATTCTAATTCATTCATACGATCCATTCTAATTCATTCGCACGAATGTATCCATTCTAATTCATTCGTACAATCCATTCTATTTCATTCGTACAATCCATTCTTACTCATTCGTATAATCCATTATAATTCATTCATATGATCCATTCTAATTCATTCGTACGATCCATTCTAATTCATTCGCACGATCCATTCTAATTCATTCATATGATCCATTCTAATTCATTCATACAATCCATTCTAATTCTTTCACACGATCCATTCTAATTCATTCGCACGATCCATTCTAATTTATTCGTACGATCCATTCTAATTCATTCGTACGATCTATTCTAATTCATTCGTACGATCCATTCTAATTCATTCGCACGATCCATTCTAATTCATTCATAGGATCCATTCTAATTCATTCATACGATCGATTCTAATTCTTTCGCATGAATGTATTCATTCTAATTCATTCGCACGAATGTATCCATTCTAATTTATTCGTATGATCCATTCTAATTTATTCGTACGATCCATTCTAATTCATTCGTACGATCCATTTTAATTTATTCGTACGATCCATTCAAATTCATTCGCACGATCCATTCAAATTCATTCGCACGATCCATTCTATTTCATTCGTACGATCCATTCTTACTCATTCGTATGATCCATTCTAATTCATTCGCACGAATGTATCCATTCTAATCCATTCGTACGATCCATTCTAATTCATTCGCATGAATGTAACCATTCTAATTCATTCATTTAATCCATTCTAATTCATTCGTACGATTCATTCTAATTCATTCGTCCGATCCATTCTAATTCATTCTCACGAATGTATCCATTCTAAACCATTCATACGATCCATTCTAATTTATTCGTACGATCCATTCTAATTCATTCGTAAGATCCATTCTAATTCATTCGTACGATCCATTCTAATTCATTCGTACGATCCATTCTAATTTATTCATAAGATCCATTCTAATTCATTCGCACGATCCATTCTTACTCATTCGTATGATCCATTCTAATTCATTCGGACGAATGTATCCATTCTAATTTATTCGTACGATCCATTCTAATTCATTCGTACGATCCATTCTAATTCATTCGTACGATCCATTCTAATTCATTCGTACGATCCATTCTAATTCATTCATACGATCTATTCTAATTCATTCATTCGTACGATCCATTCTAATACATTCGTACGATTCATGCTAATTCATTCGCACAATCCATTCTAATTCATTCGTAAGATCCATTCTAATTTATTCATACAATCCATTCTAATTCATTCGTACGATCCATTCTAATTCATTCGCACGATCCATTCTAATACATTCATATGATCCATTCTAATTCATTTGCACGTGTGAATGAATTAGAATGGATCATACGAATAAATTAGAATGGATACATTCGTGCGAATGAAATAGAATGGATCGTATGAATGAATTAGAATGGATCGTACGAATCAAAGAATTAGAATGGATGGTATGAATGAATTAGAATAGATCGAATGAATGAATTAGAATGGATCGTACGAATGAATTAGAATGGATCGTACGAATGAACTAGAATGGATACATTCGTGCGAATGAATTAGAATGGATCGTACGAAGGAATTAGAATGGATCGTACGAATGAATTAGAATGGATCATACGAATGAATTAGAATAGATCATACGAATGAATTAGAATGGATCGTACGAAGGAATTAGAATGGATCGTACGAATGAATTAGAATGGATATATTCGTGCAAATGAATTAGAATGTATCGTATGAATGTATTAGAATGGATCGTACGAATGAATTAGAATGGATTCGTACGAATGAATTAGAATGGATACATTCGTGCTAATGAATTAGAATGGATCGTACCAATGAGTAAGAATGGATCGTACGAATGTATTAGAATGGATCGTGTGAAAGAATTAGAATGGATTGTATGAATGAATTAGAATGAATTCGTTCGATCAATTCTAATTCATTAGCACGATCCATTCTAATTCATTCGTATGATCCATTCTAATTCCTTCGTACGATCCATTCTAATTCCTTCGTATCCATTCTAATTCACTCATACGATCCATTCTAATTCATTCATACGATATATTCTAATTCATTCATACAATCCATTCTAATTCTTTCACATGATCCATTCTAATTCATTCGTACGATCCATTCTAATTCATTCGCACAATCCATTCTAATTCATTCGCACGAATGTATCCATTCTAAATCATTTGTACAATCCATTCTATTTCATTCGTACGATCCATTCTTACTCATTGTACGAATGAATTAGAATGGATCCTACGAATGAATTAGAATGGATCGTGTGAAAGAATTAGAATGGATCGTACGAATGAATTAGAATGGATACATTCGTGCGAATGAATTAGAATGGATACATTCGTGCGAAAGAATTAGAATAGATCGTATGAATGAATTAGAATGGATCCTAAGAATGAATTAGAATGGATCGTGCGAATGAATTAGAATGGAACGTACGAATGAATTAGAATGGATCGTGCTAATGAATTAGAATGGATCGTATGAATGGATCGTACGAATGGAATGGATACATTCGTGCGAATGAATTAGAATGGATCGTACGAATGAATTAGAATGGATCATACGAATGACTAAAAATGGATCGTATGAATGAATTAGAATGGATCGTACGAATGAATTAGAATGGATCGTACGAATAAATTAGAATGGATACATTCGTCCGAATGAATTAGAATGGATCATACGAATGCATTCTAATTCCTTCGTACGATCCATTCTAATTCCTTCGTACGATCCATTCTATTTCATTCGTATGATCCATTCTAATTCCTTCGTACGATCCATTCTAATTCCTTCGTATCCATTCTAATTCACTCATACGATCCATTCTAATCCATTCGTACGATCCATTCTAATTCATTCGCATGAATGTAACCATTCTAATTCATTCATTTGATCCATTCTAATTCAATCGTACGATACATTCTAATTCATTCGTACGATCTATTCTAATTCATTCGTACGATCCATTCTAATTCATTTGCACGATCCATTCTAATTCATTCATAGGATCCATTCTAATTCATTCATACGATCTATTCTAATTCTTTCGCACGAATGTATCCATTCTAATTCATTCGCACGAATGTATCCATTCTAATTCATTCGTATGATCCATTCTAATTCATTTGTACGATCCATTCTATTTCATTCATACGATCTATTCTAATTCATTCATACAATCCATTCTAATTCTTTCACACGATCCATTCTAATTCATTCGTACGATCCATTCTAATTCATTCGCACAATCTATTCTATTTCATTCGTACAATCTATTCTTACTCATTGGTATGATCCATTCTAATTCATTCGCACGAATATATCCATTCTAATTCATTCAAACGATACATTCTAATTCATTCGTACGATCCATTCTAATTCATTCGTAAGATCCATTCTAATTCATTCGTACGATCCATTCTAATTCATTCATACGATCCATTCTAATTCATTCGTACGAATGTATCCATTCTAGTTTATTCGTACGATCCATTCTAATTCATTCGTACGATCCATTCTAATTCATTCGCATGATCCATTCTAATTCATTCGTACGATCCATTCTAATTCATTCATACGATCCATTCTAATTCATTCGTACGATCCATTCTAATTCATTCGCACAAATGTATCCATTCTAATTCATTCGTACGATCCATTCTAATTCATTCGCACGATCCATTCTAATTCATTCGTACGACCCATTCTAATTCTTTCAAACGATCCATTCTAATTCATTCGTACGATCCATTCTAATTCATTCGCACAATCCATTTTAATTCATTCGTACGATCCATTCTAATTCATTCATACGATCCATTCTAATTCATTCGTACGATCCATTCAAATTCATTCGCACAAATGTATCCATTCTAATTAATTCATACGATCCATTCTAATTCATTCGCACGATCCATTCTAATTCATTCGTACGATCCATTCTAATTCATTCGTATGATCCATTCTAATTAATTCGTATGATCCATTCTAATTCATTCATAAGATACATTCTAATTCATTCATACCATCCATTCTAATTCATTCGCACGAATGTATCCATTCTAATTAATTCGTATGATCCATTCTAATTCATTCGTATGATCTATTCTTATTTATTCGCACGATCCAGTCTAATTGATTCGCACGATCCATTCTAATTCATTCGCACTAATGTATCCATTCTAATTCATTCGTACGATCCATTCTAATTCATTAATATGATCCATTCTAATTCATTCGTACGATCCATTCTAATTCATATGCACAAAGGTATCCATTCTAATTCATTCGCACTAACGAATTAGAATGGATTGTGTGAAAGAATTAGAATAGATCGTGCGAATGAATTAGAATGGATCGTACGAAGGAATTAGAATAGATCGTACGAAGGAATTAGAATGGATCGTACGAATGAGTAAGAATGGATCGTACGAATGAATTAGAATGGATCGTACGAATAAATTAGAATGGATACATTCGTCCGAATGAATTAAAATGGATCATACGAATGAGTAAGAATGGATCGTACGAATGAAATAGAATAGATTGTACGAATGAATTAGAATGGATTCTACGAATGAATTAGAATGGATCGTACGAATGAATTAGAATGGATCGTGCGAATGAATTAGAATGGATACATTCGTGCGAATGAATTAGAATGGATCGGACGAATGAATTAGAATGGATCGTACGAATGAATTAGAATGGATCAAATGAATGAATTAGAATGGTTACATTCATGCGAATGAATTAGAATGGATCGTACGAATGGATTAGAATGGATCGTACGAATGGATTAGAATGGATACATTCGAGCGAATGAATTAGAATGGATCGTACGAATGAATTAGAATGGATCGTACGAATGGATTAGAATGGATCGTGCGAATGAATTACAATGGATCGTACGAATGAATTAGAATGGATACATTCGTGCGAATGAATTAGAATGGATCGGACGAATGAATTAGAATGGATCGTACGAATGAATTAGAAAGGATCAAATGAATGAATTAGAATGGTTACATTCATGTGAATGAATTAGAATGGATCGTACGAATGGATTAGAATGGATCGTACGAATGGATTAGAATGGATACATTCGAGCGAATGAATTAGAATGGATTGTACGAATGAATTAGAATGGATCGTACGAATGTATTAGAATGGATCCTACGAATGGATTAGAATGGATACCTTTGTGCATATGAATTAGAATGGATCGTACGTATGAATTAGAATGGATCATATTACTGAATTAGAATGGATCCTATGAATGAATTAGAATGGATACATTCGTGCACGATCCATTCTAATTCATTCGCACGAATGTATCCATTCTAATTCATTCGTACGATCCATTCTAATTCATTAATATGATCCATTCTAATTCATTCGTACGATCCATTCTAATTCATATGCACAAAGGTATCCATTCTAATTCATTCGTATGATCCATTCTAATTCAGGATCGTACGAATGAATTAGAATGGATACATTCGTGCGAATGAATTAGAATTGATCGTACGAATGAATTAGAATGGATCATGCGAATGAATTAGAATGGATCGTACGAATGAATTAGAATGGATCGTACGAATGAACTAGAATGGATAGATTTGTGCGAATGAATTAGAATGGATCGTACGAATGAATTAGAATGGATCGTACGAATGAATTAGAATGGATCTTACGAATGAATTAGAATGGATCGTACGAATGAATTAGAATGGATCGTACGAATGAATTAGAATGGATACATTCGTGCGAATGAATTAGAATGGATCGAACGAATGAATTAGAATGGATCGTACGAATGAATTAGAATGGATCAAATGAATGAATTAGAATGGTTACATTCATGCGAAAGAATTAGAATGGATCGTATGAATGTATTAGAATAGATTGTACGAATGAATTAGAATGGATCCTACGAATGAATTAGAATGGATCGTGTGAAAGAATTAGAATGGATTGTATGAATGAATTAGAATGGATCGTATGAATGAATTAGAATGGATCGTGCGAATGAATTCGAATGGATCGTACGAATTCATTCTAATTCATTCATACAATCCATTCTAATTCTTACGATCCATTCTAATTATTTCGTACGATCGTACGAACGAATTAGAATGGATCGTACGGAATAAATTAGAATGGATTGTATGAATGAATTAGAATGGATACATTCGTGCGAATGAATTAGAATGGATCATACGAATGAGTAAGAATGGATCCTACGAATGAAATAGAATGGATTGTACGAATGAATTAGAATGGATCCTACGAATGAATTAGAATAGATCGTGTGAAAGAATTAGAATGGATTGTATGAATGAATTAGAATGAATTCGTATGATCCATTCGAATTCATTCGCACGATCCATTCTAATTCATTCATATGATCCATTCTAATTCATTCATACAATCCATTCTAATTCTTTCACACGATCCATTCTAATTCATTCGTAGGATCCATTCTAATTCATTCGTACAATCTATTCTATTTCATTCGTACGATCCATTCTTACTCATTCGTATGATCCATTCAAATTTATTCGGACGAATGTATCCATTCTAATTCATTCGTACGATCCATTCTAATTCATTCGTACGATCCATTCTAATTCATTCGTCCGATCCATTCTAATTCATTCGCACGAATATATCCATTCTAATTCATTCGTACGATCCATTCTAATTCATTTGTACGATCCATTCTAATTCATTCGTACGATCTATTCTAATTCATTCGTACGATCCATTCTAATTCATTCGCACGAATGTATCCATTCTAGTTCATTCGTACGATCCATTCTAATTCATTCGTACGATCCATTCTAATTTATTCGCACGATCCATTCTAATTCATTCGTACGATCCATTCTAATTCATTCATACGATCCATTCTAATTCATTCGTACGATCCATTCTAATTCATTCGCACAAATGTATCCATTCTAATTCATTCGTACGATCCATTCTAATTAATTCGTACGATCAATTCTAATTCATTCGTATAATCCATTCTAATTCATTCGTACGATCCATTCTTACTCATTCATACGATCCATTCTAATTCCTTCGTACGACCCATTCTAATTCCTTCGTACGATCCATTCTAATTCATTCGCACGATCCATTTTAATTCTTTCATACAATCCATTCTAATTCTTTCGTGCGAATGAATTAGAATGGATACCTTTGTGCATATGAATTAGAATGGATCGTACGAATGAATTAGAATGGATCATATTAATGAATTAGAATGGATCGTACGAATGAATTAGAATGGATACATTCGTGCGAATGAATTAGAATGGATCGTGCGAATCAATTAGACTGGATCGTGCGAATGAATTAGAATAGATCATACGAATGAATTAGAATGGATCGTACGAATTAATTAGAATGGATACATTCGTGTGAATGAATTAGAATGGATTGTATGAATGAATTTGAATGGATCGTACGAATGAATTAGAATGGATCATACGAATAAATTAGAATGCATCATACGAATGAATTAGAATGGATCGTACGAATGAATTAGAATGGATCGTAATTAGAATGGATCGTACGAATGAATTAGAATGGATCGTGCGAATGAATTAGAATGGATCGTACGAATGAATTAGAATGGATACATTTGTGCGAATGAATTAGAATGGATCGTACGAATGAATTAGAATGGATCGTGCGAATGAATTAGAATGGATCGTACGAATGAATTAGAATGGATCGTGTGAAAGAATTAGAATGGATCGTACGAATGAATTAGAATGGATCGTGCGAATGAATTAGAATGGATCGTACGAATGAATTAGAATGGATACATTTGTGCGAATGAATTAGAATGGATCATACGAATGAATTAGAATGGATCGTACGAATGAATTAGAATGGATCGTATGAATGAATTAGAATGGATCGTACGAATGAATTAGAATGGATCGTGCGAATGAATTAGAATGGATCGTACGAATGAATTAGAATGGATCGTACGAATGAACTAGAATGGATACATTCATGCGAATGAATTAGAATGGATCGTACGAATGAATTAGAATGGATCGTACGAATGAATTAAAATGGATCTTACGAAAGAATTAGAATGGATCGTACGAATGAATTAGAATGGATCGTACGAATGAATTAGAATGGATACATTCGTGCGAATGAATTAGAATGGATCGGACGAATGAATTATAATAGATCGTATGAATGAATTAGAATGGATCGTACGAATGAATTAGAATGGATCGTACGAATAAATTAGAATGGATACATTCGTCCGAATGAATTAGAATGGATCATACGAATGAGTAAGAATGGATCGTACGAATGAAATAGAATAGATTGCACGAATGAATTACAATGGATTCGTACGAATGAATTAGAATGGATACATTCGTGCGAATGAGTAAGAATGGATCGTACCAATAAGTAAGAATGGATCGTACGAATGAAATAGAATGGATTGTGCGAATGAATTAGAATGGATTGAACGAATGAATTAGAATGGATCGTGTGAAAGAATTAGAATGGATTGTATGAATGAATTAGAATAGCTCGTATGAATGAATTAGAATGGATCGTACGAATGAATTAGAAAGGATCGTACGAATGAGTAAGAATGGATCGTACGAATGAAATAGAATGGATTGCACGAATGAATTAGAATGGATCGTACGAATGAATTAGAATGGATCGTGTGAAAGAATTAGAATGGATTATATGAATGAATTAGAATGGATCGTACGAATGAATTAGAATGGATCGTACGAAGGAATTAGAATGGATCGTACGAATGAATTAGAATGGATCGTATGAATGAATTAGAATGGATCGTACGAAGGAATTAGAATGGATCGTATGAATAAATTAGAATGGATATATTCGTGCAAATGAATTAGAATGGATCGTATGAATGTATTAGAATGGATCGTATGAGTGAATTAGAATGGATCGTACGAATGAATTAGAATGGATCGTATGAATGAATTAGAATGGATCGTGCAAAAGAATTAAAATGCATTATATGAATGAATTATAATGGATCGTATGAATGAATTAGAATGGATCGTGCGAATGAATTCGAATGGATCATATGAATGAATTAGAATGGATCGTGCGAATGAATTAGAATAGATCGTACGAATGAATTAGAATGGATCGTACGAATGAATTAGAATGGATCATACGAATGAATTAGAATGGATCATACGAATGAGTAAGAATGGATCGTGCGAATGAAATATAATGGATTGTACGAATGAATTAGAATGGATACATTCATGCGAATGAATTAGAATGGATCGGACGATTGAATTAGAATGGATCGTATGATTCATTCTAATTCATTTATACGATCCATTCTAATACATTCGTACGATTCATGCTAATTCATTCGCACGATCCATTCTAATTCATTCATACGATCCATTCTTATTCATTCATACGATCCATTCTAATTCATTCGCAGAATCCATTCTAATTCATTCGTACAATCCATTCTAATTCATTCGTATGATCCATTCTAACTCATTCGGTGGATCCATTCTAATTCATTCGTACGATCCATTCTAATTCATTCTCATGATCCATTCTAATTTATTCGTACGATCCATTCTAATTCATTCGTATGATCTATTCTAATTCATTCGCACGAATGTAACCATTCTAATTCATTCATACGATTCATTCTAATTCATTCGTATGAGCTCTTCTAATTCATTCATACGATCCATTCTAATTCATTCGTACGATCCATTGTAATTCATTCATACAATCCATTTAGATTCATTCGCACAAATGTATCCATTCAAATTCATTCGTACGATCCAGTCTAATTCATTCGTACGATCCATTCTAATTCCTTCGTACGATCCATTCTAATTCATTCGTACGATCTATTCTAATTCATTCGTACGATCCATTCTAATTCATTCGTACGATCCATTCTAATTCCTTCGTACGATCCATTCTAATTCATTCGTACGATCCATTCTAATTCATTCGTACAATCTATTCTAATTCATTCGTACGAATGGATACATTCGTGTGAATGAATTAGAATGGATCGTACGAATGAGTAAGAATGGATCGTACGAATGAAATAGAATGGATTGCATGAATGAATTAGAATGGATCGTACGAATGAATTAGAATGGATCGTGTGAAAGAATTAGAATGGATTGTATGAATGAATTAGAATGGATCGTACGAATGAATTAGAATGGATCGTACGAAGGAATTAGAATGGATCGTACGAATGAATTAGAATGGATCGTACGAATGAATTAGAATGGATCGTACGAAGGAATTAGAATGGATCGTACGAATGAATTAGAATGGATATATTCGTGCAAATAAATTAGAATGGATCGTATGAATGTATTAGAATGGATCGTATGAGTGAATTAGAATGGATCGTACGAATGAATTAGAATGGATCGTATGAATGAATTAGAATGGATACATTCGTGTGAATGAATTAGAATGGATCGTATGAATGAATTTGAATAGATTTTTTGAATGAATTAGAACTGATCCTACGAATGAATTAGAATGGATACATTCATGCGAATGAATTAGAATGGATTGTATGAATGAATTAGAATGGATCGTACGAATGAACTAGAATGGATACATTCGTGCGAATGAATTAGAATGGATCGTACGAATGAATTAGAATGGATCGTACGAATGAATTAGAATGGATCGTACGAATGAATTAGAATGGATACATTTGTGCGAATGAATTAGAATGGATCGGACGAATGAATTAGAATGGATCGTACGAATGAATTAGAATGGATCGTACGAATAAATTAGAATGGATACATTCGTCCGAATGAATTAGAATGGATCATACGAATGAGTAAGAATAGATCGTACAAATGAAATAGAATAGATTGTACGAATGAATTAGAATGGATCCTACGAATGAATTAGAATGGATCGTGTGAAAGAATTAGAATGGATTGTATGAATGAATTAGAATGGATCGTATGAATGAATTAGAATGGATTGTGCGAATGAATTCGAATGGATCGTACGAATTCATTCTAATTCATTCATACAATCCATTCTAATTCTTTCACACGATCCATTCTAATTCATTCGTACGTTCCATTCTAATTCATTAGCACGATCCATGCTAATTCATTCGTTCGATCAATTCTAATTCATTAGCACGATCTATTCTAATTAATTCGTACGATCCATTCTAATTCATTCGCACGATCCATTCTAATTCATTCATAGCATCCATTCTAATTCATTCATACGATCTATTCTAATTCATTCGCACGAATGTATCCATTCTAATTCATTCGTACGATCCATTCTAATTCACTCGTACGATCCATTCTAATTCATTCATACGATCTATTCTAATTCATTCATACAATCCATTCTAATTCTTTCACACGATCCATTCTAATTCATTCGTATGATCCATTCTAATTCATTCGTACGAATCCATTCTAATTCATTCGTACAATCCATTATATTTCATTCGTAAAATCCATTCTTACTCATTCGTATGATCCATTCTAATTCATTCGCACGAATGTATCTATTCTAAATCATTCGTACGATCCATTCTAAATCATTCGTACAATCCATTCTATTTCATTCGTACGATCAATTCTAATTCATTAGCACGATCCATTCTAATTCATTCGTACGATCCATTCAAACTCATTCGCACGATCCATTCTAATTCCTTCGTACAATCCATTCTATTTCATTCGTACGATCCATTCTTACTCATTCGTATGATCCATTCTAATTCATTCGCACGAATGTATCCATTCTAATCCATTCATACGATCCATTCTAATCCATTCGTACGATCCATTCTAATTCATTCGCATGAATGTAACCATTCTAATTCATTCATTTGATCCATTCTAATTCATTCGTACGATCCATTCTAATTCATTCGTCCGATCCATTCTAATTCATTCGCACGAATGTATCCATTCTAAACCATTCATACGATCAATTCTAGTTTATTCGTACGATCCATTCTAATTCATTCGTACGATCCATTCTAATTCATTCGTACGATCCATTCTAATTCATTCGTACGATCCATTCTAATTCATTCGCACGAATGTATCCATTCTAGTTCATTCGTACGATCCATTCTAATTCATTCGTACGATCCATTCTAATTCATTCGCACGATCCATTCTAATTCATTAGTACGATCCATTCTAATTCATTCGCACGAATGTATCCATTCTAATTCATTCGTACATACGATCCATTCTAATTCATTCGCACGAATGTATCCATTCTAATTCATTTGTATAATCCATTCTATTTCATTCGTACGATCCATTCTTACTCATTCGTATGATCCATTCTAATTCATTCGCACGAATGTATCTATTCTAATTCATTCGTACGATCCATTCTAATTCATTCGCACTATCCATTCTAATTCATTCGTACGATCCATTCTAATTCATTCGTATGATCCATTCTAATTTATTCGTTCAAATATATCCATTCTAATTCATTCGTACGATCCATTCTAATTCATTCGCACGATCCATTCTAATTCATTCGCACGAATGTATCCATTCTAATTCATTTGCACGATCCATTCTAATTCATTCCTATGATCTATTCTAATTCATTCGTACGATCCATTCTAATTCATTCGCTCGAATGTATCCATTCTAATTCATTCGTATGATCCATTCGAATTCGTTCATATGATCCATTATAATTCGTTCGTACGATCCATTCTAATTCGTTCGTACGATCCATTCTAATTCATTCGTATGATCCATTCTAATTCATTCCTATGATCTATTCTAATTCATTCGCTCGAATATATCCATTCTAATTCATTCGTTCGATCCATTCTAATTCATTCGCACGATCCATTCTAATTCATTCGTATGATCCATTCTAATCCATTCGTACGATCCATTCTAATTCATTCATACGATCCATTCAAATTCATTCGTACGATCCATTCTAATTCATTCGCACGAATGTATCCATTCTAGTTCATTCGTACGATCCATTCTAATTCATTCGTACGATCTATTCTAATTCATTCGTACGATCCATTCTAATTCATTCGTACGATCCATTCTAATTCCTTCGTACGATCCATTCTAATTCATTCGTACGATCCATTCTAATTCATTCGTACAATCTATTCTAATTCATTCGTACGAATGGATACATTCATGTCAATGAATTAGAATGGATCGTACGAATGAATTAGAATGGATACCTTTGTGCAAATGAATTAGAATGGATCGTATGAATGAATTAGAATGGATCGTATGAGTGAATTAGAACGGATAGTACGAATGGATCGTACGAATGAATTAGAATGGATCGTGTGAAAGAATTAGAATGGATTGTATGAATGAATTAGAATGGATCGTACGAATGAATTAGAATGGATCGTACGAAGGAATTAGAATGGATCGTACGAATGAATTAGAATGGATCGTACGAATGAATTAGAATAGATTGTACGAATGAATTAGAATGGATCGTATGAAGGAATTAGAATGGATCGTACGAATGAATTAGAATGGATATATTCGTGCAAATGAATTAGAATGGATCGTATGAATGTATTAGAATGGATCGTATGAGTGAATTAGAATGGATCGTACGAATGAATTAGAATGGATCGTATGAATGAATTAGAATGGATCGTGCGAAAGAATTAGAATGCATTGTATGAATGAATTAGAATGGATTGTATGAATGAATTAGAATGGATCGTACGAATGAATTCGAATGGATCGCATGATCCATTCGAATAGAATGGATCGTATGAATGAATTAGAATGGATCGGGCGAATGAATTAGAATGGATTGTAGGAATGAATTAGAATGGATCGTATGAATGAATTAGAATGGATCGTATGAATGAATTAGAATGGATCGTGCGAATGAATTAGAATGGATCGTACGAATGAATTAGAATGGATCGTACGAATGAATTAGAATGGATCATACGAATGAATTAGAATGGATCATACGAATGAGTAAGAATGGATCGTATGAATGAAATAGAATGGATTGTACGAATGAATTAGAATGGATACATTCATGCGAATGAATTAGAATGGATCGGACGATTGAATTAGAATGGATCGTACGATTCATTCTAATTCATTCGTACGATCCATTCTAATACATTCGTACGATTCATGCTAATTTATTCGCACGATCCATTCTAATTCATTCGTACGATCCATTCTTATTCATTCATACGATCCATTCTAATTCATTCGCACAATCCATTCTAATTCATTCGCACAATCCATTCTAATTCATTCGCACAAATGTATCCATTCAAATTCATTCGTACGATCCAGTCTAATTCATTCGTACGATCCATTCTAATTCCTTCGTACGATCCTTTCTAATTCATTCGTACGATCTTTTCTAATTCATTCGTAGGATCCATTCTAATTCATTCGTACGATCCATTCTAATTCCTTCGTACGATCCATTCTAATTCATTCGTACGATCCATTCTAATTCATTCGTATAATCTATTCTAATTCATTCGAACGAATGGATACATTCGTGTGAATAAAATAGAATGGATCGTACGAATGAGTAAGTATGGATCGTACGAATGAAATAGAATGGATTGCACGAATGAATTAGAATGGATCGTACGAATGAATTAAAATGGATCGTGTGAAAGAATTAGAATGAATTGCATGAATGAATTAGAATAGATCGTACGAATGAATTAGAATGGATCGTACGAAGGAATTAGAATGGATCGTACGAATGAATTAGAATGGATCGTACGAATGAATTAGAATGGATCGTACGAATGAATTAGAATGGATCGTACGAAGGAATTAGAATGGATCGTACGAATGAATTAGAATGGATTGTGCGAATGAATTAGAATGGATCGTACGAATGAATTAGAATGGATCGTGTGAAAGAATTAGAATGGATTGTATGAATGAATTAGTATAGATCGTATGAATGAATTAGAATGGATCGTACGAATGAATTAGAATGGATCGTACGAATGAACTAGAATGGATACATTCGTGCGAATGAATTAGAATGGATCGTACGAATGAATTAGAATGGATCGTACGAATGAATTAGAATGGATCTTACGAATGAATTAGAATGGATCGTACGAATGCACGATCCATGCTAATTCATTCGTTCGATCAATTCTAATTCATTAGCACGATACATTCTAATTCATTCGTACGATCCATTCTAATTCATTTGCACGATCCATTCTAATTCATTCGTACGATCCATTCTAATTCTTTCACACGATCCATTCTACTTCATTCGTATGATCCATTCTAATTCATTCGTACAATCTATTCTAATTCATTCGTACGATCCATTCTAATTTATTCATACGATCCATTCTAATTCCTTCGTACGATCCATTCTAATTCCTTCATACAATCTATTCTAATTCATTCATACAATCCATTCTAATTCTTTCACACGATCCATTCTAATTCATTCGTACGATCCATTCTAATTCATTCGCACAATCCATTCTAATTCATTCGCACGAATGCATCCATTCTAAATCATTCGTACAATCCATTCTATTTCATTCGTACGATCCATTCTTACTCATTGTACAAATGAATTAGAATGGATCCTACGAATGAATTAGAATGGATCGTGTGAAAGAATTAGAATGGATTGTATGAATGAATTAGAATGGATCGTATGAATGAATTAGAATGGATCGTATGAATGAATTAGAATGGATACATTCGTGCGAATGAATTAGAATTGATCGTACGAATGAATTAGAATGAATCGTGCGAATGAATTAGAATGGATCGTACGAATGAATTAGAATAGATCGTACGAATGAACTAGAATGGATACATTCGTGCGAATGAATTAGAATGGATCGTACGAATGAATTAGAATGGATCGTACGAATGAATTAAAATGGATCTTACGAATGAATTAGAATGGATCGAACGAATGAATTAGAATGGATCGTACGAATGAATTAGAATGGATACATTCGTACGAATGAATTAGAATGGATCGTACGAAGGAATTAGAATGGATCGTATGAATGAATTTGAATGGATACATTTGTGCGAATGAATCTAAATGGATTGTATGAATGAATTACAATGGATCGTACGAATGAATTAGAATGGATCGTACGAATGAATTAGAATAGCTCATACGAATGAATTAGAATGAATCGTATGAATGAATTAGAATGGATACATTCGTGCGAATGAATTAGAATGGATCATATGAATGAATTAGAATGGATATATTCGTGCAAATGAATTAGAATGGATCATATGAATGTATTAGAATGGATCGTATGAGTGAATTAGAATGGATCGTGCGAATGAATTAGAATGGATTGTAGGAATGAATTAGAATGGATCGTGCGAATGAATTAGAATGGATCGTACGAATGAATTAGAATGGATCCTATGAATGAATTAGAATGGATCGTGCGAATGAATTAGAATGGATCGTACGAATGAATTAGAATGGATCGTGCTAATGAATTAGAATTGATCGAACGAATGAATTAGAATGGATACATTCGTGCGAATGAATTAGAATGGATCGGACGAATGAATTAGAATGGATCGTACGAATGAGTAAGAATGGATCGTACGAATGAAATAGAATAGATCGTACGAATGTATTAGAATGGATCGTACGAAGGAATTAGAATGGATCGTACGAATGAATTAGAATGGATCGTACGAATGAATTAGAATGGATCGTACGAATGGATTAGAATGGATCCTACAAATGGATTAGAATGGATACCTTTGTGCATATGAATTAGAATGGATCGTATGAATGAATTAGAATGGATCGTACGAATGAATTAGAATGAATTAGAATGGATCGTACGAATGAATTAGAATAGATCATAGGAATGAATTAGAATGGATCGTGCAAATGAATTAGAATGGATACATTCGTGCGAATGAATTAGAATGGATCGGACGAATGAATTAGAATGGATCGTACGAATGAGTAAGAATGGATCGTACGAATGAATGGATCGTACGAATGAAATAGAATGGATTGTACGAATGAATTAGAATGGATCGTACAAATGAATTAGAATGGATCGTACGAATGAATTAGAATGGATCATACGAATGAATTAGAATGGATCGTGTGAAAGAATTAGAATGGATTGTATGAATGAATTAGAATAGATCGTATGAATGAATTAGAATGGATCGTACGAATGAATTAGAATGGATCGTACGAATGAACTAGAATGGATACATTCGTGCGAATGAATTAGAATGGATCGTACGAATGAATTAGAATGGATCGTACGAATGAATTAGAATGGATCTTACGAATGAATTAGAATGGATCGTACGAATGCACGATCCATGCTAATTCATTCATTCGATCAATTCTAATTCATTGGCATTATCCATTCTAATTTATTCGTACGATCCATTCTAATTCATTCGCACGATCCATTCTAATTCATTCGTACGATCCATTCTAATTCTTTCACACGATCCATTCTAATTCATTTGTACGATCCATTCTAATTCATTCGTACGATCTATTCTAATTCATTCGTACGATCTATTCTAATTCATTCGTACGATCCATTCTAATTCCTTCGTACGATCCATTCTAATTCATTCATACAATCTATTCTAATTCATTCATACAATCCATTCTAATTCTTTCACACGATCCATTCTAATTCATTCGTACGATCCATTCTAATTCATTCATACAATCCATTCTAATTCTTTCACACGATCCATTCTAATTCATTCGTACGTTCCATTCTAATTCATTAGCACGATCCATGCTAATTCATTCGTTCGATCAATTCTAATTCATTAGCACGATCCATTCTAATTCATTCGTACGATCCATTCTAATTCATTCGCACGATCCATTCTAATTCATTCATAGGAAACATTCTAATTCATTCATACGATCTATTCTAATTCTTTCGCACGAATGTATCTATTCTAATTCATTCGCACGAATGTATCCATTTTAATTCATTCGTACGATCCATTCTAATTCATTCATACGATCCATTCTAATTCATTCATACGATCTATTCTAATTCATTCATACAATCCATTCTAATTCTTTCACTCGATCCATTCTAATTCATTCGTACGATCCATTCTAATTCATTCACACAATCCATTCTATTTCATTTGTACGATCCATTCTTACTCATTGGTACGATCCATTCTAATTCATTCGCACGAATGTATCCATTCTAATTCATTCGTACGAATCCATTCTAATTCATTCGTACAATCCATTCTATTTCATTCGTATGATCCATCTTACTCATTCGTATGATCCATTCTAATTCATTCGCACGAATGTATAATTCTTAATCATTTGTACGATCCATTCTAATTCATTCGTACGATCCATTCTAAATCATTCATACAACCCATTCTATTTCATTCTACGATCAATTCTAATTCATTAGCACGATCCATTCTAATTCATTCGTACGATCCATTCAAATTCATTCGCACGATCCATTCTAATTCATTCGTACAATCCATTCAATTTCATTCGTACGATCCATTCTTACTCATTCGTATGATCCATTCTAATTCATTCGCACGAATGTATCCATTCTAATCCATTTGTACGATCCATTCTAATCCATTCGTACGATCCATTCTAATTCATTCGCATGAATGTGACCATTCTAATTCATTCATTTGATCCATTCTAATTCATTCGTACGATCCATTCTAATTCATTCGTCCGATCCATTCTAATTCATTCGCACGAATGTATCCATTCTAAACCATTCATACGATCCATTCTAATTTATTCGTACGATCCATTCTAATTCATTCGTAAGATCCATTCTAATTCATTCGTACGATCCATTCTAATTAATTCGTACGATCCATTCTAATTCATTCGCACGAATGTATCCATTCTAGTTCATTCGTACGATCCATTCTAATTCATTCATACGATCCATTCTAATTCATTCGCACGATCCATTCTAATTCATTCGTACGATCCATTCTAATTCATTCGCACGAATGTATCCATTCTAATTCATTCGTACATACGATCCATTCTAATTCATTCGTGCAATCCATTCTAATTCATTCGCACGATCTGTTCTTATTCATTCGCACAATCCATTCTAATTCATTCGCACGAATGTATCCATTCTAATTTATTCGTACGATCCATTCTAATTCATATGCACAAAGGTATCCATTCTAATTCATTCGTACAATCCATTCTTATTCAGGATCGTACGAATGAATTAGAATGGATACATTCGTGCGAATGAATTAGAATTGATCATACGAATGAGTAAGAATGGATCGGACGAATGAATTAGAATGGATCGTACGAATGAATTAGAATGGATCAAATGAGTGAATGAATTAGAATAGATCGTGCGAATGAATTAGAATGGATCGGACGAATGGATCGTACGAATGAATTAGAATGGATCGTACGAATGAATTAGAATGGATCTTACGAATGAATTAGAATGGATCGTACGAATGAATTAGAATGGATCGTACGAATGAATTAGAATGGATACATTCGTGCGAATGAATTAGAATGGATCGGACGAATGAATTAGAATGGATCGTACGAATGAATTGGAATGGATCGTACGAATGAATTAGAATGGATCGTACGAATAAATTAGAATGGATATATTCGTCCGAATGAATTAGAATGGATCATACGAATGAGTAAGAATGGACGTACGAATGAAATAGAATAGATTGTACGAATGAATTAGAATGAATCCTACGAATGAATTAGAATGGATCGTGTGAAAGAATTAGAATGGATTATATGAATGAATTAGAATGGATCGTATGAATGAATTAGAATGGATCGTACGAAAGAATTAGAATGGATACATTCGTGTGAATGAATTAGAATTGATCGTACGAATGAATTAGAATGGATCGTGCGAATGAATTAGAATAGATTGTACGAATAAATTAGAATGGATCGTACGAATGAACTAGAATGGATACATTTGTGCGAATGACTTAGAATGGATCGTACGAATGAATTAGAATGGATCGTACGAATGAATTAGAATGGATCGTACGAATGAATTAGAATGGATCGTACGAATGAATTAGAATGGATACATTCGTACGAATGAATTAGAATGGATCGTACGAATGAATTAGAATGGATCATACGGAATGAATTAGAATGGATATATTTGAACGAATAAATTAGAATGGATCATACGAATGAATTAGAATGGATCGTACGAATGAATTTGAATGGATAGTGCGAATGAATTAGAATCGATCATACGAATGAATTAGAATGGATCGTACGAATGAATTAGAATGGATCATACGAATGAGTAAGAATGGTTCGTACGAATGAATTAGAATGGATCGTACGAATGAATTAGAATGGATCGTACGAATAAATTAGAATGGATACATTCGTCCGAATGAATTAGAATGGATCATACGAATGAGTAAGAATGGATCGTACGAATGAAATAGAATAGATTGTACGAATTAATTAGAATGGATCCTACGAATGAATTAAAATGGATCGTGTGAAAGAATTAGAATGGATTGTATGAATGAATTAGAATGGATCGTATGAATGAATTAGAATGGATCGTACGAATGAATTAGAATGGATCGTACGAATGAATTAGAATGGATCGTACGAATGAACTAGAATGGATACATTCGTGTGAATGAATTAGAATGGATCGTGTGAAAGAATTAGATTGGATTGTGCGAATGAATTAGAATGGACCGTACGAATAAATTAGAATGGATACATTCGTGCGAATGAATTAGAATGGATCGGACGAATGAATTAGAATGGATCGTACGAATGAATTAGAATGGATCGTACGAATGAATTAGAATGGATCGTACGAATAAATTAGAATGGATATATTCGTCCGAATGAATTAGAATGGATCATACGAATGAGTAAGAATGGATCGTACGAATGAAATAGAATAGATTGTACGAATGAATTAGAATGGATCCTATGAATGAATTAGAATAGATCATGTGAAAGAATTAGAATGGATTATATAAATGAATTAGAATGAATTCGTACGATCTGTTCGGGGGATTTTTCGCTGGTCCGTGCGGGCTGCCTGCAAGACAAAGAAAAGAGAACGTGAGAACGGCTGGCTCCCTCCGGAGCGCAGACCCTCCGACGCTCAAGTCAGTCACAGTGGCACAACGGCGAGCTGTAATGGACCAAAGAGGAAGGAAAAGGGATTTCCAACCTGTACTATGGAGCCTGGGGGTGAGCATTTATAGCAATCGGCGGCCTACCGTGGCCCGACACGTGGAGATTCTTCCGGCGCCTTCTAGACCCCCCACGTTCTGGCTCGCGTGGGTCTGACAGTCCTTGGTACTCGCGCCCTGACATTCTGTCGTCAGGCCTGCCAGGCGGTTTGAGTGGGGGAGGGAATCTTTCTTGTCGTGGCCAGGTGGCCATTCTGGAACGTTCAAGTCTGGGAGGTCTCGAACTGATTCGAGCGAGCTTCCGTGGACCACGTTTGTCCATGTAGCTTCCGTGGGGTTTTGCCACCTGGCATCTCCTCATACATTGTGGGCGACCTCCGACGGGGAGCTAAGGTGAGCTCGCCCTCTATTGCTCCGCCTTCTCTTCCACATCTATCAAGAGTCGGACCTCGCGGGAGCAACCTCCTCGATAAACTGGGGAATTCTGGCGAGCTTGGGCGAGCTCCTGAGCGAGCTAGGGGCGAGCTCCTGCGCGAGCTAGGGGCGTTCGCGATGCCGGTGTCTTCGTTATGCATGACGGTCTAACTCTCGCTATCACTGCCAGCGAGTTCTCGCGCGGGCTTGGCGAACTCCGGGGCGAGCTCCTGAGCGAGCTTAGGCGAGCTCCTGGGTGAGCTTGGCGAGCTACGGGGCGAGCTCCTGAGCGAGCTTCTGGGCGATCTCGGGCGAGCTCCGTCGAGCTCAGGCGAGCTCCGTCGAGCTCAGGCGAGCTCCTGAGCGAGCTTCTGGGCGATCTCAGGCGAGCTCCATCGAGCTCAGGCGAGCTCTTAAGAGTGCTCTTGGCCTGGGCCCTTTCAGCCTAATGTGGATCTCGCTCCCTGTCAAGGTGATTTGGTGAGCACGGGGGAGCGAACTCCTGCGAGCTGCACTCAGATACAAGGTGTCCATCCAGCTCCCTGTGGGGCGAGCTCCTGAGGGGTTGGGAGAGGCGAGCTGCACTCAGATACAAGGTGTCCATCCAGCTCCCTGTGGGGGGGGCGGGCTCCTGATGGGCTGGGAGGGCGAGCTTTTTGGACGGGCTCCCTCGAGAACTCTTATCTCAGATGCGTTTGCAATGCTACCCAAGATATGTGGTTTCTGTCTACCCCCAACATTACCCCCTCCTGAGGGAGTGATCGAGGAAACTCGACGCTTGCTCAGGAGTCTTAGCGAACTCCTATCCCCGGCAATGTGCCTGATATCAATGTCTGCCGTAACAGTTTTCTTGCGGGGCGGAGATAGTAGCGATGGCGGCCTGCGCCGAGAACTTTGACTGCCAGTATTTCACAAACGCTGGGCGGGCCACGAGCATCAGCCATGAGCGATCTCCTGCGATGCGAGCTCCTCACGTGCGGTCAGGGTCAGCTTCGGGCAAGCTTGGGCGCCTGCCGTGGGCGGTCTGCATCGAGAGTTTTGACTCTCAGTACTTTTCAAAAACGCCGGGCGGGCCACGAGCGTCAGCCACGAGCGATCTCCTTCCGGTGCGAGCTTGTCACACGCGGCCAGGGTCTACCTCGGGCGAGCTGCGGGCACCTGCCGCGAGCGGTCTACATCGAGAGTTTTGACTCTCAGTACTTTTCAAAAACGCCGGGCTGGCCACGAGCGTCAGCCACGAGCGATCTCCTTCCGGTGCGAGCTTGTCACACGCGGCCAGGGTCTGCCTCGGGCGAGCTGCGGGCACCTGCCGCGAGCGATCTGCGTCGAGAGTTTTGACTCCCAGTACTTCACAAACGCTGGACGGGCCACGAGCGTCAGCCACGAGCGATCTCCTTCCGGTGCGAGCTTGTCACACGCGGTCAGGGTCTGCTTCGGGCGAGCTTGGGGCGCCTGCCGCGGGCGATCTTGTGACTTGGGTATCGCACCGAATCTCCAACGGTCGCTTCACCTTAACTGCGGCGCGAGGCTCAACGCTGATACAGCGAATCTCATCATGAGACCCCGATCGGCGCGAGATGCGTGTCTCCTCCTCATTTGTCCCTTTCTCTGTCAATAAAGGACAGTGCTGGCGCCGGCGCAGCTTTTTCCACGCGTGGTCCACGTGGCGCTCGACGATTTGAGAGAAGCGAGCTGTCGCTTTGATCGCCGTCACGTCGCCTCGCCGAGCGCGCTTGGGCATTAAATGCGGATCGATTCACCTGTCTCTCGCTCGCCTTTAAATAGGGGATGGGGGGCAATTTTTACTGCTGCGTGAAAACAGCTCTCCCTTCTCCCTCTGCTTCTAGTGCTTTCAGCTCGCTTTAGCCCTTCTGCTCTCATGGCTTCCGCTGCTGACGTTGCTGCTGCTGTTGCTGCCGCTGCTGCTGCCGCCCAGGCCGCTGAGCCCGCCACCGAAAGGGCGGTGGTCTGGCTGCAAAACCCCGTCGGGGTGCCTGTCGGGGACAGTATCCGGGCGGCGATCGATCTCCCTCGGGAGATCCTCGTCACCGAGATGCCACTCTCGGGGAGGCCGCCCCAGGGCACAGTAGCTTCTGTCGGGCTGCTGTGGTCCGGGCTGCGGTTCCCCCTGAGTCATCTCGCCGGGGAGCTCCTGGAGTTGACGGGGCTTTGCCCCGCCCAACTCTCAGGAAACTCCTGGGGGATACTCTACGGGCTGTCCCAGCTGGAGACCGCTCTGAAGGCGAGGATCCCACTGAGCTACTTGCTCAAAAAGTGGCTCCTCAAGCCCTCACCGGTCTTCAGCACCGCGGGCTGCGGCTACTTCTACCTCGCCGGGCGGCCTGGCGAGGTGCTCCCCTTCTCCACCATCGAGAGCAAGGACCGCCACTGGAAGGACTCAGCCCACTGCCCCAACTCCCATAGTCCGCCGAAAGATCCAAATGGTCGAGCCCGATGACCCGAACATCGACCTCCCGCTAACCATGGCGGAAGTCGAATTCGGGATGGCTCAAATTTTAATGGGCTACTTTCCGGGCGATCTGACCGTGCCGCTTCGTGTAGCAGTGATGACGCCGGAGATGGAGGCGCGCGGGAAGAAGAAGGCCAAGCGTGCGGGGCCCGCGCCTTCTAACGTCCAGGCGGCGCAACGGCAGAAAGCGCTGGAGGAGGCGGGCTTGGACTCGGAGCCCAGCTGGACGGACTCTGCGGAAGAGGCCTCAGGCCCCGAGGAGGAAGAGCCCGCTCCTCAGCCTTCCCAGGCGGAGCCTTCTGCTTCCGCCCAAGTGGAGAAGCCCGCGACTCCATCAGCTCCCGTACCAGGGGCGGGGTCAAGCGGGCAGGAGCCGCCATCTCCCGCCGATGGGGCAGGGATCCAGCAGGGCGAATCAGACGCCGTCGCTGCGACCTCCTTGCCGGTGTCGGCTCCTCCTCCCGCGGCCTTTACACCGGAGGCCGCTCCAGCCCCCGCCCCTCCGACCTCGCCTCCTGCAGAGGGCCAGGAGGGAGCGGGTTCCCAGCAGGGCTTAGGGGACCTGGTCTACAGGTCCCCGAGTTTCGTAGACATTGGCTCCGATTCCGAGTCCTTCAGCTCGGAGTCGGAGGCCAAGGGGGCCACGGCGGACCCTCCGAGCCCGCCAGGAGCCGGAGCTCGCCCGGGGGAGGTGATAGCCCCCACTCCTCCCGGCGTGCCCCTTCTTTCCGGAGCTCCCGGCGGTCCCAGCGCGGGTTCCTCTGTGGAGGAAGGGAGGGCGCCCCACTACGTGCGGCAGCTGCTGGGCCGCAACGTTTTCGCGCGAGCTCCCTTCGCTTCTATAAGCGAGCGCCTGGCCGAGGTACGCTCCGCACCTGTCTGGGTAAATTTTAGTCTCAATTCTTGCTAACCTCTTCACCTTTCTTATGCAGGCGGAGAAGCAGAGCCAGGCGCTGGCCGCGGAGGTCGCTGGGGCCGGGAAGGCGCTGGCCGCTTTGTTCGATAATTCCCTTCGGGGGTCTGAGCGCAAGGTGGACGAGCACATCCACGAGCTCCAGCTAGCCAAGGGCTCCGAGGAGCTGAAGGCGGAGTCAGAGGCACTGCACCGCAGGGTCAAAACCCTGGCGTCAGGCCTCGCCATGGCCGAGGTAGCCAAAGGCCTGTCCGCTACCGCCCTCTTCAAGGCCAAGGCGGAGCGAGACGAAGCTGTGTCCGCCCGGGAGGTCGCGCAGCGGGAGGCGGCTCAACTTCAAGGCGAGGTTGCTGCTCTGAAGACGGAGATCGCTGCCTTGAAGGAGACGCACGCCAACGGCCTTCGGGCTCAGCAAGACCGCCTCCAAACTCAACTGGACGATCTCCTCAAGAAAGGCGCCCTGGCCGCTGTGGAGAAATACAAGACCGAAAGGTCGAAGAAGCGGCGCCGAGGAGACGACAGTGGGGCGGAGACAAGCAAGCCTTGAGCTCGCAGCTTTGCAACTGTTTTTGTAATTCTCGTCTATCAATAAAATTTATCTTTCTGGGCCCGCATATGCGTTTCTTTCTTTCTATGTGCCTTTTATGAGTCCGCTTTGGGAGTTCGCAGCGACCTCGAGAGCGATACCCCGGGCGAGGCAGCTAATTCGATTCAACCCTTTTATTTTTAAGTATATGCAAACGAAAAACTCGGCATGCTCGTAAAAACTCGATAGTCTCTGAGCCCGGAAAACGTTAAAACGAACCAAAAGACTTCAAAAACTTCCCTACACTCAGAGACCAAAAAACGAAACTAATAAGTGCTAGCTGCCCCCTGCCCGGTTAATTTCTCTCGATGATCCTGTTTGGCGGGCTCGCCCTTTGAGGGGTTTGCCAACGCCAGGATGCTTCCGTTCATGGCAGGTGAACGCAAAGGATCCTGGTTAGGTTTAGAGTCCACTAGGCAGCGGACTTCCCCGGGAAGCTCAAGGTCACCCACCGGCTGCCTCTGAGGATCCTGGTCTTGCTTTAAGTCCGCACAACGGCGGACTGCCCCGGGAAGCTCAAGGTCGCCCACCGGCTGCCTCTGAGGATCCCGGTCTTGCTTTAAGTCCGCACAACGGCGGACTGCCCCAGGAAGCTCAAGGTCGCCCACTGGCTGCCTCTGAGGATCCCGGTCTTGCTTTAAGTCCGCACAACGGCGGACTGCCCCGGGAAGCTCAAGGTCGCCCACTGGCTGCCTCTGAGGATTCCGGTCTTGCTTTAAGTCCGCACAACGGCGGACTGCCCCGGGAAGCTCAAGGTCGCCCACTGACTGCCTCTGAGGATTCCGGTCTTGCTTTAAGTCCGCACAACGGCGGACTGTTTTGTAGATTAAGTGAGCTCTTGGTGCGGCGAGCTTCCGGGTGGAATTCTTTGTGGAAAATCCCGTCATTCATTCATAACCTCTTCAAAAAGAAAATTTTACAAAAATTTCCTTAGGCATAGAACTTGCGAAGGTGTAAAGCATTCCAAGGCCGCTCTAACAGGTCGCCTTCAGCGGTCATCAACTGGTAAGCCCCCTGGCCTCGCGCTTCGCGTATTATGTAAAGGCCTTCCCAGTTCGCCGCGAGCTTTCCTGCATTAGGCTCTTGAGTGTTTGCGAACACCTTCCTCATCACCATGTCCCCGGCTTTGAATGCCCGATGGCGGACTCTTTTATCATAGGCGCGCTTCATCTCTTGTCGGTATCCGGCGAGGTGTAGATTGGCGCGCTCTCGTCTTTCTTCAAGTTGATCAAGGGAGTCGACTAGCAGTTTGTCGTTGTCGACCTCCACCGACGCAAACCTTCTTTCAGTGGGCAGCTCGGCCTCTATGGGTAGCACGGCTTCGCAACCAAAAGTGAGACTGAAAGGGGATTCGTTAGTTGAGCGACGTGGAGTAGTGCGATAGGCCCACAAGACTCCATCGAGCTCCTGCTCCCACAATCCTTTTTTCCCTTCCAGCCTCTTCTTGAGGTTGTCCAAGATCACGCGATTCGTCGCTTCGGCCTGCCCGTTGCTTTGAGGGTACCTCGGGGATGAGAACCTTAGGTCGACCCCATATTCAACACAAAAGCTTCTGATCAAGCGATTGTCGAACTGGCGACCATTGTCGGTGATCAGCACTCGTGGCAGCCCAAAGCGGCAGAAGATATTCTTCCAAAGGAAGTCCTTGACTTGCTTCTCGCCTATCTTAGCTAGCGGGACCGCTTCCACCCATTTGGTGAAGTAGTCCGTAGCTACTAGGATGAATTTCTTTTGCCGGGCTGACACAGGGAAAGGTCCCACGATGTCCAACCCCCATTGCTGGAAAGGCCAGGGGCTCGCCAGAGGATGCAGTTCTTCTGCGGGCATATGGTTCGTGGTGGCGTGCTTCTGGCACTGGATGCACCTCTGGGCGACCTTCAAAGCGTCTTGCTCCAGAGTGGGCCACCAGTATCCTTGCCTTCGTACTTTCGCAGCAAGAGACCGCCCACCAGCGTGGTTTCCCAGCTCGCCAGAGTGAATGCACTTTAGAACTTCTTCGGTTTCCGGGCTCTCGACGCAACGGAGACTTGGCCCACCAAAGGATCTTCGAAAAAGGCGATCCCAGCGAATGAGATAGCGCCCAGCGCATTTCTCCACTCGCCGGGCTTCCTCTCTATCCTCTGGTAGCTTGCCCTTCTGGAGAAAGCGAAAAATGGGGGCGGTCCACCCGCTGAGTGGTACGTTGGCGGAGACTTGGTTAACAGCGGGCTCCATCAGTTGGAGCCGAGACTGACTTTGGACTTCGATGAGAATCTGGCGAGCCTCTGATGTTCCCAGCAAAGAGGCGGCGTTTGCCAAAGCATCAGCTCGCCTATTATCGGCTCGCGGAATTTGCTCGAAGGAAATCTTTTCGAACTCCGCGGCCTTGTGCTTCACCAGATCCACGTAGCCCGCCATTCGTGCGTCCCGAGAGGCGTACTCCCCATTGACTTGGCAAACAATTAGCTGGGAATCGCTAAAGACCTTCAGGCGTTTGGCGCCTACCTCTTTGGCGAGCTCCAGGCCGGCCAGCAGCGCCTCATACTCCGCCTCATTGTTGGTAGCGGCGAAATCCAGTCGGACTGACTTTTCCAGAAGTACCGACTGGGCGATCAGTGCGACCCCGATCCCGGCCCCCAAAGCGTTGGAGGATCCATCGACGAATAATTCCCAGCCTGCCTCCTCTGAACGCTTAGTTGGAGGATGCTCGCCTTGATTGTCCAAGAACCTCGCCTTCCCAGGGTGTGCCTCAGTTGGCTCATCCTCCCGGTACTGGACCGGTTCTTCTAAGGGGAAGTCCGCCAAGAAATCGGCGAGCGCCTGTCCTTTGACCGCAACTCGAGGGACATACTCCAAGCCGTAGGCGGCGAGCTCGGCGGACCAACGGTAGAGCCTGCCGGCTACCGAGGGCCTGGAGAGCGCGCTCTTTAGAGGGTGCTCTGTGATGACCCTGACAGGGTGCGCCGAGAAGTAGGGGTGGAGCTTTCTCGCGGTAAGGACCAAGGCCAATGCGACCTTCTCGATTGGTCGATACCGGAGCTCGGCGGGAAGCATCGTGTGGCTTACAAAGTAGACAGGCCGCTCCACCTTTGCTTCTTCCACAACCAGGACCCCGCTCACCGCATTCTCAGTGACCGCAAGGTACACGCCGAGTTCGGCGCCCTCTTTGGGTGCCGCTAAGATCGGTGGGCTCGCCAGGTAGTCCTTGATCTTTTGGAAGGCGTGCTCGCACTTCTCATCCCAACAAATGCTTGCTTCTTTTCGTAGCAGCTCGAAAAGAGGTCGGCAGTTGTCTGAGGATTTGGAGATGAACCGATTGAGCGCGGCGATTCGCCCGCTCAGCCTCTGGACTTCCTGCCGGGTCCTCGGCGCGGGCATCTCGACAAGTGCTCGGATCTGCCCAGGGTCAGCCTCGATCCCCCTGTGGGTGACCAGGTACCCGAGGAATTTCCCCGACGTCACCCCGAATGCGCACTTCGCCGGGTTTAGCCTCATTTGGTACTTTCTCAGTACCTCGAAGGTTTCGCGGAGATCGGCAACATGCCCCTCCCTCTCCCGACTCTTCACCAGGAGGTCGTCTACATAAACTTCGACGTTTCTGCCGATCTGATCTTTGAACATCTGAGTGACTAGCCTTTGGTAGGTCGCTCCAGCGTTCTTAAGTCCGAACGGCATCACTCGATAGCAGTACAACTTCTGGTAGCCCGCTCCGGAGTAGAAGGCGGTCTTCTCCTGATCGTCGGCGTGGAGAGGTATCTGGTTATACCCAGAATATCCATCCATGAAGGACAGGGCCTGGAACCCGACAGCTGCGTCGACCAGTGCGCCTATTCTCGGAAGAGGAAATCCATCCTTCGGGCATGCCTTGTTGAGGTCGGAGAAGTCGATGCACACCCTGACCGCTCCGCTCTTTTTTGGCACCGCCACGATATTGGAGATCCACTCGGGGAAGTGCGCCTCGCGGATGAAGCCGGCTCGCTCCAGCTTGTCTATCTCTGCCGCCACTGCAATGGACTTTGCAGCAGGTATGTGCCGAGCTTTCTGCTTGATCGGCGGGAACTCCTTCATGGTGTGCAGACGATGACAGGCGACCTCCGGGTCAATCCCTGGCATGTCCGCGAAGCTCCAGGCGAATACGTCACGGTATTCCCTGAGCAAGTTGGTTATGGCCAAGACCTCGCCCTTGGTTAGCGAGGTCCCGAGGCTAACAACTCCTGGCCCTTCCTTGCCGCCAATGTCGACCTCTTGAAGTGGTTCGGCAATTGGAAAACTTCCTCTCTTGGGGGTTGTCGGGCGACCTCCCTCCTCCAACTTAAGGTCCACACCGCTCCCACCCGGGGGTGGAGTAGGGGACTTAAGCGAGGAGGCCTCCAGCGGGCTCCCCACTAGCTCGCTCGTAGCGGGCGGTAATTGCTAGGAGGGTGCGGGCCTCTTGGCCTCGGCGACCTCCATGTCCCTGAGGTGAAGGACATCCTGCTCGCATCGGGTAGCGGCTACCTGATCACCCCGAATTACTACGACCCCGCTCGCGGTCGGGAATTTGAGGGCCTGATGGTTGGGTGAAGCTACCGCATTCATTTGCCTTAGCCAAGGCCGCCCAAGGATGGCGTTAAATGCGGAACTTCCATCCACTACCGCGAAGCGGACTTGGCGAGCCTCTGGGCCAGCGGTCACCGTAAGGGTTATCTCCCCTGCCACTCTGGCGACCTCTCCGGTGAACCCACTGAGGGAGCTCGTCGAGGGAGACAGGTCGGCGAGTCTCAACCCCATTCGCAGGTAGGCCGACAGAAAAAGGATGTCCACGGCGCTCCCCGGATCAACCAGAGCTCGCCTCACCTCGATGTTAGCCATCATCAGGCGTATGACGAGGGGGTCATTGTGGGGCGTAACGACCCCAGTCATGTCATCTTCTGAAAACCAGAGAAAATCGCGGGCTTCCACCCTTGGTGCTTGAAGTAAAGTAGGAGTTAGCGAGACGGAAAATACCTTTTGTGCCCGCTCCATCTCCCTGACTCGTCGGCGGGCTTCATTACTGGATCTCGGGCCGCACAGCCGCCCGCTAATGGTATGGCAGATCGCCGGTCCTTCCACGGGAGGCGGAGGCAGGGCGGGCTCAGCGGGCCCCGGGCGATCTCCCTCCCGAGGGGCCCGTGTCGGTACTACCTCGAACCTCCTTGGAGGCGAAATAAACTGATTCAAGTGGCCCTGGGTGACCAAGTCCTCGAGGTGGTTCTTGAGAGCCCGGCATCTGTTAGTGTGATGCCCAGGGCTTCGATGAAAGGCGCACCGCCGCGAGTTGTCGGTAGAGCCAGGCTCTCCGACCTGTAGGGGTGGCGGGTACTGGAAGAAAGGTTCATTCCGAATCTGATGGAAGATTTGTCCTGGCGAGTGGGTCAGCACGGTGAAATCCCGCTCCCCGGGTCCTGGAGGCAGGCGCCAGTTCGCCGGCCTTCCAGCGACAGCCGTGGGGGCTTCAGCGGGCTGTTCAGCGGGAACAGCGGGCGATCCAGGCAAAGCCACCGCCAGGGGCACCTCCCTTCTCTCCACGGCCTTGACGACGAGCGGTCACGGGGCCGGAGGAGGTCGCTGCTCGACTGCCTTTCCCTTTCGGTCTAGCACAGCGTCTTCGAGCTTGATGTGTTGCTGGACCAGGGCAAATAGTTCGACCATCGTGCGAGGGTCCTTGATCACTAGAGCGTCATGAAGCTTGCAACCCTCGGGGAGGGCGCTTCTGAAAGCGCTCACCACGGTACGATCTTGGCCCGCCGCGTCTTCCAGAGCGAGGTAGGCGCTCCGGAATCGCGTTGCGAAGCACCGGAGCGTCTCGCGAGCTCCCATGGTTAAAGTAAACAGAGACTCGATTCTCTTCGGGGGCTGCCTATTGCAGCGATACTGCTCCAGGAATAGCCTAGAGAGAGTTGGAAAGTCGGGGATCGTGCCGGGCGGCAACTTGTGGAACCAGTTCAATGCCGAGCCGGTCAAACTACTCGGGAATGCTCGGCACAAGACGTGGTCTTGGTCCCGGAAAAACAGAAGCTTTCTGTAAGCCAAGAGGTGGTCAACGGGATCCTGCGACCCGTCGAACAATACAAACTTCGGGGGGGTCCAGTGGTGCGGAAAACCCCCTTGGTGGACCTCGCTGGTGAAAGGCGAGCTACCTCCGTGGGCGGCAAGGTCTTCAAGTAAATCTACTGTCGCACTAGGTCGCCGCCAGCGCCCGGGGAGAACTCCCAGAGGCGGCTGCGCAGGTCCTAGGCGGTCTCGTACGCTCCCTTGTGGCGAGGTCGGCCCCACCCCGCGGCGACCCTCGGGGGCAACCGCTCGGCGGGCTCCTTGCTGTCCACCCACGGATTCCTTCGGCGCGTCAATTGGTCTGTGGGAGGCCGTTGCCTCTCGAGCTCCTGAAGATATTTCCACCGCGGGCTCTTTCCCTCGTCGCCGATGGCGTGGGTCGCGATCCCGCTCTAGAGATCTTTCCTCCGACCCCTCAGAATCGGCGCTCCGGCTACGGCGGCAGGGAATGGTCGCGCGCGAGGTCGCCTGGTTGCTAGATCGCTGGGTGACTAGCTTCTGCAACCTTGTGAGCGGGGTTTCCGGCACCCCGCGTACAGCCGCTCTCCCGACTGGGGGTTCCGGTTGGGAAACCTGCCGCACCGTAGCGACCGTGGGCGGTCGCGATGTTGACGCCGGTGGTCGCACCGGAGACACCGTCTTCGCCGGCCCAGATCGTCGGCTGGCCGCCGGAGCCTGACGCAATCGTGTCAGCTCCTCCATCATCGCCCGCTGGGTGGCCAACATCTCCAACAAGAGTTGGTCGCTAAGCGGGACCTGGGGCTGAGGGGTCTCGACCGGAGGCTCGCTGCGCGCAGATCTGGCACGAGTCCTCGGTCGCCTGCGTCCCCTTGTCGCCGGAGCCATCCTTGAGGTTACGAAAGCGAACTGCGCTCAACCGTGTGGTCGTGGGCGTTCTCGCAGGAACCAGTCGAAGATCCCACAGACGGCGCCAAATGTTCGGGGGATTTTTCGCTGGTCCGTGCGGGCTGCCTGCAAGACAAAGAAAAGAGAACGTGAGAACGGCTGGCTCCCTCCGGAGCGCAGACCCTCCGACGCTCAAGTCAGTCACAGTGGCACAACGGCGAGCTGTAATGGACCAAAGAGGAAGGAAAAGGGATTTCCAACCTGTACTATGGAGCCTGGGGGTGAGCATTTATAGCAATCGGCGGCCTACCGTGGCCCGACACGTGGAGATTCTTCCGGCGCCTTCTAGACCCCCCACGTTCTGGCTCGCGTGGGTCTGACAGTCCTTGGTACTCGCGCCCTGACATTCTATCGTCAGGCCTGCCAGGCGGTTTGAGTGGGGGAGGGAATCTTTCTTGTCGTGGCCAGGTGGCCATTCTGGAACGTTCAAGTCTGGGAGGTCTCGAACTGATTCGAGCGAGCTTCCGTGGACCACGTTTGTCCACGTAGCTTCCGTGGGGTTTTGCCACCTGGCATCTCCTCATACATTGTGGGCGACCTCCGACGGGGAGCTAAGGTGAGCTCGCCCTCTATTGCTCCGCCTTCTCTTCCACATCTATCAAGAGTCGGACCTCGCGGGAGCAACCTCCTCGATAAACTGGGGAATTCTGGCGAGCTTGGGCGAGCTCCTGAGCGAGCTAGGGGCGAGCTCCTGCGCGAGCTAGGGGCGTTCGCGATGCCGGTGTCTTCGTTATGCATGACGGTCTAACTCCCGCTATCACTGCCAGCGAGTTCTCGCGCGGGCTTGGCGAACTCCGGGGCGAGCTCCTGAACGAGCTTAGGCGAGCTCCTGGGTGAGCTTGGCGAGCTACGGGGCGAGCTCCTGAGCGAGCTTCTGGGCGATCTCGGGCGAGCTCCGTCGAGCTCAGGCGAGCTCCTGAGCGAGCTTCTGGGCGATCTCAGGCGAGCTCCATCGAGCTCAGGCGAGCTCTTAAGAGTGCTCTTGGCCTGGGCCCTTTCAGCCTAATGTGGATCTCGCTCCCTGTCAAGGTGATTTGGTGAGCACGGGGGAGCGAACTCCTGCGAGCTGCACTCAGATACAAGGTGTCCATCCAGCTCCCTGTGGGGCGAGCTCCTGAGGGGTTGGGAGAGGCGAGCTGCACTCAGATACAAGGTGTCCATCCAGCTCCCTGTGGGGGGGGCGGGCTCCTGATGGGCTGGGAGGGCGAGCTTTTTGGACGGGCTCCCTCGAGAACTCTTATCTCAGATGCGTTTGCAATGCTACCCAAGATATGTGGTTTTTGTCTACCCCCAACACGATCCATTCTAATTCATTCGCACGATCCATTCTAATTCATTCATACGATCCATTCTAATTCATTCATACAATCCATTCTAATTCTTTCACACGATCCATTCTAATTCATTCGTAGGATCCATTCTAATTCATTCGTACAATCTATTCTATTTCATTCGTACGATCCATTCTTATTCATTCGTATGATCCATTCTAATTCATTCGGACGAATGTATCCATTCTAATTTATTCGTACGATCCATTCTAATTCATTCGTACGATCCATTCTAATTCATTCGTACGATCCATTCTAATTTATTCGTCCAATCCATTCTAATTTATTCGCACGAATGTATCCATTCTAATTCATTCGTACGATCCATCCTAATTCATTCACACAATCTATTCTAATTCATTCATACGATCCATTCTAATTCATTCGCACGAATGTATCCATTCTAATTCATTCATACGATCCATTCTACTTCATTCGTACTATCCGTTCTAATTCACTCATACGATCCATTCTAATTAATTCATACGATCCATTCTAATTCATTTGCACGAATATATCCATTCTAATTCATTCGTACGATCCATTCTAATTCCGTCGTACGATCCATTCTAATTCCTTCGTACGATCCATTCTAATTCCTACGTACGATCCATTCTATTTCATTCGTATGATCCATTCTAATTCCTTCGTACGATCCATTCTAATTCCTTCGTATCCATTCTAATTCACTCATACGATCCATTCTAATTCATTCGTACGATCCATTCTAATTCATTCATACAATCCATTCTAATTCATTCGCATGAATGTATCCATTCTAGTTCATTCATACGATCAATTCTAATTCATTCGTACGATCCATTCTAATTCATTCGCACGATCCATTCTAATTCATTCGTACGATCCATTCTAATTCATTCATACGATACATTCTAATTCATTCGTACGATCCATTCTAATTCATTCGCACAAATGTATCCATTCTAATTCCTTCGTACGATCCATTCTAATTCATTCATACAATCCATTCTAATTCTTTCACACGATCCATTCTAATTCATTCGTACGATCCATTCTAATTCATTCGTGCAATCCATTCTATTTCATTCGTACGATCCATTTTACTCATTCGTACGATCCGTTCTAATTCATTCATACGAATGTATCCATTCGTACGAATGAATTAGAATAGATTGTACGAATGAATTAGAATGGATCGTACGAATGAATTAAAATGGATCATACGAAGGAATTAGAATGGATCGTACGAATGAATTAGAATGGATCATACGAATGAATTAGAATAGATCGAACGAATGAATTAGAATGGATCGTACGAAGGAATTAGAATGGATCGTACGAATGAATTAGAATGGATATATTCGTGCAAATGAATTATAATGGATCGTATGAATGTATTAGAATGGATCGTATGAGTGAATTAGAATGGTTCGTACGAATGAATTAGAATGGATTGTATGAATGAATTAGAATGAAACGTACTAATGAATTAGAATGGATCGTATGAATGAATTAGACTTGATCGTACGAATGAATTAGAATGGATCGTGAAACTGAATTAGAATGGATCGTACGAATGAATTAGAATGGATCGTACAAATGAACTAGAATGGATACATTCGTGCGAATGAATTAGAATGGATCGTACGAATGAATTAGAATGGATCATTCGAATGAATTAGAATGGATCGTGCGAATGAATTAGAATGGATCGAACGAATGAATTAGAATGGATATATTCGAGCGAATGAATTAGAATAGATCGTAGGAATGAATTAGAATGGATCATACGAATGAATTAGAATGGATCGTACGAACGAATTAGAATGGATCGTACGAACGAATTAGAATGGATCGTATGAATGAATTAGAATGGATACATTCGTGTGAATGAATTAGAATGGATCGTATGAATGAATTAGAATAGATTTTGTGAATGAATTAGAACTGATCGTACAAATGAATTAGAATTGATACATTCGTGCGAATGAATTAGAATGGATTGTATGAATGAATTAGAATGGATCGTACGAATGAACTAGAATGGATACATTCGTGCGAATGAATTAGAATGGATCATACGAATGAATTAGAATGGATCGTACGAATGAATTAGAATGGATCGCATGAATGAATTAGAATGGATTGTACGAATGAATTAGAATGGATCGTACGAATGAATTAGAATGGATACATTTGTGCGAATGAATTAGAATGGATCGGACGAATGAATTAGAATGGATCGTACGAATGAATTAGAAAGGATCGTACTAATGAATTAGAATTGATCGTACGAATAAATTAGAATGGATACATTCGTCCGAATAAATTAGAATGGATCATACGAATGAGTAAAAATGGATCGTACGAATGAAATTGAATAGATTGTACGAATGAATTAGAATGGATCCTACGAATGAATTAGAATGGATCGTGTGAAAGAATTAGAATAGATTGTATGAATGAATTAGAATGGATCGTATGAATGAATTAGAATGGATCGTGCGAATGAATTCGAATGGATCGTACGAATTCATTCTAATTCATTCATACTATCCATTTTAATTCTTTCACACGATCCATTCTAATTCATTCGTACGTTCCATTCTAAGTCATTAGCACGATCCATGCTAATTTATTCGTTCGATCAATTCTAATTCATTAGCACGATCCATTCTAATTCATTCGTACGATCCATTCTAATTCATTCGCACGATCCATTCTAATTCATTCATAGGATCCATTCTAATTCATTCATACAATCCATTCTAATTCTTTCACACGATCCATTCTAATTCATTCGTAGGATCTATTCTAATTCATTCGTACAATCTATTCTATTTCATTCGTACGATCCATTCTTACTCATTCGTATGATCCATTCTAATTCATTCGGACGAATGTATCCATTCTAATTTATTCGTACGATCCATTCTAATTCATTCGTACGATCCATTCTTTTTCATTCGTACGATGCATTCTTACTCATTCGTACGATCCATTCGAATTCATTCGCACGATCCATTCTAATTCATTCATACGATCCATTCTAATTCATTCATACAATCCATTCTAATTCTTTCACACGATCCATTCTAATTCATTCGTAGGATCCATTCTAATTCATTCGTACAATCTATTCTATTTCATTCGTACGATCCATTCTTACTCATTCGTATGATCCATTCTAATTCATTCGGACGAATGTATCCATTCTAATTTATTCGTACGATCCATTCTAATTCATTCGTACGATCCATTCTAATTCATTCGTACGATCCATTCTTACTCATTCGTATGATCCATTCTCATTCATTCGTACGATCCATTCTAATTCATTCGCACAATCTATTCTAATTCATTCGTACGATCCATTCTAATTCATTCGTACGATCGTACGAATGAATTAGAATGGATCGTACGGAATGAATTAGAATGGATTGTATGAATGAATTAGAATGGATCATACGAATGAGTAAGAATGGATCGTACGAATGAAATAGAATGGATTGTACGAATGAATTAGAATGGATCATACAAATGAATTAGAATGGATCGTACGAATGAATTAGAATGGATGATACGAATGAGTGAGAATGGATCGTACAAATGAAATAGAATGGATTGTACGAATGAATTAGAATGGATCGTACGAATGAATTAGAATGGATCGTGTGAAAGAATTAGAATGCATTGTATGAATGAATTAGAATGGATCGTATGAATGAATTAGAATGGATCGTGCGAATGAATTCGAATGGATCGCATGATCTATTCGAATAGAATGGATCGTATGAATGAATTAGAATGGATCGGGTGAATGAATTAGAATGGATTGTAGGAATGAATTATAATGGATCGTATGAATGAATTAGAATGGATCGTATGAATGAATTAGAATGGATCGTTCGAATGAATTAGAATGGATCGTACGAATGAATAAGAATGGATCGTACCAATGAATTAGAATGGATCGTACGAATGAATTAGAATGGATCACATGAATGAGTAAGAATGGATCGTACGAATGAAATAGAATGGATTGTATGAATGAATTAGAATGGATACATTCGTGCGAATGAATTAGAATGGATCATACGAATGAATTAGAATGGATCGTACGAATGAATTAGAATGGATCGTACGAATGAATTAGAATTCATCGTACGAAAGAATTAGAATGGATATATTCGTGCGAATGAATTAGAATGGATCGTACGAATGAATTAGACTGGATCGTACGAATGAATTTGAATGGATTCATTTGTGCGAATGAATCTAAATGGATTGTATGAATGAGTAAGAATGGATCGTACGAATGAATTAGAATGGATCGTACGAATGAATTAGAATGGATCGTACGGAATGAATTAGAATGGATATATTTGAACGAATAAATTAGAATGGATCATACGAATGAATTAGAATGGATCGTACGAATGAATTATAATGGATAGTGCGAATGAATTAGAATCGATCATACGAATGAATTAGAATGGATCATACGAATGAATTAGAATGGATCATACGAATGAATAAGAATGGATCGTACGAATGAATTAGAATGGATCGTACGAATGAATTAGAATGGATCGTACGAATAAATTAGAATAGATACATTCTTCCGAATGAATTAGAATGGATCATACGAATGAGTAAGAATGGATCGTACGAATGAAATAGAATAGATTGTACGAATGAATTAGAATGGATCCTACGAATGAATTAGAATAGATCATGTGAAAGAATTAGAATGGATTGTATGAATGAATTAGAATGGATCATACAAATGAATTAGAATGGATCGTACGAATGAATTAGAATGGATCATACGAATGAGTAAGAATGGATCGTACGAATGAAATAGAATGGATTGTACGAGTGAATTAGAATGGATCGTACGAATGAATTAGAATGGATCGTGTGAAAGAATTAGAATGCATTGTATGAATGAATTAGAATGGATCGTATGAATGAATTAGAATGGATCATGCGAATGAATTCGAATGGATCGCATGACCCATTCGAATAGAATGGATCATATGAATGAATTAGAATGGATCGGGCGAATGAATTAGAATGGATTGTAGGAATGAATTAGAATGGATCGTATGAATGAATTAGAATGGATCGTATGAATGAATTAGAATGGATCGTGCGAATGAATTAGAATGGATCGTACGAATGAATTAGAATGGATCGTACGAATGAATTAGAATGGATCATACGAATGAATTAGAATAGATCGTACGAATGAGTAAGAATGGATCGTACGAATGAAATAGAATGGATTGTACGAATGAATTAGAATGGATACATTCGTGTGAATGAATTAGAATGGATCGTACGAATGAATTAGAATGGATCGTACGAATGAATTAGAATGCATCGTACAAAAGAATTAGAATGGATATATTCGTGCGAATGAATTAGAATGGATCGTACGAATGAATTAGACTGGATCGTACGAATGAATTTGAATGGATACATTTGTGTGAATGAATCTAAATGGATTGTATGAATGAATTACAATGGATCGTACGAATGAATTAGAATGGATCGTACGAATGGATTAGAATAGCTCATACGAATGAATTAGAATGAATCGTATGAATGAATTAGAATGGTTACATTCGTGCGAATGAATTAGAATAGATCGTACGAATGAATTAGAATGGATCGTACGAATAAATTAGAATGGATCGTGGGAATGAATTAGAATGGATCGTACGAATAAATTAGAATGGATCCACCGAATGAGTTAGAATGGATCATACGAATGAATTAGAATGGATTGTACGAATGAATTAGAATGGATTGTGCGAATGAATTAGAATGGATCGTATGAATGAATAAGAATGGATCGTACGAATGAATTAGAATGGATCGTGTGAATGAATTAGCATGAATCGTACGAATGTATTAGAATGGATCGTACGAATGAATTAGAATGAATCGTACGATCCATTCTAATTTATTCGTACGATCCATTCTAATTCATTCGCACGAATGTATCCATTCTAGTTCATTCGTACGATCCATTCTAGTTTATTCGTACGATCCATTCTAATTCATTCGTACGATCCATTCTAATTCATTCGTATGATCCATTCTAATTAATTCGTATGATCCATTCTAATTTATTCGTACGATCCATTCTAATTCATTCATACAATCCATTCTAATTCATTCGCACGAATGTATCCATTCTAATTAATTCGTACGATCCATTCTAATTCATTCATATGATCCATTCTTATTCATTCGCACGATCCAGTCTAATGGATTCGCACGATCCATTCTAATTCATTCGCACGAATGTATCCATTCTAATTCATTCGTACGATCCATTCTAATTCATTAATATGATCCATTCTAATTCATTCGCACGATCCATTATAATTCATTCGTACGATCCATTCTAATTCATTCGTACGATCCATTCTAATTCATTCGCACAGTCCATTCTAATTCATTCGTACAATCTATTCTATTTCATTCGTACGATCCATTCTTACTCATTCGTATGATCCATTCTAATTCATTCGGATGAATGTATCCATTCTAATTTATTCATACGATCCATTCTAATTAATTCGTACGATCCATTCTAATTCATTCGTACGATCCATTCTAATTCATTCGCACGAATGTATCCATTCTAATTCATTCGTATGGTCCATTCTAATTCATTCGCACAATCCATTCTATTTCATTCGTACGATCCATTCTTACTCATTCGTATGATCCATTATGGATACATTCGTGCGAATGAATTAGAATGGATCATACGAATGAGTAAGAACGGATCGTACGAATGAAATAGAATGGATTGTGCGAATGAATTAGAATTGATCGTACGAATGAATTAGAATGGATCGTGTGAAAGAATTAGAATGGATTGTATGAATGAATTAGAATAGATCGTATGAATGAATTAGAATGGATCGTTCAAATGAATTAGAATGGATCGTACGAATGAACTAGAATGGATACATTCGTGCGAATGAATTAGAATGGATCGTATGAATGAATTAGAATGGATCGTACGAATGAATTAGAATGGATCTTACGAATGAATTAGAATGGATCGTACGAATGCACGATCCATGCTAATTCATTAGTTCGATCAATTCTAACTCATTAGCACGATCCATTGTAATTCATTCGTACGATCCATTCTAATTCATTCGTACGATCCATTCTAATTCATTCGTACGATCCATTCTAATTCTTTCACACGATCCATTCTAATTTATTCGTACGATCCATTCTAATTCATTCGTACGATCTATTCTAATTCATTCGTACGATCCATTCTAATTTCATTCGTATGATCCATTCTAATTCATTCGCTCGAATGTATCCATTCTAATCCATTCGTACGATCCATTCTAATCCATTTGTACGATCCATTCTAATTCATTCGCATGAATGTAACCATTCTAATTCATTCATTTGATCCATTCTAATTCATTTGTACGATCTATTCTAATTCATTCGTCCGATCCATTCTAATTCATTCGCACGAATGTATCCATTCTAATCCATTCGTAAGATCCATTCTAATTCATTCGTACGATCCATTCTAATTCATTCGTCCGATCCATTCTAATTCATTCGCACGAATGTATCCATTCTAATTCATTCGTACGATCCATTCTAATTCATTCGTACGAACCATTCTAATTCATTCGTACGATCCATTCTAATTCATTCGCACGAATGTATCCATTCTAGTTCATTCTTACGATCCATTATAATTTATTCGTACGATCCATTCTAATTCATTCGTCCGATCCATTCTAATTCATTCGCACGAATGTATCCATTCTAATTCATTCGTACGATCCATTCTAATTCATTCGTACGATCCATTCTAATTCATTCGTAAGATCCATTCTAATTCATTCGTACGATCCATTCTAATTCATTCGTACGATCCGTTCTAATTCATTCGCACGAATGTATCCATTCTAGTTCATTCGTGCGATCCATTCTAATTCATTCGCACGATCCATTCTAATTCATTCGTACGATCCATTCTAATTCATTCGCACGAATGTATCCATTCTAGTTCATTCGTACGATCCATTCTAATTCATTCGTACGATCCATTCTAATTCATTCATACAATCCATTCTAATCCATTCGCACGATCCATTCTAATTCACTCATACGATCCATTCTAATACATTCATACGATCCATTCTAATTCATTTGCATGAATATATCCATTCTAATTCATTCGTACGATCCATTCTAATTCCTTCGTACGATCCATTCTAATTCTTTCGTACGATCCATTCTAATTCATTCATACGATCCATTCTAATTCATTCGTACGATCCATTCTAATTCATTCGTACGATCCATTCTAATTCATTCGTACGATCCATTCTAATTTATTCGTACGATCCATTCTAATTCATTCGTACGATCCATTCTAATTCATTCGCGAATGTATCCATTCTAGTTCATTCGTACGATCCATTCTAATTCATTCGTACGATCCATTCTAATTCATTCATACGATCTATTCTAATTCATTCATATAATCCATTCTAATTCTTTCACACGATCCATTCTAATTCATTCGTACGATCCATTCTCATTCATTCGCACAATCCATTCTATTTCATTCGTACGATCTATTCTTACTCATTCGTATGATCCATTCTAATTCATTCGCACGAATGTATCCATAATTGATCATACGAATGAGTAAGAATAGATCGTACGAATGAAATAGAATGGATTGTGCGAATGAATTAGAATGGACCGTACGAATGAATTAGACGTACGAATGAATTAGAATGGATACATTCGTGCGAATAAATTAGAATGGATCATACGAATGAGTAAGAATGGATCGTGCGAATGAATTAGAATGGATCGTGCGAATGAATTAGAATGGATCGTACAAATGAATTAGAATGGATCGTACGAATGAGTAAGAATGGATCGTACGAATGAAATAGAATGGATTATACGAATGAATTAGAATGGATTCGTACGAATGAATTAGGATGGATACATTCGTGCGAATGAATTAGAATGGATCATACGAATGAGTAAGAATGGATCGTACGAATAAACCAGAATAGATTGTACGAATGAATTAGAATGGATCCTACAAATGAATTAGAATGGATCGTGTGAAAGAATTAGAATGGATTGTATGAATGAATTAGAATGGATCGTACGAATGAATTAGAATGGATCGTACGAATGAATTAGAATGGATACATTCGTGCGAATGAATTAGAATTGATCGTACGAATGAATTAGAATGGATATATTCGTGCAAATGAATTAGAATGGATCGTATGAATGAATTAGAATGGATCGTATGAGTGAATTAAAATGGATCGTATGAATGAAATAGAATAAATTAGAATGAATTAGAATTGATCGTACGAATGAAATAGAATGGATTGTACGAATGATTTAGAATGGATCGTACGAATGAATTAGAATGGATCGTACGAATGATTTAGAATTGATACATTCGTGCGAATGAATTAGAATGGATCATACGAATGAGTAAGAATGGATCGTACGAATGAAATAGAATGGATTGTACGAATGAATTAGAATGGATTCGTACGAATGAATTAGAATGGATACATTCGTGCGAATGAATTAGAATGGATCGTACCAATGAGTAAGAATGGATCGTACGAATGAAATAGAATGGATTGTGCGAATGAATTAGAATGGATCGTACGAATGAATTAGAATAGATCATACAAATTAATTTGAATGGATTATATGAATGAATTAGAATGGATTGTACGAATGAATTAGAATTGATCGTATGAATGAATTAGAATGGATCGTACGAATGAATTAGAATGGATCATACGAATTAATTAGAATGGATCATACGAATGAATTAGAATGGATCGTACGAATGAATTAGAATGGATCGTACGAATGAATTAGAATGGATCGTACGAATGAATTAGAATGGATACATTTGTGCGAATGAATTAGAATGGATCGTACAAATGGATTAGAATGGATCGTACGAATGGATTAGAATGGATACATTCGTGCGAATGAATTAGAATGGATTGTATGAATGAATTAGAATGCATCGTACGAATGAATTAGAATGGATCATACGAATTCATTCGTATATTCTATTCTAATTCATTCGTACAATCTATTCTATTTCATTCGTACGATCCATTCTTACTCATTCGTATGATCCATTCTAATTCATTCGGACGAATGTATCCATTCTAATTTATTCGTACGATCCATTCTAAATGATTCGTACGATCCATTCTTACTCATTCGTATGATCCATTCTAATTCATTCGTACGATCCATTCTAATTCATTCGCTCGAATGTATCCATTCTAATCCATTCGTACGATAAATTCTAATTCATTCGTACGATCTATTCTAATTCATTCGTATGATCCATTCTAATTCATTCGCACGATCCATTCTAATTCATTCGTACGATTGATTCTAATTCATTCGTACGATCCATTCTAATTCATTCGTAAGATCCATTCTAATTAATTAGTATGATCCATTCTAATTCATTCGTACGATCCATTCTAATTCATTTGCACGAATATATCCATTCTAATTCATTCGTACGATCCATTCTAATTCATTCGCACGAATGTAACCATTCTAATTCATTCGTACGATCCATTCTAATTAATTCGTATGATCCATTCTAATTCATTCGTACGATCCATTCTAATTCATTCATACAATCCATTTAGATTCATTCGCACAAATGTATCCATTCAAATTCATTCGTACGATCCATTCTAATTCATTCGTATATTCCATTATAATTCATTAGCACGATCCATGCTAATGAATTAGAATGGATCGTACGATCCAATCTAATTCATTCATACGATCCATTCTTACTCATTCGTATGATCCATTCTAATTCAATCGTACGATCCATTCTAATTCATTCGTACGATCCATTCTAATTCCTTCGTACGATCTTTTCTAATTCATTCGTAAGATCCATTCTTACTCATTGGTACGATCCATTCTAATTCATTCGCACGAATGTATCCATTCTAATTCATTCGTACGAATCCATTCAAATTCATTCGTACAATCTATTCTATTTCATTCGTAGGATCCATTCTAATCCATTCTAATTCATTCGTACGATCCATTCTTACTCATTCGTACGATCCATTCTAATTCATTCGTTCGATCTATTCTAATTCATTCGCACGATCCATTCTAATTCATTCGTATGATCCATTCTATTCCATTCGTATGATCCATTCTATTCCATTCGTACGATCCATTCTAATTCATTCGTCCGATTCATTCTAATTCATTCACACGAATGTATCCATTCTAATTCATTCGTACGATCTATTCTAATTCATTCGTATGATCCATTCTAATTCATTCAAAAGATCCATTCTAATTCATTCGTACGTTCCATTCTAATTCATTCGTACGATCCATTCTAATTCATTCGCATGAATGTATCCATTCTAGTTCATTCGTACGATCCATTCTAATTCATTCGTACGATCCATTCTAATTCATTCGCACGATCCATTCTAAATCATTCGTACGATCAATTCTAATTCATTCGTGCAATCCATTCTATTTCATTCGTACGATCCATTCTTACTCATTCGTACGATCCACTCTAATTCATTCGTACGATCCATTCGTATTCATTCGCACGATCCATTCTAATTCATTCGTACGATCCATTCTAATTCTTTCACACGATCCATTCTAATTCATTCGTACGATCTATTCTAATTCATTCGTACGATCCATTCTAATTTCATTCGTATGATCCATTCTAATTCATTCGCTCGAATGTATCCATTCTAATCCATTCGTACGATCCATTCTAATCCATTCGTACGATCCATTCTAATTCATTCGTATGAATGTAACCATTCTAATTCATTCATTTGATCCATTCTAATTCATTCGTACGATCCAGTCTAATTCATTCGTCCGATCCATTCTAATTCATTCGCACGAATGTATCCATTCTAATCCATTCGTAAGATCCATTCTAATTCATTCGTACGATTCATTCTAATTCATTCATCCGATCCATTCTAATTCATTTGCACGAATGTATCCATTCTAATTCATTCGTACGATCCATTCTAATTCATTCGTACGATCCATTCTAATTCATTCGCACGAATGTATCCATTCTAGTTCATTCGTACGATCCATTCTAATTCATTCGTACAATCCATTCTAATTCATTCGTCCGATCCATTCTAATTCATTCGCACGAATGTATCCATTCTAATTCATTCGTACGATCCATTCTAATTCATTCGTACGATCCATTCTAATTCATTCGTAAGATCCATTCTAATTCATTCGTACGATCCATTCTAATTCATTCGTACGATCCGTTCTAATTCATTCGCAAGAATGTCTCCATTCTAGTTCATTCGTACGATCCATTCTAATTCATTCGCACGATCCATTCTAATTCATTCGTACGATCCATTCTAATTCATTCGCACGAATGTATCCATTCTAGTTAATTCGTACGATCCATTCTAATTCATTCGTACGATCCATTCTAATTCATTCGTACGATCCATTCTAATTCATTCATACAATCCATTCTAATTCATTCGCACGATCCATTCTAATTCACTCATACGATCCATTCTAATACATTCATACGATCCATTCTAATTCATTTGCACGAATATATCCATTCTAATTCATTCGTACGATCCATTCTAATTCCTTCGTACGATCCATTCTAATTCTTTCGTACGATCCATTCTAATTCATTCATACGATCCATTCTAATTCATTCGTACGATCCATTCTAATTCATTCGTACGATCCATTCTAATTCATTCGTACGATCCATTCTAATTCATTCGTAAGATCCATTCTAATTCATTCGTACGATCCATTCTAATTCATTCGTACGATCCATTCTAATTTATTCGCGAATGTATCCATTCTAATTCATTCGTACGATCCATTCTAATTCATTCATACGATCTATTCTAATTCATTCATATAATCCATTCTAATTCTTTCACACGATCCATTCTAATTCATTCGTACGATCCATTCTAATTCATTCGCACAATCCATTCTATTTCATTCGTACGATCCATTCTTACTCATTCGTATGATCCATTCTAATTCATTCGCACGAATGTATCCATAATGGATCATACGAATGAGTAAGAATGGATCGTACGAATGAAATAGAATGGATTGTGCGAATGAATTAGAAAGGACCGTACGAATGAATTAGACGTACGAATGAATTAGAACGGATACATTCGTGTGAATAAATTAGAATGGATCATACGAATGAGTAAGAATGGATCGTGCGAATGAATTAGAATGGATCGTGCGAATGAATTAGAATGGATCGTACAAATGAATTAGAATGGATTGTACGAATGAGTAAGAATGGATCGTACGAATGAAATAGAATGGATTGTACTAATGAATTAGAATGGATTCGTACGAATGAATTAGAATGGATACATTCGTGCGAATGAATTAGAATGGATCATACGAATGAGTAAGAATGGATCGTACGAATGAAATAGAACAGATTCTACGAATGAATTAGAATGGATCCTACAAATGAATTAGAATGGATCGTGTGAAAGAATTAGAATGGATTGTATGAATGAATTAGAATGGATCGTACGAATGAATTAGAATGGATCGTACGAATGAATTAGAATGGATACATTCGTGCGAATGAATTAGAATTGATCGTACGAATGAATTAGAATGGATATATTCGTGCAAATGAATTAGAATGGATCGTATGAATGAATTAGAATGGATCGTATGAGTGAATTAGAACGGATCGTACGAATGAAATAGAATGAATTAGAATTGATCGTACGAATGAAATAGAATGGATTGTACGAATGATTTAGAATGGATCGTACGAATGAATTAGAATGGATTGTACGAATAATTTAGAATGGATACATTCGTGCGAATGAATTAGAATGGATCATATGAATGAGTAAGAATGGATCGTACGAATGAAATAGAATGGATTGTACGAATGAATTAGAATGGATTCGTACAAATGAATTAGAATGGATACATTCGTGCAAATTAATTAGAATGGATCGTACCAATGAGTAAGAATGGATCGTACGAATGAAATAGAATGGATTATGCGAATGAATTAGAATGGATCATACGAATGAATTAGAATGGATCATACGAATTAATTAGAATGGATCATATGAATGAATTAGAATGGATCGTACGAATGAATTAGAATGGATCGTACGAATGAATTAGAATGGATCGTATGAATGAATTAGAATGGATCATACGAATTAATTAAAATGGATCATACGAATAAATTAGAATGGATCGTACGAATGAATTAGAATGGATCGTACGAATGAATTAGAATGGATACATTTGTGCGAATGAATTAGAATGGATCGTACGAATGGATTAGAATGGATACATTCGTGTGAATGAATTAGAATGGATTGTATGAATGAATTAGAATGGATCGTATGATCCATTCGAATTCATTCACACGATCCATTCTAATTCATTCGTACGATCCATTCTAATTCATTCATACGATCCATTCTAATTCATTTGTACGATCCATTCTAATTCATTCGTATATTCCATTCTAATTCATTCGTACAATCTATTCTATTTTATTCGTACGATCCATTCTTACTCATTCGTATGATCCATTCTAATTCATTCGGACGAATGTATCCATTCTAATTTATTCATACGATCCATTATAATTCATTCGTACTATCCATTCTAATTCATTCGTACGATCCATTCTTACTCATTCGTATGATCCATTCTAATTCATTCGTACGATCCATTCTAATTCATTCGCTCGAATGTATCCATTCTAATCCATTCGTACGATCCATTCTAATTCATTCGTACGATCTATTCTAATTCATTCGTACGATCCATTCTAATTCATTCGTACGATCCATTCTAATTCATTCGTACGATCCATTCTAATTCATTCGTAAGATCCATTCTAATTAATTAGTATGATCCATTCTAATTCATTCGTACGATCCATTCTAATTCATTTGCACGAATATATCCATTCTAATTCATTCGTACGATCCATTCTAATTCATTCGCATGAATGTAACCATTCTAATTCATTCGTACGATCCATTCTAATTAATTCGTATGATCCATTCTAATTCATTCGTACGATCCATTCTAATTCATTCATACAATCCATTTAGATTCATTCGCACAAATGTATCCATTCAAATTCATTCGTACGATCAATTCTACGATCCATTCTAATTCATTCGTATATTCCATTATAATTCATTAGCACGATCCATGCTAATGAATTAGAATGGATCGTACGATCCAATCTAATTCATTCATACGATCCATTCTTACTCATTCGTATGATCCATTCTAATTCAATCGTACGATCCATTCTAATTCATTCGTACGATCCATTCTAATTCCTTCGTACGATCCATTGTAATTCATTCTTAAGATCCATTCTTACTCATTGGTACGATCCATTCTAATTCAATCGCACGAATGTATCCATTCTAATTCATTCGTACGAATCCATTCTAATTCATTCGTACAATCTATTCTATTTCATTCGTACGATCCATTCTAATCCATTCTAATTCATTCGTACGATCCATTCTTACTCATTCGTACGATCCATTCTAATTCATTCGTTCGATCCATTCTAATTCATTCGCACGATCCATTCTAATTCATTCGTATGATCCATTCTAATCCATTCGTACGATCCATTCTAATTCATTCGTACGATCCATTCTAATTCATTCGACCGATCCATTCTAATTCATTCGCATGAATGTATCCATTCTAATTCATTCGTACGATCTATTCTAATTCATTCGTACGATCAATTCTAATTCATTCGTAAGATCCATTCTAATTCATTCGTACGATCCATTCTAATTCATTCGTACGATCCATTCTAATTCATTCGCACAAATATATCCATTCTAGTTCATTCGTACGATTCATTCTAATTCATTCGTTCTATCCATTCTAATTCATTCGCACGATCCATTCTAAATCATTCGTACGATCAATTCTAATTCATTCGTACAATCCATTCTATTTCATTCGTACGATCCATTCTTACTCATTCGTACGATCCATTCTTAGAATGAATTAGAATGGATCGTACGAATAAATTAGAATGGATACATTCGTCCGAATGAATTAGAATGGATCATACGAATGAGTAAGAATGGATCGTACGAATGAAATAGAATAGATTGTACGAATGAATTAGAATGGATCCTACGAATGAATTAGAATGGATCGTGTGAAAGAATTAGAATGGATTGTATGAATGAATTAGAATGGATCGTATGAATGAATTAGAATGGATTGTGCGAATGAATTCGAATGGATCGTACGAATTCATTCTAATTCATTCATACAATCCATTCTAATTCTTTCACACGATCCATTCTAATTCATTCGTACGTTCCATTCTAATTCATTAGCACGATCCATGCTAATTCATTCGTTCGATCAATTCTAATTCATTAGCACGATCCATTCTAATTCATTCGTACGATCCATTCTAATTCATTCGCACGATCCATTCTAATTCATTCATAGGATCCATTCTAATTCATTCATACGATCTATTCTAATTTTTTCGCACGAATGTATCCATTCTAATTCATTCGCACGAATGTATCCATTCTAATTCATTCATACGATCCATTCTAATTCATTCGTACGATCCATTCTAATTCATTCGTACGATCCATTCTAATTCATTCATACAATCCATTCTAATTCTTTCACACGATCCATTCTAATTCATTCGTACGATCCATTCTAATTCATTCGCACAATCCATTCTATTTCATTCGTACGATCCATTCTTACACATTCGTATGATCCATTCTAATTCATTCGCACGAATGTATCCATAATGGATCATACGAATGAGTAAGAATGGATCGTACGAATGAAATAGAATGGATTGTGCGAATGAATTAGAATGGACCGTACGAATGAATTAGACGTACGAATGAATTAGAATGGATACATTCATGCGAATAAATTAGAATGGATCATACGAATGAGTAAGAATGGATCGTCATTCTAATTCATTCGTATGATCCATTCTAATTCATTTGTATCCATTCTATTTCATTCGCACGATCCATTCTAATTCATTCGCGCAATCTATTCTAATTCATTCGTACGATCCATTCTAATTCATTCGTACGATCCATTCTAATTCATTCAAACAATCCATTCTAATTCATTCGCACGAAGGTATCCATTCTAATTCATTCAAACAATCCATTCTAATTCATTCGCACGAAGGTATCCATTCTAATTCATTCGTACGATCCATTCTAATTCATTCGCACAATCTATTCTAATTCATTCATACGATCCATTCTAATTCATTCGCACAATCTATTCTAATTCATTCATACGATCCATTCTAATTCATTCGCATGAATGTATCCATTCTAATTCATTCATAAGATCCATTCTACTTCATTCGTACTATCCGTTCTAATTCACTCATACGATCCATTCTAATTCATTCGCACGAATATATCCATTCTAATTCTTTCGTACGATGCATTCTAATTCATTCGTACGATCCATTCTAATTCATTCATTTGATCCATTCTAATTCATTCGTACGATCCATTCTAATTCATTCGTCTGATCCATTCTAATTCATTCCCACGAATGTATCCATTCTAATTCATTCGTACGATCCATTCTAATTCATTCGCACGATCCATTCTAATTCATTCGTACGATCCATTCTAATTCATTCATACGATCTATTCTAATTCATTCATACAATCCATTCTAATTCTTTCACACGATCCATTCTAATTCATTCGTACGATCCTTTCTAATTCATTCGCACAATCCATTCTATTTCATTCGTACGATCCATTCTTACTCATTGGTATGATCCATTCTAATTCATTAGCACGATCCATTCTAATTCATTCGTACGATCCATTCTAATTCATTCGCACGATCCATTCTAATTCATTCGTACGATCCATTCTAATTCTTTCACACGATCCATTCTAATTCATTCGTACGATCGATTCTAATTCATTCATACGATCCATTCTAATTCATTCATACGATCCATTCTAATTCCTTCGTACTATCCATTCTAATTCATTCATACAATCTATTCTAATTCATTCATACAATCCATTCTAATTCTTTCACACGATCCATTCTAATTCATTCGTACGATCCATTCTAATTCATTCGCACAATCCATTCTAATTCATTCGCACGAATGTATCCATTCTAAATCATTCGTACAATCCATTCTATTTCATTCGTACGATCCATTTTTACTCATTGTACGAATGAATAAGAATGGATCTTACGAATGAATTAGAATGGATCGTGTGAATGAATTAGAATGGATCGTACGAATGAATTAGAATGGATCGTACGAATGAATTAGAATGGATCGTACGAATGAATTAGAATGGATCGTGTGAAAGAATTAGAATGGATCTTACGAATGAATTAGAATGGATCGTACGAATGAATTAGAATGGATCGTACGAATGAATTAGAATGGATCGTACGAATGAATTAGAATGGATCATACGAATAAATTAGAATGGATACATTCATCCGAATGAATTAGAATGGATCATACGAATGAGTAAGAATGGATCGTACGAATGAAATAGAATAGATTGTACGAATGAATTAGAATGGATCCTACGAATGAATTCGAATGGATCGTACGAATGAATTAGAATGGATCGTATTAATGAATTAGAATGGATCGTATGAATGAATTAGAATGGATATATTCGTGCGAATGAATTAGAATGGATCGTGCGAATCAATTAGACGGGATCGTGCGAATGAATAAGAATAGATCATACGAATGAATTAGAATGGATCATATGAATGAATTAGAATGGATCGTACGAATGAATTAGAATGGATTGTACGAATAAATTAGAATAGATATATTCGTCCGAATGAAGTAGAATGGATCATACGAATGAGTAAGAATGGATCGTACGAATGAAATAGAATAGATTGTACGAATGAATTAGAATGGATTGTACGAATGAAAGAATTAGAATGGATTGTATGAATGAATTAGAATGGATCGTGCGAATGAATTAGAATGGATCGTACGAATGAATTAGAAGGGATACATTTGTGCGAATAAATTAGAATGGATCGTACGAATGAATTAGAATGGATCGTATGAATGAATTAGAATGGATCGTACGAATGAATTAGAATGGATCGTGCGAATGAATTAGAATGGATCGTACGAATGAATTGGAATGGATCGTGTGAAAGAATTAGAATGGATTGTACGAATGAATTAGAATGGATCGTGCGAATGAATTAGAATGGATCGTACGAATGAATTAGAATGGATCGTATGAATGAATTAGAATGGATCGTACGAATGAATTAGAATGGATCGTGCGAATGGATTAGAATGGATCGTACGAAATTAGAATGGATCGTACGAATGAACTAGAATGGATATATTCGTGCGAATGAATTAGAATGGATCGTACGAATGAATTAGAATGGATCGTACGAATGAATTAGAATGGATCCTACGAATGAATTAGAATGGATCTTACGAATGAATTAGAATGGATCGTACGAATGAACTAGAATGGATACATTCGTGCGAATGAATTAGAATGGATCGTACGAATGAATTAGAATGGATCGTATGAATGAATTAGAATGGATCGTACGAATGAATTAGAATGGATACATTCGTGCGAATGAATTAGAATGGATCGGACGAATGAATTAGAATGGATCGTACGAATAAATTAGAATGGATCAAATGAATGAATTAGAATGCTTACATTCATGCGAATGAATTAGAATGGATCGTACGAATGGATTAGAATGGATCGTATGAATGGATTAGAATGGATACATTCGAGCGAATGAATTAGAATGGATCGTACGAATGAATTAGAATGGATCGTACGAATGGATTAGAATGGATCCTACGAATGGATTAGAATGGATACCTTTGTGCATATGAATTAGAATGGATCGTACGAATGAATTAGAATGGATCATATTAATGAATTAGAATGGATCGTACGAATGAATTAGAATGGATACATTCGTGCGAATGAATTAGAATGGATCGTGCAAATCCATTAGACTGGATCGTGCGAATGAATAAGAATGAATCATACGAATGAATTAGAATGGATCGTACGAATTAATTAGAATGGATACATTCGTGCAAATGAATTAGAATGGATTGTATGAATGAATTAGAGTGGATCGTACGAATGAATTAGAATGAATCATACGAATTAATTAGAATGGATCATACGAATGAATTAGAATGGATCGTACGAATGAATTAGAATGGATCGTACGAATGAACTAGAATGGATCGTACGAATGAACTAGAATGGATACATTCGTGCGAATGAATTAGATTGGATCGTACGAATGAATTAGAATGGATCGTACGAGTGAATTAGAATGGATCTTACGAATGAATTAGAATGGATCGTACGAATGTATTAGAATGGATCGTACGAATGAATTAGAATGGATACATTCGTGCGAATGAATTAGAATGGATCGGACGAATGAATTAGAATGGATCGTACAAATGAATTAGAATGGATCAAATGAATAAATTAGAATGGTTACATTCATGCGAATGAATTAGAATGGATCGTACGAATGGATTAGAATGGATCGTATGAATGGATTAGAATGGATACATTCGTGCGAATGAATTATTATAGATTGTATGAATGAATTAGAATGGATCGTACGAATGAATTAGAATGGATCGTATGAGTGAATTAGAATAGATACGAAGGAATTAGAATGGATCATACGAAGGAATTAGAATGGATCATACGAATGAAATAGAATGGATTGTACGAAGGAATTAGAATGGATCGTACGAAGGAATTAGAATAGATCATACGAAGAAATTAGAATGGATCGTACGAATGAATTAGAATGGATATATTCGTGCAAATGAATTAGAATGGATCGTATGAATGAATTAGAATGGATCGTATGAGTGAATTAGAACGGATAGTACGAATGAAGTAGAATGGATCGTATGAATGAATTAGAATGGATACATTGGTGCGAATGAATTAGAATTGACCGTATGAATGAAATAGAATAGATTGTGCGAATGAATTAGAATGCATCGTACGAATGAATTAGAATGGATACATTCGTGCGAAAAAATTAGAATGGATTGTATGAATGAATTAGAATGGATCGTACGAATGAATTAGAATGGATCGTACGAATGAATTAGAATAGATTGCGCGAACGAATTAGAATGGATCGTGCGAATGAAATAGAATGGATACAAATGAATTTGAATGGATCATACGAATGAATTAGAATGACGATCCATTCTTACTCATTCGTATGATCCATTCTAATTTATTCGCACGAATGTATCCATTCTAATTCATTCGTACGTCTAATTCATTCGTACGGTCCATTCTAATTCATTCGCACAATCCATTCTATTTTATTCGTACGATCCATTCTTACTCATTCGTATGATCCATTACGGATACATTCGTGCGAATGAATTAGAATGGATCATACGAATGAGTAAGAATGGATCGTACGAATGAAATAGAATGGATTGTGCGAATGAATTAGAATGGATCGTACGAATGAATTAGAATGGATCGTGTGAAAGAATTAGAATGGATTGTATGAATGAATTAGAATAGATCGTATGAATGAATTAGAATGGATCGTATGAATGAATTAGAATGGATCGTACGAATGAATTAGAACGGATCGTACGAATGAATTAGAATGGATATATTCGTGCAAATGAATTAGAATGGATCGTATGAATGTATTAGAATGGATCGTATGAGTGAATTAGAATGGATCATACGAATTAATTAGAATGGATCATACGAATGAATTAGAATGGATCGTAAGAATGAATTAGAATGGATCGTACGAATGAATTAGAATGGATACATTCGTGCGAATGAATTAGAATGGATTGTGCGAATGAATAAGAATAGATCGTGCGAATGAATTAGAATGGATCGTACGAATGAATTAGAATGGATCGTGCGAATAAATTAGAATGGATCGTACGAAAGAATTAGAATGGATACATTTGTGCGAATGAATTAGAATGGATCGTACGAATGAATTAGAATGGATCGTATGAATGAATTAGAATGGATCGTGCGAATGAATTAGAATGGATCGTGCGAATGAATTAGAATGGATCGTTCGAATGATTTAGAATGGATCGTACGAATGAACTAGAATGGATACATTCGTGCGAATGAATTAGAATGGATCGTACGAATGAATTAGAATGGATCGTACGAATGAATTAGAATGGATCTTACGAATAAATTAGAATGGATCGAACAAATGAATTAGAATGGATCGTACAAATGAATTAGAATGGATACATTTGTGCGAATGAATTAGAATGGATCGTACGAATGAATTAGAATGGATCGTATGAATGAATTAGAATAGATCGTACGAATGAATTAGAATGGATCGTAAGAAGGAATTAGAATGGATCGTACGAATGAATTAGAATGGATATATTCGTGCAAATGAATTAGAATGGATCGTATGAATGTATTAGAATGGATTGTATGAGTGAATTAGAATGGATCGTACGAATGAATTAGAATGGATTGTATGAATGAATTAGAATGGATCGTACGAATGAATTAGTATGGATCATACGAATTAATTAGAATGGATCATACGAATGAATTAGAATGGATCGTACGAATGAATTAGAATTGAATCGTACGAAAGAATTAGAATGGATCGTACGAATGAATTAGAATGGATCGTGCTAATGAATTAGAATTGATCGAACGAATGAATTAGAATGGATCGTGTGAAATAATTAGAATGGATTGTATGAATGAATTAGAATAGATCGTATGAATGAATTAGAATGGATCGTACGAATGAATTAGAATGGATCGTACGAATGAATTAGAATGGTTACATTCGTGCGAATGAATTAGAATGGATACATTCATGCGAAAGAATTAGAATAGATCGTATGAATGAATTAGAATGGATCCTATGAATGAATTAGAATGGATCGTGCGAATGAATTAGAATGGATCGTATGAATGAATTTGAATGGATCGTGCTAATGAATTAGAATTGATCGAACGAATGAATTAGAATGGATACATTCGTGCGAATGAATTAGAATGGATCGGACGAATGAATTAGAATGGATCGTACGAATGAGTAAGAATGGATCATACGAATGAAATAGAATAGATCGTACGAATGAATTAGAATGGATCATACGAAGGAATTAGAATGGATCGTACGAATGAATTAGAATGGATATATTCGTGCAAATGAATTAGAATGGATCGTATGAATGTATTAGAATGGATCATATGAGTAAATTAGAATGGATCGTACGAATGAATTAGAATGGATCGTATGAATGAATTAGAATGGATACATTCGTGTGAATGAATTAGAATGGATCGTATGAATGAATTAGAATAGATTTTGTGAATGAATTAGTACTGATCGTACGAATGAATTAGAATGGATACATTCGTGCGAATGAATTAGAGTGGATTGTATGAATGAATTAGAATGGATCCTATGAATGAATTAGAATAGATCGTGCGAATGAATTAGAATGGATCGTACAAATGAATTAGAATGGATCGTGCTAATGAATTAGAATTGATCGAACGAATGAATTAGCATGGATCGTGATAATGAATTAGAATGGAACGTACGACTGAATTAGAATGGATCGTGTGAAAGAATTAGAATGGATTGTATGAATGAATTAGAATGAATTCGTACGATCCATTCGAATTCATTCGCACGATCCATTCTAATTCATTCATACGATCCATTCTAATTCATTCATACAATCCATTCTAATTCTTTCACACGATCCATTCTAATTCATTTGTAGGATCCATTCTAATTCATTCGTATAATCTATTCTATTTCATTCGTACGATCCATTCTTACTCATTCGTATGATCCATTCTAATTCATTCGGACGAATGTATCCATTCTAATTTATTCGTACGATCCATTCTAATTCATTCGTACGATCCATTCTAATTCATTCGTCCGATCCATTCTAATTCATTCGCACGAATGTATCCATTCTAATTCATTCGTACAATCTATTCTAATTCATTCGTACGATCCATTCTAATTCATTCGTAAGATCCATTCTAATTCATTCGTACAATCCATTCTAATTCATTCGTTCGATCCATTCTAATTCATTCCCACGAATGTATCCATTCTAGTTCATTCGTACGATCCATTCTAATTCATTCATACAATCCATTCTAATTCATTCGCACGAATGTATCCATTCTAATTCATTCGTACGATCAGTTCTAATTCATTCTCAAAATCTATTCTAATTCATTCATACGATCCATTCTAATTCATTCACACGAATGTATCCATTCTAATTCATTCATACGATCCATTCTAATTCATTCGTACGATCCATTCTAATTCACTCATACGATCCATTCTAATACATTCATACGATCCATTCATTTGCACGAATATATCCATTCTAAATAATTCGTACGATCCATTCTAATTCCTTCGTACGATCCATTCTAATTCATTCGTACGATCTATTCTAATTCATTCGTACGATCCATTCTAATTCATTCGTACGATCCATTCTAATTCCTTTGTACGATCCATTCTAATTCATACGTACAATCCATTCTAATTCATTCATACAATCCATTCTAATTCTTTCACACGATCCATTCTAATTCATTCGTACGATCCATTCTAATTCATTCGTGCAATCCATTCTATTTCATTCGTACGATCCATTCTTACTCATTCGTACGATCCATTCTAATTCATTCACCCGAATGTATCCATTCGTACGAATGAATTAGAATAGATTGTACGAATGAATTAGAATGGATCGTACGAATGAATTAGAATGGATCGTACGAAGGAATTAGAATGGATCGTACGAATGAATTAGAATAGATGGTACGAATGAATTAGAATGGATCGTACGAAGGAATTAGAATGGATCGTACGAATGAATTAGACTGGATCGTACGAATGAATTTGAATGGATACATTTGTGCGAATGAATCTAAATGGATTGTATGAATGAATTATAATGGATCGTACGAATGAATTAGAATGGATCGTACGAATGAATTAGAATAGCTCATACGAATGAATTAGAATGAATCGTATGAATGAATTAGAATGGTTACATTCGTGCGAATGAATTAGAATAGATCGTATGAATGAATTAGAATGGATCGTACGAATAAATTAGAATGGATCATGGGAATGAATTAGAATGGATCGTACGAATGAATTAGAATGGATCCACCGAATGAGTTAGAATGGATCATACGAATGAATTAGAATGGATTGTACGAATGAATTAGAATGGATTGTGCGAATGAATTAGAATGGATCGTATGAATGAATAAGAATGGATCGTACGAATGAATTAGAATGGATCGTGCGACTGAATTAGCATGAATCGTACGAATGTATTAGAATGGATCGTACGAATGAATTAGAATGAATCGTACGATCCATTCTAATTCAATCGTCCGATCCATTCTAATTCATTCGCATGAATGTATCCATTCTAATTCATTCGTACAATCCATTCTATTTTATTCGTACGATCCATTCTTACTCATTCGTATGATCCATTCTAATTCATTTGTATGATCTATTCTAATTCATTCGTACGATCCATTCTAATTCATTCGTACGATCCATTCTAATTCATTCGCACGATCCATTCTAATTCATTCATACGATCCATTCTAATTCATTCATACGATCCATTCTAATTCATTCCTACAATCCATTCTAATTCATTCGCCCGATCCATTCTAATTCATTCATACGATCCATTCTATTCGAATGGATCATGCGATCCATTCGAATTCAATCACACGATCTATTCTAATTCATTCATATGATCCATTCTAATTCATTCATACAATGCATTCTAATTCTTTCACACGATCCATTCTAATTCATTCGTACGATCCATTCTAATTCATTCGTACAACTCCTTCCTAGCGGCCTCTCTGGCAGTGACGGCCTCGTCCCGCTCCGCCACGGCCTTTTTGAGGTCGTCGGAGGACTTGAGCTGGGACGCCTCCAGCTCGGCCATGCCCGACACCAGGGTCGCGACCCTCTGCCAAAGCTCCTCCGCCTCTTTCAGAGCCACGACGTGTGAAGCCCACTGGAGCTCGTGGATATGCTCGTCCACCTTGCGCTCAGACCCCCGAAGGGAATCGTCGAACAAGGCGGCCAGTGCCTTCCCGGCCCCAGCGACCTCCGCGGCCAGCGCCTGGCTCTGTTTCTCCGCCTGCATAAGGAAGATGAAAAAGTTAGCGAGAATTAACATTTTTGGCGTAAGGGCAGAGAGGGCAAGAGGTACCTCGGCCAGGCGTTCGCTTATAGAAGCGAAGGGGGCTCGGGCGAAGACGTTGCGGCCCAGCAGCTGCCGCACGTAGAAGGGCGCCCTCCCCTCCTCCGCAGAGGAGCCCGCGCTGGGACCCCCCGGAGCGTCAGTAGGAGGCGGCACGCCGGGAGAAGGAGTGGGGGCTGGCACCTCTCCCGAGCGAGCTCCGGTTGCTGGCGGGCTCGGAGGGTCCGCCCTAGCCCCTTTGGCCTCCGACTCCGAGCTGAAGGACTCAGAGTCGGAGCCAATGTCCACGAAACTAGGGGACCTGTAGAATTAGAATGGAATATACGAATGAAATAGAATGGATCGTAGAATGGATCGTACGAATGATTTAGAATGAATTAGAATGGATCGTACGAATGAATTAGAATAGATCATAGGAATGAATTAGAATGGATCGTGCAAATGAATTAGAATGGATACATTCGTGCGAATGAATTAGAATGGATCGTGCGAATGAATTAGAATGGATCGTACGAATGAATTAGAATGGATATATTTGAACGAATAAATTAGAATGGATCATACGAATGAATTAGAATGGATCGTACGAATGAATTAGAATGGATAGTGCGAATGAATTAGAATCGATCGTACGAATGAATTAGAATGGATCGTACGAATGAATTAGACTGGATCATACGAATGAGTAAGAATGGATCGTACGAATGAATTAGAATGGATCGTACGAATGAATTAGAATGGATCGTACGAATAAATTAGAATCGATACATTCGTCCAAATGAATTAGAATGGATCATACGAATGAGTAAGAATGGATCGTACGAATGAAATAGAATAGATTGTATGAATGAATTAGAATGGATCCTACGAATGAATTAGAATGGATCGTGTGAAAGAATTAGAATGGATTGTATGAATGAATTAGAATGGATCGTATGAATGAATTAGAATGGATCGTGCGAATGAATTCGAATGGATCGTACGAATTCATTCTAATTCATTCATACAATCCATTCTAATTCTTTCACACGATCCATTCTAATTCATTCGTACGTTCCAGTCTAATTCATTAGCACGATCCATGCTAATTCATTCGTTCGATCAATTCTAATTCATTAGCACGATCCATTCTAATTCATTCGTACGATCCATTCTATTTCATTCGCACGATCCACTCTAATTCATTCATAGGATCCATTCTAATTCATTCATACGATCTATTCTAATTCTTTCGCACGAATGTATCCATTCTATTTCATTCGCACGAATGTATCCATTCTAATTCATTCGTACAATCCATTCTAATTCATTCGTACGATCCATTCTAATTCATTCGTACGATCCATTCTAATTCATTCGTATGATCTATTCTAATTCATTCATACAATCCATTCTAATTCTTTCACACGATCCATTCTAATTCATTCGTATGATCCATTCTAATTCATTCGCACAATCCATTCTATTTCATTCGTACGATCCATTCTTACTCATTCGTATGATCCATTCTAATTCATTCCCACGAATGTATCCATAATGGATCATACGAATGAGTAAGAATGGATCGTACGAATGAAATAGAATGGATTGTGCGAATGAATTAGAATGGACCGTACGAATGAATTAGACGTACGAATGAATTAGAATGGATACATTCGTGCGAATAAATTAGAATGGATCATACGAATGAGTAAGAATGGATCGTCATTCTAATTCATTCATATGATCCATTCTAATTCATTTGTATCTATTCTATTTCATTCGCACGATCCATTCTAATTCATTCGCGCAATCTATTCTAATTCATTCGTACGATCCATTCTAATTCATTCGTACGATCAATTCTAATTCATTCATACAATCCATTCTAATTTATTCGCACGAATGTATCCATTCTAATTCATTCGTACGATCTATTCTAATTCATTCGCACAATCTATTCTAATTCATTCATACGATCTATTCTAATTCATTCGCACGAATGTATCCATTCTAATTCATTCATACGATCCATTCTACTTCATTCGTACTATCCGTTCTAATTCACTCATACGATCCATTCTAATTCATTCATACGATCCATTCTAATTCATTTGCACGAATATATCCATTCTAATTCCTTCGTACGATCCATTCTAATTCCTTCGTACGATCCATTCTAATTCCTTCGTACGATCCATTCTATTTCATTCGTATGATCCATTCTAATTCCATCATACGATCCATTCTAATTCCTTCGTATCCATTCTAATTCACTCATACGATCCATTCTAATTCATTCGTACAATCCATTCTAATTCATTTATACAATCCATTCTAATTCATTCGCACGAATGTATCTATTCTAATCCATTCGTACGATCCATTCTAATCCATTCGTACGATCCATTCTAATTCATACGCATGAATATAACCATTCTAATTCATTCATTTGATCCATTCTAATTTATTCGTACGATCCATTCTAATTCATTCGTCCGACCCATTCTAATTCATTCGCACGAATGTATCCATTCTAATTCATTCGTACGATCCATTCTAATTCATTCGTACGATCCATTCTAATTCATTCGTAAGATCCATTCTAATTCATTCGTACGATCCATTCTTATTCATTCGTACAATCCATTCTAATTCATTCGCACGAATGTATCCATTTTAATTAATTCGTACGATCCATTCTAATTCATTCGTATGATCCATTCTTATTCATTCGCACGATCCAGTCTAATGGATTCGCACGATCCATTCTATTTCATTCGCACGAATGTATCCATTCTAATTCATTCGTACGATCCATTCTAATTCATTAATATGATCCATTCTAATTCATTCGTACGATCCATTCTAATTCTTATTTACAAAGGTATCTATTCTAATCCATTCATTGGATCTATTCTAATCTATTCGTACGATCCATTCTAATTCATTCGTACGATCCATTCTAATTCATTCGCTCGAATGTATCCATTCTAATCCATTCGTACGATCCATTCTAATTCGTTCGCATGAATGTAACCATTCTAATTCATTCATTTGATCCATTCTAATTCATTTGTACGATCTATTCTAATTCATTTGTCCGATCCACTCTAATTCATTCGCACGAATGTATCCATTCTAATTCATTCATACGATCCATTCTAATTCATTCGTACGATCCATTCTAATTCATTCGTAAGATCCATTCTAATTCATTCGTACGATCCATTCTAATTCATTCTTATGATCCATTCTAATTCATTCGCACGAATGTATCCATTCTAGTTCATTCGTACGATCCATTCTAATTCATTCGTATGATCCATTCTAATTCATTCGCACGATCCATTCTAATTCATTCGTACGATCAATTCTAATTCATTCGCACGAATGTATCCATTCTAATTCAATCATACGATCCATTCTAATTCATTCGTACGATCCATTCTAATTCACTCATACGATCCATTCTAATACATTCATACGGTCCATTCTAATTCATTTGAAGGAATATATCCATTCTAATTCATTCGTACGATCCATTCTAATTCCTTCGTACGATCCATTCTAATTCCTTCGTACGATCCATTCTAATTCATTCGTACGATCCATTCTAATTCATTCGTACAATCTATTCCAATTCATTCGTACGAATGGATACCTTCGTGTGAATGAATTAGAATGGATCGTACGAATGAGTAAGAATGGATCGTACGAATGAAATAGAATGGATTGCACGAATGAATTAGAATGGATCGTACGAATGAATTAGAATGGATCGTGTGAAAGAATTAGAATGGATTGTATGAATGAATTAGAATGGATCGTACGAAGGAATTAGAATGGATCGTACGAAGGAATTAGAATGGATCGTACGAATGAATAAGAATGGATCGTACGAATGAATTAGAATAGATAGTACGAATGAATTAGATTGGACCGTATGAAGGAATTAGAATGGATCGTACGAATGAATTAGAATGGATATATTCGTGCAAATGAATTAGAATGGATCGTATGAATGTATTAGAATGGATCGTATGAGTGAATTAGAATGGATCGTACGAATGAATTAGAATGGATCGTATGAATGAATTAGAATGGATCGTGCGAAAGAATTAGAATGCATTGTATGAATGAATTAGAATGGATCCTATGAATGAATTAAAATGGATCGTGCGAATGAATTCGAATGGATCGCATGATCCATTCGAATAGAATGGATCATATGAATGAATTAGAATGGATCGAGCGAATGAATTAGAATGGATTATAGGAATGAATTAGAATGGATCGTATGAATGAATTAGAATGGATCGTATGAATGAATTAGAATGGATCGTGCGAGTGAATTAGAATGGATCATACGAATGAATTTGAATGGATCGTACGAATGAATTAGAATGGATCATACGAATGAATTAGAATGGATCCTACGAATGAGTAAGAATGGATCGTACGAATGAATTAGAATAGATCATACGAATGAATTAGAATGGATCGAACGAATGAATTAGAATGGATATATTCGTGCAAATGAATTAGAATGGATCGTATGAATGTATTAGAATGGATCATATGAGTGAATTAGAATGGATCGTACGAATGAATTAGAATGGATCGTATGAATGAATTAGAATGGATACATTTGTGTGAATGAATTAGAATGGATCATATGAATGAATTAGAATAGATTTTGTGAATGAATTAGAACTGATCGTACGAATGAATTAGAATGGATATATTCGTGCGAATGAATTAGAATGGATTGTATGAATGAATTAGAATGGATCGTACGAATGAACTAGAATGGATACATTCGTACGAATGAATTAGAATGGATCGTACGAATGAATTAGAATGGATTTTACGAATGAATTAGACTGGATCGTACGAATGAATTAGAATGGATACATTCGTGCGAATTAATTAGAATGGATCGGACGAATGAATTAGAATGGATCGTACGAATGAATTAGAATGGATCGTACGAATAAATTAGAATGGATACATTCGTCCGAATGAATTAGAATGGATCATACGAATGAATAAGAATGGATCGTACAAATGAAATAGAATAGATTGTACGAATGAATTAGAATGGATCCTACGAATGAATTAGAATGGATCGTGTGAAAGAATTAGAATGGATTGTATGAATGAATTAGAATGGATCGTATGAATGAATTAGAATGGATCGTGCGAATGAATTCGAATGGATCGTACGAATTCATTCTAATTCATTCATACAATCCATTCTAATTCTTTCACATGATCCATTCTAATTCATTCGTAGGTTCCATTCTAATTCATTAGCACGATCCATGCTAATTCATTCGTTCGATCAATTCTAATTCATTAGCACGATCCATTCTAATTCATTTGTACGATCCATTCTAATTCATTCGCACGATCCATTCTAATTCATTCATAGGATCCATTCTAATCCATTCATACAATCCATTCTAATTCATTCGCACGAATGTATCCATTCTAATTCATTCGTACGATCAGTTCTAATTCAATCACAAAATCTATTCTAATTCATTCATACGATCCATTCTAATTTATTCACACGAATGTATCCATTCTAATTCATTCATACGATCCATTCTAATTCATTCGTACAATCCATTCTAATTCACTCATACGATCCATTGTAATACATTCGTACGATCCATTCTAATTCCGAATGAATTAGAATGGATCGTACGAATGAATTAGAATGGATACATTCGTACGAATGAATTAGAATGGATCGTACCAATGAGTAAGAATGGATCGTAATGGATCGTACGAATGAACTAGAATGGATACATTCGTGCGAATGAATTAGAATGGATCGTACGAATGAATTAGAATGGTTCGTACGAATGAATTAGAATGGATCTTACGAATGAATTAGAATGGATCGTACGAATGAATTAAAATGGATCGTACGAATGAATTAGAATGGATACATTCGTGCGAATGAATTAGAATGGATCGGACGAATGAATTAGAATGGATCGTACGAATGAATTAGAATGGATCAAATGAATGAATTAGAATGGTTACATTCATGCGAATGAATTAGAATGGATCGTACGAATGGATTAGAATGGATCGTAAGAATGGATTAGAATGGATACATTCGAGCGAATGAATTAGAATGGATCGTACGAATGAATTAGAATGGATCATACGAATGGATTAGAATGGATCCTACGAATGGATTAGAATGGATACCTTTGTGCATTTGAATTAGAATGGATCATACGAATGAATTAGAATGGATCATATTAATGAATTAGAATGGATCGTACGAATGAATTAGAATGGATACATTCGTGCGAATGAATTAGAATGGATCGTGCGAATCAATTAGACTGGATCGTGCGAATGAATAAGAATAGATCATACGAATGAATTAGAATGGATCGTACGAATTAATTAGAATGGATACATTCGAGCGAATGAATTAGAATGGATTGAATAAATGAATTAGAATGGATCGTACGAATGAATTAGAATGGATCATACGAATTAATTAGAATGGATTATACGAATGAATTAGAATGGATCGTACGAATGAATTAGAATGGATCGTACGAATGAATTAGAATGGATACATTCGTGCGAATGAATTAGAATGGATTGTGCGAATGAATAAGAATAGATCGTGTGAATGAATTAGAATGGATCGTACGAATGAATTAGAATGGATGGTGCGAATGAATTAGAATGGATCGTACGAATTAATTAGAATGGATACATTTGTGCGAATGAATTGGAATGGATCATACGAATGAATTAGAATGGATCGTATGAATGAATTAGAATGGATCGTACGAATGAATTAGAATGGATCGTGCGAATAAATTAGAATGGATCGTACGAATGAATTAGAATGGATCGTACGAATAAACTAGAATGGATACATTCGTCCGAATGAATTAGAATGGATCGTACGAATGAATTAGAATGGATCGTACGAATGAATTAGAATGGATACATTCGTGCGAATGAATTAGAATGGATCGGACGAATGAATTAGAATGGATCGTAAGAATGAATTAGAATGGATCGTACGAATGAATTAGAATGGATCGTACGAATAAATTAGAATGGATACATTCGTCCGAATTAATTAGAATAGATCATACGAATGAGTAAGAATGGATCGTACGAATGAAATAGAATAGATTGTACGAATGAATTAGAATGGATCCTACGAATGAATTAGAATGGATCGTGTGAAAGAATTAGAATGGATTGTATGAATGAATTAGAATGGATGGTATGAATGAATTAGAATGGATCGTGCGAATGAATTCGAATGGATCGTACGAATTCATTCTAATTCATTCATACAATCTATTCTAATTCTTTCACACGATCCATTCTAATTCATTCGTACGTTCCATTCTAATTCATTAGCACGATCCATGCTAATTCATTCGTTCGATCAATTCTAATTCATTAGCACGATCCATTCTAATTCATTCGTACGATCCATTCTAATTCATTCGCACGATCCATTCTAATTCATTCATAGGATCCATTCTAATTCATTCATACGATCTATTCTAATTCTTTCGCACGAATGTATCCATTCTAATTCATTCGCACGAATGTATCCATTCTAATTCATTCGTACGATCCATTCTAATTCGTTCATACGATTCATTCTAATTCATTCGTACGATCCATTCTAATTCATTCATACAATCCAATCTAATTCTTTCACATGATCCATTCTAATTCATTCGTACGATCCATTCTAATTCATTCGCACAATCCATTCTATTTCATTCGTACGATCCATTCTTACTCATTGGTAGGATCCATTCTAATTCATTCGCATGAATGTATCCATTCTAATTCATTCGTACGAATTCATTCTAATTCATTCGTACAATCCATTCTATTTCATTCGTACGATCCATTCTTACTCATTTGTATGATCCATTCTAATTCATTCGCACGAATGTATCCATTCTAAATCATTCGTACGATCCATTCTAATTCATTCGTACGGTCCATTCTAAATCATTCGTACAATCCATTCTATTTCATTCGTACGATCAATTCTAATTCATTAGCACGATCCATTCTAATTCATTCGTACGATCCATTCAAATTCATTCGCACGATCCATACTAATTCATTCGTACAATCCATTCTATTTCATTCGTACGATCCATTCTTACTCATTCGTATGATCCATTCTAATTCATTCGCACGAATGTATCCATTCTAATCCATTCGTACGATCCATTCTAATTCGTTCGCATGAATGTAACCATTCTAATTCATTCATTTGATCCATTCTAATTCATTCGTACGATCCATTCTTATTCATTCGTCCGATCCATTCTAATTCATTCGCACGAATGTATCCATTCTAAACCATTCATACGATCCATTCTAATTCATTCGTACGATCTATTCTAATTCACTCGTAAGATCCATTCTAATTCATTCGTACGATCCATTCTAATTCTTTCGTACGATCCATTCTAATTCATTCGCACGAATGTATCCATTCTAGTTCTTTCGTACGATCCATTCTAATTCATTTGTATGATCCATTCTAATTCATTCGCACGATCCATTCTAATTCATTCGTACGATCCATTCTAATTCATTCGCACGAATGTATCCATTCTAATTCATTCGTACATACGATCCATTCTAATTCATTCGCACGAATGTATCCATTCTAATTTATTTATATAATCCATTCTATTTCATTCGTACGATCCATTCTTACTCATTCGTATTATCCATTCTAATTCATTCGCATGAATGTATCCATTCTAATTCATTCGTACGATCCATTCTAATTCATTCGCACGATCCATTCTAATTCATTCATAAGATCCATTCTAATTCATTCGTACGATCCATTCTAATTCATTCGTACGATACATTCTAATTCATTTGCACAAATGTATCCATTCTAGTTCTTTTGTACGATCCATTCTAATTCATTCGTACGATCCATTCTAATTCATTCGCACGATCCATTCTAATTCATTCGTACGATCAATTCTAATTCATTCGCACGAATGTATCCATTCTAATTCATTCGTACGATCCTGAATTAGAATGGATCGTACGAATGAATTAGAATGGATCGTACGAATGAACTAGAATGGATACATTTGTGCGAATGAATTAGAATGGATCGTACGAATGAATTAGAATGGATCGTACGAATGAATTAGAATGGATCGTACGAATGAATTAGAATGGATCATACGAATGAGTAAGAATGGATCGTACGAATGAAATAGAATGGATTGTACGAATGAATTAGAATGAATCATACGAATGAATTAGAATGGATCATGTGACAGAATTAGAATGGATTGTATGAATGAATTAGAATGGATCATATGAATGAATTAGAATGGATCGTGCGAATGAATTCGAATGGATCGTACGAATGAATTAGAATGGATCGTACGAATGAATTAAAATGGATACATTCGTGCGAATGAATTAGAATGGATACATTCGTGCGAAAGAATTAGAATAGATCGTATGAATGAATTAGAGTGGATCGTATGAATGAATTAGAATGGATCGTGCGAATGAATTAGAATGGATCGTACGAATGGATTAGAATGGATCGTGCTAATGAATTAGAATTGATCGAACGAATGAATTAGCATGGATCGTGCTAATGAATTAGAATGGAACGTACGAATGAATTAGAATGGATCGTGTGAAAGAATTAGAATGGATTGTATGAATGAATTAGAATGAATTCGTACGATCCATTCGAATTCATTCGCACGATCCATTCTAATTCATTCATACGATCCATTCTAATTCATTCATACAATCCATTCTAATTCTTTCACACGATCCATTCTAATTTATTCGTAGGATCCATTCGAATTCATTCGTACAATCTATTCTATTTCATTCGTACGATCCATTCTTACTTATTCGTATGATCCATTCTAATTCATTCGGACGAATGTATCCATTCTAATTTATTCGTACGATCCATTCTAATTCATTCGTACGATCCATTCTAATTCATTCGTACGATCCATTCTTACTCATTCGTATGATCCATTCTAATTCATTCGTACGATCCATTCTAATTCATTCGTACGATCCATTCTAATTCATTCGCACAATCTATTCTAATTCATTCGCACAATCTATTCTAATTCATTCGTACGATCGTACGAATAAATTAGAATGGATCGTACGGAATGAATTAGAATGGATTGTATGAATGAATTAGAATGGATACATTCGTGCGAATGAATTAGAATGGATCATACGAATGAGTAAGAATGGATCGTACGAATGAAATAGAATGGATTGTACGAATGAATTAGAATGGATCGTACAAATGAATTAGAATGGATCGTACGAATGAATTAGAATGGATCATACGAATGAGTAAGAATGGATCGTACAAATGAAATAGAATGGATTGTACGAATGAATTAGAATGGATCGTACGAATGAATTAGAATGGATCGTGTGAAAGAATTAGAATGCATTGTATGAATGAATTAGAATGGATCGTATGAATGAATTAGAATGGATCGTGCGAATGAATTCGAATGGATCGCATGATCCATTCGAATTGAATGGATCGTATGAATGAATTAGAATGGATCGGGCGAATGAATTAGAAAGGATTGTAGGAATGAATTAGAATGGATCGTATGAATGAATTAGAATGGATCGTATGAATGAATTAAAATGGATCATGCGAATGAATTAGAATGGATCGTACGAATGAATTAGAATGGATCGTACGAATGAATTAGAATGGATCATATGAATGAATTAGAATGGATTATACGAATGAGTAAAAATGGATCATACGAATGAAATAGAATGGATTGTACGAATGAATTAGAATGGATACATTCATCCGAATGAATTAGAATGGATCGGACGATTGAATTAGAATGGATCGTACGATTCATTCTAATTCATTCGTACGATCCATTCTAATACATTCGTACGATTCATGCTAATTCATTCGCACGATCCATTCTAATTTATTCGTACGAATGTATCCATTCTAATTCATTCGTACGATCCATTCTAATTCATTAATATGATCCATTCTAATTCATTCGTACGATCGATTCTAATTCATTCGCACTATCCATTCTAATTCATTCGTAGGATCCATTCTAATTCATTCGTATGATCCATTCTAATTTATTCGTTCAAATATTTCCATTCAAATTCATTCGTACGATCCATTCTAATTCATTCTCATGATCCATTCTAATTCATTTGCACGAATGTATCCATTCTAATTCATTTGCAAGATCCATTCTAATTCATTCCTATGATCTATTCTAATTCATTCGTACGATCCATTCTAATTCATTCGCTCGAATGTATCCATTCTAATTCATTCGTACGATCCATTCTAATTAGTTCATATGATCCATTCTAATTCGTTCGTACGATCCATTCTAATTCGTTCGTACGATCCATTCTAATTCATTCGTATGATCCATTCTAATTCATTCCTACAATCTATTCTAATTCATTCGCTCGAATATATCCATTCTAATTCATTCGTTCGATCCATTCTAATGCATTCACACGATCCATTCTAATTCATTCGTATGATCCATTCTAATCCATTCGTACGAACAATTCTAATTCATTCGTACGATCCATTCTAATTCATTCGTATGATCCATTCTAATTCATTCGTACGATCCATTCTATTTCATTCATACAATCCATTCTAATTCATTCGCACGAATGTATACATTCTAATTAATTCGTATGATCCATTCTAATTCAGTCGTATGATCTATTCTTATTCATTCGCACGATCAAGTCTAATTGATTCGCACGATCCATTCTAATTCATTCGTACGAATGTATCCAATCTAATTCATTCATACGATCCATTCTAATTCATTAATATGATCCATTCTAATTCATTCGTACGATCCATTCTAATTCATATGCACAAAGGTATCCATTCTAATCCATTCGTAGGATCCATTCTAATCCATTCGTACGATCCATTCTAATTCATTCGTAAAATCCATTCTAATTCATTCGCTCGAATGTATCCATTCTAATCCATTCGTACGATCCATTCTAATTCATTCGCATGAATGTAACCATTCTAATTCATTCATTTGATCCATTCTAATTCATTCGTACGATCCATTCTAATTCATTCGTCCGATCCATTCTAATTCATTCGCACGAATATATCCATTCTAATTCATTCGTACGATCCATTCTAATTCATTCGTAAGATTCATTCTAATTCATTCGTACGATCCATTCTAATTCATTCGTACGATCCATTCTAATTCATTCGCACGAATGTATCCATTCTAGTTCATTCGTACGATCCATTCTAATTCATTCGTACGATCCATTCTAATTCATTCGCACGATCCATTCTAATTCATTCGTACGATCAATTCTAATTCATTCGCACGAATGTATCCATTCTAATTCATTCGTACGATCCTGAATTAGAATGGATCGTACGAATGAATTAGAATGGATACCTTTGTGCATATGAATTAGAATAGATCGGACGAATGAATTAGAATGGATCATATTAATAAATTAGAATGGATCGTACGAATGAATTAGAATGGATACATTCGTGCGAATGAATTAGAATGGATCGTGCACGAATGTATCCATTCTAATTCATTCGTACGATCCATTCTAATTCGTTAATATGATCCATTCTAATTCATTCGTACGATCCATTCTAATTCATATGCACAAAGGTATCCATTCTAATCCATTCGTAGGATCCATTCTAATCCATTCGTACGATCCATTCTAATTCATTCGTACGATCCATTCTAATTCATACGCTCGAATGTATCCATTCTAATCCATTCGTACGATCCATTCTAATCCATTCGTACGATCCATTCTAATTCATTCGCATGAATGTAACCATTCTAATTCATTCATTTGAACCATTCTAATTCATTCGTACGATCCATTCTAATTCATTCGTCCGATCCATTCTAATTCATTCGCACGAATGTATCCATTCTAATTCATTCGTACGATCCATTCTAATTCATTCGTACGATTCATTCTAATTCATTCGTACAATCCATTCTAATTCATTCGCACGAATGTATCCATTCTAATTAATTCGTACGATCCATTCTAATTCATTCGTATGATCTATTCTTATTCATTCGCACGATCCAGTCTAATTGATTCGCACGATCCATTCTAATTAATTCATAGGATCCATTCTAATTCATTCGTACAATCCATTCTAATTCTTTCACACGATCCATTCTAATTCATTCTTACGATCCATTCTAATTCATTCATACAATCCATTCTAATTCATTCGTACGATCCATTCTAATTCACTCATACGATCCATTCTAATACATTCATACGATCCATTCTAATTCATTTGCACGAATATATCCATTCTAATTCATTCGTACGATCCATTCTAATTCCTTCGTACGATCCATTCTAATTCATTCGTACGATCTATTCTAATTCATTCGTACGATCCATTCTAATTCCTTCGTACGATCCATTCTAATTCCTTCGTACGATCCATTCTAATTCATTCGTACGATCCATTCTAATTCATTCGTACAATCTATTCTAATTCATTCATACGAATGGATACATTCGTGTGAATGAATTAGAATGGATCGCACGAATGAGTAAGAATGGATCATACGAATGAAATAGAATGGATTGCACGAATGAATTAGAATGGATCGTACGAATGAATTAGAATGGATCGTGTGAAAGAATTAGAATGGATTGTATGAATGAATTAGAATGGATCGTACGAAGGAATTAGAATGGATCGTACGAAAGAATTAGAATGGATCGTACGAATGAATTAGAATAGATCGTACGAATGAATTAGAATGGATCGTACGAATGAATTAGAATGGATCGTGTGAAAGAATTAGAATGGATCGTACGAATGAATTAGAATGGATCGTGCGAATGAATTAGAATGTATCGTACGAATGAATTAGAATGGATCGTGCTAATGAATTAGAATTGATCGAACAAATGAATTAGAATGTATCGTGCATTCGTACGATCCATTCTTATTCATTCGTAAGATCCATTCTAATTCATTCGTACGATCCATTCTAATTCATTCGTACGATCCATTCTAATTCATTCGCACGAATGTATCCATTCTAGTTCATTCGTACGATCCATTCTAATTAATTCGTAGGATCCATTCTAATTCATTCATACGATCTATTCTAATTTATTCATACAATCCATTCTAATTCTTTCACACGATCCATTCTAATTCATTCGTACGATCCATTCTAATTCATTCGCACAATCCATTCTATTTCATCGTACGATCCATTATTACTCATTCGTATGATCCATTCTAATTCATTCGCACGAATGTATCCATAATGGATCATACGAATGAGTAAGAATGGATCGTACGAATGAAATAGAATGGATTGTGCGAATGAATTAGAATGGACCGTACGAATGAATTAGAATGGATACATTCGTGCGAATGAATTAGAATGGATCGGACGAATGAATTAGAATGGATCGTACGAATGAATTAGAATGGATCGTATGAATGAATTAGAATAGATCGTACGAATAAATTAGAATGGATACATTCGTCCGAATGAATTAGAATGGATCATACGAATGAGTAAGAATGGATCGTACGAATGAAATAGAATAGATTGTACGAATGAATTAGAATGGATCCTACGAATGAATTAGAATGGATCGTGTGAAAGAATTAGAATGAATTGTATGAATGAATTAGAGTGAATTTGTACGATCCATTCGAATTCATTCGCACGATCCATTCTAATCCATTCATACGATCCATTCTAATTCATTCGTACTAATGAATTAGAATGGATCGTGTGAATGAATTAGAATGGATCGTGTGAATGAATTAGAATGGATCGTACGAATGAACTAGAATGGATACATTCGTGCGAATGAATTAGAATGGATCGTACGAATGAATTAGAATGGATCGTACGAATGAATTAGAATGGATCTTACGAATGAATTAGAATGGATCGTATGAATGAATTAGAATGGATCGTACGAATGAATTAGAATGGATACATTCGTGCGAATGAATTAGAATAGATCGGACGAATGAATTAGAATGGATCGTATGAATGAATTAGAATGGATCGTACGAATAAATTAGAATGGATACATTCGTCCGAATGAATTAGAATGGATCATACGAATGAGTAAGAATGGATCGTACGAATGAAATAGAATAGATTGTACGAATGAATTAGAATGGATCCTACGAATGAATTAGAATAGATCGTGTGAAAGAATTAGAATGGATTGTATGAATGAATTAGAATGGATCGTATGAATGAATTAGAATGGATCGTGCGAATGAATTCGAATGGATCGTAAGAATTCATTCTAACTCATTCATACAATCCATTCTAATTCTTTCACACGATCTATTCTAATTAATTCGTAGGATCCATTCTAATTCATTCATACAATCTATTCTATTTCATTCGTACGATCCATTCTTACTCATTCGTATGATCCATTCTAATTCATTCGGACGAATGTATCCATTCTAATTTATTAGTACGATCCATTCTAATTCATTTGTACGATCCATTCTAATTCATTCGTACGATCCATTCTAATTCATTCGTCTGATCCATTCTAATTCATTCGCACGAATGTATCCATTCTAATTCATTCGTACGGTCCATTCTAATTCATTCGCACAATCCATTCTATTTCATTCGTACGATCCATTCTTACTCATTCGTATGATCCATTATGGATACATTCGTGCGAATGAATTAGAATGGATCATACGAATGAGTAAGAATGGATCGTACGAATGAAATAGAATGGATTGTGCGAATGAATTAGAATGGATCGTACGAATGAATTAGAATGGATCATGTGAAAGAATTAGAATGGATTGTATGAATGAATTAGAATAGATCGTTTGAATGAATTAGAATGGATCATACGAATGAATTAGAATGGATCGTACGAATGAACTAGAATGGATATATTCATGCGAATGAATTAGAATGGATCGTACGAATTAATTAGAATGGATCGTACGAATGAATTAGAATGGATCTTACGAATGAATTAGAATGGATCGTACGAATGCACGATCCATGCTAATTCATTCTTTCGATCAATTCTAATTCATTAGCACGATCCCTTCTAATTCATTCGTACGATCCATTCTAATTCATTCGCACAATCCATTCTAATTCATTCGTACGATCCATTCTAATTCTTTCACACGATCCATTCTAATTCATTCGTACGATCCATTCTAATTCATTCGTACGATCTATTCTAATTCATTCGTACGATCCATTCTAATTCATTCGTACGATCCATTCTAATTCCTTCGTACGATCCATTCTAATTCATTCATACAATCCATTCTAATTCTTTCACACGATCCATTCTAATTCATTCGTACGACCCATTCTAATTCATTCGTGCAATCCATTCTATTTCATTCGTATACATTCATGCGAATGAATTAGAATGGATCATACGAATGAGTAAGAATGGATCGTACGAATGAAATAGAATGGATCGTACGAATGAATTAGAATGGATCGTACGAATGAATTAGAATGGATCGTACGAATAAATTAGAATGGATACATTCGTCCGAATGAATTAGAATGGATCATACGAATGAGTAAGAATGGATCGTACGAATGAAATAAAATAGATTGTACGAATGAAATAGAATGGATTCGTACGAATGAATTAGAATCGATACTTCGTGCGAATGAATTAGAATGGATCGTACCAATGAGTAAGAATGGATCGTACGAATGAAATAGAATGGATTGTGCGAATGAATTAGAATGGATCGCACGAATGTATCCATTCTAATCCATTCGTTCGATCCATTCTAATTCATTCGTATGATCCATTCTAATTCATTCTTATGATCCATTCTAATTAATTCGTATGATCCATTCTAATTCATTCGTACGATCCATTCTAATTCATTCATACAATCCATTCTAGTTCATTCGTACGATCCATTCTAATTCACTCATACGATCCATTCTAATACATTCAAACGATCCATTCTAATTCATTTGCACGTACGAATGAATTAGAATGGATCGTATGAATGAATTAGAATAGATCGTATGAATGAATTAGAATGGATCGTACGAATGAATTAGAATGGATCGTACGAATGAATTAGAATGGATATATTCGTGCAAATGAATTAGAATGGATCGTATGAGTGAATTAGAATGGATCGTACGTATGAATTAGAATGGATTGTATGAATGAATTAGAATGGATCGTACGAATGAATTAGAACGGATCGTGTGAAAGAATTAGAATGGATTGTACGAATGAATTATAATGGATCGTACGAATGAATTAGAATGGATCGTACGAATGAATTAGAATGGATCTTACGAATGAATTAGAATGGATACATTCGTGCAAATGAATTAGAATGGATCGGACGAATGAATTAGAATGGATCGTACGAATGAATTAGAATGGATCAAATGAATGAATGAGAATGGTTACATTCATGCGAATGAATTAGATTGGATCGTACGAATGGATTAGAATGGATCGTACGAATGGATTAGAATGGATACATTCGTGCAAATGAATTAGAATGGATTGTATGAATGAATTAGAATGGATCGTAGGAATGAATTAGAATGGATCGTATGAGTGAATTAGAATGGATACGAAGGAATTAGAATGGATCGTACGAAGGAATTAAAATGGATCATACGAATGAAATAGAATGGATCGTACGAAGGAATTAGAATGGATCGTACGAAGGAATTAGAATGGATCGTACGAAGAAATTAGAATGGATATATTCATGCAAATGAATTTGAATGGATCGTATAAATGAATTAGAATGGATCGTATAAGTGAATTAGAACGGATAGTACGAATGAAGAAGAATGGATCGTATGAATGAATTAGAATGGATACATTCGTGCGAATGAATTAGAATGGATCGTATGAATGAATTAGAATAGATTATGCGAATGAATTAGAATGGATCGTACGAATGAATTACAATGGATACATTCGTGCGAATAAATTAGAATGGATTATATGAATGAATTAGAATGGATCGTACGAATGAATTAGAATGGATCGTACGAATGAATTAGATTAGATTGCACGAATGAATTAGAATGGATCGTGCGAATGAAATAGAATGGATACAAATGAATTAGAATGGATCATACGAATGAATTAGAATGACGATCCATTCTTACTCAGTCGTATGATCCATTCTAATTTATTCGCACGAATGTATCCATTCTAATTCATTCGTACGTCTAATTCATTCGTACGGTCCATTCTAATTAATTCGCACAATCCATTCTATTTCATTCGTACGATCCATTCTTACTCATTCGTATGATCCATTATGGATACATTCGTGTGAATGAATTAGAATAGATCATACGAATGAGTAAGAATGGATCGTACGAATGAAATAGAATGGATTGTGCGAATGAATTAGAATGGATCGTACGAATGAATTAGAATGGATCGTGTGAAAGAATTAGAATGGATTGTAAGAATGAATTAGAATAGATCCTATGAATGAATTAGAATGGATCGTACGAATGAATTAGAATGGATCATACGAATAAATTAGAATGGATCGTACGAATGAATTAGAATGGATACATTCGTGCGAATGAATTAGAATGGATACATTCGTGCGAAAGAATTATAATAGATCGTATGAATGAATTAGAATGGATCCTATGAATGAATTAGAATGGATCGTGCGAATGAATTAGAATGGATCGTACGAATGAATTAGAATGGATCGTGCTAATGAATTAGAATTCATCGTACGAATGGATTAGAATGGATCATACGAATGAATTAGAATGGATCATACGAATGGATTAGAATGGATCGTACGAATGAATTGGAATGGATCGTACGAATGGATTAGAATGGATCATATGAATGAATTAGAATGGATCGTGCGAATGAATTAGAATGGATCGAACGAATGAATTAGAATGGATATATTCGAGCGAATGAATTAGAATAGATCGTAGGAATGAATTAGAATAGATCATACGAATGAATTAGAATGGATCGTACGAACGAATTAGAATGGATCGTACGAACGAATTAGAATGGATCATATGAACGAATTATAATGGATCGTACGAATGAATTAGAATGGATACATTCGAGCGAATGAATTAGAATAGATCGTACGAATGAATTAGAATAGATCATAGAAATGAATTAGAATGGATACATTCGTGCGAATGAATTAGAATGGATCGTGTGAATGAATTAGAATGGATCGTACGAATGAATTAGAATGGATATATTTGAACGAATAAATTAGAATGGATCATACGAATGAATTAGAATGGATCGTACGAATGAATTAGAATGGATAGTGCGAATGAATTAGAATGGATCGTACGAATGAATTAGAATGGATACATTCGTGCGAATGAATTAGAATGGATCATACAAATGAGTAAGAATGGATCGTACGAATGAAATAGAATGGATTATACAAATGAATTAGAATGGATACATTCGTGCGAATGAATTAGAATGGATCGTATGTACGAATGAATTAGAATGGATACATTCGTGCGAATGAATTAGAATGGATCGTACGAATGAATTAGAATGGATCATGCGAATGAATTAGAATGGATCGTACGAATGAATTAGAATGGATCGTACGAATGAACTAGAATGGATACATTCGTGCGAATGAATTAGAATGGATCGTACGAATGAATTAGAATGGATCGTACGAATAAATTAGAATGGATCTTACGAATGAATTAGAATGGATCGTACGAATAAATTAGAATGGATCGTATGAATGGTTTAGAATGGATACATTCGTGCGAATGAATTAGAATGGATCAGACGAATGAATTAGAATGGATCGTACGAATGAATTAGAATGAATATATTCGTGCAAATGAATTAGAATGGATCGTATGAATGTATTAGAATGGATCGTATGAGTGAATTACAATGGATCGTACGAATGAATTAGAATGGATTGTATGAATGAATTAGAATGGATCGTACGAATGAATTAGAATGGATCATACGAATGAATTAGAATGGATCGTACGAATGAATTAGAATGGATCGTACGAATGAATTAGAATGGATACATTCGTGCGAATGAATTAGAATGGATTATGCGAATGAATTTGAATGGATCATACGAATGAATTTGAATAGATCATATTAATGAATTAGAATGGATCGTATGAATGAATTATAATGGATACATTCGTACGAATGAATTAGAATGGATCGTGCACGAATGTATCCATTCTAATTCATTCGTACGATCCATTCTAATTCATTAATATGATCCATTCTAATTCATTCGTACGATCCATTCTAATTCATATGCACAAAGGTATCCATTCTAATCCATTCGTAGGATCCATTCTAATCCATTCGTACGATCCATTCTAATTCATTCGTACGATCCATTCTAATTCATTCGCTCGAATGTATCCATTCTAATCCATTCGTACGATCCATTCTAATCCATTCGTACGATCCATTCTAATTCATTCGCATGAATGTAACCATCCTAATTCATTCATTTGATCCATTCTAATTCATTCGTACGATCCATTCTAATTTATTCGTCCGATCCATTCTAATTCATTCGCACGAATGTATCCATTGTAATTCATTCGTACGATCCATTCTAATTCATTCGTACGATCCATTCTAATTCATTCGCACGAATGTATCCATTCTAGTTCATTCGTACGATCCATTCTAATTCATTCGTACGATCCATTCTAATTCATTCGCACGATCCATTCTAATTCATTCGTACGATCAATTCTAATTCATTCGCACGAATGTATCCATTCTAATTCATTCATACGATCCATTCTAATTCATTCGTACGATCCATTCTAATTCATTCATACGATCCATTCTAATTCATTCGTTCGATCCATTCTAATTCATTCGCACGAATGTATCCATTCTAGTTCATTCGTACGATCCATTCTTTTTCATTCGTACGATCCATTCTTACTTATTCGTCTGATCCATTCTAATTCATTCGGATGAATGTATCCATTCTAATTTATTCATACGATCCATTCTAATTCCTTCGTACGATCCATTCTAATTCATTCGTACGATGCATTCTAATTCATTCGTCCGATCCATTCTAATTCATTCACACGAATGTATCCATTCTAATTCATTCGTACGATCCATTCTAATTCATTCGTACGATCCATTCTAATTCATTCGTAAGATCCATTCTAATTCATTCGTACGATCCATTCTAATTCATTCGTACGATCCATTCTAATTCATTCGCACGAATGTATCCATTCTAGTTCATTCGTACGATCCATTCTAATTCATTCGTACGATCCATTCTAATTCATTCGCACGATCCATTCTAATTCATTCGTACGATCAATTCTAATTCGTTCGCACGAATGTATCCATTCTAATTCATTCGTACGATCCATTCTAATTTATTCGTACGATCCATTCTAATTCATTCATACAATCCATTCTAATTCTTTCACACGATCCATTCTAATTCATTCGTAAAATCCATTCTAATTCATTCGTACAATCTATTCTATTTCATTCATACGATCCATTTTTACTCATTCATATGATCCATTCTAATTCATTCGCACGAATGTATCCATTCTAATTCATTCGTACGAATCCATTCTAATTCATTCATACAATCCATTCTATTTCATTCGTACGATCCATTCTTACTCATTCGTATGATCCATTCTAATTCATTCGTAAGATCCATTCTAATTCATTCGTACGATCCATTCTAATTCATTCGCACGATCCATTTTAATTCATTCATACAATCCATTCTAATTCACTCCGTACGATCCATTCTAATTCATTCGCTCGAATGTATCCATTCTAATCCATTCGTACGATCCATTCTAATCCATTCGTACGATCCATTCTAATTCATTCGCATGAATGTAACCATTCTAATTCATTCATTTGATCCATTCTAATTCATTCGTACGATCCATTCTAATTCATTAGCACGATCCATGCTAATTCATTCGTTCGATCAATTCTAATTCAGTAGCACGATCCATTCTAATTCATTCGTACGATCCATTCTAATTCATTCGCACGATCCATTCTAATTCATTCATAGGATCCATTCTAATTCATTCATACGATCTATTCTAATTCTTTCGCACGAATATATCCATTCTAATTCATTCGCACGAATGTATCCATTCTAATTCATTCGTACAAATCCATTCTAATTCATTCGTACAATCTATTCTATTTCATTCGTACGATCCATTCTAGTTCATTCGGACGATCCATTCTAATTTATTCGTACGATCCATTCTAGTTCATTCATACAATCCATTCTAATTCATTCACACGAATGTATCCATTCTAATTAATTCGTACGATCCATTCTAATTCATTGGTATGATCCATTTTTATTCATTCGCACGATCCAGTCTAATGGATTCGCACGATCCATTCTAATTCATTCGCACGAATGTATCCATTCTAATTCATTCATACGATCCATTCTAATTCATTCGTACGATCCATTCTAATTCATTCGCACAAATGTATCCATTCTAATTCATTCGTACGATCCATTCTAATTCATTCGTACGATCAGTTCTAACTCATTCACAAAATCTATTCTAATTCATTCATACGATCCATTCTAATTCATTCGCACGATCCATTCTAATTCATTTGTACGATCCATTCTAATTCATTCGTATGATCCATTCTAATTCATTCGCACGATCCATTCTAATTCATTCGTATGATCCATTCTAATTCATTCATACGATCCATTCTAATTCATTCGTATGATCCATTCTAATTCATTCGCACAAATGTATCCAATCTAATTCATTCATACGATCCATTCTTACTCATTCGTATGATCCATTCTATTTCATTCGTACGATCTATTCTAATTCATTCGTACGATACATTCTAATTCATTAGTACGATCCATTCTAATTCCTTCGTACGATCCATTCTAATTCATTCGTACGATCCATTCTAATTCATTCAAACAGTCCATTCTAATTCTTTCACACGATCCATTCTAATTCATTCGTACGATCCATTCTAATTCATTCGTGCAATCCATTCTATTTCATTCGTATGATCCATTCTTACTCATTCGTACGATCCATTCTAATTCATTCACACGAATGTATCCATTCGTACGAATGAATTAGAATAGATTGTACGAATGAATTAGAATGGATCGTACGAATGAATTAGAATGGATCGTACGAATGAATTAGAATGGATCGTACGAATGAATTAGAATAGATCGTACGAATGAATTAGAATGGATCGTACGAAGGAATTAGAATGGATCGTACGAATGAATTAGACTGGATCATACGAATGAATTTGAATGGATACATTTGTGCGAATGAATCTAAATGGATTGTATAAATGAATTACAATGGATCGTACGAATGAATTAGAATGGATCGTACGAATGAATTAGAATAGCTCATACGAATGAATTAGAATGAATCGTAAGAATGAATTAGAATGGTTACATTCGTGCGAATGAATTAGAATAGATCGTACGAATGAATTAGAGTGGATCGTACGAATAAATTAGAATGGATCGTGGGAATGAATTAGAATGGATCGTACGAATGAATTAGAATGGATCCACCGAATGAGTTAGAATGGATCATACGAATGAATTAGAATGGATTGTACGAATGAATTAGAATGGATTGTGCGAATTAATTAGAATGGCTCGTATGAATGAATAAGAATGGATCGTACGAATGAATTAGAATGGATCGTGCGAATGAATTAGCATGAATCCTACGAATGTATTAGAATGGATCGTACGAATGAATTAGAATGAATCGTACGATCCATTCTAATTCAATCGTCCGATCCATTCTAATTCATTCGCATGAATGTATCCATTCTAATTCATTCGTACAATCCATTCTATTTCATTCGTACGATCCATTCTTACTCATTCGTATGATCCATTCTAATTCATTCGTATGATCCATTCTAATTCATTCGTACGATCCATTCTAATTCATTCGTACGATCCATTCTAATTCATTCGCACGATCCATTCAAATTCATTCATACGATCCATTCTAATTCATTCATACGATCCATTCTAATTCATTCCTACAATCCATTCTAATTCATTTGCCCGATCTATTCTAATTCATTCATACGATCCATTCTATTCGAATGGATCATGCGATCCATTCGAATTCATTCGCACGATCCATTCTAATTCATTCATACAATGCATTCTAATTCTTTCACACGATCCATTCTAATTCATTCGTACGATCCATTCTAATTCATTCGTACAATCCATTCTATTTCATTTGTACGATCCATTCTTACTCATTCGTATGATCCATTCTAATTCATTCGTACGATCCATTCTAATTCATTTGTACGATTCATTCTAATTCATTCGTACAATCCATTCTATTTCATTCGTACGATCCATTCTTACTCATTCGTATGATCCATTCTAATTCATTCGCACGACTGTATCCATTCTAATTCATTCATACAATCCATTCTAATTCATTCCGTACGATCCATTCTAATTCATTCTTACGATCATACAAATGAATTAGAATGGATCGTACGAATAAATTAGAATAGATTGTGCGAATGAATTAGAATGGATCGTACGAATGAACTAGAATGGATCATACGAATGAGTAAGAATGGATTGTACGAATGAATTAGACTGGATCGTACGAATGAATTAGAATGGATCGTACGAATAAATTAGAATGGATACATTCGTCCGAATGAATTAGAATGGATCATACGAATGAGTAAGAATGGATCGTATGAATGAAATAGAATAGATTGTATGAATGAATTAGAATGGATCCTACGAATGAATTAGAATGGATCGTGTGAAAGAATTAGAATGGATTGTATGAATGAATTAGAATGGATCGTATGAATGAATTAGAATGGATCGTGCGAATGAATTCGAATGGATCGTACAAATTTATTCTAATTCATTCATACAATCCATTCTAATTCTTTCACACGATCCATTCTAATTCATTTGTACGTTACATTCTAATTCATTAGCATGATCCATGCTAATTCATTCGTTCGATCAATTCTAATTCATTCGTACGATCCATTCTAATTCATTCGCACGATCCATTCTAATTCATTCATAGGATCCATTCTAATTCATTCATACGATCTATTCTAATTCTTTCACACGAGTGTATCCATTCTAATTCATTCGCACGAATATATTCATTCAAATTTATTCGTACGATCCATTCTAATTCATTCGCACGATCCATTCTAATTCATTCGTACGATCAATTCTAATTCATTCGCACGAATGTATCCATTCTAATTCATTCGTACGATCCATTCTAATTTATTCATAGGATCCATTCTAATTCATTCATACAATCCATTCTAATTCATTCGCACGAATGTATCCATTCTAATTCATTCGTATGATCAGTTCTAATTTATTCACAAAATCTATTCTAATTCATTCATATGATCCATTCTAATTCATTCACATGAATATATCCATTCTAATTCATTCATACGATCCATTCTAATTCATTCGTACGATCCATTCTAATTCATTCATACGATCCATTCTAATTCATTCATACAATCCATTCTAATTCTTTCACACAATCCATTCTAATTCATTCGTAGGATCCATTCTAATTCATTCGCACAATCCATTCTAATTCATTCGTACAATCCATTCTAATTCATTCGTATGATCCATTCTAACTCATTCGGTGGATCCATTCTAATTCATTCGTACGATCCATTCTAATTCATTCCCACGATCCATTCAAATTTATTCGTACGATCCATTCTAATTCATTCGTACGATCTATTCTAATTCATTCGCACGAATGTAACCATTCTAATTCATTCATACGATTCATTCTAATTCATTCATATGAGCTATTCTAATTCATTCGTACGATCCATTCTAATTCATTCGTACGATCCATTGTAATTCATTCGTCCAATCCATTCTAATTCATTCGCACGATCCATTCTAATTCATTCGTCCGATCCATTCTAATTCTAATTCATTCTAATTTCATTCATAGGATCCATTCTTATTCATTCACACAATCCATTCTAATTCATTCGCACGAATGTATCCATTCTAATTCATTCGTACGATCCATTCTAATTCATTCGTACAATCCATTCTAATTCATTCGTACGATCCATTCTAATTCATTCGTGCAATCCATTCTATTTCATTCGTACGATCCATTCTTACTCATTCGTATGATCCATTCTTATTCATTCGGACGAATGTATCCATTCTAATTTATTCGTACGATCCATTCTAATTCATTCGTACGATCCAGTCTAATTCATTCGTACGATCCATTCTTACTCATTCGTATGATCCATTCTAATTCATTCGTACGATCCATTCTAATTCATTCGCACAATCTATTCTAATTCATTCGTACGATCCATTCTAATTCATTCGTATGAATGAAATAGAATAGATTGTACGAATGAATTAGAATGGATTCGTACGAATGAATTAGAATGGATACATTCGTGTGAATGAATTAGAATGGATCGTACCAATGAGTAAGAATGGATCGTACGAATGAAATAGAATGGATTGTGTGAATGAATTAGAATGGATCGTACGAATGAATTAGAATGGATCGTATGAAAGAATTAGAATGGATTGTATGAATGAATTAGAATAGATCGTATGAATGAATTAGAATGGATCGTACGAATGAATTAGAATGGATCGTACGAATGAATTAAAATGGATCGTACGAATGAATTAGAATGGATACATTCGTGCGAATGAATTAGAATGAATACATTCGTGCGAAAGAAATAGAATAGATCGTATGAATGAATTAGAATGGATCCTATGAATGAATTAGAATGGATCGTGCGAATGAATTAGAATGGATCGTACGAATGAATTAGAATGGATCGTGCTAATGAATTAGAATTGATCGAACGAATGAATTAGCATGGATCGTGCTAATGAATTAGAATGGAACGTACGAATGAATTAGAATGGATCGTGTGAAAGAATTAGAATGGATTGTATGAATGAATTAGAATGAATTCGTACGATCCATTCGAATTCATTCGCACGATACATTCTAATTCATTCATATGATCCATTCTAATTCATTCGTACGATCCATTCTAATTCATATGCACAAAGGTATCCATTCTAATCCATTCGTAGGATCCATTCTAATCCATTCGTACGATCCATTCTAATTCATTCGTACGATCCATTCTAATTCATTCGCACGATTCATTCTAATTTATTCATACGATCCATTCTAATTTATTCGCACGAATGTATCAATTCTAATTCATTCGTACATACGATCCATTCTAATTCATTCACACGAATGTATCCATTACGATCTATTCTAATTCATTCGTACAATCCATTCTAATTCTTTCACACGATCCATTCTAATTCATTCGTACGATCCATTCTAATTCATTCGCACAATCCATTCTATTTCATTCGTACGATCCATTCTTACTCATTGGTACGATCCATTCTAATTCATTCGCACGAATGTATCCATTCTAATTCATTCGTACGAATCCATTCTAATTCATTCGTACAATCTATTCTATTTCATTCGTACGATCCATTCTTACTCATTCGTAAGATCCATTCTAATTCATTCGGACGAATGTATCCATTCTAATTTATTCGTACGATCCATTCTAATTCATTCGTACGATCCATTCTAATTCATTCGTACGATCCATTCTAATTCATTCGTCCGATCCATTCTAATTAATTCACACGAATGTATCAATTCTAATTCGCATGAATGTATCCATTCTAGTTCATTCGTACGATCCATTCTAATTCATTCGTACGATCCATTCTAATTCATTCGCACGATCCATTCTAATTCATTCGTACGATCCATTCAAATTCATTCATCCGATCCATTCTAATTCATTCGTACGATCCATTCTAATTCATTCGCACAAATGTATCCATTCTAATTCATTCGTACGATCTATTCTAATTCATTCGCACGATCCATTCTAATTCATTCGTACCATCCATTCTAATTCTTTCACACGATCCATTCTAATTCATTCGTACGATCCATTCTAATTCATTCGCACGATCCATTCTAATTCATTCGTACGATCCATTCTAATTCATTCATACGATCCATTCTAATTCATTCGTACGATCCATTCTAATTCATTCGCACAAATGTATCCATTCTAATTCATTCGTACGATCCATTCTAATTCATTCGCACGATCCATTCTAATTCATTTGTACGATCCATTCTAATTCATTCGTACGATCTATTCTAATTCATTCGTATGATCCATTCTAATTAATTCGTATGATCCATTCTAATTCATTCGTACGATCCATTCTAATTCATTCATACAATCCATTCTAATTCATTCGCACGAATGTATCCATTCTAATTAATTCATACGATCCATTCTAATTCATTCGTATGATCTATTCTTATTCATTCGCACGATCCAGTCTAATTGATTCGCACGATCCATTCTAATTCATTCGCACGAATGTATCCATTCTAATTCATTCGTACGATCCATTCTAATTCATTAATATGATCCATTCTAATTCATTCGTACGATCCATTCTAATTCATATGCACAAAGGTATCCATTCTAATTCATTCGCACGAAAGAATTAGAATGGATTGTATGAAAGAATTAGAATGGATCGTGCGAATGAATTAGAATGGATCGTACGAAGGAATTAGAATGGATCGTACGAAGAAATTAGAATGGATCGTACGAATGAGTAAGAATGGATCGTACGAATGAATTAGAATGGATCATACGAATGAATTAGAATAGATCGTACGAATTAATTAGAATGGACCGTACGAATGAATTAGAATGGATACATTTGTGCGAATGAATTAGAATGGATCGTACGAATGAATTAGAATGGATCGTACGAATGAATTAAAATGGATACATTTGTGCGAATGAATTAGAATGGATCGTACGAATGAATTAGAATGGATCGTATGAATGAATTAGAATGGATCGTACGAATGAATTAGAATGGATCGTGCGAATGAATTAGAATGGATCGTACGAATGAACTAGAATGGATACATTTGTGCGAATGAATTAGAATGGATCGTACGAATGAATTAGAATAGATCGTACGAATGAATTAGAATGGATCTTACGAATGAATTAGAATGGATCGTACGAATGAATTAGAATGGATCGCACGAATGAATTAGAATGGATACATTCGTGCGAATGAATTAGAATGGATCGGACGAATGAATTAGAATGGATCGTACGAATGAAATAGAATGGATCGTACGAATGAATTAGAATGGATACATTCGTCCGAATGAATTAAAATGGATCATACGAATGAGTAAGAATGGATCGTACGAATGAAATAGAATAGATTGTACGAATGAATTAGAATGGATCCTAGTACGATCCATTCTAATTCATTCGTACGATCCATTCTAATTCATTCATATTATCCATTCTAATTTATTCGTTCAAATATATCCATTCTAATTCATTCGTACGATCCATTCTAATTCATTCGCACGATCCATTCTAATTCATTCGCACGAATGTATCCACTCTAATTCATTTGCACGATCCATTCTAATTCATTCCTATGATCTATTCTAATTCATTCATACGATCCATTCTAATTCATTCTAATTCATTCGTACGATCCATTCTATGATCCATTCTAATTCATTCGTATATTCCATTCTAATTCATTAGCACGATCCATGCTAATGAATTAGAATGGATTGTACGATCCAATCAAATTCATTCATACGATCCATTCTTACTCATTCATATGATCCATTCTAATTCAATCCTACGATCCATTCTAATTCATTCGTAAGATCCATTCTAATTCCTTCGTACGATCCATTCTAATTCACTCGTACGATCCATTCTAATTCATTCGTACGATCCATTCTAATTCCTTCCTACGATCCATTCTAATTCATTCGTACGATCCATTCTAATTCATTCACGCAATCTATTCTAATTCATTCGTACTATCCATTCTAATTCATTCGTACGATCTATTCTAATTCATTCATACAATCCATTCTAATTTATTAGCACGAATGTATCCATTAGAATGGATTAGAATGAATTAGTATGGATCGTACAAATTAGAATAGATCGTACGATTGAATTAGAATGGATCGTACGAATGAATTAGAATAGATCGTACGAATGAATTAGAATGGATCGTACGAAGGAATTAGAATGGATCATACGAATGAATTAGAATGGATATATTCGTGCAAATGAATTAGAATGGATCGTATGAATGTATTAGATTGGATCGTATGAGTGAATTAGAATGGATCGTACGAATGAATTAGAATGGATTATATGAATGAATTAGAATGGATCGTACGAATGAATTAGAATGGATCATACGAATTAATTAGAATGGATCATACGAATGAATTAGAATGGATCGTACGAATGAATTAGAATGGATCGTACGAATGAATTAGAATGGATACATTCGTACGAATGAATTAGAATGGATTGTGCGAATGAATAAGAACAGATCGTGCGAATGAATTAGAATGGATCGTACGAATGAATTAGAATGGATCGTACGAATGAATTAGAATGGATCGTACGAATGAATTAGAATGGATACATTTGTGTGAATGAATTAGAATGGATCGTACGAATGAATTAGAATGGATCGTATGAATGAATTAGAATGGATCGTACGAATGAACTAGAATGGATCGTGCGAATGAATTAGAATGGATCGTACGAATAAATTAGAATAGATCGTGTGAAAGAATTAGAATGGATCGTACGAATGAATTAGAATGGATCGTGCGAATGAATTAGAATGGATCGTACGAATGAATTAGAATGGATACATTTGTGCGAATGAATTAGAATGGATCGTACGAATGAATTAGAATGGATCGTATGAATGAATTAGAATGGATCGTACGAATCAATTAGAATGGATCGTGCGAATGAATTAGAATGGATCGTACGAATGAATTAGAATGGATCGTACGAATGAACTAGAATGGATACATTCGTGCGAATGAATTAGAATGGATCGTACGAATGAATTAGAATGGATCGTACGAATGAATTAGAATGGATCTTACGAATGAATTAGAATGGATCGTACGAATGAATTAGAATGGATCGTACGAATGAATTAGAATGGATCTTACGAATGAATTAGAATGGATCGTACGAATAAATTAGAATGGATCGTATGAATGGTTTAGAATGGATACATTCGTGCGAATGAATTAGAATGGATCGGACGAATGAATTAGAATGGATCGTACGAATGAATTAGAATGGATCAAATGAATGAATTAGAATGGTTACATTCATGCGAATGAATTAGAATGGATCGTGTGAAAGAATCAGAATAGATCGTACGAATGAATTAGAATGGATACATTCGTGCGAATGAATTAGAATGGATCGGACGAATGAATTAGAATGGATCGTACGAATGAATTAGAATGGATCGTGCGAATGAATTAGAATGGATCGTACGAATGAATTAGAATGGATCGTACGAATGAACTAGAATGGATACATTCGTGCGAATGAATTAGAATGGATCGTACGAATGAATTAGAATGGATCGTACGAATGAATTAGAATGGATCTTATGAATAAATTAGAATGGATCATACGAATGAATTAGAATGGATCGTACGAATGAATTAGAATGGATACATTCGTGCGAATGAATTAGAATGGATCGGACGAATGAATTAGAATGGATCGTACGAATGAATTAGAATGGATCGTACGAATGAATTAGAATGGATCGTACGAATAAATTAGAATGGATACATTCGTCCGAATGAATTAGAATGGATCATACAAATGAGTAAGAATGGATCGCACGAATGAAATAGAATGGATCGTATGAATGAATTAGAATGGATTGTATGAATGAATTAGAATGGATCGTACGAATTCATTCTAATTCATTCTTACAATCCATTCTAATTCTTTCACACGATCTATTCTAATTCATTCGTAGGATCCATTCTAATTCATTCGTACAATCCATTCTATTTCATTTGTACGATCCATTCTTACTCATTCGTATGATCCATTCTAATTCATTCGTACGATCCATTCTAATTCATTCGTACGATCCATTCTAATTCATTCGTACGATCCATTCTAATTCATTCGCACGAATGTATCCATTCTAGTTCATTCGTACGCTCCATTCTAATTCATTCGTACGATCCATTCTAATTCATTCGCACGATCCATTCTAATTCATTCGCACGAATGTATCCATTCTAGTTCATTCGTATGATCTATTCTAATTCATTCATAGGATCCATTCTAATTCATTCGTACAATCCATTCTATTTCATTTGTACGATCCATTCTTACTCATTCGTATGATCCATTCTAATTCATTCGTACGATCCATTCTAATTCATTCGTACGATCCATTCTAATTCATTCGCACTATCCATTCTAATTCATTCGTACGATCCATTCTAATTCAATCGTATGATCCATTCTAATTTATTCGTTCAAATATATCCATTCTAATTCATTCCGTACGATCCATTCTAATTCATTCGTACGATCCATTCTAATTCATTCGTACGAATTGATCCATTCTAATTCATTCGTACGATCCATTCTAATTCATTCGTACGATCCATTCTAATTCATTCGTAAGATCCATTCGAATTCATTCGTACGATCCATTCTAATTCATTCGTACGATCCATTCTAATTCATTCGCACGAATGTATCTATTCTAGTTCATTCGTACGATCCATATTAATTAATTCGTACGATCCATTCTAATTCATTCGCACGATCCATTCTAATTCATTCGGACGATCAATTCTAATTCATTCGCACAAATGTATCCATTCTAATTCATTCGTACGATCCATTCTAATTCATTCATACGATCCATTCTAATTCATTCATACAATCCATTCTAATTCTTTCACACGATCTATTCTAATTCATTCGTAGGATCCATTCTAATTCATTCGTACAATGAGTAAGAATGGATCGTACGAATAAAATAGAATGGATTGTACGAATGATTTAGAATGGATACATTCGTGCGAATGAATTAGAATGGATTGTGCGAATGAATTAGAATGGATCGTACGAATGAATTAGAATGGATCGTGTGAAAGAATTAGAATAGATTGTATGAATGAATTAGAATAGATTGTGTGAATGAATTAGAATGGATCGTACGAAGGAATTTGAATGGATCGTACGAATGAATTAGAATAGATCGTACGAATGAATTAGAATAGATCGTACGAATGAATTAGAATGGATCGTACGAATGAATTAGAATGGATCATGTGTAAGAATTAGAATGGATCGTATGAATGAATTAGAATGGATCGTGCGAATGAATTAGAATGGATCGTACGAATGAATTAGAATGGATCGTGCTAATGAATTAGAATTGATCGAATGAATGAATTAGCATGGATCGTGCATTCGTACGATCCATTCTAATTCATTCGTAAGATCCATTCTAATTCATTCGTACGATCCATTCTAATTCATTCGCACAAATGTATCCATTCTAGTTCATTCGTACGATCCATTCTAATTCATTTGTACGATCCATTCTAATTCATTCAGACGATCTATTCTAATTCATTCATACAATCCAATCTAATTCTTTTACACGATCCATTCTAATTCATTCGTACGATCCATTCTAATTCATTCGCACAATCCATTCTAATTCATTCGTATGATCCATTCTAATTCCTTTGTACGATCCATTCTAATTCATTAGTACGATCCATTCTAATTCATTCATACAATCCATTCTAATTCTTTCACACGATCCATTCTAATCCATTCGTACGAATGAATTAGAATAGATTGTACGAATGAATTAGAATGGATCGTACGAATGAATTAGAATGGATCGTACGAAGGAATTAGAATGGATCGTACGAATGAATTAGAATGGATCGTACGAATGAATTAGAATAGATCGTACGAATGAATTAGAATGGATCGTACGAAGGAATTAGAATGGATCGTACGAATGAATTAGACTGGATCGTACGAATGAATTTGAATGGATACATTTGTGCGAATGAATCTAAATGGATTGTATGAATGAATTACAATGGATCGTACGAATGAATTAGAATGGATCGTACGAAAGAATTAGAATAGCTCATACGAATGAATTAAAATGAATCGTATGAATGAATTAGAATGGTTACATTCGTGCGAATGAATTAGAATAGATCGTACGAATGAATTAGAATGGTTCGTACGAATAAATTAGAATGGATCGTGGGAATGAATTAGAATGGATCGTACGAATGAATTAGAATGGATCCACCGAATGAGTTAGAATGGATCATACGAATGAATTAGAATGGATTGTACGAATGAATTAGAATGGATTGTGCGAATGAATTAGAATGGATCGTATGAATGAATAAGAATGGATCGTACGAATGAATTAGAATGGATCGTGCGATTGAATTAGCATGAATCGTACGAATGTATTAGAATGGATCGTACGAATGAATTAGAATGAATCGTACGATCCATTCTAATTCAATCGTCCGATCCATTCTAATTCATTCGCATGAATGTATTCATTCTAATTCATTCGTACAATCCATTCTATTTCATTCGTACGATCCATTCTTACTCATTCGTATGATCCTTTCTAATTCATTCGTATGATCCATTCTAATTCATTCGTACGATCCATTCTAATTCATTCGTACGATCCATTCTAATTCATTCGCATGATCCATTCTAATTCATTCATACGATCCATTCTAATTCATTCATACGATCCATTCTAATTCATTCCTACAATCCATTCTAATTCATTCGCCCGATCCATTCTAATTCATTCATACGATCCATTCTATTCGAATGGATCATGCGATCCATTCGAATTTATTCGCACGATCCATTCTAATTTATTCATACGATCCATTCTAATTCATTCATACAATGCATTCTAATTCTTTCTCACGATCCATTCTAATTCATTCATACGATCCATTCTAATTCATTCGTACGATCCATTCTAATTCACTCATACGATCCATTCTAATACATTCATACGATCCATTCTAATTCATTTGCATGAATATATCCATTCTAATTTATTCGTACGATCCATTCTAATTCCTTCGTACGATCCATTCTAATTCATTCGTACGATCTATTCTAATTCATTCGTACGATCCATTCTAATTCATTCGTACGATCCATTCTAATTCATTCGTACGATCCATTCTAATTCATTCATACAATCCATTCTAATTCTTTCACACGATCCATTCTAATTCATTCGTACGATCCATTCGTACTATCCGTTCTAATCCACTCATACGATCCATTCTAATTCATTCATACGATCCATTCAAATTCATTTGCACAAAGGTATCCATTCTAATTCATTCGTACGATCCATTCTAATTCATTCACACGAATGTATCCATTCGTACGAATGAATTAGAATAGATTGTACGAATGAATTAGAATGGATCGTACGAATGAATAAGAATGGATCGTACGAAGGAATTAGAATGGATCGTACGAATGAATTAGAATGGATCGTACGAATGAATTAGAATAGATCGTACGAATGAATTAGAATGGATCGTACAAAGGAATTAGAATGGATCGTGCGAATGAATTAGAATGGATCATACGAATGAATTAGAATGGATCGTACGAATGAACTAGATTGGATACATTCGTGCGAATGAATTAGAATGGATCGTACGAATGAATTAGAATGGATCGTACGAATGGATTAGAATGGATCGTACGAATGGATTAGAATGGATCATACGAATGAATTAGAATGGATCGTGCGAATGAATTAGAATGGATCGAACGAATGAATTAGAATGGATATATTCGAGCGAATGAATTAGAATAGATCGTAGGAATGAATTAGAATGGATCATACGAATGAATTAGAATGGATCGTACGAACGAATTAGAATGGATGGTACGAACGAATTAGAATGGATCATATGAACGAATTAGAATGGATCGTACGAATGAATTAGAATGGATACATTCGAGCGAATGAATTAGAATGGATCGTACGAATGAATTAGAATAGATCATAGGAATGAATTAGAATGGATCGTGCAAATGAATTAGAATGGATACATTCGTGCGAATGAATTAGAATGGATCGTGCGAAGGAATTAGAATCGATCGTACGAATGAATTAGAATGGATATATTTGAACGAATAAATTAGAATGGATCATACGAATGAATTAGAATGGATCGTACGAATGAATTAGAATGGATAGTGCGAATGAATTAGAATGGATCGTACGAATGAATTAGAATGGATACATTCGTGCGAATGAATTAGAATGGATCATACGAATGAGTAAGAATGGATCGTACGAATGAAATAGAATGGATTATACAAATGAATTAGAATGGATACATTCATGCGAATGAATTAGAATGGATCGTATGTACGAATAAATTAGAATGGATACATTCGTGCGAATGAATTAGAATGGATCGTACGAATGAATTAGAATGGATCGTGCGAATGAATTAGAATGGATCGTACGAATGAATTAGAATGGATCGTACGAATGAACTAGAATGGATACATTCGTGCGAATGAATTAGAATGGATCGTACGAATGAATTAGAATGGATCGTACGAATGAATTAGAATGGATCTTACGAATGAATTAGAATGGATCGTACAAATAAATTAGAATGGATCGTATGAATGGTTTAGAATGGATACATTCGTGCGAATGAATTAGAATGGATCGGACGAATGAATTAGAATGGATCGTACGAATGAATTAGAATGGATCAAATGAATGAATTAGAATGGTTACATTCATGCGAATGAATTAGAATGGATCGTACGAATGGATTAGAATGGATCGTACGAATGGATTAGAATGGATACATTCGTGCGAATGAATTAGAATGGATCATACGAATGAGTAAGAATGGATCGTACGAATGAAATAGAATGGATTGTACGAATGAATTAGAATGGATCGTGCGAATGAATTGGAATGGATCGTACAAATGAATTAGAATGGATCGTGCTAATGAATTAAAATTGATCGTACGAATGAAATAGAATGGATTGTACGAATGATTTAGAATGGATCATACGAATGAATTAGAATGGATCGTACGAATGATTCAGAATGGATACATTCGTGCGAATGAATTAGAATGGATCATACGAATGAGTAAGAATGGATCGTACGAATGAAATAGAATGGATTGTACGAATGAATTAGAATGGATTCGTACGATTGAATTAGAATGGATACATTCGTGTGAATGAATTAGAATGGATCGTACCAATGAGTAAGAATGGATCGTACGAATGAAATAGAATGGATTGTGCGAATGAATTAGAATCGATCGTACGAATGAATTAGAATGGATCGTGTGAAAGAATTAGAATGGATTGTATGAATGAATTAGAATAGATCGTATAAATGAATTAGAATGGATCGTACGAATAAATTAGAATGGATCGTACGAATGAATTAGAATGGATACATTCGTGCGAATAAATTAGAATGGATACATTCGTGTGAAAGAATTAGAATAGATCGTATGAATAAATTAGAATGGATCCTATGAATGAATTAGAATGGATCGTGCGAATGAATTACAATGGATCGTACGAATGAATTAGAATGGATCGTGCTAATGAATTAGAAATTATCGAACGAATGAATTAGCATGGATCGTGCTAATGAATTAGAATGGAACGTACGAATGAATTAGAATGGATCGTGTGAAAGAATTAGAATGGATTGTATGAATGAATTAGAATGAATTCGTACGATCCATTCGAATTCATTCGCACGATCCATTCTAATTCATTCATACGATCCATTCTAATTCATTCATACAATCCATTCTAATTCTTCCATACGATCCATTCTAATTCATTCGGACGAATGTATCCATTCTAATTTATTCGTACGATCCATTCTAATTTATTCGTACGATCCATTCTAATTCATTCGTACGATCCATTCTAATTCATTCGTCCGATCCATTCTAATTCATTCGCACGAATGTATCCATTCTAATTCATTCGTACGATCCATTATAATTCATTCGTACGATCCATTCTAATTCATTCGTAAGATCCATTCTAATTCATTCATACGATCCATTCTAATTCATTCGCACGAATGTATCCATCCTAGTTCATTCGTACGATCCATTCTAATTCATTCATACAATCCATTCTAATTCATTCGCACGAATGTATCCATTCTAATTTATTCGTACGATCAGTTCTAATTCATTCACAAAATCTATTCTAATTCAATTATACGATCCATTCTAATTCATTCACACGAATGTATCCATTCTAATTCATTCATACGATCCATTCTAATTCATTCGTACGATCCATTCTAATTCACTCATACGATCCATTCTAATACATTCATAAGATCCATTCTAATTCATTTGCACAAATATATCCATTCTAATTCATTCGTACGATCCATTCTAATTCCTTCGTACGATCCATTCTAATTCATTCGTACGATCTATTCTAATTCATTCGTACGATCCATTCTAATTCATTCGTACGATCCATTCTAATTCCTTCGTACGATCCATTCTAATTCATTCGTACGATCCATTCTAATTCATTCATACAATCCATTCTAATTCTTTCACACGATCCATTCTAATTCATTCGTACGATCCATTCTAATTCATTCGTGCAATCCATTCTATTTCATTCGTACGATCCATTCTTACTCATTCGTACGATCCATTCTAATTTGTTTACACGAATGTATCCATTCGTACGAATGAATTAGAATAGATTGTACGAATGAATTAGAATGGATCGTACGAATGAATTAGAATGGATCGTACAAAGGAATTAGAATAGATCGTACAAATGAATTTGAATGGATCGTACGAATGAATTAGAATATATCGTACGAATGAATTAGAATGGATCGTACGAAGGAATTAGAATGGATCGTACGAATGAATTAGACTGGATCGTACGAATGAATTTGAATGGATACATTTGTGCGAATGAATCTAAATGGATTGTATGAATGAATTATAATGGATCGTACGAATGAATTAGAATGGATCGTACGAATGAATTAGAATAGCTCATACGAATGAATTAGAATAAATCATATGAATGAATTAGAATGGTTACATTCGTGCGAATGAATTAGAATAGATCGTACGAATGAATTAGAATGGATCGTAAGAATAAATTAGAATGGATCGTGGGAATGAATTAGAATGGATCGTACGAATGAATTAGAATGGATCCACCGAATGAGTTAGAATGGATCATACGAATGAATTAGAATGGATTGTACGAATGAATTAGAATGGATTGTGCGAATGAATTAGAATGGATCGTATGAATGAATAAGAATGGATCGTACGAATGAATTAGAATGGATCGTGCGAATGAATTAGCATGAATCGTACGAATGTATTAGAATGGATTCGCCGGCCCTGTGCATCGGCTGGTGGATTCGCCGGCCCTGTGGGCACGAGGTTGAAGCTGGTGGTCGCACCGGAGGTGCCGTATTCGCCAGCCCTGTGCGTCGGCTGGCCGCCGGAACCTGACGCATTCGCGTCAGCTCGTCCATCATGGCCCGCTGGGTGGCCAACATTTCCAACAGGAGCTGGTCACTTAGCGGGACAGGGGGCTGGGGGGTCTCAACAGGAGGTTCGCTGCGCGCAGACCTCGCACGGGTCCTTGGTCGCCTGCGTCCCCTTGTTGCCGGAGCCATCTTTGGGGTCACGAGAGCCGACGGCGTTCAACCGCGTGGTCGTGGGCGTTCTCGCCGGAACCAGTCGAAAGATCCCACAGACGGCGCCAAATGTTCAGGGGATTTTTTCGCTGGTCCGAGTGGGATGCCTGCAAGACAAAGAAAAAGCGTTAGAACGGCTGGCTCCCTTAGGAGCGCAGACCCTCCGACGCTCAAGTCAATCTCGATTGCACAACGGTGAGCTTTAGTGGACGAAAGTGGAAGGGAATAGGGTTTCAAACCTGTACTATGGAGCCTGGGGGTGAGCATTTATAGCAATCGGCGGCCTACCGTGGCCCGACACGTGGAGATTCTTCCAGTGCCTTCTAGACCCCCACGATCCGGCTTGCGTGGGTCTCTGATAGTCCTTGGTACTCACGCCCTGACATTCTATCATCAAGCTCTGGCGGGCTTCCGTGGACTACAATCATCCACGTAGCTTCTAGGGGGTTTCGCCACCTGGCATCCTTTCATACATTATGGGCGACCTCCGGTGGGGAGCTAAGGCGCACTCGCCCTCCGTTGCTCCGCCTTCTCTTCCACATCTATCAAGAGTCGGACCTCGCGGGAGCAACCTCTTCGATAAACTGGGGAGTTCTGGCGAGCTTGGGCGAGCTCCTGAGCGAGCTTGGACGAGCTCCTGTGCGAGCTTGGGCGAGCTCCTGCGCGAGCTAGGGGTGAGCTCCTGTGCAAGCTAGGGGCGTTTGCGGTGCTGGTGTCTTTGTTATGCATGACAGTCTAACTCCCGCTACCACTGCAAGCGAGTTCTCGCGCGGGCTTGGCGAGCTCCTGGGAGAGCTTGGGCAAGCTCCTGGGAGAGCTTGGGCGAGCTCCTGGGCGAGCTCAGGTGAGCTCCTGGGCAAGCTCAGGCGAGCTTGGAGCTCAGGCGAGCTCCAGCGAGCTCAGGCGAGCTCCTGAGCGAGCTCAGGCGAGCTCCTGGGCGAGCTCAGGCGAACTCCAGCGAGCTCAGGCGAACTCCAGCGAGCTTAGGCGAGCTCCTAAGAGTGCTCTTGGCCTAGACCACTTCAGCCCAATGTGGATCTCGCTCCCTGTCAAGGTGATTTAGTGAGCACGGGAGGGGGGGGGGTGTGCGAACTCCAGGGCAGATTTCAGCTACCCCCAACACGATCCATTCTAATTCATTCGCACGAATGTATCCATTCTAATTCATTTGTATAATCCATTCTATTTCATTCATACGATCCATTCTTACTCATTCATATGATCCATTCTAATTCATTCGCACGAATGTATCCATTCTAATTCATTCGTACGTTCCATTCTAATTCATTCGCACTATCCATTCTAATTCATTCGTACGATCCATTCTAATTCATTCGTATGATCCATTCTAATTTATTCGTTCAAATATATCCATTCTAATTCATTCGTACGATCCATTCTAATTCATTCGCACGATCCATTCTAATTCATTCGCACGAATGTATCCATTCTAATTCATTTGCACGATCCATTCTAATTCATTCCTATGATCTATTCTAATTCATTCGTACGATCCATTCTAATTCATTCGCTCGAATGTATCCATTCTAATTCATTCGTACGATCCATTCTAATTCGTTCATGTGATCCATTCTAATTCGTTCGTACGATCCATTCTAATTCGTTCGTACGATCCATTCTAATTCATTCGTATGATCCATTCTAATTCATTCCTACGATCTATTCTAATTCATTCGCTCGAATATATCCATTCTAATTCATTCGTTCGATCCATTCTAATTCATTCGCACGATCCATTCTAATTCATTCGTATGATCCATTCTAATCCATTCGTACGATCCATTTTAATTCATTCATACGATCCATTCTATTTCATTCGTACGATCCATTCTAATTCATTCGCACGAATGTATCCATTCTAGTTCATTCGTACAATCCATTCTAATTCATTCGTACGATCCATTCTAATTCATTCGCACGATCCATTCTAATTCCTTCGTACGATCCATTCTAATTCATTCGTACGATCTATTCTAATTCATTCGTACGATCCATTCTAATTCCTTCGTACCATCCATTCTAATTCATTCGTACGATCCATTCTAATTCATTCGTACAATCTATTCTAATTCATTCGTACGAATGGATACATTCGTGTGAATGAATTAGAATGGATCGTAGGAATGAATTAGAATGGATACCTTTGTGCAAATGAATTAGAATAGATCGTATGAATGAATTAGACTGGATCGTATGAGTGAATTAGAACGGATTGTACAATCGATCGTACGAATGAATTAGAATGGATCGTGTGAAAGAATTAGAATGGATTGTATGAATGAATTAGAATGGATCGTACGAATGAATTAGAATGGATCGTACGAATGAATTAGAATGGATCGTACGAATGAATTAGAATAGATCGTACGAATGAATTAGAATGGATCGTACGAAGAAATTAGAATGGATCGTACGAATGAATTAGAATGGATATATTCGTGCAAATGAATTAGAATGGATCGTATGAATGTATTAGAATGGATCGTATGAGTGAATTAGAATGGATCGTACGAATGAATTAGAATGGATCGTATGAATGAATTAGAATGGATCGTGCGAAAGAATTATAATGCATTGTATGAATGAATTAGAATGGATCGTACGAATGAATTAGAATGGATCGTGCGAATGAATTCGAATGGATCGCATGATCCATCCGAATAGAATGGATCATACGAATGAATTTGAATGGATCGGGCGAATGAATTAGAATGGATTGTAGGAATGAATTAGAATGGATCGGATGAATGAATTAGAATGGATTGTATGAATGAATTAGAATGGATCGTGCGAATGAATTAAAATGGATCGTACGAATGAATAAGAATGGATCGTACGAATGAATTAGAATGGATCATACGAATGAATTAGAATGGATCATACGAATGAGTAAGAATGGATCATACGAATGAAATAGAATGGATTGTACGAATGAATTAGAATGGATACATTCATGCGAATGAATTAGAATGGATCGGATGATCGAATTAGAATGGGTCGTACGATTCATTCTAATTCATTCGTACGATCCATTCTAATACATTCGTACGATTCATGCTAATTCATTCGCACGATCCATTCTTATTCATTCATACGATCCATTCTAATTCATTCGCACAATCCATTCTAATTCATTCGTACAATCCATTCTAATTCATTCGTATGATCCATTCTAACTCATTCGGTGGATCCATTCTAATTCATTCGTACGATCCATTCTAATTCATTCCCACGATCCATTCTAATTTATTCGTACGATCCATTCTAATTCATTCATACGATCTATTCTAATTCATTCGCACGAATGTAACCATTCTAATTCATTCATACGATTCATTCTAATTCATTCGTATAAGCTATTCTAATTCATTCCTACGATCCATTCTAATTCATTCGTACGATCCATTGTAATTCATTCATACAATCCATTTAGATTCATTCGCACAAATGTATCCATTATAATTCATTCGTACGATCCATTCTAATTAATTCGTACGATCCATTCTAATTCATTCGTACGAATGGATACATTCGTGTGAATGAATTAGAATGGATCGTACGAATGAGTAAGAATGGATCGTACGAATGAAATAGAATGGATTGCACGAATGAATTAGAATGGATCGTACGAATGAATTAGAATGGATCGTGTGAAAGAATTAGAATGGATTGTATGAATGAATTAGAATGGATCATACGAATGAATTAGAATGTATCATACGAATGAATTAGAATGGATCGTGCGAATGAATTAGAATGGATCGTACGAATGAATTAGAATGGAACGTGCTAATGAATTAGAATTGATCGAACGAATGAATTAGCATGGATCGTGCAAATGAATTAGAATGGAACGTACGAATGAATTAGAATGGATCGTGTGAAAGAATTAGAATGGATTGTATGAATGAATTAGAATGAATTCGTACGATCCATTCGAATTCATTCGCACGATCCATTCTAATTCATTCATACGATCCATTCTAATTCTTTCATACAATCCATTCTAATTCTTTCACACGATCCATTCTAATTTATTCGTATGATCCATTCTAATTCATTCGTACAATCTATTCTATTTCATTCGTACGATCCATTCTTACTCATTCGTATGATCCATTCTAATTCATTCGTACGATCCATTCAAATTCATTTGTACGATCCTTTCTAATTCATTCGTACAATCCATTCTATTTCATTCGTACGATCCATTCTTACTCATTCGTATGATCCATTCTAATTCATTCGCACGAATGTATCCATTCTAATTCATTCATACAATCCATGCTAATTCATTCAGTACGATCCATTCTAATTCATTCGTACGGTCGTACGAATGAATCAGAATGGATCGTACGAATGAATTAGAATAGATTGTGCGAATGAATTAGAATGGATCGTACGAATGAATTAGAATGGATCGTACGAATGAATTAGAATGGATCATACGAATGAGTAAGAATGGATCGTACGAATGAATTAGAATGGATCGTACGAATGAATTAGAATGGATCGTACGAATAAATTGGAATGGATACATTCGTCCGAATGAATTAGAATGGATCATACGAATGAGTAAGAATGGATCGTACGAATGAAATAGAATAGATTGTATGAATGAATTAGAATGGATCCTACGTAATTCATTCGCACGATCCATTCTAATTCATTCGTACGATCCATTCTAATTCATTCATACGATCCATTCTAATTCATTCGTACGATCCATTCTAATTCATTCGCACAAATGTCTCCATTCTAATTCATTCGCACGATCCATTCTAATTCATTCGTACGATCCATTCTAATTCATTCGTACGATCCATTCTAATTCATTCGTATGATCCATTCTAATTAATTCGTATGATCCATTCTAATTCATTCGTACAATCCATTCTAATTCCTTCATACAATCTATTCTAATTCATTCGCACGAATGTATCCATTCTAATTAATTCGTACGATCCATTCTAATTCATTCGTATGATCTATTCTTATTCATTCACACGATCCAGTCTTATTGATTCGCACGATCCATTCTAATTCATTCGAATGAATGTATCCATTCTAATTCAATCGTACGATCCATTCTAATTCATTAATATGATCCATTCTAATTCATTCGTACGATCCATTCTAATTCATATGCACAAAGGTATCCATTCTAATTCATTCGCACGAAAGAATTAGAATGGATTGTATGAAAGAATAGATCGTATGAATGAATTAAAATGGATCGTACGGAATGAATTAGAATGGATTGTGTGAATGAATTAGAATGGATCGTACGAATGAGTAAGAATGGATCGTACGAATGAATTAGAATGGATCATATGAATGAATTAGAATGGATCGTACGAATTAATTAGAATGGATCATACGAATGAAATAGAATGGATCGTACGAAGGAATTAGAATGGATCGTACGAAGGAATTAGAATGGATCGTACGAATGATATAGAATGGATATATTCGTGCAAATGAATTAGAATTGATCGTATGAATGAATTAGAATGGATCGTATGAGTGAATTAGAACGGATAGTACGAATGAAGTAGAATGGATCGTATGAATGAATTAGAATGTATACATTCGTGCGAATGAATTAGAATGGATCGTATGAATGAATTAGAATGGATCGTACGAATGAATTAGAATGGATCGTGCGAATGAATTAGAATGGATCGTACGAATGAATTAGAATGGATCGTACGAATGAACTAGAATGGATACATTCGTGCGAATGAATTAGAATGGATCGTACGAATGAATTAGAATGGATCGTACGAATGAATTAGAATGGATCGTACGAATGAATTAGAATGGATACATTCGTGCGAATGAATTAGAATGGATCGTACGAATGAATTAGAATGGATCGTACGAATGAATTAGAATGGATCAAATGAATGAATTAGAATGGATCGTACGAATAAATTAGAATGGATACATTCGTCCGAATGAATTAGAATGGATCGTCCGAATGAATTAGAATGGATCGTACGAATGAATTAGAATGGATCGTACGAATGAATTAGAATGGATATATTCGTACGAATGAATTAGAATGGATCGTACGAATGAATTAGAATGGATCGTACGGAATGAATTAGAATGGATATATTTGAACGAATAAATTAGAATGGATCATACGAATGAATTAGAATAGATCGTACGAATGAATTAGAATGGATAGTGCGAATGAATTAGAATCGATCGTACGAATGAATTAGAATGGATCGTACGAAAGAATTAGAATGGATCATACGAATGAGTAAGAATGGATCGTACGAATGAATTAGAATGGATCGTACGAATAAATTAGAATTGATACATTCGTCCGAATGAATTAGAATGGATCATACGAATGATAAGCATGGATCGTACGAATGAAATATAATAGATTGTACGAATGAAATAGAATAGATTGTACGAATGAATTAGAATGGATCCTACGAATGAATTAGAATGGATCGTGTGAAAGAATTAGAATGGATTGTATGAATGAATTAGAATGGATCGTATGAATGAATTAGAATGGATCATACGAATGGATTAGAATGGATCGTACGAATGAACTAGAATGGATACATTCGTGCGAATGAATTAGAATGGATCGTACGAATGAATTAGAATGGATCTTACGAATGAATTAGAATGGATCGTACGAATGAATTAGAATGGATCGTACGAAGGAATTAGAATAGATCGTACGAATGAATTAGAATGGATCGTACGAAGGAATTAGAATGGATCGTACGAATGAATTAGAATGGATCGTATGAATGAATTAGAATGGATACATTCGTGCGAATGAGTTAGAATGGATTGTACGAATGAATTAGAATGGATCGTACGAATGAATTAGAATGGATCGTACGAATGAATTAGAATAGATCGTGTGAACGAATTAGAATGGATTGTATGAATGAATTAGAATGGATCATATGAATGAATTAGAATGGATACATTCGTGCGAATGAATTAGAATGGATCGTACGAATGAATTAGAATGGATCGTACGAATGAATTAGAATGGTTACATTCATGCGAATGAATTAGAATGGATCGTACGAATGGATTAGAATAGATCGTACGAATGGATTAGAATGGATACATTCGAGCGAATGAATTAGAATGGATCGTACGAATGAATTAGAATGGATCGTACGAATGGATTAGAATGGAACCTACGAATGGATTAGAATGGATACCTTTGTGCATATGAATTAGAATAGATCGTACGAATGAATTAGAATGGATCATATGAATGAATTAGAATGGATCGTGTGAAAGAATTAGAATGGATTGTATGAATGAATTAGAATAGATTGTATGAATGAATTAGAATAGATCGTACGAATGAATTAGAATGGATCGTACGAATGAATTAGAATGGATCGTACGAATGAATTAGAATGGATACATTCGTGCGAATGAATTAGAATGGATACATTCGTGCGAAAGAATTAGAATAGATCGTATGAATGAATTAGAATGGATCCTATGAATGAATTAGAATGGATCGTGCGAATGAGTTAGAATGGATCGTACGAATGAATTAGAATAGATCGTATGAATGAATTAGAATAGATCGTACGAATGGATCGTACAAATTGGATTAGAATGGATCGTACGAATGGATTAGAATGGATACATTCTAGCGAATGAATTAGAATGGATCGTACGAATGAATTAGAATGGATCGTACGAATAAATTAGAATGGATACATTTGTCCGAATGAATTAGAATGGATCATACGAATGAGTAAGAATGGATCGTACGAATGAAATAGAATAGATTGTACGAATGAATTAGAATGGATCCTACGAATGAATTAAAATGGATCGTGTGAAAGAATTTGAATGGATTGTATGAATGAATTAGAATGGATCGTGCGAATGAATTCGAATGGATCGTACGAATTCATTCTAATTCATTCATACAATCCATTCTAATTCTTTCACACGATCCATTCTAATTCATTCGTACGTTCCATTCTAATTCATTAGCACGATCCATGCTAATTTATTCGTTTGATCAATTCTAATTCATTAGCACGATCCATTCTAATTCATTCGTACGATCCATTCTAATTCATTCGCACGATCCATTCTAATTCATTCATAGGATCCATTCTAATTCATTCATACGATCTATTCTAATTCTTTCGCACGAATGTATCCATTCTAATTCATTCGCACGAATGTATCCATTCTAATTTATTCGTACGATCCATTCTAATTCATTCGCACAAATGTATCCATTCTAATTCATTCGTACGATCCATTCTAATTCATTCTCACGTTTCATTCTAGTTTATTCGTACGATCCATTCGAATTCTTTCACACGATCTATTCTAATCCATTCTAATTCATTCGTACGATCTATTCTATTTCATTCGTACGATCCATTCTTACTCATTCGTATGATCCATTCTAATTCATTCGGACGAATGTATCCATTCTAATTTATTCGTACGATTCATTCTAATTCATTCGTACGATCCATTCTAATTCATTCGCTCGAATGTATCTATTCTAATCCATTCGTACGATCCATTCTAATCCATTCGTACGATCCATTCTAATTCATTCGCATGAATGTAACCATTCTAATTCATTCATTTGATCCATTCTAATTCTTTCGTACGATCCATTCTAATTCATTAGCACGATCCATGCTAATTCATTCGTTCGATCAATTCTAATACATTAGCATGATCCATTCTAATTTATTCGTACGATCCATTCTAATTCATTCGCACGATCCATTCTAATTCATTCATAGGATCCATTCTAATTCATTTATACGATCTATTCTAATTCTTTCGCACGAATGTATCCATTCTAATTCATTCGCACGAATGTATCCATTCTAATTCATTCGTACGATCCATTCTAATTCATTCGTACGATCCATTCAAATTCATTCGTACGATCTATTCTAATTCATTCATACGATCTATTCTAATTCATTCATACAATCCATTCTAATTCTTTCACACGCTCCATTCTAATTCATTCGTACGATCCATTCTAATTCATTCGCACAATCCATTCTATTTCATTCGTACGATCCATTCTTACTCATTCGTATGATCCATTCTAATTCATTCGCACGAATGTATGTATCCATAATGGATCATACGAATCAGTAAGAATGGATCGTACGAATGAAATAGAAAGGATTGTGCGAATGAATTAGAATGGACCGTACGAATGAATTAGACGTACGAATGAATTAGAATGGATACATTCGTGCGAATAAATTAGAATGGATCATACAAATGAGTAAGAATGGATCGTCATTCTAATTCATTCGTATGATCCATTCTAATTCATTTGTATCCATTCTATTTCATTCGCACGATCCATTCTAATTCATTCGCGCAATCTATTCTAATTCATTCGTACGATCCATTGTAATTCATTCGTATGATCTATTCTAATTCATTCATACAATCCATTCTAATTTATTCGCACGAATGTATCCATTCTAATTCATTCGTACGATCCATTCTAATTCATTCGCACAATCTATTCTAATTCATTCATACGATCCATTCTAATTCATTTGAACGAATGTATCCATTCTAATTCATTCATACGATCCATTCTACTTCATTCGTACTATCCGTTCTAATTCACTCATACGATCCAATCTAATTCATTCATACGATCCATTCTAATTCATTTGCACGAATATATCCATTCTAATTCATTCGTACGATCCTGAATTAGAATGGATCGTACGAATGAATTAGAATGGATCATACGAATTAATTAGAATGGATCATACGAATGAATTAGAATGGATCATACGATATCCATTCTAATTCATTCGTACGATCCATTCTAATTCATTCGTACGATCCATTCGAATTCATTCGCACGAATGTATCCATTCTAGTTCATTCGTACGATCCATTCTAATTTATTCGTACGATCCATTTTAATTCATTCGCACGATCCATTCTAATTCATTCGTACGATCCATTCTAATTCATTCATATGATCCATTCTAATTTATTCGTACGATCCATTCTAATTCATTTGCACAAATGTATCCATTCTAATTCATTCGTACGATCCATTCTAATTCATTCGCACGATCCATTCTAATTCATTCGTACGATCCATTCTAATTCTTTCACACGATCCATTCTAATTCATTCGTACGATCCATTCCAATTCATTCGCACGATCCATTCTAATGCATTCGTACGATCCATTCTAATTCATTCATACGATCCATTCTAATTCATTCGTACGATCCATTCTAATTCATTCGCACAAATGTATCCATTCTAATTCATTCGTACGATCCATTCTAATTCATTCGCACGATCCATTCTAATTCATTCGTACGATCCATTCTAATTCATTCGTACGATCCATTCTAATTCATTCGTATGATCCATTCTAATTAATTCGTATGATCCATTCTAATTCATTCGTACGATCCATTCTAATTCATTCATACAATCCATTCTAATTCATTCGCACGAATGTATCCGTTCTAATAAATTCGTACGATCCATTCTAATTCATTCGTATGATCTATTCTTATTCATTCGCACGATCCAGTCTAATTAATTCGCACGATCCATTCTAATTCATTCGCACGAATGTATCCATTCTAATTCATTCGTACGATCCATTCTAATTCATTAATATGATCCATTCTAATTCATTCGTACGATCCATTCTAATTCATATGCACAAAGGTATCCATTCTAATTCATTAGCACGAAAGAATTAGAATGGATTGTATGAAAGAATAGATCGTATGAATGAATTAGAATGGATCGAACAGAATGAATTAGAATGGATTGTATGAATGAATTAGAATGGATCGTACGAATGAGTAAGAATGGATCGTACGGATGAATTAGAATGGATCAAACGAATGAATTAGAATGGATCGTACGAATTAATTAGAATGGATCATACAAATAAAATAGAATGGATCGTACGAAGGAATTAGAATGGATCGTACGAAGGAATTAGAATGGATCGTACGAATGAATTAGAATGGATATATTCGTGCAAATGAATTAGAATGGATCGTATGAATGAATTAGAATGGATCGTATGAGTGAATTAGAACGGATAGTACGAATGAAGTAGAATGGATCGTATGAATGAATTAGAATGGATACATTCGTGCGAATGAATTAGAATGGATCGTATGAATGAATTAGAATGGATCGTACGAATGAATTAGAATGGATCGTGCGAATGAATTAGAATGGATCGTACGAATGAACTAGACTGGATACATTCGTGCGAATGAATTAGAATGGATCGTACGAATGAATTAGAATGGATCGTACGAATGAATTAGAATGGATCTTACGAATGAATTAGAATGGATCGTACGAATGAATTAGAATGGATACATTCGTGCGAATGAATTAGAATGGATCGGACGAACGAATTAGAATGGATCGTACGAATGAATTAGAATGGATCAAATGAATGAATTAGAATGGATCGTACGAATAAATTAGAATGGATACATTCGTCCGAATGAATTAAAATGGATCATACGAATGAATTAGAATGGATCGTACGAATGAATTAGAATGGATACTTTCGTACGAATGAATTAGAATGGATCGTACGAATGAATTAGAATGGATCGTACGGAATGAATTAGAATGGATATATTTGAACGAATAAATTAGAATGGATCATACGAATGAATTTGAATGGATCATACGAATGAATTAGAATGGATAGTGCGAATGAATTAGAATCGATCGTACGAATGAATTAGAATGGATCGTACGAATGAATTAGAATGGATCATACGAATGAGTAAGAATGGATCGTACGAATGAATTAGAATGGATCGTACGAATGAATTAGAATGGATCGTACGAATAAATTAGAATGGATACATTCGTCTGAATGAATTAGAATGGATTATACGAATGATTAAGAATGGATCGTACGAATGAAATAGAATAGATTGTACGAATGAATTAGAATGGATCCTACGAATGAATTAGAATGGATCGTGTGAAAGAATTAGAATGGATTGTATGAATGAATTAGAATGGATCGTATGAATGAATTAGAATGGATCGTACGAATGGATTAGAATGGATCGTACGAATGAATTCGAATGGATCGTACGAATGAACTAGAATGGATACATTCGTGCGAATGAATTAGAATGGATCGTAAGAATGAATTAGAATGGATCGTACGAATGAATTAGAATGGATCGTACGAATGAATTAGAATGGATCGTACAAATGAATTAGAATAGATCGTACGAATGAGTTAGAATGGATCGTACGAAGGAATTAGAATGGATCGTACGAATGAATTAGAATGGATCATATGAATGAATTAGAATGGATACATTCGTGCGAATGAATTAGAATGGATTGTACGAATGAATTAGAATGGATCGTATGAATGAATTAGAATGGATCGTGTGAAAGAATTAGAATGGATTGTATGATTGAATTAGAATGGATCATATGAATGAATTAGAATGGATACATTCGTGCGAATGAATTAGAATGGATCGTACGAATGAATTAGAATGGTTACATTCATGCGAATGAATTAGAATGGATCGTACGAATGGATTAGAATGGATCGTACGAATGGATTAGAATGGATACATTCGAGCGAATGAATTAGAATGGATCGTACGAATGAATTAGAATGGATCGTACGAATGGATTAGAATGGATCCTATGAATGGGTTAGAATGCATACCTTTGTGCATATGAATTAGAATGGATCATACGAATGAATTAGAATGGATCATATGAATGAATTAGAATGGATCGTGTGAAAGAATTAGAATGGATTGTATGAATGAATTAGAATAGATCGTATGAATGAATTAGAATGGATCGTATGAATGAATTAGAATGGATCGTACGAATGAATTAGAATGGATCATACGAATGAATTAGAATGGATACATTCGTGCGAATGAATTAGAATGGATACATTCGTGCGAAAGAATTAGAATAGATCGTAAGAATGAATTAGAATGGATCCTATGAATGAATTAGAATGGATCGTGCGAATGAATTAGAATGGATCGTACGAATGAATTAGAATAGATCGTACGAATGAATTAGAATGGATCGTACGAATGGATCGTATGAATTGCTTAGAATGGATCGTACGAATGGATTAGAATGGATACATTCGAGCGAATGAATTAGAATGGATCGTACGAATGAATTAGAATGGATCGTACGAATGAATTAGAATGTATACATTCGTCCGAATGAATTAGAATGGATCATACGAATGAGTAAGAATGGATCGTACGAAAGAAATAGAATAGATTGTACGAATGAATTAGAATGGATCCTACGAATGAATTAGAATGGATCGTGTGAAAGAATTAGAATAGATTGTATGAATGAATAAGAATGGATCTTATGAATGAATTAGAATGGATCGTGCGAATGAATTCGAATGGATCGGATGAATTCATTCTAATTCATTCATACAATCCATTCTAATTCTTTCACCTGATCCATTCTAATTCATTCGTACGTTCCATTCTAATTCATTAGCACGATCCATGCTAATTCATTCGTTCGATCAATTCTAATTGATTAGCACGATCCATTCTAATTCATTCATACGATCCATTCTAATTCATTCGCACGATCCATTCTAATTAATTAATAGGATCCATTATAATTCATTCATACGATCTATTCTAATTCTTTCGCACGAATGTATCCATTCTAATTCATTCGCATGAATGTATTCATTCTAATTCATTCGTACGATCCATTCTAATTCATTCATACGATCCATTCTAATTCATTCGTACGATCCATTCTAATTCATTCATACGATCTATTCTAATTCATTCATACAATCCATTCTAATTCTTTCACACGATCCATTCTAATTCATTCGTACGATCCATTCTAATTCATTCGCACAATCCATTATATTTCATTCGTACGATCCATTCTTACTCATTGGTACGATCCATTCTAATTCATTCGTACGAATGTATCCATTCTGATTCATTCGTACGAATCCATTCTAATTCATTCGTACAATCCATTCTATTTCATTCGTACGATCCATTATTACTCATTCGTATGATCCATTCTAATTCATTCGCACGAATCTATCCATTCTAAATCATTCGTACGATCCATTCTAATTCATTCGTACGATCCATTCTAAATCATTCGTACAATCCATTCTATTTCATTCGTACGATCAATTCTAATTCATTAGCACGATCCATTCTAATTCATTCGTACGATCCATTCAAATTCATTCGCACGATCCATTCTAATTCATTCGTACAATCCATTCTATTTCATTCGTACGATCCATTCTTACTCATTCGTATGATCCAGTCTAATTCATTCGCACGAATGTATCCATTGTAATCCATTCGTACGATCCATTCTAATCCATTCGTACGATCCATTCTAATTCATTCGCATGAATGTAACTATTCTAATTCATTCATTTGATCCATTCTAATTCATTCGTACGATCCATTCTAATTCATTCATCCGATCCATTCTAATTCATTCGCACGAATGTATCCATTCTAAACCATTCATACGATCCATTCTAATTTATTCGTACGATCAATTCTAATTCATTCGTAAGATCCATTCTAATTTATTCGTACGATCCATTCTAATTCATTCGTTCGATCCATTCTAATTCATTCTCACGAATGTATCTATTCTAGTTCATTTGTATGATCCATTCTAATTCATTCGTACGATCCATTCTAATTCATTTGCACGATCCATTCTAATTCATTCGTACGAATGAATTAGAATGGATACATTCGTGCGAATGAATTAGAATGGATCATACCAATGAGTAAGAATGGATCGTACGAATGAAGTAGAATGGATTGTGCGAATGAATTTGAATGGATCGTACGAATGAATTAGAATGGATCGTGTGAAAGAATTAGAATGGATTGTATGAATGAATTAGAATAGATCGTATGAATGAATTAGAATGGATCGTATGAGTGAATTAGAATGGATACGAAGGAATTAGAATGGATCGAACGAAGGAATTAGAATGGATCATATGAATGAAATAGAATGGATCGTACGAAGGAATTAGAATGGATCGTACGAAGGAATTAGAATGGATCGTACGAATGAATTAGAATGGATATATTCGTGCAAATGAATTAGAATGGATCGTATGAATGAATTAGAATGGATCATTCGTATGATCCATTCTAACTCATTCGGTGGATCCATTCTAATTCATTCGTACGATCCATTCTAATTCATTCCCACGATCCATTCTAATTTATTCGTACGATCCATTCTAATTCATTCGTACGATCTATTCTAATTCATTCGCATGAATATAACCATTCTAATTCATTCATATGATCCATTCTAATTCATTCGTACGATCCATTCTAATTCACTCATACGATCCATTCTAATAAATTCATACGATCCATTCTAATTCATTTGCACGAATATATCCATTCTAATTCATTCGTACGATCCATTCTAATTCATTCGTACGATCCATTCTAATTCATTCGTAAGATCCATTCTAATTCATTCGTACGATCCATTCTAATTCATTCGTACGATCCATTCTAATTCCTTTGTACGAATGAATTAGAATGGATACATTTGTGCGAATAAATTAGAATGGAACGTACGAATGAATTAGAATGGATTGTATGAATGAATTAGAATGGATCGTACGAATGAATTAGAATGGATCGTGCGAAGGAATTAGATTGGATCGCACGAATGAATTAGAATGGATCGTACGAATAAATTAGAATGGATACATTCGTCCGAATGAATTAGAATGGATCATACGAATGAGTAAGAATGGATCGTACGAATGAAATAGAATAGATTGTACGAATGAATTAGAATGGATCCTACGAATGAATTAGAATGGATCGTGTGAAAGAATTAGAATGGATTGTATGAATGAATTAGAATGAATTCGTACGATCCATTCAAATTCATTCGCACGATCCATTCTAATTCATTCATATGATCCATTCAAATTCATTCATACAATCCATTCTAATTCTTTCACACGATCCATTCTAATTCATTCGTCTAATCCATTCTAATTCATTCATACAATCTATTCTAATACATTCGTACGATCCATTCTTACTCATTCGTATGATCAATTCTAATTCATTCGGACGAATGTATCCATTCTAATTTATTCATACGATCCATTCTAATTCATTCGTACGATCCATTCTAATTCATTCGTCCGATCCATTCTAATTCATTCGTCCGATCCATTCTAATTCATTCGCACGAATGTATCCATTCTAATTCATTCGTACGATCCATTCTAATTCATTCGTACGATCCATTCTAATTCATTCGTAAGATCCATTCTAATTCATTCGTATGATCCATTCTAATTTATTCGTACGATCCATTCTAATTCATTCGCACGAATGTATCTATTCTAGTTCATTCGTACGATCCATTCTAATTCATTCGTACGATCCATTCTAATTCCTTCGTACGATCCATTCTAATTCATTCGTACGATCTATTCTAATTCATTCGTATGATCCATTCTAATTCATTCGTACGATCCATTCTAATTCCTTCGTACGATCCATTCTAATTCATTCGTACGATCCATTCTAATTCCTTCGTATCCATTCTAATTCACTCATACGATCCATTCTAATTCATTCGTACGATCCATTCTAATTCATTCATACAATCTATTCTAATTCATTCGCACGAATGTATCCATTCTAAATAATTCGTACGATCCATTCTAATTCATTCGTACGATCCATTCTAAATCATTCATACAATCCATTCTATTTCATTCGTACGATCCATTCTTACTCTTTCGTATGATCCATTCTAATTCATTCAGACGAATGTATCCATTCTAATTCATTCGTACGATCCATTCTAATTCATTCATACGATCCATTCTAATTAATTCGTATGATCCATTCTAATTCATTCGTACGATCCATTCTAATTCATTCATACAATCCATTCTAATTCATTCGCACGAATGTATCCATTCTAATTAATTCGTACGATCCATTCTAATTCATTCATACAATCCATTCTAATTCATTCCGTACGATCCATTCTAATTCATTCGCTCAAATGTATCCATTATAATCCATTCGTACGATCCATTCTAATTCATACGATTCATTCTTACGATCCATTCTATTTCATTCGTACGATCCATTCTTACTCATTGGTATGATCCATTCTAATTCATTCGCACGAATGTATCCATTCTAATTCATTCGTACGAATCCATTCTAATTCATTCGTACGATCCATTCTAATTCATTTGCATGATCCATTCTAATTCATTCGTACGATCCATTCTAATTCATTCGCACGAATGTATCCATTCTAATTCATTCGTACGATCCATTCTAATTCATTCGTACGATCCATTCTAATTCATTCGCACGAATGTATCCATTCTAGTTCATTCGTACGATCCATTCTAATTCATTCGTACGATCCATTCTAATTCATTCGCAGGATCCATTCTAATTCATTAGCACGATCCATGCTAATTCATTCATACAATCTATTCTAATTCATTCATACAATCCATTCTAATTCTTTCATACGATCCATTCTAATTCATTCGTACGATCCATTCTAATTCATTCGCACAATCCATTCTAATTCATTCGCACGAATGTATCCATTCTAAATCATTCTATTTCATTTGTACGATCCATTCTTACTCATTGTACAAATGAATTAGAATGGATCCTACGAATGAATTAGAATGGATCGTGCGAAAGAATTAGAATGGATCGTACGAATGAATTAGAATAGATACATTCGTGCGAATGAATTAGAGTGGATACATTCGTGCGAAAGAAATAGAATAGATCGTATGAATGAATTAGAATGGATCCTATGAATGAATTAGAATGGATCGTGCGAATGAATTAGAATGGATCGTACGAATGAATTAGAATGGATCGTGCTAATGAATTAGAATTGATCGAACGAATGAATTAGCATGGATCGTGCTAATGAATTAGAATGGAACGTACGAATGAATTAGAATGGATCGTGTCAAAGAATTACAATGGATTGTATGAATGAATTAGAATGAATTCGTACGATCCATTCGAATTCATTCGCACGATCCATTCTAATTCATACGAATATATTCGTGCAAATGAATTAGAATGGATCATATGAATGTATTAGAATGGATCGTATGACTGAATTAGAATGGATCCTATAAATGAATTAGAATGGATCGTGCGAATGAATTAGAATGGATCGTACGAATGAATTAGAATGGATCGTGCTAATGAATTAGAATGGAATAGAATAGATTGTACGAATGAATTAGAATGGATTCGTACGAATGAATTAGAATGGATACATTCGTGCGAATGAATTAGAATGGATCGTGCGAATAAATTAGAATGGATCGTCTGAATGAATTAGAATGGATACATTCGTGCGAATGAATTAGAATGGATCGTAGGAATGAATTAGAATAGATTATGCGAATGAATTAGAATGGATCGTACGAATGAATTAGAATGGATACATTCGTGCGAATAAATTAGAATGGATTGTATGAATGAATTAGAATGGATCATACGAGTGAATTAGAATGGATCGTACGAATGAATTAGAATAGATTGTGCGAATGAGTTAGAATGGATCGTGCGAATGAAATAGAATGGATCATTTTTTGAGGGGTAAAAAACTAATCTATTACTGGAAAATAAAGACGGTTACAGGACTCGGCTTAACTCTGGATGAGTAAGCAGAAACTAGGCCAAAAAGGGCCACATCATCAACAAACCCCTACCTCATCGCACAGGGATCAGACCAACAAGGTAGTCCCCGGACTTAAGGGAAAACAAACTACCGAAGACTAAATAAAATACAACAATCACCAAGGAGCAGCGACAAAACAACCTCAACTAGCCCCCCTACTCCTTGTGACCCTATCAGACTGACCCTTTGGCCAAGATTCTTTGGCTCGGGACGTCGATTCAATCGCTGGATTTGGCATAGTAAGGACAGCCGGACGGTTTGCAAGATGGGGGGGCAGCTTCTTGTATTGAGCAAAAGGATCAGGGTCATCCTCTGCTCGATCCGGAAGTCCCCCATCCTCATCCCCGAAGTCCTGCATAACTGACGTCTGGCCACCAGATAATCCTGCTGCACCCTTCGCTAAGGCCTTCCGATGGGCCCGTTCCAAAGAAGGAATAGATAATATGGGACTTCCTTCCCGATTGATTCGCCGGCCAGGAAGCCTCGATGCACCTCCAACAACTACCCCACTCCCCCTGGCGAGCGCTAAAACGATCGGTCTCGCCCCCTCACTGGCTGAACTCGCTGCTCCAGAATCAGCCCCTACTTGCGAAACAGAGCCTGCAGTTTCTGGTGTAACATCAACAGCCGGTGGTGTAACACCAGCTGCAGCAGTGCCTTCGGAAACAGCAGCAGTCATACCAAGCGTAACATTAGCAAAAGCCCCGAACTCAGGCAGGCCAGCAGTCACACCAATGTCTGGTGTAACAGCAGAATCTGCCACTGCAATACACGAATCAGCAGCACCAGCAAGTGTTGTAACAGCATCAATTGTTGGGCCTGCAGCAGCTGCAACAACAGGCTCTGCTAATGTAACACTGCCATCAGCCCCCAACCCATCAGCTGTTACAGCACCTCCTGCCTCTGTAACAGCTACATTACAAGCATCATCACCAGCAACACGCTGCATTTCCTCGCCCACCGAACCATCAGCTCCTCCCTCTTCAACCCCTAGATCTGCCAACACGGAAAATCGAGAGCCTGTCCCTTGGCAAGAAGTACGAATAGCCGAATGAGCTTTCCCTCGAGACTTGGAAGCTACAGAAGTCCACTGAAGGTCAGACAAAGGCCCAGATGGATTAGAAGAGGAAGCCCCTCCAGCAGGAACCTGTGCACTATGAAGTGAAGTATTCCCAGTTGGAACCCAATGCTGTTGTACGTGTGTAGCCGAAGCCCCTTGCCACGCAAGCTTCCTCCATCGAGGGGCAATCTTAGGATGAACCAAACAAGATTCTTCATTGTGGGCAAAGGTGTGGCAAGCCCTACACCTAGTCGGCTTCCAATCATAAATAACTTTTTGCATGGAGAGGAGAGTACCTGCTTCAGACCGTGCTTCAACTTCATCTCGTAGAGGCTCCTCAACCTTTATCTCCACACAAATCCTGGCATAATTCATACGACCCCCGGCTTTGTGCACAACTGCAGCTGCCGTAGGGGCATCCATCCCAGTCGGAGTGCCAATAATGCTCCCCATACGACTGAGAGCATCAAAGGACCAGAGTCTGTCCGGCAGATTTGGAAATCTAACCCACAACGGAATTGACGTCAGCAACTCCCGACCATACGTGAGACCGCTACTCCACCTCTTTAAGACAATGGGTCGTCCTTGGAAGTGCCACGGTCCTCCTTCCAAAATTCTGGAACTATCTTCAGCATTCGCAAACTTGAATAGAAAGATACCATTCTCCCGGGAGAACATGTCCATGCCCCCTTTTGGCTGCCAAAGCCTCAACACCGTAGCCTTGAGCTGAGGAAAAAATGGGCGTTTGCCAAGGATAAATCCCACAAGAGAGTGGGCCCAGTAGCTTTCAGTTTTATCCAATTCTACTTGGGGGCAAAGCGCCACTCTTCGACCTTCAAACACAGCCGGCTCAATAAATTTGAGCTTATAATCCTCCGAAGATAAAGCAAAGGATTGCAAAGGATTACCCCAAGCATTACCCACAGGTCTAGCTTCAGATCCTATAGGCCTGCCAGATTCAGGACTTCCAACAAACTCCTGGCGTGCAGGCACAGCTTCAGCAGAACCACAATGCCGACTAGGCAATTCTGCAGTCACATGGCGTGCAGCAGCAATGTTACGCGGGCTGTGGACTGTGTAATGCAGTGGCGGGAACTCCTCATCTACCTGCACTACCCCATCCAAGCTCAACCCCAAATCTGAAGGAACACCAGAAGTCACACCAACCAGACCTCGGTCTTCCACATTCAGTGTCTCCCGATCATTAGATGAAGGCCTGGACACAGAACTTTCAGATCTGGAACCCAACCCTGAATCCACAATCAGCTCCGCACCATCCCTGGTCCTTTCCTCACCAAGCTTAGTCCCGCTACCTCCACTTTGAACACAAACAGTATCCCTAGAATCTGCACCAGCAGACCCACCAGCTGATCCCGTCCGGCCATGTGCAGAAGATGAAGATGCTCTGACTCCACAACCCTTAACCAGCCGAGGGCGACGAGTCGGGCCTTGGGGCGGGAATAAACCTTCATCAAGGTAGTCAGCCAAGGATGGCGCTCGAGGAGGGGTGAACGCTGCCTCAACCTCCAACTGTACTCCTCGCCCAGCACTCCCAAGATGGGAAGAAGACCCATCAGCTGCTCCTTCATCACCCGAACCAGATCTTGCAGCAGACTCAACTGCTGCTCCTTCATCACCCGAACCAGATCTTGTGGATTTGGGGGAAGAACCAGATCTTGCTGCTGCTCCAACACCCAAACCGATCTTCCCTGCCGTCCCTCCTCGAGATCTAGTGCGATCCGGGCCATGGGGGGGCTGCATCTCCGCCCCCAAGTGGGGAAGAGAAGAAGGATGCCAAGATCTCCCAGAAATCTAGAGAGAGAAGCTCTGGATCTCCCAGAAATAGAATGGATCATACGAATGAATTAGAATGACGATCCATTTTTACTCATTCGTATGATCCATTCTAATTTATTCGCACGAATGTATCTATTCTAATTCATTCGTACGTCTAATTCATTCGTACGGTCCATTCTAATTCATTCGCACAATCCATTCTATTTCATTCGTACGATCCATTCTTACGCATTCGTATGATCCATTATGGATACATTCGTGCGAATGAATTAGAATGGATCATACGAATGAGTAAGAATGGATCGTACGAATGAAATAGAATAGATTGTGCGAATGAATTAGAATGGATCGTACGAATGAATTAGAATGGATCGTGTGAAAGAATTAGAATGGATTGTATGAATGAATTAGGATAGATCGTATGAATGAATTAGAATGGATCGTATGAATGAATTAGAATGGATCGTACGAATGAATTAGAATGGATCGTACGAATGAATTAGAATGGATCGTACGAATGAATTAGAATGGATACATTCGTGCGAATGAATTAGAATAGATACATTCGTGCGAATGAATTAGAATAGATACATTCGTGCGAAAGAATTAGAATAGATCGTATGAATGAATTAGAATGGATCCTATGAATGAATTAGAATGGATCGGATGAATGAATTAGAATGGATCGTACGAATGAATTAGAATGGATACATTCGTGCGAATGAATTAGAATGGATACATTCGTGCGAAAGAATTAGAATAGATCGTATGAATGAATTAGAATGGATCCTATGAATGAATTAGAATGGATCGTGCGAATGAATTAGAATGGATCATGCTAATGAATTAGAATTGATCGAACGAATGAATTAGCATGGATCGTGCTAATGAATTAGAATGGAACGTACGAATGAATTAGAATGGATCGTGTGAAAGAATTAGAATGGATTGTATGAATGAATTAGAATGGATCGTACGAAGGAATTAGAATGGATCGTACGAATGAATTAGAATGGATCGTACGAATGAATTAGAATAGAAGGATTGTACGAATGAATTAGAATGGCTATATTTGTGCTAATGAATTAGAATGGATCGTACGAATGAATTAGAATGGATTCGTACGAATGAATTCGAATGGATACATTCGTGCGAATGAATTAGAATGGATCATACGAATAAGTAAGAATGGATCGTACGAATGAAATAGAATAAATTGTACGAATGAATTAGAATGGATCCTACGAATGAATTAGAATGGATCGTGTGAAAGAGTTAGAATGGATTGTATGAATGAATTAGAATGGATCGTACGAATGAATTAGAATGGATCGTACGAATGAATTAGAATGGATACATTCGTGCGAATGAATTAGAATTGATCGTACGAATGAATTAGAATGGATCATGCGAATGAATTAGAATGGATCGTATGAATGAATTAGAATGGATCGTACGAATGAACTAGAATGGATATATTCGTACGAATGAATTGGAATGGATCGTACGAATGAATTCGAATGGATCGTACGAATGAATTAGAATGGATCTTACGAATGAATTAGAATGGATCGTACGAATGAATTAGAATGGATCGTACGAATAAATTAGAATGGATACATTCGTGCGAATGAATTAGAATGGATCGGACGAATGAATTAGAATGGATCGTACGAATGAATTAGAATGGATCGTACGAATGAATTAGAATGGATCGTACGAATAAATTAGAATGGATACATTCGTCCGAATGAATTAAAATGGATCATACGAATGAGTAAGAATGGATCATACGAATGAAATAGAATGGATCGTACGAATGAACTAGAATGGATACATTCGTGCGAATGAATTAGAATGGATCGGACGAATGAATTAGAATGGATCGTACGAATGAATTAGAATGGATCGTACGAATGAATTAGAATGGATACATTCGTGCGAATGAATTAGAATTGATCGTACGAATGAATTAGAATGGATCGTGCGAATGAATTAGAATGGATCGTACGAATGAATTAGAATAGATCGTACGAATGAACTAGAATGGATACATTCATGCGAATGAATTAGAATAGATCTTACGAATGAATTAGAATGGATCGTACGAATGAATTAGAATGGATCTTACGAATGAATTAGAATGGATCGTACGAATGAATTAGAATGGATCATACGAATGAATTAGAATGGATACATTCGTGCGAATGAATTAGAATGGATCAGACGAATAAATTAGAATGGATCGTACGAATGAATTAGAATGGATCAAATGAATGAATTAGAATGGTTACATTCATGCGAATGAATTAGAATGGATCGTACGAATGGATTAGAATGGATCGTACGAATGGATTAGAAAGGATACATTCGAGCGAATGAATTAGAATGGATCATACGAATGAATTAGAATGGATCGTACGAATGGATTAGAATGGATCCTACGAATGGATTAGAATGGATACCTTTGTGCATATGAATTAGAATGGATCGTACGAATGAATTAGAATGGATCATATTAATGAATTAGAATGGATCATACGAATGAATTAGAATGGATACATTCGTGCACGATCCATTCTAATTCATTCGCACGAATGTATCCATTCTAATTTATTCGTACGATCCCTTCTAATTCATTAATATGATCCATTCTAATTCATTCGTACGATCCATTCTAATTCATTCGCACAATCCACTCTAATTCATTCGCACGAATGTATCCATTCTAATTCATTCGTACGATCCATTCTAATTCATTCGTATGATCCATTCTAATTCATTCGTACGATCCATTCTAATTCATTCGCACAATCCACTCTAATTCATTCGCACGAATGTATCCATTCTAATTCATTCGTACGATCCATTCTAATTCATTCGTACGATCCATTCTAATTCATTCGTATGATCCATTATAATTAATTCGTATGATCCATTCTAATTCATTCGTACGCACGAATGTATCCATTCTAATTCATTCGTACGAATCCATTCTAATTCATTCGTACGATCCATTCTAATTCATTCGCACGATCCATTCTAATTCATTCGTACGATCCATTCTAATTCATTCGCACGAAAGTGTCCATTCTAATTCATTCGTACGATCCATTCTAATTCATTCGTACGATCCATTCTAATTCATTCGTACGATCCATTCTAATTCATTCGCACGAATATATCCATTCTAGTTCATTCGTACGATCCATTCTAATTCATTCGTACGATCGATTCTAATTCATTCGCACGATCCATTCTAATTCATTAGCACTATCCATGCTAATTCATTCGTTCGATTAATTCTAATTCATTAGCACGATCCATTCTAATTCATTCGTACGATCCATTCTAATTCATTCGCACGATCCATTCTAATTTATTCATAGGATCCATTCTAATATATTCGTACGATCCATTCTAATTCCTTCGTACGATCCATTCTAATTTATTCGTACGATCCATTCTAATTCATTCATACAATCCATTCTAATTCTTTCACACGATCAATTCTAATTCATTCGTACGATCCATTCTAAATCATTCGTGCAATCCATTCTATTTCATTCGTACGATCAATTCTAATTCATTCATAGGATCCATTCTAATTCATTCATACGATCTATTCTAATTCTTTCGCACGAATGTATCCATTCTAATTCATTCACACGAATGTATCCATTCTAATTCATTCGTACGATCCATTCTAATTCTTTCACATGATCCATTCTAATTCATTCGTAGGATCCATTCTAATTCATTCGTACAATGAGTAAGAATGGATCGTACGAATGAAATAGAATGGATTGTACGATTGATTTAGAATGGATACATTCGTGCGAATGAATTAGAATGGATTGTGCGAATGAATTAGAATGGATCGTACGAATGAATTAGAATGGATCGTGTGAAAGAATTAGAATGGATTGTATGAATGAATTAGAATAGATCGTATGAATGAATTAGAATGGATCGTATGAGTGAATTAGAATGGATACGAAGGAATTAGAATGGATCGTACGAAGGAATTAGAATGGATCATACGAATGAATTAGAATGGATCGTGCTAATGAATTAGAATGGATACATTCGTGCGAATAAATTAGAATGGATCGTATGAATGAATTAGAATGGATCGTACGAATGAATTAGAATGGATCGTGCGAATGAATTAGAATGGATATATTCGTGCTAATGAATTAGAATGGATCGTACGAATGAATTAGAATGGATCATACGAATTAATTAGAATGGATCCTACGAATGAATTAGAATGGATCGTACGAATGAATTAGAATGGATCGTACGAATGAATTAGAATGGATCGTGCGAATGAATTAGAATGGATTATACAAATGAATTAGAATGGATACATTCGGGCGAATGAATTAGAATGGATCGTATGTACGAATGAATTAGAATGGTTACATTAGTGCGAATGAATTGGAATGGATCGTACGAATGAATTAGAATGGATCGTGCGAATGAATTAGAATGGATCGTACGAATGAATTAGAATGGATCGTACGAATGAACTAGAATGGATACATTCGTGCGAATGAATTAGAATGGATCGTACGAATGAATTAGAATGGATCGTACGAATAAATTAGAATGGATCTTATGAATGAACTAGAATGGATCATACGAATGAATTAGAATGGATCGTGTGAAAGAATTAGAATGGATCATACGAATGAATTAGAATGGATCTTACGAATGAATTAGAATGGATCGTACGAATAAATTAGAATGGATACATTCGTGCGAATGAATTAGAATGGATCATACGAATGAGTAAGAATGGATCGTACGAATGAAATAGAATAGATTGTACGAATGAATTAGAATGGATCCTACGAATAAATTGGAATGGATCGTGTGAAAGAATTAGAATGGAATGTATGAATGAATTAGAATGGATCGTATGAATGAATTAGAATGGATCGTGCGAATGAATTCGAATGGATCTTACGAATTCATTCTAAGTCATTCATACAATCCATTCTAATTCTTTCACACGATCCATTCTAATTCATTCGTACGTTCCATTCTAATTCATTACCACGATCCATGCTTATTCATTCGTTCGATCAATTCTAATTCATTAGCACGATCCATTCTAATTCATTCCTACGATCCATTCTAATTCATTCGCACGATCCATTCTAATTCATTCATAGGATCCATTCTAATTGCTTCATACGATCTATTCTAATTCTTTCGCACGAATGTATCCCGAATGAATTAGAATGAATCGTATGAATGAATTAGAATGGTTACATTCGTGCGAATGAATTAGAATAGATCGTACGAATGAATTAGAATGGATCGTACGAATAAATTAGAATGGATCGTGAGAATGAATTAGAATGGATCGTACGAATGAATTAGAAAGGATCCACCGAATGAGTTAGAATGGATCATACGAATGAATTAGAATGGATTGTACGAATGAATTAGAATGGATTGTGCGAATGAATTAGAATGGATCCTACGAATGAATTAGAATGGATCGTGTGAAAGAATTAGAATGGATTGTATGAATGAATTAGAATGGATCGTATGAATGAATTAGAATGGATCGTACGAATAAATTAGAATGGATCATATGAATGAAATAGAATGGATCGTACGAAGGAATTAGAATGGATCGTACGAAGGAATTAGAATGGATATATTTGTGCAAATGAATTAGAATGGATCGTATTAATGAATTAGAATGGATCGTATGAGTGAATTAGAACGGATCGTACGAATGAAATAGAATGAATTAGAATGAATTAGAATGAATTAGAATTGATCGTACGAATGAAATAAAATGGATTGTACGAATGATTTAGAATGGATCGTACGAATGAATTAGAATGGATCGTACGAATGATTTAGAATGGATACATTCGTGCGAATGAATTAGAATGGATCATACGAATGAGTAAGAATGGATCGTACGAATGAAATAGAATGGATTGTACGAATGAATTAGAATGGATTCGTACGAATGAATTAGAATGGATACATTCGTGTGAATGAATTAGAATGGATCATACCAATGAGTAAGAATGGATCGTACGAATAAAATAGAATGGATTGTGCGAATGAATTAGAATGGATCGTACGAATGAATTAGAATGGATCGTACGAATGAATTAGAATGGATCATACGAATTAATTAGAATGGATCATACGAATGAATTAGAATGGATCGTACGAATGAATTAGAATAGATCGTACGAATGAATTAGAATGGATCGTACGAATGAATTAGAATGGATCAAACGAATTAATTAGAATGGATCATACGAATGAATTAGAATGGATCGTACGAATGAATTAGAATGGATCGTACGAATGAATTAGAATGGATACATTTGTGCGAATAAATTAGAATGGATCGTATGAATGAATTAGAATGGATTAATGGATTGTATGAATGAATTAGAACGGATCGTATGATCCATTCGAATTCATTCGCACGATCCATTCTAATTCATTCGTACGATCCATTCTAATTCATTCATACGATCCATTCTAATTCATTCGTACGATCCATTCTAATTCATTCGTATATTCTATTCTAATTCATTCGTACGATCTATTCTATTTCATTCGTACGATCCATTCTTACTCATTCGTATGATCCATTATAATTCATTCGGACGAATGTATCCATTCTAATTTATTCGTACGATCCATTCTAACTCATTCGTACGATCCATTCTAATTCATTCGTACGATCCATTCTTACTCATTCGTATGATCCATTCTAATTCATTCGTACGATCTATTCTAATTCATTAGCTCGAATGTATCCATTATAATCTATTCGTATGATCCATTCTAATTCATTAGCACGATCCATTCTAATTCTTTCACACGATCCATTCTAATTCATTCGTACGATCCATTCTAATTCATTCACACAATCCATTCTATTTCATTCGTACGATCCATTCTTGCTCATTTGTATGATCCATTCTAATTCATTCGCATGAATGTATCCATAATGGATCATACGAATGAGTAAGAATGGATCGTACGAATGAAATAGAATGGATTGTGCGAATGATTTAGAATGGACTGTACGAATGAATTAGAATGGATCGTACGAATGAATTAGAATGGATATATTTGAACGAATAAATTAGAATGGATCATACGAATGAATTAGAATGGATCGTACGAATGAATTAGAATGGATAGTGCGAATGAATTAGAATCGATCGTAAGAATGAATTAGAATGGATCGTACGAATGAATTAGAATGGATCATACGAATGAGTAAGAATGGATCGTACGAATGAATTAGAATTGATCGTACGAATGAATTAGAATGGATCGTACGAATAAATTAGAATGGATACATTCGTCCGAATGAATAAGAATGGATTATACGAATGAGTAAGAATGGATCGTACGAAAGAAATAGAATAGATTGTACGAATGAATTAGAATGGATCCTACGAATGAATTAGAATGGATCGTACGAATGAATTAGAATGGATCATATTAATGAATTAGAATGGATCGTACGAATGAATTAGAATGGATACATTCGTGCGAATAAATTAGAATGGATTGTATGAATGAATTAGAATGGATCGTACGAATGAATTAGAATGGATCGTACGAATGAATTAGAATAGATTGCGTGAATGAATTAGAATGGATTGTACGAATGAATTAGAATGGATCATACGAATGAATTAGAATGGATCGTATGAATGAATTAGAATGGATCGTACGAATGAATTAGAATGGATCGTACGATTGAATTAGAATGGATCATACGAATGAGTAAGAATGGATCGTATGAATGAATTAGATTGGATCGTACGATCCATTCTAATTCATTAGCATGGATCGTGCTAATGAATTAGAATGGAATATACGAATGAATTAGAATGGATCGTAGAATGGATCGTACGAATGAATTAGAATGAATTAGAATGGATCGGACGAATGAATTAGAATAGATCATAGGAATAAATTAGAATGGATCGTGCAAATGAATTAGAATGGATACATTCATGCGAATAAATTAGAATGGATTGTATGAATGAATTAGAATGGATCGTACGAATGAATTAGAATGGATCGTACGAATGAATTAGAATAGATTGCGCGAATGAATTAGAATGGATCGTGCGAATGAAATAGAATGGATACAAATGAATTGGAATGGATCATACGAATGAATTAGAATGACGATCCATTCTTACTCATTCGTATGATCCATTCTATTTCATTCGCACGAATGTATCCATTCTAATTCATTCGTACGATCCATTCTAATTCATTCATAGGATCCATTCTAATTCATTCATACAATCCATTCTAATTCATTCGCATGAATGTATCCATTCTAATTCATTCGTACGATCAGTTCTAATTCATTCACAAAATCTATTCTAATTCATTCATACGATCCATTCTAATTCATTCATACGAATGTATCCATTCTAATTCATTCATACGATCCATTCTAATTCATTCGTACGATCCATTCTAATTCACTTATACGATCCATTCTAATACATTCATTCGATCCATTCTAATTCATTTGCACGAATATATCCATTCTAATTCATTCGTACGATCCATTCTAATTCCTTCGTACGATCCATTCTAATTCATTCGTACGATCTATTCTAATTCATTCGTACTAATGGATATATTCATGTTAATGAATTAGAATGGATCATACGAATGAGAAAGAATGGATCGTACGAGTGAAATAGAATGGATTGCACAAATGAATTAGAATGGATCGTACGAATGAATTAGAATGGATCGTGTGAAAGAATTAGAATAGATTGTATGAATGAATTAGAATGGATCGTACGAATGAATTAGAATAGATCGTACGAATGAATTAGAATGGATCCTACGAAGGAATTAGAATGGATCGTACGAATGAATTAGATTGGATCGTATGAATGAAATAGAATGGATACATTCGTGTGAATGAATTAGAATGGATCTTATGAATGAATTAGAATAGATTTTGTGAATGAATTAGAACTGATCGTACGAATGAATTAGAATGGATACATTCGTGCGAATGAATTAGAATTGATTGTATGAATGAATTAGAATGGATCCTATGAATGAATTAGAATAGATCGTACAAATGAATTAGAATGGATCGTACGAATGAATTAGAATGGATATATTCCTGCTAATGAATTAGAATGGATCGTATGAATGTATTAGAATGGATCGTATGAGTGAATTAGAATGGATCGTGCGAATGAATTAGAATGGATTGAATGAATGAATTAGAATGGATCGTACAAATGAATTAGAATGGATCATACGAATTAATTAGAATGGATCGTACGAATGAATTAGAATGGATCGTACGAATGAATTAGAATTAGAATGGATAAATTCGTGCGAATGAATTAGAATGGATACATTCGTGCGAAAGAATTAGAATAGATCGTATGAATGAATTAGAATGGATCCTATGAATGAATTAGAATGGATCTTGCGAATGAATTAGAATGGATCGTACGAATGAATTAGAATGGATACATTCGTGCGAATGAATTAGAATGGATCGGACGAATGAATTAGAATGGATCGTACGAATGAATTAGAATGGATCAAATGAATGAATTAGAATGGTTACATTTATGCGAATGAATTAGAATGGATCGTATGAATGAATTAGAATGGATTGTACGAATGAATTTGAATGGAGCGTACGAATGAACTAGAATGGATACATTCGTGCGAATGAATTAGAATGGATCGGACGAATAAATTAGAATAGATCGTACGAATGAATTAGAATGGATTGTACGAATGAATTAGAATAGCTCATACGAATGAATTAGAATGAATCGTATGAATGAATTAGAATGGTTACATTCGTGCGAATGAATTAGAATAGATTGTACGAATGAATTAGAATGGATCGTACGAATAAATTAGAATGGATCGTGGGAATGAATTAGAATGGATCGTACGAATGAATTAGAATGGATCCACCGAATGAGTTAGAATGGATCATACGAATGAATTAGAATGGATTGTACGAATGAATTAGAATGGATTGTGCGAATGAATTAGAATGGATCCTACGAATGAATTAGAATGGATCGTGTGAAAGAATTAGAATGGATTGTATGAATGAATTAGAATAGATATATTCGTGCAAATGAATTAGAATGGATCGTATGAATGTATTAGAATGGATCGTGTGAGTGAATTAGAATGGATCGTATGAACGAATTAGAATGGATTGTATGAATGAATTAGAATGGATCGTACGAATGAATTAGAATGGATCGTATGAATGAATTAGAATGGATCGTACGAATGAATTAGAATGGATCAAATGAATGAATTAGAATGCTTACATTCATGCGAATGAATTAGAATGGATCGTACGAATGGATTAGAATGGATCGTACGAATGGATTAGAATGGATACATTCGAGCGTATGATCCTTTCTAATTCATTCGTCTGATCCATTCTAATTCATTCGCACGAATGTATCCATTCTAATTCATTCGTACGATCCATTCTAATTCATTCGCACGATCCATTCTAATTCATTCGTACGATCCATTCTAATTCATTCATACGATCTATTCTAATCCATTCATAAAATCCATTCTAATTCTTTCACACGATCCATTCTAATTCATTCGTACGATCCATTCTAATTCATTCGCACAATCCATTCTATTTCATTCGTACAATCCATTCTTACTCATTGGTACGATCCATTCTAATTCATTAGCACGATCCATTCTAATTCATTCGTACGATCCATTCTAATTCATTCGCACGATCCATTCTAATTCATTCGTACGATCCATTCTAATTCATTCTATGATCCATTCTAATTCATTCATACAATCCATTCTAATTCATTCCGTATGATCCATTCTAATTCATTCGTACGATCCATTCTATTTCATTCGTACGATCCATTCTTACTCATTGGTATGATCCATTCTAATTCATTCGCACGAATGTATCCATTCTAATTCATTCGTACGAATCCATTCTAATTCATTCGTACGATCTATTCTAATACATTCATACGATCCATTCTAATTCATTTGCACGAATATATCCATTCTAATTCATTCGTACGATCCATTCTAATTTCTTCGTACGATCCATTCTAATTCATTCGTACGATCCATTCTAATTCATTCGTACGATCCATTCTAATTCATTAGTACGATCCATTCTATTTTATTCGTACGATCCATTCTAATTCATTCGCACGAATGTATCCATTCTAGTTCATTCGTACGATCCATTCTAATTCATTCGTACGATCCATTCTAATTCATTCGCACGATCCATTCTAATTCATTCGTACGATCAATTCTAATTCATTCGCCCGAATGTATCCATTCTAATTCATTCGTACGATCCTGAATTAGAATGGATCGTACGAATGAATTAGAATGGATACCTTTGTGCATAAGAATTAGAATGGATCGTACGAATAAATTTGAATGGATCATATTAATGAATTAGAATGGATCGTACGAATGAATTAGAATGGATACATTCGTGCGAATGAATTAGAATGGATCGTGCACGAATGTATCCATTCTAATTCATTCCTACGATCTATTCTAATTCATTAATATGATCCATTCTAATTCATTCGTACGATCCATTCTAATTCATATGCACAAAGGTATCCATCCTAATCCATTCGTAGGATCCATTCTAATCCATTCGTACGATCCATTCTAATTCATTCGTACGATCCATTCTAATTCATTCGCTCGAATGTATCCATTCTAATCCATTCGTACGATCCATTCTAATTCATTCGCATGAATGTAACCATTCTAATTCATTCATTTGATCCATTCTAATTCATTCGTACGATCCATTCTAATTCATTCGTCCGATCCATTCTAATTCATTCGCACAAATGTATCCATTCTAATTCATTCGTACAATCCATTCTAATTCATTCGTACGATCCATTCTAATTCATTCGTAAGATCCATTCTAATTCATTCATACGATCCATTCTAATTCATTCGCACGAATGTATCCATTCTAGTTCATTCGTACGATCCATTCTAATTCATTCGTACGATCCATTCTAATTCATTCGCACGATCCATTCTAATTCATTCGTACGATCAGTTCTAATTCATTCGCATGAATGTATCCATTCTAATTCGTTCATACGATCCATTCTAATTCATTCGTACGATCCATTCTAATTCATTTGTTCGATCCATTCTAATTCATTCGCACAAATGTATCCATTCTAATTCATTCGCACGATCCATTCTAATTCATTCGTACGATCAATTCTAATTCATTCGCACGAATGTATCCATTCTAATTCATTCATACGATCCATTCTAATTCATTTGTACGATCCATTCTAATTTATTCGTACGATCCATTCTAATTCATTCGTCCGATCCATTCTAATTCATTCGCACGAATGTATCCATTCTAATTCATTCGTATGATCCATTCTAATTCATTCGTACGATCTATTCTAATTCATTCGCACGAATGTATCCATTCTAGTTCATTCGTACGATCCATTCTAATTCATTCGTACGATCCATTCTAATTCATTCGCACGATCCATTCTAATTTATTCGTACGATCAATTCTAATTCATTCGTACGATCCATTCTAATTTACTCATACGATCCATTCTAATGCATTCATATGATCCATTCTAATTCATTTGCACGAATATATCCATTCTAATTCATTCGTACGATCCATTCTAATTCCTTCGTACGATCCATTCTAATTCATTCGTACGATCTATTCTAATTCATTCGTACGATCCATTCTAATTCATTCGTACGATCCATTCTAATTCCTTCGTACGATCCATTCTAATTCATTCGTACGATCCATTCTAATTCATTCATACAATCCATTCTAATTCTTTCACACGATCCATTCTAATTCATTCGTACGATCCATTCTAATTCATTCGTGCAATCTATTCTATTTCATTCATACGATCCATTCTTACTCATTCGTATGATCCATTCTAATCCATTCGGACGAATGTATCCATTCTAATTTATTCGTACGATCCATTCTAATTCATTCGTACGATCCATTCTTACTTATTCGTACGATCCATTCTAATTCCTTCGTACGATCCATCTAATTCCTTCGTATGATCCATTCTAATTCATTCGCACGATCCATTCTAATTCTTTCATACAATCCATTCTAATTCTTTCGTGCGAATGAATTAGAATGGATACCTTTGTGCATATGAATTAGAATGGATCGTACGAATGAATTAGAATGGATCATATTAATGAATTAGAATGGATCGTACGAATGAATTAGAATGGATACATTCGTGCGAATGAATTAGAATGGATCGTGCGAATCAATTAGACTGGATCGTGCGAATGAATAAGAATAGATCATACGAATGAATTAGAATGGATCGTACGAATTAATTAGAATGGATACATTCGTGCGAATGAATTAGAATGGATTGTATGAATGAATTAGAATGGATCGTACGAATGAATTAGAATGGATCATACGAATTAATTAGAATGGATCGTACGAATGAATTAGAATGGATCGTACGAATGAATTAGAATGGATCGTGCGAATGAATTAGAATGGATCGTACGAATGAATTAGAATGAATATATTTGTGCGAATGAATTAGAATGGATCGTACGAATGAATTAGAATGGATTGTATGAATGAATTAGAATGGATCGTACGAATGAATTAGAATGGATCGTGCGAATGAATTAGAATGGATCGTACGAGTGAATTGGAATGGATCGTGTGAAAGAATTAGAATGGATCGTACGAATGAATTAGAATGGATCGTGCGAATGAATTAGAATGGATCGTACAAATGAATTAGAATGGATCGTATGAATGAATTAGAATGGATCGTACGAATGATTTAGAATGGATCGTGCGAATGAATTAGAATGGATCATACGAATGAATTAGAATGGATCGTACGAATGAACTACAATGGATACATTCGTGCGAATAAATTAGAATGGATCGTATGAATGAATTAGAATGGATCGTATGAATGAATTAGAATTGATCTTACGAATGAATTAGAATGGATCGTACGAATGAATTAGAATGGATCGTACGAATGAATTAGAATGGATACATTCGTGCGAATGAATTAGAATGGATCGGACGAATGAATTAGAATGGATCGTACGCTCGAATGTATCCATTCTAATCCATTCGTACGATCCATTCTAATCCATTCGTTCGATCCATTCTAATTCATTCGCATGAATGTAACCATTCTAATTCATTCATTTGATCCATTCTAATTCATTCGTACATACGAACCATTCTAATTCATTCATACGATCAATTCTAATTCATTCGCACGAATGTATCCATTCTAATTCATTCGTACGATCCATTCTAATTCATTCAAAGGATCCATTCTAATTCATTCACACAATCCATTCTAATTCATTCGCACGAATGTATCCATTCTAATTCATTCGTACGATCAGTTCTAATTCATTCACAAAAACTATTCTAATTCATTCATACGATCCATTCTAATTCATTCGCACGAATGTATCCATTCTAATTCATTCGTACAATCCATTCTATTTCATTCGTACGATCCATTCTTACTCATTCGTATGATCCATTCTAATTTATTCATATGATCCATTCTAATTCATTCGTACGATCCATTCTAATTCATTCGTACGATCCATTCTAATTCATTCGCTCGATCCATTCTAATTCATTCATATGATCCATTCTAATTCATTCATACAATCCATTCTAATTCTTTCACACGATCCATTCTAATTCATTCGTACGATCCATTCTAATTCATCCGTACAATCCATTTTATTTTATTCGTACGATCCATTCTTACTCATTCATATGATCCATTCTAATTCATTCATACGATCCATTCTAATTCATTCGTACGATCCATTCTAATTCATTCGTACGATCCATTCTAATTCATTCATAGGATCCATTCTAATTCATTCATACGATCTATTCTAATTCTTTCGCACGAATGTATCCATTCTAATTCATTCGCACGAATGTATCCATTCTAATTCATTCGTATGATCCATTCTAATTCATTCGTACGATCCATTCTAATTCATTCGTACGATCCATTCAAATTCATTCGCACGATCCATTCTAATTCATTCGTACAATCCATTCTTTTTCATTCGTACGATCCATTCTTACTCATTCGTATGATCCATTCTAATTCATTCGCACGAATGTATCCATTCTAATCCATTCGTGCGATCCATTCTAATCCATTCGTACGATCCATTCTAATTCATTCGTATGAATGTAACTATTCTAATTCATTCATTTGATCCATTCTAATTCATTCGTACGATCCATTCTAATTCATTTGTCAGATCCATTCTAATTCAATCGTACGATCCATTCTAATTCATTCGTACGATCCATTCTAATTCATTCGTAAGATCCATTCTAATTCATTCGCACGATCTATTCTTACTCATTCGTATGATCCATTCTAATTCATTCGGACGAATGTATCCATTCTAATTTATTCGTACGATCCATTCTAATTCATTCGTACGATCCATTCTAATTCATTCGTAAGATCCATTCTAATTCATTCGTACGATCCATTCTAATTCATTCGTACAATCCCTTCTAATTCATTCGTACGATCCATTCTAATTCATTCATACGATCTATTCTAATTCATTCATTCGTATGATCCATTCTAATACATTCGTACGATTCATGCTAATTCATTCGCACGATCCATTCTAATTCATTCGTATGATCCATTCTAATTCATTCGTACGATCCATTCTAATTCATTCGCACGATCCATTACATTCATACGATCCATTCTAATTCATTTGCACGTGTTAATGAATTATAATGGATCGTACGAATAAATTAGAATGGATACATTCGTGCGAATGAATTAGAATGGATCGTATGAATGAATTAGAATGGATCGTACGAATGAAAGAATTAGAATGGATTGTATGAATGAATTAGAATAGATCGTATGAATGAATTAGAATGGATCGTACGAATAAATTAGAATGGATCGTACGAATGAACTAGAATGGATACATTCGTGCGAATGAATTAGAATGGATCGTACTAAGGAATTAGAATGGATCGTACGAATGAATTAGAATGGATCGTACGAATGAATTAGAATAGATCGTACGAATGAATTAGAATGGATCGTACGAAGGAATTAGAATGGATCGTACGAATGAATTAGAATAAATATATTCGTGCAAATGAATTAGAATGGATCATATGAATGTATTAGAATGGATCGTACGAATGGATTAGAATGGATTCGTACGAATGAATTAGAATGGATACATTCGTGCGAATGAATTAGAATGGATTGTACCAATGAGTAAGAATGGATCGTACGAATGAATTAGAATGGATCGTGTGAAAGAATTAGAATGGATTGTATGAATGAATTAGAATAAATTCGTTCGATCAATTCTAATTCATTAGCACAATCCATTCTAATTCATTCGTATGATCCATTCTAATTCCTTCGTACGATCCATTCTAATTCCTTCGTATCCATTCTAATTCACTCATTTGATCCATTCTAATTCATTCATACGATCTATTCTAATTTATTCATACAATCTATTCTAATTCTTTCACACGATCCATTCTAATTCAGTCGTACGATCCATTCTAATTCATTCGCACAATCCATTCTAATTCATTCGCACGAATGTATCCATTCTAAATCATTTGTACAATCCATTCTATTTCATTCGTACGATCCATTCTTACTCATTGTACGAATGAATTAGAATGGATCCTACGAATGAATTAGAATGGATCGTGTGAAAGAATTAGAATGGATCGTACGAATTAATTAGAATGGATACATTCGTGCGAATGAATTAGAATGGATACATTCGTGCGAAAGAATTAGAATAGATCGTATGAATGAATTAGAATGGATCCTATGAATGAATTAGAATGGATCATGCAAATGAATTAGAATGGAACGTACGAATGAATTAGAATGGATCGTGCTAATGAATTAGAATGGATCGTATGAATGGATCGTACGAATGGAATGGATACATTCGTGCGAATGAATTAGAATGGATCGTACGAATGAATTAGAATGGATCATACGAATGAGTAAGAATGGAACGTACGAATGAATTAGAATGGATCGTACGAATGAATTAGAATGGATCGTACGAATAAATTAGAATGGATACATTCGTCCGAATGAATTAGAATGGATCATACGAATGCATTCTAATTCCTTCGTACGATCCATTCTAATTCCTTCGTACGATCCATTCTATTTCATTCGTATGATCCATTCTAATTCCTTCGTACGATCCATTCTAATTCCTTCGTACGATCCATTCTAAATCATTCATACGATCTATTCTAATTCATTCATACAATCCATTCTAATTCTTTCACACGATCCATTCTAATTCATTCGTACGATCCATTCTAATTCATTCGCACAATCCATTCTATTTCATTCGTATGATCCATTCTTACTCATTGGTACGATCCATTCTAATTCATTCGCACGAATGTATCCATTCTAATTCATTCGTACGGATCCATTCTAATTCATTCGTACAATCTATTCTATTTCATTCGTACGATCCATTATTACTCATTCGTATGATCCATTCTAATTCATTCGGACGAATGTATCCATTCTAATTTATTCGTACGATCCATTCTAATTCATTAATATGATCCATTCTAATTCATTCGTACGATCCATTCTAATTCATATGCACAAAGGTATCCATTCTAATTCATTCGCACAAAAGAATTAGAATGGATTGTATGAAAGAATTAGAATGGATCGTGCGAATGAATTAGAATGGATCATACGAAGGAATTAGAATGGATCGTATGAAGGAATTAAAATGGATCGTACGAATGAGTAAAAATGGATCGTACGAATGAATTAGAATGGATCGTACAAATAAAATAGAATGGATACATTCGTCCGAATGAATTAGAATGGATCATACGAATGAGTAATAATGGATCGCACGAATGAAATAGAATAGATTGTACGAATGAATTAGAATGGATTCGTACGAATGAATTAAAATGGATACATTCGTGCGAATAAATTAGAATGGATCGTACCAATGAGTAAGAATGGATCATACGAATGAAATAGAATAGATTGTGCGAATGAATTACAATGGATCGTACGAATGAATTAGAATGGATCGTGTGAAAGAATTAGAATGAATTGTATGAATGAATTAGAATAAATCGTATGAATGAATTCGAATGGATCGTACGAATGAATTAGAATGGATCGTACGAATGAATTAGAATGGATACATTCGTGCGAATGAATTAGAATGGATACATTCGTGCGAAAGAATTAGAATAGATCGTATGAATAAATTAGAATGGATCCTATGAATGAATTAGAATGGATCGTACGAATGAATTAGAATGGATCGTACGAATGAATTAGAATAGATCGTACGAATGAATTAGAATGGATCGTACGAATGAATTAGAATGGATCAAATGAATGAATTAGAATGGTTACATTCATGCGAATGAATTAGAATGGATCGTACGAATGGATTAGAATGGATCGTATGAGTGAATTAGAATGGATACGAAGGAATTAGAATGGATCGTACGAAGGAATTAGAATGGATCATACGAATGAAATAGAATGGATCGTACGAAGGAATTAGAATGGATCGTACGAAGGAATTAGAATGCATTCGTATGATCCATTCTAATTCATTCGCACGAATGTATCCATTCTAATTCATTCGTACGATCTATTCTAATTCATTAATATGATCCATTCTAATTCATTCGTACGATCCATTCTAATTCATATGCACAAAGGTATCCATTCTAATTCATTCGCACGAAAGAATTAGAATGGATTGTATGAAAGAATTAGAATGGATCGTGCGAATGAATTAGAATGGATCGTACGAAGGAATTAGAATGGATCATACGAAGGAATTAGAATGTATCGTATGAATGAGTAAGAATGGATCGTACGAATGAATTAGAATGGATCGTACGAATAAATTAGAATGGATACATTCGTCCGAATGAATTAGAATGGATCATACGAATGAGTAAGAATGGATCGTACGAATGAAATAGAATAGATTATACGAATGAATTAGAATGGATCCTACGAATGAATTAGAATGGATCGTACGAATGAATTAGAATGGATCGTGAAAATAAATTAGAATGGATACATTCGTGCAAATGAATTAGAATGGATCGGACGAATGAATTAGAATGGATCGTACGAATGAATTAGAATGGATCAAATGAATGAATTAGAATGGTTACATTAATGCGAATAAATTAGAATGGATCGTACGAATGTATTAGAATAGATCGTACGAATGGATTAGAATGGATACATTCGAGCGAATGAATTAGAATGGATCGTACGAATGAATTAGAATGGATCGTACGAATGGATTAGAATGGATCGTGCGAATGAATTAGAATGGATCGTACGAATGAATTAGAATGGATACATTCGTGCGAATGAATTAGAATGGATCAGACGAATGAATTAGAATGGATCGTACGAATGAATTAGAATGGATCAAATGAATGAATTAGAATGGTTACATTCATGCGAATGAATTTGAATGGATCGTACGAATGGATTAGAATGGATCGTACGAATGGATTAGAATGGATACATTCGAGCGAATGAATTAGAATGGATCGTACGAATGAATTAGAATGGATCGTACGAATGGATTAGAATGGATCCTACGAATGGATTAGAATGGATACCTTTGTACATATGAATTAGAATGGATCGTACGTATGAATTAGAATGGATCATATTAATGAATTAGAATGGATCGTATGAATGAATTAAAATGGATACATTCGTGCACGATCCATTCTAATTCATTCGCACGAATGTATCCATTCTAATTCATTCGTACGATCCATTCTAATTCATTAATATGATCCATTCTAATTTATTCGTATGATCCATTCTAATTCATATGCACAAAGGTATCCATTCTAATTCATTCGTACGATCCATTCTAATTCATATGCACAAAGGTATCCATTCTAATTCATTCGTACGATCCATTCTAATTCAGGATCGTACGAATGAATTAGAATGGATACATTCGTGCGAATTAATTAGAATTGATCGTACGAATGAATTAGAATGGATCGTGCGAATGAATTAGAATGGATCGTACGAATGAATTAGAATGGATCGTACGAATGAACTAGAATGGATATATTCGTGCGAATGAATTAGAATGGATCGTACGAATGAATTAGAATGGATCGTACGAATGAATTAGAATGGATCTTACGAATGAATTAGAATGGATCTTACGAATGAATTAGAATGGATCGTACGAATGAATTAGAATGGATACATTCGTGCGAATGAATTAGAATGGATCGGACGAATGAATTAGAATGGATCGTACGAATGAATTAGAATGGATCAAATGAATGAATTAGAATGGTTACATTCATGCGAATGAATTAGAATGGATCGTACGAATGTATTAGAATAGATTGTACGAATGAATTAGAATGGATCCTACGAATGAATTAGAATGGATCGTGTGAAAGAATTAGAATGGATTGTATGAATGAATTAGAATCGATCGTATGAATGAATTAGAATGGATCGTGCGAATGAATTCGAATGGATCGTACGAATTCATTCTAATTCATTCATACAATCCATTCTAATTCTTACGATCCATTCTAATTCATTCGTACGATCGTACGAATGAATTAGAATGGATCGTACGGAATGAATTAGAATGGATTGTATGAATGAATTAGAATGGATACATTCGTGCGAATGAATTATAATGGATCATACGAATGAGTAAGAATGGATCGTACGAATGAAATAGAATGGATTGTACGAATGAATTAGAATGGATCCTACGAATGAATTAGAATAGATCGTGTGAAAGAACTAGAATGGATTGTATGAATGAATTAGAATGAATTCGTACGATCCATTCTAATTCATTTGTCCGATCCATTCTAATTCATTCGCACGAATATATCAATTCTAATTCATTCGTACGATCCATTCTAATTCATTCGTACGATCCATTCTAATTCATTCGTAAGATCCATTCTAATTCATTCGTACGATCCATTCTAATTCATTCGCACGAATGTATACATTCTAGTTCATTCGTACGATCCATTCTAATTCATTTGTACGATCCATTCTAATTCATTCGCACGATCCATTCTAATTCATATTAATGAATTAGAATGGATCATATTAATGAATTAGAATGGATCATATTAATGAATTAGAATGGATCGTACGAATGAATTAGAATGGATACATTCGTGCGAATGAATTAGAATGGATCGTGCGACTCAATTAGACTGGATCGTGCGAATGAATAAGAATAGATCATACGAATGAATTAGAATGGATCGTACGAATTAATTAGAATGGATACATTCGTGCGAATGAATTAGAATGGATTGTATGAATGAATTAGAATGGATCGTACGAATGAATTAGAATGGATCATACGAATAAATTAGAATGGATCATACGAATGAATTAGAATGGATCGTACGAATGAATTAGAATGGATCGTACGATTGAATTAGAATGGATCGTGCGAATGAATTAGAATGGATCGTACAAATGAATTAGAATGGATACATTTGTGCGAATGAATTAGAATTGATCGTACGAATGAATTAGAATGGATCGTATGAATGAATTAGAATGGATCGTACGAATGAATTCGAATGGATCGTGCGAATGAATTAGAATGGATCGTAGGAATGAATTAGAATGGATCGTGTGAAAGAATTAGAATGGATAGTACGAATGAATTAGAATGGATCGTGTGAATGAATTAGAATGGATCGTACGAATGAATTAGAATGGATACATTTGTGCGAATGAATTAGAATGGATCGTATGAATTAATTAGATTGGATCCTATGAATGAATTAGAATGGATCGTATGAATGAATTAGAATGGTTCGTGCGAATGAATTAGAATGGATCGTATGAATGAATTAGAATGGATCGTACGAATGAACTAGAATGGATACATTCGTGCGAATGAATTAGAATGGATCGTATGAATGAATTAGAATGGATCGTACGAATGAATTTGAATGGATCTTACGAATGAATTAGAATGGATCGTACGAATGAATTAGAATGGATCGTACGAATGAATTAGAATTGATACATTCGTGCGAATGAATTAGAATGGATCGGACGAATGAATTAGAATGGATCGTACGAATGAATTAGAATGGATCGTACGAATAAATTAGAATGGATACATTCGTCCGAATGAATTAGAATGGATCATACGAATGAGTAAGAATGGATCGTACGAATGAAATAGAATAGATTGTACGAATGAATTAGAATGGATTCGTACGAATGAATTAGAATGGATACATTCGTGCGAATGAATTAGAATGGATCATACCAATGAGTAAGAATGGATCGTACGAATGAAATAGAATGGATTGTGCGAATGAATTAGAATGGATCGTACGAATGAATTAGAATGGATCGTGTGAAAGAATTAGAATGGATTGTATGAATGAATTAGAATAGATCGTATGAATGAATTAGAATCGATCGTATGAATGAATTAGAAAGAATCGTACGAATGAGTAAGAATGGATCGTACGAATGAAATAGAATGGATTATACGAATGAATTAGAATGGATCGTACGAATGAATTAGAATGGATCGTGTGAAAGAATTAGAATGGATTGTATGAATGAATTAGAATGGATCGTACGAATGAGTTAGAATGGATCGTACGAAGGAATTAGAATGGATCGTACGAATGAATTAGAATGGATCGTACGAATGAATTAGAATAGATCGTACGAATGAATTAGAATGGATCGTACGAAGGAATTAGAATGGATCGTACGAATGAATTAGAATGGATATATTCGTGCAAATGAATTAGAATGGATCGTATGAATGTATTAGAATGGATCGTATGAGTGAATTAGAATGGATCGTACGAATGAATTAGAATGGATCGTATGAATGAATTAGAATGGATCGTGCGAAAGAATTAGAATGCATTGTATGAATGAATTAGAATGGATCGTATGAATGAATTAGAATGGATCGTGCGAATGAATTCGAATGGATCGTATGAATGAAATAGAATGGATCGTGCGAATGAATTAGAATGGATCGTACGAATGAATTAGAATGGATCGTACGAATGAATTAGAATGGATCATACGAATGAATTAGAATGGATCACACAAATGAGTAAGAATGGATTGTACAAATGAAATAGAATGGATTGTACGAATGAATTAGAATGGATACATTCATGCGAATGAATTAGAATGGATTGGACGATTGAATTAGAATGGATCGTACGATTCATTCTAATTCATTCATATGATCCATTCTAATACATTCGTACGATTCATGCTAATTCATTCGCACGATACATTCTAATTCATTCGTACGATCCATTCTTATTCATTCATACGATCCATTCTAATTCATTCGCACAATCCATTCTAATTCATTCGTACAATCCATTCTAATTCATTCGTATGATCCATTCTAACTCATTCGGTGGATCCATTCTAATTCATTCGTACGATCCATTATAATTCATTCCCACGATCCATTCTAATTTATTCGTACGATCCATTCTAATTCATTCGTACGATCTATTCTAATTCATTCGCACGAATGTAACCATTCTAATTCATTCATACGATTCATTCTAATTCATTCATATGAGCTCTTCTAATTCATTTGTACGATCCATTCTAATTCATTCGTACGATCCATTGTAATTCATTCATACAATCCATTTAGATTCATTCGCACAAATGTATCCATTCAAATTCATTCGTACGATCTAGTCTAATTCATTCGTACGATCCATTCTAATTCCTTCGTACGATCCATTCTAATTCATTCGTACGATCCATTCTAATTCCTTCGTACGATCCATTCTAAATCATTCATACGATCTATTCTAATTCATTCATACAATCCATTCTAATTCTTTCACACGATCCATTCTAATTCATTCGTACGATCCATTCTAATTCATTCGCACAATCCATTCTATTTCATTCGTATGATCCATTCTTACTCATTGGTACGATCCATTCTAATTCATTCGCACGAATGTATCCATTCTAATTCATTCGTACGAATCCATTCTAATTCATTCGTACAATCTATTCTATTTCATTCGTACGATCCATTATTACTCATTCGTATGATCCATTCTAATTCATTCGGACGAATGTATCCATTCTAATTTATTCGTACGATCCATTCTAATTCATTAATATGATCCATTCTAATTCATTCGTACGATCCATTCTAATTCATATGCACAAAGGTATCCATTCTAATTCATTCGCACAAAAGAATTAGAATGGATTGTATGAAAGAATTAGAATGGATCGTGCGAATGAATTAGAATGGATCGTACGAAGGAATTAGAATGGATCGTATGAAGGAATTAAAATGGATCGTACGAATGAGTAAGAATGGATCGTACGAATGAATTAGAATGGATCGTACAAATAAAATAGAATGGATACATTCGTCCGAATGAATTAGAATGGATCATACGAATGAGTAATAATGGATCGCACGAATGAAATAGAATAGATTGTACGAATGAATTAGAATGGATTCGTACGAATGAATTAGAATGGATACATTCGTGCGAATAAATTAGAATGGATCGTACCAATGAGTAAGAATGGATCATACGAATGAAATAGAATAGATTGTGCGAATGAATTACAATGGATCGTACGAATGAATTAGAATGGATCGTGTGAAAGAATTAGAATGAATTGTATGAATGAATTAGAATAAATCGTATGAATGAATTCGAATGGATCGTATGAATGAATTAGAATGGATCGTACGAATGAATTAGAATGGATACATTCGTGCGAATGAATTAGAATGGATACATTCGTGCGAAAGAATTAGAATAGATCGTATGAATAAATTAGAATGGATCCTATGAATGAATTAGAATGGATCGTACGAATGAATTAGAATGGATCGTACGAATGAATTAGAATAGATCGTACGAATGAATTAGAATGGATCGTACGAATGAATTAGAATGGATCAAATGAATGAATTAAAATGGTTACATTCATGCGAATGAATTAGAATGGATCGTACGAATGGATTAGAATGGATCGTATGAGTGAATTAGAATGGATATGAAGGAATTAGAATGGATCGTACGAAGGAATTAGAATGGATCATACGAATGAAATAGAATGGATCGTACGAAGGAATTAGAATGGATCGTACGAAGGAATTAGAATGCATTCGTATGATCCATTCTAATTCATTCGCACGAATGTATCCATTCTAATTCATTCGTACGATCCATTCTAATTCATTAATATGATCCATTCTAATTCATTCGTACGATCCATTCTAATTCATATGCACAAAGGTATCCATTCTAATTCATTCGCACGAAAGAATTAGAATGGATTGTATGAAAGAATTAGAATGGATCGTGCGAATGAATTAGAATGGATCGTACGAAGGAATTAGAATGGATCATACGAAGGAATTAGAATGTATCGTATGAATGAGTAAGAATGGATCGTACGAATGAATTAGAATGGATCGTACGAATAAATTAGAATGGATACATTCGTCCGAATGAATTAGAATGGATCATACGAATGAGTAAGAATGGATCGTACGAATGAAATAGAATAGATTATACGAATGAATTAGAATGGATCCTACGAATGAATTAGAATGGATCGTACGAATGAATTAGAATGGATCGTGAAAATAAATTAGAATGGATACATTCGTGCAAATGAATTAGAATGGATCGGACGAATGAATTAGAATGGATCGTACGAATGAATTAGAATGGATCAAATGAATGAATTAGAATGGTTACATTAATGCGAATAAATTAGAATGGATCGTACGAATGTATTAGAATAGATCGTACGAATGGATTAGAATGGATACATTCGAGCGAATGAATTAGAATGGATCGTACGAATGAATTAGAATGGATCGTACGAATGGATTAGAATGGATCGTGCGAATGAATTAGAATGGATCGTACGAATGAATTAGAATGGATACATTCGTGCGAATGAATTAGAATGGATCAGACGAATGAATTAGAATGGATCGTACGAATGAATTAGAATGGATCAAATGAATGAATTAGAATGGTTACATTCATGCGAATGAATTTGAATGGATCGTACGAATGGATTAGAATGGATCGTACAAATGGATTACAATGGATACATTCGAGCGAATGAATTAGAATGGATCGTACGAATGAATTAGAATGGATCGTACGAATGGATTAGAATGGATCCTACGAATGGATTAGAATGGATACCTTTGTACATATGAATTAGAATGGATCGTACGTATGAATTAGAATGGATCATATTAATGAATTAGAATGGATCGTATGAATGAATTAAAATGGATACATTCGTGCACGATCCATTCTAATTCATTCGCACGAATGTATCCATTCTAATTCATTCGTACGATCCATTCTAATTCATTAATATGATCCATTCTAATTCATTCGTACGATCCATTCTAATTCATATGCACAAAGGTATCCATTCTAATTCATTCGTACGATCCATTCTAATTCATATGCACAAAGGTATCCATTCTAATTCATTCGTACGATCCATTCTAATTCAGGATCGTACGAATGAATTAGAATGGATACATTCGTGCGAATTAATTAGAATTGATCGTACGAATGAATTAGAATGGATCGTGCGAATGAATTAGAATGGATCGTACGAATGAATTAGAATGGATCGTACGAATGAACTAGAATGGATATATTCGTGCGAATGAATTAGAATGGATCGTACGAATGAATTAGAATGGATCGTACGAATGAATTAGAATGGATCTTACGAATGAATTAGAATGGATCTTACGAATGAATTAGAATGGATCGTACGAATGAATTAGAATGGATACATTCGTGCGAATGAATTAGAATGGATCGGACGAATGAATTAGAATGGATCGTACGAATGAATTAGAATGGATCAAATGAATGAATTAGAATGGTTACATTCATGCGAATGAATTAGAATGGATCGTACGAATGTATTAGAATAGATTGTACGAATGAATTAGAATGGATCCTACGAATGAATTAGAATGGATCGTGTGAAAGAATTAGAATGGATTGTATGAATGAATTAGAATCGATCGTATGAATGAATTAGAATGGATCGTGCGAATGAATTCGAATGGATCGTACGAATTCATTCTAATTCATTCATACAATCCATTCTAATTCTTACGATCCATTCTAATTCATTCGTACGATCGTACGAATGAATTAGAATGGATCGTACGGAATGAATTAGAATGGATTGTATGAATGAATTAGAATGGATACATTCGTGCGAATGAATTAGAATGGATCATACGAATGAGTAAGAATGGATCGTACGAATGAAATAGAATGGATTGTACGAATGAATTAGAATGGATCCTACGAATGAATTAGAATAGATCGTGTGAAAGAACTAGAATGGATTGTATGAATGAATTAGAATGAATTCGTACGATCCATTCTAATTCATTTGTCCGATCCATTCTAATTCATTCGCACGAATATATCAATTCTAATTCATTCGTACGATCCATTCTAATTCATTCGTACGATCCATTCTAATTCATTCGTACGATCCATTCTAATTCATTCGTACGATCCATTCTAATTCATTCGCACGAATGTATACATTCTAGTTCATTCGTACGATCCATTCTAATTCATTTGTACGATCCATTCTAATTCATTCGCACGATCCATTCTAATTCATATTAATGAATTAGAATGGATCATATTAATGAATTAGAATGGATCGTACGAATGAATTAGAATGGATACATTCGTGCGAATGAATTAGAATGGATCGTGCGACTCAATTAGACTGGATCGTGCGAATGAATAAGAATAGATCATACGAATGAATTAGAATGGATCGTACGAATTAATTAGAATGGATACATTCGTGCGAATGAATTAGAATGGATTGTATGAATGAATTAGAATGGATCGTACGAATGAATTAGAATGGATCATACGAATAAATTAGAATGGATCGTACGAATGAATTAGAATGGATCGTACGAATGAATTAGAATGGATCGTACGATTGAATTAGAATGGATCGTGCGAATGAATTAGAATGGATCGTACGAATGAATTAGAATGGATACATTTGTGCGAATGAATTAGAATTGATCGTACGAATGAATTAGAATGGATCGTATGAATGAATTAGAATGGATCGTACGAATGAATTAGAATGGATCGTACGAATGAATTAGAATGGATCGTAGGAATGAATTAGAATGGATCGTGTGAAAGAATTAGAATGGATAGTACGAATGAATTAGAATGGATCGTGTGAATGAATTAGAATGGATCGTACGAATGAATTAGAATGGATACATTTGTGCGAATGAATTAGAATGGATCGTATGAATTAATTAGATTGGATCCTATGAATGAATTAGAATGGATCGTATGAATGAATTAGAATGGATCGTGCGAATGAATTAGAATGGATCGTATGAATGAATTAGAATGGATCGTACGAATGAACTAGAATGGATACATTCGTGCGAATGAATTAGAATGGATCGTATGAATGAATTAGAATGGATCGTACGAATGAATTTGAATGGATCTTACGAATGAATTAGAATGGATCGTACGAATGAATTAGAATGGATCGTACGAATGAATTAGAATTGATACATTCGTGCGAATGAATTAGAATGGATCGGACGAATGAATTAGAATGGATCGTACGAATGAATTAGAATGGATCGTACGAATAAATTAGAATGGATACATTCGTCCGAATGAATTAGAATGGATCATACGAATAAGTAAGAATGGATCGTACGAATGAAATAGAATAGATTGTACGAATGAATTAGAATGGATTCGTACGAATGAATTAGAATGGATACATTCGTGCGAATGAATTAGAATGGATCGTACCAATGAGTAAGAATGGATCGTACGAATGAAATAGAATGGATTGTGCGAATGAATTAGAATGGATCGTACGAATGAATTAGAATGGATCGTGTGAAAGAATTAGAATGGATTGTATGAATGAATTAGAATAGATCGTATGAATGAATTAGAATCGATCGTATGAATGAATTAGAAAGAATCGTACGAATGAGTAAGAATGGATCGTACGAATGAAATAGAATGGATTGCACGAATGAATTAGAATGGATCGTACGAATGAATTAGAATGGATCGTGTGAAAGAATTAGAATGGATTGTATGAATGAATTAGAATGGATCGTACGAATGAGTTAGAATGGATCGTACGAAGGAATTAGAATGGATCGTACGAATGAATTAGAATGGATCGTACGAATGAATTAGAATAGATCGTACGAATGAATTAGAATGGATCGTACGAAGGAATTAGAATGGATCGTACGAATGAATTAGAATGGATATATTCGTGCAAATGAATTAGAATGGATCGTATGAATGTATTAGAATGGATCGTATGAGTGAATTAGAATGGATCGTACAAATGAATTAGAATGGATCGTATGAATGAATTAGAATGGATCGTGCGAAAGAATTAGAATGCATTGTATGAATGAATTAGAATGGATCGTATGAATGAATTAGAATGGATCGTGCGAATGAATTCGAATGGATCGTATGAATGAAATAGAATGGATCGTGCGAATGAATTAGAATGGATCGTACGAATGAATTAGAATGGATCGTACGAATGAATTAGAATGGATCATACGAATGAATTAGAATGGATCACACAAATGAGTAAGAATGGATTGTACAAATGAAATAGAATGGATTGTACGAATGAATTAGAATGGATACATTCATGCGAATGAATTAGAATGGATCGGACGATTGAATTAGAATGGATCGTACGATTCATTCTAATTCATTCATATGATCCATTCTAATACATTCGTACGATTCATGCTAATTCATTCGCACGATACATTCTAATTCATTCGTACGATCCATTCTTATTCATTCATACGATCCATTCTAATTCATTCGCACAATCCATTCTAATTCATTCGTACAATGCATTCTAATTCATTCGTATGATCCATTCTAACTCATTCGGTGGATCCATTCTAATTCATTCGTACGATCCATTATAATTCATTCCCATGATCCATTCTAATTTATTCGTACGATCCATTCTAATTCATTCGTACGATCTATTCTAATTCATTCGCACGAATGTAACCATTCTAATTCATTCATATGATTCATTCTAATTCATTCATATGAGCTCTTCTAATTCATTTGTACGATCCATTCTAATTCATTCGTACGATCCATTGTAATTCATTCATACAATCCATTTAGATTCATTCGCACAAATGTATCCATTCAAATTCATTCGTACGATCTAGTCTAATTCATTCGTACGATCCATTCTAATTCCTTCGTACGATCCATTCTAATTCATTCGAACGATCTATTCTAATTTATTCGTACGATCCATTCTAATTCATTCGTACGATCCATTCTAACTCATTCGTACGATCCATTCTAATTCATTCGCACGAATGTATCCATTCTAGTTCATTTGTACGATCCATTCTAATTCATTCGTACGATCCATTCTAATTCATTCGTACGATCCATCTAATTCGTTCGTCCGATCCATTCTAATTCATTTGCACGAATGTATCCATTCTAATTCATTCGTACGATCCATTCTAATTCATTCGTACGATCCATTCTAATTCATTCGTATGATCCATTCTAATTCATTCGCACGAATGTATCCATTCTAGTTCATTTGTACGATCCATTCTAATTCTTTCATACAATCCATTCTAATTCATTCGCATGAATGTATCCATTCTAATTCATTCATAGGATCAGTTCTAATTCATTCACAAAATCTATTCAAATTCATTCATACGATCCATTCTAATTCATTCACACGAATGTATCCATTCTAATTCATTCATACGATCCATTCTAATTCATTCACACGAATGTATCCATTCTAATTCATTCATACGATCCATTCTAATTCATTCGTACGATCCATTCTAATTCACCCATACGATCAATTCTAATACATTCATACGATCCATTCTAATTCATTTGCACGAATATATCCATTCTAATTCATTCGTACGATCCATTCTAATTCATTCGTACGATCCATTCTAATTCATTCGTACAATCTAATCTAATTCATTCGTACGAATGGATACATTCGTGTGAATGAATTAGAATGGATCGCACGAATGAGTAAGAATGGATCGTACGAATGAAATAGAATGGATTGCACGAATGAATTAGAATGGATCGTACGAATGAATTAGAATGGATCGTGTGAAAGAATTAGAATGGATTGTATGAATGAATTAGAATGGATCGTACGAATGAATTAGAATGGATCGTACGAAGGAATTAGAATGGATCGTACGAATGAATTAGAATGGATCGTACGAATGAATTAGAATAGATCGTACAAATGAATTAGAATGGATCGTACGAAGGAATTAGAATGGATCGTACGAATGAATTAGAATGGATATATTCGTGCAAATGAATTAGAATGGATCGTATGAATGTATTAGAATGGATCGTATGAGTGAATTAGAATGGATCGTACGAATGAATTAGAATGGATCGTATGAATGAATTAGAATGGATACATTCGTGTGAATGAATTAGAATGGATCGTATGAATGAATTAGAATAGATTTTGTGAATGAATTAGAACTGATCCTACGAATGAATTAGAATGGATACATTCGTGCGAATGAATTAGAATGGATTGTATGAATGAATTAGAATGGATCGTACAAATGAACTAGAATGGATACATTCGTGCGAATGAATTAGAATGGATCATACGAATGAATTAGAATGGATCGTACGAATGAATTAGAATGGATCGTACGAATGAATTAGAATGGATACATTCGTGCAAATGAATTAGAATGGATCGGACGAACGAATTAGATGGATCGTACGAATGAATTAGAATGGATCGTACGAATGAATTAGAATGGATCGTATGAATAGATTAGAATGGATACATTCATCCGAATGAATTAGAATGGATCATACGAATGAGTAAGAATGGATCGTACGAATAAAATAGAATAGATTGTACGAATGAATTAGAATGGATCCTACAAATGAATTAGAATGGATCGTGTGAAAGAATTAGAATGGATTGTATGAATGAATTGGAATGGATCGTTTGAATGAATTAGAATGGATCGTGCGAATGAATTCCAATGGATCGTACGAATTCATTCTAATTCATTCATACAATCCATTCTAATTCTTTCACACGATCCATTCTAATTCATTCGTACGTTCCATTCTAATTCATTAGCACGATCCATGCTAGTTCATTCGTTCGATCAATTCTAATTCATTAGCACGATCCATTCTAATTCATTCCTACGATCCATTCTAATTCATTCGCACGATCCATTCTAATTCATTCATAGGATCCATTCTAATTCATTCATATGATCTATTCTAATTCTTTCACACGAATGTATCCATTCTAATTCATTCGCACGAATGTATCCATTCTAATTCATTCGTACGATCCATTCTAAATCATTCGTACGATCCATTCTAATTCATTCATACGATCTATTCTAATTTATTCATACAATCCATTCTAATTCTTTCACACGATCCATTCTAAATCATTCGTACGATCCATTCTAATTCATTCGCACAATCCATTCTATTTCATTCGTACGATCCATTCTTACTCATTGGTACGATCCATTCTAATTCATTCGCACGAATGTATCCATTCTAATTCATTCGTACGAATCCATTCTAATTCATTCGTACAATCCATTCTATTTCATTCGTACGATCCATTCTTACTCATTCGTATGATCCATTCTAATTCATTCGCACGAATGTATCTATTCTAAATTATTCGTACGATCCATTCTAATTCATTCGTACAATCCATTCTAAATCATTCGTACAATCCATTCTATTTCATTCGTACGATCAATTCTAATTCATTAGCACGATCCATTCTAATTTATTCGTACGATCCATTCAAATTCATTCGCATGATCCATTCTAATTCATTTATACAATCCATTCTATTTCATTCGTACGATCCATTCTTACTCATTCGTGTGATCCATTCTAATTCATTAGCATGAATGTATCCATTCTAATCCATTCGTACGATCCATTCTAATCCATTCGTACGATCCATTCTAATTCATTCGCATGAATGTAACCATTCTAATTCATTCATTTGATCCATTCTAATTCATTCGTACGATCCATTCTAATTCATTCGTCCGATCCATTCTAATTCATTCGCACGAATGTATCCATTCTAAACCATTCATACGATCCATTCTAATTTATTCGTACGATCCATTCTAATTCATTCGTACGATCCATTCTAATTCATTCGTATGATCCATTCTAATTCATTCGCACGAATGTATCCATTCTAGTTCATTTGTACAATCCATTCTAATTCATTCGTACGATCCATTCTAATTCATTCGCACGATCCATTCTAATTCATTCGTACGATCCATTCGAATTCATTCGCACTAATGTATCCATTCTAATTCATTCGTACATACGATCCATTCTAATTCATTCGCACGAATGTATCCATTCTAATTCATTTGTATAATCCATTCTATTTCATTCGTACGATCCATTCTTACTCATTCGTATGATCCATTCTAATTCATTCGCACGAATGTATCCATTCTAATTCATTCGTACGATCCATTCTAATTCATTCGCACTATCCATTCTAATTCATTCGTACGATCTATTCTAATTCATTCGTATGATCCATTCTAATTTATTCGTTCAAATATATCCATTCTAATTCATTCGTACAATCCATTCTAATTCATTCGCACGATCCATTCTAATTCATTCGCACGAATGTATCCATTCTAATTCATTTGCACGATCCATTCTAATAATTCATTCCTATGATCTATTCTAATTCATTCGTACAATCCATTCTAATTCATTCGCTCGAATGTATCCATTCTAATTCATTCGTACGATCCATTCTAATTCGTTCATATGATCCATTCTAATTCGTTCGTACGATCCATTCTAATTCATTCGTATGATCCATTCTAGTTCATTCCTACGATCTATTCTAATTCATTCGCTCGAATATATCCATTCTAATTCATTCGTTCGATCCATTCTAATTCATTCGCACGATCCATTCTAATTCATTCGTATGATCCATTCTAATCCATTCATACGATCCATTCTAATTCATTCATACGATCCATTCTAATTTATTCGTACGATCCATTCTAATTCCTTCGCACGAATGTATTCATTCTAGTTCCTTCATACGATCCATTCTAATTCATTCGTACGATCCATTCTAATTCATTCGCACGATCCATTCTAATTCCTTCGAACGATCCATTCTAATTCATTCGTACGATCTATTCTAATTCATTCGTACGATCCATTCTAATTCATTCGTACGATCCATTCTAATTCCTTCGTACGATCCATTCTAATTCATTCGTACGATCCATTCTAATTCATTCGTACGAATGAATTAGAATGGATTGTATGAATGAATTAGAATGGATCGTGCGAATGAATTCGAATGGATCGCATGATCCATTCGAATAGAATGGATCGTATGAATGAATTAGAATAGATCGGGCGAATGAATTAGAATGGATTGTAGGAATGAATTAGAATGGATCGTATGAATGAATTAGAATGGATCGAATGAATGAATTAGAATGGATCGTGCGAATGAATTAGAATGGATCGTACGATTGAATTAGAATGGATCATACGAATGAATTAGAATGGATCATACGAATGAATTAGAATGGATCATACGAAAGAGTAAGAATGGATCGTACGAATGAAATAGAATGGATTCTACGAATGAATTAGAATGGATACATTCATGCGAATGAATTAGAATGGATAGGATGATTGAATTAGAATGGATCGTACGATTCATTCTAATTCATTCGTACGATCCATTCTAATACATTTGTACGATTCATGCTAATTTATTCGCACGATCCATTCTAATTCATTCGTACGATCCATTCTTATTCATTCATACGATCCATTCTAATTCATTCGCACAATCCATTCTAATTCATTCGTACAATCCATTCTAATTCATTCGTATGATCCATTCTAACTCATTCGGTGGATCCATTCTAATTCATTCGTACGATCCATTCTACTTCATTCCCACGATCCATTCTAATTAATTCGTACGATCCATTCTAATTCATTCGTACGATCTATTCTAATTCATTCGCACGAATGTAACCATTCTAATTCATTCATACGATTCATTCTAATTCATTCGTATGAGCTATTCTAATTCATTCGTACGATCCATTCTAATTCATTCGTACGATCCATTGTAATTCATTCATACAATCCATTTAGATTCATTCGCACAAATGTATCCATTCAAATCCATTCGTACGATCCAGTCTAATTCATTCGTACGATCCATTCTAATTCCTTCGTACGATCCATTCTAATTCATTCGTACGATCTATTCTAATTCATTCGTACGATCCATTCTAATTCATTCGTACGATCCATTCTAATTCCTTCGTATGATCCATTCTAATTCATTCGTACGATCCATTCTAATTCATTCGTATAATCTATTCTAATTCATTCGTACGAATGGATACATTCTTGTGAATGAATTAGAATGGATCGTACGAATGAGTAAGAATGGATCGTACGAATGAAATAGAATGGATTGCACGAATGAATTAGAATGGATCGTACGAATGAATTAGAATGGATCGTGTGAAAGAATTAGAATGGATTGCATGAATGAATTAGAATGGATCGTACGAATGAATTAGAATGGATCATACGAAGGAATTAGAATGGATCGTACGAATGAATTAGAATGGATCGTACGAATGAATTAGAATGGATCGTACGAATGAATTAGAATGGATCGTACGAAGGAATTAGAATGGATCGTACGAATGAATTAGAATGGATCGTGCGAATGAATTAGAATGGATCGTACGAATGAATTAGAATGGATCGTGTGAAAAATTAGAATGGATTGTATGAATGAATTAGAATAGATCGTATGAATGAATTAGAATGGATCGTACAAATGAATTAAAATGGATCGTACGAATGAACTAGAATGGATACATTCGTGCGAATGAATTAGAATGGATCGTACGAATGAATTAGAATGGATCGTACGAATGAATTAGAATGGATCTTACGATTGAATTAGAATGGATCGTACGAATGCATGATCCATGCTAATTCATTCGTTCGATCAATTCTAATTCATTAGCACGATACATTCTAATTCATTCGTACGATCCATTCTAATTCATTCGCACGATCCATTCTAATTCATTCGTACGATCCATTCTAATTCTTTCACACGATCCATTCTAATTCATTCGTATGATCCATTCTAATTCATTCGTACGATCTATTCTAATTCATTCGTACGATCCATTCTAATTCATTCGTACGATCCTTTCTAATTCCTTCGTACGATCCATTCTAATTCATTCATACAATCTATTCTAATTCATTCATACAATCCATTCTAATTCTTTCACACGATCCATTCTAATTCATTCGTACGATCCATTCTAATTCATTCGCACAATCCATTCTAATTCATTCGCACGAATGTATCCATTCTAAATCATTCGTACAATCCATTTTATTTCATTCGTACGATCCATTCTTACTCATTGTACGAATGAATTAGAATGGATCCTACGAATGAATTAGAATGGATCGTGTGAAAGAATTAGAATGGATTGTATGAATGAATTAGAATGGATCGTATGAATGAATTAGAATGGATCGTACGAATGAATTAGAATGGATACATTCGTGCGAATGAATTAGAATTGATCGTACTAATGAATTAGAATGGATCGTGCGAATGAATTAGAATGGATCGTACGAATGAATTAGAATAGATCGTACGAATGAACTAGAATGGATACATTCGTGCGAATGAATTAGAATGGATCGTACGAATGAATTAGAATGGATCTTACGAATGAATTAGAATGGATCGTACGAATGAATTAGAATGGATCATACGAATGAATTAGAATGGATACATTCGTACGAATGAATTAGAATGGATCGTACGAAGGAATTATAATGGATCGTACGAATGAATTTGAATGGATACATTTGTGCGAATGAATCTAAATGGATTGTATGAATGAATTACAATGGATCGTACAAATGAATTAGAATGGATCGTACGAATGAATTAGAATAGCTCATACGAATGAATTAGAATGAATCGTATGAATGAATTAGAATGGATACATTCGTGCGAATGAATTAGAATGGATTGTACGAATTCATTAGAATGGATATATTCGTGCAAATGAATTAGAATGGATCGTATGAATGTATTAGAATGGATCGTATGAGTGAATTAGAATGGATCGTGCGAATGAATTAGAATGGATTGTATGAATGAATTAGAATGGATCGTGCGAATGAATTAGAATGGATCGTACGAATGAATTAGAATGGATCCTATGAATGAATTAGAATGGATCGTGCGAATGAATTAGAATGGATCATATAAATGAATTAGAATGGATCATACTAATGAATTAGAATTGATCGAATGAATGAATTAGAATGGATACTTTCGTGCTAATGAATTAGAATGGATCGGACGAATGAATTAGAATGGATCGTACGAATGAGTAAGAATGGATCGTACGAATGAAATAGAATAGATCGTACGAATGTATTAGAATGGATCGTACGAAGGAATTAGAATGGATCGTACAATGAATTAGAATGGATCGTACGAATGGATTAGAATGGATCCTACGAATAGATTAGAATGGATACCTTTGTGCATATGAATTAGAATGGATCGTATGAATGAATTAGAATGGATCGTACGAATGAATTAGAATGAATTAGAATGGATCGTACGAATCAATTAGAATAGATCAAAGGAATGAATTAGAATGGATCATGCAAATGAATTAGAATGGATACATTCGTGCGAATGAATTAGAATGGATTGGATGAATGAATTAGAATGGAACGTACGAATGAATTAGAATGGATCATACGAATTAATTAGAATGGATCGTACGAATGAATTAGAATGGATCATACGAATGAATTAGAATGGATCGTGCGAATGAATTAGAATGGATCGTACGAATGAATTATAATGGATCATACGAATGAATTAGAATGGATCGTGTGAAAGAATTAGAATGGATTGTATGAATGAATTAGAATAGATCGTATGAATGAATTAGAATGGATCGTACGAATGAATTAGAATGGATCGTACGAATGAACTAGAATGGATACATTCGTGCGAATGAATTAGAATGGATCGTACGAATGAATTAGAATGGATCGTACGAATGAATTAGAATGGATCTTACGAATGAATTAGAATGGATCGTACGAATGCACGATCCATGCTAATTCATTCGTTCGATCAATTCTAAGTCATTAGCATGATCCATTCTAATTCATTCGCACGATCCATTCTAATTCATTCGCACGATCCATTCTAATTCATTCGTACGATCCATTCTAATTCTTTCACACGATACATTCTAATTCATTCGTACGATCCATTATAATTCATTCGTACAATCTTTTCTAATTCAGTCGTACGATCCATTCTAATTCATTCGTACGATCCATTCTAATTCCTTCGTACGATCCATTCTAATTCATTCATACAATCTATTCTAATTCATTCATACAATCCATTCTAATTCTTTAACACGATCCATTCTAATTCATTCGTACGATCCATTCTAATTCATTCATACAATCCATTCTAATTCTTTCACACGATCCATTCTAATTCATTCGTACGTTCCATTCTAATTCATTAGCACGATCCATGCTAATTCATTCGTTCGATCAATTCTAATTCATTTGCACGATCCATTCTAATTCATTCGTACAATCCATTCTAATTCATTCGCACGATCCATTCTAATTCATTTATAGGATCCATTCTAATTCATTCATACGATCTATTCTAATTCTTTCGCACGAATGTATCCATTCTAATTCATTCGCACGAATGTATCCATTTTAATTCATTCGTACGATCCATTCTAATTCATTCGTACAACCATTCTAATTCATTCGTACGATCCAATCTAATTCATTCATATGATCTATTCTAATTCATTCATACAATCCATTCTAATTCTTTCACTCGATCCATTCTAATTCATTCGTACGATCCATTCTAATTCATTCGCATAATCCATTCTATTTCAATCGTACGATCCATTCTTACTCATTGGTACGATCCATTCTAATTCATTCGCACGAATGTATCCATTCTAATTCATTCGTACGAATCCATTCTAATTCATTCGTACAATCCATTATATTTCATTCGTAGGATCCATTCTTACTCATTCGTATGATCCATTCTAATTCATTCGCACGAATGTATCCATTCTAAATCATTTGTACGATCCATTCTAATTCATTCATACGATCCATTCTAAATCATTCATACAATCCATTCTATTTCATTCGTACGATCAATTCTAATTCATTAGCACGATCCATTCTAATTCATTCGTAAGATCCATTCAAATTCATTCGCACGATCCATTCTAATTCATTCGTACAATCTATTCTATTTCATTCGTACGATCCATTCTTACTCATTCGTATGATCCATTCTAATTCATTCGCACGAATGTATCCATTCTAATCCATTTATACGATCCATTCTAATCCATTCGTATGATCCATTCTAATTCATTCGCATGAATGTAACCATTCTAATTCATTCATTTGATCCATTCTAATTCATTCATACGATCCATTCAAATTCTTTCGTCCGATCCATTCTAATTCATTCGCATGAATGTATCCATTCTAAACCATTCATACGATCCATTCTAATTTATTCGTACGATCCATTCTAATTCATTCGTAAGATCCTTTCTAATTCATTCGTACGATCCATTCTAATTCATTCGTACGATCCATTCTAATTCATTCGCACGAATGTATCCATTCTACTTCATTCGTACGATCCATTCTAATTCATTTGTACGATCCATTCTAATTCATTCGCACGATCCATTCTTATTCATTCGTACGATCCATTCTAATTCATTCGCACGAATGTATCCATTCTAATTCATTCGTACATACGATCCATTCTAATTCATTCGTACGATCCATTCTAATTCATTCGCACGATCTGTTCTTATTCATTCACACAATCCATTCTAATTCATTCGCACGAATGTATCCATTCTAATTCATTCGTACGATCCATTCTAATTCATATGCACAAAGGTATCCATTCTAATTCATTCGTACGATCCATTCTAATTCAGGATCGTACGAATGAATTAGAATGGATACATTCGTGCGAATGAATTAGAATTGATCATACGAATGAGTAAGAATGGATCGGACGTATGAATTAGAATGGATCGTACGAATGAATTAGAATGGATCAAATGAGTGAATGAATTAGAATAGATCGTGTGAATGAATTAGAATGGATCGGACGAATGGATCGTACGAATGAATTAGAATGGATCGTACGAATGAATTAGAATGGATCTTACGAATGAATTAGAATGGATCGTACGAATGAATTAGAATGGATCGTACGAATGAATTAGAATGGATACATTAGTGCGAATGAATTAGAATGGATCGGACGAATGGATCGTACGAATGAATTAGAATGGATCGTACGAATGAATTAGAATGGATCGTACGAATGAATTAGAATGGATACATTAGTACGAATGAATTAGAATGGATCGGACGAATGAATTAGAATAGATCGTACGAATGAATTAGAATGGATCGTACGAATGAATTAGAATGGATCATACGAATAAATTAGAATGGATACATTCGTCCGAATGAATTAGAATGGATCGTACGAATGAATTAGAATGGATACATTAGTGCGAATGAATTAGAATGGATCGGACGAATGAATTAGAATGGATCGTACGAATGAATTAGAATGGATCGTACGAATAAATTAGAATGGATACATTCGTCCGAATGAATTAGAATGGATCATACGAATGAGTAAGAATGGATCGTACGAATTAAATAGAATAGATTGTATGAATGAATTAGAATGGATCCTACGAATGAATTAGAATGGATCGTGTGAAAGAACTGATCGTAGGAATGAATTAGAATGGATACATTCGTGCGAATGAATTAGAATTGATCGTACGAATGAATTAGAATGGATCGTGCGAATGAATTAGAATAGATCGTACGAATGAATTAGAATGGATCGTACGAATGAACTAGAATGGATACATTCGTGCGAATGAATTAGAATGGATCGTACGAATGAATTAGAATGGATCGTACGAATGAATTAGAATGGATCTTACGAATGAATTAGAATGGATCGTATGAATGAATTAGAATGGATCGTACGAATGAATTAGAATGGATACATTCGTACGAATGAATTAGAATGGATCATACGAATGAATTAGAATGGATCATACGGAATGAATTAGAATAGATATATTTGAACGAATAAATTAGAATGGATCATACGAATGAATTAGAATGGATCGTACGAATGAATTAGAATGGATAGTGCGAATGAATTAGAATCGATCATACGAATGAATTAGAATGGATCGTACGAATGAATTAGAATGTATCATACGAATGAGTTAGAATGGATCGTACGAATGAATTAGAATGGATCGTACGAATGAATTAGAATGGATCGTACGAATAAATTAGAATGGATACATTCGTCCGAATGGGTTAGAATGGATTATACGAATGAGTAAGAATGGATCGTACGAATGAAATAGAATAGATTGTACGAATGAATTAGAATGGATCCTACGAATGAATTAGAATGGATCGTGTGAAAGAATTAGAATGGATTGTATGAATGAATTAGAAAGGATCGTATGAATGAATTAGAATGGATCGTACGAATGGATTAGAATGGATCGTACGAATAAATTAGAATGGATCGTACGAATGAACTAGAATGGATACATTCGTGCGAATGAATTAGAATGGATCGTGTGAAAGAATTAGAATGGATTGTGCGAATGAATTAGAATGGACCGTACGAATGTATTAGAATGGATACATTCGTGTGAATGAATTAGAATGGATCGGACGAATGAATTAGAATGGATCGTACGAATGAATTAGAATGGATCGTACGAATGAATTAGAATAGATCGTACGAATAAATTAGAATGGATACATTCGTCCGAATGAATTAGAAAGGATCATACGAATGAGTAAGAATGGATCGTATGAATGAAATAGAATAGATTGTACGAATGAATTAGAATATATCCTACGAATGAATTAGAATAGATCATGTGAAAGAATTATAATGGATTATATGAATGAATTAGAATGAATTCGTACGATCCATTCGAATTCATTCGCACGATCCATTCTAATTCATTCATACGATCCATTCTAATTCATTCATACAATCCATTCTAATTCTTTCACACGATCCATTCTAATTCATTCGTCGGATCCATTCTAATTCATTCGTACAATCTATTCTATTTCATTCTTATGATCCATTCTTACTCATTCGTATGATCCATTCTAATTCATTTGGACGAATATATCCATTCTAATTTATTCGTACGATCCATTCTAATTCATTCGTACGATCCATTCTAATTCATTCGTACGATCCATTCTAATTCATTCGTCCGATCCATTCTAATTTATTCGCACGAATGTATCCATTCTAATTCATTCGTACGATCCATCCTAATTCATTCGCACAATCTATTCTAATTCATTCATACGATCCATTCTAATTTATTCGCACGAATGTATCCATTCTAATTCATTCATACGATCCATTCTACTTCATTCGTACTATCCGTTCTAATTCACTCATACGATCCATTCTAATTCATTCATACGATCCATTCTAATTCATTTGCATGAATATATCCATTCTAATTCATTCGTACGATCCATTCTTATTCTGTCGTACGATCCATTCTAATTCCTTCGTACGATCCATTCTAATTCCTTCGTACGATCCATTCTAATTCCTTTGTATCCATTCTAATTCACTCATACGATCCATTCTAATTCATTCGTACGATCCATTCTAATTCATTCATACAATCCATTCTAATTCATTCGCACGATTGTATCCATTCTAGTTCATTCGTACGATCAATTCTAATTCATTCGTACGATCTATTCTAATTCATTCGCACGATCCATTCTAATTCATTCGTACGATCCATTCAAATTCATTCATACGATCCATTCTAATTCATTCGTACGATCCATTCTAATTCATTCGAACAAATGTATCTATTCTAATTTCTTCGTACGATCCATTCTAATTCATTCATACAATCCATTCTAATTCTTTCACACGATCCATTCTAATTCATTCGTACGATCCATTCTAATTCATTCGTGCAATCCATTCTATTTCATTCGTACGATCCATTGTTACTTATTCGTACGATCCATTCTAATTCATTCACACGAATGTATCCATTCGTACGAATGAATTAGAATAGATTGTACGAATGAATTAGAATGGATCGTACGAATGAATTAAAATGGATCGTACGAAGGAATTAGAATGGATCGTACGAATGAATTAGAATGGATCGTACGAATGAATTAGAATAGATCGTACGAATGAATTAGAATGGATCGTACGAAGGAATTAGAATGGATCGTACGAATGAATTAGAATGGATATATTCGTGCAAATGAATTAGAATGGATCGTATGAATGTATTAGAATAGATCGTATGAGTGAATTAGAATGGATCGTACGAATGAATTAGAATGGATTGTATGAATGAATTAGAATGGATCGTACGAATGAATTAGAATGGATCGTATGAATGAATTAGAATTGATCGTACGAATGAATTAGAATGGATCGTGCGAATGAATTAGAATGGATCGTACGAATGAATTAGAATGGATCGTACGAATGGACTAAAATGGATACATTCGTGCGAATGAATTAGAATGGATCGTAGGAATGAATTAGAATGGATCGTAGGAATGGATTAGAATGGATCATACGAATGAATTAGAATGGATCGTGCGAATGAATTAGAATGGATCGAACGAATGAATTAGAATGGATATATTCGAGCGAATGAATTAGAATAGATCGTAGGAATGAATTAGAATGGATCATACAAATGAATTAGAATGGATCGTACGAACGAATTAGAATGGATCGTACGAACGAATTAGAATGGATCGTACGAATGAATTAGAATGGATCGTATGAATGAATTAGAATAGATTTTGTGAATGAATTAGAACTGATCGTACGAATGAATTAGAATGGATACATTCGTGCAAATGAATTAGAATGGATTGTATGGATGAATTAGAATGGATCGTACGAATGAACTAGAATGGATACATTCGTGCGAATGAATTAGAATGGATCGTATGAATGAATTAGAATGGATCGTACGAATGAATTAGAATGGATCTTACGAATGAATTAGAATGGATCGTACGAATGAATTAGAATGGATCGTATGAATGAATTAGAATGGATACATTCGTGCGAATGAATTAGAATGGATCGGACGAATGAATTAGAATGGATCGTACGAATAAATTAGAATGGATCGTACGAATGAATTAGAATGGATCGTACGAATAAATTAGAATGGATACATTCGTCCGAATGAATTAGAATGGATCATACGAATTAGTAAGAATGGATCGTACGAATGAAATAGAATAGATTGTACGAATGAATTAGAATGGATCCTATGAATGAATTAGAATGGATCGTGTGAAAGAATTAGAATGGATTGTATGAATGAATTAGAATGGATCGTATGAATGAATTAGAATGGATCGTGCGAATGAATTCGAATGGATCGTACGAATTCATTCTAATTCATTCATACAATCCATTTTAATTCTTTCACACGATCCATTCTAATTCATTCGTACGTTCCATTCTAATTCATTAGCACGATCCATGCTAATTCATTCGTTCGATCAATTCTAATTCATTAGCACGATCCATTCTAATTCATTCGTACAATCCATTCTAATTCATTCGCACGATCCATTCTAATTCATTCATAGGATCCATTCTAATTCATTCATACAATCCATTCTAATACATGCATACAATCCATTCTAATTCTTTCACACGATCCATTCTAATTCATTCGTAGGATCCATTCTAATTCATTCGTACAATCTATTCTATTTCATTCGTACGATCCATTCTTACTCATTCGTATGATCCATTCTAATTCATTCGGACGAATGTATCCATTCTAATTTATTCGTACGATCCATTTGAATTCATTCGCACGATCCATTCTAATTCATTCATACGATCCATTCTAATTCATTCATACAATCCTTTCAAATTTTTTACATGATCCATTCTAATTCATTCGTAGGATCCATTCTAATTCATTCATACAATCTATTCTATTTCATTCGTACGATCCATTCTTACGCATTCGTATGATCCATTCTAATTCATTCGGACAAATGTATCCATTCTAATTTATTCGTACGATCCATTCTAATTCATTCGTACGATCCATTCTAATTCATTCATACGATCCATTCTTACTCATTCGTATGATCCATTCTAATTCATTCGTACGATCAATTCTAATTCATTCGCACAATCTATTCTAATTCATTCGTACGATCCATTCTAATTCATTCGTACGATCGTACGAATAATTTAGAATGGATCGTACGGAATGAATTAGAATGGATTGTATGAATGAATTAGAATGGATACATTCATGCGAATGAATTAGAATGGATCATACGAATGAGTAAGAATGGATCGTACGAATGAAATAGAATGGATTGTACGAATGAATTAGAATGGATCGTACAAATGAATTAGAATGGATCGTACGAATGAATTAGAATGGATGATACGAATGAGTAAGAATGGATCGTACAAATGAAATAGAATGGATTGTACGAATGAATTAGAATGGATCGTACGAATGAATTAGAATGGATCGTGTGAAAGAATTAGAATGCATTGTATGAATGAATTAGAATGGATCGTATGAATGAATTAGAATAGATCGTGCGAATGAATTCGAATGGATCGCATGATCCATTCGAATAGAATGGATCTTATGAATGAATTAGAATGGATCGGGCGAATGAATTAGAATGGATTGTAGGAATGAATTAGAATGGATCGTATGAATGAATTAGAATGGATCGTATGAATGAATTAGAATGGATCGTGCGAATGAATTAGAATGGATCGTACGAATGAATTAGAATGGATCGTATGAATGAATTAGAATGGATCATACGAATGAATTAGAATGGATCATACGAATGAGTAAGAATAGATCGTACGAATGAAATAGAATGGATTGTACGAATGAATTAGAATGAATACATTCGTGCGAATGAATTAGAATGGATCGTACGAATGAATTAGAATGCATCGTACGAAAGAATTATAATGGATATATTCGTGCGAATGAATTAGACTGGATCGTACGAATGAATTTGAATGGATACATTTGTGCGAATGAATCTAAATATATTGTATGAATGAGTAAGAATGGATCGTACGAATGAATTAGAATGGATCGTACGAATGAATTAGAATGGATCGTACGGAATGAATTAGAATGGATATATTTGAACGAATAAATAAGAATGGATCATACGAATGAATTAGAATGGATCGTACGAATGAATTAGAATGGATAGTGCGAATGAATTAGAATCGATCATACGAATGAATTAGAATGGATCGTATGAATGAATTAGAATGGATTATACGAATGAGTAAGAATGGATCGTACGAATGAATTAGAATGGATCGTACGAATGAATTAGAATGGATCGTACGAATAAATTAGAATGGATACATTCGTCCAAAAGAATTAGAATGGATCATACGAATGAGTAAGAATGGATCGTACGAATGAAATAGAATAGATTGTATGAATGAATTAGAATGGATCCTACGAATGAATTAGAATGGATCGTGTGAAAGAATTAGAATGGATTGTATGAATGAATTAGAATGGATCGTATGAATGAATTAGAATGGATCGTACGAATGGATTAGAATGGATCGTACGAATGAATTAGAATGGATCGTATGAATGAACTAGAATGGATACATTCATGCGAATGAATTAGAATGGATCGTGTGAAAGAATTAGAATGGATTGTGCGAATGAATTAGAATGGACCATACGAATGAATTAGAATGGATACATTCGTGCGAATGAATTAGATTGGATCGGACGAATGAATTAGAATGGATCGTACGAATGAATTAGAATGGATCGTACGAATGAATTAGAATGGATCGTACGAATAAATTAGAATGGATACATTCGTTCGAATGAATTAGAATGGATCATACGAATGAGTAAGAATGGATCGTACGAATGAAATAGAATAGATTGTATGAATGAATTAGAATGAATTCGTACGATCCATTCGAATTCATTCGCACGATCCATTCTAATTCATTCATACGATCCATTCTAATTCATTCATACAATCCATTCTAATTCTTTCACACGATCCATTCTATTTCATTCGTAGGATCCATTCTAATTCATTCGTACAATCTATTCTATTTCATTCGTATGATCCATTCTTACTCATTCGTATGATCCATTCTAATTCTTTCGGACGAATGTATCCATTCTAATTTATTCGTACGATCCATTCAAATTCATTCGTACGATCCATTCTTATTCATTCGTACGATCCATTCTAATTCATTCGTCCAATCCATTCTAATTTATTCGCGCGAATGTATCCATTCTAATTCATTTGTACGATCCATTCTAATTCATTCGCACAATCTATTCTAATTCATTCATACGATCCATTCTAATTCATTCGCACGAATGTATCCATTCTAATTCATTCATACGATCCATTCTACTTCATTCATACTATCCGTTTTAATTCACTCATACGATCCATTCTAATTCATTCATACGATCCATTCTAATTCATTTGCACGAATATATCTATTCTAATTCATTCGTACGATCCATTCTAATTCCTTCGTACGATCTATTTTAATTCCTTCATACGATCCATTCTAATTCCTTCGTACGATCCATTCTATTTCTTTCGTATGATCCATTCTAATTCCTTCGTACGATCCATTCTAATTCCTTCGTATCCATTCTAATTCACTCATATGATCCATTCAAATTCATTCGTACGATCAATTCTAATTCATTCATACAATCCATTCTAATTCATTCGCACGAATGTATCCATTCTAGTTCATTCGTACGATCCATTCTAATTCATTCATACGATCCATTCTAATTCATTCGCACGATCCATTCTAATTCATTTGTACGATCCATTCTAATTCATTCATACGATCCATTCTAATTCATTCGTACGATCTATTCTAATTCATTCGCACAAATGTATCCATTCTAATTCCTTCGTACGATCCATTCTAATTCATTCATATAATCCATTCTAATTCTTTCACACGATCCATTCTAATTCATTTGTACGATCCATTCTAATTCATTCGTGCAATCCATTCTATTTCAATCGTACGATCCATTCTTACTCATTCGTACGATCCATTCTAATTCATTCACACGAATGTATCCATTCGTACGAATGTATTAGAATAGATTGTACAAATGAATTAGAATGGATCGTACGAATGAATTAGAATGGATCGTACGAAGGAATTAGAATGGATCGTACAAATGAAGTAGAATGGATCGTACGAATGAATTAGAATAGATCGTATGAATGAATTAGAATGGATTATACGAAGGAATTACAATGGATCGTACGAATGAATTAGAATGGATATATTCGTGCAAATGAATTAGAATGGATCGTATGAATGTATTAGAATGGATCGTATGAGTGAATTAGAATGGATCGTACGAATGAATTAGAATGGATTGTATGAATGAATTAGAATGGATAGTACGAATGAATTAGAATGGATCGTATGAATGAATTAGAATTGATCGTACGAATGAATTAGAATGGATCGTGCGAATGAATTAGAATGGATCGTACGAATGAATTAGAATGGATCGTACGAATGAACTAGAATGGATACATTCGTGCGAATGAATTAGAATGGATCGTACGAATGAATAAGAATGGATCGTACGAATGGATTAGAATGGATCATACGAATGAATTAGAATGGATCGTGCGAATGAATTAGAATGGATCGAACGAATGAATTAGAATGGATATATTCGAGCGAATGAATTAGAATAGATCGTTGGAATGAATTAGAATGGATCATACGAATGAATTAGAATTGATCGTACGAACGAATTAGAATGGATCGTACGAACGAATTAGAATGGATCGTATGAATGAATTAGAATGGATACATTCGTGTGAATGAATTAGAATGGATCGTATGAATGAATTAGAATAGATTTTGTGAATGAATTAGAACTGATCGTACGAATGAATTAGAATGGATACATTCGTGCGAATGAATTTGAATGGATTGTATGAATGAATTAGAATGGATCGTACGAATGAACTAGAATGGATACATTCGTGCGAATGAATTAGAATGAATCAGAATGGATCGTACGAATGAATTAGAATGGATCGTACGAATGAATTAGAATGGATCGTGTGAATGAATTAGAATGGATCGTACGAATGAATTAGAATGGATCATACGAATGAATTAGAATGGATCGTACGAATAAATTAGAATGGATCGTACGAATGAATTAGAATGGATACATTCGTGCAAATGAATTAGAATGGATCGGACGAATGAATTAGAATGGATCGTACGAATGAATTAGAATGGATCGTACGAATGAATTAGAATGGATCGGACGAATAAATTAGAATGGTTACATTCTTCCGAATGAATTAGAATGGATCATACGAATGAGTAAGAATGGATCATACGAATGAAATCGAATAGATTGTACGAATGAATTAGAATGGATCCTACGAATGAATTAGAATGGATCGTGTGAAAGAATTAGAATGGATTGTATGAATGAATTAGAATGGATCGTATGAATGAATTAGAATGGATCGTACAAACGAATTAGAATGGATCGTACGAATGAATTAGAATGGATACATTCGTGCGAATGAATTAGAATGGATACATTCGTGCGAAAGAATTAGAATAGATCGTATGAATGAATTAGAATGGATCCTATGAATGAATTAGAATGGATCGTGCGAATGAATTAGAATGGATCGTGCTAATGAATTAGAATTGATCGAACGAATGAATTAGCATGGATCGTGCTAATGAATTAGAATGGAACGTACGAATGAATTAGAATGGATCGTGTGAAAGAATTAGAATGGATTGTATGAATGAATTAGAATGGATCGTACGAAGGAATTAGAATGGATCGTACGAATGAATTAGAATGGATCGTACGAATGAATTAGAATAGAAGGATTGTACGAATGAATTAGAATGGATATATTCGTGCTAATGAATTAGAATGGATCGTACGAATGAATTAGAATGGATACGTACGAATGAATTAGAATGGATACATTCGTGCGAATGAATTAGAATGGATCATACGAATGAGTAAGAATGGATCGTACGAAGGAAATAGAATAGATTGTACGAATGAATTAGAATGGATCCTACGAATGAATTAGAATGGATCGTGTGAAAGAATTAGAATAGATTGTATAAATGAATTAGAATGGATCGTACGAATGAATTAGAATGGATCGTACGAATGAATTAGAATGGATACATTCGTGCGAATGAATTAGAATTGATCGTACGAATGAATTAGAATGGATCGTGCAAATGAATTAGAATGGATCGTACGAATGAATTATAATGGATCGTACGAATGAACTAGAATGGATACATTCGTGCGAATGAATTAGAATGGATCGTACGAATGAATTAGAATGGATCGTACGAATGAATTAGAATGGATCTTACGAATGAATTAGAATGGATCGTACGAATGAATTTGAATGGATCGTACGAATGAATTAGAATGGATACATTCGTGCGAATGAATTAGAATGGATCGGACGAATGAATTAGAATGGATCGTACGAATGAATTAGAATGGATCGTACGAATGAATTAGAATGGATCGTACGAATAAATTAGAATGGATACATTCGTCCGAATGAATTAGAATGGATCATACGAATGAGTAAGAATGGATCGTATGAATGAAATAGAATGGATCGTACGAATAAACTAGAATGGATACATTCGTGCGAATGAATTAGAATGGATCAGACGAATGAATTAGAATGGATCGTACGAATGAATTAGAATGGATCATATGAATGAATTAGAATGGATACATTCGTGCGAATGAATTAGAATTGATCGTACGAATGAATTAGAATGGATCGTGCGAATGAATTAGAATGGATCGTACGAATGAATTAGAATGGATCGTACGAATGAACTAGAATTGGTACATTCGTGCGAATGAATTAGAATGGATCGTACGAATGAATTAGAATGGATCGTACGAATGAATTAGAATTGATCTTACGAATGAATTAGAATGGATCGTACGAATGAATTAGAATGGATCGGACGAATGAATTAGAATGGATCGTACGAATGAATTAGAATGGATCAAATGAATGAATTAGAATGGTTACATTCATGCGAATGAATTAGAATGGATCGTACGAATGGATTAGAATGGATCGTACGAATGGATTAGAATGGATACATTCGAGCGAATGAATTAGAATGGATCGTACGAATGGATTAGAATGGATCCTACGAATGGATTAGAATGGATACCTTTGTGCATATGAATTAGAATGGATCGTACGAATGAATTAGAATGGATCATATTAATGAATTAGAATGGATCGTACGAATGAATTAGAATGGATACATTCGTGCACGATCCATTCTAATTCATTCGCACGAATGTATCCATTCTAATTCATTCGTACGATCCATTCTAATTCATTCGTACGATCCATTCTAATTCATTCGCACAATCCATTCTAATTCATTCGCACAATCCATTCTAATTCATTCGCACGAATGTATCCATTCTAATTCATTCGTACGATCCATTCTAATTCATTCGTACGATCCATTCTAATTCATTCGTATGGTCCATTCTATTTAATTCGTATGATCCATTCTAATTCATTCGTACGATCCATTCTAATTCATTCATACAATCTATTCTAATTCATTCGTACGATCCATTCTAATTCATTCGTACGCACGAATGTATCCATTCTAATTCATTCGTACGAATCCATTCTAATTCATTCGTACGATCCATTCTAATTCATTCGAAAGATCCATTCTAATTCATTCGTACGATCCATTCTAATTCATTCGCACGAATGTATCCATTCTAATTCATTCGTACGATCCATTCTAATTCATTCGTACGATCCATTCTAATTCATTCGTACGATCCATTCTAATTCATTCGCACGAATGTATCCATTCTAGTTCATTCGTACGATCCATTCTAATTCATTCGTACGATCGATTCTAATTCATTCGCATGATCCATTCTAATTCATTAGCACGATCCATGCTAATTCATTCGTTCGATCAATTCTAATTCATTAGCACGATCCATTCTAATTCATTCGTACGATCCATTCTAATTCATTCGCACGATCCATTCTAATTCATTCATTGGATCCATTCTAACACATTCAAACGATCCATTCTAATTCCTTCGTACGATCCATTCTAATTCATTCGTACGATCTATTCTAATTCATTCATACAATCCATTCTAATTCTTTCACACGATCAATTCTAATTCATTCGTACGATCCATTCTAAATGATTCGTGCAATCCATTCTATTTCATTCGTACGATCAATTCTAATTCATTCATAGGATCCATTCTAATTCATTCATACGATCTGTTCTAATTCTTTCGCACGAATGTATCCATTCTAATTCATTCGCACGAATGTATCCATTCTAATTCATTCGTACGATCCATTCTAATTCTTTCACACGATCCATTCTAATTCATTCGTAGGATCCATTCTAATTCATTCGTACAATGAGTAAGAATGGATCGTACGAATGAAATAGAATGGATTGTACGAATGATTTAGAATGGATACATTCGTGCGAATGAATTAGAATGGATTGTACGAATGAATTAGAATGGATCGTACGAATGAATTAGAATGGATCGTGTGAAATAATTAGAATGGATTGTATGAATGAATTAGAATAGATCGTATGAATGAATTAGAATGGATCGTATGAGTGAATTAGAATGGATACGAAGGAATTAGAATGGATCGTACGAAGGAATTAGAATGGATCATACGAATGAATTAGAATGGATCGTGCTAATGAATTAGAATGGATACATTCGTGCGAATGAATTAGAATGGATCGTATGAATGAATTAGGATGGATCGTACGAATGAATTAGAATGGATCGTGCAAATGAATTAGAATGGATATATTCGTGCTAATGAATTAGAATAAATCGTGCGAATGAATTAGAATGGATCGTATGAATGAATTAGAATGGATGCATTCGTGCGAATGAATTAGAATGGATCGTATTAATGAATTAGAATAGATCGTGCTAATGAATTAGAATTAGAATGGATATATTCGTGCAAATGAATTAGAATGGATCGTACGAATGAATTAGAATGGATCATACGAATTAATTAGAATGGATCATACGAATGAATTAGAAAGGATCGTACGAATGAATTAGAATGGATCGTACGAATGAATTAGAATGGATCGTGCGAATGAATTAGAATGGATTATACAAATGAATTAGAATGGATACATTCGGGCGAATGAATTAGAATGGATCGTATGTACGAATGAATTAGAATGGATACATTCGTGCGAATGAATTAGAATGGATCGTACGAATGAATTAGAATGGATCGTGCGAATGAATTAGAATGGATCGTACGAATGAATTAGAATGGATCGTACGAATGAACTAGAATGGATACATTCGTGCGAATGAATTAGAATGGATCGTACGAATGAATTAGAATGGATCGTATGAATGAATTAGAATGGATCTTATGAATGAATTAGAATGGATCATACGAATGAATTAGAATGGATCATGTGAAAGAATTAGAATGGATCGTATGAATGAATTAGAATGGATCGTACGAATGAATTAGAATGGATTAGAATGGATCGCACGATCCAATCTAATTCCTTTGTACGATCCATTCTAATTCCTTCGTACGATCCATTCTATTTCATTCGTATGATCCATTCTAATTCATTCGTACGATCCATTCTAATTCATTCATACGATCCATTCTAATTCATTCATACAATCCATTCTAATTCTTTCACACGATCCATTCTAATTCATTCGTAGGATCCATTCTAATTCATTCGCACAATCCATTCTAATTCATTCGTACAATCCATTCTAATTCATTCGTATGATCCATTCTAACTCATTCGGTGGATCCATTCTAATTCATTCGTACGATCCATTCTAATTCATTCCCACGATCCATTCTAATTTATTCGTACGATCATATCTAATTCATTCGTACGATCTATTCTAATTCATTCGCACGAATGTAACCATTCTAATTCATTCATACGATTCATTCTAATTCATTCGGGATACATTCGTGCGAAAGAATTAGAATAGATCGTATGAATGAATTAGAATGGATCCTATGAATGAATTAGAATGGATCGTGCGAATGAATTAGAATGGATCGTACGAATGAATTAGAATGGATCGTGCTAATGAATTAGAATTGATCAAATGAATGAATTAGCATGGATCGTGCTAATGAATTAGAATGGATCGTACGAATGAATTAGAATGGATCATACGAATTAATTAGAATGGATCATACAAATGAATTAGAATGGATCGTACGAATGAATTAGAATGGATCGTACGAATGAATTAGAATGGATCGTGCGAATGAATTAGAATGTATTATACAAATGAATTGGAATGGATACATTCGGGCGAATGAATTAGAATGGATCGTATGTACGAATGAATTAGAATGGATACATTCGTGCGAATGAATTAGAATGGATCGTACGAATGAATTAGAATGGATCGTGCGAATGAATTAGAATGGATCGTACGAATGAATTAGAATGGATCGTACGAATGAACTAGAATGGATACATTCGTGCGAATGAATTAGAATGGATCGTACGAATGAATTAGAATGGATCATACGAATGAATTAGAATGGATCTTATGAATGAATTAGAATGGATCATACGAATGAATTAGAATGGATCGTGTGAAAGAATTAGAAGGGATCGTACGAATGAATTAGAATGGATCGTACGAATGAATTAGAATGGATCGTACGAATAAATTAGAATGGATACATTCATGCGAATGAATTAGAATGGATCATACGAATGAGTAAGAATGGATCGTACGAATGAAAAAGAATAGATTGTACGAATGAATTAGAATGGATCCTACGAATGAATTAGAATGGATCGTGTGAAAGAATTAGAATGGATTGTATGAATGAATTAGAATGGATCGTATGAATGAATTAGAATGGATCGTGCGAATGAATTCGAATGGATCGTACGAATTCATTCTAATTCATTCATACAATCCATTCTAATTCTTTCACACGATCCATTCTAATTCATTCGTACATTCCATTCTAATTCATTAGCACGATCCATGCTAATTCATTCATTTGATCAATTCTAATTCATTAGCACGATCCATTCTAATTCATTCGTACGATCCATTCTAATTCATTCGCACGATCCATTCTAATTCATTCATAGGATCCATTCTAATTCATTCATACGATCTATTCTAATTCTTTCGCACGAATGTATCCCGAATGAATTAGAATGAATCGTATGAATGAATTAGAATGGTTACATTCGTGCGAATGAATTAGAATAGATCGTACGAATGAATTAGATATGATCGTACGAATAAATTAGAATGGATCGTGGGAATGAATTAGAATGGATCGTACGAATGAATTAGAATGGATCCACCGAATGAGTTAGAATGGATCATACGAATGAATTAGAATGGATTGTACGAATGAATTAGAATGGATTGTGCGAATGAATTAGAATGGATCCTACGAATGAATTAGAATGGATCGTGTGAAAGAATTAGAATGGATTGTATGAATGAATTAGAATGGATCGTATGAATGAATTAGAATGGATCGTACGAATGAATTAGAATGGATCATACGAATGAAATAGAATGGATCGTACAAAGGAATTAGAATGGATCGTACAAAGGAATTAGATTGGATCGTACGAAGGAATTAGAATGGATTGTTCGAATGAATTAGAATGGATATATTCATGCAAATGAATTAGAATCGATCGTATGAATGAATTAGAATGGATCGTTTGAGTGAATTAGAACGGATCGTACGAATGAAATATAATGAATTAGAATGAATTAGAATTGATCGTACGAATGAAATAGAATGGATTGTACGAATGATTTAGAATGGATCGTACGAATGAATTAGAATGGATCGTACGAATGATTTAGAATGGATACATTCGTGCGAATGAATTAGAATGGATCATACGAATGAGTAAGAATGGATAGTACGAATGAAATAGAATGGATTGTACGAATAAATTAGAATGGATTCGTACGAATTAATTAGAATGGATACATTCGTGCGAATGAATTAGAATGGATCATACCAATGAGTAAGAATGGATCGTACGAATGAAATAGAATGGATTGTGCGAATGAATTAGAATGGATCGTACGAATGAATTAGGATGGATCGTACGAATGAATTAGAATGGATCATACGAATTAATTAGAATGGATCATACGAATGAATTAGAATGGATCGTACGAATGAATTAGAATAGATCGTACGATTGAATTAGAATGGATCGTACGAATGAATTAGAATGGATCATACGAATTAATTAGAATGGATCATACGAATGAATTATAATGGATCGTACGAATGAATTAGAATGGATCGTACGAATGAATTAGAATGGATACATTTGTGCGAATAAATTAGAATGGATCGTACGAATGGATTAGAATGGATCGTACGAATGGATTAGAATGGATACATTCTCGCGAATGAATTAGAATGGATTGTATGAATGAATTAGAATGGATCGTATAATCCATTCGAATTCATTCGCACGATCCATTCTAATTCATTCGTACGATCCATTCTAATTCATTCCTACGATCCATTCTAATTCATTCGTACGATCCATTCTAATTCATTCGTATATTCCATTCTAATTCATTCGTACGATCTATTCTATTTCATTCGTACGATCCATTCTTACTCATTCGTATGATCCATTCTATTTCATTCGGACGAATGTATCCATTCTAATTTATTCGTACGATCCATTCTAATTCATTCGTACGATCCATTCTAATTCATTCGTACGATCCATTCTTACTCATTCGTATGATCCATTCTAATTCATTCGTACGATCCATTCTAATTCATTCGCTCGAATGTATCCATTCTAATCCATTCGTACGATCCATTCTAATTCATTAGCACGATCCATTCTAATTCTTTCAAACGATCCATTCTAATTCATTCGTACGATCCATTCTAATTCATTCGCACAATCCATTCTATTTCATTCGTACGATCCATTCTTACTCATTCGTATGATCCATTCTAATTCATTCGCACGAATGTATCCATAATGGATCATACGAATGAGTAAGAATGGATCGTACGAATGAAATAGAATGGATTGTGCGAATGATTTAGAATGGACTGTACGAATGAATTAGAATGGATCGTACGAATGAATTAGAATGGATATATTTGAACGAATAAATTAGAATGGATCATACGAATGAATTAGAATGGATCGTACGAATGAATTAGAATGGATAGTGCGAATGAATTAGAATTAATCGTACGAATGAATTAGAATGGATCGTACGAATGAATTAGAATGGATCATACGAATGAGTAAGAATGGATCGTACGAATGAATTAGAATTGATCGTACGAATGAATTAGAATGGATCGTACGAATAAATTAGAATGGATACATTCGTCCGAATGAATTAGAATGGATCATACGAATAAGTAAGAATGGATCGTACGAATGAAATAGAATAGACTGTACGAATGAATTAGAATGGATCCTACGAATGAATTAGAATGGATCCTACAAATGAATTATAATGGATCATATTAATGAATTAGAATGGATCGTACGAATGAATTAGAATGGATACATTCGTGCGAATAAATTAGAATGGATTGTATGAATGAATTAGAATGGATCGTACGAATGAATTAGAATGGATCGTACGAATGAATTAGAATAGATTGCGCGAATGAATTAGAATGGATCGTACGAATGAATTAGAATGGATCGTACGAATGAATTAGAATGGATCGTACGAAGGAATTAGAATGGATCGTACGAATGAATTAGAATGGATCGTACGATTGAATTAGAATGGATCATACGAATGAGTAAGAATGGATCGTATGAATGAATTAGATTGGATCGTACGATCCATTCTAATTCATTAGCATGGATCGTGCTAATGAATTAGAATGGAATATACGAATGAATTAGAATGGATCGTAGAATGGATCATACGAATGAATTAGAATGGATCGTACAAATGAATTAGAATAGATCATAGGAATGAATTAGAATGGATCGTGCAAATGAATTAGAATGGATACATTCGTGCGAATAAATTAGAGTGGATTGTATGAATGAATTAGAATGGATCGTACGAATGAATTAGAATGGATCGTACGAATGAATTAGAATAGATTGCGCGAATGAATTAGAATGGATCGTGCGAATGAAATAGAATGGATACAAATGAATTAGAATGGATCATACGAATGAATTAGAATGACGATCCATTCTTACTCATTCGTATGATCCATTCTATTTCATTTGCACGAATGTATCCATTCTAATTCATTCGTACGATCCATTCTTATTCATTCATAGGATCCATTCTAATTCATTCATACAATCCATTCTAATTCATTCGCACGAATGTATCTATTCTAATTCATTCGTACGATCAGTTCTAATTTATTCACAAAATTTAATCTAATTCATTCATACGATCCATTCTAATTCATTTACATGAATGTATCCATTCTAATTCATTCATACGATCCATTCTAATTCATTCGTACAATCCATTCTAATTCACTCATACGATCCATTCTAATACATTCATACGATCCATTCTAATTCATTTGCACAAATATATCCATTCTAATTCATTCGTACGATCCATTCTAATTCCTTCGTACGATCCATTCTAATTCATTCGTACGATCTATTCTAATTCATTCGTACGATCCATTCTAATTCATTCGTACGATCCATTCTAATTCCTTCGTACGATCCATTCTAATTCATTCGTACGATCCATTCTAATTCATTCGTACAATCTATTCTAATTCATTCGTACGAATGGATACATTCGTGTGAATGAATTAGAATGGATCGTACGAATGAGTAAGAATGGATCGTACGAATGAAATAGAATGGATTGCACGAATGAATTATAATGGATCGTACGAATGAATTAGAATGGATCGTGTGAAAGAATTAGAATGGATTGTATGAATGAATTAGAATGGATCGTACGAATGAATTAGAATGGATCGTGCGAAGGAATTAGAATGGATCGTACGAATGAATTAGAATGGATCGTACGAATGAATTAGAATAGATCGTACGAATGAATTAGAATGGATCGTACGAAGGAATTAGAATGGATCGTACGAATGAATTAGAGTGGATCGCATGAATGAAATAGAATGGATACATTCGTGTGAATGAATTAGAATGGATCCTATGAATGAATTAGAATAGATTTTATGAATGAATTAGAACTGATCATTCGAATGAATTAGAATGGATACATTCGTGCGAATGAATTAGAATGGATTGTATGAACGAATTAGAATGGATCCTATGAATGAATTAGAATGGATCGTACGAATGAATTAGAATGGATCGTACGAATGAATTAGAATGGATATATTCGTGCAAATTAATTAGAATGGATCGTATGAATGTATTAGAATGGATCGTATGAGTGAATTAGAATGGATCGTGCGAATGAATTAGAATGGATTGTATGAATGAATTAGAATGGATCGTACGAATGAATTAGAATGGATCATACGAATTAATTAGAATGGATCATACGAATGAATTAGAATGGATCGTACGAATGATTTAGAATTAAAATGGATATATTCGTGCGAATGAATTAGAATGGATACATTCGTGCGAAAGAATTAGAATAGATCCTTTGAATGAATTAGAATGGATCATATGAATAAATTAGAATGGATCATGCGAATGAATTAGAATGGATCGTACGAATGAATTAGAATGGATACATTCGTGCGAATAAATTAGAATTGATCGGATGAATGAATCAGAATGGATCGTACGAATGAATTAGAATGGATCAAATGAATGAATTAGAATGGTTACATTCATGCGAATGAATTAGAATGGATCGTATGAATGAATTAGAATGGATCGTACGAATGAATAAGAATGGATCGTACGAATGAACTAGAATGGATACATTCGTGCGAATGAATTAGAATGGATCGGACGAATGAATTAGAATGGATCGTACGAATGAATTAGAATAGCTCATACGAATGAATTAGAATGAATCGTATGAATGAATTAGAATGGTTACATTCGTGCAAATGATTAGAATAGATCGTACGAATAAATTAGAATGGATCGTACGAATAAATTAGAATGGATCATGGGAATGACTTAGAATGGATCATACGAATGAATTAGAATGGATCCACCGAATGAGTTAGAATGGATCAAACGAATGAATTAGAATGGATTGTACGAATGAATTAGAATGGATTGTGCGAATGAATTAGAATGGATCCTACAAATGAATTAGAATGGATCGTGTGAAAGAATTAGAATGGATTGTATGAATGAATTAGAATGGATATATTCGTGCAAATGAATTAGAATGGATCGTATGAATGTATTAGAATGGATCGTGTGAGTGAATTAGAATGGATCGTACGAATTAATTAGAATGGATTGTATGAATGAATTAGAATGGATCGTACGAATGAATTAGAATGGATTGTATGAATGAATTAGAATGGATCGTACGAATGAATTAGAATGGATCAAATGAATGAGTTAGAATGGTTACATTCATGTGAATGAATTAGAATGGATCGTACGAATGGATTAGAATGGATCGTACGAATGGATTAGAATGGATACATTCGAGCATACGATCCATTCTAATTCATTCGTCCGATCCATTCTAATTCATTCGCACGAATGTATACATTCTAATTCATTCGTACGATCCATTCTAATTCATTCGCACGATCCATTCTAATTCATTCGTACGATCCATTCTAATTCATTCGTTCGATCTATTCTAATTCATTCATAAAATCCATTCTAATTCTTTCACATGATCCATTCTAATTCATTCGTACGATCCATTCTAATTCATTCGCACAATCCATTCTATTTCATTCGTACGATCCATTCTTACTCATTGGTACGATCTATTCTAATTCATTAGCACGATCCATTCTAATTCATTCGTACGATCCATTCTAATTCATTCGCATAATCCATTCTAATTCATTCGTACGATCCATTCTAATTCATTCTATGATCCATTCTAATTCATTCATAGAATCCATTCTAATTCATTCCGTACGATCCATTCTAATTCATTCGTACGATCCATTCTATTTCATTCGTACGATCCATTCTTACTCATTGGTACGATCCATTCTAATTCATTCGCATGAATATATCCATTCTAATTCATTCGTACGAATCCATTCTAATTCATTCGCCCGATCCATTCTAATACATTCATACGATCCATTCTAATTCATTTGCACGAATATATCCATTCTAATTCATTCATACGATCTATTCTAATTTCTTCGTACGATCCATTCTAATTCATTCGTACGATCCATTCTAATTCATTCATAAGATCCATTCTAATTCATTCGTACGATCCATTCTAATTCATTCGTACGATCCATTCTAATTCATTCGCACGAATGTATCCATTCTAGTTCATTCGTACGATCCATTCTAATTCATTCGTACGATCCATTCTAATTCATTCGCACGATCCATTCTAATTCATTCGTACGATCAATTCTAATTCATTCGCACGAATGTATCCATTCTAATTCATTCGTACGATCCGGAATTAGAACGGATCGTACGAATGAATTAGAATGGATACCTTTGTGCATATGAGTTAGAATGGATCGTACGAATGAATTAGAATGGATCGTACGAATTAATTAGAATGGATCGTACGAATGAATTAGAATGGATACATTCGTGCGAATGAATTAGAATGGATCGTGCACGAATGTATCCATTCTAATTCATTCGTACGATCCATTCTAATTCATTAATATGATCCATTCTAATTCATTCGTACGATCCATTCTAATTAATATGCACAAAGGTATCCATTCTAATCCATTCGTAGGATCTATTCTAATCCATTCGTACGATCCATTCTAATTCATTCGTACGATCCATTCTAATTCATTCGCTCGAATGTATCCATTCTAATCCATTAGTACGATCCATTCTAATCCATTCGTACGATCCATTCTAATTCATTCGTATGAATGTAACCATTCTAATTCATTCATTTGATCCATTCTAATTCATTCGTACGATCCATTCTAATTCATTCGTCCGATCCATTCTAATTCATTCGCACGAATGTATCCATTCTAATTCATTCGTACGATCCATTCTAATTCATTCGTACGATCCATTCTAATTCATTCTTAAGATCCATTCTAATTCATTCATACGATCCATTCTAATTCATTCGCACGAATGTATCCATTCTAGTTCATTCGTACGATCCATTCTAATTCATTCGTACGATCCATTCTAATTCATTCGTATGATCCTTTCTAATTAATTCGTATGATCCATTCTAATTCATTCATACGATACATTCTAATTCATTCATACCATCCATTCTAATTCATTCGCACGAATGTATCCATTCTAATTAATTCGTACGATCCATTCTAATTCATTCGTATGATCTATTCTTATTTATTCGCACGATCCAGTCTAATCGATTCGCACGATCCATTCTAATTTATTCGCACGAATGTATCCATTCTAATTCATTCGTACGATCCATTCTAATTCATTAATATGATCCATTCTAATTCATTCGTACGATCCATTCTAATTCATATGCACAAAGGTATCCATTCTAATTCATTCGCACGAAAGAATTAGAATGGATTGTATGAAAGAATTAGAATGGACCGTGCGAATGAATTAGAATGGATCGTACGAAGGAATTAGAATGGATCGTACGAAGGAATTAGAATGAATCGTACGAATGAGTAAAAATGGATCGTACGAATGAATTAGAATGGATCGTACGAATAAATTAGAATGGATACATTCGTCCGAATGAATTAGAATGGATCATACGAATGAGTAAGAATGGATCGTACGAATGAAATAGAATAGACTGTACGAATGAATTAGAATGGATCCTACGAATGAACTAGAATGGATCATACGAATGAATTAGAATGGATCGTACGAATGAATTAGAATGGATCGTGCGAATGAATTAGAATGGATACATTCGTGCGAATGAATTAGAATGGATCGGACGAATGAATTAGAATGGATCGTACGAATGAATTAGAATGGATCAAATGAATGAATTAGAATGGTTACATTCATGCGAATGATTTAGAATGGATCGTACGAATGGATTAGAATGGATCGTACGAATGGATTAGAATGGATACATTCGAGCGAATGAATTAGAATGGATCGTACGAATGAATTAGAATGGATCGTACGAATGGATTAGAATGGATCGTGCGAATGAATTAGAATGGATCGTACGAATGAATTAGAATGGATACATTCGTGCGAATGAATTAGAATGGATCGAACGAATGAATTAGAATGGATCGTACGAATGAATTAGAATGGATCAAATGAATGAATTAGAATGGTTATATTCATGCGAATAAATTAGAATGGATCGTACGAATGGATTAGAATGGATCGTACGAATAGATTAGAATGGATACATTCGAGCGAATGAATTAGAATGGATCGTACGAATGAATTAGAATGGATCGTACGAATGGATTAGAATGGATCCTACGAATGGATTAGAATGGATACCTTTGTGCATATGAATTAGAATGGATCGTACGTATGAATTAGAATGGATCATATTAATGAATTAGAATGGATCGTACGAATGAATTAGAATGGATACATTCGTGCACGATCCATTCTAATTCATTCGCACGAATGTATCCATTCTAATTCATTCGTACAATCCATTCTAATTCATTAATATGATCCATTCTAATTCATTCGTACGATCCATTCTAATTCATATGCACAAAGGTATCCATTCTAATTTATTCGTATGATCCATTCTAATTCAGGATCGTACGAATGAATTAGAATGGATACATTCATGCGAATGAATTAGAATTGATCGTACGAATGAATTAGAATGGATCGTGCGAATGAATTAGAATGGATCGTACGAATGAATTAGAATGGATCGTACGAATGAACTAGAATGGATATTTTCGTGCGAATGAATTAGAATGGATCGTACGAATGAATTAGAATGGATCGTACGAATGAATTGGAATGGATCTTACGAATGAATTAGAATGGATCGTACGAATGAATTAGAATGGATCATACGAATGAATTAGAATGGATACATTCGTGCGAATGAATTAGAATGGATTGGACGAATGAATTAGAATGGATCGTACGAATGAATTAGAATGGATCAAATGAATGAATTAGAATGGTTACATTCATGCGAATGAATTAGAATGGATCGTACGAATGTATTAGAATAGATTGTACGAATGAATTAGAATGGATCCTATGAATGAATTAGAATGGATCGTGTTAAAGAATTAGAATAGATTGTATGAATGAATTAGAATGGATCATATGAATGAATTAGAATGGATCGTGCGAATGAATTCGAATGGATCGTACGAATTCATTCTAATTCATTCATACAATCCATTCATTCTTACGATCCATTCTAATTCATTCATACGATCGTACGAATGAATTAGAATGGATCGTACGGAATAAATTAGAATGGATTGTATGAATGAATTAGAATGGATACATTCGTGCGAATGAATTAGAATGGATCATACGAATGAGTAAGAATGGATCCTACGAATGAAATAGAATGGATTGTACGAATGAATTAGAATGGATCCTACGAATGAATTAGAATAGGTCGTGTGAAAGAATTAGAATGGATTGTATGAATGAATTAGAATGAATTCGTATGATCCATTCGAATTCATTCGCACGATCCATTCTAATTCATTCATATGATCCATTCTAATTCATTCATACAATCCATTCTAATTCTTTCACACGATCCATTCTAATTCATTCGTAGGATCCATTCTAATTCATTCGTACAATCTATTCTATTTCATTCGTACGATCCATTCTTACTCATTCGTATGATCCATTCTAATTCATTCGGACGAATGTATCCATTCTAATTCATTCGTACGATCCATTCTAATTCATTCGTACGATCCATTCTAATTCATTCGTCCGATCCATTCTAATTCATTCGCACGAATATATCCATTCTAATTCATTCGTACGATCCATTCTAATTCATTCGTACGATCCATTCTAATTCATTCGCACGAATGTATCCATTCTAGTTCATTCGTACGATCCATTCTAATTCATTCGTACGATCCATTCTAATTCATTCGCACGATCCATTCTAATTCATTCGTACGATCCATTCTAATTCATTCATACGATCCATTCTAATTCATTCGTACGATCCATTCTAATTCATTCGCACAAATGTATCCATTCTAATTCATTCGTACGATCCATTCTAATTCATTCGTACGATCCATTCTAATTAATTCGTATGATCCATTCTAATTCATTCGTATGATCCATTCTAATTCATTCGTACGATCCATTCTTACTCATTCGTACGATCCATTCTAATTCCTTCGTACGATCCATTCTAATTCCTTCGTACGATCCATTCTAATTCATTCGCACGATCCATTTTAATTCTTTCATACAATCCATTCTAATTCTTTCGTGCGAATGAATTAGAATGGATACCTTTGTGCATATGAATTAGAATGGATCGTACGAATGAATTAGAATGGATCATATTAATGAATTAGAATGGATCGTACGAATGAATTAGAATGGATACATTCGTGCGAATGAATTAGAATGGATCGTGCGAATCAATTAGACTGGATCGTGCGAATGAATAAGAATAGATCATACGAATGAATTAGAATGGATCGTACGAATTAATTAGAATGGATACATTCGTGTGAATGAATTAGAATGGATTGTATGAATGAATTAGAATGGATCCTACGAATGAATTAGAATGGATCATACGAATAAATTAGAATGGATCATACGAATGAATAAGAATGGATCGTACGAATGAATTAGAATGGATCGTAATTAGAATGGATCGTACGAATGAATTAGAATGGATCGTGCGAATGAATTAGAATGGATCGTACGAATGAATTAGAATGGATACATTTGTGCGAATGAATTAGAATTGATCGTACGAATGAATTAGAATGGATCGTATGAATGAATTAGAATGGATCGTACGAATGAATTAGAATGGATCGTACGAATGAATTAGAATGGATCGTATGAATGAATTAGAATGGATCGTGTGAAAGAATTAGAATGGATCGTACGAATGAATTAGAATGGATCGTGCGAATGAATTAGAATGGATCGTACGAATGAATTAGAATGGATACATTTGTGCGAATGAATTAAAATGGATCGTACAAATGAATTAGAATGGATCGTATGAATGAATTAGAATGGATCGTACGAATGAATTAGACTGGATCGTGCGAATGAATTAGAATGGATCGTACGAATGAATTAGAATGGATCGTACGAATGAACTAGAATGGATACATTCGTGCGAATGAATTAGAATGGATCGTACGAATGAATTAGAATGGATCGTACGAATGAATTAAAATGGATCTTACGAATGAATTAGAATGGATCGTACGAATGAATTAGAATGGATCGTACGAATGAATTAGAATGGATACATTCGTGCGAATGAATTAGAATGGATCAGACGAATGAATTAGAATGGATCGTACAAATGAATTAGAATGGATCGTACGAATGAATTAGAATGGATCGTACGAATCAATTAGAATGGATACATTCGTCCGAATGAATTAGAATGGATCATACGAATGAGTAAGAATGGATCGTACGAATGAAATAGAATAGATTGTACGAATGAATTACAATGGATTCGTACGAATGAATTAGAATGGATACATTCGTGCGAATGAATTAGAATGGATTGTACCAATGAGTAAGAATGGATCGTACGAATGAAATAGAATGGATTGTGCGAATGAATTAGAATGGATCGTACGAATGAATTAGAATGGATCGTGTGAAAGAATTAGAATGGATTGTATGAATGAATTAGAATAGATCGTATGAATGAATTAGAATGGATCGTACGAATGAATTAGAAAGGATCGTACGAATGAGTAAGAATGGATCATACGAATGAAATAGAATGGATTGCACGCATGAATTAGAATGGATCGTACGAATGAATTAGAATGGATCGTGTGAAAGAATTAGAATTTATTGTATGAATGAATTAGAATGGATCGTACGAATGAATTAGAATGGATCGTACGAATGAATTAGAATGGATCGTACGAAGGAATTAGAATGGATCGTACGAATGAATTAGAATGCATATATTCGTGCAAATGAATTAGAATGGATCGTATGAATGTATTAGAATGGATCGTATGAGTGAATTAGAATGGATCGTACGAATGATATAGAATGGATCGTATGAATGAATTAGAATGGATCGTGCGAAAGAATTAAAATGCATTGTATGAATGAATTAGAATGGATCGTATGAATGAATTAGAATGAATCGTGCGAATGAATTCGAATAGATCGTACGAATGAATTAGAAAGGATCGTGCGAATGAAATAGAATAGATCGTACGAATGAATTAGAATGGATCGTACGAATGAATTAGAATGGATCATACGAATGAATTAGAATGGATCATACGAATGAGTAAGAATGGATCGTGCGAATGAAATAGAATGGATTGTACGAATGAATTAGAATGGATACATTCATGCGAATGAATTAGAATGGATCGGACGATTGAATTAGAATGGATCGTACGATTCATTCTAATTCATTCGTACGATCCATTCTAATACATTCGTACGATTCATGCTAATTCATTCACACGATCCATTCTAATTCATTCGTACGATCCATTCTTATTCATTCATACGATCCATTCTAATTCATTCGCACAATCCATTCTAATTCATTCGTACAATCCATTCTAATTCATTCATATGATCCATTCTAACTCATTCGGTGGATCCATTCTAATTCATTCGTACGATCCATTCTAATTCATTCCCACGATCCATTCTAATTTATTCGTACGATCAATTCTAATTCATTCGTACGATCTATTCTAATTCATTCACACGAATGTAACCATTCTAATTCATTCATACGATTCATTCTAATTCATTCGTATGAGCTCTTCTAATTCATTCATACGATCCATTCTAATTCATTCGTACGCTGCATTGTAATTCATTCATACAATCCATTTAGATTCATTCGCACAAATGTATCTGTTGGGGGTAATCAAAAACCACATATCTTGGATAGCCCGTCCAGGAGTTGGAACCCTCGTTAGGAGCTCGCCTTCACATGGAGCAGGATGGACACCTTGTATCTGAGTACAGCTCACACCTCCAGTCCCCCACAGATACTCGCCCATATTCGATAAATGGCTTAGACAAAGAGCGCGAAGGAGCTCGCCCAAGCTCATCCAGGAGCTCTCCATGCTCGCTCAGGAGCTCGCTTAGAGCAAGAAGGAGATCGCCCAAGCTCATCCAGGAGCTCGCCATATTCGCTCAGGAGCTCGCCTAGCTCGTCCAGGAGCTCGAAATGCTCGCTCAGGAGCTCGCCTAGCTCGTCCAGGAGCTCGCCATGCTCGCTCAGAAGCTCGCCTAGCTCGTCCAGGAGCTCGAAATGCTCGCTCAGGAGCTCGCCTAGCTCGTCCAGGAGCTCGCCATGCTCGCTCAGGTGCTCGCCTAGCTCGTCCAGGAGCTCGCCATGTTCACTCATGAGCCCGCCTAGCTTGCATAGGAGCTCGCCCAAGCTCATTTAGGAGCACGCCATGCTCACTCAGGAGCTCGCCTAGCTCGCTCAGGAGCTCGCCCAAGCTCGTCCAGGAGTTCGCCCAAGCTCGCTCAGAAGCTCGCCCAGAAGCTCGCCTAGACCTCTGTTTATCGAAGAGGTTGCTCCCGCGAGGTCCAACTCTTGATAAATATGGGCGAAAGGACGGAGCAGTATTGGGCGAGCTGGCCTTTGCTTTTTCCCTGAGATTGCCAGGTGTCGAGAACCCACTGAAGCTACGTGGACGATTGCAGTCCATGGAAGCCAGTCAGAGTCGGTTTGAGACCTCCTAGACTTGAACATTCTGGAAGATCCCAATGGCGGCAACAGAATAGCAGATGCTGTCCCCCACTACTGCGTCAGAAGAGCTAGACGACAAAGAATGTCAGGGGTCCAAGTTCCAAGAACTGTCAGAAACTATTGAAGGCTAGAACGTGGGGGCCTAGAAGGTGCCGGAAAGAGCCTCCACGCGTCGTAGCTCGATAGGTCGTCCATGTCTATAAATGCACACCCCCAGGCTCCAAAGTACAGGTTCGAAATCCCTTTCACTACCACTTTGGTATACAACAGCTCTCCGTTGTGTTACCATAACTGACTTGAGCGTCGGAGGGTCTGCGCTCCTAAGGGAGCCAGCCGTTCTCACGTTTCTTTTTTCTTGATCTTACAGGTGGCTCGCAAGGACCAGGAAAAATCCCCCAAACATTTGGCGCCGTCTGTGGGATTTCGACTGGTTCCTGTGAGAACGCTCACGACCATACGGCTGTGCGTCGACGGCCTTAGAAACCCCAAAGATGGCTCCGGCGACAAGGGGGCGTAGGCGGGCGAGGGCCCGTATGGGGTCTGTGCACAGCGAACCCCCCGCTGAGACTCCCCAGCCCTTTGTCCCGCTCAGTGACCAGCTCCTGTTGGAGATGTTGGCCACCCAGCGGGCGATGATGGAGGAGTTGACGCGCTTGCGTCAGGCTCCGGCAGCTAGCCGGCGGTCAGGACCTTCGAGGCCTGCGTCCCCCGCGCGACCTCCCGCCTCGTCGCGTCTGTCCACGACCGTCCCAGCACGGCGAACTTCCCGACCGGAACCCCCGGTTGAGAGGACGGCCGTGCGTGGAGCGAAGGAGACCCCGCTCACAAGGTTACAGAAGCTGGTAACCCAGCGGTCCAGTAACCAGGCGACCTCGCGCGCGACCATCCCTCGCCGATGTAGCCGGAGCGTCGACTCTGACGGATCGGAGGCGAGGTCTCAAGAGAGGGATCGCGACCCGCGCCATCGGCGACGAGGGAAAGAGCCCGCGGTGACTCTACCTTCCGAACCTCGAGAGGTGACGGCCTCCCACAGACCAACGGCCTCGCTGAAGGGATCCGCGCGTGAGCAGCCAGGAGGCCGCCGATTGGTGGCTCCCGAGGGTCGCCGTGGGGTGGATCCGACCCTTCCTAGAGGGAGTGCGCACGAGCGCCTAGGACCTGCGCAGCCGCCTTTGGGATTTCTCCCTGGGCACTGGCAACGACCTAGTGCGCCAGTGGATTTACTGGAGGACCTCGCCGCCCACGGAGGAAGCTCGCCTTTCACCAGCGAGGTCCATCAAGGGGGTTTTCCGCACCACTGGACCCCCCCGAAGTTTGTATTGTTCGACGGATCGCAAGATCCCGTCGACCATCTCTTGGCCTACAGGAAACTTCTATTTTTCCGGGACCAGGACCATGTCTTGTGTCGCGCGTTTCCAAGCAGTCTGACCGGATCGGCATTGAATTGGTTCCACAAGCTGCCGTCCGGCGTGATCCCCAACTTTCCAACTCTCTCTAGGCTATTCCTGGAGCAGTATCGCTGCAACAGGCAGCCCCCGAAGAGGATCGAATCTCTGTTTGCTCTGGCCATGGGAGCTCGCGAAACGCTCCGATGCTTCGCAACGCGGTTCCGAAGCGCTTACCTCGCTCTGGAAGACGCGGCGGGCCAGGATCGTACCGCGGTGAGTGCTTTCAGAAGCGCCCTCCCCGAGGGGGGCAAGCTTCATGACGCCCTGGTGATTAAGGACCCTCGCACAATGGTCGAACTATTCGCCCTGGTCCAGCAGCACATCAAGCTCGAGGATGCAGTGCTAGATCGGAAGGGAAAGGCAGTAGAGCAGCGACCTCCTCCGGCTTTGCGACCTCTTGTCGTTAAGGCCGTGGAGAGGAGGGAGGTGCCACTTTCGGTACCATTGCCCGGACCGTCCGCAGCTCCTGCAATACCGTCCGCTGAAGCCCCCGCGGTGGTCGCTGGAAGGCCAGCAAACTGGCGCCTGCCTCCGGGACCCGGGGAGAGGGACTTCACCGTGCTGACCCACTCGCCGGGGCAAATTTTCCATCAGATTCGGAATGAGCCTTTCTTCCAGTACCCGCCACCCCTACAGGTCGGAGAACCTGGCTCGACCGACAACTCACGGCGGTGCGCTTTTCATCGAAGCCCGGGGCATCACACTAATAGATGCCGGGCTCTGAAAAACCACCTGGAGGATTTGGTCACCTTGGGACACTTGAGCCAGTTCATCTCGCTCCCGAGGAGGTTCGAGGTGATTCCAGAGCGAGCACCTCGGGAGGGAGATCGCCCCGGACTCGCGGAGCCCGCCTTACCTCCTCCTCCCCCGGGAGGACCGGCGATCTGCCACACCATTAGCGGGCGGCTGAGCGGCCCCAGATCAAGTAATGAAGCCCGCCGGCGAGTAAGGGAGATGGAGCGGGCGCAGAAGGTATTTTCTGTCTCGCTAACTCCTACTTTACTTCAAGCGCCGAGGGCAGAAGCCCGCGATTTCCTATGGTTTTCGGAGGATGACATGGCTGGGGTTGTCGCGCCCCACAATGACCCCCTCGTCATACGCCTGATGATGGCAAACATCGAGGTAAGGCGAGCTCTGGTGGATTCAGGGAGCGCCGTTGACATCCTCTTTCTGTCGGCCTACCTACGAATGGGTTTGAGACTTGCCGACTTGTCTCCCTCGACGAGCTCCCTCAGCGGATTCACCGGTGAGGTCGCTAAAGTAGCGGGAGAGATAGCCCTCACCGTGACAGCGGGCCCGGAAGCTCGCCAAGTCCGCTTCGCGGTAGTCGACGGGAGTTCGGCCTTTAACGCCATTCTTGGGCGGCCTTGGCTAAGGCAGATGAAGGCAGTATCTTCACCCAACCATCAGGCCCTCAAATTCCCAACCACGGGTGGGGTCGTGGTCATTCGGGGAGATCAGGTAGCCGCAACCAGATATGAGCAGGATGCTCCTCACCTCATGGACGTGGAGGTCGCCGAGGCCAAGAGGCCCGCACCCTCCTAGCAATTACCGCCCGGTACAAGCGAGCTCCTGGGTAGCCCGTTGGGGGCCTCTTCGTTTAAATCCCCTACTCCATCTTCGGGTGGGAGCGGTGTGGATCTTAAGTTGGAGGAAGGCCGCCTAACAACCCCCAAGAGAGGTAGTTTTCCGGTTGCCGAAGCACTTCAAGAGATCGATATTGGCGGCAAAGAAGGGCCAAGAATTGTTAGTCTTGGGACCTCGTTAACCGAGGGCGAGGTCCAAGCCATAACCAGCTTGCTCAGGGAATACCGCGACGTATTTGCCTGGAGCTTCGCGGACATGCCAGGGATTGACCCGGAGGTCGCCTGTCATCGTCTGCACACCATGAAGGAGTTCCCGTCGGTCAAACAGAAAGCTCGGCACATACCTGCTGCAAAGTCCGTAGCAGTGGCAGCGGAGATAGATAAGCTGGAGCGAGCCGGCTTCATCCGCGAGGCGCACTTCCCCGAGTGGATCTCCAATATCGTGGCGGTGCCTAAGAAGAGCGGAGCGGTCAGGGTGTGCATTGACTTCTCCGACCTCAACAAGGCATGCCCGAAGGACGGATTTCCTCTTCCGAGAATCGGCGCACTGGTCGACGCAGCTGTCGGGTTCCGAGCTCTGTCATTCATGGATGGATACTCAGGGTACAACCAAATACCCCTCCATCCCGAGGATCAAGAGAAGACCGCTTTCTACTCCGGAGCGGGCTATCAGAAGCTGTACTGCTATCAAGTGATGCCCTTCGGACTCAAGAACGCTGGAGCGACCTACCAAAGGTTAGTCACTCAAATGTTTAAAAATCAGATCGGCAGAAATGTCGAGGTTTATGTTGACGACCTTCTGGTCAAAAGTCGAGAGCGAGGAGGGCATGTAGCCGACCTCCGCGAAACCTTCGAGATACTGAGAAAGTACCGAATGAGGCTGAACCCGGCGAAGTGCGCATTCGGAGTGACGTCGGGGAAATTCCTCGGGTACCTGGTCACCCACAGGGGGATCGAGGCCGACCCTGGGCAAATCCGAGCACTTGTCGAAATGCCCGCACCAAGAACCCGGCAAGAAGTCCAGAGATTGAGCGGACGAATCGCCGCGCTCAACCGGTTTATATCCAAATCCTCAGACAATTGCCGACCTCTTTTCGAGCTGCTGCGAAAAGGAGCAAGCATTTGCTGGGATAAAAATTGCGAGCGCGCCTTTCAGAAGATCAAAGACTATCTTGCTAGCCCGCCGATCCTAGCGGCACCAAAAGATGGCGCCGAGCTTGGCGTGTATCTCGCAGTCACGGAGAACGCCGTAAGCGGGGTCCTGGTAGTGGAAGAAGCAAAGGTAGAGCGACCTGTCTATTTTGTGAGCCATACGATGCTTCCCGCCGAGCTCCGGTATCGACCAATCGAGAAGGTCGCATTGGCCTTGGTCCTTACTGCGAGAAAGCTTCATCCCTACTTCTCAGCGCATATCGTCAAAGTCATCACGGAGCATCCCCTGAAGAGCGCTCTCTCCAGGCCTTCGGTAGCCGGCAGGTTGTATCGATGGTCTGCCGAGCTCGCCGCCTATGGATTGGAATATGTCCCTCGAGTTGCTGTCAAAGGACAGGCTCTCGCTGATTTCTTGGCGGACTTCCCCATAGAAGAACCAGTCCAGTACCAGGAGGATGAGCCAACTGAGGCACACCCTGGGAAGGCGAGGTTCTTGGACAACCAAGGCGAGCGTCCTCCCAATGAGCATCCAGAGGCGATGGGATGGGAATTGTTCGTAGATGGTTCCTCCAACGCTTTGGGGGCTGGGATCGGGGTCGCTCTGATCGCCCAAGAGATGCTGCTCGAGAAATCAGTCCGACTGGATTTCGCCGCTACTAACAATGAAGCAGAGTACGAGGCGTTACTGGCCGGTCTGGAGCTCGCTCAAGAGGTAGGCGCCAAACGCTTAAAAGTCTTTAGTGATTCCCAGCTAATTATTTGCCAAATCAATGGGGAGTATGCCTCCCGGGATGCACGAATGGCGATCTACGTTGATCTGGTGAAAAGCAAGGCCGCGGAGTTCGAAAAGATCTCTTTCGAGCAAATTCCGCGAGCCGATAATAGGCGAGCTGATGCCTTGGCAAACGCCGCCTCCTTGCTGGGAACATCGGAAGCTCGCCATATTCTCATTGAAGTCCAGAATCAGTCTCGGCTCCAGCTGGCGGAGCTCGCAGTTAACCAAGTTTCTGCCGACGTATCTCCTGGCGGGTGGATCGCTCTCATTCTTCGTTTCCTTCAGAAGGGCGAGCTTCCCGAAGGTAAAGAGGAAGCCCGGCGATTGGAGAAATGCGCTGGTCGCTATCTCATTCGCTGGGATCGCCTTTTTCGGAGGTCGTTTGGCGGGCCAAACCTTCGTTGCATCGAAAGCCCGGAGACCGAAGAAGTTCTGAATTGCATCCACTCTGGCGAGCTGGGAAACCACGCTGGTGGGCGATCTCTAGCTGCGAAAGTTCGAAGGCAAGGGTACTGGTGGCCCACTCTGGAGCAGGACGCTTTGAAGACCGCCCTGAGGTGCATCCAATGCCAGAAGCACGCCACGACGAACCATATGCCCGCAGAAGAACTTCACCCATTGGCGAGCCCCTGGCCTTTCCAGCAATGGGGAATGGATATTGTGGGACCTTTCCCTGTGTCTACCCGGCAGAAGAAATTCATCTTGGTAGCTACGGACTACTTCACCAAATGGGTGGAAGCGGTCCCACTAGCAAAGATTGGTGAGAAACAAGTCAAGGACTTCCTCTGGAAGAATATCTTCTGCCGCTTTGGGCTGCCCCGAGTGCTCATCACCGACAATGGTCGCCAGTTCGACAATCGCTTGATCAGAAGCTTTTGTGTTGAATATGGAGTCGACTTAAGATTCTCGTCCCCGAGGTACCCTCAAAGCAACGGGCAGGCCGAAGCTACGAATCGAGTAATCTTAGACAACCTCAAGAAAAGGTTGGAAGGAAAGAAAGGACTGTGGGAGCAGGAGCTCGACGGCGTGCTGTGGGCTTATCGTACCACTCCACGTCGCTCAACCGATGAATCGCCTTTCAGCCTAACTTACGGGTGTGAAGCCGTGCTGCCCATCGAAGCCGAGCTGCCAACAGAAAGAAAGCTTGCTGCAGGTGAGGTCGATAACGACGCTCTGCTCGCCGACTCTCTCGACCAGCTCGAAGAAAAACGAGAGCGCGCCAATCTACATCTCGCTGGGTACCGACAAGAAATGAAGCGCGCCTACAACAAAAGAGTCCGCCATCGGGCATTCAAAGCCGGGGACATGGTGATGAGAAAGGTGTTCGCAAACACGCAGGAACCTAATGCAGGGAAGCTCGCGGCGAACTGGGAGGGCCCCTACATAATACGCGAAGCGCGTGGCTCGGGGGCTTACCAGTTGATGACCGCTGAAGGCGACCTGTTAGAGCGGCCTTGGAATGCTTTGCACCTTCGCAAGTTCTATGCCTAAGGAAATTTTTGTAAAATTTTCTTTTTGAAGAGGTTATGAATGAATGATGGGATTTTCCACAAAGAATTCCACCCGGAAGCTCGCCGCACCAAGAGCTCGCTTAATCTACAAAACAGTCCGCCGTTGTGCGGACTTAAAGCAAGACCGGGATCCTCAGGGGCAGCCAGTGGGCGACCTTGAGCTTCCCGGGGCAGTCCGCCGTTGTGCGGACGTAAAGCAAGACCGGGATCCTCAGAGGCAGCCAGTGGGCGACCTTGAGCTTCCCGGGGCAGTCCGCCGTTGTGCGGACGTAAAGCAAGACCGGGATCCTCAGAGGCAGCCAGTGGGCGACCTTGAGCTTCCCGGGGCAGTCCGCCGTTGTGCGGACGTAAAGCAAGACCGGGATCCTCAGAGGCAGCCAGTGGGCGACCTTGAGCTTCCCGGGGCAGTCCGCCGTTGTGCGGACTTAAAGCAAGACCGGGATCCTCAGAGGCAGCCAGTGGGCAACCTTGAGCATCCTGGCGTTGGCGTACCCCTCGAAGGGCGAGCCCGCTGAACAGGACCATCGAGAGAAATTAACCGGGCAGGGGGCAGCTAGCACTTATTTAGTTTCATTTAAAAATAAACATGGTTTTTAGTCTCTGAGTGTAGGGAAGTTTGTGAAATCCTTTTGTTTTGCTTAAACGTTTTCCGGGCTCAGAGACTTGAATTTTTACGAGCATGCCGAAGTTTTTCGTTTGCATATACTTTAAAAAATAAAAAGGGTTGAATCGAATTAGCTGCCTCGCCCGGGGTATCACTCTCGAGATCGCTGCGAATTTCTAGAACGAGCTCGAAGGCAAGACAGAGAAAGAAATGGAAACAAGCGGACTCAAAAAAGTCTCATTTCATTCATTTAAGTCAAAAAATTACAGAGATACAGCTTAAGCTGGGCCCGCACCAGCGCCCTCATCGTCGCCGCCGCGCTTCCTCTTTTTCGACCTTTCGGCCTTGTACTTCTCGATGGCGTCGATCGCGCCTTTCCGCAGAAGCTCGTTGAGTTGCGCCTGGAGGCGGCGTTGCTGAGAGTGGAGGTCTTGGAGATGCGTTTCCTTCAGAGACGCGATCTCATCCCTGGAGGCCGCCAACTGACGTTGAAGCTCGGAGACTTCCTTCTGGGCGGCCTCCGTATCGGATAGAGCGCGGTCGCGGGCATCCTCAACCAAAGCTAGCGCGGTGGTGAAGGTGGCAGCCCACTGGCGCAGTTCGTTGACCTCCGTGTTAGAGGAGGCGACCTGCTGGCGCAGACGGTCCACTTCAGCCCGCAGCTCGCCTGACTGGTCCATTTGGCGGATTCGAAGAATGTACTCGTCTACTCTCCTCTCCGAGTCATAGAGAGTGTCATCGTAGAGAGCAACGGTGTTCCCCGCGACTTCTGCGACCTCGTCAACAAGAGCCCGGCCGACCCGCTCTACCTACGGAGAGAGTGAATAGATTAAGTTAGAAATTGAAGCGGGGGTTTGAAGACAAAGGAGTATGGAGGCAGCCTTACCTCGAGCAGTCGGTTAATGATATCGACGTAGGGAGCTTGGGCAAAGATATTGCGCCCCAAGATCTCCCGCATGAAGAAAGGGGCGCGCTCAGGACCGCCAGTGGAGGAGCCCGCTTGGCTCGCCTCGGTGGGAGCAGCTGGAGGGGGCGCACTGATGGAGGCAGCAGCAGGCTCGGCCTCTTGAGCGCCGGCAATTCCTTCGTTGGTAGGGGAAGGCGCGGCGGCTCCCCTTCGCCCCGGCAGGTCCGGGTCCGAGGCTTCCGAGCTGGAGCTCGGAAAATCGTCCAGGATGGCCCCTAGGTCCGGAGACCAATAGGCCAACCTGCCCAGCTCAGGGAGAGGGGGAACCTCAAGAGTGGCGGGCGCGGACTCAGGCGCGAGTGCGGGCTCGGGCGCAGGCGCGGGCTCAGGCGCAGGCGCGGGCTCGGAAGCAGGCGCGGGCTCGGGCGCGAGCGCGGGCTCGGGCGCAGGCGCGGGCTCGGGAGCAGGCGCAGGCTCGGGCGCAGGCGCGGGCTCGGGCGCAGGCGCGGGCTCAGGCGCAAGCGCAGGCTCAGGAGCGAGCGCGGGCTCGGGAGCAGGCGTGGGCTTGGGCGCAGGCGCAGGCTCAGACGCGGGCGCGGGCTCGGGCGCACGCGCGGGCTCGGGAGCAGGCGCGGGCTCGGGCGCAGGCGTGGGCTCAGGCGCAAGCGCGGGCTCGGGCGCGGGCGCAGGCGCGAGCCTTGACGCAGGAGCAGGTTCCTGCGCGGGCGTAGGCTCGGACACGGGTCCGATCTCGGGCGCAGGCGCAGGCACAGGCGAGGGCCCGGGAGCAGGTTCCTGCGCGGGCATGCTAGGGGCAGGAGCGGCCGGTGCCGAGGTCTTGGCCGAAGCGGGTGCAGAAGGCAGCGGGCTCATTGGCGCCGGTCCCTCGAAGGGCAGGGGAGGCCTCGCTGTCGTAGAAGCGGGCTCGTCCTCATGAGACCGCGGCTCCTCTTCTTCCGAGCTGGACTCGTCGCTGGAATCCTCACCCGATGGCAAGCCCGCTTCCTCGAGGGCGGCTTTCTTCCTGTCCTCAATGGCTCGCGCATAGGCTTCACGAGCCTTGCGAACGGCGTCGTCCTCCACCATTGGGCGGGCTGCTGGAGCCTTCTTCTTCTTCTTCTTTATATGGGCGCCCTCCATCTCTGGGGTCATTACCGTGACATAAAGAGGTTTAGAAAGGTCGCCCGGGAACTCGCGCATCAGCAACTCGGCCATTGGGGTTTCCACCTCCGCCATGCCAAGAAGGAGCTCGACGCGCGGGTCCTCGGGGTCGACCATCACAACTTGACGTCGTGGAGGTTCCGAAACTGAGGAGCGCGTGGGGGGATTGGAAACGAAGGGGGAGTGCGCCTGACCTGGGGCAACCTCGCGGGATGGAGGCGGCGGCGAGGGAATATCCTCCTCGCGGAGCATGTCGATGGTGTCTTCATCGGCGAGCCTGATCGGAGAAGCTCGTTTCTTCTTCCCCTTCCTCGCCGAAGAAGTGCCGACACCGACGGGCGCGGCAGCAGCCTGGGAGGTCGCCCCGGTGCGGCGAGAGACCGCCACCTTCTTGCGCATGATCTTCTGGCGGGTCATGATGGTGCCCGTCCGGAGATCCTTCCAGAGGAAGGAGAAGTCCGGGGCCAGGACCTTGTCCGGAGTCCGCCCGCCGAGGAACTCCAGGATCGCCTCATCGAGAGATTTCTCTCGGGCTGCCGAGATACACTTCTTCCCCTTAGAGCGATACTCCGCGATCTCCTTGAAGACCGGCAGAGGCGGTCTGCCGGGAAACGAGCGAACTCCGGCGCAGGGACCTCGCCAGTTGCCCTCGATCACGAACGGATACTCCTTCCAATATCGGTCTTTGTTCTCGACCGCGGAGAAGGGCAGCACCTCGCCAGGGCGGCCTGCGAGGTAGTAGTGGCCGCAGTCGACCTCGCTGAAGATTGTCCCTGGCTTGAGGGACCACTTCTTCAGGAGATAGGCCAGGGGGATCCTCACGTTAAGGGCTTCCTCGATTTGAGAAAGCCCGTAGAGAATCCCCCACGAGTTGCCTGGGAGCTGAGCGGGGCATAAGCCCGCCAGCTCCAGGAGCTCGCTGGCTAGATGGTTCAGGGGCAGTCGGAGCCCTGACCATATTTGCCCCACGGAGACCGCAGTTCCGGAGAGCGGTCTCCCCGATCTCGGGAAAGGGAGGATGTCGAGCTCTTGGGGGATGCCCGCCGCTGTCCGTAGACTCTCGGGGACCGGCACGCCCCCGATGTCGTTGAACCAGAGGACGGCGGGCACCTTGGGAGGAGCCTCTTTCTCGGTGCCCGGAGCACGCACCGAGATGGGGGCGACATTGAGAGGCTCCTCCCGGGAGATCGCAGCAGCAGCAGCAGTGGCTGAAGAAGAAGCAGCAGCAGAGGAAGCCATGAGAACAAGAGGGCGCAAGCGAGCTGCGAGTTGAGAAAGTCGTCCCCCTTCCCCTATTTATAGGCAAATGAGAGAAAGGTGAATCGGGCCGCAGTTAATGCCCGAGCGCGCTCAGCGAGGCGACTTGACGACAGGTGAAGCGACAGCTCGTTCCCTTCCAATCGTCAAGCGCCACGTGGGCCACGCGTGGAAAAAGCTGCGCCGGCGCCGACACTGTCATTTCTGACAGAAGAAGAACAAATGAGGAGGAGACACGTGTCTCGCGCCGATCGGGATCTCATGATGAGATTCGCTGTATCAGCATTGAGTCTCGCGTCGCATTTAAGACAAAGCGACCGTTGGAGATTTGGTGCGATACCCAAGTCACAAGATCGCTCGTGGCAGGTGCCCGCAGCTCGCCCGACGCAGACCCTGGCCGCATGTGACAAGCTCGCATCGGAAGGAGATCGCTCGTGGCTGACGCTCGTGGCCCGCCCAGCGTTTGTGAAGTACTGGCAGTCAAAGCTCTCGGCGCAGATCGCTCGTGGCTGACGCTCGTGGCCCGCCCAGCGTTTGTGAAGTACTGGCAGTCAAAGCTCTCGGCGCAGATCGCTCGCGGCAGGTGCCCGCAGCTCGCCCGACGCAGACCCTGGCCGCATGTGACACGCTCACATCGGAAGGAGATCGCTCGTGGCTGACGCTCGTGATCCGCCCAGCATTTGTAAAATACTGGGAGTCAAAGCTCTCGGCGCAGTTTGCTCACGGCAGGTGCCCGCAGCTCGCCCGACGCAGACCCTGGCCGCATGTGACAAGCTCGCATCGGAAGAAGATCGCTCGTGGCTGACGCTCGTGGCTAGGTCGCACCGGAAGGAGGCCGCCCGCGGAAGGTGCTCCTGGCCCGCCCGACGCTTGCAGTAGCGGATAGCTGCGTTCCTTGGACATAGCAGCATCGTCCTCGAGGTCTCACCCATGAGACGCCGAGTCAAAACTCTCGGCGTAGATCGCTTGCGGCAGGTGCCCGCAGCTCGCCCGACGCAGACCCTGGCCGCATGTGACAAGCTCGCATCGGAAGGAGATCGCTCGTGGCTGACGCTCGTGGCCCGCCCAGCGTTTGTGAAGTACTGGCAGTCAAAGCTCTCGGCGCAGGTCGCCCATAGCAGGAGCCCGCAGCCCGTCCGACGCAGACCCTGACCGCGTGTGAAATACTTGCACCGGAAGGAGATCGCTCGCGGCTGATGCTCCCGGCCCGCCCAGCGATTGTTGTAATAGCATCGTTCTCGAGGTTTCACTAAGGAGAGATAGCTCATAGCAGATGCTCGCAGCCTCGCATCGCATTCAAGATGAAGCGACCACCAGAAGGAGATTGCTCGTGGCCGATGCTTCCGGCCCGCCCAGCGTTCGTTGAAATACTGGCAGTCAAAGCTCTCGGTGCAGCTCGCCCGTAGCTACTATCTCCGCCCCGTCAGGAAACTGTTGCAGCAGACATTGATATCAGGCACATTACGAGGGATAGGAACTCGCTAAGACTCCTGAGCAAGCATCGAGTTTCCTCGATCACTCCCTCAGGAGGGGGTAATGTTGGGGGTAATCAAAAACCACATATCTTGGATAGCCCGTCCAGGAGTTGGAACCCTCGTCAGGAGCTCGCCTTCACATGGAGCAGGATGGACACCTTGTATCTGAGTACAGCTCACACCTCCAGTCCCCCACAGATACTCGCCCATATTCGATAAATGGCTTAGACAAAGAGCGCGAAGGAGCTCGCCCAAGCTCATCCAGGAGCTCTCCATGATCGCTCAGGAGCTCGCTTAGAGCAAGAAGGAGATCGCCCAAGCTCATCCAGGAGCTCGCCATATTCGCTCAGGAGCTCGCCTAGCTCGTCCAGGAGCTCGAAATGCTCGCTCAGGAGCTCGCCTAGCTCGTCCAGGAGCTCGCCATGCTCGCTCAGAAGCTCGCCTAGCTCGTCCAGGAGCTCGAAATGCTCGCTCAGGAGCTCGCCTAGCTCGTCCAGGAGCTCGCCATGCTCGCTCAGGAGCTCGCCTAGCTCGTCCAGGAGCTCGCCATGTTCACTCATGAGCCCGCCTAGCTTGCATAGGAGCTCGCCCAAGCTCATTTAGGAGCACGCCATGCTCACTCAGGAGCTCGCCTAGCTCGCTCAGGAGCTCGCCCAAGCTCGTCCAGGAGTTCGCCCAAGCTCGCTCAGAAGCTCGCCCAGAAGCTCGCCTAGACCTCTGTTTATCGAAGAGGTTGCTCCCGCGAGGTCCAACTCTTGATAAATATGGGCGAAAGGACGGAGCAGTATTGGGCGAGCTGGCCTTTGCTTTTTCCCTGAGATTGCCAGGTGTCGAGAACCCACTGAAGCTACGTGGACGATTGCAGTCCATGGAAGCCAGTCAGAGTCGGTTTGAGACCTCCTACACTTGAACATTCTGGAAGATCCCAATGGCGGCAACAGAATAGCAGATGCTGTCCCCCACTACTGCGTCAGAAGAGCTAGACGACAAAGAATGTCAGGGGTCCAAGTTCCAAGAACTGTCAGAAACTATTGAAGGCTAGAACGTGGGGGCCTAGAAGGTGCCGGAAAGAGCCTCCACGCGTCGTAGCTCGATAGGTCGCCCATGTCTATAAATGCACACCCCCAGGCTCCAAAGTACAGGTTCGAAATCCCTTTCACTACCACTTTGGTATACAACAGCTCTCCGTTGTGTTACCATAACTGACTTGAGCGTCGGAGGGTCTGCGCTCCTAAGGGAGCCAGCCGTTCTCACGTTTCTTTTTTCTTGATCTTACAGGTGGCTCGCAAGGACCAGGAAAAATCCCCCAAACAGTATCCATTCAAATTCATTCGTACGATCCAGTCTAATTCATTCGTACGATCCATTCTAATTCCTTCGTACGATCCATTCTAATTCATTCGTACGATCTATTCTAATTCATTCGTACGATCCATTCTAATTCATTCGTACGATCCACTCTAATTCCTTCGTACGATCCATTCTAATTCATTTGTATGATCCATTCTAATTCATTCGTACAATCTATTCTAATTCATTCGTACGAATGGATACATTCGTGTGAATGAATTAGAATGGATCGTACGAATGAGTAAGAATGGATCGTACGAATGAAATAGAATGGATTGCACGAATGAATTAGAACGGATCGTACGAATGAATCAGAATGGATCGTGTGAAAGAATTAGAATGGATTGTATGAATGAATTAGAATGGATCGTACGAATGAATTAGAATGGATCGTACGAAGGAATTAGAATGGATAGTACGAATGAATTAGAATGGATCGTACGAATGAATTAGAATGGATCGTACGAAGGAATTAGAATGGATTGTACGAATGAATTAGAATGGATATATTCATGCAAATGAATTAGAATGGATCGTATGAATGTATTAGAATGGATTAGAATGGATACATTCGTGCGAATGAATTAGAATGAATTAGAACTGATCCTACGAATGAATTAGAATGGATACATTCGTGCGAATGAATTAGAATGGATTGTATGAATGAATTAGAATGGATCGTACGAATGAACTAGAATGGATACATTCGTGCGAATGAATTAGAATGGATCGTATGAATGAATTAGAATGGATCGTACGAATGAATTAGAATGGATACATTCGTGCGAATGAATTAGAATGGATCGAACGAATGAATTAGAATGGATCGTACGAATGAATTAGAATGGATCGTACGAATGAATTAGAATGGATCGTACGAATGAATTAGAATGGATCGTATGAATTCATTCTAATTCATTCATACAATCCATTCTAATTCTTTCACACGATCCATTCTAATTCATTCGTACGTTCCATTCTAATTCATTAGCACGATCCATGCTAATTCATTCGTTCGATCAATTCTAATTCATTAGCATGATCCATTCTAATTCATTCGTACGATCCATTCTAATTCATTCGCACGATCCATTCTAATTCATTCATATGATCTATTCTAATTCTTTCGCACGAATGTATCCATTCTAATTCCTTCGTACGATCCATTCTAATTCATTCGTACGATCCATTCTAATTCATTCGTACGATCCATTCTAATTCATTCGTACGATCCATTCTAATTCATTCATACAATCCATTCTAATTCCTTCACACGATCCATTCTAATTCATTCGTACGATCCATTCTAATTCATTCGCACAATCAATTCTATTTCATTCGTACGATCCATTCTTACTCATTGGTACGATCCATTCTAATTCATTCGCATGAATGTATCCATTGTAATTCATTCGTACGAATCCATTCTAATTCATTCGTACAATCCATTCTATTTCATTTGTACGATCTATTCTTACTCATTCGTATGATCCATTCTAATTCATTCGCACGAATGTATCTATTCTAAATCATTCGTACGATCCATTCTAAATCATTCGTACTATCCATTCTATTTCATTCGTACGATCAATTCTAATTCATTAGCACGATCCATTCTAATTCATTCGTACGATCCATTCAAATTCATTCGCACGATCCATTCTAATTCATTCGTACAATCCATTCTATTTCATTCGTACGATCCATTCTTACTCATTCGTATGATCCATTCAAATTCATTCGCACGAATGTATCCATTCTAATCCATTCGTACGATCCATTCTAATCCATTCGTACGATCCATTCTAATTCATTCGCATGAATGTAACCATTCTAATTCATTCATTTGATCCATTCTAATTCATTCGTACGATCCATTCTAATTCATTCGTCCGATCCATTCTAATTCATTCGCACGAATGTATCCATTCTAAACCATTCATACGATCCATTCTAATTTATTCGTACGATCCATTCTAATTCATTCGTAAGATCCATTCTAATTCATTCGTACGATCCATTCTAATTCATTCGTACGATCCATTCTAATTCATTCGCACGAATGTATCCATTCTAGTTCATTCGTACGATCCATTCTAATTCATTCGTACGATCCATTCTAATTCATTCGCACGATCCATTCTAATTCATTCGTACGATCTATTCTAATTCATTCGCACGAATGTATCCATTCTAATTCATTCGTACATACGATCCATTCTAATTCATTCGCACGAATGTATCCATTCTAATTCATTTGTATAATCCATTCTATTTCATTCGTACGATCCATTCTTACTCATTCGTATGATCCATTCTAATTCATTCGCACGAATGTATCCATTCTAATTCATTCGTACGATCCATTCTAATTCATTCGCACTATCCATTCTAATTCAGTCGTACGATCCATTCTAATTTATTCGTATGATCCATTCTAATTTATTCGTTCAAATATATCCATTCTAATTCATTCGTACGATCCATTCTAATTCATTCGCACGTTCCATTCTAATTCATTCGCACGAATGTATCCATTCTAATTCATTTGCACGATCCATTCTAATTCATTCCTATGATCTATTCTAATTCATTCGTACGATCCATTCTAATTCATTCGCTCGAATGTATCCATTCTAATTCATTCGTATGATCCATTCTAATTCGTTCATATGATCCATTCTAATTCGTTCGTACGATCCATTCTAATTCGTTCGTACGATCCATTCTAATTCATTCGTATGATCCATTCAAATTCATTCCTACGATCTATTCTAATTCATTCGCTCGAATATATCCATTCTAATTTATTCGTTCGATCCATTCTAATTCATTCGCACGATCCATTCTAATTCATTCGTATGATCCATTCTAATCCATTCGTACGATCCATTCTAATTCATTCAGACGATCCATTCTAATTCATTCGTACGATCCATTCTAATTCATTCGTACGATCCATTCTAATTCATTCGCATGAATGTATCCATTCTAGTTCATTCGTACGATCCATTCTAATTCATTCGTACGATCCATTCTAATTCATTCGCACGATCCATTCTAATTCCTTCGTACGATCCATTCTAATTCATTCGTACAATCTATTCTAATTCATTCGTACGAATGGATACATTCGTGTGAATGAATTAGAATGGATCGTACGAATGAATTAGAATGGATACCTTTGTGCAAATGAATTAGAATGGATCGTATGAATGAATTAGAATGGATCGTATATGTGAATTAGAACGGATAGTACGAATGGATCGTACGAATGAATTAAAATGGATCGTGTGGAAGAATTAGAATGGATTGTATGAATGAATTAGAATGGATCGTACGAAGGAATTAGAATGGATCGTACGAATGAATTAGAATGGATCGTACGAATGAATTAGAATAGATCGTACGAATGAATTAGAATGGATCGTACGAAGGAATTAGAATGGATCGTACGAATGAATTAGAATGGATATATTCGTGCAAATGAATTAGAATGGATCGTATGAATGTATTAGAATGGATCGTATGAGTGAATTAGAATGGATCATACGAATGAATTAGAATGGATCGTATGAATGAATTAGAATGGATCGTGCGAAAGAATTAGAATGCATTGTATGAATGAATTAGAATGGATTGTATGAATGAATTAGAATGGATCGTGCGAATGAATTCGAATGGATCGCATGATCCATTCGAATAGAATGGATCGTATGAATGAATTAGAATGGATCGGGCGAATGAATTAGAATGGATTGTAGGAATGAATTAGAATGGATCGTATGAATGAATTAGAATGGATCGTATGAATGAATTGGAATAGATCGTGCGAATGAATTAGAATGGATCGTACGAATGAATTAGAATGGATCATACGAATGAATTAGAATGGATCATACGAATGAATTAGAATGGATCATACGAATGAGTAAGAATGGATCGTATGAATGAAATAGAATGGATTGTACGAATGAATTAGAATGGATACATTCATGCGAATGAATTAGAATGGATCGGACGATTGAATTAGAATGGATCGTACGATTCATTCTAATTCATTCGTACGATCCATTCTAATACATTCGTACGATTCATGCTAATTTATTCGCACGATCCATTCTAATTCGTTCGTACGATCCATTCTTATTCATTCATACGATCCATTCTAATTCATTCGCACAATCCATTCTAATTCATTCGTACAATCCATTCTAATTCATTCGTATGATCCATTCTAACTCATTCAGTGGATCCATTCTAATTCATTCGTACGATCCATTCTAATTCATTCCCACGATCCATTCTAATTTATTCGTATGATCCATTCTAATTCATTCGTACGATCTATTCTAATTCATTCGCACGAATGTAACCATTCTAATTCATTCATACGATTCATTCTAATTCATTCGTATGAGCTATTCTAATTGATTCGTACGATCCATTCTAATTCATTCGTACTATCCATTGTAATTCATTCATACAATCCATTTAGATTCATTCGCACAAATGTATGCATTCAAATTCATTCGTACGATCCAGTCTAATTCATTCGCACGATCCATTCTAATTCCTTCGTACCGTCCATTCTAATTCATTCGTACGATCTATTCTAATTCATTCATACGATCCATTCTAATTCATTCGTACGATCCATTCTAATTCCTTCGTACGATCCATTCTAATTCATTCGTACGATCCATTCTAATTCATTCTAACAATCTATTCTAATTCATTCGTACGAATGGATACATTCGTGTGAATGAATTAGAATGGATCGTACGAATGAGTAAGAATGGATCGTACGAATGAAATAGAATGGATTGCACGAATGAATTAGAATGGATCGTACGAATGAATTAAAATGGATCGTGTGAAAGAATTAGAATGGATTGTATGAATGAATTAGAATGGATCGTACGAATGAATTATAATGGATCGTACGAAGGAATTAGAATGGATCGTACGAATGAATTAGAATGGATCGTACGAATGAATTAGAATGGATCGTACGAATGAATTAGAATGGATCGTACGAAGGAATTAGAATGGATCGTACGAATGAATTAGAATGGATTGTGCGAATGAATTAGAATGGTTCGTACGAATGAATTAGAATGGATCGTGTGAATGAATTAGAATAGATCGTATGAATGAATTAGAATGGATCGTACGAATGAATTAGAATGGATCGTACGAATGAACTAGAATGGATACATTCGTGCGAATGAATTAGAATGGATCGTACGAATGAATTAGAATGGATCGTACGAATGAATTAGAATGGATCTTACGAATGAATTAGAATGGATCGTACGAATGCACGATCCATGCTAATTCATTCGTTCGATCAATTCTAATTCATTAGCACGATACATTCTAATTCATTCGTACGATCCATTCTAATTCATTTGCATGATCCATTCTAATTCATTCGTACGATCCATTCTAATTCTTTCACATGATCCATTCTAATTCATTCGTATGATCCATTCTAATTCATTCGTACGATCTATTCTAATTCATTCGTACGGTCCATTCTAATTTATTCGTACGATCCATTCTATTTCCTTCGTACGATCCATTCTAATTCATTCATACAATCTATTCTAATTCATTCATACAATCCATTCTAATTCTTTCACACGATCCATTCTAATTCATTCGTACGATCCATTAAAATTCATTCGCACAATCCATTCTAATTCATTCGCACGAATGTATCCATTCTAAATCATTCGTACAATCCATTCTATTTCATTCGTACGATCCATTCTTTCTCATTGTATGAATGAATTAGAATGGATCCTACGAATGAATTAGAATGGATCGTGTGAAAGAATTAGAATGGATTGTATGAATGAATTAGAATGGATCGTATGAATGAATTAGAATGGATCATACGAATGAATTAGAATGGATACATTCGTGCGAATGAATTAGAATTGATCGTACGAATGAATTAGAATGGATCGTGCGAATGAATTAGAATGGATCGTACGAATGAATTAGAATAGATCGTACGAATGAACTAGAATGGATACATTCGTGCGAATGAATTAGAATGGATCGTACGAATGAATTAGAATGGATCGTACGAATGAATTAGAATGGATCTTACGAATGAATTAGAATGGATCGTATGAATGAATTAGAATGGATCGTACGAATGAATTAGAAAGGATACATTCGTACGAATGAATTAGAATGGATCGTACGAAGGAATTAGAATGGATCGTACGAATGAATTTGAATGGATACATTTGTGCGAATGAATCTAAATGGATTGTACGAATGAATTAGAATGGATCGTACGAATGAATTAGAATGGATCGTACGAATGAATTAGAATAGCTCATACGAATGAATTAGAATGAATCATATGAATGAATTAGAATGGATACATTCGTGCGAATGAATTAGAATGGATCGTACGAATGAATTAGAATGGATATATTCGTGCAAATGAATTAGAATGGATCGTATGAATGTATTAGAATGGATCGTATGAGTGAATTAGAATGGATCGTGCGAATGAATTAGAATGGATTGTATGAATGAATTAGAATGGATTGTGCGAATGAATTAGAATGGATCGTACGAATGAATTAGAATGGATCCTATGAATGAATTAGAATGGATCGTGCGAATGAATTAGAATGGATCGTACGAATGAATTAGAATGGATCGTGCTAATGAATTAGAATTGATCGATCGAATGAATTAAAATGGATACATTCGTGCGAATGAATTAGAATGGATCGGACGAATGAATTAGAATGGATCGTACGAATGAGTAAGAATGGATCGTACGAATGAAATAGAATAGATCGTACGAATGTATTAGAATGGATCGTACGAAGGAATTAGAATGGATCGTACGAATGAATTAGAATGGATCGTATGAATGAATTAGAATGGATCGTACGAATGGATTAGAATGGATCCTTCAAATGGATTAGAATGGATACCTTTGTGCATATGAATTAGAATGGATCGTATGAATGAATTAGAATGGATCGTACGAATGAATTAGAATGAATTAGAATGGATCGTACGAATGAATTAGAATAGATCATAGGAATGAATTAGAATGGATCGTGCAAATGAATTAGAATGGATACATTCGTGCGAATGAATTAGAATGGATCGGACGAATGAATTAGAATGGATCGTACGAATGAGTAAGAATGGATCGTACGAATGAATGGATCGTACGAATGAAATAGAATGGATTGTACGAATGAATTAGAATCGATCGTACAAATGAATTAGAATGGATCGTACGAATGAATTAGAATGGATCATACGAATGAATTAGAATGGATCGTGTGAAAGAATTAGAATGGATTGTATGAATGAATTAGAATAGATCGTATGAATGAATTAGAATGGATCGTACGAATGAATTAGAATGGATCGTACGAATGAACTAGAATGGATACATTCGTGCGAATGAATTAGAATAGATCATACGAATGAATTAGAATGGATCGTACGAATGAATTAGAATGGATCTTACGAATGAATTAGAATGGATCGTACGAATGCACGATCCATGCTAATTCATTCGTTCGATCAATTCTAATTCATTAGCATGATCCATTCTAATTCATTCGTACGATCCATTCTAATTCATTCGCACGATCCATTCTAATTCATTCGTACGATCCATTCTAATTCTTTCACACGATCCATTCTAATTCATTCGTACGATCCATTCTAATTCATTCGTACGATCTATTCTAATTCATTCGTACGATCCATTCTAATTCATTCGTACGATCCATTCTAATTCCTTCGTACGATCCATTCTAATTCATTCATACAGTCTATTCTAATTCATTCATACAATCCATTCTAATTCTCTCACACGATCCATTCTAAATCATTCGTACGATCCATTCTAATTCATTCATACAATCCATTCTAATTCTTTCACACGATCCATTCTAATTCATTCGTACGTTCCATTCTAATTCATTAGCACGATCCATGCTAATTCATTCGTTCGATCAATTCTAATTCATTAGCACGATCCATTCTAATTAATTCGTACGATCCATTCTAATTCATTCGCACGATCCATTCTAATTCATTCATAGGATCCATTCTAATTCATTCATACGATCTATTCTAATTCTTTCGCACGAATGTATCCATTCTAATTCATTCGCACGAATGTATCCATTTTAATTCATTCGTACAATCCATTCTAATTTATTCATACGATCCATTCAAATTCATTCATACGATCTATTCTAATTCATTCATACAATCCATTCTAATTCTTTCACTCGATCCATTCTAATTCATTCGTACGATCCATTCTAATTCATTCGTACAATCCATTCTATTTTATTCGTACGATCCATTCTTACTCATTGGTACGATCCATTCTAATTCATTCGCACGAATGTATCCATTCTAATTCATTCGTACGAATCCATTTTAATTCATTCGTACAATCCATTCTATTTCATTCGTACGATCCATTCTTACTCATTCGTATGATCCATTCTAATTCATTCGCACGAATGTATAATTCTAAATCATTTGTACGATCCATTCTAATTCATTCGTACGATCCATTCTAAATCATTCATACAACCCATTCTATTTCATTCGTACGATCAATTCTAATTCATTAGCACGATCCATTCTAATTCATTCGTACGATCCATTCTAATTCATTCGCACGATCCATCTAATTCATTCGTACAATCCATTCTATTTCATTCGTACGATCCATTCTTACTCATTCGTATGATCCATTCTAATTCATTCGCACGAATGTATCCATTCTAATCCATTTGTACGATCCATTCTAATCCATTCGTACGATCCATTCTAATTCATTCGCATGAATGTGACCATTCTAATTCATTCATTTGATCCATTCTAACTCATTCGTACGATCCATTCTAATTCATTCGTCCGATCCATTCTAATTCATTCGTACGAATGTATCCATTCTAAACCATTCATACGATCCATTCTAATTTATTCGTACGATCCATTCTAATTCATTCGTAAGATCCATTCTAATTCATTCGTACGATCCATTCTAATTCATTCGTACGATCCATTCTAATTCATTCGCACGAATGTATCCATTCTAGTTCAATCGTACGATCCATTCTAATTCATTCATATGATCCATTCTAATTCATTCGCACGATCCATTCTAATTCATTCGTACGATCCATTCTAATTCATTCGCACGAATATATCCATTCTAATTCATTCGTACATACGATCCATTCTAATTCATTCGTACAATCCATTCTAATTCATTCGCACGATCTGTTCTTATTCATTCGCACAATCCATTCTAATTCATTCACACGAATGTATCCATTCTAATTCATTCGTACGATCCATTCTAATTCATATGCACAAAGGTATCCATTCTAATTCATTCGTACGATCCATTCTAATTCAGGATCGTACGAATGAATTAGAATGGATACATTCGTGCGAATGAATTAGAATTGATCATACGAATGAGTAAGAATGGATCGGACGAATGAATTAGAATGGATCGTACGAATGAATTAGAATGAATCAAATGAGTGAATGAATTAGAATAGATCGTGCGAATGAATTAGAATGGATCGGACGAATGGATCGTACGAATGAATTAGAATGGTTCGTACGAATGAATTAGAATGGATCTTACGAATGAATTAGAATGGATCGTACGAATGAATTAGAATGGATCGTACGAATGAATTAGAATGGATACATTCGTGCGAATGAATTAGAATGGATCGGACGAATGAATTAGAATGGATCGTACGAATGAATTAGAATGGATTGTACGAATGAATTAGAATGGATCGTATGAATAAATTAGAATGGATACATTCGTCCGAATGAATTAGAATGGATCATACGAATGAGTAAGAATGGATCGTACAAATGAAATGGAATAGATTGTACGAATGAATTAGAATGAATCCTACGAATGAATTAGAATGGATCGTGTGAAAGAATTAGAATGGATCGTATGAATGAATTAGAATGGATCGTATAAATGAATTAGAATGGATCGTACGAAAGAATTAGATTGGATACATTCGTGCGAATGAATTAGAATTGATCGTACGAATGAATTAGAATGGATCGTGCGAATGAATTAGAATAGATCGTACGAATGAATTAGAATGGATCGTACGAATAAACTAGAATGGATACATTCGTGCGAATGAATTAGAATGGATCGTATGAATGAATTAGAATGGATCGTACGAATGAATTAGAATGGATCTTACGAATGAATTAGAATGGATCGTACGAATGAATTAGAATGGATCGTACGAATGAATTAGAATGGATACATTCGTACGAATGAATTAGAATGGATCGTACGAATGAATTAGAATGGATCATACGGAATGAATTAGAATGGATATATTTGAACGAATAAATTAGAATGGATCATACGAATGAGTAAGAATGGTTCGTATGAATGAATTAGAATGGATCATACGAATGAATTAGAATGGATCGTACGAATAAATTAGAATGGATACATTCATCCGAATGAATTAGAATGGATCATACGAATGAGTAACAATGGATCGTACGAATGAAATAGAATAGATTGTACGAATGAATTAGAATGGATCCTACGAATGAATTAAAATGGATCGTGTGAAAGAATTAGAATGGATTGTATGAATGAATTAGAATGGATCGTATGAATGAATTAGAATGGATCGTACGAATGGATTAGAATGGATCGTACGAATGAATTAGAATGGATCGTACGAATGAACTAGAATGGATACATTCGTGCGAATGAATTAGAATGGATCATGTGAAAGAATTAGAATGGATTGTGCGAATGAATTAGAATGGACCGTACGAATGAATTAGAATGGATACATTCGTGCGAATGAATTAGAATGGATCGGACGAATGAATTAGAATGGATCGTACGAATGAATTAGAATAGATCGTACGAATGAATTATAATGGATCATACGAATAAATTAGAATGGATACATTCGTCCGAATGAATTAGAATGGGTCATACGAATGAGTAAGAATGGATCGTACGAATGAAATAGAATAGATTGTACGAATGAATTAGAATGGATCCTACGAATGAATTAGAATAGATCATGTGAAAGAATTAGAATGGATTATATGAATGAATTAGAATGAATTCGTACGATCCATTCGAATTCATTCGCACGATCCATTCTAATTCATTCATACGATCCATTCTAATTCATTCATACAATCCATTCTAATTCTTTCACATGATCCATTCTAATTCATTCATAGGATCCATTCTAATTCATTCGTACAATCTATTCTATTTCATTCGTACGATCCATTCTTATTCATTCGTATGATCCATTCTAATTCATTCGGACGAATGTATCCATTCTAATTTATTCGTACGATCCATTCTAATTCATTCGTACTATCCGTTCTAATTCATTCGTACGATCCATTCTAATTTATTCATCCGATCCATTCTAATTTATTCGCACGAATGTATCCATTCTAATTCATTCGTACGATCCATCCTAATTCATTCGCACTATCTATTCTAATTCATTCATACGATCCATTCTAATTCATTCGCACGAATGTATCCATTCTAATTCATTCATACGATCCATTCTACTTCATTCGTACTATCGTTCTAATTCACTCATATGATCCATTCTAATTCATTCATACGATCCATTTTAATTCATTTGCACGAATATATCCATTCTAATTCATTCGTACGATCCATTCTAATTCCGTCGTACCATCCATTCTAATTCCTTTGTACGATCCATTCTAATTCCTTCGTACGATCCATTCTATTTCATTCGTATGATCCATTATAATTCCTTCGTACGATCCATTCTAATTCCTTCGTATCCATTCTAATTCACTCATACGATCCATTCTAATTCATTCGTACGATCCATTCTAATTCATTCATACAATCCATTCTAATTCATTCGCACAAATGTATCCATTCTAGTTCATTCTAATTCATTCGCACAAATGTATCCATTCTAATTCCTTCGTACGATCCATTCTAATTCATTCATACAATCCATTCTAATTCTTTCACACGATCCATTCTAATTCATTCGTACGATCCATCCTAATTCATTCGTGCAATCCATTCTATTTCATTCGTACGATCCATTCTTACTCATTCGTACGATCCATTCTAATTCATTCATACGAATGTATCCATTCGTACGAATGAATTAGAATAGATTGTACGAATGAATTAGAATGGATCGTACGAATGAATTAAAATGGATCGTACGAAGGAATTAGAATGGATCATATGAATGAATTAGAATGGATCGTATGAATGAATTAGAATAGATCGAACGAATGAATTAGAATGGATCGTACGAAGGAATTAGAATGAATCGTACGAATGAATTAGAATGGATATATTCGTGCAAATGAATTAGAATGGATCGTATGAATGTATTAGAATGGATCGTATGAGTGAATTAGAATGGATCGTACGAATGAATTAGAATGGATTGTATGAATGAATTAGAATGAAACGTACGAATGAATTAGAATGGACCGTATGAATTAATTAGAATTAATCGTACGAATGAATTAGAATGGATCGAGCGAATAAATTAGAATGGATCGTACGAATGAATTAGAATGGATCGTACGAATAAACTAGAATGGATACATTCGTGCGAATGAATTTGAATAGATCGTACGAATGAATTAGAATGGATCGTACGAATGAATTAGAATGGATCGTACGAATGGATTAGAATGGATCATACGAATGAATTAGAATGGATCGTGCGAATGAATTAGAATGGATCGAACGAATGAATTAGAATGGATATATTCGAGCGAATGAATTAGAATAGATCGTAGGAATAAATTAGAATGGATCATACGAATGAATTAGAATGGATCGTACGAACGAATTAGAATGGATCGTACGAACGAATTAGAATGGATCGTATGAATGAATTAGAATGGATACATTCGTGTGAATGAATTAGAATGGATCGTATGAATGAATTAGAATAGATTTTGTGAATGAATTAGAACTGATCGTACAAATGAATTAGAATGGATACATTCGTGCGAATGAATTAGAATGGATTGTATGAATGAATTAGAATGGATCGTACGAATGAACTAGAATAGATACATTCGTGCGAATGAATTAGAATGGATCGTACGAATGAATTAGAATGGATCGTACGAACGAATTAGAATGGATCTTACGAATGAATTAGAATGGATCGTACGAATGAATTATAATGGATCGTACGAATGAATTAGAATGGATACATTCGTGCAAATGAATTAGAATGGATCGGACGAATGAATTAGAATGGATCCATTCTAATTCATTCGTACGATCCATTCTAATTCATTTGTACGATCCATTCTAATTCATTCATACAATCCATTTTAATTCTTTCACACGATCCATTCTAATTCATTCGTACGTTCCATTCTAATTCATTATCACGATCCATGCTAATTCATTCGTTCGATCAATTCTAATTCATTAGCACGATCGATTCTAATTCATTCGTACGAACCATTCTAATTCATTCGCACGATCCATTCTAATTCATTCATAGGATCCATTCTAATTCATTCATACAATCCATTCTAATTCATTCATACAATCCATTCTAATTCTTTCACACGATCCATTCTAATTCATTCGTAGGATCCATTCTAATTCATTCGTACAATCTATTCTATTTCATTCGTACGATCCATTCTTACTCATTTGTATGATCCATTCTAATTCATTCGGACGAATGTATCCATTCTAATTTATTCGTACGATCCATTCTAATTCATTCGTACGATCCATTCTATTTCATTCGTACGATGCATTCTTACTCATTCGTACGATCCATTCGAATTCATTCGCATGATCCATTCTAATTCATTCATACGATCCCTTCTAATTCATTCATACAATCCATTCTAATTCTTTCACACGATCCATTCTAATTTATTCGTAGGATCCATTCTAATTCATTCGTACAATCTATTCTATTTCATTCGTACGATCCATTCTTACTCATTCGTTTGATCCATTCTAATTCATTCGGACGAATGTATCCATTCTAATTTATTCATACGATCCATTCTAATTCATTCGTACGATCCATTCTAATTCATTCGTACGAATGAAATAGAATGGATTGTACGAATGAATTAGAATGGATCGTAGAAATGAATTAGAATGGATCGTACGAATGAATTAGAATGGATGATACGAATGAGTAAGAATGGATTGTACAAATGAAATTGAATGGATTGTACGAATGAATTAGAATGGATCGTACGAATGAATTAGAATGGATCGTGTGAAAGAATTAGAATGCATTGTATAAATGAATTAGAATGGATCGTATGATTGAATTAGAATGGATCGTGCGAATGAATTCGAATGGATCGCATGATCCATTCGAATAGAATGGATCGTATGAATGAATTAGAATGGATCGGGCGAATGAATTAGAATGGATTGTAGGAATGAATTAGAATGGATCGTATGAATGGATTAGAATGGATCGTATGAATGAATTAGAATGGATCGTACGAATGAATTAGAATAGATTGTACAAATGAATTAGAATGGATCATACGAATAAATTAGAATGGATCACACGAATGAGTAAGAATGGATCGTACGAATGAAATAGAATGGATTGTACGAATGAATTAGAATGGATACATTCGTGCGAATGAATTAGAATGGATCATACGAATGAATTAGAATGGATCATACGAATGAATTAGAATGGATCGTACGAATGAATTAGAATGCATCGTACGAAAGAATTAGAATGGATATATTCGTGTGAATGAATTTGAATGGATCATACGAATGAATTAGACTGGATCGTACGAATGAATTTGAATGGATTCATTTGTGCGAATGAATCTAAATGGATTGTATGAATGAGTAAGAATGGATCGTACGAATGAATTAGAATGGATCGTACGAATGAATTAGAATGGATCGTATGGAATGAATTAGAATGGATATATTTGAATGAATAAATTAGAATGGATCATACGAATGAATTAGAATGGATCGTACGAATGAATTAGAATGGACAGTGCGAATGAATTAGAATCGATCATACGAATGAATTAGAATGGATCGTACGAATGAATTAGAATGGATCATACGAATGAGTAAGAATGGATCGTACGAATGAATTAGAATGGATCGTACGAATGAATTAGAATGGATCGTACGAATAAATTAGAATGGATACATTCGTCCGAATGAATTAGAATGGATCATACGAATGAGTAAGAATGGATCGTACGAATGAAATAGAATAGATTGTACGAATGAATTAGAATGGATCCTACGAATGAATTAGAATAGATCATGTGAAAGAATTAGAATGGATTGTACGAATGAATTAGAATGGATCGTACAAATGAATTAGAATGGTTCGTACGAATGAATTAGAATCGATCATACAAATGAGTAAGAATGGATCGTACAAATGAAATAGAATGGATTGTACGAATGAATTAGAATGGATCGTACGAATGAATTAGAATGGATCTTGTGAAAGAATTAGAATGCATTGTATGAATGAATTAGAATGGATTGTATGAATGAATTAGAATGGATCATGCGAATGAATTGGAATGGATCGCATGATCCATGCGAATGAATTCGAATGGATCGCATGATCCATTCGAATAGAATGGATTGTATGAATGAATTAGAATGGATCGTATGAATGAATTAGAATGGATCGGGCGAATGAATTAGAATGGATTGTAGGAATGAATTAGAATGGATCGTATGAATGAATTAGAATGGATCTTATGAATGAATTAGAATGGATCGTGCGAATGAATTAGAATGGATCGTACGAATGAATTAGAATGGATCGTACGAATGAATTAGAATGGATCATACGAATGAATTAGAATGGATCATACGAATGAGTAAGAATGGATCGTACGAATGAAATAGAATGGATTGTACGAATGAATTAGAATGGATACATTCGTGCGAATGAATTAGAATGGATCATACGAATGAATTAGAATGGATCGTACGAATGAATTAGAATGCATCGTACGAAAGAATTAGAATGGATATATTCGTGCGAATGAATTAGAATGGATCGTACGAATGAATTAGACTGGATCATACGAATGAATTTGAATAGATACATTTGTGTGAATGAATCTAAATGGATTGTATGAATGAATTACAATGGATCGTACGAATGAATTAGAATGGATCGTACGAATGAATTAGAATAGCTCATACGAATGAATTAGAATGAATCGTATGAATGAATTAGAATGGTTACATTCGTGCGAATGAATTAGAATAGATCGTACGAATGAATTAGAATGGATCGTACGAATAAATTAGAATGGATCATGGGAATGAATTAGAATGGATCGTACGAATGAATTAGAATAGATCCACCGAATGAGTTAGAATGGATCATATGAATGAATTAGAATGGATTATACGAATGAATTAGAATGGATTGTGCGAATGAATTAGAATGGATCGTATGAATGAATAAGAATGGATCGTACAAATGAATTAGAATGGATCGTGCGAATGAATTAGCATGAACCGTACGAATGTATTATAATGGATCGTACGAATGAATTAGAATGAATCGTACGATCCATTCTAATTCATTCGTACAATCCATTCTAATTCATTCGCACGAATGTATCCATTCTAGTTCATTCGTACGATCCATTCTAGTTCATTCGTACGATCCATTCTAATTCATTCGTACGATCCATTCTAATTCATTCGTATGATCCATTCTAATTAATTCGTATGATCCATTCTAATTCATTCGTACGATCCATTCTAATTCATTCATACAATCCATTCTAATTCATTCGCACGAATGTATCCATTCTAATTAATTCATACGATCCATTCTAATTCATTCGTATGATCCATTCTTATTCATTCGCACGATCCAGTCTAATGGATTCGCACGATCCATTCTAATTCATTCGCACGAATATATCCATTCTAATTCATTCGTACGATCCATTCTAATTCATTAATATAATCCATTCTAATTCATTCGCACGATCCGTTATAATTCATTCGTACGATCCATTCTAATTCATTCGTACGATCCATTCTAATTCATTCGCACGGTCCATTCTAATTCATTCGTACAATCTATTCTATTTCATTCGTACGATCCATTCTTACTCATTCGTATGATCCATTCTAATTCATTCGGACGAATGTATCCATTCTAATTTATTCATACGATCCATTCTAATTCATTCGTACGATCCATTCTAATTCATTCGTACGATCCATTCTAATTCATTCGTTTGATCCATTCTAATTCATTCGCACGAATGTATCCATTCTAATTCATTCGTACGGTCCATTCTAATTCATTCGCACAATCCATTCTATTTTATTCGTACGATCCATTCTTACTCATTCGTATGATCCATTATGGATACATTCGTGCGAATGAATTAGAATGGATCATACGAATGAGTAAGAATGGATCGTACGAATGAAATAGAATGGATTGTGCGAATGAATTAGAATTGATCGTACGAATGAATTAGAATGGATCGTGTGAAAGAATTAGAATGGATTGTATGAATGAATTAGAATTGATCGTATGAATGAATAAGAATGGATCGTACGAATGAATTAGAATGGATCGTACGAATGAACTAGAATGGATACATTCGTGCGAATGAATTAGAATGGATCGTATGAATGAATTAGAATGGATCGTACGAATGAATTAGAATGGATCTTACGAATGAATTAGAATGGATCGTACGAATGCACGATCCATGCTAATTCATTCGTTCGATCAATTCTAATTCATTAGCACGATCCATTCTAATTCATTCGTACGATCCATTCTAGTTCATTCGCACGATCCATTCTAATTCATTCGTACGATCCATTCTAATTCTTTCACACGATCCATTCTAATTCATTCGTACGATCTATTCTAATTCATTCGTACGATTTATTCTAATTCATTCGTACGATCCATTCTAATTTCATTCGTACGATCCATTCTAATTCATTCGCTCGAATGTATCCATTCTAATCCATTCGTACGATCCATTCTAATCCATTCGTACGATCCATTCTAATTCATTCGCATGAATGTAACCATTCTAATTCATTCATTTGATTCATTCTAATTTATTCGTACGATCCATTCTAATTCATTCGTCCGATCCATTCTAATTCATTCGCACGAATGTATCCATTCTAATCCATTCGTAAGATCCATTCTAATTCATTCGTACGATCCATTCTAATTCATTCGTCCGATCCATTCTAATTCATTCGCACGAATGTATCCATTCTAATTCATTCGTACGATCCATTCTAATTCATTCGTATGATCCATTCTAATTCATTCGTACGATCCATTCTAATTCATTCGCACGAATGTATCCATTCTAGTTTATTCGTACGATCCATTCTAATTCATTCGTACGATCCATTCTAATTCATTCGTCCGATCCATTCTAATTCATTCGCACGAATGTATCCATTCTAATTCATTCGTACGATCCATTCTAATTCATTCGTACGATCCATTCTAATTCATTCGTAAGATCCATTCTAATTCATTCGTACGATCCATTCTAATTCATTCGTACGATCCGTTCTAATTCATTCGCACGAATGTATCCATTCTAGTTCTTTCGTACGATTCATTCTAATTCATTCGCACGATCCATTCTAATTCATTCGTACGATCCATTCTAATTCGTTCGCAAGAATGTATCCATGCTAGTTCATTCGTACGATCCATTCTAATTCATTCGTACGATCCATTCTAATTCATTCGTACGATCCATTCTAATTCATTCATACAATCCATTCTAATTCATTCGTACGATCCATTCTAATACATTCATACGATCCATTCTAATTCATTTGCTCGAATATATCCATTCTAATTCATTCGTACGATCCATTCTAATTCCTTCGTACAATCCATTCTAATTCTTTCGTACGATCCATTCTAATTCATTCGTACGATCCATTCTAATTCATTCGTACGATCCATTCTAATTCATTCGTACGATCCATTCTAATTCATTCGTAAGATCCATTCTAATTCATTCATACGATCCGTTCTAATTCATTCGTACGATCCATTCTAATTCATTCGCGAATGTATCCATTCTAATTCATTCGTACGATCCATTCTAATTCATTCATACGATCTATTCTAATTCATTCATATAATCCATTCTAATTCTTTCACACGATCCATTCTAATTCATTCGTACGATCCATTCTAATTCATTCGCACAATCCATTCTATTTCATTCGTACGATCCATTCTTACTCATTCGTATGATCCATTCTAATTCATTCGCACGAATGTATCCATAATGGATCATACGAATGAGTAAGAATGGATCGTACGAATGAAATAGAATGGATTGTGCGAATGAATTAGAATGGACCGTACGAATGAATTAGACGTACGAATGAATTAGAATGGATACATTCGTGCGAATAAATTAGAATGGATCATAAGAATGAGTAAGAATGGATCGTGCGAATGAATTAGAATGGATCGTGCGAATAAATTAGAATGGATCGTACAAATGAATTAGAATGGATCGTACGAATGAGTAAGAATGGATCGTACGAATGAAATAGAATAGATTGTACGAATGAATTAGAATGGATTCGTACGAATGAATTAGAATGGATTGTACGAATGAGTAAGAATGGATCGTACGAATGAAATTGAATAGATTGTACGAATGAATTAGAATGTATCCTACAAATGAATTAGAATGGATCGTGTGAAAGAATTAGAATGGATTCTATGAATGAATTAGAATGGATCGTACGAATGAATTAGAATGGATCGTACGAATGAATTAGAATGGATACATTCGTGCGAATGAATTAGAATTGATCGTACGAATGAATTAGAATGGATATATTCGTGCAAATGAATTAGAATGGATCGTATGAATGAATTAGAATGGATCGTATGAGTGAATTAGAGCGGATCGTACGAATGAAATAGAATGAATTAGAATGAATTAGAATTGATCGTACGAATGAAATAGAATGGATTGTATGAATGATTTAGAATGGATCGTACAAATGAATTAGAATGGATCGTACGAATGATTTAGAATGGATACATTCGTGCGAATGAATTAGAATGGATCATACGAATGAGTAAGAATGGATCGTACGAATGAAATAGAATGGATTGTACGAATGAATTAGAATGGATTCGTACGAATGAATTAGAATGGATACATTCGTGCGAATGAATTAGAATGGATCGTACCAATGAGTAAGAATGGATCGTACGAATGAAATAGAATGGATTGTGCGAATGAATTAGAATGGATCGTACGAATGAATTAGAATGGATCATACGAATTAATTAGAATGGATCATATGAATGAATTAGAATGGATCGTACGAATGAATTAGAATGGATCGTACGAATGAATTAGAATGGATCGTACGAATGAATTAGAATGGATCATACGAATTAATTAGAATGGATCATACGAATGAATTAGAATGGATCGTACGAATGAATTAGAATGGATCGTACGAATGAATTAGAATGGATCGTACGAATAAATTAGAATGGATACATTTGTGCGAATGAATTAGAATGGATCGTACAAATGGATTAGAATGGATCGTGCGAATGAATTAGAATGGATTGTATGAATGAATTAGAATTGATCGTATGATCCATTCGAATTCATTCACACGATCCATTCTATTTCATTCGTATGATCCATTCTAATTCATTCATATGATCCATTCTAATTCATTCGTACGATCCATTCTAATTCATTCGTATATTCCATTCTAATTCATTCGTACAATCTATTCTATTTCATTCGTACGATCCATTCTTACTCATTCGTATGATCCATTCTAATTCATTCGGACGAATATATCCATTCTAATTTATTCGTACGATCCATTCTAATTCATTCGTACGATCCATTCTAATTCATTCGTACGATCCATTCTTACTCATTCGTATGATCCATTCTAATTCATTCGTACGATCCATTCTAATTCATTCGCTCGAATGTATCCATTCTAATCCATTCGTACGATCCATTCTAATTCATTCGTACGATCTATTCTAATTCATTCGTACGATCCATTCTAATTCATTCGCACGATCCATTCTAATTCATTCGTACGATCCATTCTAATTCATTCGTACGATCCATTCTAATTCATTCGTAAGATCCATTCTAATTAATTAGTATGATCCATTCTAATTCAATCGTACGATCCATTCTAATTCATTTGCACGAATATATCCATTCTAATTCATTCGTACGATCCATTCTAATTCATTCGCACGAATGTAACCAATCTAATTCATTCGTACGATCCATTCTAATTAATTCGTATGATCCATTCTAATTCATTCGTACGATCCATTCTAATTCATTCATACAATCCATTAAGATTCATTCTCACAAATGTATCCATTCAAATTCATTCGTACGATCCATTCTACGATCCATTCTAATTCATTCGTATATTCCATTATAATTCATTAGCACGATCCATGCTAATGAATTAGAATGGATCGTACGATCCAATCTAATTCATTCATACGATCCATTCTTACTCATTCGTATGATCCATTCTAATTCAATCGTACGATCCATTCTAATTCATTCGTACGATCCATTCTAATTCCTTCGTACGATCCATTCTAATTCATTCGTAAGATCCATTCTTACTCATTGGTACGATCCATTCTAATTCGTTCGCACGAATGTATCCATTCTAATTCATTCGTACGAATCCATTCTAATTCATTCGTACAATCTATTCTATTTCATTCGGACGATCCATTCTATCCATTCTAATTCATTCGTACGATCCATTCTTACTCATTCGTACGATCCATTCTAATTCATTCGTTTGATCCATTCTAATTCATTCGCACGATTCATTCTAATTCATTCGTATGATCCATTCTAATCCATTCGTACGATCCATTCTAATTCATTCGTACGATCCATTCTAATTCATTCGTCCGATCCATTCTAATTCATTCGCACGAATGTATCCATTATAATTCATTCGTACGGTCTATTCTAATTTATTCGTACGATCCATTCTAATTCATTCGTAAGATCCATTCTAATTCATTCGTACGATCCATTCTAATTCATTCGTACGATCCATTCTAATTCATTCGCACGAATGTATCCATTCTAGTTCATTCGTACGATCCATTCTAATTCATTCGTACGATCCATTCTATTTCATTCGCACGATCCATTCTAAATCATTCGTACGATCAATTCTAATTCATTCGTGCAATCCATTCTATTTCATTCGTACGATCCATTCTTACTCATTCGTACGATCCATTCTAATTCATTCGTACGATCCATTCTAATTCATTCGCACGATCCATTCTAATTCATTCGTACGATCAATTCTAATTCTTTCACACGATCTATTCTAATTCATTCGTACGATCCATTCTAATTCATTCGTACGATCTATTCTAATTCATTCGTACGATCCATTCTAATTTCATTCGTACGTTCCATTCTAATTCATTCGCTCGAATGTATCCATTCTAATCCATTCGTACGATCCATTCTAATCCATTCGTACGATCCATTCTAATTCATTCGCATGAATGTAACCATTCTAATTCATTCATTTGATCCATTCTAATTCATTCGTACGATCCATTCTAATTCATTCGTCCGATCCATTCTAATTCATTCGCACGAATGTATCCATTCTAATCCATTCGTAAGATCCATTCTAATTCATTCGTACGATCCATTCTAATTCATTTGTCCGATCCATTCTAATTCATTCGCACGAATGTATCCATTCTAATTCATTCATACGATCCTTTCTAATTCATTCGTACGATCCATTCTAATTCATTCGTACGATCCATTCTAATTCATTCGCACGAATGTATCCATTCTAGTTCATTTGTACGATCCATTCTAATTCATTCGTACGATCCATTCTAATTCATTCGTCCGATCCATTCTAATTCATTCGCACGAATGTATCCATTCTAATTCATTCGTACGATCCATTCTAATTCATTCGTACGATCCATTCTAATTCATTCGTAAGATCCATTCTAATTCATTCGTACGATCCATTCTAATTCATTCGTACGATCCGTTCTAATTCATTCGCACGAATGTATCCATTCTAGTTCATTCGTACGATCCATTCTAATTCATTCGCACGATCCATTCTAATTCATTCGCACGAATGTATCCATTCTAGTTCATTCGTACGATCCATTCTAATTCATTCGTACGATCCATTCTAATTCATTCGTACGATCCATTCTAATTCATTCATACAATCCATTCTAATTCATTCGCACGATCCATTCTAATTCACTCATACGATCCATTCTAATACATTCATACGATCCATTCTAATTCATTTGCATGAATATATCCATTCTAATTCATTCGTACAATCCGTTCTAATTCCTTCGTACGATCCATTCTAATTCTTTCGTACGATCCATTCTAATTCATTCGTACGATCCATTCTAATTCATTCGTACGATCCATTCTAATTCATTCGTACGATCCATTCTAATTCATTCGTAAGATCCATTCTAATTCATTCGTACGATCCATTCTAATTCATTCGTACGATCCATTCTAATTCATTCGCGAATGTATCCATTCTAATTCATTCGTACGATCCATTCTAATTCATTCGTACGATCCATTCTAATTCATTCATACGATCTATTCTAATTCATTCATATAATCCATTCTAATTCTTTCACACGATCCATTCTAATTCATTCGTACGATCCATTCTAATTCATTTGCACAATCCATTCTATTTCATTCGTACGATCCATTCTTACTCATTCGTATGATCCATTCTAATTCATTCGCACGAATGTATCCATAATGGATCATACGAATGAGTAAGAATGAATCGTATGAATGAAATAGAATGGATTGTGCGAATGAATTAGAATGGACCGTACGAATGAATTAGACGTACGAATGAATTAGAATGGATACATTCGTGCGAATAAATTAGAATGGATCATACGAATGAGTAAGAATGGATCGTGCGAATGAATTAGAATGGATCGTGCGAATGAATTAGAATGGATCGTACAAATGAATTAGAATGGATCATACGAATGAGTAAGAATGGATCGTACGAATGAAATAGAATGGATTGTACGAATGAATTAGAATGGATTCGTACGAATGAATTAGAATGGATACATTCGTGCGAATGAATTAGAATGGATCATACGAATGAGTAAGAATGGATCGTACGAATGAAATAGAATAGATTGTACGAATGAATTAGAATGGATCCTACAAATGAATTAGAATGGATCGTGTGAAAGAATTAGAATGGATTGTATGAATGAATTAGAATGGATCGTACGAATGAATTAGAATGGATCGTACGAATGAATTAGAATGGATACATTCGTGCGAATGAATTAGAATTGATCGTACGAATGAATTAGAATGGATAAATTCGTGCAAATGAATTAGAATGGATCGTATGAATGAATTAGAATGGATCGTATGAGTGAATTAGAACGGATCGTACGAATAAAATAGAATGAATTAGAATGAATTAGAATTGATCGTACGAATGAAATAGAATGGATTGTACGAATGATTTAGAATGGATCGTACGAATGAATTAGAATGGATCGTTTGAATGATTTAGAATGGATACATTCGTGCGAATGAATTAGAATGGATCATACGAATGAGTAAGAATGGATCGTACGAATGAAATAGAATAGATTGTACGAATGAATTAGAATGGATTCGTACGAATGAATTAGAATGGATACATTCGTTCGAATGAATTAGAATGGATCGTACCAATGAGTAAGAATGGATCGTACGAATGAAATAGAATGGATTGTGCGAATTAATTAGAATGGATCGTACGAATGAATTAGAATGGATCATACGAATTAATTAGAATGGATCATATGAATGAATTAGAATAGATCGTACGAATGAATTAGAATGGATCGTACGAATGAATTAGAATGGATCGTACGAATGAATTAGAATTGATCGTACGAATTAATTAGAATGGATCACACGAATGAATTAGAATGGCTCGTACGAATGAATTAGAATGGATCGTATGAATGAATTAGAATGGATCGTACGAATGAATTAGAATGGATACATTTGTGCGAATGAATTAGAATGGATCATACAAATGGATTAGAATGGATCGTACGAATGGATTAGAATGGATACATTCGTGCGAATGAATTAGAATGGATTGTATGAATGAATTAGAATGGATCGTATGATCCATTCGAATTCATTCACACGATCCATTCTAATTCATTCGTACGATCCATTCTAATTCATTCATACGATCCATTCTAATTCATTCGTACGATCCATTCTAATTCATTCGTATATTCCATTCTAATTCATTCGTACAATCTATTCTATTTCATTCGTACGATCCATTCTTACTCATTCGTATGATCCATTCTAATTCATTCGGACGAATGTATCCATTCTAATTTATTCGTACGATCCATTCTAATTCATTCGTACGATCCATTCTAATTCATTCGTACGATCCATTATTACTCATTCCTATGATCCATTCTAATTCATTCGTATGATCTATTCTAATTCATTCGCTCGAATGTATCCATTCTAATCCATTCGTACGATCCATTCTAATTCATTCGTACGATCTATTCTAATTCATTCGTACGATCCATTCTAATTCATTCGCACGATCCATTCTAATTCATTCGTACGATCCATTCTAATTCATTCGTACGATCCATTCTAATTCATTCGTAAGATCCATTCTAATTAATTAGTATGATCCATTCTAATTCATTCGTACGATCCATTCTAATTCAATTGCACGAATATATCCATTCTAATTCATTCGTACGATCCATTCTAATTAATTCGTATGATCCATTCTAATTCATTCGTACGATCCATTCTAATTCATTCATACAATCCATTTAGATTCATTCGCACAAATGTATCCATTCAAATTCATTCGTACGATCCATTCTACGATCCATTCTAATTCATTCGTATATTCCATTATAATTCATTAGCACGATCCATGCTAATGAATTAGAATGGATCGTACGATCCAATCTAATTCATTCATACGATCCATTCTTACTCATTCGTATGATCCATTCTAATTCAATCGTACGATCCATTCTAATTCATTCATACGATCCATTCTAATTCCTTCGTACGATCCATTCTAATTCATTCGTAAGATCCATTCTTACTCATTGGTACGATCCATTCTAATTCATTCGCACGAATGTATCCATTCTAATTCATTCGTACGAATCCATTCTAATTCATTCGTACAATCTATTCTATTTTATTCGTACAATCCATTCTAATCCATTCTAATTCATTCGTACGATCCATTCTTACTCATTCGTACGATCCATTCTAATTCATTCGTTCGATCCATTCTAATTCATTCGCACGATCCATTCTAATTCATTCGTATGATCCATTCTAATCCATTCGTACGATCCATTCTAATCCATTCGTACGATCCATTCTAATTCATTCGTCCGATCCATTCTAATTCATTCGCACGAATGTATCCATTCTAATTCATTCGTACGATCTATTCTAATTCATTCGTACGAACCATTCTAATTCATTCATAAGATCCATTCTAATTCATTCGTACGATCCATTCTAATTCATTCGTACGATCCATTCTAATTCATTTGCACGAATGTATCCATTCTAGTTCATTCGTACGATCCATTCTAATTCATTCGTACGATCCATTCTAATTCATTCGCACGATCCATTCTAAATAATTCGTACGATCAATTCTAATTCATTCGTGCAATCCATTCTATTTCATTCGTACGATCCATTCTTACTCATTTGTACGAATGAATTAGAATGGATCGTACGAAGGAATTAGAATGGATCGTACGAATGAATTAGAATGGATCGTACGAAGGAATTAGAATGGATCGTACGAATGAATTAGAATGGATCGTACGATTGAATTAGAATGGATCATACGAATGAGTAAGAATGGATCGTATGAATGAATTAGATTGGATCGTACGATCCATTCTAATTCATTAGCATGGATCGTGCTAATGAATTAGAATGGAATATACGAATGAATTAGAATGGATCGTAGAATGGATCGTATGAATGAATTAGAATGGATTGTACGAATGAATTAGAATAGATCATAGGAATGAATTAGAATGGATCGTGCAAATGAATTAGAATGGATACATTCGTGCGAATGAATTAGAATGGATCGTGCAAATGAATTAGAATGGATCGTACGAATGAATTAGAATGGATATATTTGAACGAATAAATTAGAATGGATCATACGAATGAATTAGAATGGATCGTACGAATGAATTAGAATGGATAGTGCGAATGAATTAGAATCGATCGTACGAATGAATTAGAATGGATCGTACGAATGAATTAGAATGGATCATACGAATGAGTAAAAATGGATCTGACGAATGAATTAGAATGGATCATACGAATGAATTAGAATGGATCGTACGAATAAATTAGAATGGATACATTCGTCGGAATGAATTAGAATGGATCATACGAATGAGTATGAATGGATCGTACGAATGAAATAGAATAGATTGTACGAATGAATTAGAATGGATCCTACGAATGAATTAGAATGGATCGTGTGAAAGAATTAGAATGGATTATATGAATGAATTAGAATGGATCGTATGAATGAATTAGAATGGATCGTGCGAATGAATTCGAATGGATCGTACGAATTCATTCTAATTCATTCATACAATCCATTCTAATTTTTTCACACGATCCATTCTAATTCATTCGTATGTTCCATTCTAATTCATTAGCACGATCCATGCTAATTCATTCGTTCGATCAATTCTAATTCATTAGCACGATCCATTCTAATTCATTCGTACGATCCATTCTAATTCATTCGCGCGATCCATTCTAATTCATTCATAGGATCCATTCTAATTCATTCATACGATCTATTCTAATTCTTTCGCACGAATGTATCCATTCTAATTCATTCGCACGAATGTATCCATTCTAATTCATTCGTACGATCCATTCTAATTCATTCGTACAATCCATTCTAATTCATTCGTACGATCCATTCTAATTCATTCATACAATCCATTCTAATTCTTTCACACGATCCATTCTAATTCATTCGCACAATCCATTCTATTTCATTCGTACGATCCATTCTTACTCATTCGTATGATCCATTCTAATTCATTCGCACGAATGTATCCATAATGGATCATACGAATGAGTAAGAATGGATCGTACGAATGAAATAGAATGGATTGTGCGAATGAATTAGAATGGACCGTACGATTGAATTAGAATGGATACATTCGTGCGAATAAATTAGAATGGATCATACGAATGAGTAAGAATGGATCGTCATTCTAATTCATTCGTATGATCCATTCTAATTCATTTGTATCCATTCTATTTCATTCGCACGATCCATTCTAATTCATTCGCGCAATCTATTCTAATTCATTCGTACGATCCATTCTAATTCATTTGTATGATCCATTCTAATTCATTCAAACAATCCATTCTAATTCATTCGCACGAATGTATCCATTCTAATTCATTCGTACGATCCATTCTAATTCATTCGCACAATCTATTCTAATTCATTCATACGATCCATTCTAATTCATTCGCAAGAATGTATCCATTCTAATTCATTCATAAGATCCATTCTACTTCATTCGTACTATCCGTTCTAATTCACTCATACGATCCATTATAATTCATTCATACGATCCATTCTAATTCATTCGCACGAATATATCAATTCTAATTCTTTCGTACGATGCATTCTAATTCATTTGTACGATCCATTCTAATTCATTCATTTGATCCATTCTAATTCATTCGTACGATCCATTCTAATTCATTCGTCCGATCCATTCTTATTCATTCCCACGAATGTATCCATTCTAATTCATTCGTACGATCCATTCTAATTCATTCTTACGATCCATTCTAATTCATTCGTACGATCCATTCTAATTCATTCATACAATCCATTCTAATTCTTTCACGCGATCCATTCTAATTCATTCGTACGATCCATTCTAATTCATTCGCACAATCCATTCTATTTCATTCGTACGATCCATTCTTACTCATTGGTACGATCCATTCTAATTCATTAGCACGATCCATTCTAATTCATTCGTACGATCCATTCTAATTTATTCGCACGATCCATTCTAATTCATTCGTACGATCCATTCTAATTCTTTCACACGATCCATTCTAATTCATTCGTACGATCGATTCTAATTCATTCGTACGATCTATTCTAATTCATTCATACGATCCATTCTAATTCATTCGTACGATCCATTCTAATTCTTTCGTACGATCCATTCTAATTCATTCATACAATCTATTCTAATTCATTCATACAATCCATTCTAATTCTTTCACACGATCCATTCTAATTCATTCGTACGATCCATTCTAATTCATTCGCACAATCCATTCTAATTCATTCGCACGAATGTATCCATTCTAAATCATTCGTACAATCCATTCTATTTCATTCGTACGATCCATTCTTACTCATTGTACGAATGAATTAGAACGGATCTTACGAATGAATTAGAATGGATCGTGTGAAAGAATTAGAATGGATTGTACGAATGAATTAGAATGGATCGTACGAATGAATTAGAATGGATCGTACGAATGAATTAGAATGGATCGTGTGCAAGAATTAGAATGGATTGTATGAATGAATTAGAATAGATCGTATGAATGAATTAGAATGGATCGTACGAATGAATTAGAATGGATCGTACGAATGAATTAGTATGGATCGTACGAATGAATTAGAATGGATCGTACGAATGAATTAGAATGGATCGTACGAATAAATTAGAATGGATACATTCGTCCGAATGAATTAGAATGGATCATACGAATGAGTAAGAATGGATCGTACGAATGAAATAGAATAGATTGTACGAATGAATCAGAATGGATCCTACGAATGAATTCGAATGGATCGTACGAATGAATTAGAATGGATCATATTAATGAATTAGAATGGATCGTACGAATGAATTAGAATGGATACATTCGTGCGAACGAATTAGAATGGATCGTGCGAATCAATTAGACTGGATCGTGCGAATGAGTAAGAATAGATCATACGAATGAATTAGAATGGATCATATGAATGAATTAGAATGGATCGTACGAATAAATTAGAATGGATACATTCGTCCGAATGAAGTAGAATGGATCATACGAATGAGTAAGAATGGATCGTACGAATAAAATAGAATAGATTGTACGAATGAATTAGAATGGATCCTATGAATGAATTAGAATAGATCGTGTGAAAGAATTAGAATGGATTGTATGAATGAATTAGAATGGATCGTGCGAATGAATTAGAATGGATCGTACGAATGAATTAGAATGGATACATTTGTGCGAATGAATTAGAATGGATCGTACGAATGAATTAGAATGGATCGTATGAATGAATTAGAATGGATCGTACAATTGAATTAGAATGGATCGTGCGAATGAATTAGAATGGATCGTACGAATGAATTGGAATGGATCGTGTGAAAGAATTAGAATGGATTGTACGAATGAATTAGAATGGATCGTGCGAATGAATTAGAATGGATCGTACGAATGAATTAGAATGGATACATTTGTGCGAATGAATTAGAATGGATCGTACGAATGAATTAGAATGGATCGTATGAATGAATTAGAATGGATCGTACGAATGAATTAGAATGGATCGTGCGAATGAATTAGAATGGATCGTACGAAATTAGAATGGATCGTACGAATGAACTAGAATGGATACATTCGTGCGAATGAATTAGAATGGATCGTACGAATGAATTAGAATGGATCGTACGAATGAATTAGAATGGATCTTACGAATGAATTAGAATGGATCGTACGAATGAATTAGAATGGATCGTATGAATGAATTAGAATGGATCTTACGAATGAATTAGAATGGATCGTACGAATGAACTAGAATGGATACATTCGTGCGAATGAATTAGAATGGATCGTACGAATGAATTAGAATGGATCGTACGAATGAATTAGAATGGATCGTACGAATGATTTAGAATGGATACATTCGTGCGAATGAATTGGAATGGATCGGACGAATGAATTAGAATGGATCGTACGAATAAATTAGAATGGATCAAATGAATGAATTAGAATGCTTACATTCATGCGAATGAATTAGAATGGATCGTACGAATGGATTAGAATGGATCGTACGAATGGATTAGAATGGATACATTTGAGCGAATGAATTAGAATGGATCGTACGAATGAATTAGAATGGATCGTACGAATGGATTAGAATGGATCCTACGAATGGATTAGAATGGATACCTTTGTGCATATGAATTAGAATGGATCGTACGAATGAATTAGAATGGATCATATTAATGAATTAGAATTGTGGGGGAAAATCTTCGTGCCGACCCGAAGACCTCGCCTCACCAGTCAATTGGAGTTGAAGTTGACGTCGAAGATCGTTGGTCGATCTGTTGATGGAAGTTGAAGTTTTGATATGTAAACAGAGAGATGCAATCAGAGAGAGAGTTTGACACGAGAAGTGATCTTGGAGTTCAGCCGAAGCCTACGTCTCCGTGCTATAGGGTGCAACCCGAATTCACTAACACTTTTCTCAAAGTAACCTCGACAGGCCGAGTGCTACTGAAGCCTTCTTGATCTCTTCACAGACAAGAAGATGATCAAGTAGAGGTGAAGGGTGAGAAGATAGAAATTCCAGAGCTCTGGTTCTGAAAATCAGATCTCAGAGTGGAAAATGAATTTCGGATCTCAGAAGTGGAAAGTGGTTTTCGGATCTCAGAAGTGGAAAATGGTTTTCGGATCTCAGAAGTGGAAAATGGTTTTCGGATCTCA